>JAQPPZ010016717.1:0-1285833 GCA_028583015.1 Wollemia nobilis
TCTTCACACATTTCTTGGTCATGTAAAAAACAACAAGTAATAGCATTATCATCTATAGAAGTAGAATACAGGGCAGCAATTTTAGCCAGTTAGGAAGCTCTTTGTCTTTGTAAGATACTAAAAGAATTTGGTTTTTTCCATGACCAACCCATTACCATTTGGTGTGACAATCAGAGCATAATTCATATTGCTCGCAATCCAATTGGGCATCATCACACCAAGCACATTGAGATTCACATGCACTTCATTCAACAGCATATTCAGCAAGGGGATCTACACTTGGAGTACATTCCCATAGAAAATAAAATTGCAGGCATATTAAACATATCCTTTCCTTCTCTGCACTACATTCAGTTGCAAGATAAACTTGGGGTTAGGTAGTTGAATTAGAAGAGTGCACAGAGGTTTTCACCTATCTCTTCTTCTTATTTTTCTTATTTGGAAGATGGTTTTTTTCCATGTGGTTTTTTCACCATCTCTCCTATATGAAAGTACATTGTACATGAGTACCTAATAAGGTCATATTGTTGGGACTCATTATTTTTTGGTGTTCAATAGAGTAAAATATTTTCTATAAGAATACATGCCTCTTCTTATTCTTCTTCTTCTTGAAATATGGTTTTTTCCATGTATTTTTTACCATCTATTCTATAAGAGTTCATTGTACATGAGTACCTCATCAGGACTTGTTTTTGGTACTCATAGACTATTATTACATTCACCCCTAGTATCACTTAAGGGGGGTGTTAGAACAAGTATTTGTTCTCTTAAGTTCTACTAAGATAGTCTTACTTGAGTTACCACTCTTCCATGAGTCAAGTGAACTCTCCATTTAGACTAGTTCAGATTTGTTGAGTTGTTGTAATCCAATGCCTCATATTGATCAACTTTGCTATTTATACAAAGTTGATCCCATGGAATAATCAATCAGTTCTATTTTTCTCTTCATAATTCTTGTAATGCTTTGCATATCTATTCTTGGGAAATTATAATAGAAGCAATAGTTGAAGGTGATCTAAAAGAGGTTGATGGAAGATGTAAACCCTTATAAAATCTATGCTAATCTTAAGATATCACCAAAAGAGTTTGTTGTGGGTGACATAGTATTTTTGAAGGTAAAACTAAGAAAGAGTGCAATTAAGTTCACAAAGTTGGAACCTTTCTTTATGGGACCCTTTGAAATCATAGAGAAGATTAGTTGTATGGCATATCGATTGGCCTTAACACCCAATGTATCCAAGATTCACAACACCTTCCATATTTCTTTTCTTAAAAAGTATGTTGCTAATCCTTAATATGTGTGGAATTTTTCTAATTTACAACTGACAAATCCGGAGGCTACAGAGGTTCAACCAGTAAGAATACTTGAGTTTCAATCTAAATCAATGAGGAAAGGAACTTTAGATCAAGGTAAGGTCCAATGTGACCGCTATTTTGAAAGAATTGCTACTTGGGAAAAAATAGCAGATATGCAACAACACTTTCCATTTCTATTTGAAAATGTTGTGTAAAAGAAAATATATTTTATGTCTTAAACATAGAGGACTATGTTAAGCCTAAGGTTGGATGATGTCATGACCCACCCTTTGGCAGACTTTTATTTTGATGGATTTATATTTGCTATATGGCTTATGGATAAAATGATGGACTACTTTAGTTTTAGTATTCAATTACTTGTTCCTTATTGAAAAAGTGAGATCTGAATATTAATATGGGATGTAGGATAATTCCATGTTTGTTTTGAGAAGACCTACGTTTTATATATGAATATGATGCTACTAATAAAAGTGCACTTTTGAAGGAACAAATCTCTTTATGGTGGTAGAAATAAATAACCACCAAGAAAATATTACCTAGGGAAAATGATGTGATGGGTAAATTGATGAAGAAGTTGAGGTAACTTGAATGAAATGCCTTTCATGGAGATGCATATCATAAATTGCATAAGAAAAGATATATTAAGTTTTAGATAAATTTCTTCTTATATCATATTTTTTTATTATGAAAGAATGTTATTTGAAATGCCATTAATACTAGAAAATAGTGCTAATATTTTAATTATTATAGTTGCTAAATTTAATGAATGTAGGGAAATATTTTTATGACTTTATAAAGGTATAATAAATAAACCTCTTCTATTAATACTATTATGTAGAGAAAAGAAGGAACATAATGAATTTATATAGAATTCGAAAATGGATTTTAAAAAAAATGAATCCAAAGAACCTAAGTGGAGAGTTACATATTAGAGTAATAGTTGTAACTCCAATTGGAAGAGAACTTTAGTTTAATTTTTAAAAAAATATTATGTTTAGAGAGATTGTTGCTTGATTGGATCTTGCAGTTGGATAGACGTTATTCATTTATGATAGAAGAGTGGTGAAGTGAATGAGGGGTAGTGGAGATTTGGTAAGGAGAACTCAAAATAAAATAAATGTTAAAAATGAAGTGAAAAAAAAGGGATAACAGATAGAAACGGATAAGGATTGTCAATTGAATTAAGCTCGAAAAAGTTGCAGGAGAAACCAGGTTCTTTTGGGAAAAATTCCTTGCTTGCTTTTTTTATGTAGTTATGTTGTTTTGTTGTGTTACTATGTCTAAATAAAATGAAGAATGGTTTAGATAGAAGACAACTATCTTGAGATGAAATATTTGTGTGTATTGTTGTGTTACTTTATCTTAATCAAGTGAAAGAATGGTTTGGATAGAAGCAAACTAGCTAGATCTGAAACATCTATGTGTATTATTGTGTTACTTTGTCTAAAGAAAATGAAAGAATGGTTTGGATAGAAGCAAACTAACTTGATATGAAATGTTTTTGTGTATTTTTGTGTTACTTTATCTTAAGGAAATAAAATAATGGTTTGGGTAGAAGCAAACTATCTAGAGATGAAATGTCTCTATGTATTGTTGTGTTACCTTGTCTAAAGAAAATTAAAGAATGGTTTGGGTAGAGGTAAAATAGCTTGAGATAAAAAAAATTATGTATTGTTATTTTAATTGACTTAATAAAATGGGGAAATGGATGAACAACCATATCTAGTGGTAATCGTCACCCCGTGAACATATGGAATGTGATATAGTGGGAATAAAGATAAGCTATATCTGGTTGATGTAAACTAGTTGTGAGTGCTAAGTTATATGTGTTGTCTGGAAGACATGGATTTTCATGCTTAGTAGAAGTTATGGAATGAATTATTTTTGTAGAGGATTATTCTATAGCAAAAATGAAATTTTTGTTGTTGTGTGGAATGTGTTGCTTGGATAAATGAAATTCCATTCTTTAGAGAAAATGAATTCATCGGTTATGTTGTTTATTGAATCTATAATGTTAAAAATTAGCATTTTGCATTCATATGAAAGGATATTATATGGAAATGGGTTATATCCTGTATGGTGGTTGTAAATATACCACGAGCAATATGGTTTCTATAACCAATGTTATGAAGTCATATTTGAGACCCAATAAGAGGCAATCTTTCTTAGTAGCTAGCATTGATGTATGGGAAAGGAAGGACATTCTAGAGAGCTAGGTTGATGGAGAAATTTTGAATGGATGTTTCATTCGCATAGCATGGAGAACTCTGGACCAATGATATATGTTCATGCTGAAATATGTAGAGTTGAATGTGTGCCATAGTTGTGGAGTTCCATTCTCTTTTGGAGAAATATGTGTAATATTTACCTTACTAAAATTATTAGTGATTTAAATATGGGTTAAATGTCTCTCTAGTGTTGCAATAACTCATAATAAATGTAAGGATTGGAATAAGTGAATTCTAATAATTCTAGATCTTAGAACAATTTGCACCTTGATGTTAATCTCACAACATCGATGGCATCCCTATTGTTATTCAATGAAGAGCTTCTAAGTTAAATAAAATTTTAATATAAGATTTTGATGCATACCTTATGCTATGGGAGATTAATGGTTGATCTCTTGGTTATATTTTATATATGAATTAATTATATCTCTTTAGCCGGATTCTTTTACCATTTCTAAAAGTAAATTAAAACTTAAGTTAAGAATAATGGACTACTTCTAGTTTTGAGATGTTGAGGCCAGCATGTACACATTGGAATGTGTTAATGAAACCTTACGTAGCATTCTTCGAATGACCCTTAAGAAGGGATAAAATAGGTAGCAAATACTTATTTAGAGTTGTGTTGTACACAATGCATCCCAAAAAGGGGTATTTGTAGACACTAAAATCACGTCAATCCGATTAGACTACCAAGACATGTTCTAATAACACCTTATGACCCCCTTGGGAAATCCTCAGAGGTTAAATAGTGGTCCTAGCCACTTTTTTGAGGTTATACCCCACTATTGGGAATTTTTGGGCCATGTAGGAATGGTCATCCCATCCAAGGATGACCAAAGTTCATCATCATCCCACCTAGGGATGACCACCAGAAGCCATTCCAGGGTGGGATGAATATGGTCTTAGACCCTCAAAAATTTAAATCAGGGACAAATGGCATCCATAAAATACCATTTATCGCATCCATTCAAGCATGCCAGTTTGAGGACGCATAAATATCATACCAAGTTGTAAATTTGAGGACCAAAATGGAGTTTCCTTCCCCCTCTAACACATGCCAAGCTTTGGAAAAATGGTAGCACCTGCCTCTCATGGTCTAGCATGCCCATTTGACCATATGCCCTCTTGGTATATAAAGTGGATAAATTCCACCCAATTTCAAATAGGAGTCTTTGTAATATTTTGTCATGAAGTGTTGCTGAGATTTAACCCTAATCTACTATGTGTTTTCCCTTGGGATCTCCATCGAGTGAAGCAAGTTTTCAAGTGATTCCAAAATGTGAAATCCATTTACAAAACTGACCCATTCGAGTGAAATAGGTCCCAAAATTTGATAACAATATCCATAGGAGTAATTTAGACCCAATCCTAGATGAATTGGTAGTAAAACCTAATAGATTTTGTAGCTGTCCCACCCCAAGATGGCCCCCAAATTATGATAGTCCTAAATGTATCACCCTATAATTTCCACAAATTGGAGTCTAATTTCTCTATTATTTTGAACATATATATTCTATATTAGATGATATGCTCTTTGTTAAAATTTGGTACAATTTGGAGTTGTTTTTGAAAATTAATAAAATTCAAACCTCTTCATTAATTAGAAAATATTAGGTAAATTTAAAGTAGGTGTTGATTAACAATACATTTAAAAGGATTTTTCTTAATGAATTTCAATCCATCTATTACAATGCTTGGGTTTTATAGAGGATCTGTACTTACAAAATCGGATTAAGTCTGATTCATTACTGTTTTCATTTTTTCATTTTTTTTTATTTTGTCTTTCTTTTTCTTTATTATGCATTTTTTTGGTTTTTGTAGTGTGTTTCTTTTCTTCTTTTTTTTCGTTTTTTTTTTTTTTAGTTTTTTCTTGTTTTTTTGTTTCTGTTTTTTTTTTTAATTACTTTTGATTTTCTTTTGTTACGCTTTTTCTTTTCACCACTTGTGTCACGATATCGCGACACATTTTCTATCGTGATATCGTGATAACTTCTCTCTCCTTGCCTTCTTCTGCTTCCTCTATCGCGATTACGCGACATGTCACGAAATCACAACGTCTTCCCTCCTTAGTCAACTTTTCAAAAGTGGCCCTCCTGCCACTGGATGCTTCTGCATCAGGTGCCACTGGATGCTCCTGCATCATTTTGCTTCTGTTATCATGCTTTTTGTGTTTTACAGGCCTGAATGGCTCACCCTAGGACGACCACAAATATTAGGATAATTTCTTTACTATTTTTAATTAGATAATTTAAAGAACACATAATATGCATAAATCTAAGTTTTGGTAGCATTTGGAGCAATTTTGAATAATCTATTGCACTTTTTCTCTTTCAAGCTCATTGATGCATGCACCTTCATGATTTCATATTAATACGTACATGCTATGAATCAATTTCAGTTTCTTGTGTGTAGATCCAAGTATCATAGCGTATGAGGAAGGAGTAGCAACTTAGAACAGTGATATAACACATTGCAACAACATCAAAAAACACTCTTCAATTGTGAGTGCAAGGAAGACACTGCAAGCGCACCTTAGATTTCTGAAAGGATTTGATCCGTTGAGTATTGTAATGAGTGTATCAATTGAGAGCCCTCGAGTGGACCTTTTGTAATCGTATATTTGACATTTGTATTAATATAAGGAGACTGACCCATTTCTTTCATATACTTATCATTTTATGCTTACTTGGAGTGTCACTTTCGTAGTGCTTAGATCAAGTAGAATAATAGATGCATCTCATTTACCCTTGCTATGTGTGCTATTTTTCTACTCTAAAGTGGTGATCATGGTGGTACACTTGTCCCGTTTGATTTAGCTAAGTTTTGACCCTATTTTTGCTTTTGAAATGTTGCAAGTATTGGTCATTTTGGCTTGAAACGACCCCTGATTTCCTAATTGGAACACCTAGGTATGGCCACAACAGTCATCCCACCCAGGGATAGCCCCTAAATTTGCAATCCTTCCACCCTAGGATGGCCACAAAATAGAGGGTTTGCAACTCAAATTTCTAGAAACAACAACATCTTAGGCTTTCAAGGTAAGTAACTACACCTTTACTTTGCATTTTTACTATTCAAAAAAACTTAAATTTGGTTTTTCTTGCTTCCTTTGTTTGCTTGAAAGGTAGATCTAACTTTTATTTAATCGCAAGAATAAAAAAGAGAAGAAAGATTAAAAAAAAAAAAAACTATGTAGAAATGCATTTGTATCGTTTTCTTGCTTGGAACCTACTTGATGGTTAGGTTGCCATATAGGATATACCTTTTGTAGGTTCCATTACTCATGCAATAATTCTAAAAGTGAAATGTTCTTTTTTGCATTTAGTGAAGGTTCATTGAGTGCTATCTTGTTTTACTTTCTTCAAGCATAAAAGGAACCACACACACCATGTAATATTTTGAACATTAGTAAGTTGGATTTCATCACCAACCACTAGTAGAGACCAACGACTGTGGGTTTCATCTCCACCCATTGGTTTAAATTCTATGAACCCTATTTTGGCCAAGGACAGATCCAAGAAACATCATAGGCTATGGGATAGATCATGTATTTCTCTTCAAAGAGGTATATAGCTGACCATGGGTGAACTACGTGAATATCGGTAGGACTTGTGCTCCCTGACTGGTTATGGGCTTCATCTCCATACTTTGGTGGGTTTACATGACAAAAATTTCACTGCCAGTTGTTGAGCTACAAGTATATAGGTGAAATCCTTTTAACATAATAATATCATCCAACAATAGAAAAACACATGAGAAGAAGTATCTTTGCAAAACAACAAATATAAACACACCAAATAGCTTAGGGATTCACATCTAAAACTTAAAGGAGATAATCACATTGATTGCTTGTGTGCTTCTTTGATCATTTGATTGTGTGTTTCCAAAACATAAAGGAGATAATCACATTGTTTTCTTGTGTGCTTCTTTGATCATTTGATTGTGTGTTTCTAGAATTTAAAAGAGATAATCATGTTGTCTACTTTGTGTGTTTCTTTATTGTTTAGGTAATCAATGTAAGCTCCTACCATCTAGGACCAAACCCTAAAAAAAATGCTACTTTTTTATTTTGCATCTAGTGAATCAAAAATCATGCAAATTGGAGCTGTAACAAAAACGTTATGTTGGTTTTATGATTACTCTATTTTTGAGTGATTTTCAAGCCAAAAATAAGGAAAAATACACTAAAACAGTTATAAAAAGCCCTAGATAACCCAAAAAACTACCAAATTTATTTTGTTGTCTTAGTTAGCTCCTTGTACACTCCTCACAGAATTTTTAAGGCCTGGCTCCACATTTTTCCAAAATTCCTAAAATTGGGCATTTATCCATGAGCCCCACTTGGCCAAATATTCCAAAAATATAATTTTTTACTAGGATATCATTTTTTAGAGCCCCAGCCCATTGTGATCAGCTTTTCATAATGATCATTCTGGTATATAACACCCATAACCTTTTTGGAAGTCATGATTTTCTACTATGGCCAAGGGACCCCCTTTTATGGATTTGGTCCAAATACGATGGTAAAAAAAACCTCCAATTTAGAGAGAGAATCAAGCTCCATAACCATAAAATATCTCCAAATAAGTCCAAAGGATATGCCCATCCATGAATGACATCCCATGTTTTATCATAACAATAATACCATCTCCAATGGGGTAAACCTTCGAGATATTCCTACTAAGGAAGCACACATAGGTCCTCTAGAAAACCTTATTGACTTGTATACCCTGATAGAGTTCTATATAGTGAATAATCTACCCACTAAGGGGTCTAATAGGTCGATATCATAGATTCACACCCCAAATTGCTCTATATATCAATAGGAATATGAACATGAGAGTACACCATGGCCTAGCCTAGATGAGCAAACCACCCCATTTGATCAAATAAGCCGCCCCATTCTCCTCACAGAGAGAACTCAACGTGCACATATCATGCTTCTATGTAGCTTGCATATACAAAGCTTACATCTAAACCTAAATATGAGTCTTTACTTATAGATAAGGAGGAAGACCCAAGTCATCCTCCTACTCCTCGTTAAGAGTACTTGGTGCGATGAAATTATCATTCTACATCATCGGACTATAAAAAGATGATTCATAAACTAGAGTATCAGGTCAATGAAACCTTTAGGAAGCATGGGAAAAAATCAATAGATCCTACTAAAGGGGAAAGACATGATAAATCCATCCATATTTCAAATATGAGGGCACACAAGCCCCACGCAACTGAGAAACAATATCATACTCATCAAGCACTTAGGCCAAATATTAATATAAAACAACATATGGATCAACAACAATTAAATAAACAAGGGGTGGACTCACAATAAGCACACCTAAAAAAGGTTATATCAATGAAGGATACACTAACAACAAAATATACAACAAGAGTAATTGAAAAATGTATTACATGAAGTGGTGCTTACACCTAGCACCTATAGGATGCAACAACATGGAAGGTGCCTAATATAGTCTCAAAATATTCCCCCTCGGACATGCCAAAATTGCATTCAACATCAAAGGCTATTATTTGGTTATCGTCAAGAACCTAATACTCCTCAATAGTACCAAGATAAAGAGGAGTAAGAATCATATGAAGAATTCCAATGGGAACATCAGGATCAAATAGATGCTTACCCTAAATCTAGTTATGATGAGGTACCTAATAATTATACTTATCATCCACCTCAACATAAAAATCTACCTCCTCTATATAATCAAGGGTAACAACAGGATGATCATATCATTTTGTTAGGGCCATAAAAAGCGCTAGCAAATTGAATAAATTCATTCAAAAAATAATATCAAAGTTTGGTTTATCAAAAAGATACACTAAAGTAGCTTAGCAATCAGCATTTTCATCCATCAGTGTCATTGACATACCCATAAAATTTCAAGATGCCTAAACTTGAAAATTTCAAAGATGATGATGATGCACGAGAGAACGTGATAAGCTTCATCCATATGTGCTTTAGTTTTCAAGATAATGACTCCTTGATGTTGATAATATTCCTTACAACTTTAGTTGGGGTGCTTTGGAATGATATAATCATATGACACATCATAGAATAAACACCTTTGAGCAATTGGTCGATGCATTTTTGGGATGTTTTGCCTCTAGTGCTAAGGAAATGATAAAATTGACTGACTTGTGTAGCCTTCATCAACTTGATGATGAGCCAAAGGTGTTTTCAAAACTACATTTCACCCTACCCATAACATATCTCACCCAAATTTTTACTAGAAGTTGTTCGAAGCAGATTTTGCTTCTCGTACAATTACAACTATATCAAACATTCGAGGAGGCCTTAGAATAGGCCAAGATCATTGAGGACATCAAGTTCTAGGAGTATGATGTTCAACTCCACTAAGGGGAATGGCCAAATAAGAATATTAAAGGTGGTAACATGCAACAAAATGTGGCCCAAATCGATCAAGTGATTATGAGTATCCTTGAACCTTCAAACTAGGCTCCATCACTACAAATACTAGTGCAACCTAATTACCAGGCTCAACATCCATTGGCCAAAAATAATACGCAACAAAAGCAAAGACAAGGCCAACCCCATAGACAATATACTAATTTTTCAAATCCCTTAGCATCTATCTTCATTCAGTTGTACGAGGCACAAGCAATCATGCTTCTTGAGATATGTCCATTGAAACCTAATAAGCATAGATCCAAGGTGCACAGGCAACACATATATTGTGTTTATCATAGACAAAGGGATCACAACATCCATACATGTTATTCCTTTAGATATTTAGTTCAAGATATGATTGAGAGGCAAGAAATTTATATAGGAGTCTTCCAAGACCCCTTTCTTACACACGAAGCAAATATAACACCTATCAATCAAGTCGAACAACCTAATTAGGTGCACATTAATCTACCTCCCCAAGATTTTTTGGGAGTGATCAGTGTTGTAACAGAGAAACATGAATATCAAAATTGATCTATGCAACCTGTGGCATAATCCAATGTTTCACCTTCACTTATCTCATCTCAATAGGACATTGGCATTGTATAAAATTACACATCACAATAGGGGGATTGGTTTCTACTACTCCCCCTAGCCAAGCCAATCATATTGCATCAAATACAATGCACATTGGGGGTCTTCAAGGTGTCACAACTTCCCCATCATCCACATCATGATCAATGAAGCAAAGTGAGACCTCCAAATGTATCACACCTCCCTCACTTTCATTGACTAGCACACACACTAGGGGTACCTAAGGTAGCATACCTTCCCCCTTAAAAATATAAAAGCAAACAAAAAAAAAACATCAAAATTTTAAAAATAATTGAAAAATCAAAATTTCAAAAACAATGGAAAAATAAAAAAATCAAAAACATTGCAAAACATAAAAAATACAAAAATATTTACATTTTGTATTGCATCATATGCATTCATTTAATTGTATTACATTAGGCATTTTCATCCATTGTACTTGCATTAGGATAGGATGTGTTTACAATCTTACAAATGACACCATGTTTGTATCTCAATCATGCATTTATTCATCATCATCATCCATCACCCATTTGAGTAATTGTGTTTTTCAAAAAAATCCTTACTATTGCTATGAGGTATATATTAGGGTTTTCCAATCATTTAGCCATACCTAGTGATTTTCTAATATTTTGTAGAAAGCTATATTCGCTTTTGGAAATGAGGTCTAGTTTTGATGGTACCTTGTATCTTTCAAAATCCCATCACAATTTAAACATTAACAATCCTAGTCTCAACAAGGAAAGATGAAAATTAAAAAGTCGTCTTGGTCACCTTAAGCGAAAGGTTTTTATGTGCTCACCTTGTGATGTGGATGGTCTAGGATGTTGGTCATTGACAAAAGAACAAGCTCCCTCGTACCCAAAGAAATCCCTTACTTCCATAAAAATAAGCAAAATCCCAAAAAGTAAAAATCAAAAGCAAAATAAATAGCAATTTTTATCACTAAAAAAATCCCTTGCTCAAATAAATTAAAATTTAAAAAATAGTGATTTTCATCACTAAGCATGACCAAGTATTGCACATCAATGTCAATAAAATAAGGGAGTGAAGATATTGAATCCCTAGAATGGTCAGTATTCTGAAACCATCGAGTGATCCCTAATACATAAATGGGCTGAATGAATCCCGCTTGGCATTGGGATAGTTATAAGAAAATTAAAAAGTGAGCTAGCTTTAGTTGGATTTTATTTCCTAGTGGTCTAATCCAACTAAGTCCAAACTTAGTATCATGATGAACATATGGTGATCCTCATTACAACAATGGGATGAATGAATCATGCCTAGAAATGAGGTAGTATTATGTCTCATATAATATATTAATTTGCATACACATGGATAATGAATATATTGGTCTTCATAACAAAAGATTTTATCTTTCAAGAGTCTTGTATAGTCATTAAACAACTTTTGATTAATCAACTAAGGTGTTTGATTCACATAGAAAACCTGAAAAATTCCCTAATAGAAACAAATCAGTACATCAATCATACACATTTTTCTTTATGAACTTTTATTTATTAAGTGGTGTTCATGAAATAGGATAGATACCGAATAAATACCAGCAATGATATTTAGACGGCCACTAACTATTTTATGCATATATTTTAATTTATAGAAGCTTATAGAGAAAGTCTACACTTATCACAATCATATCATTTCACATATGGATGCTTAAATAATTAATTCTTATGATAAGAGTTATCATTTTCATTCATGATTTTCATACATTCTATGGTTCCATCCATCAGTTTGTCAAAACACATTAATTGCATTCCTTATGTTTGAAGTGATTAAAGCATACAAGTTTATTTACATTAGATCATCATCATGTAAACAATGCATTACATACATTGCATTCACCATATCATACCAACATAACTTAAGTGCATAAAAATTTGAAACAAATTAAACATGTATTTAACATTCACCATTGCATCTATAGTATAGAATCTACACATCTAGATCACACCATCTAATCATACATTTATCATCTAGCTAGTGCATGTCATAAGTACATCGTATACATATAGCATATTGGCATCATCAATAGGTATTGCATCCATTATTGAATCCATAAATAATAACACATAATGCATCTAATGGTCCAAAATCGCACAATTGTAAATCACACAAATATTTTTTAAACATCAACTAGGGCATTATTGGTACCATACCTCCCCTAATCAGCACTCAAACAATTAAGAAATCAACCTCAAAAGGTCCCAAAGGTATCCATAAATCCTTCTAGTTACCCAAAAATCCCCAAAGGTATCCATAAACCCTTTGGTCACCCAAAAATCCCCAAAGGTATCCATAAACCCATTGGTCACCCAAAAAACCCCAAAGGTATCCCTAAACCCTTTGGTCACCCAAAAAACCCCAAAAGTATCCATTAACTCTTTGGTCACCCAAAAGTTCCCAAAGGTATCCATAAAATCTTTGGCCACCCAAAATCCCCAAAGGTATCCATAAACTCTTTGGTCACCCAAAAATCCCCAAACGTATTCATAAACACTTTTGTCACCCAAAAATCCCCAAAGATATCCATAAACTCTTTGGTCACCCAAAAAGTTGCAAAGGTATCCATATACCTTTTGGTCATCCAAAAATTCCCAAAGGTATCCCTAAACCCTTTGGTCACCCAAAAATCCACAAAGATATCCGTAAACCCTTTGGTCACCCAAAAAGCTGCAAAGGTATCCATAAACCCTTTAGTCACCCAAAAAGCCCCAAAGGTATCCATAACCCCTTTGGTCACCCAAAATGCTCCAATGGCATCCACTAAGGACACTGGTCATAATAACATGTATAATCCAAATAAAAAAATGATAACTTAATCAAGTTTATCGCATTCGTCTTACGAATTATTACTGAAGACAATCATGCCCCTCCTTGTTTGGGACAACTAAGAAAAATATCAAAAGCAAATTCCAGCAAAACACTAAGCCTTGTCTCCTAAACACCATCAAGGCTAGGATTTTACTTAAGCCTTGTCTCCTAATCACCATAAAGGCTAGGATTTGACTTAAGCTTATCTCCTAATCACCATCAAGGCTAGGATTTGACTTAAGCCTTGTATCCTAATCACCATCAAGGCTAGGATTTGACTTAAGCCTTGTATCCTAATTGTCTTCAAGGCTAGGATTTGACTTAATATTGTCTTCTTAATATTATCTCCTAATTGATGACAAGGCTAGGACTAGACATAATCTTGTTTGCCAATATCTCAAAGATTACCAAAATCAAGTTCCTTAGCTTATCGAAGCTAATTATTATGAGATGCACACCCTTTCCATGATTGTGGCATCTAGAATTGACGAGGTATTCCTTTCATTTCTTCTATGAAATCTCATCAAAAATAAAAAATTCAAAAGCAATTAAAACACCACAAAAATAAAGTAAAAAGCAAAGAAAAGGGCCTAAAAACCACCAAAAACATGTCAAAATAGATAAATTTTACAATGGGTAAAACTGAAGGAAATCCAACCAAGTCATATGGGTCAAGCGACTCATCATTTTTATCACTGGTAATTCCCTCATCGACTCTTCGCCTAAGGGGTAGTCATAATTAACAAATTAATAATAAAAATAAATAATCAAACACTCAATCATGCAAATTGCGTTTGTCCAATGAATCATTGACAAAGACAATCTCGCCCCTGCTTTGGTAGAAAACAAGTAAAAATTTTAATTAAATAACTTATTGGTATTATAGAACCGTGAAGGAACACATGCTTTGCTTCTTCATGACTGAAAATTACCCAAGATCAACTAAGCCTTACATGAGAGGTTGTACTTGAATCAAGTTCCTTAGCTCATCAGAAGCAAGGATTCAAGAACGCATGCTATTTACATGATTTGGGCATCTAAATTTGGTTAGGCTACTGAATAACCTTAATCATTTTACATTTTAGTCATCTATTTTTTCTCTGCGTTGTGCTACACACAATGCATACCAAAAGGGGTTCCTATAGACACTAAAATCATGTCAAACTGATTAGACTACCAGGACATGTTCTAATTGAAACCCTATGGCCTCCTTGGGCAACCCTCAGAGGTTAAATAGTGATCCTAGCCACTTTTGAGAAGTTCTACACCACTTTTGGGAAGTTTTGGGCCATGTAGGCATGGTCGTCCCAACTAGGGATGGCCACCAGTAGTCATCCCTAGGTGGGATGACCATGGCCTTAGACCCTCAAAAATTCAAAGGAGGGACAAATGGCACCAAGAAACTACCATTTATCCTACCCATTCAAGCATGTCAGTATAATGGTGCATAAATCTCATGTCAAGTTGCAAATTGGAGACCTAAAATGGATATTTCTTCCCCCTCCAACGCATGCCAAGCTTTGGACAAATGTCGAAACCTACCTCGAATGGCCTGGCATACCCATTTGACCATATTCCTTATTGGGCTATAAAGTGGATCTATTCCACCCAATTTCAAAGAGGAGTATTTGCAATATTTTACCACGAAGTGCTATCGAGATTTATCCCCAATCTATTGTGTGTTTTCCCTTAAGATCTCCATCGAGTGAAGGAGGTTTTCAAGTGATTCCAAAACGTGCAATCCATTTAAAAAACAAAATCATTTGAGTGAATAAGGTCCTAAAATTTTATGACAATACCCCTAAGGGTAATTTAGACCCAATCCTAGAGGAATTGGTGGTAAAAACCACCATATTTGGTGGTTGTCCCACCCTAGGATGGCCCCCAAATTATGACAGTTCTAAATGGCTCACCATAGAATGGCCATAAATTGGAGTCCAATTTCTCTACTATTTTTGTATAGATAGATTTTATATTATATTATATACTCTCTGTTAAAATTTGGTGCAATTTGAAGTTGTTTTGCTTCTGTTATCATGATTTTTGTGTTTTGCAGGCTTGAATGGCTCACCCCAAGACGGCCAAAAATATGAGAATAATTTCCTTATTATTTTTAATTAGATAATTTATAGAACATATAATATGCATGAATATAAATTTTGGTAGAATTTGGAGAAATTTTGAATAATCTATTGCACTTTTCCTCTTTCAAGCTCATTGATGCATGCACCTTCCTAGTTTCATCTTAATCCACACATGCTATTAATCGATTTTAGTTTCCTTTATGTATATTCAAGTATCACAATGCATGAGGAAGGAGCATCAAGTTAGAACAATGATATAACACTTTGTGACGGCATCGAAATCCCGCTCTTCAATTGTGAGTGCGAGGAAGACACTACAAGTGCACCTTGGATTTCTGAAAGGATTTGATCCTTTGAGTATTGTAATGAGTTATCAATTAAGATCCCTCAAGGGGAAATTTTGTAACCACATATTTTATATTTTTATTAATATAAGAATACCCGCCCATTTATTTCATATACTTATAATTGTATGCTGATGCAGGAGCATCCAGTGGTGTAAGAGTGATCTTGCATCACCCAAAAAAAAAAAAATTGTAATTTTATTTTATTTTATTTTATTTTGTAAAACTAGTAAAACTTGCAGGAGATTTTTGAAGGTCTTAGAGGTTGAATTTGAGGATTTTTGGCTAGACGTGAGCCTTGGCACAATGATCCAAGGATCGCCTCGCTTAGCTCGTTTCATGCCATTTTCGAAAACATGTTGTAATAGTCAATCGGGTCAACGAGTGCGAAGTTAACACCTCGACAAGTTGCCCCCAAAATTCAAATTTCAATTTGAATGGTTTTAGGTGGGAAAAAGGGAAAATAGGGTATTTGAGGGAATTTTCAAAATTGTAAAGGGGCTTCTTCTCTTGTATCCTGATTTTTTTTTGGCATGAAAGTAATGAAAGGTTGGATTCTCTAACTGGTTCAAAGGAAAAATACCTGTGTATCATTTTTTTGGTGTTGCTAGTGTAACGAGATCTACATCATATGCTTACTTGGAGTGTCACTTTTGTAGTCCTTAGATCAAGTAGAACAATAGATGCATCTCATTTACCCTTGCTAGGTGCACCGTTTTTATGCTCTATATTATTTATCGAATAAGAATTTATATCATCATGATATCACTAGAGGTATGTGGATAGAACCACTCTTGGTATAGATAATTTTTATATGAGTAAAAATAGAGCTCATGGATGAATGAGTTAACTCTTCGAATGGTGAGAGAGTTAGTGATACCCCAATCACACTAAGTGCACTCACGCTAAAGTACTTCCATGGAGGGTAGGGATTAGTTGCTTCCTTTTTATGAAAGGAAAAGAGATTCAATCTATCTCATGTGGCTGATGAGGGAAATAGCTTGAGAGGGTGTAACACCTAGTACTCTTGCATTAAAAGAATTATGTGAGATGTAGATATTGGTGTAATGAACATATTTATACTAGTGAAAGAAAATTTTGAGATATATATATCTATAGGGTCTTAACATGGTAAGTTATTTGTGGTTGCTTTACAAGCATTCTAAGCAATTTTTGGAATGCTAGAGTTATGATTCAATGCATTCATAATTTTGCTAGGTCAAAGACATATTTTATGGTTGGAGGACGAGTAGTATATTGGAATCCCTATAAATAAAACATGTTGAAAATAATAATAATGTAATATCTTGTTTGTTGTTGTTAGTTTTTACATAACCTCTTTAGGCATAAAATATATAATTATGTAAGGAATGCATTGAGGATTATTTTATTTTCATGCTAGATATGGAGATTAGAATTTCTTGTAGTGAGTTTTCATTAATATTTATTATTTTATACACATATGATTGGTTGTTGAGGTGGATTCACAAGCTAGAGATATCCAACATAAATTTTGAAGGAAGACATTGAGATATGACATTCTAATTAGGCTAAGTTATTGTTATTTCTTGAAAATTTTGTTTAAGAGAATATTTAAATACTAATTCTAATGTGATCCTCAAATATGAATGAGTGTTATGAACAACATACAAATATAGATATGTATATGATTCAAGACGTGTAATTTCCAAATTATTCTATACACAATGTCTAACGTTTGATAGAAAACTTGAATATTCTAAAAATAATTATGGTCAAGGTGGAAGAGGAGTTTTATGATATTTACGGTTCAAAAATTTCAAATTTTAAAGGTAGATTACAAGAGGACATATGTCTATGTTCTTTCTTAAGGGTTTTCTTCTATTGTTTAAGTCAAAAAGAGGATTTTGAAAACAAAGAGAGAAGATAAAGTTATATATGTGTGTAACTAATGTAATGCAATGAAGACCAATATTTCCATATGGATAGTGATAAATTATAAAAATAATGTTACTTGGTTTACAACACTATGGTAGGGTGTGTTGAAAAAAGCTTGTAAATTTGGACAAAATATTACAATTATAATTAAGTTTGGACATATAATGTTGGAGAAAATTGGTAGGTGATTTACTTGAAGAAAAAAATAATACCTTTTATCCCACATTGGCTGTACAAATTTTTTCTAAAAAATTATAGAGTATTATTACTAAACAAGATATTAGGATGCATTTTTTTAATGTTTTAATACTTAGCTAGGAAAATTTCAAGGACATTTAATTTTTACTTAGCAATGCATTATTTTCCAATGAGTTTACAAAAGTTTTTATGAGGTGTATTGGTCCCCTCATATTGAGTGGGGTTACCTTAGATCTCTCAAGGAAAGGCAAAAGCCCTTATGACTACAGTAAGTTTGCATCTCTACTTAGCAATACATTATTATTCTTTGAGCATATAAATATTTATAGTTGTTAGAAGGAAGTTTTTAAGCCCCATGCAATCAACTTGTTGAAGATAATATGCCAAAGGATTTTGAGGACCATATGATAAAAATATTGTTTAGTCTAGGGGGTCAAATTGTTGACCCAACTATGATCCTATTTGAACCTTGAATTTAGAATACATTGTTTGTTGAATATAATGATTCATTTAAGATAAATTAAGTTCACTTATTTTATGTATAGTAGAATACATCCTAATTCACATATGATCTTCTGGATGGTTATGTCTTTGTTCACAAGAGAAGTGTTGTATGTTGGATAATATTACATTATTTGGTACATGCAAATGTAATATGTAATATATTAGGGTTTGAGTCTATATTTTACGTGAGTGATTTATATTTTCCCTTTATATAAGTGTTTATGTGTAGGATATGCACAAGTGTCATGTAAGTAAGAGTGCAAGTGTGTAATGTGCAACATATATACAAGTTTCATATGTAAGAGTGTAAGTGTGTAATAAGAGAAATTGCATAAGTATCATGTATATAAGTGTTCAAATATGTAAATGAGGATGTGCAAAAGTGACATATATTAGGTGTGCATGTAGGAGAGTAAGTGCCATGTAGAAGTGTGCAAGCATAATAGAGTGAATCATGCAAGTAATTAGAGAGTCAAGAGTGTTGTATACAAGTGGCTAGATTAGAAGCCAAAGGACATGAGAGTCATGTCTTATGTAAATAATAGGAAAGGTTGTAACTATAGATGTATGAGGAGTGCAATAGTAAATTATTGAAGAGTCACCTTTCTATATCTATATTATGGAGATAAAGCTCCATACATTGTATTGGAAAAAGGTCTGAAAGAAGATCACCAACAAGCATTGATAATAAGAAAGTCTATATACATATTTTAAGCAATTTTATTGTAACTTGTAAGTATTATTCATGCTATTACATGAATTATTTTGTTCATTTACATTCATATTTGATGTTATTTTGAATGTTATTACAAATTATATTGGTTAGGATATATTTTTATTGCTCTTATATTTAATTATGTTTTTGATTAATCATATTAGGACCTAAAATAGTGTGGCTCAAATATATTGGGACCTAATACAATTTGGCTTAAAAGCCAACAATGGTACCAGAGCCACTATAATATTTTGAATTTTTTCCACCTTAAAGGTAGTGAAGACTTACACTCAAAATTTATATTTGATATTTATCCATAGGTAGATTTTGTCCACTCTAAAATTAATGAATCCTTGGACTCTATTTCAAGGCTTTTAGAGAAGATAAAGAAGGAACAAATAAAAGTCACCATTATTTGAATGCTAGACTCTAATCACAAATAAGTTAATATTAGGACTCAACTAAAAGAAGATTTAAAGAGCCAACTCTGAAGAAATTTGGATGAGAGGGGACCTTCAAAAGCCATCCTAATTTGATTCTCTAGAAAAGAGAGGCATAGTCATTTAAAACCACCACTGAAGGACTACTATTAAAAAAGAAATAAAGTCCTCATATTACATTGGATAAAATTTCCATTTGCTATAAATTATTTTAAGGATAATAAAATCCTCATATAAATATATTGGCTCTTAAAGGAAATCAAAACACCAAATAAAAAGGTTGTTTTATGATCCAGTTAGAAGAAATAAAAAATATTCCAATTCGTGTTAAGCAAAATCTAAAACAAGGAAGATTGATCTGAAGTAGACAAAGCCAATATGTCTCATAGAGCAACATGAAGGCAGAGCTAACTAGAATAAATAGGGAGTTTTCCAAGTGAAGAGAAGACCTAAATTACCTCATAGATATGACCAAAAGAAATAGGGAGTTTTCCAAGTTAAGAGTAGACAACTAGAAGACATAAGGACTTGACCACATGAAGAAAAGAGCTAAGTCACCTCATAAATATGACTAGAAAGGAAAGTAGATTCATCTACATGAAATAATAGTGCCGTATCATTGGCATTATGATAACTAAAATGTAGAAGACACCATGCAGGTTACCAAGTGTCTAAAATATAGAAGCTCCTATGAGGGTTACTAAGCATGTAAAATATAGAAGTTCTTATGAGGGTTACCAAGTATCCAAAAGATAGAAGCTCCTATGCACATTATCAAGTTTCTTTAAGAACAATACTATTTATAGCAAAAATATTTTGAAAGGTTTGTTTGGCTAGAGAACCAAAGTATTGAATTTGCAATAGGCCAGTGAGTAACATACGTTGAAAGCACATTAATTCATGAATAAGCATTACAATAGGGTAACATTCAAAATAATCCATAATTATATGAATATAAGTGCATCATCAAGCTATCAATACATTGCATGTATTTTCCAAATGGATATTAAAGGTAAGCATTACCCTAATTAATTATTTGATTATGTCCTAAGTTATAAATTATTAAAGCACTGAAGCTTATGATTACTAATTAAATAGGAAGATTAAAAATTTCCACTTTATGCTATTATTTAGGTGGGAGTCATAAGGGCTTCAAACATATTTTTAAATTGAAAGTTTTTATTTTTCTATTTATTTGATTTTTTAAAATATAAATTAATATTTTGGAGAGATAATGTTTTCTACTCAAAATTGAATTTTGAATATTTTAGAATTTGAAGTTTTTTAAAGATTTAAAATTTGGTTTTTGAGATGAATATTTTAGAACTTGAAGATCTAAAATTTGAATATTTAGAAAATTTAGATGATTTTAATTTTGAGATTTGAAATTTAAGGAATTTTAAATTTGATTGTTTTTTTTTCAAATTTAATAAAGTAGTGAGAGAAGGTTTTCTACTTAAACGTATTTGAAAATTTAAATTTTTAAATTTACTTTTGAAAGGGTTGAAAAAGGAAAATGATTTTTGTAATTTAAATAAACTTTGGAGTAAAAAGGATTTCAACTTCAAAGGAATTGAATCATTAAATTGCAAACTTTGGTTATTATAGAAGAAAATATTAAAAATGAATCCAATAAATATAGTAAATAAATGGTGAACAAACTAAAGTTTTATTCCTAGAATTTGATAGATGATTTTGATGGAAAGAAAGAAATATCAAATGATTTAAAGAAAACATTATCTTTATTCCTCAAAAATGCAAAAGATGAAAAGTTCACAACACTTACAAGTTATCTTCATGAAATAAAATAATGACATGGTGGAATTCACAAAACACCATTATATTTTCCTCTAAATAATGCTTAATGATGTATATGTTTTTACTTACCTTTGAGATCTTTTAGTAAAAAATAAAATAGAAGGTTGTTAGTTATGACATATATGACTTGAATGAAGCTTATGCTATCTTCAATAGAGAATCATTGCAATCCATAATGTATTACTATGATAATTTACTCACTCATTGTTTAGAAGTCACACCAACAGTTATATCACAACTAAAGATGAAAATAAAAAAAGTTAAAAGGAAAAATAGAGAAAACTCATGCTAGATTCCAAAGCAATAGAATATCATGTACAATGTAAAGTTACCAGATCAAATATGAAGACAAATATTGAAGACTAAAGTCTTCAATAACCAAATAATGTAATACAAGGGGTTGTTAGATATTTTTACATTATTTGATACAGGATAATGTAACCCATTAGTACAATTATGGTACAAATGTAAATATGTAATAGATTAGGGTTTGCGTTTATAATTTAAGTGAGTGATTTATATTTCCCCTTTATGTAAGTGTCTAGTATATGATATGTACAAGTATCATGTAAGGAAGAGTGCAAGTGTGTAATGTGCAAGATATGCACAAGTGTCATGTATGTAAGAGTGCAAGTGTATAATGAGAGAAATTTTATAAGTGTTATGTATGTAATTGTGAAAACATTTATGGAAGGATGCACACATGTGTCATTTATTAGTTGTGCATGTAGGAGAGTAAGTGTTGTGTAGAAGTGTGCAAGTGCCATAGAGTTAAGCACACAAGTAATTAGAGTCTTGTCTTATGTAAAGAATAGAAAAGGTTTAAACTCTTGGGTCTGTGAGGGGTGCAATATTCAAGTATCGAAGAGTCACCTTTGTATGTCTATAGTATGGAGACAAATATCAATACATTGTATTTTAAAATGGTCTAAAATAATATTGCCAACAACCATTGATAATATTAAAGCTTATACACATATTTTAAGCACTTTCATTGTAAGTATTCTTCATGCTATTGCATGAATGGTTTTGGTCATTTACACTCATATTTGATTTTATTTTGAATATTATTACAAATTATATTGGCCAACATATATTTTGATTGCTCTTATATTTAATATCCTTGACTATTTATATTGAGACCTAAAATAGTGTGAATGAAATATATTATGACCCAAGATAATTGGCATGAAATCCAACATTTATTGGAAGTTAAAATGGTAAAATAGTAAAAAATTGTTTTACAACTGTAAGCTTTGTGCATATTTTTTATTGTAAAGTGTTATTTCCCCTTTGCACAGCGAATGTGGGATAAAAGCACAAGTTTTTTTTGTTGTTTTGTGCAGGCCATGATGAAACAAAGGAGGCAAGCCTCCCTTGCATCCTCTTCGGGCCACATAGCTCGAATGGCTCAAGGAGCCAGCCTTAAGGCGCTCACCCCCAGCAGGTCACAGGTTCGAAACCTGGTGGCGACAAAGGTTTTACATTTTTTTTGGTACACTTGCTCTAAAATATTAGAAATATAGGTGTATGCTGCTTGAGTCCCATCGGTGGTGGAAGCCGAGTTGGTAAGAAGGCTTTGTTTAGTGAGAGGAGTCATGGGTTTGACTCCTGCAGGCTTGAAAAAAAGTTAAAAAAAAGTTTTTTTTTTCTTTCTAAAGTTTCTTTATATATTAAAAAGAATAATTTATATTATATTTAATAAATTAAAATAATAATTAAAAAAAAAAATTATAAAGCAATTTTTTTTTTTATTAAATAATATTATAGATATCTTTTTAGTACAATAAAAGGAGAAAAAGAACATTTCCTAAGAGGCAATTTATGTAAGAGGACTCAAAGGAGTAAAATTGTGACAATTTCTTTGTAAAATTCTAAGAGAGGCAAAACATTGAAGACTAGAAATTTGTAAAAAGAGGCAAATTGAAGGGCAAAATTCATGATTCGCTCCACAGGATGTTATCATGCACTTTGTGCACTTTTGGTAAGATAGAATTCTGAAATCTTTGATGAAAAAGTACGATCTTATGGGCTTCATACTATGTTTAGTCAGTTGTAGAACATAGTAATAGCACACCAGAGGCATCCAGAATCAAGGTACAAGGTAGACTCTAAAGATAACTCCTTTGGGAGTCAATTTGACCAATCTGAATCCAAAGAAGTTGCACCACAAGAATCTGAATATACTCATTACAGTAATCCAATAGAAATTCTAGAACCAAAATCACCTGAGATAATATTTATCAGTGACGACGAAGAACAAGTAGCAGACAATTTCATGAATCAATAAATAGCATCACCACAACAAGAGGAACAAGAAATCAGTGAAAGAGTGAATCAAGTCAGATTTGACTTAAATTTGTAATCTCTTCTTTCTTCTTCTTTCTTCCTTCTTCCTTATTCCTTCTTTGAAAAAGCAGAGTGCTTTATTGTAATCGAGAAATTAAAAGAGTGTTTTAGTAACTATGGCCTCACATAACAATCTACCAATTCCAGAGTTCAACGGGTATGACTACGAGTATTGGTCTATCAAAATGAAGACCTTGCTCATAGGAAAAGGTTTGTGGGACATAGTGGAAGAGGGTTACATCGAACCCATAGATTGGACAACATTAAGTGTCGCAGATAAAAAAACAAAGAAAGAAGCACAAATAAGCAACTCCTCTGCTCTTTATCATCTCCAAGCAACATTGGATAAGAGTATATTCCCTATAATAGCCATTTGTATAACTGCACAAGATGCATGGAAAGCTTTGAAATGCGGATTCCAGTGAAGTGATCAAGTGAAGCAAGTGAGGCTTCAAACACTAAAATGAGATTTTGAAAATCTCAAAATGAAAGAAGATGAAAAAGTAGGTGATTATTGTGTCAGAGTGAAAGCAGTAGTTGATAAAATGGTTACTCTTGGCAAAGAAATTAATCCTGAAACAATTGTAAAGAAAGTGTTACAAACACTTATTCAAATATGGAATCAATAGCCATAATCATAGAAGAGTCAAAAGATATTTCCACTTTAACATTTGATGCATTAATTAGGTCGTTAATGTCTCATGAAGAGAGATTACATGAATCTCCTTCAACCAGCTATGGAGGCGATGATAAAGCCTTCACATCTAATGAAAATATTGAAAGAGGATATGGAAGAGGTCAAGGCAAATGCCAGCAAAGAGGTAGATGCAGAGGCAACTACAGAGGAGGCAATCAGAATAGAGGAGGCAAATCCAACAAAGGAGGCAATCAAAACAGAGGTGGAAACCAAAATCGAGGAAGAAATCCAGGATGAAGTGGAAATTAAGGACAAGGAAGTGGCAAGTCCAAAACAACTTGTTTTAACTGTGGCAATCCAAGTCACTTTGCTCGCGACTGCTGGTCAAAATCCTCTCAAGGCAGCAACAGTAAATATGGAAATTATGGTGAAGAAGATGATACCTCTAATATTTTTCTTTCATATGGACAATCAGAACAAAATCTAAATGACACGTGGATTTTGTATACTAGTTGCTCAAACCATATGAGTGGCAAAGAAAATCTATTTACTACTCTAGATTCCACTTATAAATCCCACATCAAGTTAGGGGATAATAAATCTTTGCAAGCCGAAGGCATTGGAGCCATGGAGGTTCCAACAAAATAAGGCCTAAATAAAGTGAATGACATCTACTACACTCCAAAGCTCCAACACAATCTGCTAAGCATTGGGTAAATTATGGGGAATAATTACAAACTTATTTTTGATGAAGGAAAATGTATCATTCTTGATTAAAAAAATTGTAATCGTGTCATCACATAGGTCCCAATGACCAAGAATTGGTTATTCCCTCTGAAATTTAGTGAGCCAGGGGGAGCTCAACTTGTAAATATAGCTATAACTAATCCAAGTGTACTTTGGAACTTGTGATATGGTCACCTAAATTATGCTAGCTTGAAACTGTTAACTTCTCAAGCTATGGTGACAGGACTTCCCAAAATCAACAAATAGAAGGAGGTCTATGAAGTATGTGCTTTGGGAAATCACTCAAGATCTAAGTTTCCAAAAGGAGAAGTGTGGAGAGCTAGCTATCCACTTCAGTTAGTGCATTCAGATATCTGTGGTCCAATGCAAACAAAGAGTATCGGAAACAATTCATATTTTCTCCAGGACACACTCAATGAATCACATATACATATCCTCTATGATTAGTTACACACTCAACCAATGTATATATGATTTGTTGAGTGTGTAACTAATCATAGAGGATATGTATATATGATTCATTGAGTGTGTCCTAAGTCATAAAGATAGTGTGCATTTTTTTTTTGTTCTTTCCATATTTGAGAAGATGAATAGCATGTGTTTCTATGCACTTATGATTTCAAATGATGGATAGTCATGTTTGTCCCTAACATTGATTAATATTTATTGATATTAGTGCTCCTAAGGTGAGTATTTGAGTTTATCCCTATTCATAATTATGTAAATAAATAACTATTATGTATTTCCTAGTCCATGATCATTTTTTATCTTTGATTAACTATGTGTATGCATGACTTCATCACTCATAAGATATGGGTTTTTATTCCTGTATTTATTTAAAATATGATGTAATAAGAGGGGGGTGTTAGAATTTTATTACATCATATGATATAACTATGTATTTTGAAGCTACAATAATTAGGAGTTGTGCTAAATTAGGTGATTTATAGATAGTTATCGATGCCAACCTCCTACATATTCATTGTACACACACACTTTTGATTAAAGAAAATGTGTTCAACATTCTTCTAGTCTATCCTTTATATCTTGAATATTCTATTCCTACTTCTCTAATATGCCATGCTAGTATAGACCCCACCAATTAGATCAAAAAAAATATCTATAACTTCTTCCATATTACATAACTATCCATAATACTTGTAAAAAATAAAATAACTTTCATTTCATTTCCTGTCCCATCAAGAACTTGAGAAGAAAGCACCCTAACAATATCTTTATTATCCACCTTAGCTAATTGATCCCATTTCCAAATATAGTCCCCTTGATCTCTTATCTTACTCTATACATCCATAGAATAATTCCACATCATGTATCAATAGTTTGCTCTACCCTATAAGAGATATAAGATACAAATCTACAAAGAGGTAATTGAAGGTGCCATTTTCATTTTTTTGAACTAAGCAATACCTTCTATAAAATTATCCCATCACAATCAAACCATAATATTGATTTTCTTATCATAATGATAGAGAGTTGCATGACATTACGTTTAAGCCTCTTAAAATACCTCTCCTCCATATTGCATGCCATAAGTAAAATATAGAATAGGCATTACATATATAATCCCCATGGACATTGAATCATATACACCACCAACCTTGAGATCTACATTAATTATCCTCAATATCAATGTCCTTTATATGAATGTAAAATAAAAGTGTAGATGAATATGGGATGACATGAAGTCGTTGAAGCTCCTTAACATAATTTTACATAAAAAATCCTTCAAATCCATCTCTAAATTATCTATGTAATAAGCATGAGATATGTTACATGATATCACATAATAGATTCTCCTTGAAATCCATGACCTTAATAACTTAGAAATGCTTCGATACATTCTAGTATTATCAATCATGTGCAAATTGCACATTTAATTATCCTTATTACTCACATTAAATCAATTTATTGAGATACCTAATGGTGTTGATTGCACCTCTTCTCTAACAATATCCGTAAAACCTATTATAATTACCTTCTAGTCCATATTCCATCCATATTGGCTTTTCTCTCTTTCATTTATTTTACCTAACATCTATCATAATGAACATCTTAAATATATTAGTAAAATTTTATAATATATACCCATCCATATTGCTCCCAATCAATGTTGCTTTAACATTTCATGTATCTAATCCAAACTCATTTATTGATAATTTTTTTATCAATAACTCACCACATACAACCTCTATCAATATTCCTCATAACTAACATATATAACTGATTTTGCCACACATCCTATTATATTCCTTTAGGATCCATACTTTCTAGCTTATCAATCTTATGGACTTTGTTATTTACAATTATTTTCATCATATGTTGAATTATTAATAGAATTATAATACATGTAAACTCTTTTGTTTGGCATATCTTCAATTAAAATTAAGTCTAATGGAAAAGACTTTCGAATATTTAAAATAATTTGCTAAAAATTAATTTCCAATGATTACATAAAGCCTATGAAATTATGTGAAGTATTTTGAATTTTTTAAAAGCATAGGTCTGATCAATAAAGCCTATTAATATTTATACCTTTTAACTTCTTCTATATAGATTTCGCCAATAAGGCCTTACCCTGTTTATGGGGTGGCTACTGACAAATATACTAATATGCAATCGGTCTTCCAAAAACGAGGCAACACAGTGAAGAGATTAATAAACATATTATGGAGATATAAATAGAGTCATAAAATAGAAGGAAAAATAACATACATTAAAAATATATGAATATTTATCCTAGAAACCCTTGACTAGGAAAACTAGTAAAAATTCAAAGTCACACATTTTTCTTTATATTATTATAAACTCGTAACAAATTAGTTACAATATATAGGTATACCATAGCACCAAATAACCCTAAACCACCAAGTGGTATTAGAATTCAATGGGTGTAGAATAATAGGCTAAAACCACTCATACCCAATAATTAATGAGACCATCCTAAAAATAAGGGTTTCATACATTGTGTTGAGTTGTATGGTTATTTTCTTCTCTACAAAGGATACAACATACCCAACAATCCCCACTTGTTGAATACTTTGTAGTGGGGCCTATACAAATCATAAATTCAGCTATTTGGGGCAACTAAGCCCATTGTCTCCCTACACCAATAAAATTTTAAGTATTCATAAGCTTAGTTAACGAGTCTATTATGTTTTTTAGAGTATTAATTTTCTCCAATAACACCTTCTTGTATTCAATCATGTCTCTAATAAAATGGTACTATACTACAATATGATTTATCTTAGATTAATAAGAAGTATTATTTTCCAAAAATATTACACTTTTGACTATCACAACTAATCATTACTACTTGTAAAAACCCAACATCAACACATAGTCTTTGTAACCATACTACTTCCTTACTTGTATGTGTGGCTACTATGTGCTTAGCTTCTATAGTTGAAAGTGCCGCTACAATTTTTCTCTTAAGCATCTAGTTGATTTCTCCACAAAACAAGCAAAATACATAACCACTTGTGTATCTTCGACAATCAAGATCTCTAGCCCCTCAATTTGCAACAACAAAACCTTGTACATTCAATACCTTGTTTTGTTAGGCCTTTCTTGATAGCAAATTATATAATCTATTGTGTCATGCAAGTATTTGAAAACTTGCTTTACAAGAGTCCAATATTCTTTCCCTAATTTTGATATATATATGCTTGGAACACTCACTACATGGGAAATGTGTGGTCTAGTACATACCATGGCATCCATCAAACTCCCAACAATTCTTGCATAAGGAACATGAGATTTTTTCTCTTCCTCTTTTTCTATCTTTGGACATTGTCCTGCACATATCATTACACCCAAAGAAAATGGATTCTTGATTGGCTTACAATCCTACATATTAAATATCTTTAATATTGTCTCAACATATTTTCTCTAATTCAACCAAATTTTCTTATTTTATCGATAAATTTCTATTACTAATATCCAAGATCCTTCATATCAAATTGAGATGATAATTGAGACTTAAAATCTAGATATTTTCTCTATTATTACAAATTTATAACATATCATCAACATATAATGCCATAATAATAAAATGATCATCAACCTATTTGATGGACACATAGTGATCAACTTTACTTCATCAAAAACCAAACCCCAATACATAAGTATCAAACATTTGATACCGCATCTTAGGTGATTGTTTTAGACCATATAGAGGTTTATTCAACCCGCATACCAAGTCCTTTCGTTTTACTATAAAACCTTTTGGGTGAGACATATATATTTATTCTTCTAGATCCCCAAATATAAATGTTATCTTCACATCCATTTGCTCTACTTCTAGGTCTAATGCAACAACAATAGACAAAATAAATCTAATAGAAGTTAGTTTATCGATAGGGGAGAAAACCTTACCAACATTAATTCTCTATACATTAGAATATATATTTTATACTAGGTGAGCTTTGTACTTCTCAACTTTACCTTCTACATTAAATTTCTTTTTGAATATCCATTTGCTACCAATTGGTTTTCTTCTAGTAGGAAACTTCACCAAATCCCATGTCTTATTTTTTCTAAATATTTCATCTCATCAATCATGGTCTTCTTCTATAATTTATAATTCTTTGCATTGACCACCTCCCTAGGATTATCACCGATAATAGATAAAATAAAAGTAGAATGAAAATCAAGTGAACTATATCTTTTTGGTTTCCTTCTTTAATAAGTCAATCTCCTTAGGGCTAGAGTTTGAGAATTTGGTTCAACATCTTCTATTGAGTTAGATTCTTCATCCATGAACTCAAACTATAGATTTTCTTATTCTTCCTTTATTGGCTACTCTTCCTATTCATGAGAAATTTTAAACTTTGAAGATTACATTTCAGATATAAACAATTGTCCTAGTATATAGGCTCCAAATTTTATAGCCTATACACCATATTTATAACCAATAAGGATACCCCTATACTTTATTATTAACTTACTCTTTGTTTTTTCCTTTGGAACATGCACATAAACATCACAACCAAAAACTCTAAGATGTTCAAGAGAAGATTTCATACCAATCCATGGTTCATATGGATTTTTATCAAATAATACCAATGTAGGTGACTAATTTACCACGTAACATGTAGTTTACATAACCTCTCACTACAACAAAAAAGAACTTTAACGATGGCTAAAATAAAATGATTTTTTACGACTGTAAAAACCGTCCTAATAAATCCTAAGACTAATTTAAAAACACTCTTAGGGTAACCACCCTCTTAAGGTCACCCTTAAAAATCACCATGCGTAAGAAGTGGGAATTTTGACTTAACGCGAGATGGATCGAAAGTGGGAATTTTCAATTTATGGCTATGGCAATTATCATGAGGAGTTAAATGCTTTAACATGCTTGTAGGTCTTTCATTATGCTATTGGAATTATGGAATTTGGTTGAATGCGAGTGCAAGGAAGGAAGCAGTTGAGCCCCTAATATGACCATTGGTCTATCTAACTTGCTTATCTCTATCTCTCTCTTCCCTTGTTAGTACAATTGCTTGCCTACCTTGAACAAGCATAGCAATGATGATATCCTTAGGTGGATCACAGTCTTGTTTGATCGACATCATTGTTGGTATGCAATGGTGGCTGGAACCTCCCACTCCTTTGATCTCTTCTCATCCATTCTATGTTTTTGATGAATATTTTTTTGGAAAATATATTCTCCTTTAGCTAACGGGAGAATGTTAGTTTAAAAAAAGAGTAAAGGAAAGGATTATGGTTCGTCTGTCATGATCCTTTGGACATGTCAGGCCCTTATCCCTCTTCTTGGTGGGTTGGCACTCTTTGATTTAAGGAATGAGTTATTTAAGGAACGAGTTATGCTTAATGTACTAGAGGATAAATTTACATTTTTTAGGTATTAAAAACAAGGCTTGCATTGGATTTCAATATTGTATCGCATATCCAATACAATATTGTTGTACCAGTAAAGAATCCATAAAACCAAGGTTTTGCATAGTGGTAAATTTTGAAATTTAGCACGAATATTCAGATTTTCAAAATGTTAATTTTACGAATTTTTAAGGGTAAACTCACCCCATTGTCATAAAGTTTCCCACCCAGTTTTAACCCTAAATTTATTAAAAATAAAAAATATCCCACCCAATTCGCCCCTTGTACCCCATTATATATAGTTAACTGTAATGACTCTCATACAATTATAATATTATTCTTTTTGGATAACGAGCGATACAAAGCAGACGACTGACAAAAAATGAGTCCACAATTGACATAAGGTGACTAGTGAAAGGCGACTAGCATAAGGCGACTGGCATGAGGCAGCTAGTATAAGGTGACTAGCATAAAGCGACTGGAATAAGGTGAGTGGCAGATGGTGAGTGGCAAAAAGTGAGTGGCAGATGGTGAGTGGTATAAGGCAAGTGGCAAAAGGCGAGCGACATAAGGTGACTGGCATAAGATGAGTGGTATGAGGCAAGTGGCAGATGGCAAGTGGCATAAGGCAAGTGATAGAAGGTGAGTGGTATATGGCGAGTGGTACAAGGTAAGTGGCACAATACGAGTGGCACATAGCGAGTGGCACATGATGAGTGGCACATGATGAGTGGCACATGGCGAGTGGTACAAGGTGAGTGGTAGATGGTGACTGACAATTATTTCATAGTTATAGTCATCAAAATATATCTCAACATAGGCATATTTATACTTGTTGGAAATCTCTTTTTAGGCCTGATCTAATGGTGCTATTTTTATGAAGTTTGAAGATGATTTAATAGGTCAAAAGTGGTCCTAAATATAGTGGTGAGGAGGTAATATCATTTTGAGATAGATATTGGTCTATTAAATCATCTCAAAAACTCATAAAAGTACTATCATTAGATTCGTATTGAAAAGAGCTTTCCAACGAGTATAAATATGCACATGTTTGGATATATTTTGATGCCTAAAACTATGAAATGATTATCAATCGCTATCTACCAGTCACCTTCTGCCAATCGCCATGTGACGAGTGGTAGAAGGTGACTGGCATAGGCAAGTGACATAAGGTGAATAGCATATGGTGAGTGGCACAAGGTGAATGGCACATAGCGAGTGGCACATGGCGAGTGGCATAAGGCAAGTGGTACAAGGTGGGTGGCAGATGGCGAGTGGCATATGGCAACTGGTAGATGGTGACTGATAATCATTTCACAATTTTAGGCATCAAAATATATCCAAATATAGGCATATTTGTACTCGTTGGAAAGATCTTTTCAAGCCCAATATAATGGTGGTACTTTTATGAAGTTTGTGGATGATTTAATAGGTTAAAAGTGATACCAAATATGGTGGTGAGGAGGTAATATCATTTTGAGATAGAGGTTGACCTACTAAAGCATCTCAAAACTTCATAAAAATACCACCATTAGATCGGGCTTGAAAACATCTTTCCAATGAGTACAAATATGCCTATGTTTGGATATATTTTGATGCCGAAAACTATGAAATAATTTTCAGTTGCCATATGCTAGTTACCTTCTACTAGTCGCCATGTGGCGACTGGCATAAGGTGAGTGGCATAAGGTAATTGGCAAATAGCAAGTAGCACAATACGAGTGGCAGATAGCGAGTGGCACAATGCATGTGGTAGATGGCAAGTGGCACATGGCGAGTGGAACATGACAAGTAGCACAAGGTGAGTGGCATATAGCGAGTGGCAAATGACAACTGGTAGAAGGCGACTGGCAGATGGCAATTGATAATCATTTCACAATTTTAGGCATCAAAATATATCCAAACATAGGCATATTTATACTCATTGGAAAGTCTTTTTTGAGCCTGATCTAATGGTGGTGTTTTGATAAAGTTTATTTTCCCCTAAAAATATTTATAATTTATGTGCAAAATTTTTGAAAATTCGCCATATTTTTCAAAATTTTCTGCAAATTTTTGAAAACTTTACCCCACAGTTTTACATGATTCACCTTGATTCATCCCAAATTTATAAATATTTTTTCAGTACTACCCCTTATACATAACCATGCATAAAACCAATTTTGCTTTTTTAGTGAAACTAGTGTTATTTCTTGTTTGAAGGAAAAATATAATACCATTTTAGAAAATAATTTTTCACTTTCTTGTTTGAACCCGAAAGTCATTTGACATAAATTTGCTTTTATAATGGCGAACAATGTTTTGAAGTTTTGGTTAAAATTTAAATTTGATTACCGATTTTTATATATATATATAAACTACATTAGATCCTATATAAATATGAGTGTCCCACCTATACCAATAATTAAAGAGACTTAAAAAAAAATCATTATGCTAACGTGTACTTTTTTTTTCTTTTTTATCTCCAAAGGATACAACACATCCAGCGCAAAGCACGTGCCAAGAGTTATTCGTCTGGGAAACATCTTTAAAGAATTACTGTCTGTTGCACGCATGATCAATATACACAATACATTTTAAGAGTCGGATTACGTGTTTAAAGACATTCTTATTCGCTTTCAACCTAAAACACAACAGTTAGAATATCTGTACATCTTATCTTCACCTTCACCCGCATAAATTCTGAAAACATCATGTGACAGGATAATAGAATGTGTTAATGATTATTGTGAATAGCTCCTCATCTTTCCGAAAAGTAAAATGCGCATCCTACTTTTATAATATATATACCCTATAAAAAACTAAAAGAAAGCTTCAGATCAAAATCCACGCCAAATATGCTTCTAACCGAACATATCTTTAGGTGTGGCTAAGCTACTATTTACGTTTGACTGACAGTTTGGATCTGCTGTGCAATGAATGCGATGTGTTGAGAATTCTCTGTTTCACCCATCTGCAACGTCTTTATCTCTGTATCTTTCAACGCAAAAGACGAAGAAAATCAACCAGACTTATAACATTGCTTGTGCTCCATAATCAGACACGACACTCGCCTACCCCACATCAAAAGAAATTTTAGGATACGAATATTTCATCAGAAAGAAAAACTAACAATCGAAAAATTCGGTGATTAAAAATTAAGAGAACGAATCTAAAAAGATAAAATGATGCTTTAAAAAGATAGATGGTCCTGACGTCAACTATATGACGTCTAATGGTGGAAGAGCCCCACAACTGCCATGATGTAAATACTACTTTTATTGCTAGTCAAAGAGGGTACAGATATCAGATATTAAAATTTAGAGTGACCCACCGTCATTCGTGAAGTTTGATTGATGGTCAAGTTGGTTTATGAGTATTCGGATCTTTTAATTCTATGGAATCGTACAACTGTGGAGGTAAACGCGCAGCATGGTAAATGCAAAGAAAGAATGGCATGGAGATAAGCCTAGTATGTTACTAGGTTTAAACATTAGTTTCTAGAAGCAGAGAAGCGCGGCCAGATGTAGCACGGGGGATAGAGATGTAAAACCGTGGAGATGGCGTCAATGGCTCTAGAGGAGAAATCAAACCTGAACCGTTGCTTAACCGTCGAAGATTTAAAAGTGTTACCCATTTGCTGAATTGAAAGAATCGTGAATATGTATTCGAATGGAATAAAATCTCGTCGTTAAAACATGCGATTGAAGATAATAGTTTGTAAAAGGAGAGTATTATAATAAGTGAAAAGAGTTAATAAGATAAAAGTAGATATTAATGTATGGAATTATTTTAACGGATGATGCTGATGTTTATTTCATCATATTTAGTAGAATTAAGATATGAAATGATTTTAATGAAATATTATTATTTAATTATCTTGATAGTATTGAAATATAATGTATAATTTTTTCATATTTTTAAGAAAATATTATTATTTAATTATATTAATAGTATTACAGTATGATATACAATTTTTTATATTTTGGATCTTTTTTAATATTTTAAAGTTTTTCCCTTAAAACTTGCATTTCTAAACTTACTTTAAAAAAAATCACAAATGATAAAATTTTAAATTTAAATTTTTTATTAAAATTTTATAACTATTTTGTTTATTTTAATAAGAGCTACTTACGCTTTTACTATTGAAATGTTTAATTATTAAAAATTTTACTTTTCCTTAAACGTATAATTCAATGTTTTGGAAATTCACGATATCAACTACATTCACATTTTGAATGTGTTCAGTTTTTTAGTGGGACATTTTAGATGTATTTATGGAAATTATAATAAATGATTTTTTTTTAATTTGTTATTTTAATTCATATTATATATATTATATCATGTTTTTTTTATTTAATAATTATTATTAAAATATAAGTTGAAGAGTTGTTTTATTATATTTTCAATAAGATCTTTCATACTTTTTGGTAGAAGTGTCATGATTTTTCTTTGGTAAGATTTTTTCATATGATGTTGTAGTGAAGATAGATTAAATGACATTATGTTGATTATTTATAATGTATGATTGGTTTATTTAAGAATATGGTACTATTGATAGTCTGTATTAGTATAGTTGTAGGAATAGGAATCCTTCAAATAGAGTGGACGAAGGAGTTGCTACTGAGGATGAGAAAGAAGAAAAGATAGATGAAGATCCATATTAATATCAATGATGATTTAATTACAGGTTTAAGTAATTAATTTTGATTAGCTTTAATTAGATGATTTGATTATCTAGGATATTTTTTAAAATAGGAAATTGAGTTGGAATTGGGTGACAAAGATCCCTTCCAAAACAAGGGAGGAGAAAGAGAAAAAAAAAAGACACTTCCCCTTGAAATAAAATAAACAAATTGACATCCTTGCTAATGGGAATTTAATATGGATTAAATTAAGGTATCATACTATTTCAATAGTAGTCCTTTTAAATTTAGCAAAGGGAAAAAAATTAGGGAATGAATAATGAATTTCGACACCCTCCAAATGAAGGGAGGAGGATTGGTATCTTTGCTAATGGAATGGTAAATTAAAATTAATAAAATTAAGGCATCTTATTATTTCTATAGTAGCCCTTTTAAATATAGTAAAGAGGCAAATTAGGATTGACTAGTAGATTTGGACACCTCCAAATCAGAGAATAAAGGGATTAAAGTAAATATTTAAATAATAAAGAAGAAACTTAATGGTTGTAAAGGGAAAAAATTATAAAAATGGGCATAGATTTTAGAAAAATCTAGCACTAGGAGGTATGCTAGGAGGACTTGTAGATAAACAAAGAGGAGAAGATTAAAGAGATTAAGGAGACCAAACCTATCAAGAGGATGAGGTTGAGGTTTTCCATACATTGATTTGCATTAAATGCTTCTTGATACATTGAATAATGAAAGTAGATTGTTCTCAATAAAATTACTTTCAATCATGATTTACTCTTGCTTTCTAGTATTTGATTCAATGCAAGATTAGAGGATAAGGATTTGTTATTTTAATATCCCTTTTAGTGCTTGGATTCAACACCCTTATTGGTTGATCAAGATCTTGAGATGGATTGTGATTCATAGGCTCTAATTAACTTAGAGAAGAAGCTTGTACTCGGCCTACATGAGCATTATTCATGAACTCCCTTTAGATATATTTCATGCATTGGCCATATTTTTATGTTGATTTAGGAGTGAAATATTCTATTGTAATCCTCTAAAATAACCCTGTAATATGTTTTGAGACATAACCAATAGCAAAGACAATATAGTTGATAACATTAGTTTCTTGTAATGGTATGGAGACATCTATCAAACCATCTAAGTTAGGCATAAATTCTCAACCTGTTACATTCAAGCAAAACTCTCTATGTTGCATCATCTGAATGTCCATTTTGATGTTAGAATATTTTATGACAAGCAAAAACTCTTTTGATCTACCTGATAAGATGTTTGGAGTGCTTTTTTAGAGGTTTTAAATTTCTTTATTGGGATTTTAGGCCCCAGTGAACTGACCCCTAAGTGATTGGGGCATCTTGGTTGGCCCTTGACCATCCCAATAGAAGTCTTTTAAAGGCATCCCTAAGAAATATCCCACATGGGATATGATTAAGGCCTAAATGAATTTAAATAGAGAAAAGATATCATATGTCTTCAACCATCAAGTGGTGGTTGGGCTAGCACTAGTTGGCAATGCGCTTACCTTGACATTCAAACCATTGTAGACCGCTTTGCAAATCTAATAATGATATATGGGATTTGGATGGTTTTGTGTTGTTTGAACCCATGTAGATGAAGAGTCCTTTCTATTTTTATTGTAAATAATTATCCCACATCGATTGTGTGGGTAATTATGGTTGGTTTATATATGGGAATCCTCCTCTATTGTCATGACCACAATGTGGTGGTTAGTCTAGCCAAGGAGGCTAGGGCACTGGTTGCTAGGTGCTAGGGGAGGTTTGACTTGCTGAGATTTAAGCATTGTGCACTTAGGAGGTTGATTGGTTAGTTTGAACTTCTAATAAATCCTCTTCTTGTAATAACCCTTTTGGAATAATCTTTATAGAGTAACCCTTTTGGGGTAACCATTTTCAAAGTAAATTGAGATTAAATAGATTAATATCTTCTTTTGAAATAATTTGAGATTAAATGGATTAATCTCCCTTTTAGACTAATTAAAGATTCAAAGGACTAATCTCTTCTTTTGAATTAATTTGATATTAAATAGATTAATCTCCCATTTTTTGAGCAATTAGATATTAAATAGACTAATCTCTTCCTTAGGAATAATTTGAGATTAAATGGATTAATCTCCCTTTTAGTATTTTGGAATGCATGCTTAAAAGTCAAATTTTGATAGCATTATAGAACAATTTTGTGGAAGAATTGTAGAGGAACTATAGGATAATTTCATTGAGAAATAGATGAACTATAGTACAATCTTGTGGAGAAATTGTAGGGAACTATAGTACAATTTTATTGAGAAATTGTAGATGAACTATAGTATAATTTTATGAAGAAATTTTAGGTAACTATACTAAAATTTCATGGAGAAATTGCACATAAAATATAGTACAAATTCTTGGAGGAATTAAATATAATTTTATGGAAAAATTGTTATACAATTCAGTAGTAAAATTGTAGAATTTGTAAAACATTTTGTTGAAAAATTGAATGCATCCATAGATTAAATTTTGGGGAAAATTTGATAGGATTTGCAAAACAAATCATGGCTTGATTGTAAATATAACTTAGAGACAATACTTAGCTTATTGAATGGTTGTAGCTATTCATAGTTTAGAACTATGGAAGTTCTAAACTAATAATAGGACTATGGAAGTCCTAAGTTATGATAGAACTATGGAAGTTCTAAACTAATTATTGAACTATGGAAGTTCTAAGATGATGATAAGAACGTGGAGTTCATTCTTGAAGGTATTATAGGGTATCTTCTTGCAACTTATTTTATACAATATTATATGAACGTGGAAGGAATTACAATGTGATTGTTGAAAATATGAAACCTTGTTTGGTAAAAACATGTTGTTACTGAATATATTTGGAAAGAATGGTGTTTCTTTTATAACATAAAAAATTGTGGAAATTATTATGTAATATATTGGAAATAATGGTGTTTCTTTCATAACATAAGAATTGTGGAAATTCTTACGTAACACATAGATGCTTTTGTAAAATAGAATTTTAGACATTGCTTAAATTGATTGTATTGGAGAATATTATGATAATATTATGAATGGATATATTTGAGGCTGGGTTTTTACCCTTTGTGGTTTTTCTAGGATAAGTGTGGTGTTATCTTTGAATCTTGCATCTTCTACTTTAGTTTATTGTATGCTCTTTAATGGAAGGTTATTAATGTGAAATATACATAGTCTTTTGCTAAGATGGTGTAGACACCAAAATCTAGCCACTTATCATCCATCTAGGTCTTCCTGCCATTTTTACCCATTTATTTATATATATTTAGGTATATTTGTTAAATATATGTTTAATATTAATATTTTAATATTATATTTTATATATTTAATAAATATATATGTATATTTAAATAAATACCAACCATCCGATTTGACTTAATGCTAGCCATCCATGCCACACACCTAGAATTAATATTCATCCTTTGATGTGTTTTAATCTGAGCCACACAATTTGTGTTGCTAAAACCCTAACATACCTTAGTGTGGATTATTAATAGAGGTCATTTTGATGGCTCAAACCCTAAGTAGTTCGCTACTAAATCTGAGTAATTTCCTTGAGTCCCTAATTTCCCAAGTTCCCTTGGAGTATCCAAGCATTCTTGGAGTTTCATGTATTTTCATATTTTTCTCACTTTCTTTATATTGCATAGCTAGGGTTTGTATTAATTTTTGAGGGTCTCACACTATGGAGACTTCACAATTGCTACTAATTTGTTTGCTATATTTTATGTGTATATTTGGAAGTACTACACCTACATTGTGCAGTTGCTTAAGTTGGAGTGGCCCAGTATTGGATAACATTAAGCCCACTCACCTCTATTGGGATCAAAAGCGAGTTTGAAGACACCACCAGCATTGTTCACTAGGGTTTTGGAGAATCCTAGTATTATAATATTTTGTATCAAAATAAATCAAATTATTTATTGTAACATTGCAAATTTGAGGCTCCCTCCATATCAATAAATGTATCTCTTTTGTGCAATATTATATTTTGGTTTCATTTATCTATTATATTTGGTGTTTCATTTTTGTATCTACAAATGGCGATCATGGTGGGAACCCCTAAGGGTTTCTCATTTTGATTTATTTTTTTGACTAACTTGCTATTTTCTATCTTATCTTGCAGGGTTCTCAAAGGCGCAGATCACACGATTTTTGCTATATTACGGTTTCTGAAGATTCGTTGAAAGTTTCAAAAGGTTCACAAACACCCTACGATGTTGTATGAGTATTTTGAAAGCACCCAGAGGTGTTTTATAGAGAGTTAAAACAAAAAATATAGGCTTCTTTGTAAGTTTACTCTCAAACCCTAACCTCACTATTTTTATGTATTCTAGCATTTTATGTTTTTTTTATATTTCTGGATTAAAAAGAACATCACTAATAAATATGGTAAAAACAATAATTCTAGTTTGCATTCTAGGAATTATATTAGTCATTGCATTCATTCACATTTCCATTCCATTTAAATTTTTTGGTTTCCTAGTGTATTGCAATTGAAAAATCCTGCATTTTGGTTGCATGTGAATTATTAAATTACGTAAATTAGACTACATTATGGGGTTATAAACTCCTCTTTTTGTTTTTCTAATTAGGAACATCATTAGTGTTTCAAAAGTATCCCCACGTTAGGTGATTCCAAGTGGAAGAGTGGATGAACCCCCCACTATCCAGAGAAGGATTTAAGAGGTGTACTTCACATATTTTGGTGAAATTGATACTCTTAATGTTGGATTATGATTTAGACTAGTAAAATTAGTTGTTTCTAATATTGTATGTGCACCATAGAAAATAGATGCTTAAAAGGAATCTCAAACACACTTCACATTTCATATTAAATAGTAATGGTTGGATTTCATAATGAACCATTACTTGATATCTGGTGATGGTGGCTTTCATATCCATCCACCAATATCATCCCCTAAACACCTTAGATTACACCCAAGCAAAATTGCTAGATTTCATCACTAGAAAGAATCTTGTTGCCCTACCCAAGCCATTGTATTCACCCATTTCTATTTCAGATTGGAACATTGAAACACATGAAATAAAAATATAAAAAAATAAATTAATTCACACTAAAATGAGATAATAAATGAATGAGGTAAGACACATCTGTTGAATAAACTTAGCATTGATTTATCTTTATTTGATTTTTGTGAAGTTTTAATTTTGCATTTCATTTTACTGCACAATTTGTATTTGGTTTAGTTCTTATGGTCTTAACAAGAAATCAATAGAAAATATTAAGTCAAAATAATTCCATGGAATATTCATCTACCTTCCCCACCACTTCTATGGTAGATTCCTCAAGTGTGACATAGAAATATTTGTCTGCAGGTCCATCACATATTGTACAAACTACTGATGTCTCATATAGGTATACCAAAACTTCCCTTCCTCAAGATGAATCATCTTCACCATCCATTGACCATAATATCACCCACATAGACATGGCCAAAGTAGATGCTCTCTAAAAATTGTATAATTATGTATTAGAGCTCATTCATAGTTCCCCTATTCAAGATCCTACTTTATAGTAGGAACTTGCTCATTCCCAACCATCAAGATTTACCTATGTGTACACTAACCCTATTTTTGAGGCATAGATTGCACCTTCCTATAATGTATTCATTCTCTAATACCCAAGTGCTCCTAGCACTTCTGTCCCATATTCATACACATACACCTACACCAACCCCTTGTATGAAGCACATGTAAATGCTACTTCACAAGATTTTACCCCCCAAGTTACCATGCCAAGTGCAACTTATGCCTTAACCAAATTTTCCATGCCATATACATCCATACCTTCCACTTATGATATAGAAATTCATGAAGTGTGGGAACCTCTGAACAAATTTCTTAAGTAGTGTCAATATGCTCAACAACAAGTGCAGGTGAACCCTAACCCTCTACCAATTTCTACTCAACTCATCCTCATTAACCAATGTCCATCATGGGTACCACAATATTCTATGGTTTCCATACCTAATCTATCAAACCATACCAATATCCATTCCATTCCTATAAACCATACAAATTCCATCCCCATAGGTCAACCCAGCCATAGTCCCCATGCATTATCTCCATTCCAACATTCTTCATCTCTTCATAATCAATTCCCATCAACCTCACCTAGTCATCATTATCAATCCCATCATCATCTAGTTATCCCACAATATTTCTCTACCATGCCTACTCAAAATCATTATGTGATTTAGGGCTTCCACATTCCTCGGTAAGACCCTAGAATCAAGGCCATGTAGTAGCAAATAGATCAGTTGATACAATATAATCCTAGTATGATAAAATAGAAGCCAACCCTACGTAATTTAATTAACAAACCCATTCACCCTTTAGTACCATCACCGCCATATCCAATAGATTTCATGATGTCCATGTTTGATAAATTCAAGGGGATTGAGGACCCTAGAGATCATGTAAGCACATTTGTACACTCATGTTTTAGAATCCAAAATGATAGTTCTCTCATGCTTAGAATATTTCCTTAAACATTAGGAGGAGACACCATAGAGTGGTACAACCAATTACCTAGTAATAGTATTTACACTTTTGAACAATTAGTTGACCAATTATTTGCACGCTTTGTCCTTAATGTTAGAAATAAAGTCCTATTTTCCAACATTTATACTTTAAGACAACATAACAATGATTCTATCTATGATTTTGGTATCCTTTGGAGGATCATCATTACCAAATTACCATTCCCATTCATCCAACCAATGGAAGAGCTTATAAAACTATTCACCAATTTTTTTTTAAAACCCATCTCTTGGATGCTTAAATTATAGACATATCATTTATTTGAAGAAGCTATAGTACAAGATAGTGTCATTGAGGAGATAAAAATCCAAGAGAGCAAACTTAAGCCTAGGAAAAAAGAAAGGCAAAACAAGGGTTAATACAAAAGCAATTTTTCTAGCCAACCAAAATCAACACAGGCCACTCTGACCAATCATACTAATTATCCATCCAGATTCATATGAGCCTTGGTCAAGCCAAATAATAGCCTTTCTCAAGTTCATAACACTTCCATCTAACATGTCTCGAACTGCTAAATACACTTTCAATAAAAAAGTAGCTGATTTTTTTCTCCTGAAGGACATGTTGTATAAGCATGGTTATGATGGAGTCCTCCTTCATTGTCTCAATTATAGAAATGTACAAAGAGCCATAGATGAATCTCATGATGGTACTTGTGGTGGTAATTTTAGTGGTATAGTCATTGCAAAGCGTATTCTATGTATGGATTATTATTGGCCCACCATGGAACGTGACTGTTGCACATATGTCAAACATTGTAAGCAATGTCAATAACATGCTAATTTAACTCATGTACCATCACAATATTTACAACCTATTCAAATTCTTTGGCCCTTTTCATAATGGGGTCTATATTTAATTGGTAAAATTTTACCTCCTTTCTTGGGATAACATACATTCATCATCATAGCCATTGAATACTTCACAAAGTAGGTTGAGGTAATTCCTCTAACCAGTATGACAAGACCTAGAATTGTGGAGTTCATACTTCACCATATCATTTGTCATTTTGGTATCCCATAAAAAATAATCTCTGACAATGGCAAGTGTTTCAAGAACAATAATGTTCAAGAACTTTGCAAAAAATATACCATCCAACATAGTTTCTCAACTCCTTATTATCCACAAGCCAAAGGATAATTTAAGGCTACCAACAAGACCTTAATTGCTATTCTCAAGAAACTTGTTAATAAAAATCATAGATATTGGCATACTAAAATCTCCTTGGCATTATGGGATTATCGAAGAAGCATCTATACACCTACTGGGGCAATGTCATTTTCATTTGTCTATGGAGCTGAAGCAATCATACCTCTTGAGATTGAGATCCCTTCCTTGCAAATTTCATTGCATAAATTCATAGATAACAATACTTCTAGACAAGCACATTTTGACCAACTCACACTTCTTGATGAGAGGTAATTCAATGCTTTAGAGCATTTACGAGTTTATCAAGACCACCTAAAGCGTACTTACAACACCAAATTTTATCTACATGAATTCCAATTAGGAGATCTTGTCCTTCAAGAGAATCAATAAAACACCAATGCATTGTCATATATTCATAATAAATTCATAGTTAATTGGTTGGGTCCATACATTATCACTCAAAGAGTGGGTAATGCACTTATAAGATTTCCAGTCTAGAGGGAGAGGAATAATCCAAACCACTTAATGTTATACACTTGAGAGTATTCTATGCATAATGATATTTATATATGTATGTATACATGGATAATACATAAAAACATTGCATTTCATTTAGACACATTTCATTCATAAACATTGCACTTCATTTGAACATATTTCATTCAAACACATTGCATTAAATAGCACACATTTTATTTAACAACAAATGGCATTTCATACATTCCATTCACATTTCACATTTCATATTAGGTATCATTTATTAAGTTCAAGGTCTTAAATAGTCCAATAAAATCATGTTCCCTTAATCAGGGGCACCTTCACAACATCATCCACACAATTCCACCAAGTCAAATGGTAATTTGCCTCAATACATCCATAATTCCTAGATGTTTTCGGTCACTCAGAAACTTCTAGTATTTTAATAAAACTCAAAATATATGTTGAGTTTTATTTAGGACCAAGATACAATATTCACTAAGAAAATCTTGATTTTTGGGAATTGACTCCAAAACATTCTTGAACCAAACACAATTTCACATCTTAAAAATATCTTGTGTCAAAGAGAGATAACACCATACTTGGTTTGAATCTCAAAGTGAAAAGGGTAATCCTTGCTAGTCCCATAATGAAACATAGTCCACAAAAATAGTGGTTTTCACCACTATCACAATTCCAAAAATAAAAGAAAGAGTAAGGAAAAATCCCTAACAAAATCTCTACATATTTTACATCACACACCACTGATCATTGGGTTGTAAGGATCATACTACATTTCCAGTCATATGGTTAGGTAGTCATCCCCAAAACTTAAGAGATCAAACCCTTGGACTATGGAGTTAGCCTCCACCAGAGCTATAGACGCTTGACTAGCAGTGGAGTATGCTCATGCATGGTAACACATATATTTTAAAGAGACCTCTGACTGCACATACGAATAAGATAGCTTCTTGGTCTCATCCATAACAAGTCATACCCAATTTACTCAAGATGAGTTAATAAACTCACTTACACACACATTGGTTCTTGATTGCCTCGAGTCATTACCATTCTCAAGATTCAGTAAATAAATTCACTGCACACACATTTGGTCCTAGAGGAATCAAGTAGTTTTAGTGAGTTGTTTTGATGCCACTAGTATGTTGGAGTCTCTGCAAAATGGTTAATTTTCCATATCGACATCCATATCTTCTTCCATCTCAACATCCATGTCATTTCATGAGTCTTTCACTCCACATACCACCACGTTTGGTGCCCCTAATTAAACAACAATGCTAGAACATGGCCAATAGAAACCTAAAACTATGAATGATCATTAGAACTTTTGCATTCTATACCTTGCATTGATCATCCATACATTTTTACTTGCATTAATCATCCATAACATATCATATGCATTAATCATCCATATAAACATGCATTCCACAAAAATCATTCCATAAAATATATATACAAAAGGTAAAATCCATGTATATATATACAATGAGTGCCAAAAGGCTACATACAATGGAGCACCAAGGCTCATATACAAAAAGTGCATCTAAGCACTACTTAAACCCTCCAAGAGGATCCCTATGACCTAGAAGGAGCCTTAAACCTAGAGCTATATCTAGACTCACTATGCCTAGCAGCCTCGGATAAAAATGCAGAAGGAGGATCTGGAAGCAGAATATGATGCTCCATTAACCTATCCTTCAAAGACTCAATATACGTCTACTGAGATCGAATGTGTGCTACATCAACATTATGATGGTGCTCCCTCTCTAGAAGCTCTGCCTAGAACCTCATGATCCTCTCAATATGAGTCATCATCATCAAATCTCGCTCTACCACTTACTACTCCAACATCACCCAATCCTCCTCGTCTCGACCTAGAGGTCCATTAGGAATATCCTTTGTATCATTCCCATATTTTCCATCTCCTCCACTCCTTAGAGCCTACATAATTGCACCCTTAGGACTCATCCTTTGAATGTCATATTGAATGTGCCTCTACTACTTGGGAGCCTTGTGGATCTCCTCCATCTCAATCTCATCCTCACTAGCTACTACTAGAGTCGATGCCCATGGGGGTTGTGCAACAAACCATACATCGTACTCCATAGTAGTCCTCAAATTATTCATATTAGGGAGATGTTTCTCCTTATAATCCTTATAATTCACCATCTATGGCTTAGTATAAAGTAACTCTATCTCCTCCCGATGCTTCCTATAGAGCACTAGCTCATCAGGAATCCTCTACCTCAAGCCAAACTATCAAAGCACCCATGAGAACTAAATATACATAGTCTCACTCTGGTACCTCCCAACCATCCACCTAGCCTACCTGACCTATCGTAGCTACTCTTTGTCACCTATCCACATGGCACCCTGCCATGGTCTCCATATCACTTGGGTGGATTTCAATCCAACCCACAAATCCCTGTACCACTCGCTCATCTGAATAGGATGAATCGGTTGTACCTCCTTCACCATCGATAATCTTCTAGCATAGGGCTACCCCTATCCCAGCCTCCTACGGGTATACCCTTCGATCAAGCCATGCTAAAATGCTCCCACCCCTAGAACTATAGTATAAAATTGTAATCCAATCCTTTACTCTTTTGCCTCCTCACCTCATAGAGCTCCCGATACACCTACACCAATATAGAAAGAGCCCATACATACACCTATGATGTAGTGACCATATCATTCACCAACCCTTTCAGGTTCTAATGAAACCTCCAGTCGATACTATTTGGGGCCACAATGTTGGCCAACACAAACATTACCAAAGCCTAAAGAGCATCCAATTCCTTGTCCACGTACATGGATAAGTATGGAATACCCCACACTCCACCCTCACACTCCTCTAGCTATCACCAAAAATATTCCTCATCTCTGCCCCATGATCACATCCAACCTTGATATGAATCTCCTCCACCAATAACTTTAGGATGCAATATACATCCTCAAGTGTAAGGGTCATCTCTTCAATGGGGAGCTAAAAGGTTCCCCTCTCTAGATTCCACCTATTTACCAAGGTAGAGAGGTACCCCTCATCTACCCTCACCACATCAATCTGGGCTACCTCTACTAGCCCCACAACCTCCAAAAAATACCACTCCTCCTTCCATAGTGCCTTCCTCATCCCAGGGTTGAGAGGTGAGAATTGATGTTGAGCGTAAAAAATCCTCAGTTGCAACACAACACAAAACATTTGTTATTAATATATTTTCAAAAAAAAATTACAAAAACATAATTTTTTTGCATAAAATAAAAATATCTTCAAATAAAGGACTTGCCTTGGAAAATCGCACTCCATCTCTAGCTCCAGCCCCTATATCCACTCCTTCTACCACCATAGCTTCCATGCCCACCTCACTTCACCTCACTCCATTCCACTCCACCCAAATCTCCCAGATGTAGCTTCACAAATTTAGAAATGCACAAATGAGGTTCATTTTTACCCTGCAAGCTATTTATAGCTACTTCAGGAACATTAGAGCACCCACGGATGTTTTTGTGCATTGAATCACACTAGGGCATTTACGAAGTGCCCAAAACATTGATGGGTGTCTACACATGATAAAAGCACCAACTAGAATTTGGCATCAAAATTGATAGAACACCAAAGCAATGCAAAACAGTGGCTTACCCTCACAAAATCACTCCATATTACATTCTTGCATCCATCTCATCATGATATAAGGTTTTGTGAAGGTCCAAACCGATTTGGATGCATAATTTTTTTTTACGTCCAAAAGGCACAAAATCACCTATCAAATTCTAAAATGATCCAAAATGGTCCAAATTTTCACAAAACAACAATAATAATCATTATCATCATCAATGCTTAATTTCCACATAATTTTCAATCATAAATCATAACATTTGCACATTTTCCAAGTTCAAACAAAAAAAATCAGGTGAACCTTGTATCTAGTGGTTTATTCTATATACTTGGTGATTGTAACAATTTGCATCCATGCAATTTAGTACAGTGAATAACATACCATAAGGACACTTGGTAATTTTCATCATCCCATATCTCCATGTTCGAAATCACAATCATATTTGGTACTTCACATTTTACGTGAAACATTGCCAAGAGCAATTTGCACAAAATCTATCATTGATGGCTTAGTTCGTGGGACTTAAAACATGGACAAAATCACATTTCATAATTTTACATATTCTTGAAAGTCATCATGGCGACTGGCCTTAGCTAGGGTGATTGGTTTTGATCATAGGAATTATTTGATAGTCACTATTTGGCCCTCCGAAGTTGACTATTTTTATCTTTTTATATTCATCCTTGCATATCAATGACGCCTAAAGGCACATTCTTCAGCAACATCGAATCACCCCAAATTTGGGGCAACCACATTTGGTTTTGACTTTCCCACAATGGGATACATCTTACATGATCATGACATCTACACTTGGAAAAATTACCTTCATATTTTGGGGTAAAAATAGACACATTTTCATCACATTTTCACAAATCCTATCATTTGTTGGGGAAAAAATAAACACATTTTCATCAAATTTCACAAATTCTTTCTTCTATTGGGGCAAAAAAAAAAACATTCTCATAAATTTATTCATCTGTTTGGCCAAAACAAACACATTTTCATCACATTTTCACAAAAAATGTCATCTATTCGGGTAAAAATAGATGCAATCATTTCACATTATCCACCAATCCTCTCTCCCCATTGGGGAAAAAATGGTATCACATTTACATCATTCATATAATCCACAATCACACCATATATTTCATACAATCATTTGCACTCACTTTTCAATTGGCTCGTGAGATTCATCCACAAACTCATTTGTCAATTGAGGGGGTAAGATATGCAAATCCAAATTCTTTATTATTTTATCTTCAAGTTCATTTTTCACATATCAAGAGAAATTTGCTTCTGCGCCTAGCCCAAATAGGTGTCTCATTATTTTGCATTGCATTGTGTTTCACACAACGCAGTACAAAAAGGGGCATCTATAGACACAAAAATCTAGCCACTTGTTGTCCATCTAGGTCTTCCTGCCATTTTTACCCATTTATTTATATATATTTAGACATATTTGTTAAATAAATTTTTAATATTAATATTTTAATATTATATTTTATATATATTTAATAAATATATATATGTATATGTAAATAAATCCTAGCCATCCGATTTGACTTAATCCTAGCCATCCATCCACACCAATCCATGCCACACACCCAAAATTAATATCCACCCTTTGATGTGTTTTAATCTAAGCCACATAATTTGTGTTGCTAAAACCCTAACATACCTTAGTGTGGATTATTAATAGAGGTCATTTTGATGGCTCAATATCTAAGTAGTTCACTATTGAATCTGAGTAATTTCCTTGAGTCCTTGATTTCCCAAGTTCCCATGGAGTATCCAAGTATTCTTGCCATTTGCCCTCACTTGCCATAGCCTTAGAATCCATCACCACTTACTTCTCTTAACCATATCTGCTTATGTAGATATTTATCTCAGTTCTTGAATACCTCTAGGTATTTCCTATCACCACCAAGCACCTTCAAGCACTTATTTCCACCATCGAGCACCTATGGGCACTTTCCACAGTCCTCGAGTGTCCATGGGTGTTTTCTACTACCATCGAGTGCCCGTGAGCATTTTAGAACCTACTACTGAAGACTAGTGAAACCCTTAGGTGTTGCTAGGTCATCACCACACCATTTTCCTATAATAGCTACTACAGATCAGAGAACAGCAAGTGAAAAAGGTAAATCCAGCATTGATTTATTTTATTTCATGTAATTTTATATTCTACTCACTTTATTTATATTGCATAGCTAGGGTTTATTTTAATTTATAAGGGTCTCACATTGTCGATCCCTCACAGTTGCTACTAACTTATTTGTTATCTTTTATGTGCATATTTGGAAGTACTACACCTACATTGTGCATCTGCTTAAGCTGGAGTGACCCAGTATTGGATAGCACGAAGCCCACTAACCTTTATTGGGATCAAAAACAAGTTTGAAGACACCACTAGCACTGTTTACTAGGGTTTCAAAGAACCCTAGTATTATAATATTTTGTATCAAAAGAAATCAAATTATTTATTGTAACATTGGAGATTTGAGGCTCCCCCCATATCAATAAAATTATCTCTTTTGTGCAATATTATCTTTTGGTTTCATTTATCTGTTATATTTGGTGTTTTGTTTTTGCATCTATAGATGGAATTTGAATGAAATCATGTCTTATTTATATGATGGAATGGTTTATATTCACTTTAAGAATGATTTAGTTAATGATATTTTTCCATTATAATGGTTTTATCAAATACTAAATTAAAGGAATATAATATGCTTAGAGAGAGATGGTAAATTATATGTGGTATATTTATGTTCATGTGAGGGTACTTGTGAATATAATGCTTTAGATATCTTTCCATTATTTGGGACAGTCGCGGGGAGGCAACTACCAAATCGATTGAAGAAACACTTTTTGAGTTGTAGCTTAACAAGTTCCTACATTATGAGTTGTAGCTCAAATGTACATTCTGGGTTGTAGCCTAAATGTGTTTGGATTGTAGCCCAAATAATAGTTACAAGGAGGTAACTATAAATCATTGGAAATAGAACATTTTAGGTTGTAGCTCGAATGTGTTTGAGTTGTATCTCAAACAAGTTCTTACATTCTAAGTTGTAGCTCAAATGTACATGTTGGTTTCTAGATTGTATGTGTCTGGATCAAAGCTCAAAATATAAGAACTAAGCTATAGTAAATTGATCAATCTTATCCACTTCAGTGTCGTAATCTACGATCGATCTCAAAAGTGGTTATACCTTTTGTAAAATAAAAATATCTTGTGAACCTTACTTGTTCAACCTTTTCTTATGAATTCCACACTTAAAAAAAAAATCTTTCTTTTGGATTGTTTTGATTTGATTACTAAATGGGTCATTATAGTTGGTATCAGAGTGAGACTAGCAAATGGATGCTATTATAGGGTCTAGGCTAGTAAAAATATTTTGGTAAAAGAATAAAAAGTTGTTTCAAGACTAAAAATTACTTAAATTGAGTTTAGGATTTTTATAGCCATTAATAACAATATTTCAATTGTTAAATCTCTAGTCATAGAATTAGAAGCTCCCTTGAATAGGCTAAAGGATGCTTATATATTGATCCTAGGAAGGATAACTTGAGACAAATATGACCTAGGATTTTACCAAGAAATTAATGACGATCAGAATCGATATGGCACCTTGTAGGATATAGGTGTGATGACGACCATTAATAATTTAAGTTAGCTCTTGGAAAGATATAGCTAACCTTTGCGAGCACAAAGAAGATGAGATAGATATCTTAGGATAAGCTCATCATTTAGTTGAGATAGATAGCTTAGGGTAACTCATCATTGAGATGAGATAATTAGATTAAGCTAAATAAATATTAAGATGATACAAATGGCTTAAGTTAGCTCATCATGGAGAAGAGAGGTTCTTATGCCTAAGTACTAGCTCAAAATAATGAGCTTAGTAAATAAATTAGCATCCCTTGTCTCAATTGACTGAGGTAAGATTAATCCTTACATTGTGGTCGAGTTGTTCTACATTCATGGAGAGTGTTAGGAAATGGGGAGACCACATGAAGGTATCCTTTAAGTTGTATGGGTATTATACATTGTTAGTCCCAATAAACTATGGGAGAGTGATTACTCTTGTACACTCAAGGGATATGCACAACATATAGAACTTAAAATATGGTGGAACTTCTATGATCCTATATGGTATATCTTTTATGAACCCTAAAGAAAATAAATTTTACTCTCTCGTGGGAAGGTTAGGTTTGGATTATTATATTTTCATCCAACTCCTTTGTGAGACAAGGAGAATTGGCACCCAAGGTAAGAAATTGAAGTAGGGGATCTTCACAAAATCTAGGGCTAGCTAAGTAGGATTGAATTAAAGCTAGACGCTAAAGAAAAACTTTGGAGAAATTCCACAAAGAAGTAGGGAACCCCATTATTGTAGTATGGTTACAACAAGGACAAATCAAATGATAGAGGGGATAGATGAACTAAAATGAGCAATTATTGGAAATGATTATTGATCAAGTTCCCTAGAATGAATTTTTTGAGTGTAGATAAGAGGAGTATCCTGTTGCAAAAAATCAAGAAGGTAAAGCTCAAATATTGGTAGAGCTAACCAAGGAATTAAAGAATATTAGGGTATTCAATTAGTGGTTTCAGCCAAGGCATGGTTGTATGAATTTGGAAATGAATCTTTCCCTTGAGGAATTATTCATTTGAGACCCAAATAGGAGGGTTACCCTTCATGTGCTTGATACAAATTTGGAATGATGAAATGACTTTAGATTCAAGTTATGATACTTTGATAGATGATTTGTTCAGACCCTAGTTAGTTGTTCCTCTATTGATATGTAAGATCTCCTAGTTTTGGGTAGAATTCATGTTAAGGTTTAGAATGTGTGAATACATTTTTAATGTTCAATACAACCATAATAAAGGATAACTCATAAAAGTGGGTAGGCTTAGATAATGTTATAAGAGGTGTAGCTTGGACTATGATAAATACATATGGTGGTGTTTTGAACATTAAATTATGCTTTTTACTTATTATGAACATCAACCTTGGATCCCTATGAACCTAGACTATGAATATAACATAGTAGTTGGAATAAAGAATTAGATTGAAAGAGAATAGATAGGGAATCTATTCTTGAGAGGAGTATGGGATCCTCTCAGAACAATCTAATTTGTGGTCAAACTTAATTAGAAAGAATGGAATTCCATTCTTGGGTTTGGACAATTCTTAGTGGAAATAATAGATGGGGAAATATATTCTTAAGAGGAGTATGGGATCCTCTTAAAACCCATTTATTCATAGTTTATGAGAAGATTTTATACCTAAGGATATAGAAAGGGAAGTAGAAGAGGAACTTCATGGATGACATATACATCATTGGGTAGAGATAGTAGTAATGAGGCTTGTTTTATGGTGTGGCTTGAATGAAAAGAAACTATTTGTGTGCTATAGTTATGTGCGGTGTGTATTCTAGTGGATTTTACAAATGTAACCTATAAGCATGTAATCATATATATATAAATGAATGTTTATCCAATGCTTTATATAGATGTTTATGTTATATGTAGTCTATTTAAGCATGAACACACCTCTTTGTAAAATCTATTCTTAGTTAAGCTAACTATACTTAATAAGAAAGAATAGATGATGAATTTGTTGAACATTCTTAATGGAAAAATAATAGGTGGGGAACCTATTCTTGAGAGGAGTATGGGATTCTCTCTTTAGGATATATAAGAATGTACTATATTATGATACTATATTAATCATTCAAAAATAAGTAAGCTTAATAGAAATATTAATAACTTTATTAAGAATTGGATCGAATGATCCCAATACTTGAGGAGAGTTGTGGAAGGTAACACTCAAGACTCCTTATCTTGAGGGGATTTGCCTTAAGAAACACTCAATATTTCTTGTGATATTCTAGGTGGTGTAAACCAAAATATTATAAAAAGTGGGATAGTTTTTAGAAAGTTCTAAGCAGAAATCTTGGACTAATTATCCTACCGCAAAGGTATGGATTACTATCACAAATTTGTGTTGGCACCTTAGGATCAGGGATGCCAAGCTATTTAGTAATAATAGCCTTAACTAGCCACATGGTAACGAAGCACTAATTACTAGATGAGTCATTGTGAAGGAGTGTGTATCTAGGCCCAAGGAAAATATGCCATGATCCTACATAGACATACCTATGTACGAATAGGGAAACACATTCCCTTTTTATGGACTAAAAGGGAGAACCCTACGCTATGGTCAAATGGTCTTACATTCACAAAAATTGGTAAGACAATGTGGGGAGACCATTAAGGCATCCTTTGTACCATGGAGGTATATAAAGGTATCCTTATACTATGGAGGTATATAAAGGAAAAACCCTAGAATTACAAGATGAGACCACATCCTGACCACTTGAGTGTCATCTACAATAACTAGTTCTTAGTTGTGGTATGCCTTGGTATGGAAGAAGAAGAAATATGAGATGCATCTAAGTGAATCCAAATAACTTAATGGGAAGAAATCCTAGAAAGAACAAGAAATTTTGACATAAGTATGGACTCTTATTTCTTAAAAATCGGATATTTATACCCAAAATTGAGAATTAGAGGAGATGGATTATGCGGGATTCACATAGTTCTTCTTATTTTACTCATATTAAAGGGGTTAAATATGAATCAAAGTAAAAAAAACTTCTTCTAGGAAGTGATGAAGAAGAATATCATTGATTATTTTGCTCAATAATTTGGAAGGACACTTTACGTGGAGTAAGTGTAGTCATGGATATTATCAGTGTATGATAATATTCTTGAAATGACACCTTACATGGAGTAAAGTGTAGTTATAAATTTATAAGTGGATGATAATATTCATGGAACTACACCTTATGTGGTATGAGTATGACCCTTGATACTATCAACAGATGGTTAAGAAGAATATCATCTTAGAATTCATGTTTGGCTAGTCAATATGAAGCTAAAGTTAGACCTTGATAGGATAATTCCTAAATCCAATGAAATATGAGAACATAATAACCTTCCCAAAATAAATTTACACTCGCTCATCAATTCTAATGTTACATAGTTAAAACCAATATAGCATGCTAGACTACCGCGGTCACAGAATATGGAACAGGTAACTCCAAGGTAATTTAAGATATGTTAGTTCATAGAGATTACTCTAACAATTTTTGAAATTGACCAATACATGAGTACTTCATACCTGTTGAGGTGTGATTTTGTCCAGTCACAAAGCCACCCAACAAACTTAGAATTATGATTCTCTCTTGAAAAGAATATTATATATCTCCAAGGTTCTTATGTTATATCTAACATTTCATATGTATATACATCAATGAGTACTTGAATAACTCTTGAATTTATGAACTACTATTTACAAGGGGCCTAGAATTAAGTAAATGATTTCAAGTTTATCACGTATAACATGCTTTGATATCAATTCAACAAAATAAAATTCATTTTATGATCTTAGGTTAAAGTATACCAAATTTTATTTCCTCTATTCAATTTAATGTCTCAAAATGCTTTAAATGAAATTAGCATAAAAAGAATCTACCATTTTATATAAAATTTCAATTTAATTTTAATAAAAATTAAAGTAAATGAAATTTTATAAACTTGATAAACCTTTGGAACATAACAGATTTATAATCAATTCACTTCCTAAATGTTTATTTGATAAAGCAATCATTTATTCAAACTCCCTTATGAAATTATAAATCAAACCCAGAAGAGGTGAATAAATGAAATAATGTCTTGCCCAATTTATAAGGTTCCAAAACCTTGTCAATGATAAAATATTAGGGCTTAATATGAAACTAATCTATAAACTTTGGATTTTATGATAAAATAATGTTTATAAATTAGATTTGCTAATAATATTTATCTTTTGAAATATTTATGAAATTAAATATTCAAAAGAGTAAATGTGATCTCTGGCTTGAAATTTGGATTTCTAAAATAGATAGAACTATATTATAAATCAAATCCAAATTGAATTTTAGAGATATCAATTTGAGTTCCTCAACCTTATGAAATTAAGGTGAGGAATAGAATATTCATTTATCTCTTCTTAAATTTATTAATTCGAATATTAATTAATGTAATATCCGAATTATAAATTTAATTATAACTTAGTCATATAATTTTACTTTATAAAATTATACTAAGTTATAATATATAGTTTTTAGAATGAAAATAAAATAATAAAATATTTAAGCTTTAGAAATTAAACTAATGTCTCACATAAAAAAACTTCCATTTACAGAATTCTAAAACCAATCCAATGTTCACCAACATTCACACACTAAAATCAAATAAATTTTTGCAATCTTCTAAGGTATACAAACCATTAAGAAATTGCAATAAGCACTTTATTAATTCCAAATACAGTCTGTGCACAAATCTAGATCCAAAATGCTTAAAACAATTTATAAAATCTTACAATAATTTCCATTGTTCTACAAATGGCCTTCTATGTTTTCCTCCAACGAATGTGTAGCTTTGCTCCTTCCAATCATTCCTCTCCTTCTTTGTATAAAATTTCTAGCCTTTTCCATGAATCTCAATGATTTATTTATAATTTGAAAAGTTTAGTTATTCAGTTTCATCACCGGGAACAGATTTTATAATGATCTTCTTCAAACCCTTGCCCTTGTATTACCTACATAATGAAACAATAATCATAATATCAAAACAAAACCAAACTTTACTTTCTCGTAACTTTCCTTTTTTTTTTAAGTATTTCAAAGTTTTCATATTGCTAAATTAACCAGCTATGTTTTTGGTGAAATTGACATCTGGAATCTTACAAGTTTGGTATCATTAGAAAGAGAAGAACAATATCTTTTTACCAAGTTTTGAATGAGATGATGAAACAGAGTTCTCTGCCTCAAGATATGTTCATTTCAATTTTGCACTAATTTTAGGGTTAACCCTAAAATAAAATTTAATTATTTAAATGAAATTTAATTATTTAAATGAAAATTAATCATTTAAACCTTTGAAAATGATTTTAATCAAATTATTTCATTTAAACCTTTGAAAATTATTTTAATCAAATTATTTTATTTGAAATAATGCAATTAATATGCAAATAATCAAAATATTCAGTTTTGAAGCATTGCAACTACATTCAAACCTTCAAAATTCAAATATATCAACAATTTCAAAGTGAAAGAAAATTTTCCAAGACCTTGATGTGAGCAAAATCAGATAAACAAAAATTTCTCAAAATCACAAAATTTAAGGTGGGTCCCCAATTTTGGGGTCGTTGTGAAGGACATCACAACATTGGCGACTCTACTTGTAAATGTCCTTAGACATTTTTGACTAATAACCAAACTCTGAAAACACACAAAACACGAATATTAGAATCACAAGCATTGATAAGCATCCAGAGAATGAGAATAGACCAATACAAATATGAATTACTAGAATCATAGATGATTTATGGAGAATGTGATGTATTACTAGTTGGGATCATGTGATATGTATTAATGATAATTTTCAATATAAATCTTTGCTTTTGCCATGGTTTTCATCGTCCTTTAATCAGGGGCCCTAAAAATGACCTTTCATGACCAATAAGATGATATGGAAAATAATATGATATGAGCTAAAAGAATGTATTGAAATGAACCGCCTGTCTTATAGAGACTCAAACATTCTAGTACAATAAACAAACACACTAAAACCTGTCTAACCCTCTTAGGACCAATGTGTGTGTCATGAATTCCTTTACCAGATCAAGAGCTTAGTTATGACCTTACTATCATCCAGAACCAGTGTGTGCGCAAGTGATTTCATTACCTCATTTTGACCAAAATGGTTAAACCTGTTATGAAATAAATACAAGGCTAGCCTATCCATTAGAAATGAACATAGGTCTCACTTTTCAATGATACATATCACCACACATGAGCGTACTCCACTACCATTCAAGCGTCTATAGCCCCGATGGAGGTTAACCCCATAGTCCATGATTTTGGCTTTAGATTGCTTGAATCTTGAGGACGACTACCCATCCGTCTGAGGAATAAATAGTACGAATCCTTACGATCCATTGATAAATAATGTGTTTAGCTTTAAATTTTGATTTCTTGAACCTTGGGGATGACTACCCTTCCTTCTGACAAAAAATAAAAAATTACAAACTAAAATTGAAGTACTGAAAATAAAATGCAAAAAATAAAACACATAGCTAAATTAAAATAAAGCAAGAAAGAAAGTAGAAAACTAATCTATTAAAAATAAATAACAAAAAATAAAAAGGGGAGGACTACTACAAGGAGTGGGCACCTTGGCTCCCGTAGATAGTCCACCCAGCTAATTACGTAAAGATTTCTCCAAGCAAATAAGAGTATTTGTAACTCTTAATAAATTATATAGAAAATTAAATAAAGCAATCCTCTGTGTATTTGATTCATTGATCATGTATTCATCTGGCCTACATTCTTATATAGACCGTAGCTAGATCTTGTTACAATAATAAATTGGTTTCTTTTGATCACGTAACATGATTTTCTATAATCAATTACATACGAATATTATTCTCCTTTTTACAAGTATGTTTGTTCATCAAAGGAATAAATATAATACTCCTTAGATATACATAAATACTAATCCTAGAATAATAGATAGTATTCTCCTATTTACAAGCATGTTCGTTCACCAAAGGAATAAATATAATAATACTTAGGTGTACGTAACAACTACACCTAGAATAATGCATCCTAAAATAATGCCTTTAAGAAGCTTACATGGTCAAAATAGAATAAAAGTGTTTTATTCTATTTTAATCACAAAAACCTAATATGCATAGGAATAGAAATATTTTTCCTCCTTCAAAAGTGCATGGTCAATTAACCTACCGGTCAACATTGACTTGGTCAACTGGTTAACTCATCAATGGGAGCTAGGCACCAGAAAGAAGGTCAGGAAGCTGGTGCTAGGAAATAAGTCAGGAAGCAGACGTTAGAAATAGTCGAGAAGTAGGCAATAAAAATAGTTAGGAAGTAGGCACCACTAATAGGCAGGAAGTAGGCATCACCAATAGTCGGTAAGCAGGTGCTGCCAATAGTCAAGAATCAGGTGCCATCAACAGCCAAGGTAAGCTTAGATTAACATTATCCAAGGTAAAAATTTACACGAATAACAATAAAGCTAAAATTATTCATTAAACTAACAAGTTGAATATTACATTATAATAAAACTTATATAGGCTTATAACATGCGCAATAGTAGGGAAGGGAAGGTGGAGGAAGATCGGGGATATTAGAGAGAACGGAGGAGTAAGAAGTGGAGTGGGAGGTGGCAGCGAGCGTGGGGAGACGAAGGGAGTGGAGTGATAAGGGAAAATGGACGGCAGGAAAGGAGGAAGGCCAATGGAGGGATAAGGAGAAAATAGAGGTAAGGGAGAAATAATATGATGTCGACCATCCGACAAGATTAGCCAACAAAATGTAAGTGTGTTCACACTGTGCTTAGAAAAACTAGAATTTTCTAAGCCATTTCAAACTAAGTCCTGTTCACACTTGCTACATTCTCCCCCTTAAATTTGAGATAACTGACTATACAGTCTCTCAGCTTTACAAATTGATCTTTGGCCAGTGCCTTGGTGAAGATGTCAGCGACGTTCTCCAATGTGTGGCAATAGTGAATCTCAACAATATCAATTTCCACCATATCTCGGATGAAGTGGTACTTCATATCAAAATGCTTTGATCTACTATGGTGGACAGGATTGTATTCCAACTGAATGGCACTTATGTTGTCATAGAATATTCGAGTTGGACCACTTTGCTGCTCTCCAATCTCTTCTAATACCTTTCGTAGCCATAGAGCTTGAGTACTAGCATGAGTAACCGCTATATAGTCATCTTATTTTGAAGATAGCGCTACTACTGTCTGCTTCTTGGAACTCCAAGTTATTAGGCCCGAACCAAGACTAAAACAGTTACCCAATGTGGATTTTCTATCATCAATATTGCTGCCCCAATCACTATCACTAAAGCCTGCAAGCTTGATAGTATCACTTTTGTAGTACTGTATTCCAATATCCAATGTACCCTTCACATATCTCAAAATCCTTTTAGCTTCCTGCAAATGCAGCTCAGATGGATTAGACATAAATATAGAAACAAGAGATACAACATACTGAATGTATGGTCTGGTGTTGGCGAGAAACATCAAACTCCCAAAAATGCTTTTGAAAGTGGTAACATCAACTTTCAGTGCTCCATCATCCTTGCTTAATTGGATCCCATGTCCAATTGGAGTTGCAACTGATTTGCATTGCTCCATAGCAGACTTTTGAATCATATCTCAAGCATACTTAAGTTGACAGATGAAGATCCCTGAATCTGTCTGATGTACTTCAATTCCAATAAAGTATTTCATTAAGCCAATATCCTTCATCTCAAATTCCTGCATCATGGATTGCTTGAACTCCATGTTAACTTTTTCATTACTACCCATAAAAATGAGATCATCCACATACAAACAAACTATGAGGATGTCATTTCCTTGATTCAGGTAGTAGAGCGTGGGTTCATTTTTGCTTCTAATGAACCCATAATCTTTAAAGTACCCATCAATGCATGAGTACCAAGCTCTTGGTGCCTGCTTGAGGCTATAAATAGCCTTCTTCAGTTTGTAAACAATATGTTCCTTATTTTTCTCTTCAAATCCCTGTGGTTGCTCAACATACACTTCTTCTGTCAAGTAACCATTTAGAAATGCACTCTTTACATCCATGTGTTGGACTGGCCATCCCTTGTGTGCAGCTAAGGCAAGAACTGTTCTGATAGTATCCTATCTGGATATAGGAGCAAAAGTCTCTTCATAATCAATTCCATATTTTTGAGTAAATCCCTTTGCAACTAATCTCACCTTGTGCCTCTCAATGCTTCCATCAGCATTAAACTTGGTCTTGTAGACCCACTTACATCCAACACGTTTCTTTCCTTTAGGAAGCTTCATCAGCTCCCAAGTGTCGTTGTTTTTATAGAGGTGATCTCCTCTTTCATGGCATCTTGCCAAATATTTTGAGTACAAGACTTCTCATAACTAGAAGGTTCAAGTCGTGTATTAGTTAACAAAGCATAGTTAACTAAATCCCCCTAGGTTCTCTGTCGGGAAACATCATCACCATACAAATGCATATTTTCTAATCTTTGTAGAACAAAATTCATTTCACTAGCTTGACTCCTAGTGTATCTTTTTGAAAAATTCTTATCCAACATCTGATATGATGGATGATTCTGTAGAGTTCTCTTACCTCTGGATGGAGAATCGATGTCCATTGGTGAGGAACTTACTGATATCTGTGGATAAGGACTTGGTGAAGAAGTTGAATCATAAGATGAACCTGGATCTTTGGGAGGAGACTGCTTAATTTTTTGTGGTGTCTGTTGTTGCACCTTCTTAGAACCTACATCACTAGATTAATCATCACTGAAAATTTGGGGCTTATCCCATTCTCCCCCTTCATCAAAAATCACATCTCTGGAAAGCACACACTTTCTCGTCTTGGGATTGTAGAGTCTGTAATATTTTGTATTCTCATAATATCCTACAAATATGCATGCCTGAATCTTTGGATCAAGCTTCTTTCTTAGCTCATCAGGAATGTGAGAATATGCCAGCGAGCCAAACACTCTAAAATACTTAACATTTGGATTTTTACCATACCAATCTTGGTAAGGTGTCTGTCCTTCCAAACTTGCAGTAGGACTTCTGTTCAAGATATGTACGCTGGTCCTGGATGCATCTGCCCAATATGAATTAGTCAAATGCTTCATTTGAAGCATAGACCTTGCCATCTCCACAATGGTGCGATTCTTCCTCTCTGTGACACCATTCTGATGTGGAGTGTAGGCAGCTGTGAACTGCCTCTTAATGCCATGTTGCTTACAAAAATTCAATAACTCATTAGAGGAGTATTCTCCTCCCCTCTCTAATCTAAGACATTTTAAAAAATATCTACTTTCACTTTCAACTCTTGTTTTGAAATCGACAAAGCATTCAAATGCTTCATCCTTATATTTCAAAAAATATATCCAGCACATTCTAGTAAAATCATCAATGAAGAGTAGGAAGTAAGAGTTTTTACCAAGACTCTTGGTCTACATCAGACCACATATGTCTATATGCACTAGCTGGAGTGGATAGCTAGCCCGCCATGCTTATCCATGAGGAAATTTGGATCTGGCATGCTTCCCAAGAGCACAATATTCATAGACTTCCTTACTATCCTGAATCTTAGGAAGTCCGGTTACCATCGCTTGTGAAGTTAGCATTTTCAAACTATCTGAATTCAAATGACCATATCTCAAGTGCCATAGGACACTTGGTTTGGAAATAGCAACATTTTCTAACTTATCTCCCCCTGGCTGGCAAAAAATTTAAAGAAAACAATCTATTCTTTGACATTGGCACTTGTGTAATTATTCTATTACTGTTATTTTTATCAAAAATAGTGCATTTACCCTCATCAAAAAGCAACTTGTAGTTATTTTCTAACATTTGACCAACACTTAAAATATTGTGTTGAATATGGGGTGTGTAATAGATATCACTTACATGTTTGACGCCTTCTTTAGTTGGAACTGCCATTGCTCCAATGCCTTCAACTACCAATGATTTATCATCTCCCAATTTGATGTTGGATTTGTATGAGTTTAGAGTAGCAAAGAGCTCTTCTTTGCCACTCATATGGTTTGAACACCCAATTTCCAAGATCCATGTATCATTCATGTTCTGATATGCTTGACCATAAGAGAGAAAGAGATTTGTGGCCTCATCCTCTTCTCCAAAATTTCCAAACTGACTGCTTTGGCTGCTACTAGTTCCTTGTGAAGTCTTTGTCCAACAGTCACGAGCATAATGACCAAGTTTGCCACAGTTGTAGCAAGATTATTTTGACTTATCTCCTCCTTTGCCTCTGCCTGATTGTTTTCCTTTATTTTGTTGTCCACCTCTATTCTATTGTTCACCTCTGTTTGAGAATCCTCCTCTATTCTAATTTCCTCCTCTGTTAGGAGTTCCGCCTATCTAATTATTTCTACCTCTACCTCTATACTGTCCTCTACCATGGCCTCTACCTCTGCCTTCTTGTGAAGCAAAGGCTTTATCATCTCCTCTGTAACTTGTGGAAGGAGTTTGTTGTAACCTCTCTTCATGTGAGAGAAGTGAGCCAATTAGCGATTCAAAATATAGAGAAGTTAGGTCTTTGGATTCTTCATTATGGCAACTGAATTCCACTTAGGAAGAAGTGTCCTCAACACTTTATTCACTATAACTTCAGGTTTTACATCTTCTCCTAAAGTGACCATCTTGTCTACTATGGATTTCACATGCATGCAGTAATCACCAACCTTTTCACTCTCTTGCATTTTAAGAGTCTCAAACTCTTGTTTCAAGGTTTGTAGTTTAACTTGTTTGACTTGGTCACTACCCCTATAACTTTCTTTTAAAGAATTCCAATCAGATTCAGCAGTTATAAAATAAGCTATTCTAGGAAAAATACTTTTGTCAAGGGCAGCTTGGATATGATAAAGGGCAAAAGAATTATTCTTTTGTGCTTCCTTTCTAGACCTTTTATCAGCAACATTCAAAGTTTCCCAATCAACAACAGTAGGTTCAATATATCCCTCTTCAATCACATCCCAAAGACCTTTGCCTATCAAAAGAGTTTTCATTTTAATTGACCAATACTCGTAATCACCACCATTGAACTCAAGAATTGGTAGACTAGTATTGGAAGCCATTTTAGAAAGCAAACTTTATTGCAACTTCAAATAAGTAGTACAAATAAGTATAAAATAGATCACTGATTTACTGATTTAAATCAAATCTATCTTTCTTAATATGCTCACTGATTTGGTGTTCTTCTTCTCGATGATCACCCAAAACTGGAAAGGTGAAATTGTCTTCTTCATCATCACTAATTATAATGACTTATTGTGTTGATGCTGGTTCAAAACTTTGTTTGAGAACATTTCATTCTTCAGTTGTAGGTTTCACCTCCACTGGTTCTTCTTCCTCTTCTTTTTCTTCTTCTTCTTCTTCTTTTGTTGGTTCTAAATCAGGAGAGCATGGTGTATAGCTCTCACTTGTTTCTACTTCAGGCACTACAGGTGAATAAATGTCACTTGATTGTCCTTTAGGTACTATTTCAACCGTCTCGGATTCAACTATCCTTTCCTAGAAGATATTATCTTCAGAATCCGCCTCGTAGCCAGAATTTGGTTTCCTCAGATGAGCAATCACTTGATTCTCTAATTGGAAAAACACTGTATGAAGTCCATACCACTGGACTTTCCCGTCAAAGGAATCAGGAGTCTCTCTTTTCAACAGAGAGAGTAATGCATTATAGCACCTGGCTAACCGGATCATCTACCCAGAATCACACCGTATGAACTGGGTTACAATAGTATGATGCCAAAAAAAACTTTATATATCAAAATATCTTTGCACCCTTCTTCTTCTTTTTTAAATTAACAATTTCCTTTATATATTTTTAATTATTATTTTTAAATAAAATGGATATTTAAAAAAAAACATAATAAAAAATATATAGCAATTACTAAAAAAAATTTTAAACCTTTTTAAAAAAACAAATAATAAAAAAAAAATCAATAAAAATTAACCTTTTCTTTAAACCCCCGACGAGAATCAATCTGAAGACCTCCGTCATCTACTCGACAGTCTTAGTCGCTACACCATGCGGCTACTGATGGTAGCACAAAACCAAAAAACAACTTTAAACCTTCATTAATCGCGAAGAGACAAAAAAAAATTAAAAACCTTTTTTTTTACCCTGGTGGGATTCGACCCGGGTCTCTTCTCTGCAAGGCGGGGGACTTGACCGCTAGACCATTCTAGCCGGACGGATAAAGAGAGGAAGGAGTTTATACTTGATATGGTCAGCTTAAAATAGTTTAAAAAAAAAAAGTCCCACATTCAGTGGGCAAAGAGTGTGTCCAGGCTTTATCAAAGCCTACGAACACTCTTTAGGTCGATTGCCTTCGGGAAATCGATCTCACCAACATTTTGCCCATCCGTCGACCAGACAAACTCTGCCACATGGCACACACTTGGAGCATCCACGTTGTCCATGTCAGCACTTGTCCACATCTGTTCGTGCTCTACCATGTCAGCTCCTCTCTACCATGTCAGCTCATGCTCTGCCATGTCATCCACGTCAGCTCCTGGTTAGCCTCGATCCACATGTTGCCAGCTCCATTCCATGTCAATAGCTACCGCCTAGCTCCGCCACCATGTCAGCCTACTGTCAGTGTCTAGTCAGATCCTCGAGATCCATGCGCTCCTCGAGATCTATGTGATAGCCTCTCCATCTCTCCTCGAGATCCATGCTCTCCTCGAGATCCATGCTACAGCCATTCCTCAGGATCCATGTGCCAGTATCTCACTAGTTGCACCTTGATATCCGCTACATTTTATATTTCGTGCCTTACCTCGGTCCTCGAGATCCGTGCCCCCTCGGCTCTGATACCAGTGTGAATCTAATGTTAAGGTAAGCTTAGATTAACATTAGCCAAGGTAAAAATTGACATGAATAACAATAAATCCAAAATTATTCATTAAACTAACCAATTGAATATTACATTATAATAAACCTTATATAGGCTTAGAACATGTGCAATAGTAGGGAAGGGAAGGTGGAGGAAGATCATGGATATTAGAGAGAACAAAGGAGTAGGAAGTGGAGTGGGAGGTGGCAGCGAGCGTGGGGAGAGGAAGGGAGTGGAGTGATAAGGGAAAATGGACGGCAAGAAATGAGGAAGGACAATGGAGGGATAAGGAGAAAATCAAGGTAAGGGAGAAAGAATATCATGCCAACCATCCGACAAGATTATCCGACAAAAGGTAAGTGTGTTCACACTGGGCTTAGAAAAACTAGATTTTTCTAAGCTATTTCAAGATAAGTCTTGTTCACACTTGCTACACTATGGTGTGTAAACATGAAGCTTTCTTTTATAGTTTTGTACAAAATGCCTTTGTGAAAGTTCCCCTGATTAAAGAAAGATGACTTTTGCGAAAACCAATTAAAACTTTTGAATTTGATAAATGATATTTCTATGGGATGTGAAATGTGGAATGTGAGGGTGATGTATGCAATGTTATGAAATGTGTTATGAAATGCAAGTGTATTTTTCATACTTGTGGAATTTTTGCAATATAATTCCAATTTTTCATATTTGCCTTATCTTAGTTCACATTCATGAGGACATAAACCAATATCTCGCTTTTCCTTTTCTCCAGGTTTCACAGGTTTTCAAACCAGGTAATCTCATCCTATGCGGTCTAGGATAAAAAACAAAATGCAACCATAAAATGACCAATATCTCAATCATAACTACCTTACTTTTTAAAATCCCACTTTTAAATTATATCAACTTGAATCACACGTCAAAATCATGAATCTCCAAAATTGGAAAAGTTAATTTATCATTGTACTCAACAAAAAACAACAAAATGTGACAACACTCAAAAACAAAACAACAAAACATCAAAAACATCACACATTAACACATCAACAAAATAACTAACTAACAAACTCACAAAATAACCAACTAAAAAAAACATAAAAACAAGAAAACAAAATCCAAAAGACTATTTACAAAAATATACATTATGTACAAGACACTGCAAAATTTTTGCCATCATTTCCCTAGATCCCAAACACGATAGGCACACCTTAAAAGACATGTATCATTATATGCATGCCAAAATTTACATAGTTTTAACCAAATGAGGATTAGGCCAAACCATATAACAAATTTCATTTTACCTTTCACACCCCACTGATTTGCATCAAACTTATAAACAATTCCATGTTTAAGATTTAATTCCTCTATGATCTTATTCTTATTCAACAAGATGGGAATTTCAAACCTTGATTCATCACTTTGACTTAAATTCTCATTTTCACAAGCATATAGGATTTCTCTCAAATAGAAATCTATTTCTAAAATTTTTAACGTAAGATCATCATCTATGTTTTTAGGTCAATCATATTCAAATAACAATTTACAAAAACCTAGGATATTTACAAAATAATAATCATTATAGTTTTGTATCTTAGATTAAATTATTAATTGTTGTTGAACTTGGTTTCCATAATTCAAGCATATTTTCTTTTTTATTTAGCAATACAGTCCTTTTTGTGGTGGGAATAAGAATCTCTTCTATTTTTTCATCAACTTCTAATGACATCTCATCATAAATAACAATGGAAATCAATAAATGATTATGCATAAATTTACCTAATTCTTGAATGTTTGAATACAAAGGATAAGAGACTACCTTTTATGCACTTTAATTTACCACTATTTGATGAGACCTTATAGTATTTTATTTTTCCCCATGATATCTATCATCACCACCATCATTTCGTATTCCTTCATCAATAACCTACTTTTCAGAAGCATAAAAATTTGGTATCCAATCAAGAATGTGTCCATCTATTCCACACCATAAATCTTGTTGATAAAAAAAAGTAATATTTTCTTTAGGATGAGTAGTAACTTCTAATTCTTTGCTAGCCATACATGAAGTTTCTTCATTTGAGTATTCAATACAATCCTGAAAATTTTCACTCAAACCTTTAGCATTCAAGAATGAAAGAAAAGAATTTACCTCTTCTTCATCTAAAATAGATTAATCATATAAAGGTTTTACAATTTCTTCCCTTTCTACTGCAGAAGAATGTTCTACAAACTCATGTTCATAATGATCAACTCTTGGAACCCATTCTATTTTTGAAATTGGCATATCACTTTTTGATTGCATAGGAATTACGAAAACTTCTTTTGAACTAGAAGTTTCAACATCCTGCATAGCAAGTGAAACAAAATTTTTATCATTAGGAGTGTGACAAAAAAATGGTTCACCATACATAGCCCATCCATTATAATAATTATCTTCAAAATCTAAAGGGTAAGATTCAACTATATCTTCACATTTTGTAAATTTAAAAATTGAATGCTCTTCAAATTCACTTTCTTCACCTTCGAAAAACCTATCCTCAATAAGAAACTCATCTTTCTCAAGTAATAAAATTTTATGATCGATCATAATGAAACTGCCTCTAGAATATTTTAATTCTGGAGCTTCAATTATTTCATTCAATTCTATGGAAGATTATATTCTATCATATGTTTCAAAGCTAGTTAAATCTAAAACTCCTCCAATATCCGAAGACTCATGCATTTTTTATTTTTATAAACTTGATTACTACAATCCTCATCAATGGATATTGACTTTGAAACTTTCACTTCCTCTTGGATAATATCGAAAGTGGTTGAAAAACTAGGACATTCAATTTCGTTCAATGGTGTCGAGAAATGCATATCATGACTCATAGGTGATACTTGATTTGAAACCTTAGGGTGATATAATGATAATCTACCCACATCTATTCCTATTGAAATTAGCCATTGCTCTACAGCTACTGCACCACCATACATGATAGATAAGGATAAATCCTTAGGAAACATTTCTAAACACTTAACCATAAAAGGATCTAAAGCTTCCAAATAAATTTGAACAGCTTATTCTTCTGAAATGATAAAGTGTATCTCCATTTTTGTATACAACTTATGAAACCTATCATTAAATTGATTCATGGATTCATTAGGCCTTTTATGAATAGAGGCAAATTGATTTGATAACAAATATGTGTTGAACAATTTTCTAAAGTGTTCAAGGAACATTGTTTCAAGTTGATTCCGAGAAGCGATAGAACCTGCAGGTAAATTGATAAACCAATCTTTAGCAACTTCATCCAATGTGTATGAAAACATTCTACAAAAAACATCTTCATGCATAATTTGAAAACTAAGCATAATATTTTTATATGCCTGAATATGTTCATCTGGCGTAATCGTTCCATCATGTTTATAAAATGGTAAATAATTTGCTGCCATTGAACCAACTTTAATATGCAAGGCTATGTATGAAAATTCACAAAAATTGCATCATAACCTAATTTTTGAATTTATGATAGATTAACGTTAATGCAACATAAGTTGAAAATTTCAAACAATTTTATTTCTTTTTATAACAAATTGCACATGCTAAAATTAAAATCATTACCTTTCATGCCCTCCTTCTAGTGCCAATTTGTTGAGGTGTGATTTTATCCAATCACAAAGCCACCCGACAAACTCAGAATTATGATTCTCTCTTGAAAAGAATATTATATATCTCCAAGGTTCTTATGTTATATATAACATTTCATATGTATATACATCAATGAGTACTTGAATAACTCTTGAATTTGTGAACTATTGTTTACAAGGGGCCTGGAATTAGGTAAATTATTTCAAGTTTATCATGTATAACATGCTTTGATATCAATTCAACAAAATAAAATTCATTTAATGATCTTAGTTTAAAGTATACCAAATTGTATTTCTTATCTTCAATTTAATGTCTCAAAATGCTTTAAATGAAATTAGCATAAAAAGAATCTACCATTTTATATTAAATTTCAATTTAACTTTATAAAAATTAAAGTAAATGAAATTTTATAAACTTGATAAACCTTTGGAACATAATAGATTTATAATCAATTCACTTCCCAAATGTTTATTTGATAAAGCAATCATTTATTCAAACTCCCTTATGAAATTATAAATCAAACCCGGAAGAGGTGAATAAATGAAATAATGTCTTGCCCAATTTATAAGGTTCCAAAACCTTGTCAATGATAAAATATTAGGGCATAATATGAAACTAATCTATAAACTTTGGATTTTATGATAAAATAAAGTTTATAAATTAGATTTTCTAATAATATTTATCTTTTGAAATATTTAGGAAATTAAATGTTCAAAAGAGTAAATGTGATCTCTGGTTTGAAATTTGGATTTCTGAAATAGATAGAACTATATTATAAATCAAATCCAAATTGAATTTTAGAGATATCAATCCGAGTTCCTCAATCTTATGAAGTTAAGGTGAGGAATAGAATATTTATTTATCTCTTCTTAAATTTATTAATTCAAATATTAATTAATGTAATATCCTAATTATAAATTTAATTATAACTTAGTCATATAATTTTACTTATAAAATTATACTAAGTTATAATATATAGTTTTCATAATGAAAATAAAATAATAAAAGATTTAAGATTTAGAAATTAAACTAATGTCTCGGGCAAATTCAACACAACAAATTTTCATTTACAGAATTCTAAAACCAATCCAATTTTCACCACCATTCACACAGTGAAATCAAATAAATTGATGCAATATTATAAGTATACAAAATATTAAGAAATTGCAATAAGCACTTTATTAATTCCAAATACATTCTGTGCACAAATCTGGATCCAAAATGCTTTAAATAATTTATAAAATCTTACAATAATTTCCATTGTTTTTTAAATTGCCTTCTTTGTTTTCCTCCAAAGAATGTGTAGCTTTGCTCCTTCCAATCATTCCTCTCCTTCTCTATATAAAATTTCCAGCCTTTTTTATGAATCTCAATGATTTATTTATAATTTGAAAATTTTAGTTATTTAGTTTCATCACTGGGAACAGATTTTATAACGATTTTCTTCAAACCATTGCCCTTGTATTACCTGCATAATGAAACAATAATCATAATATCAAAACAAAACCAAACTTTATTTTCCTGTAACTTTCCTTTTTTTCAAAAGTATTTTAAAGTTCTCATATTGCTAAATTAACTTGTTTGGTGAAATTGACATATGGAATCTTACATGTTTGGTATCATTAGAAAGAGAAAATCCATATATTTTTACCAAGTTTTGAATGAGATCAAACGGAGTTCTCTGCCTCAAGATATGTTCATTTCAATTTTGCACTAATTTTAGGGTTAACCCTAAAATAAAATTTAATTATTTAAATGAAATTTAATTATTTAAATGAAAATTAATCATTTAAACCTTTGAAAATGATTTTAATAAAATTATTTCATTTAAACCTTTGAAAATGATTTTAATCAAATTATTTCATTTAAATCTTTGAAAATGATTTTAATCAAATTATTTCATTTAAATCTTTGAAAATGATTTTAATCAAATTATTTGATTTGAAATAATGCAATTAGTATGCAAATAATCAAAATATTCAGTTTTGAAGCATTGCAACTACATTCAAACCTTCAAAATGTAAATATGTCAGCAATTCCAAAGTGAAAGCATATTTTCCAAGACCTTGATGCGAGCAAAATCAGATAAACAAAAATTTTCCGAAATCACAAAATTTAAGGTGGGTCCCCAATTTTGGGGTCGTTGTGAAGGACGTCACAACAATACCCTCCAAAAAATTTAAAAGAGTTTAATTATATTCCACCTCGTGTTCATAGAGCTTACTCAATAAGAGACATCCAATAGTTATTGAATATGGGTTCTATTCTCAGTCCATATCGATGTGAGGTTCCTATTACCTATTATTATAGGAAAGCTACTGGACGTAATGGTACACAAATCTATACAACTCCTTCCTCAAACTTCCCCTAGTAACACTATACTTATCTATCACATACAACAATAATAGGAAGTTTCTTCATTCTATGGAACTCTAATATCATTGAGATACATAGAGATTCCTTCACCAAGGAAACCCAACCAACATTGATCTATCTAAACAACTACATTTAAATGATTCCTTTTGAATAACAATGAAATGTAAAAGAGAGTATCTACCTATTACTTGCAGATAGTAGTTTCTCTTTTCCTTCTGAATCACCAAGTTTTACGTTGTTATCTGTCATTCGATTCCACCGAGCTCTATCACTTCGTCTTGCATTTATTCTCCAACCCATTGAACTCGATCTTCTCCATGACTTCTTCCTTTTCTCCATCTTCCCTAATATCCACCAGTGGTCAATCCATTACACCCCCACTATCATCCACCTTTTTTAATTTGTTCCTCCTTTCCACTTTGTCTTATTCATTATAGGTTGTCAAATTTGTTCTGTGGTAGGTCAAAAAGCTCCAGATCACTTCTCACATTATGTATTAAAAACCACCATGATAATAAAGTTAGGTTAGTTCCTTATTGAAAGTAAATTTATTACCTATATAACACAAAATTAGGTCTTCACATGATTGTACTTCACTAGCTTACCCGATGCACAGGGGGTATAATCTTCATCACAAGGAAAACACACATCAAGGCATTAGTCTAGGTATATATTTAAGTTACACTTGTTTGGAATAAATAACTACAATATTTCGTTAGATACCCAATCACAAGATAACCTATCAAAACCCAAATAGCCACATTAGCCTTCCATGATATAAATTATATGCATACTCAACACATAAAATAATAAGTCATTTCTTCAATAGAATATATCATTTTTTCTACATTACGAATGTTTTTCTCACTAGCCATGAAAGGATCAATCATTCCTTAAATAAAGCAAGCACATCAAAACATAAATTCATCCATATAAAGAGTCTACCAAGGGAGGGTCATGAAAACTTTCAAGTATGAGGAAAGTTCATTTTAGACCATAGTAACATTGTTTTCTAGATGAAATACAATATTAGTCTTAAACACATATTCTACAAGGTAGATTTTCATATTATTCATCCCATTCACACCTATATTTTATCACTCTCAACAAACATTTAAATAATTGTACTATTTTTTATTAGTAAGAGGGGTTTTGAAAGTTTTTCATAACCTTCTACAAAAAAATTTAGTTAGGGATAGTTCTCCCAACCATTAGAAAAAAAAGAGACACTTTCTAAAATAAGAAGAGACCAAAACAGATAGAGAAGCCCTCGCAGGTGCAAAATAGGAAGACTCAATATATAATGAAAGAAGCCCCCATAGGGGTAACATGAAATGGAAAAGAAACCACAAGACATTATAGATAGTAATTGTACTCCTGTAGAAGGGAATATGCTCATGTGTTTGGGGGAGGCAACAATTAGCTCTAGTGTGTCATCTGCCAAGTGATAAAAATCCCATAGACAATAATCAGTGAATGTGATGTGATTACAATGTCTCCACATATGGCTTGAAAAGACAATATCCATGATCAACCACAAGCTCCATGTGCCTTGAGCACTCATTCTATCAGGGTGAAGCCACTCATGAAAATAGATGGTAGAAATAGAATCTTTGAACTTAGAAAAAATCTCACATACCAATGAAACCTCTGAACATAACTTTTGGAATCATTGTCCAATTAGAGGTAGAATCCCTAGATTGAGACACCTGTGAAGTCTTAATTGGAGCATATTTTGGCATGGGATAAAAATTCCTTGATTTATTCAAAGAAAATAAATTGGGCAAGAAAGTAACCTGCAACATGGAGAAGATGCATCTAACCAAGAATGATCTCTGAAGATACCACCGACACTAGTCAATCTTGAGTTACCTTTGATTGCACTAGGAAAATTTTACTTGATCCATACCAAAGGTGGAGGAGACCACTTTAAATATTACAACAAGAGATCTGGAAGGACTTGGCTAACCGAGATTCACTTAGGGACTATGGCCACCCATCTTCCTGAGCAATAGAGATGTTTTCAGCTACTGCATGGATAACTCTAGAAAAAAATATAGTTGGAATCATGGATAGAGTTATTGAAATCTCTGGAATTTTGTTCATGCCAAACTTCCCACAAGAAATAGGGAAGACCAAAGGTCCAAAAGGTTTTGACATAGAAGCTCTTGAAGGGATTTGACAACTATAAACAAAGGTCATTCAGAGAGGAGGGACGAGCCTAGGCAATACCCATAGTGGAAAATAATGAGAAAACTTTTTAGGAGAACTAATAGGATAGGAAACTATACTGGATGGATTCAAAATCCTCTTTGCAAAGGTAATAATAGTTAGGAATGGGGAGCCCTCGAACCTGGAGATTTGAAATGGAGAGAATTTTATCCTAAATAGTAAGCCAAAAGAAAAAGCATACTTTGGGAATAAGGTATTTGTTCCAAATTATCTTTGAAGGAAACCATGGCTATCCTAGATTTTTATAAAGGAAGTAGACAGATTTGACATAGAAAATCTCATTCTCACTAGATGTCCACAAGAGCTTATCTTCAACCAAATAGTTGGGAATAACACAAAGATGCAAAATATTAAATAAAAAAATATTAACTCTTTTTTAGTTCTCTTTCAGATCACCATGAGAAAGGGTTTTGCAACACTTCTTGTTAAATTCAATAAAATTGCAAACATGTGTACCAAATAAAATATCAATCACAGGTTTGAAATATATCATATCAAGGCAATTTTGAAGAGGGCTATTACACAGCCACTTGTCCTCCCAAAAACTTATCTTCTGGTCATTGCCAAGTTTCCAATGGATTCCTTTTTTGATGATCTCCCTTATATACAAGATGGAATTCTAGGTGGCAGAACCTTGAATATGTGAAGGATCATCCAAAAAATTTGGTTGATGCTAGAGGTATTTAACCTTGATGATATCAACCCACAATAAATTTTTTATTTTTAAGGATCCACCATCATTTCTTGGCAATGAGGGATAGATTCATTTGTCTGATATTCCTAATCCCAGTACCACCATATTATTTCTTTGAGTAAACCTGGTCCCACACAACTAAATGGAATCTCTATTTCTGTTCTAAACCTGACCAAAGAAAATTCCTCTAGAGCTATTCAATCTTGTTATAAACTTCAATTAGAATAGGAAATATGGAAAAAAAAATAGGGATGCTCAAGAGAGTGGCTTTGGCTAAGGTGGCCTTTCCCACCTAACTAAGGAGCCCTTATTTCCATCCTACCATTTTTTATGAATTCTCTCAATGAGTGGAAACCAAAGAGATTATTTTGTAGAACCAACAAAAATTTGAAAACCAAGGTAGGTAGCAATAAGGTCAACAATGGTACAATCAAGGATATTAATTATGTTGGTTTACCATCTAGGAGGCATATTGAGAAAATACAGTTTACTTTTAGAGAATTTGACTTTTTTGCTAACAACAAACTCAAAGAAGAGAAGAATGGACTTAATGATTTTGTCTTGGGGAATAGATGTATGAGTGGCAAGAATAGTGTTATCCACAGACTATTGGTGGGATATGAGCATGAGGGATGAGGTAGGTTTAATTCTATATATTTATCCTTTGGAACAGAAAGACTGCAAAGTTCTCCCTAGGGCTTCCGCCACAATGATAAATAGAAAAGGGGAAAAAGGTTCACCCTAACTCAGACCTTTTGTACTCTAGAAATAACTAGCAATGAAGGCATTATTAAGATAGAGAAGTTGGATCGTGAGATGCATGCCTTGACTAGGTTGATCCAATCAGGATGGAAATCAAATCTGGACAAGACATAGAAGAGGAAACTCCAAGACACTCTTTCAAAATCCTTGTTCATGTCCAATTTGAGGAAAAGGTCAAATTTACCATTTTTAGAAACATAATGTATAATCTCATGGATTTTAATTATGTTGTCAATAATTAGACTCCCTGGAACAGAGCTACCTTGATAGGAATCAATGATGAAAGGGAGAATAGGTTTCAACCTTGTGGCAATCACTTTTGTGAGGACTTTATAAAAATAATTGCATAAACTGATTGGGCAAAAATCAGATAAATATTTGGCATTATTGAACTTAGGTATTAGGGCCAAAAATGTGGAGTTTACATCTTTAGGTATGTTCTTAGTCTGTTACATTCGTTGGATAGATAAAATGATATTACGCCCCATAATGTCCCAATATTTCTGAAAGAAAATTGAGGGAAAACCATCTGAACCTCGAGCCTTCCCACCTTGCATTGAAAAACTGTGTTACAAATTTCCTCAGTGAAAAATAGTTTAAGCAAACAATTGTTATGCTCCTAGCATACCAACTTGGAGATATTGTTCAGGAGGGTCTTTGATGTTTCCATAATGGTACTATTATGTACACTCAAGAATTTTTTATGATGGATTAGTTTTGATCGACAATGATGGTATTAAACTAGAAGATCATACAAACATTCTCAACATGTGTGTTACATCAATTTGCCATTATTTCATCACATTTTACATACTAAAATGTGATCATATATTTATTTATTCATTTTCTCAAAATAGTGATTGGTATCCCTTTAGAGAAACCCTTTTATGACATATAATAGTTATACAATTAAATAATAATTGTGATTATATTTTATTATTTTATTTTTTAAGGTAGAAATATGCATACCTAAATCTTTTTCTTAAACTAGTATGCATGGCATTACTATGGATGAGTATGTTGTAAATAAAAGTTCAAATCAAGATGAATTGGATAATTGACTAATGAAATAAGCATACCATGTTGCTATTCATTATGATAAAAATTTCATAAATATTGAGGAGTAATATATAGATTGCTTATTATGCAGTAATATTTTTTCTTTCCCAAGTAAAAGTGTGTATCCATGAAAATCAAAGGTTTTGATATTTTTTTGTTTCATATAATAGTATTTATGGATCCATCACTTCTATTGATTAATTATTCTATTAAAATATAAGATCTTATATTTAAGATGTTGTCATTCTATCATAACCACTAATTGATTTTTTTTGGATCAAAATATGTAATACAAAAAGAACTTCAATTTTTTAATTGGCTATATGAGATTGAAACTTGCCCCACCAATATTACATCATCATGACATAGTGATATTACAATGCAACTATGCATATATCATTTATAAACATTAAAACTTGGGTATCCTTGAAAATCAATGCTTTTAATCAATTAAACTAATAACATTTAATATCCAAATGAACTCTATTATTATATTTAATTATAATTTTATAATTTTATTTTTTTACTTTTCCTTTCTATAAGTAAAATCTTCATATTCATGCTCCTTTTTATGGGTAAGTAAAATCTTCATATTCATGCTCCTTTTTATGGGTTGTGTCTAATAGTATTGAAACTAATTTCTATGCTTTTTTTAATTCTAGAGTCTCATAAAAAACAAACTAAAAAGAACACCATAAAAATAATTTCCAACTCTAAGAAAGTTATTATGTAATTATATTTTGTTCTATTTTATTCTTTAGTTTTTCTTAGTTTTTATTCCATCTGCAAGTATTTAACCACATGAGCTCCTGCTATTTGCTTAATTATTTTTTATTCAACTGTAACTTCTTGTGTATATAATATTTTAAAAAAATAATATAAATAAAGTGGTAAAATTTGCCTTGAATTCAACCATCATTTGTCTATATATGGTAATATTGCAACTTGTTAAAGATGCATGGATTCATTGATGATAAATTTATTTTTATAAAAACATCAAAATCGACATATGGATATGGTTTATGGATTGATTCTAAGATTCAATTGATATATGGTTTTATTTTATTAGTGTCATCTCTTCCCATACATATTATAAGAGTTTTAAAGATCATGATATGTTGCAATGTGTTATAGATAAACTATTAATCAATAAAAAAAAAATTGACTATGTTAAGGTATTTATAAAGATTTTTTAATATTTATACCAAGAGAAACAAGTAAATTTCATAGGCCAAATTATGAATAGAATGAAGGATACAATAAAATTATTCGAAGCAAAAGAAAACATAAATGTCTAGCAAAATATTTTATTTTCTCACAGTAATCATGATTTGGATTATGGATGATTTCTTTATTAAAGAATATAGTTTATTATGTAATTAATATAATATATATTTTTTTTTTATCATAAATAAAATTTAAATATACCATATTTTATTTTTTTTTAAATATCATTGTGTATTCATAAATTGAATTGACCTACTTCATGTAGAAATGTAATTAGTAACAAAAAAGAAAAATCAAATATCTAGGCCATACCCCTTTAGGGAGGATTGTTTTGCCAAGAAACTCTTATTCACATGTGCATTGAATCTTACATTTTAAGTTTAAAGGGATTAAGTATTCTTTGTGTGTGTTTGAAGGATTCATGTTATTAAGATAATATGCAATTGATGTTTAGATGAAAATTCAAATGATCTAAACATCTTAGAATGATTTTGTTTAAGTATTCTTTGTGTGTTTGAAGGATTCATCCTATTAAGATAATATGCAATTGATATTTAGATGAAAATTCAAATGATCTAAACATCTTAGAATGATTTTGTTTTTTAATTAAATCAACCCTAACAATATTTTATCGGTAAGAATTTAGAGTATAAAAATAAAATATTTTATTTTAAATCAAGGTTATATGGGTGTGTATACAAGGTGTAAGTATTGGGATATACAGGTATGAAAGTACATGATAATAGGGTGTGAGGGTATCTAAGTATACTAGAGTTCATGAATATAATGGGAGCGGGTAGGGTGTGAGGGTATGTAAGTATACTAGAGTTCATGAATATAATGGGAGCGGGTTTGCAGTGAAGGCGTGGAAGCTTTAGTGGGCTGAAGTGGTTTTATAGCGCAAATTTTAGAAAATATAATTAAAATTTTACTGGTGAAGGCAGTGCTGAAGCGGGTTTATAGCGAAGGCGCGGGTTTGTAGTGAAGGCATGGAAGCTTTAGTGGGCTGAAGCGGTTTTATAGTGCAAATTTTAGAAAATATAATTGAAATTTTGCTGGTGAAGGCAGTGCTCAAGCGGGTTTCCAGTGAAGGCGTGGAAGCGAGTTTGCAATGAAGGCATGGAAGATTTAGTGGGCTGAAGCGGTTTTATAGCGTAAATTTTAGAAAATATAATTGAAATTTTGCTGGTGAAGACAGTGCTGAAGCGGGTTTGCATGAAGGCGTGGAAGCTTTAGTGGGCCGAAGTGGTTTTATAGCACAAATTTTAGAAATTATAATTAAAATTTTGCTTGTGAAGGCAGTGTTGAAGCGACTTTGTAGTGAAGGCGTGGATGCGGGTTTGCATTGAGGCGTGGAAGCTTTAGTGGGCTAAAGCAGTTTTATAGCACAAATTTTAGAAAATATAATTGAAATTTTGTTGGTGAAGGCGTGGAACCTCAATGGTAAATTTCAAGGTAGCCGACCGGATCTAGCCTCCATTGGCAAATGGGTTGTTTTAGTTTAGAAACCCCTAGGCTCCATTGATATTGTTGCATTGCCCAAGTCCTTTTTATTGGTAAAATTAACCTGTGAGGAATATTAGAGGTATATTTTGGAAGGAGGGTCTTGGTTATTGGGTCATAAAAGTCTTTTTCTTCAAAAATAGGGTACTGATTTCAACCCTTCTTCTCAAAAAGCAAATCTACTTCCCCTTTGGGTGAAATTACCTGGTCTCCCTATGCACTGTTGGTGCTTTAATGTGCTCAAGGGTATTGCGTGGGGTATTTAGGAGCTTATATCGGTGGATGGTCTAACTTTGGTAAAATCAAGTATGAACTATGCAAGGATGTGTGTCATGACCAATATTGAGGTGGATCTACCAGATTTAATAGAGTTTAATTCATAATTGGTATCCTGGAAACAACCTCTAGAATATAAGAACAAACCACCTTTGTGCAACTGATGTGGGAGTAGGATTCATGTGCAAAATTTATGCCCATCCTTCAAAAATCAAGTGGTAACTTAGAAGAAGAACAATGGCTCTGCTTTTGCTACTCAAAAATCCATTGGAGCTGCTAGGAGTAGTGGTACTCTTGGCCCCAGAACTCAAGGAAATTTAAGCTCCTCAAAACAAGGGTGTAAATTTTGGGTTGTTAAGAATAAGCTTCTTTTCACCCCAAGAGCTAACTTCTCCCCTACCCTGGATGGTGGTAAAGATCAAAGTGTTCCATCTCCTTTAGGTGAGGGATTTTGGCCTGATACAGGTGTTGAGGCTAAGTCCCTGGGAGGGGAGGCTAAAGGGGCCCAAGGACGATCAACTGTGGATACTCTTTTGGCCCCTGTACATCTTTGTGATGATCCCCTAGATTCAGATGGTGTCCTAGTGAAGTCCTTTGTTATTCTAGATCTTTTTCAGTTGGATAAAAATTCTTCTATCCCCTCTCCAGGTGATATGGTGATTTTTCTACACAAAATCCCTTTAGATGGGGTCTGTATGAAGGTATCTGCATCAAAGGAGGTTTTTGTGCCCACACTATCTTTAGCCAAGAGATGTATGGACCCTTCTCTAGAGGAGGTAAGCCCTAATGGTCTATTTCTATTCAATTATTTTGAAAATCATAATTTGTATGAACCAATCCTACAAGATTAGTTGTTATATTTGGGAAAAAAGCCTTTGTCTCCTAGTCCTCTCAAGTGTGGCTCCTATGGCCTTAAAAAAGGAGCTATAGCAAAATATTGGATATGGGAGTAGAAAGAAAGGTTGGCAAACCCTCAAATTATTCTCGAAGAAAAAAGGATATTGAGTTTGATATTGTCAATGGATCTTAGACCCAGCTCAAGGTTGATTCTAGGGCAAAATCGAGGGGAAAGCAACTAAAAATGGAGGCTTTCACCCACACTTATCAACCACTATTCGATAATAAAAAACCCAAATCCTACAAATGAAGTTTTTATGTCAGAACATAAGAGGACTGAATGGTCCCTCAAAAAGGTGGATTTATCTTTTCTTAGGAAGGATTTGTCTTCGAATATCATCTTCATTCAAGAAACCAAAATTGAGAGCAGAAATTTTGACTATGAACATAAGTCTGTTTGGAATGGGGTGGGTTTTTTAGTGTCTTATACCACTGGGGCCTCGGATGGTCTTTGTTGTTTTTAGGACAAAAATAAAATTGATGACTTTGTAATTTCTTCCTCTGATCTTGTTATCAATTTTCTATTATTTTGTAAAAATACTAACCTAATATGGATAATGACAAATTTACATGCCCCTAATTCTAGCTAGATTAGGAAATCCCTTTGGTTGTCCCTCCTTCAGATGAGGGAGTTCTTTAAGGAGAAATTATGGATTTTGGTAGGTGATTTTAATACTCTGCTATTCCCTTCTGATAAAAAATGTGGTAATGAGCCCTGTGAAAGGAGTATGGAGGACTTTTATGATTTTATCAATAACTGTGATATGATGGATTTAGATCTGAAAGGATATTGGTTTACGTGGAGCAATCACCACATAGGAAATCAATTGATTATTTCCATATTATATAGGTTTTTTTGTCTAAGTAGGATTTACCTCTGTTTGGTGATGTTTTCCTCTCTGATTTTTTGAATATGGGCTCTAACCATAGCTCTTTGTGGTTAGAATCCTCCCGTCAGGGTATGTTCTTCCTAAGACCCTTCCATTTTGAGGCTATGTGGTGTTCACATGTTGATCTAGAACAATGAATTATGGAATGGTGGTCTTCTGAGGATCCTGGTGCGGGGATGCATCATGTGGCTCTTAAAATTAAGCTTATAAAAGGAAATCTTAAAGCTTGCAATAAACATGTTTTTGGAAATATTTTTAAAAGAAAACAGGATTTAAAAAGTCATTTATTGGATAAGCAAGCTGAAACTGAAGAAAATGGCTTCTCAAGCAAGCTAAGCAATAAGGAAAAATTGGTATTGTCTGATATCCATAACACTTTGGCCCAAGAAGAAATCTTGTGGAAGCAGAAGTCCCGAGCCTTATGGCTGAAGGAAGGTGACAAAAACACAAAAATAAATCATGTTTCTACTTTAAGACACAGAAGTGCCAACCATATCTAGGAAATTGTCAAGGAGGATGGTTCCAAACTATCAGATATCCAAGAGATTCGAAATGAAGCTATTTCTTTTTTTAGCTCTCTATTAGGTTCAAAATATGCAACGAATGTGGAGGCTAAAAATTTCCTGCTATAGTCAATTCACTCAGTTATGACACCTAACATGAACAGTTTTCTTGAAGCTCTCTTCTAGGATTCTAAAATTAAATAAGTTGTATTTGTGATGGGTTCTTCGAAATCTCTAGGTCTAGAAGGCTTTCCTTCATTGTTCTTTCAGCGATTTTAGCACATAGTGGGGGCCGACATTTGTGAGGCTATCATAGATACCCAGTGCTCTAAATATCTTCCCTATGGAGTGAATGCTACTTTTCTAGCCTTAATGCCAAAGTGTTCCAAGGCTATCAACTTGAAAGACTTTAGGCCAATTAGTATCTGCAATACACTTTATAAAATCTTGTCCAAGTCAGTGACTAACCATCTGAAGTAGTTTATACCCAAGTTAATTGATAAAGCTCAATATGGTTTTGTTTTAGGTAGGTAGATCTTGCATGGTGTTTCGCGGTTCATGAAACTCTGCATTCCACTCAGAAGAGTGACAAAGCAGGTATGTTTTTAAAATTAGATATTAATAAGGCTTATGACCGTGTTTTGTGGGTTTTTTTATTTGCAGTGCTTACCAAATTTGGTTTCATCCACTATTGGATTGAGCTCATCAAACATGCATCACTTAGTATAAATTTTTTGTTCTCATTAATGGTGCTCCGACTAGATTTTTTCAAACCTTAGGGGTTTGAGACAGGGTGACCCAATCTCCCCATATTTGTTTATCCTTATGGCTGAAGCATTGGGAAGAACTTTTATCCGTAGCCTTATTATCAAAGGCATTAATCCTGCTCTAGTGGTTGATCTATTGTCCCACCATAATTTTGTAGATGATATCTTCCTTTCGCTTCTTGCTTCGGTGGAGTAGGCTCAAAATATGAAAGCCATATTATCTGCTTATGAAAGGGTGGCTGGGAAAATTTTAATTTTTTGAAGAGCCTTCTATTTTCTTGAACACCCTGGAGCACCGACAGAAGAAAATTGTTGATATTCTTGGATGCAAGATAGCTTCCCTCCCTAAATCCTACTTGTGCCTACCTTTGTTCATTGGTCGTATGAAAAATAATATTTGGGACCCGATGGTAGAAATATTGTAGCATCGCTTGGCCAGCTAGAAAGACACTTTCTTAAGTAAAGCTGGGCAAATTTTGTTGTAAAGACGGTGTTGCAAAGTATTCTAGTTTAATTTATGTATTTGTTTAAACTACCCACAAAAGTCATGTCTAAATTGGAAAAAACTCAAAAAAAAATCATATGGATAGGCCCTCAAGACCACAAAAAGTTTCATTTGGTCTCTTGTGATCAAGCTTGTGCAATGAAACATAATGAAGGTCTTGGGCTTTGAAATATCAAGTTAATGAATGAAGCACTAATTCTCAAACATGGTTGGAAGGTGCTTAGGAATCAAAGGCTTGATAGGATCAAGATAATAAAAGAGAAGTATCTTTTGCATATGGATATATTTTGGCTAAGAAAATTACCCAAGAAGTTTTTGTGTTCTGGAAGAGCTTGAGAAAACTCAGAATAAAGTTGATCCTAGGTTCAAGGTGGGTGGTGGGAAATAGCTCTGTCATTAATTTTTGGGAGGACACCTGGCTTCTTGATAGCCCGCTAATCCTCAATACAGTTCTAGCCCCTACTATTGCTCTTACCCATAGACTGGGTTGGTCCAAAGTTGAATATTTCATTGAGTGGGAAGGGAATAAGACATATTGGAAACAAATTCCTCAAATAGTATTTGAAATTAGGGAGGAAGTGTTAGCCTGGGGGACTTTTTATAATTATATTAAACTCTATAGTCTTGCAATTCATGATATGGATGACTCTCTCATTTGGAAATATGAAAGTGAAGGTTGTTACTCTGTTAGATTAGCCTACCGTATTTTTGATACAGATCCTCGGTGCTAGTTTTACCTAGAAAAGTTTAGCTTAAAAAATTGACTTCGAAAGTAAATATTTTTATTGGTTGGCTATTCAAAATAAATGTTTAACATTATAAAATCTTCATAAGATGGGGATGGCTCTGATCAATAGATGCTACCTGTATGAAGCTTCAGAGGAAACTTGTTAGCATATTTTTTTCCAATGCTCCTCAATTTTAGTAGTTTCTCAAGTGTTGTCCACTCTGGATGTCAGTTGGATTTTACCAAACACTATCTTTTATATGTACCTAAAGTGGACTTCTCCTTTCAAGTTTCCTTGATTGGAAAAACATTGGTCTTTCTTGCTCCCTCATTTGTTTTGGAGCATCTGGTGGGAACGCAATAAGAGAGCTTTCGAGAATTAAAGGTATGATCTAGACCGAGATTCTTCTAGAGCTCTTGGATTTGCTTTGTAAAATGTGTCTCATTGTTTCCTAGATCTCAAAGTAGGTTCTTTGGATGAAAGCCTTGTGGAGACTAAAATTGGCTTTCCAGCTTCTTGCAAGTCATCTAAACCACCTGCTACCTCGGTGCACTCAACCACCTCATGGTACCCTCCTCCTTAGGGTTGGGTCAAATTGAATTTTTATGGTGCCACAAAAGGAAATCTGGGTCCTATAGTTTTTCATGGGGTAATTCAAAATTCTAAGGGTGAGTTGATTGGTGCATACAAAGAGAATATTTCTATCTAAACCTCTCACTTTGTTGAAGCCAGGGTTCTCTTTCAAGGGCTACTATTGGTAGAAATACTTAAATATCAAAAAATAATTATAGAAGGGGACTCCTTAAATCTAGTAAATATTTCCAATTCCATTAGCAACCCTCACTAGAGTATTTCAAATATTCTAGCAAAGGTTTTTAGAATTCTAAAATTAAGGAGTTCAAAGTTCGGCATATTTATCAAGAAGGCAATAAGGTGGTGGATTATATGGCCAACTTGGATATTTCTCAACAATAACTAAGGGTTTGGCTAGATAATTTCCCCCAATACCTTGAATCTCTTATTTTCGATGATCATGATTAGTTGCTGGTTGTGCGTGAGGCATGGTATGGGAGTTCACTCTGTGGAATCTTTGTTGGATGTTTTATTTTATGATTTATTGGGTGGGCCATATTAATTGATGATCTTCACAAGTTCCCTAACCCTTTTTTAGATATCTATTGCTAGTTTGGCATCTTTGTGTAGACGTTGGTCAAAATTTTCTTGGCCTCGATCCCAATGGTATCCTTGTTGTATGCTCTTCTGGTGATGTGGTGATGTTTTTTGCTCTTGTGGTGATGTGGTGATGTGTTCTACTCTTTAGTCTTCTTCTTGTGTTTCGGGTGGTTAGGACCTCATCCTTTGATTTTGATGGGTCTTTGGTTGTTTTAAATCCCTTTACACGTGATTTCACAACAAGACCCTGCGACTATTTTTTTGTGGTAAAGTGATTGGTATCTGAGTCTTCTGAGACCTTGTTACTCTGAGTTTGGTGATGATTCTGATGCACATTCTACTGAGCCTCCAAATCAGAATTAAAGTAACAACACTAGTACCTAGGTAGGAGTGTCAGCAGTTGGCACTTCTAGGGGTCTTTTTCCTTCTGGTTTACCTACTATTTTATTTGTTCTAGAGGAAAATCACTCTGGTCTTTTGTGTACATTGTAGGTTGTGGACTCCTTTGTCAACGATATTCGAGACATGGTTAACAAGAATATGAATATGACAACCCCAAACTAGCTCTACTATGATGTTCTTTTTGTAGTTGATATCAGGTTATATTTTATGTTGGTTGTATGGGATCCTCTTTATTTTGTTTTGCTGAGAGATTCTTGGTTCCTTTATCTATTGTTACCCAGATTTATCGTATGTTGTTTGTATGGGGCCCTCTCTATTTTACCTTATTGAGGATAGACTTTTATTCCTGCCCCTTGTCTGATTTCTATTTAGTGATGTAGTTTAGTGCATTCTCATGCCCTATCTCAACCTATTGTAATAGGTTTGGGGACCTCAAAACCCCTTTATTTACCAAATTAAAAATATATATATATTAGAGCTCATGTTAGAAGTACATGTACATTATCAATATACACTCTTGTCATTTATGATGTGGTATATATATTGCAATGAAACACTTCTTCTCATGCAAATATTTCACCTCAAAATTCTTAGTTCTAAGATATACAAAGATAAGAAATTCAGTGTCAAAAAAATTTCTAACTATGATGACATGGATTATTGAAAAAACAATACTCATATTGTATACCCAATAATAGAAACATTCATTAAATGAAACATGGAAATGCAAAGTAACAATAAATGTTGTAATTCAAGAAGTAATATTATTATCACTGGTCTTTTCGAGGAGGCAACATCATTACAAAATATTCCAATTCTTCAATAGTCCCATAAGACTTACATCCTTAAATTTTTAAAATATCTACAAGCATATTTCTTAGCATTCTATGATAATATGTTCTAATAGTATTCTATAAAAATATTCCTCACTACATATTCAATAGCAATTACATTCATGATTTTAAAGTAGTTACATACATGATTCTATGACACACACTCCTACCTATATCTAACTTAACACATGACCCACTTCTAATTTTATACATGGTCCACTTTACATACAATATCATATGTCAATATGAATTATAATTTTGAGGTACGTAACATGCCACCCCCATTGGAGAAGATTTGTCTTCAAAGCTTAAAAAATGGAAACTACTATTGAAACTCCTACAATAGCTCCCATGTGGTATCTTTTGGATGCAACCCCTACCACTGTATTAGCACTTTAATGATATCATAGGAGTGAAGATGTTGAGTCCTTCAATCTAGAATGACTTCTAGTTATAGAAGAATGCCTTCTTCATCTATTTAAGGATCATCTATACTTGGGTTTGCATTCCCACCATATTTTTCAGGCAATATACATAAAAATTGGTTGAATATTTAATATATTTAGTAGATACAACTCATAGGTAGTGTTACCTATCCATTTAAGTACCTTGTAGGGTCCACGGAACATAGGGTGCTAACTTGTATGGACTCTTTTATTTTAGGGACATCTACTTATAGGATTAAATACAAAGGAATACCATGTCACTCTCTATAAATTCCTTCTTAGTCTTGTGTTTATCTACCTATTATTTCATGTGGTTCTAGTTTGTCACTAAATTTTATTTCAAAGCAACCAAAACTTCCTACCTTAAATTGAGGATTGTGTTGACTACTTACACCTTTGAGCTACTTGGCAAGTAAGAAGCCATTGTTGGAGGTAGTTAACCATATACTACCTCATTCATCATCATCCTTGTGGTGTTATAGAATATGGTTTTGTACTATCATTCTACTAAGAAAATACATTGTATCCACTTGGATTGGTCATCAAACATAAATTATTGAAGATATATTTTGAGACAATTATTTACCACCTTTGTCTAACCATCAATATGTGGGCGATAGGATGTGCTTCATTTCAACTATGTTCCATGTATGTGATTTACCTCCTAAAATTTTCTAGTGAACACCTTGTCATGATCACTAACTATAGAGTGTGTGATCCCATGGATTCAAAGTATTTGATACATGTGTTCTTACAATCTAGGGATGACCTAGTGAGCAAAAGTGGCCATACTTGTTTAATATATCAATGATCACCATGATAATTTATTTTTTTATCAAAGAGAGCAAGACCTTAAATGAAGTCATTGAAAATATATATCCAATGTGACTTTTAAATGGATAAAAGTTGAAGCAACCCTGGTATGTTAATTGTTTTCCCATTTTGGTACTATTAGGTATCACATGCATCCATAAATTATTTTACATCATACTTCAACTCAGGCCGATAAAAGTTATGTTGTATCCATTCATACGTTTGTAATAAGCTCATGCATTCCCTATGAAAAATACTGAAGATATGTTAAAATCTAGGATTTGAGTTTTGAAGTGGATGGAATAACAACCCAATGTTTGTAATAGAATAATCCCTACTTCCATGAATAATTAGGATGGTCCCTTGCTATTGTAAAGAGGTATTGACTAATTATGACAAGTGTAGGGTCATCTTTCCATTCTTACTTAATTTCCTCTATCCAATAAGCCCTAATGATGTATACTACATAGAGGGTACTTGATGATTCATAATTGCATCAAGTATCTCCTCAAATAGATGATTATTTTCCTTGAGTATTAAGTGCCACCCTAACAAGCATGGTCGTCAATGGATGACTGTAAAGATGATACCCATCATCTCCTTCTCATAAGTTAATTTTATGAGATTTCAACCTAATAAGTTATTGCTTATGAATGCAGTGGGTTGAACTTCTTGCATGAGTATAGCCCCTAGACACACTCCTAATTCATTACTTTATATTACAAAGGTTTTGAAAAATAGGTATTGCTAAGACTAATGTGTGGTATATATTATTCTTCAAATTCTAAAAGTCTTACTCAAATTTGTTGTTCCATGCAAACACATACTTGTAAATCATATTTTTCAAAGGTGATGCAATCTTTCCATAATCCCTAATAAAATTATGGTAGTATCCTGTGAGCCTAAGAAATCCCCAAAGGCTCTACAACATTTTGGGTTTGGCCCACTCCTTCATGGCCTCAATATTTGTTGGGTCTATGCATACACAATATTTAGCTACAATGTACCCCAAATATTCCACTTTTTTTGCTCAAAAGGTGAACTTATGTTGTTTGAAATACAACTAATTTTACTTTAGAAGCTCCAAAACCTGGTCAACATGTTCTACATGCTCTTTCCATGTTCTATTGTATAAAAATATGTCATTGAAAAAACCAATTTAAACTTTCTAGATATGTTTTAAGAACCCTATTCATCAATACTTGGAAAGTTGACAATGCATTGGTGGGACCAAAGGGCATAAAGTTGTTTTTCTATTTACTCATCATGAACATGAATCTAGTGGTACCTTGACCTATGGCCCAATTTGGTAAAGTATTGAGAACCATACAGTTTGTCCAACAAATCATTTATATGGTAAAGTATTGAGAACCATACAGTTTGTCCAACAAATTATTTATATAAGGGATTGGAAACTTATATTTGATGGTGATATTATTGAGTTAATGAAATTTCACACGTATTATCCATGATGCATCCTTATTTCATACCAGTAATACGAGGGCTAAAAATGAGGCTTGCACTTGGGTAGATTAGTCCTACTTCTAATATTTCCTTAACCATATACTCAATCTAATTTTTTGGTAATAGGGTTATCTATATAGCCAGATGTTTTGAGGTTGAGTCAATTGTACCAAGTTGATTCTATGATCTTCCAATCGAATAGGAGGTATTTGTTTAGGATCTTTGCTCCCCAATTCTAAGAGTATCAAAATCTTGTGTCCTTTGAGAAATCCTTAGACTATCATGCATTGAGGTGTCAATATTCCTACAATAGCATTCAAATAAAGGCTAGGATTTTCTTCTATAGGGTTGTCAATTAGAGGTTCTACATCCACATATTCCAATCTATCTTCTATTAAATCCATAATTTTCAACCCTTGTGTCTATAGAAGAAGATAAACTATTATTTATATATAGAAGGTAGAGGCATTATATTTTACATTTGTCTTCCATGGCCCAATTTTTCATCACAATTATAAGAGTCCCTTAGCTCTACAATTGGCCATCACTTGTGGTGTTAACCTCTTGATTGTTAGAGTATTTGGAGAATTATTACTTTTGGGTATAAAAATTATATTCTATAATTTCGGGGGTCTAGATGCCTTTTGTTGGGTATTCCATTTGATATTTGTAATTTTAGCTAACCCTATGATAGTAATGTAAGTGGATGACTTGAGCATTTGGTCCTTAATTTGTGTTTCTTCCTTAAGGACACTAATAAAAAAAATGAATAATTCATTTGCAAAACATTTAGTTCTATTGTCTATCTTATTAAAGGCCATAATATACTCAGGTACAATACATGTGTGTCAAAGCTTAGTGAGGTCACCAATAAAACCTTCAAACTCTGATGGCTCAATTTGACTAAGGATTTATCTCTTGAATTACATCCATGAAATTTTTAGGACTTGTTTCTACAACCATTGGTACCATCATAGTTCTTCAACATAAAATTTAAAAGTAGCTCCAATGATCCATTGGTTGAAGAGAGTTTCATATAGTTCATACCATTACTCAAATTTAATCAACAAACTCTATGGTTCAGTGTCATCATACCTTGGAAAATCTATTGTAAAAATTCTAGGTCATGCCTATGTTTTTCCTCGATCATTGATTATTTTATTTAATAAAATTCCTAGAGAAATTTGTCCTATCAATAGCATTCCCTCTCTGATCTTATGGGCTATTTTTAGCATACCCATCAAAACTTTTATTTTTAATCTTAAGCACTTCAATGTCCTAACCCATTGTATCTTACTTATATTAACATTTTACTATCATGGTGGGGAGAGTACATATTTGACCTTGGAGTTTAATCATGGTATCGAATTTGGTGAGTTTTTCTTCATCCTTTATATTTTGGCCTCCATTGCTTGAGTTTGGGTTTTGGGTGGCATTTACTAGAAATATAATGATTTTTTAGTAGTTACTACTTTTAGTAAGCATCACAAAAAAGTGTATCAATGTTATAGACCAAAAAAATCAACTTAAAAAGATAATCAAAATAGGTTATACCACAAAATAATGATTTTGGGGTTTCTAAAAATAGTGTATGGGTGCTATATATAAATAAAATAGCTTATCAAGACAATTGCAATGGAATATACACCAAAATGATATTTTTTGATAATATATATTTTTTAAAATATAATAAGGGTTTTTAGGCTACACATCTTCTTCAAAATGCTCTAAATCTCAAATTTTTTACCCCATAACCATTGCTCTTGATAAAACAAATAATAAATAGAGGTATTCTAAGTTAAGGTGTGTGTACTCTCTATATCCCTCTAATATACTACAATAGCAATTGATAATGTTGAGGTTAATATTTCGGGCCACTACCCAAAGAGGATATAGTTAATATCCTTGGGAACACTACTCACCCCTTTAATCAATATTGAAGGGCAATATTTTTGAGTGGTGTGCTTGGTACACTATGGATATTACATAGTCAAATATCTTACTATATATGAAGGTTTCACTCAAGGTTCCTAAAAGAGGTCTCCTAGTATACACAAGGTACATGGGAGTTCAATTCTGTATATAAGTGTTGTCGAAGGCTTGGGTATTGAATCCTGATCATCCCTCACTTTACTAGATGTTTTATGGTCTATGTAACTTAGACAATAATGATAACTCCTTTGTGTTATTTTAAAATTTTCAAAACATCATTTCTAACCTATGGATCTAGGGTTAATAAACTGATATTGACTCACAATATAAGCTTACCATACCCTAAAAAAATCTAATACCACTTAATAAAATGATATTGTATATTTTGAGCTATACTAAGATAACAAATTTAATTTCAAATATAATTATAACTATGATTACAAGAATTATTGATAAAAGTAGCACTAATAGCACATATCCAATAATAGAAGTATTCATTATATGAAACATAAAATACAAAGTAACAACAAATGCAAAAATTTGGGATTAGTAATATTACTATGAGTGGCTTCTTTAAGGGGGGAACCTATTTACAAAATATTCCAATTCTTCACTAGTCCATGAGGGTTACATCCATTCCATTTTTATAATGATTACAAGCATATTTCTTAAAATTCTATGGCAATATGTTATGGGAGTATTTTATAACAATATTCCTAACTATATATTCTATGACAAGTTACATTGATGATTCTATAACTCACACTCCTGCATATGTAACTTAACACACGGTCCACTTCCAACTCAATATGTGGTCTACTATACATACAATACCATATACCAATATGAGTTACAAGTATGGGGTATGTACCACATACATGTGTGGTGTACATATAGAACATCCTCAATGTGTTTCTAAAACCATAGGCACATATACCTAGAAAATATTATTATTAATTTACAAGTTAAAATTAAATATAATAATTTATTTAATGTAATATTTTAAAAAATTAAATCCAGGTGTTGTAGGTGAGTTGGAGAGGAGAGGGAAATCCTCCAAGGTAGGTCCCAGGTTCGAATCTCCACCCTACCAAAAAGTTGAATTGGGTACCCAAAATCCAATTGATAATGTTGGTGTGGGCAGGGCCGAGCACGACTCTCGAGTGACTTTTACAGTGTAGAACGCCCTGTTCGTGGTCTCTTAAACCAAGGCGACCCCACAAAGGGTTTTCTCTTAAAATATATATATATTAAAAAATTAATTATTTAAACTTTACTAGTTATATTTTTAAGTGATAATTACTTTATTAAAGAAAATTGTGTTTTATATTTTAAAATAATTTTAAGAAATAAGATTTTAAATTTTAATTTTAAAACTAAACTAATATGCATTTAGATTAAATGTTTTCTGTTCATAATGGAATGGTATAACCCAAGAGTACTATTTAATTATTTTAAAAAAATGATAAATAGTACATACAAAATAAAAAGTTGCATTGCATTGTCAATTTATTCACATTGCAAACAATTTTTTATTGATTATTTGTGATGTTTATTTTCTTGTTATTATATAAAATAGGTATTTCATAATAATATAAATGAAGGAGGTTTCCAAAATTTTATGACGATGTATCTTTAGTTCCAACTATTAGATATGCTCTTTAAAATTTTGTGAAGGACACTATTGCTCAAAAATATAATGAGGTACTTAAAATTTTGTGAATCTATCTCTTCAACAATTACTCAAAATGTGGTTAGTGAAAAAATGTTCAAAGAAAGTAAAGGTCATAAACATATATGTCAATAACTTTATTATGTTAATAATGTCAATTAAACTTTAATTTACTTTAAAATTTTAAAAATCAATTTTGAATTTAACTAACATTACTTTCAATAAAAATTTAGATAAATATTAATTTATAATTTTATAATTAAATATGGAATTTGGTCTAGGGTTTGTGCACAATGCCACTTTCATTGCATCCAAAATCCTTAGTAATGTGGAATGGATATGGAATGCAAGGCTTAGGTTGGGCTTTCTTCGTGTTCGACACTATTAAAAAAAATTGCAGGTAATTTATTTTTTGTATCTTGTTACATAAAGAACATAGATTAAAATTTATTTCTACCTATCCATGGATTCTGGTGAGGGCCCTTTAGGACCTCTCCCTCTATCCCCTTCTCGTAAGTGTTCTTTTACAAACATAATGAGGGAGAGACAAGAAATAGATGATAAACCTTTGAGTAATGATGCCTCAAAATCCATCTTCTTCATTGCAACCAAGAAGAAAACTTTAATAGGGGTGGCTAAATGTACCAACAAAAAATATTAATAATGAAGCACAAGCCCATATGATTATGCAAGAAACTAAAAAAATGAAAAGAGAAGGAACTAGAATAGGAAAGGTAAAATGTATTTTTACCCCAAATAGACTTTAATTTTGTTCTAAATATAGTTGAGGAACTAATTGTTGAGCACATTATCTATAGATCCAAACATGCACTTATTTGTAAATTCATAGGTCTAAGGCCCTCAAATAGGTTATTTTATAATTGGGCCTAAAAACATTGGGACCCTAAAGGAGAATTTAAAATAATTCTCCTATCCAATGATTATTTTGTGGTAGAATTAATTATTCCTATAGATGGAGAGAAGTCTTTTGAAGTTGGCCCATATAATATTGGTCTAGTATACCTTTTCATGCATCCCTAGAAGCCAACTTTCAACCCATGCATGGAGCCCTCTTTAGTTCCCATTTGACTCAAACTATTTTCCCTACCCCTAAAATTTTGTAAGGATGACATCCTCAAGATGATAGGTGATCTAGAGAAATAGTAGAAGGGGGTTTGACAGTGTATGCTAAATTTTTTTGTTGATATGGATATGGGTAAACCACTTCTAGCTAAAATTAAGCTAAGGGTGAGGAATATTTCCTATATATAATAGGTGGACTAAGAATAAATTCCTTTTAGATGTAAAGCATGTCATGAATATGGTTACCTAGTGATACAATACCCATAACTAATGATAATGGTAGAGGAAAAAAATAGCCAAAACCAAGAACTATAACCTAATTAACACAAAAGGAAAATCAAGAAGAATTCAAAATTATCTTGAGAAGAAATGCAAAATCTAGCACCCAAAACATAGAAAGAAACCAACTAAAAGTAGGTAATTCAAATAACCAATAAAATGGTGAAGCCCTATAAAATTAATACAAGATCCTTAGGTTTGATGATCCAATGGAAAAATAAGGCTTTAAAAAGTTCCCCCTATCTCCAAATATAGATCTGTGTTACAAAAATTTATTCTCATAAACAAAAATCATTCACCAATATGCAAAAATATCAAATCATTCATCTAGAAATAATTATCCATAATAAAAATCCACAAATGAGAGAGAGATATAGATAATACTCTTAAGGTAGGGGAACACCAATAATAATCCTTAAGAAAAAAATAACTCCACAAGATCTCCCAAGATGAGAATGCCACTTGAGAAGGTACAAGTCCCATAAGCCAGTTCATGGAAAAAGATGATTACATATGATTTATTTCCATGATTATTACAATGACAAATATCTCTTCTTTATATACCCATATTCTAATTCTAGTTTTGGGATCCTACTACTAATATAATATAATATTATAATATTATATTATATTATAATACAATCAACCTTAGGTTATGTGTGGCCCATGCTAATCGTTATACAATATAATAATATATCCCCAAATATCTATTCCTAGGTACCCTAACATGCCACCCTCAAAAATATTTCATCCTCGAAACATATGAAGAAAAAATATAATATGATTTACTAAGCAATATTAGAAACTGGTACCAATCTCATTCATTCATCCATATTAGTAAAACATTAATTGGTTGTGGTTGTCGTTGATGTTGGTATGTCATTTTGTCACTTGAGTATCCAAATCTACTTTATTAGCTCCATGCTTTTGCTGATTTTTTTTTTTAATTTGAATTATGGATCCACTTGCTCCTTGCTACTAATACACCACTCTGAAAACTAGGATCATTATGCTTTCTTTAACAAAAACGGTCATACTTGGTGCCTTTCTGATTCCATGTAGAACCATAATAATTTTAACTTTAGCCATACCTCCAAGATTTTTGCCACTCATGGTGGTGTGGATGGTGATAAGGTGCAACCTTAACTTTACATTCTAACCTCTTTAACTGCTCAACATTTGGCTCCATTGTTGTAAATTATTCTACACATTGTTCTTTCATGTTCCCTTTGTTTGGTGTGTCCTTGAGCTCTTCTATCAAAGCTTCCTTGGACTCTGCTACTACTTCTTTCGTGGAATCTATTACTGCAACTGCCTTCTTGGATTCTATTTTAGGTTCTTCTATTTGTTATTTAATTAGTTTCTTTGTAACCACTTCTTGGTCTTCCTTGGATCCTTGCTTCTTAAGCTAAGAAATATCCTACAATATTATCTTCTTTTTCCTATACCATAAATTCATAATCTTCTTTTGCACATTAATGTTAATATTACCCAAAGAATCCAACCAAGGATAACCAAGAACAATATCCTCATCATCCATCTCAATAGCATAAAAATTTGAATGTAAAACATATTTATATACAGTAATCTTCAAATATTCAAAAATTTAAACATTCTAAATCTCCAACTGTATGTCCTTAATTTTTATTGCTTGAACCTACAACCTCTTAGCCAAAGCAATATTAATAAAATTATATCTACTACTAGGGTCAATGGAAATAATAACCTATTCCTTTTGAATGCTTCCGTGAACCTAAAAAACATTCACTTGTTGAAAATACAAATATGTGGCTTCATTATTATCACTATCTTCCTTAGCATTTTCCTCTTTCTCCTTCTTAAGTAATTTTATTCTTTTTCATAGTCTTCATTCTGTTTTTTTTTAACTTCCCATTTTCCTTTCATTTCATTTTGCTCATTTTGAATCCTTTCTAGATTTTTATGAAGGTCTTTGATGACATCCATTAGGCTATATATCTTTTTATCACTTCCTTTAAGATCACTCTTACAAATATGGAACTTTTTTTGTAATTGAAAAACTACGCATTTGCTCAAGAAATTTGGTTCCATTTCTTTCCAAGTGCACCTCGAACTTTTCCTAACAATGCTTTCTACCCATTTTAAATATTCACCCCCAAAATATTTTGAAAGCAAAAGTGTAACAACATGCTTTCACCATATTGATATTTTACTATTTTCAACCACTCTCTCACATCCATATCATTTGTTCCAAAAATATTTTGAAGTGCCATAGTATATTCCCTAATGCAAACTAGGGTTTTTTTTACATATATATCTCCTCACTGATTTGAAGCTAAAATTTCAAATAAACAATTAAATCTACAATTTTTCTTCAAAAAAAATAAACTGCAACTTATTTGCTTACTTGAACTAACAAATTTTGTCTTCCAAAACAATTCATGATTTGAAAATTTGTCACTACCCTTGTTCCAAATGGCTGAATTAAAAAAGTCATATCTCCCTTAGTACTACTTGAATTCCTTCATATGACCACTCATTTTAAATATCTTCAAATTTCACACAAAATGATCCGAGAATCGTCTAAATCGAATAAACGATTGTAGAGATATGCCTCCTAAAAAATTAGATTTTTTTTTCCAAAAAAATCTGCCCTAGTTTTGCAATTCCACACAAAAAAATCCCACTTTGCCAAAATCATTGTCTCTCCACTTATTTAAAGCTAAAATTCCCATAAACAACTAGATCTACAATTTTTTTCTTCCAAACAAAATAAATTGCAACTGATTTTCTTATCCAAACTAACAAATTTTATCTTCAAAAATTCATGATTTTAAAATTCATCACTACTCTTATTTAATATTACTAACTTCAAAAGATCATATCTCCCTTAATATTGCTTGGATTCCTTCATATAACGACTCATTTTAAAGATCTTTAAATTTTGCACAAAATAATCTAGGAATTGTTTGAATCAGATAAACATTCACAAAGATATGGATCCTAAAAAATGAGATGTTTTTTCAAAAATAATTTGCCCTAATTCTACAAATCTACACAAAATAATCCTCACTTTACCAAAATCATTGCTCTGATACCACTTGTTATGATACTTTATTCTCATAAATAAAAATCATTCACCAATATGCAGAAATATAAAATCATCCATCCACAAATAATTATCCACATTAACAATCCATAAATGAGATCCAGATAGGTAATACCCTTAATGTAGGGGAACACCAATAATAATGCTTAAGGAAGGAATAACTCCATAAGATCTCCCAAGATGAGAGTGCAATTTAAGGATGGTTAAGTGTAAGATTCAACGAACATTATTTTATTATTACAGCAGCGTTTAAATAATGCTGCGTTACAAACAAACATCCGGGAATAGTCACCGAAACTGTTACAGGGTAACAGAACTTGTTACGTAGTTGTAACAGCCAGCCAATAAACTAATACAGACAAATAGTACGCTAACATCCCCCTTTATTACATTATTTGGGTAATGTAATAACTAATAGCTATACTAGACTACTAACATCCCCTTACATTATTTTGCAATACAAAGTGAGCTGCGAAACAATTCAAATTTGACACGTCCAAGTGCCTTAGTGAAAATGTCTGCAACTTGAGCATCAATGGGAATGTGTTGAAGCTGAATTCGGTGCTTTGGAACTTCATCTCGAATGAAATGACATTGTGTGTCAATGTGCTTTGTTTTTTCATGATGGACTGGATTCTTGACGAGGTTCAGAACACCCTGATTGTCGCAAAACAAGTGTATTGGAGATTTTGATGGATGGCCCATACTTGTCAGAATGTGACGTAACCATATCACTTCGCACACAGCTTCACGTGCGGCACGATATTCTGCCTTTGTTGATGAAATAGCAACCACCTATTGCTTCTTGTCGTGCCAAGAGACAGGACCGGATCCCAGATGAAAAATATATCTAGAAGTTGACTTGCGATCATCAAATGATCCGGCATAGTCGGAGTCCGTGTATCCTTGCAAGAAGAATTTGTTGTTCCTATTGTATTCTAGGCCATATTCCATAGTACCACGGACATAGTGAAGAACACGTTTTGCTGCTTTCCAATGAGTGGTCTTAGGCTCCTGCATGAACCTCGAAAGATAGTTGACAGCAAATACGAGATCTGGCCTAGTATTGGTTAGATATATGAGACTCCCAATCAACTGTCGATAGAGAGTGCCATCTACCTGAGGTGAGTCATCATATCGCGATAACTGAAGTCCATTCTCCATTGGAGTTGCCATTGGCTTGCAGTCAGTCATGCGATATTTATCGAGCAATGTCTTGGCATATTTTTTCTGAGACACTTTGATGGAGTGCTCCTTCTGGCTGAATTCCAGACCAAGACAGTAATGGAGAAGTCCGAGATCTGTCATCTCAAAATATTTGCACAAGTTTCTTTTGACAGTAGAGATCATATTTTCTGAACTCCCTGTAATGAGCAGATCATCCACATAGAGTACAAGCAACACTATCTCAGAATCCTATTTCTTGAAATAGAGGTTTGCATCTAATGGACATCTCTTAAATCCATGCTGCATAAGGTGATTGTCCATTTTTATATACCAAGCTCGAGGAGCTTGTTTCAGACCATACAAGGATTTGACCAATTTGCAAACTTTTTGTTGTTGGCCTTCCACTTCAAATCCTTTAGGCTGAGTCATATAGACTTGTTCTTGGAGATCACCATTTAGAAAGGCACTTTTGACATCCATTTGGTGAACTTTCCACCCATATTGTGCTGCCATAGCACACATAACCCGAATTGTGGTCATCCGAGCAGTAGGTGCAAAAGTTTCCTCATAGTCGATGCCTTCTTTTTGAGCATAGCCCTTTGCAACAAGACGGGTCTTATGCTTATCAATTGTTCCATCTGCCTTGTACTTGACTTTGTATACCCATTTGCAGCCAATAGGTTTCTTTCCATGTGGCAGATCAACAAGCTTCCAAGTTTTATTTTTCATCAGAGACTCATACTCTGTATCCATAGCGGCCTTCCACTAAGGCTCACTGAGAGCATCTTGCACTGATGTAGGTTCAAGACTATCTATGGTAGACATGAATGCCTTGTCATCATCAATATCCATATCCTCAACTTCTGTACTTGGAGTCACAGAAAGTTCCTCAAAATATTGACAAAGATCATCAACCTCACCAGTTTCTCTGGCTTCTCTTTCCTTTTGAGCCATAATGCGTGTACGAGGTCTATCCAAATTCAAATTGGGAGGAGTGGATAAATTTGTGTCTCTGATTGTATTTGTACACCATTTAGGATTCTTCTTTGGTGGTGGTGAAGAAGATGTAGAAGGACCTCCTGTCTGTGTTGATGAACGAATCTCCTCTTCCTTAGGTTCCACAATATCTTGGTGTACATTAGATGTGCTCTGTGATGTGAAAGCTTCATCAAAGACAACATCTCTGCTGATATGAATTTTCTTGGTCAAAGGATCTATCAACCGATATCCTTTAGAGTGCTCGAGAATATCCAAGAAAAATACATCTCAGTGTTTTCTCATCTAGCTTCTTCCTTTTCTCTTTCGGTATGTGCATGAAAGCTTGACACCCGAAAATACGTAGATGAGATATGGAGGGTTTTCGACCACTCCATGCTTCCTGTGGAGTCATTCCTTTAAGGGCCTTTGTGGGTGACCTATTCAACAGATACACTGCAGTGGTGACAGCTTCTGCCCAATATTTTTGCCCAAGAGTAGCTCATGTGAGCATACAACGAACCATTTCCATGATAGAACGGTTCCTTCTCTCAGCAACTCCATTTTGCTGAGGAGTATAGGCAGTTTTTAACTGTCTCTTGATCCCTTTCTTATCTAGGAATGCAAAAAATTCATTAGAGGTAAACTCTCCCCCTCGATCTGAGCGGAGGGTTTTGATAGAAGCTCCTGACTCCTTCTCAACGGATTTCTTGAACTCCTGGAAGAATGCGAAAGCTTCGATTTCAGTTTGAGAAAGAAAACCCACATCTTTCGTGAGTAGTCATCTACGAATAACCGAAAGTACCTCTTCCCTCCAACACTGTTGGGTGTGAAAGGACCGCATAGATCGGTGTGAATTAGCTCCAGAGGTTTTCGTGCTCTTGTAGAGCTCTTCTCAAATGGTACTCTATGTTGCTTTCCTGCCAAGCAGTCAGAGCACACTGGCAATGTGGCAGAAAGGGAAGGAAGACCCTTTACCATCTCATACTTGCTGAGCTCAAGTAAGTAGCCAGAACTAAGATGCCCATATCTCTTGTGCCAAAGGGAAGTTGCCTCCTTGGTAGAGACAGTCATGGCAACATGTGGAGTAGAGATAGCATCTAGTGCAAATAAGCCGTGCTTATATGAAGCTGTTGCAATCTGCTTACCCTTCCTGGTAATTGTACAACACTTCTTTCCATTCTCAACATGAAAGTTGACAACCATATTTCTGTCCAGGATTTGTGTCACTGACAACAAATTGTTGGCCAATCCCGGAACATAGAGGACTTTGTCAATCTGACACTTGCCATCAGGAAGAGTGACTGAAACTATACCCTCTCCCTGAACCCTGTAGGTTTTATCATCAGCAATGGTGACAGGTTTGCCCTCTTTGGCTTCAAATGATTCAAACCACGATCTATCGCCAATCATATGTTTGGTAGCTCCAGAATCGACATACCAAATAGGATCCCTCTGAGTGGAATCTGTGGTAGTCATGAGCACCTTGTGTGCCCATTCAGAATCTGAGTCAGATTCTTCAACAGCAACATTCACCTAGGGTTGCTTGTTCTTATTTTGTGGTTTGTTTTGGCCTTTCTGCTTGTTCTTATGCCAACACCTGTTGGTGTCATGGTTGTCTTTCTCACAGATATTGCACCACCTCTTCTTCTTTTGAGGTTGTTTGCCTTTTCCTTTCGTATCCTGTTGAGAATTTCCTCCTTTCTGAAAGTTGCCTCATTTTTGCCCATTACCTTTCTTCCTAGAACCCTGCTTGTTGGTGTATAGGGCTGTATTGGAAAAATCATCCTTGTGAAGTTGGCGTGCCTCCTGTTGTTGAAGCAGATTGACCAACTCGATGTAGGTAATTTGTCGTTGAGACACCTGGATAGAGGTTATCAACATATCAAATGAAGAAGGTAAATCTCTCATCACAAGTGAAATGAGAAGCTTTTCATCCACAGTATCTCCGAGAGAACTCAATTTCTCTTTCAACTCAGACACTCTACACAAAAAGAGTTTCACCCTGTCTCAAACTCAGGTTATGAAGTTGTTGTTGAAGATGAAGAATGGTGGATTCATTCTTCCCCTCATAGATGGTTCTAAGGGCATCCCATGCCTCTTTACCACTTGCTTTGTCAGCTATATGAGGTTGCACTTCATCTGAAATAGCAAACAAAATGAGCACCTTTGCTCTACTGTCTTTCTTGTCAAAAGCTATCTGATCTGCTGAAGGACCTGTGGATCCTACTATTGGTGAAGGCCTAGTTGCTACTCCAGTAACAATATCCCACAAATCTTCCATTTGGAGAATAGCCTTCATCTTATGTTTCCATGGTGTATAATTTGGACCTTTCAATAACTGATGCGGATCAGTCATCAACTTTGCAACAACGGCCATAGTGAAGGTTCCTTATATCACCAAATTGGTCCCCCTTTCGATATACCTTTTGCTAGGCCAATATACCATACAAAATACCCACCCTTATGTGAGGGAAACTATAGGTATTTAGAAATATCAACAAAAATCACCCGCCCTTACGTGAGGGAGACTATAGGTGAATTTTAGAGATCATACGATACGTGGAACATAAGCGGTATGCGAAAGGGAATCGCCTTGTTGATGGCACCTACCATAGAAGATTCTTCTCATGCGTGGGGCGTAACTTCCCCTAAACACTATGAAGAATACTTCGTCAGAATTTACGCCTAAACACAAGTGCGATAAAGGGTAGTGGATGGAGTAAAAAAATGCAAAAATGGCGTACTTATTCCTCCCCGACGATTTATAGAGAACAAGCTCAGATGTCGTTATAGCAGCTATATTAGACGGCGGATACAGTAGCCAAATCACGACAGATTTACACTGTAAGTGCCGGCGGAGGTATCACAAATACCGAACACTGCGAGTGCAATAAAATTGCACGAGATGGGTTTTATATTCCGGGGACTTAGGGAGTGTTTTGATTTTAATTTTTAATGTTATAGTGCAAAAATGAAATATCCAACATACAAAAAAAAAAAATTGCCCACAAGAATAACCCACAAGGTGTCGGTCACAGCCGAAAATGCACCTTTTACAATGCCAAATTGCTATTTTTCGAAAAATTACTCACTATCCCCCTTTGATTTTTTGAAAAAAATATCCCCCCTTAAAAAGCTTTCTTTAACAAAGCATTTTTAATAATTATTATCAATTTTAAAATTAAAATAAATAATTTTAATTTATATAGTTTTAAAACTTAAAAAAATAAATTAAAATTAAATTTTAATTTATTAAAGTTTAAAACTATATTAAAAAAAATTAAAATTAAAAATTTTAATTAAAAATAATAATAATTAAAAAATGACTTTGACAAAAAGAAATTATACCTTGGGGGGAGTCGACGGGATTCGAACCCCCGACTTGCAGGCTCCCTGAGCCTTACCGCACGGCTCACGACCACGTGAGCCAGCGGGCTGATCCGGAAGAGATCAAGAGCCTCCTCCTTTTTGAACACCTTCTTCCTCCTCCTCCTCTGCTTTCGGCCTGGTTGCTTGGACGCTGCCACTTCAACGACGCGAAGCTCCCTGCGCTCTGGTTTTTCGAAAAAATTCTCGAATCCGTGCTGCTTTTCCGAAATTCCCCCACTCGCTCTATTTTTCGAAAAAAAATCCACAGCTCTTTTTTTTTTTTTTTTTCCGAACCGGGGTGGGGCGATTTTTTTTTTTTTTTTTTTCGTTTTCCTTTCGAGGGGCGGGGAAGAGCACGCGCAAAGCGCAATTCGCTGCGCAAGATGGGGGGGGGGTTTATACCCCTGCACCTCCCGCGCGGCGGGAATTTAAAAATTCCCGCGCGGGCGCTCCCTCCTCCTGCCGCACGCTGACGCAGCGCAGACAATGCGCTGTTGACGCGTCCTGCCTGGGGGGCCGCGAGCGGACTGCATCCTGTCTGGGGACACGTCCTGGATGCAGTTGTCGCGTCCTGCCTGGGGGGGCTACGAGCTGACTGCGTACTGTCTGGGGACGCGCCTCCTCGGACGCATCGCCAATGGACGTCTGCGTGACGTCCTGGCCGTCGACCGGACTCCCGAGCGTCTGCGCACGGGGCCCACGTCACGACGTGCACAGCTCTGCGTGTGGGGTCTGCGTCTTTTTTTTTTTTTTTTTTTTCTCGTCGAAGGAATCCTCTGCCCAACAAACCCAGAGAAAAAAAATTCCCGTCTGGCAAATAAAAAAAAATTTCCGTCTGCTGCCCAAGCTTCTCTGCTGCCGCTGCGCTTCTCCCTTCACGCCACTGGCTCTGATGCCATGTAAGATTCAACGAACATTATTTTATTATTGCAGCAGCATTTAAATAATGTTGCGTTACAAACAAACATCCGGGAATAGTCACCGAAAATGTTACAGGGTAACAGAACTTGTTACGTAGTTGTAACAGCCAGCCAATAAACTAATACAGACAAATAGTACGCTAACATTAAGTCCCATAAGCTACTTTGTGGGTAAATATGATTACATATGATTTATCTCCATTATGATTACAATGAAAAATATATCTTCTTTATATATCCATCTTCTAATTCTACTTTGGGGAGCCTACTACTAATATAATATTATATTATAATACAATCAACCTTGGGTTATGTGTGGCCCATGCCAACCCTTATACAATATAATAATATATCCTCAAATATCTATTTCTAGGTACCCTAACAATCTAATAGCCAAAGGTTTGATCCATCCTTCTTACAACCCTCCCTCCTCTCCAAGATCCAAGTATTCCAATCCAATAGATTAAGTTGACCCAAATGAATCCCTTTGTCCCCCTACTAATAACCCACATCAACCAATTTGTTTCCATATTGATCAATCAAACTCTCACATCCTAGATTCACCCCATGATTGGTCTAAGGTAATTATGGTACACAACCAGGACCATCACCAACCATAGTATGTGATTTTGAGACTTAATAAGAAAAATAGAGGAAAAAAACTATTAAGATCTGCCAAATTCAGAAGAAAAAAATGTGTAACTTTGCAGGGAGCCAAATTAAAATAAAAAAATTAAGGATTCAACAAAAAGGAGAACAATTGAGATAAATATGATTGGTCAAGTCAATAATGACTTTCTACAACATTGATTTCCAATTATAGTACACACATGGAATATGAGGGAACCCAACAGTCACCCTAGACAATTGGTTGGCACAAGAATGCTAGTAGAAACCAAATCGGATGTTATGATACTGCAAGAATCCAAAACCTCTCTTGAATCAATAAGAACCATATCAAGTAGAAACTGAAAACAATATGACTACACATCCCAAGCCTCCCAAGGCATTTTAGGAGGTTCTCCAATCTTGTGGTATAGACATAAATACTAGGAAATTATATTGATAGCCACCAAAGGAGTTCTTATGATAATACTTAAGAATAGGAATATAGGAGAAATATGGATGATTATTAACATATATGGGATGAAGGACAAAAGAGATCAAAAAATCTAATTGAAAGTAGTTAAGGCTATTAGAGAAGCCTACCCAAAGGACCTTTGTATAGTGGATGGAGATATGAATGCTAAAATATCGATACATTATCAAGAAGGAGGAAGAGCAAGTTGAATGACAAGGATAGACTCCTCATCACCCAATAAGATCAACTAGAGCTTATTGACATTTCTCCTCCAAGTTGTACCAATACTTGGAAAAACAAGAGAAAATAGGGAAACATAATAAAATCTATGGTAGATGGATTCCTAGTAGGAGAGGAAGCACTCCATTGATGGTGGTGTCAATCATATATTCTTAACCACCTAGTCTTCGATCACTTCTTGGTTAGTCTATCCATAGACAAAAGAAAATATAACCCTAAAAGGCCTTTTATATTTAATAAATTTTAGCTTCAAAATGAAGACCTTCCAAATATAATCTATCAATGGTGGTAGCAAGGGAAACCACCCCATGGTATAGCCTAATTCCTACTCCACTTACAATTGAAGCATGTAAGACAAAATTTTAAAGATTAGATCCAGCTTCAATGCACTAACTTTCAAAAGAAACAAGTAGAGATGATAGTAGAAATGCAATATGTGACCATCAAAATTAGAGAAGGGATAATATCCTAAGAGCTCATTTCTTAGGATAAATCCCTTTTGAAGAAATATAAGTAAATATAATAGAAGAAAGAAGCTTATTAGAAACAAAGGGTATAGATAACATGGTTGCAAGAGGGAGACAAGAATACCAAATTCGTCCACTATTCTATAACTACCTATAATCTTCATAATCGAATGACTGTTTTTCTTATTGACCAATATTCTAGACATGACACTACCCTAGATATGCAAAAAATTGCTAACAATTTATTTCATAGTTTGTTTACTGCATATCCAAATTTATCTCCAATCCATTAGTAGGAGATCTTGGACAATATCCTAGTTTTGGTCTCCTAACACCAAAATGAAAAACTTCTCAAGGTAATCACTATAGAGAAAGATAAATCAATTGTCTTCAATATACAAATGGTAAATTAACTAGACCGGATGGTCTTCCTATTGAATTCTTCAAATATTTCTAGGATATAATAGCAGAATATTACAAAAGCATTAGAAGAGATCATATCTAATGGTAATATCCTAATAGGCCTAATCACACCCACCTAGATTTCATTTTGAAAGGTAGAAACATGGATAACATTGTAAAATTTTGCCCCATTGCTCTTTGTAATAGGATCTACAAAATACTCACAAAGTTAATGGTAGAAAGGTTTAAAAAATCCTCCCAACAATCATATCTCCTAAACAAGGAATATTTGTGCAAGGAAGACTCTAGATGACATCATCTTGGCTTAGGAATCTTTTCATGCCTTCGTCAATAAATAGAATAAAGGAATATTCCTAAAATTTAATCTCTCCAAAGCTTATGATAGGGTCAGTTGGGACTTCACGATAAAAATTCTTAAGAAATTTGGTTTTGGAAGAGAATGGATTTAATGGATGCTATAATGTGTTTCATTGACTTCCTTCTTAGTCCTCATAAATGGAGTTCCATCCCAACCCTTCCAAGTCTTCAGTGGGATCATACAAGGAGATACTATCTCACCATAATTGTTCATTCTTTATGCAAAAGTCTTAGGGAGATATATTAGAAAGAAGAAGATAGAGAACAATATTATACGAATAAGTATTGACCCTAGTTTAGATCTTACTCACTTGCAATATGTGGACATTACCAAAATTTATAGAGGTAATAATCTAGGAAGCGGTTATCATAAGAAACCTCCTTGATTGTTATATAAAGGTCATTGGTAAACTCATAAATGACCATAAATCTAAAATTATTCCCTTCAATGTTACAAATATATTTTGAGAGAGGTTTATCCAAACCCTAATATTCTATGAAGTTTATCCTCCTCTAAAATACCTAGGAATTCCCTCTCAAGAAGAAATTTAAAATCTAAGGATTGAACACCAATAAAAGATATAATCTTCTCTAAGCTAAATCACTAGATGAATAGATGGCTAAGTTTTGGGGGTAGAGTTACATTACTAAAATTAGTCCTTCAAGCAATGCCCATATATAAATTCTCAATCTTAGCGGTCCCAAAAGGTGTGTTGAAGTACCTCAAAAAAATAATGCAAATATTCTTATGTTTTGGTATCAAAGGGAGTCAAAAATGGTTTTGATCTATTGAGAAAATGTTTTTCGTCCAAAATAGAATGGAGGTCTTGGAATCCAAGCAAAAACAACAAAAAACCAATATTTAACTGATAAACTCTATTGGAGGTGGTTATCAACCTAGATCAACTCTAGTTCAAGCTTCTCCTATAAAAATACTATGCATATCACACAAGATCTAACCTTCCTTGACTCTCAATAATAGTGAAAGGTTCAAAATTTTGGAAAGCACTAAAGAATGGAGCTCCTATCATTAATAATAACTTATTCTATAAAATTGGAGATGCGAGCAAAGCTAAATTTTGGGAGGACTCTTTGAAATACCAATATCTTCAAACTAGAATTCTATGAATATTGTTGGGTCAATGTGGGCCACTACCTAAAAGCATTGAATAACCAATCATTTGGGCACCTCCTATGGTGCCCTCTAGAGAAATGACCATGTGAAGGATGGGAGGTAGAGAAGGCAAAACTATAGGAATTCAGAATAGGATAAAATATATTGGGGTTTTGGCACCCTTGGTATTTACTTAGTCCAAGAGAGTTATAGATCCATCTCTTTTTTCCCTTAATCCCCCAATCCTTTCGCTTGGCCAAAGTTGTGGAAACCCAAATGCTCGACAAAGATCAATTGTTTATTCTAGTAGGTGACCCACAATAATATATTGACTCAAGATGATGTGTAAGAGAGGCTTTAGAGGTATGAACTAATGCATAACATGTAACAATGAAGAGGAAAAAATCCCTCACCTACTCTTTACATGCCCATATGTCCAAACTATCTGGAACCATTGGTTCAAAATTTTCAACTAGTAGGGGACCTCACTGCCAACCATAGAAATATTCTAAATCTACTGGAAATCCAATAGATTCACATCCACAAAAATTAAAAGTACTTGGGATATAGATATTAGTTTTATATGGTGGTAACTATAGTTGGAGGGAAATGGAAATACTTTAAGAGAAGACCATAAACCAATAGAGAGAGCCTAAAACACCTTAACAAGGAAGCTAATAAAATTTCTAGAGGCAAAAATATCAAAAGAATCCCAAATTCTTAAAGAGGAGCAAGCATTATGAAACACTCTAAGGAGAGGAGCAACACAAGTGATGTAGATCTAAGGTAAAAAAGATGTCATAAATAATAGGGCACCGAATGAAGATGATCAAACATGTTAGTACCTTTTATGGATATAAAGGAGATAATGACAAGAATATGGAAAAAGAAATCCAAAATAAATCCTCTCCCAACTATAAGGTTCTTTGGTAATAGTGTGTATGAAAAATAAAGCTTATTTGTAATCTAGGTCTAGCTAAAAAAGGAAAATGTTTTCCCTTTTAATGTATTCTAAGTTTCATTAATAGAATTTTAACCTTTTCACTCAAAAGAAAACTTTATAATTTTTTACAATTGGTTTTATGGGATTGAAATGGGCCCCACCCATATTATATCATCACCACATAGTAGTATTACAACAAAGCTTGGATATTATTCATGTATTAATTGACAAGATTTGAACCTTGATCTTATCCTTAAATGTCAAGGAATCTAACCAGTTGAGCTAATGCAACTTGATAACTTTATAATTAAATATTAATCACTAATAATTAACCTTTTATATTAATTATATATATATATAAATGTGTTCTTGTGGAGAAATCCAATTTGTAGTATGTCTTTTGGATCTTATAAAAAACATGAGTTCAAAACACCTAAATTGGTACCATGTCGAGGAATCTAATCGGATGAGCTAATGAAACTTAAAATTTTTATAATTAAATATTAATCTCTAATAATTAACTTATTATATTAATTTTATATATGTGTGTCTTGTGGAGACATCCAAGATGTAGTATGTCTTTTGGCTCTTATAAAAATATGAGCTCAAAACACCCAAATTGGTATATCTTTAGACTCTCATCAAGAAAACCATGTTTGAACTCTGCAAAATGGACTTCTTATACCCTAAGTGTACTTAGAATTCTACTTTTTAAAAATATACATTATACAAGACTAATAAGAAAAATGAGAAAAGCATATTAATTATTTACTTTTACTTCCAAAATCACTTCTAGAATATGAACATTTGGGTTGCTTATAGGACCCATTAACTACCATATATTTTTAAATTAACATAATAATAATAGGCTTGAAGATCTTAGGAGATGTACATAATAAGCTTAAAATTAGTTCTTATCTTTTAACTTTGCAAGTACTATCTCCCACCACTTGAGCCATATTAATTGATGAGCTAGTATGAAGAAATTGATAAACCTATTCTTGAGACAATAGTGCAAACATAATCATAAAATAGAAGGAAAAATAATATGCACACATAATCAACATGAATATTTATCCTAGAAACACTTGATCAAGGAAACCAGTAGAAAACCACAGTCTCTCCTCTTACACTTATCTTTATTATTCATATGCATATTCTAGTACATATTCTTATACATATTCTAGTGCCTCACACCCAATATAATCTAACTATGGACCATGCATAGATTGGATAATCCATCCAAGTACGGATGGATGCAATGGTCAACTAGTGAAGGATACATCAATATATAGAATCGTTACAATAGTTTTTCTTAACTACAAACCATGTTTTTCTATCTTTAGATATATCTTTTTACCTTTTATATTTTTTAGCTTTCTGGATTTCTTGGTTTTTTTATTTTTCATGCAAAGGATACAACACACCCAACAATATTCCACTTGTTGAATACTTTGCAATAAGGCCTATAAAAATCACAAATTTAGCTACTTGGGGTAACTAAGCCCATTGTCTCCTTGCACCAAGAAAACTTCTCAGTACTCACAAGCTTAGTTAATGAATCTGCAACAACAATGACTCCATTGACATCTCTGACTTGTGACTTCTGAGCTCCATCCAAGCCCATGACCATTGTCAACCACTCTACATACCAGGTCAAAACTTATCACTGTAAGCTCCTTCTAAGAATCCACACTCCCTATGATTCCACATGTCAACTAAGATTCTCCATAAAACTTGAGTCATACCATCCAAGTACCTTGCTTCTACATGCACTTCTTGTGCTCTTGATAATCCTTCCCTAGGACTTAAATCACAACCCACTCTTTAGGTCTCAGTTAGGCATCTAAGCCCAACAAACTATCCATACACAAGATCCTCTACTCCTCCAACACAACACCTTATCACACAAGAACAAAGAACATTTATCTAGGCTTATTGCCCTCTTCATGCACACCTCTTGTACATAAGAGCAACACAACTCAAACTCCTCACACACTAGAGAAGCCACAATGCTAACTGCTTGCTCTAGGCACTCCTAGTACCAATAAGTACATAAAATTCAAGTTCAACCCACAATATCCACTACCCCTCCAACATAGCATACTCACCTGACAAGAGCAATGTGCATTACCACAATGCCCACACAATCCCCTTCCTACCATCCAAACACCTTAGAACTCATGACCCCTAAACCATCCCACAAACCAACATTTTGTCCTCATACAACACAAGAACAAAGCACCAACCATGCTCACTGCCCCTTTCAACCCTTCCTATTAAAGTACGAGAGCAACAAGCATGTCATTATTCCTTCACACTTGATTCACATGCACAAAACTCCCACTCAAAAATAGGTTAACTACAAACCAAAGATACCCTTGTCTTCTCAAACCAAGCTAAACCCTAGCAACAAAGACATCCTTCTGAAGCCAATAACCATGCTCATATACCAGATGAAGAGATTGATAAACCTATTCTTAAGATATTAGTGCAAATATAATCATAAAATAGAAAGAAAAATAATATTCAAACAATGAACATGAATATTTATGCTGGAAACCCTTGATCGAAAAAACCAACAAAAAAAACCAACTCTAAACCATAAATAGATTGGATAATCCAACTAGGGATGGATGAATGAATAGGTCAAGGTCTTGACCATAAGGTTAGGTCAGGTTTCGTGGAGAATATGTTGTTCTTAGTTACACTTCAGGTTGGTTCCACAAGTCTATATGAATTAGAAAAGCTACAGAAACCTCGGAAAAACATACCACATAGTAGTGTCTATTAGACAGCATTTAAGAAAAGGTTTTAATGTTTGCAGCTTCTGTAAAAGATGCTCATTGCCCAATATGGCCTTCTGTGAAGATTTTATTTACAATTAACTGTATTCATGGTACTTTTGGTTTTTTAATTGGTTTCTTATGATTTTATAAACTGTGTTACGAAGTTTTTAAAGTTGTAGATTTGAATTGAGACTAATAAATTAGTTGATGCATAATTTTATTGATCAAAGTCCTATATAAAATAATAATTATTTTGTTTAAATGTTTTCTTGTAACTTGAATATAAAGAATTTTTCAAACTTATTTTTTTAGTATTACTTTTTATAAACATCTGTTGTACATCAAACCCGAATCACATCACCTAATAAGTAACGTCCTTACCTATAAACAACACTCACACCCATTTTTTTAAAAACTTTAATAAAATTTATATATTAACATATCATCATCACTACTTAAGTCAGGCTCGTACAGTTTCTTAACTGCATCTACCAACAAATACCAGACTCCTGAAATTTCTGGACCGTTTCTGTTGACAAAAATTAGAACATGGCCATTGGTTGGGGCCTCGGACAGTACGACCCAAAGCTAAATGGCATATTCACCTAATTTGATAGACGAGTATAGCCACACATTTCTTACGGAAAGCCACACATTTCTTACGGAAATGGAAGTTACTGATCACGGACATTGGAAACGAATCAAAATGGATCCACAGGGCACACGGTTAAAAATGCATACGAGAATTTTGTTTTTATATATATGTGGAAATCTCACTTAGAGAATTTAGATCTTATTATCTTTATTAAATGGTACTTTTAAGTTTGAATCCAGTTTCTTTTGACAGGCATTTATCAATCCACTGAGAGCCTACCAGAACAGACAAAAACACTTACCAAACACTTATCAATCCACTGAGAGCAGAACTTATTGTTTCGATCTGTCAATTGTCATGACCTAATTCGAATTTCCTGTGACATTATTGCTTGCAGCCCCAATCATGTGCTTCACATTTTGTCTCTGCATGTCATCTATTTTCTCTTATGACAATAGTGCAGCGTAGCGTTTTCAGAAGCCTTGGAATGTAGCTATTTTCCACTACAGTTTCTTTGTAGAATGGTAAGTGAGGAATTTGAGGTTAAAAGTTTCAATATTACACAGTATCTTCATGGTAAGTGGTGAATGGAGATCTTGCTGTAAAAATATAAATAATCTACATCCCTCTACTGTCGTGGTTTCAGGTTCCTAATGTGCATATATAAGATCTACAAATAATTGGTTTTTCAGTTGTGCTGTGGTAGCTAATGCGTTATGACAGATATTTATGGCCTGCGGGGACCAAAAAGGCATTTTGTTCTCGTACCCAATGAGTTTGGAAGCGCGAAATCATGATTATGAGATTGAAATGAAATTTAGTGGAGGGTGTAATTCTGAGATAAGATCATCGTTACATCAGAAATTCACGTACTCTATTAGTTTAGAAATGCGAATTCATGATTTTGAGATTGAAATGAAATTTAGTGGAGGGTGCAGTTATGAGATAAGACAGTTTCAACATCGGAGATATATCATACGCACTATCGTGCAGACGGAGTGAATATTGAAGAAGATGACATGAGATATGTCAAGATGCATAAGGAAGGAACATGACCGACAGGACTTATCAATCATGTACGTATTCAACTAATTTGAATTTTTTTTTTGTTTAGTGCGAGAAATTTTTATTAACAAGAAAGGATCAAACACATAGTTATACATACATTCACCTTCTCACATATTTGTTTGTTTGAAACTTGGATCTCCTAAAAAGAACTAAAACCCATACCTTTACACTATCTTTAAAACAATTTAAATTTTATTTTTATTTTCTAATAAGTAATTGATAAGTTAAATACAGACCCTCAAAATTTCAACAATTCCAATCATAAGAATAATATTTTAAATTCCAATCATAAAAATAAATAATATTTTTGTTTATATGAATGTGTCTGGTTATGTACAACAAAAGCCATTAATCATTCAGTTATTCAACTGATTTTAATTAGTTTTAGATAAATGATTGATAAGTTTATACGGGCTTTCAAAATTCCAACCATTTAAAGAGTCTGTAATTCCAATCATGAAACAAAAGAGGAAAAAAAAAAATGGTTGTGTGCAACAAAACAAATACCAGCTGACCTGACCTGAGACTAAAAAAATACTGTCCAATATCAAGGGAACTTAAATTTTTATTCTCGTCTTGATTTATATTTATAATCAAATTTATCTTAAAAATAACCGATATTCACATAATTTGTAGTTTTATTAAAATAACTAAAAGTAGACAATTAGTCAATGCACTTAAATATGTAATAGGGTTTCATTGATCAGGTTTTTGTTATAGATTTATTTATGGGCATGAAATTTGGTATACAATTGAAAAGATAGGTTGAGTATTAAATTGATGGTAAATATTATTTATGTATCTACTGTCAGAAATTAAAATAAAAACATATTACCTACACAAAAATATGTATTATAAAACATATTACCTAAACACAAAAAAATACTCTATTATAATTTTAAAGGACATACACATATCTAAAAAGGACATCAAATTCTAAATATGTGACCTATATGTGATCACATGTTAGTATTACTGTGTAAGAAAAAGCTCTAGAAGAATGCTCCATAGAGAGTAGCTTTTAGGAGGACTTTAACATCAGATACTATGCTTTTAGCATAATTGGTTCTGTTGTCTCGCTTGGGATTCCGTTCTCCACGTATATAAATGCTTGTTCAAAGAATTGACATGGAATTCCTTATAGCTTTAACGATAAAACCCTTACATTTTATAGGATATGCTTAAGGGTAACGAAAAAATATCTCGGAGACAATAAAGTATCTTAAAAAATAAAATAAAAAACAGTATCTGAGATGTAGGAATTGTTAGATTATACATTAAAAAGTAAGACTGCCGAGTAGTCCAAACAATATTAGAAAGTTGAATAAAATAAAAGGTGGTATACCTATATAGTAGGTTAGTGTAAGAAATTTTTAGGATGGAGTTTTTTAATCATGATTTTCTTAAGCTCCAGAGAATTAATACAACATATGTAGTGATTTGAACCATAAACTTTCCAAAGAAGAATCAAACCTGTAGTTGTAATATTTTATTATATTATAATTTATATTTATCATATTTTTAATTTTTATTTATGGGAAAAAATGTCATAATTTTATACTAAGTAAATATAACATTACATTAGTGACCTAAAAATCAGGTCATTTATACATCATAATTACCTATCTCTATCATCCTAAGTTTTGTCCTTAAGTACCTTCCTAATTTATCAAACAATATCCTTTAAATCATTAACTTTTGAGTTTCTTTTTGAAAAATTTGTTTTATTTGTGCTTTCTTTAACTAGAGTGTATTAATCCTCCAAGATAGAGATTTGAACCCAGTAGTGCCCTGCCCTTGTTGAATTCTTGTACTAAGCATGGATCAAATTGAAGTGCCTCCTTTGAGAGTTCATCTACTATTATATTTTTTATTTTATTTACTATATTTTTAAAGATGAATTGATTGATTTTGTTATTTTTTATAACTTTATTAATTTAAGATTTACATTCATAGTTTTAAACTTGTTTTATTTTTTTTTGGTACTTGTTATAGCATTTTTTCTTTCGCCTGTATATTTTTAATTATTATTAGATTTATGTATCATTAATTAAATATAAATATATATGTATTATAAAAATATTTTGATAATTATAATTAATTCTAGCATATCTAAACATATACCTATACCACACTAATAAACCATATAAATGTTAGAAATCATAATATTTTGAGAAATGAATGAAATTAAAGCATTTTCTCAAATATTATACAGAAAAAGAGAGACAAAAAAGATTTGGTGCACCCATAGATACAATAAATTATTATTATATATGTAAATAATATTGCACAACACTCTAATAATCAAATGAGGAGTGTAAGGGGGTATTCATAAAAATACCATAATTTCAATTATATCATAAAGTTTAACCTAAGCCAATATAGAAGTAGGCTTTATCCGCCCATGTAGAGGAGTTGGGGAGCAAGTGGGTAGTTAAACCTCTCTAGTTGCTGAGAGGCCCAGGTTCAAATCTCTTGCCTCACATGTTGCGGATATGTTATGTAATGGTTCCCTCGTGGTCACAGTCTGTTTACCCCTTGTGGCCACCACCAAAAAATATATATATATAAGTAGGCTTTAAGTTAATTATAAGTAAAAAAATAGGGTTTAACCATAACAAGGTTAATCATAGCCTATATTGGGATTACTTAATAATATATTACAAAATAGTAAATATATTGTATAATAAAATGCTCATAGGCCTATCAAATACATCACACAATGTTGGCCTTGGCCATGAATGAGATTACAATTTCAAATTACTTAATAATATATTATAAAATAGTAAATACATTGTATAATAAAATGCTCATAGGCCTATCAAATACATCACACAATGTTGGCCTTGGCCATGAATGAGATTATAATTTCAACACCTTTGTCATTTCAACTAAGGGGCCAAGGAGAGAATACATTAGTGGTAATAATATATTTCTCCATTAATAGATGCTTTAATGGGCCTCTGTAATTGAGGCAGATCCTTTTTAATATTTCTCATCATTTGGAAGACATCCACCTAACTTCAAAAACTTTGCTTCAATCCTTTACAACTTCAATAAACAATTCTTTATTGGACATTCATCCCTCTCATAGTATCCACAAGTGGTCTTCAATTTTTAGAATACTTAGCCTAGCCCTTGAGACCCTAGGTCTTGCCTCCTTTCATTTGAATCTCTTTATATGAATCTATATTTGTGGAGTCCCACCATAATTTCACATTGCCACATAAAACTAAACTAGGAGATAAAAAGCTAATAAAGAGTAACAATATTTTGGGATTCCAAGAACATCAAAATAATATGATCCATTAAGATCGACATCTAAAATGAGGGAGAGAAATTAGCAAGGACAATATTAACACATTATGCATCATCTTTATTTTTGTGTTCAGAAGATGTAATATCTACCCTCAATGAATTTAATCTCACAATATAGTCCTCAACACTATAAAACTCAACCAATTTAAGAGAAAAAACTCCAATTCCATGTAAACTACATCAATAGTATTGACATTTCCAAAAAAAATATGCATTTTGACCATATCATTATAGGGTCACTCTCATTTTTTATGTGGAAAAGTAACTCTGGTTCAATCAATAAGGAAAAAAATCCATATCCTCTTTTATATTTTTATGTTAAGTTTCATTATTAAGAACAATCATTTTATCCTCTTAAAATATGCATCAAAGGTTCCTACTTCATAGTAGCCTTATCATTTGAGTTGACCAAATGTTATAGTTTTACCCATTAAGGTGGAGAACAAGAGGTTTATGTTCCATTGACTTCCTTCTTAGTCATCATATATCGAGTTCCATCCCAATACTTCCAAGCCTTCAGTGGGATCAAACAAGGAGACCCTATCTCACCATACTTGTTCATTCTTTATACGAAATGCTTAGGGAGATATATCAGATAGAAGAATATAGAGAAAAATACTACAGGATTAAATATTGACCCTAGTCTAGATCTTACTCATTTGCAATATTTGGAGAATACCAAAATTTTGGGAGAGGTAACAATCCAGGAAGCAATTAGCATAAGAAACCTCCTTGATTGTTATATAAAGGTCATTGGTCAACTCATAAATGACCATAAATCTAAAATTATTTTCTTCAATGTTACAAAGATATTTTGAGAGAGGGTTACCCAAATCCTAATATTCTATGAAGTTTCTCCTCCTCTAAAATACCTAAGAATCCCCCTCTCAATAAGAATTTTAAAAGCTAAGGATTGGAGACCAATAAAAGATATAATCGTCTCTAAGCTAAATCACTAGACAAATAGATGGCTAAGTTTTGGAGGTAGAGTTGCATTACTAAAATTAGTCCTTAAATAAATTCCCATGTATAAATTATCAATCTTAGCAGTCCCAAAATGTGTGTTGAAGGACTTCAATAAAATAATGCAATGATTCTTATGGTATGGTATCAAACGGAGTCAAAAAATGGTTTTGATCAGTTGGAAAAATATTTTTCATCCAAAATAAATGGAGGTCTTCGAATCCAAGAAAAAACAACAAACAACCAATATCTAACTATTAAACTCTATTGTAGGTGGTTATCTCACCTAGATCAACTCTAGTTCAAGGTTCTCCTAGCAAAATATTACCAATATCACACAAGAGCTAACCTTCCTCGACTCTCAGTAATAGGGGAAGGTTCAAAAATTTGGAAAGCACTGAATAAAGTAGCTTGTATAATTAAGAATAAATTAGTCTCTAAAATAGGAGATGCGAGCAAAGCTAAATTTTGGGAGAACTATTTTGAATGCTACCCTACCATGGATGTCCAATATCCCCATATAAATATCTTCAAATTGGAATTCTATGAACATGATTGGGTCAATGTACCTAAAACTATTGAACAACCAATCCTTGGGACACCTCCTATGGTTCCCTCTAGAGGAATAGCCATGTGAAGGATGGGAGGTAGAGAAGGCAAAACTATAGGAAAGCAGAATAGGATAAAATAGCTTGGTGTTTTGGCACCCTTGGTATTTAGTTAGTCCAAGAGAGTTATATATCCATCTCTTGTGTCCTTTAATCCTCCAATACTTTCCCTTGGTCTAAGTTGTGGCAACCCAAAGGCTCAACAAAGATCAATTGTTTCTCCTAGTAGGTGGCCCACCACAATATCTTTACTCAATATGACATGTGTAAGAGAGGCTTTAAAGGTTTGAACTAATGCATAACATGTAAAAATTAAGAGGAAACAATCCCTCACATACTATTTACATACCCATATGTCCAAACTATTTGGCACCATTGGTTCAAAATTTTCAACTAGTAAGGAATCTCACTCCCAACCATAGAAATATTCTACAACAACTACAAATCCAACATATTCACATCCACAAAAATCAAAAGTTCTTGGGATCTAGGTATTAGTTTTATATGGTGGCAACTGTAGTTGGAGAGAAATGGAAATACTTTAAGAGAACACTATAAACCAACAAAGAGAGCCTAGAACACCTTAGCAAGGAAGCTAATAAAAACCTTAGAGGTAAAAATATCAAAATAATCTCAAATTCTTGGAGATGGGAAAGCAATATGAAACACTCTAAGGAGATGAGCAATAGAAGTGATGTATATCTAAGGTAAACAAGATACCATAATAATAGGACATCGAATGAAGATGATCAAACATGTTAGTACCTTTTATGGATATAAAGGAGATAATAACAAGAATATGGAAAAATAAATCCAAAAGGAAACCTCTCCCAACTATAAGGCTCTTTGGTAATAATGTGTATGAAAAATAAAGCCTATTTGTAATCTAGGCTTAGCTAAAAAAGGAAAATTCTTTCCATTTTAATGTATTTTGAGTTTCATTGATAGAATTTTAACCTTTTCACTCAAAAGAAGACTTTATAATTATTATTTTTAATTGATTTTATGGGATTGAAATGGGCCCACCATATTAGGTCATCAGCACATAGTGGTATTACAACAAAGCTTGGATATTATCCATGTATTAATTGACAAGATTTAAACATTGATCTTCTCCTTAAATGTCAAGGAATCTAGCCAGTTGAGCTAATGCGACTCGATAACTTTATAATTAAATATTAATCACTAATAATTAACCTTTTATATTAATTATATATATATATAAAGGTGTTCTTGTGGAGAAATCCAATTTGTAGTATGTCTTTTGGATCTTACAAAAAACATGAGTTCAAAACACCTAAATTGGTACCATGTCGAGGAATCTAATCGGATGAGCTAATGAAACTTAAAAATTTTATAATTAAATATTAATCTATAATAATTAACTTTTTATATTAATTTTATATATGTGTGTCTTGTGGAGACATCCAATATGTAGTATGTCTTTTGGATCTTATAAAAATACGAGCTCAAAACACCCAAATTGGTATATCTTTAGACTCTCATCAAGAAAACCATGTTTGAACTCTGTAAAATGGACTTCTTATACCCTAAGTGTACTTAGAATTCTACTTTTTAAAAATATACATTATACAAGACTAATAAGAAAAATGAGAAAAGCATATTAATTATTTACTTTTACTTCCAAAATCACTTCTGGAATATGAACATTTGGATTGCTTATAGGACCCATAACTACCATATATTTTTAAATTAACATAATAATAATAATAATCTTGAAGATATTAGGAGATGTACATAATAAGCTTAAAACTAGTTCTTACCTTTTAACTTTACATGTACTATCTCCCACTACTTGAGCCATATTAATTGATGATCTGGTATGAAGAGATTGATAAACCTATTCTTGAGATATTAGTGCAAATATAATCATAAAATAAAAGAAAAAATAATATGCTCGTATAATGAACATGAATATTTATCCTAGAAACACTTGATCTAGGAAACCAATAGAAAACCACAGTCACTCCTCTTACACTTATCTTTATTATTCATATGCATATTCTGGTACATATTCTTGTACATATTCTGGTGCCTCACGCCCAATCTAATCTAACTATGGACCATGCATAGATTGGATGATCCATACAAGTGGGGATGTATGGAATGGTCAACTAGTGAGGGATACATCAATATATAGAATTGCTACAATAACTTTTCTTAACTACAAACCATGTTTTTTTATCTTTAGATATATCTTTTTACCTTTTAGATTTTTTAGCTTTTTGGATTTCTTGGTTTTTTTTTCCTTTTTCATGCAAAGGATACAATACACCCAACAACCTTCCACTTGTTGAATACTTTGTAGTAGAGCATATAAAAATCACAAATTCTTCTACTTAGAGAAACTAAATTAATTGTCTCCTTGCACCAAGAAAAATTCTCAGTACTCATAAGTTTAATTAATAAATTTACAACAATGTCTCCATTGACATCTCTAACTCGTGACTTCTAAGCTCCATCCAAACCCATGACCTTTATCAACCACTCCATATACCAGGTCAAAACTTATCACTCTAAGCTCCTAAGAATCCACACTCCCTATGGTTTCGCATGTCAACCAAGATTCTCCATCTAACTTGAGTCATACCATCCAAGTACCTTACTGTTACATGCACTTCTTGTGCTCTTGAAAATCCTTCCCTAGGACTCAACTCACAACCTACTCTTTAGGTCTCACCTAGGCATTTAAGCCCAACAAACTATCCATACACAATATCCTATACTTCTCCAACACAACACCTTGTCACACAATAACAAAGAATGTTTATCTAGGCTTATTGTCCTCTTCATGCACACCTCTTGTACATAAGAGCAACATAACTCAAACTCCTCACACACTAGAGAAGCCACAATGCTAACTGCTTGCTCTAGGCACTCCTAGTACCAATAAGCACATAACATTCAAGTTCAACCCACAATATCCACTTCCCCTCTAGAATAGCATTCTCACCTCACAAAGAGGAATGTGCATTACAAAAATGCCCACACAATCCCATTTCTACCATCCAGGCACTTTACAACTCATGACCCCTAAACCGTCCCATAGATCCAAAGCCAACATTTCGTCCTCACACAACACAAGAAAAAAGCACCAACCATGCTTATTTCCCCTTTTAGCACTTCCTCTTGAAGTACAAGAGCAACAAGCATGTCATCCTTCCTTCACACTAGATTCACATGCACAAAAATCCCACTCAAAAATAGGCTAATTGCAAACCAAAGATACCCTTGCTCTTCTCAAACCGAACTAAACCCTAGCAACAAATACATCCTTCTGAAGCCAATAACCATGCTCTCATACCATATGAAGATATTGATAAACCTATTCTTAAGATATTAGTGCAAACATAATAATAAAATAGAAGGAAAAACAATATTCACAAATAATGAACACAAATATTTATGTTGGAAACCCTTGACCCAAAAAACTAGCAAAAAATCAAAGTTGATTCTTTTAATTTTTTTATTATTCATATGCATATTCTTATACACATTCTAGTGTTTCACACCCAATCTAATCCAACTATGGACCATAAATATATTGAATAATCCAATTGAGGATGGATAAGGATGGATGAATAGGTCAACTAGTACTAAAAAATAAATAAAAATTTACATATCAAAATTTTTTGATTAATTTAATAAAACAATTAATTTCAAAAAGAAAATTGGTCTTGACCAAAGGGTTTCGTGGAGAATATGTTGTTCTTAGTTCAACTTCAGGTTGGTTCCACAAGTCTATATGAATTAGAAAATCTACATGAACCTCGGAAAAACATACCATATAGTAGTGTCTATTAGACAGCATTTAAGAAAAGGTTTTAATGTTTGTAGCTTCTAGCTTCTGTAAAAGATGCTCATCGTCCAATATGGCCTTCTATGAAGATTTTATTTACAATTAACTGTATTCATGGTACTTTTGGTTTTTCAATTGGTTTCTTATGATTTTATAAACTATGTTACGAAGTTTTAAAGTTGTAGATTTGAATTGAGACTAATAAATTAGTTGATGCATAAATTTATTGATCCAAAGTCTTATATAAAATTATAATTATTTTTTTTAAATGTTTTCTTTAACTTGAATATAAAGAATTTTTCAAACTTGTATTATTTTTTACAAACATCTATTGTACATCCGACCCAAATCATATCACCTAATAAGTGACTTCTGTTAGAGTAAATCACTATATAAAATATAGAAAAGCAATTATAGTGTTTCAAACTTTAACAACAAAATTAAAAAAATAAGACAAACACACACAGTAGAAGAGACAACGATTTTAACATGGTTCACCCAATGTGGGTTACATCCACCGAGAATTTTTAGTCCTTTCTTTCTCAATCCAAGCAATAGAGGGTTACAACCTACAACAAACATCTACTGTAATTTCCTCTCTATATTTACAAGGAATCAACACAGTAATTTTCATTTTATTCTCTATTTTTTCTCACAACTATATATAAGAAAAAAATATAAAAACAAACTGTTTTTCTTAATGCATTCCAAGATTAACATTGAGTTCCCAACATCTAATTTTGCGATAAAAACAAAAAAACTTTTCCTGGCTATCCTATTGTAAATCCGAAAACTTTCTCTGGTAGACTAAAAGCCTATAAATCTGGAAACATCCCCTGCTCGTCCTGCAGTAAATCCAAAAACTTTCTATGTTTAGCCTCCTCATAATTAGGCTTCATTCCTAACAATCTCCCACTTGGAGACTAATTCCATTGCACCATACTGTAACCAAGGACTGGAAAATTCTCATCATGGCCTCTTATTCCTTAAGGCCAACTGAAGTTGAGAAAAAGTTCAACTTTTCTCTTGACACCACTTTTGTAAGCATATCAGCAAGATTTTGTGATGTGTGAACTTTCTCTAATTTCAAAGATCCATCTTCCACTACTGATCTAATGAAATGATACCTGAGTTTTATGTGTTTAGTTTTTGAATGGAATGTTGAATTCTTCGCAAGGTGTATAGCACTCTGGCTAGCACTCCACAACCTATTATCCTCTTGCTTCTTCCCCAGTTCTTTCATTAGTCTTTACAACCAAACCATCTCTTTGCTTGCTTCTATAGCAGCAACATATTCAGTTTCAGTGGTTGAAAGGGCAACTATGTGTTGGAGTTTAGAAATCCAACTAACTGCTCCTCCTCCTATAGTAAAGATGTAGCCAGTAGTGCTCCTTCCACCATCAAGATCACCTGCCATATCATAATCTACAAAACCTTTCAAGCATATATTAGAGCCTCCAAAATTCAAAGAATAATTTGAAGTTCCTCTCAAGCACCTGAGTATCCATTTATCGCTTGCCAATGTCCTTTTATTCGATTACTCATAAATCTACTCACTACTCCCATTGTGTGGGCAATGTCTGGTCTTGTACAAACCATTGCATACATTAAGCTTCCAATCGCTGATGCATAGGGAACCTTAACCATATGCTCTTGTTCCCTTTGTGTCTTAGGACACAAATCTTTGGTGAGTTTGAAATGCTTTGCCAATGGACTAGCAACAGACTTTGCATTGTTCATGTTTATTCTCTTAAGCACTTTGTCAATGTATTTTGCTTGTGATAATTTCAGAGTGACTCTCCTTGTCTCTTGTTATCCTCATACCAAGGATTTTTTTGGCTTCTCCAAAATCCTTCATGGCAAAGGATTTAGCCAACTTCTTCTTGAGCATGTTTATATCTTACATATTTGTTCCTACAACTAACATGTCATCCACATACAATAGAAAAATAACATAGTTACCATTTCCAGTTTGCTTAAAATATACATAGTGATCACTTTGACATCTTTCAAACCTTTGATTAGCCATGAACTTATCAAATTTTAAATACCACTGTCTAGGAGCTTGTTTTAACCCATACAAGCTCTTTTTCAGTTTACATACCCAATCCTCTTTACCTTTCACCTGAAAGCCTTCTGGTTGATGCATATAAATTTCCTCCTCCAAATCACCATGAAGAAATGTTGTCTTCACATCCAATTTCTCTAGATACAAATTTTCTATAGCTATAAGACTCAAAATAGCTCTAATAGAGGTCATTTTTACAATTGGAGAAAAAATCTCATCAAAATCAATACCTTTTTTCTGAACAAATCCCTTGACCACTAGTCTTGATTTGTATCTCTTATGCCCTTCATTCTCCTCTTTAATCCTATAAACCCATTTATTGGTCAAAGCTCTTTTACCTTTGGGTAGCTCAACCAAATCCCAAGTTTGGTTGTGGAATAAAGAGTCCATTTATTCATTCATTGCAAGCTCCCACTTATTCCTGGTATCCATTTGTAATGCTTCCTAAAAACATCTGGCTCACCAGCATCAGTATACAAAACATAATCAGAGAAACATTGAGGAATTTTACTTATCCTGGTAGATCATCTAACAACACTTTCTGGAGATTGAGGTGCTTGTTGCTGTTGTTGTACATTTTGATCTTCTACCACTTTTAGAGTTACCTTTTCTATGTGTCCATCAAGGTCTATGTATTCAGTAATTTCCTCTTTCTGTTTCTTTCCCTGCAACCGATCTTTATACAAGTTTTTTTCATTAAATATGACATCCCTACTTCTAATGACTTTTCAGTTATCACAATCCCATAATATGTAACCCAAGCCATCAATACCGTAACCAATAAAATAGCACTTTTGGGCCTTAGCATCTAACTTATTTATGTTCTCTTTGTCTATATGCATAAAAGCCTCACATCCAAATACCTTAAGGAAAGAATAATTTATTGGTTTACCTGTCCAAAGCTCTTCCGGAATTCCTCCATCCAAGGCACTAGACGGTCCTCTATTAATTAGATATATTGCAGTATCAACAGCACGAGCCCATAAAAATAATGGTAAGCCTGCATGTATTCTCATGCTCCTAGCACGCTCCATGATGGTTCTATTCATTCTTTCTGCAACCCCATTTTCTTGAGGTGTTCTTGGAACTACCTTGATTCTTCTAATTCCATTTTTAGAACAAAACACATCAAATTCTCTACTTCAATATTCTCCACCATTATCCGACTTTAGACACTTTAACCTTTTTCCAGTTTCATTTTCAACTAATGCTTTCCAATTCTTGAAGGTATTAAAAACATCACTTTTATTCTTAATGCAATATATCCATGTTTTCCTTGTTGCATCATCAATAAAAAGTACATAATAAGAGAAACCTCCAAGAGAAGTTACCTGAGCTGGGCCCCAAACATCTGAGTGCACAAGCTCCAATTTATCTTTCTTCCTTTCCTTGCCATCCTTGAGAAATCTAACTCTCTTTGCTTTACCATAAACACAATCCTCATAGAATTCCAAATCAATCCCTTTTAACTTAGGCAATAACTTTCTTGAATGTAAAATTTTGATACCTTTTCCACTTATATGGCCAAGTCTTTGGTGCCACAAAGATGCACTTTCACCTATAGAAACTAAATTCATGGAGCATTGAGAAAAATTAGTAAGTAAATAAAGAGTACCCACCAATTTACCTCTAGCTACTATCAATGAACCTTTAGTAACTTTCCAAGCATTTTCTCCGAATGCAACCGTGTATCCTTCACCATCAAGATTACTTGTCGATATAAGATTTCTCTTTAAATTTGGTATGTGTCTCACCTCTTTAAGAGCCCATTGACATCCATTTGGAGATTTAATCAAAATCTTTCCAATACCCACGATTTTATATGGTTGGTCATTTCTCAACAGAACTTGTCCATAATCTCCAAAAACATAATCTATGAAGTATTCCTTATGTGAGGTAGCATGGAATGAAGCACCACTATCAATTACCCAATAATCACTATTTTTATAAAGAGATAAGATTAAAGCATCTTGTAGAATTTGTCCAGTAATATTGGCTTCTGAAGTGTTACCATTATTATCATTACCTTCATTTCCATCACCCTTTCTTTGCCAACAGTCCTTCTTGAGATGACCCTTTTTGCCACAGTTCCAACACTGTAGATTTCCTTTTCCATGTGATTTGGATCTACCTTTGGATTTGCCACGATGTGAACTCTTGCATCTTTCTCTTTCTCTTCCTCTATTCTCAACAGTTAAGGCGGTGCTAGATGATTCTCCTATGGTTTTTCTTCTCATGTCCTCACTGAGTATCACACCAACCACATCATCAAATTCTAATTTATTTGAACTCAAAGCAGAGTTACTTACCGCCATTACCAAACTATTCCAACTTTTCGGAAGAGAGCATAAGATTAATAAGGCCCTAAGTTCATCATCAAAATCCAATCCTACTGAATGCAATTGATTAGTGACAGTATTAAATTCATTAAAATGATCATGCATAGATCCTCCTTCACTCATTTTCATGTTAAATAACCTTTTCATTAAGAATACCTTATTTGATGTTGATGGTTTCTCATACATCTTGGCCAACTTATCCATGACTCCCTTGGTAGTTTTTTCATCAGAGATTTTGAAGGCTATGGTGGCTCCCAAGCACAGCCTCACAATACCCAATGCCTTTCTATCAAGGATACTCCACTCCTCATCATACATAGTTGAAGGTCTCTCTGTTTCCCCCTCAAGATGTAAGTAAAGATCCTTCTGGTACAAGTAATCCTCCATCTGCATCTTCTAGAATTGAAAGTTTTGACCATTGAATTTTTGAACTCTAAACCTCCTTTCTTCTGCCATTGCTCCCACTTGACCCATAAATTCTCCTTCTATCAAGTGCACCCAACAAAACAACCGCTATGATACCACTTGTTAAAGTAAATCACTATATAAAATATAGAAAAGCAATTATAGTGTTTCAAACTTTAACAACAAAATTAACAAAATAAGACAAACACACACAATAGAAGAGACAATGATTTTAACGTGGTTCACCCAATGTGGGTTACATCCACCAAGAATTTTCAGTCCTTTCTTTCTCAATCCAAGCAATAGAGGGTTACAACCTACAGCAAACATCTGCTATAATTTCCTCTCTATTTTTACAAGGAATCAACACAGTAATTTTCATTCTATTCTCTGTTTTTTCTCACAACTATATATAAGAGAAAAACAGAAAAACAAACTGCTTTTCTTAATGCATTCCAAGATTAACATTAAGTTCCCAGCATCTAATTTTGGGATAAAAACAAAAAAACTTTCCCTGGCTATCCTGTTGTAATCCGAAAACTTTCTCTGGTAGACTAAAATATTGTAAATATGGAAGCTTTCCCTGCCCGTCCTACAATAAATCCAGAAAATTTCTCTGTTCGTCCTGCAATAAATCCAGAAACTTTCTCTGTTCGTCCTGCAATAAATCCAGAAACTTTCTCTGTTTAGCCTCGTCATAATTAGGCTCCATTCCTAACAACTTCCTTACCTATAAACAACACTCACACCCATTTTTTAAAAAACTTTAATAAAATTTATATATTAAATTATCATCATTACTACTTAAGTCAGGCTCATACAGTTTCTTAACTGCATCTACCAACAAATACCAGACTCTTTACCATTTCTGTTGACAAAAATTAGAACATGGCCATTGGTTGGGGCCTCGGACAGTACGACCCAAAGCTAAATGGCATATTCACCTAATTTGATAGATGGGTATAGCCACACATTTCTTACGGAAATGGAAGTTACTGATCACGGACATTGGAAACGAATCAAAATGGATCCACAGGGCACACGATTAAAAATTACTTGTCGATATAAGATTTCTCTTTAAATCTGGTATGTGTCTCACCTCTTTAAGAGCCCATTGACATCCATTTGGGGATTTAATCAAAATCTTTCCAATACCCACGATTTTATATGGTTGGTCATTTCTCAACAGAACTTGTCCATAATCTCCAAAAACATAATCTATGAAGTATTCCTTATGTGAGGTAGCATGGAATGAAGCACCACTATCAATTACCCAATAATCACTATTTTTATAAAGAGATAAGATTAAAACATCTTGTAGAATTTGTCCAGTAATATTGGCTTCTGAAGTGTTACCATTATTATCATTACCTTCATTTCCATCACCCTTTCTTTACCAACAGTCCTTCTTGAGATGACCCTTTTTGCCACAATTCCAACACTGTAGCTTTCCTTTTCCACGTGATTTGGATCTACCTTTGGATTTTCCACGATGTGAACTCTTGCCTCTTCCTCTTCCTCTATTCTCAACAGTTAAGGTGGTGCTAGATGATTCTCCTATGGTTTTTCTTCTCATGTCCTCACTGAGTATCACACCAACCACATCATCAAATTCTAATTTATTTGAACCCAAAGCAGAGTTACTTACCGCCATTACCACACTATTCCAACTTTTCGGAAGAGAGCATAAGATTAATAAGGCCCTAAGTTCATCATCAAAATCCAATCCTATTGAATGCAATTGATTAGTGACAGTATTAAATTCATTAAAATGATCATGCATAGATCCTCCTTCACTCATTTTCATGTTAAATAACCTTTTCATTAAGAATACCTTATTTGATGTTGATGGTTTCTCATACATCTTGGCCAACTTATCCATGACTCCCTTGGTAGTTTTTTCATCAGAGATGTTGAAGGCTACGGTGGCTCCCAAGCACAGCCTCACAATACCCAATGCCTTTCTATCAAGGAGACTCCACTCCTCATCATACATAGTTGAAGGTCTCTCTGTTTCCCCCTCAAGAGGTAAGTAAAGATCCTTCTGGTACAAGTAATCCTCCATCTGCATCTTCTAGAATTGAAAGTTTTGACCATTGAATTTTTGAACTCTAAACCTCCTTTCTTCTGCCATTGCTCCCACTTGACCCAGAAATTCTCCTTCTATCAAGTGCACCCAACAAAACAACCGATATGATACCACTTGTTAAAGTAAATCACTATATAAAATATAGAAAAGCAATTATAGTGTTTCAAACTTTAACAGCAGAATTAACAAAATAAGACAAACACACACAATAGAAGAGACAATGATTTTAACGTGGTTCACCCAATGTGGGTTGCATCCACCAAGAATTTTCAGTCCTTTCTTTCTCAATCCAAGCAATAGAGGGTTACAACCTACAGCAAACATCTGCTATAATTTCCTCTCTATTTTTACAAGGAATCAACACAGTAATTTTCATTCTATTCTCTGTTTTTTCTCACAACTATATATAAGAAAAAAACAAAAAAACAAACTACTTTTCTTAATGCATTCCAAGATTAACATTAAGTTCCCAGCATCTAATTTTGGGATAAAAACAAAAAAACTTTCCCTGGCTATCTTGTTGTAAATCCGGAAACTTTCTCTGGTAGACTAAAAGACTGTAAATCTGGAAGCTTTACCTGCCCGTCCTGCAATAAATCCAGAAACTTTCTCTGTTCGTCCTGCAATAAATCCAAAAACTTTCTCTGTTCGTCCTGCAATAAATCCAGAAACTTTCTCTGTTTAGCCTCGTCATAATTAGGCTCCATTCCTAACAACTTCCTTACCTATAAACAACACTCACACCCATTTTTTAAAAAACTTTAATAAAATTTATATATTAAATTATCATCGTTACTACTTAAGTCAGGCTCGTACAGTTTCTTAACTGCATCTACCAACAAATACCAGACTCCTGACCGTTTCTGTTGACAAAAATTAGAACATGGCCATTGGTTGGGGCCTCGGACAGTACGACCCAAAGCTAAATGGCATATTCACCTAATTTGATAGATGGGTATAGCCACACATTTCTTACGGAAATGGAAGTTACTGATCACGGACATTGGAAACGAATCAAAATGGATCCACAGGGCACACGGTTAAAAATGCATACGATAATTTTGTTTTTATATATATGTGGAAATCTCGCTTAGAGAATTTAGATCTTATTATCTTTATTAAATGGTACTTTTAAGTTTGAATCCAGTTTCTTTTGACAGCCGTTTATCAATCCATTAAGAGCCTACCAGAACAGACAAAAACACTTACCAAACACTTATCAATCCATTGAGAGCAGAACTTATTGTTTCTATCTGTCAATTGTCATGACCTAATTCGAATTTCCTGTGACATTATTGCTTGCAGCGTCAATCATGTGCTTCACATTTTGTCTCGGCCTGCCTCCACATGTCATCTATTTTCTCTTATGACAATAGTGCAGCGTAGCGTTTTCAGAAGCCTTGGAATGTAGCTATTTTCCACTACAGTTTCTTCGTAGAATGGTGAGTGAGGAATTTGAGGTTAAAAGTTTCAATATTACAGAGTATCTTCATGGTAAGTGGTGAATGGAGATCTTGCTGTAAAAATATAAATAATCTACATCCCTCGACTGTCGTGGTTTCAGGTTCCTAATGTGCATATATAAGATCTACAAATAATTGAGCATGGAAATTTAACATAGTTTTTCAGTTGTGCTGTGGTAGTTAATGCGTGGTGACAAATATTTATGGCCTGCAGGGACCAAAATGGCATTTTGTTCTCGTACCCAATGAGTTTGGAAGCGGGAAATCATGATTATGAGTTTGAAATGAAATTTAGTGGAGGGTGTAATTCTGAGATAAGATCATCGTTACCTAAGAAATTCACGTACTCTATTAGTTTAGAAATGCGAATTCATGATTTTGAGATTGAAATGAAATTTAGTGGAGGGTGCAGTTATGAGATAAGACAGTTTCAACATCGGAGATATATTATACGCACTATCGTTCAGACGGAGTGAATATTGAAGAAGATGACATGAGATATGTCAAGATGCATAAGGAAGGAACATGACCGACAGGGCTTATCAATCATGTACGTATTCAACTAATTTGAATTTTTTTATTGGTTCAAGAAATTTTTATTAACAGAAAAATTTGATAGGATCAAACACATAGTCATACATACATTCACTTTTTCATATATTTGTCTGTTTGAAACTTGGACTTCTAAAAAAGAACTAAAACCCATAGGATACACTATCTTTAAAACAATTTAAATTTTATTTTTATTTTCTAATAAATAATTGATAAGTTAAATACAGACCCTCAAAATTCCAACAATTCCAATCATAGGAATAATATTTTAAATTCCGATCATAAGAATAAATAATATTTTTGTTTATATGAATGTGTCTGGTTATGTACAACAAAAGCAATTAATCATCCAGGTATTCAACTGATTTTAATTAGTTTTAGATAAATGATTGGTAAGTTTATACGGGCTTTCAAAATTCCAACCATTTAAAGAGTCTGTAATTACAATCATGAAACAAAAAAGGGAAAAAAAAAACTGGTTTTGTGCAACAAACAAATACCAGCTGACCTGAGACTAAAAAAATGCTGTCCAATATCATCGGAACTTAAATCTTTATTCTCGTCTTGATTTATATTCAAAATCAAATTTATCGTAAAAATAACCGATATTCACATAATTTGTAGTTTTATTAAAATAACTAAAAGTAGACAATTAGTAAATGCACTTAAATATGTAATAGGGTTTCATTGATCAGGTTTTTGTTAAAGATTTATTTATGGGCATGAAAGGTGTATACAATTGAAAAGATAGGTTAAGTATTAAATTGATGGTAAATATTATTTATGTATCGTACTGTCAGAAGTTAAAAAAAAACATATTAAAAAAACATATTACCTATACAAAATATGTATTATAAAACATAATACCTAAACACAAAAAAATACTGTATTATAATTTTAAAGGACATACACATATCTAAAAAGGACATCAAAGTCTAAATATGTGATCTATATGTTATCACATGTTAGTATTACTGTGTATGAAAAAGCTCTAGAAGAATGCTCCATAGAGAGTAGCTTTTAGGAGGACTTTAACATCATTTACTATGCTTTAAGCATAATTGGTTCTGTTGTCTCGCTTGGGATACCGTTCTCCACGTATATAAATGCTTGTTCAAAGAATTGACATGGAATTCCTTATAGATTTAAGGATAAAACCCTTACATTTTATATGATATTATGCTTAAGGGCAAGGGAAAAATGTCTCCTCATCAAATATTGAGACAATAAAGTATCTTAAAAAATAAAAAATAAAAAAACAGTCGATAATTTGCCCTATCTATGTAAAGAAGAGATACTGAGGAATTGTTAGATTATACATTAAAAAGTAAGACTGCCGAGTAGTCCAAACAATATTAGAAGGTTAAATAAACTAAAAGGTACTATATATATATATATATAGTAGGTTAGTGTAAAGAATATTTAGGATTGAGTTTTTTTTAATCATGATTTTGTTTAGGTGGGGAGTTAAACTTATTAATAGAGAATTAATACAACAAACATGTAGTAATTTGAACCTTAGACCTCTCAAAGAAGAACAAAACCTTTAATTGTAATATTTTATTATATTATAATTTATATTTCTCATATTTTTAATTTTTATCTATGGGAGAAAATGTCATAATTTTATATTAAGTAAATATGAAATTACAATTTTCATAAGCCTTTTTTAACATTTCTTAAAAAATTCAATAGTGACCTAAAAATCAGGTCATGTATACATCATAACTAGCTATCTCTATCATCCTAAGTTACTTTCTTAATTTATCAAACAATATCCTTTAAATCATTAACTTTTGAGTTTTTTTTTTTTAAGTTTCTTTATTTGTGCTTGCTTTAACTAGAGTGTATTAATCCTCCAAGATAGAGATTTGAACCAACTATAGTGCATTGCCCTCATTGAATTCTTGTACTAAGCATGGATAAAATTGATTTTCCTTTGAGAGTTCATCTACTATTATATTTTTTATTGTATTCACTATATTTTTAAAAATAGATGAATTTATTGAGTTTGTTATTTTTAATAACTTTATTAATTTAAGATTGAGATTCATAGTTTTAAACTTGCTTTATTTTTTTGGTACTTATTATAGCATTTTTCTTTGGTTTGTACATTTTTAATTATTATTAGATTTATGTATCATTAATTTTATATATATATTATATAAAAATATTTTGATAATTATAATGAATTCTAGCATTTCTAAACATATATCTACACCACACTAATAAACCATCTAAATGTTAGAAATCATAATATTTTTGAGAAATGGATGAAATTAAACCATTTGCTCAAATCTTATACAGAAAAAAGAGAGACAAAAAAGATTTGGTGCACCCAAAGATACAATAAATAATTATTATATATGTAAATAATATTGCACAACACTCAAATAATCAAATGAAGAGTGTAAGGGGATATTCATAAAAATACCAAAATTTCAATTACATCATAAAGTTTAACCTAAGCCAATATAAGAAGTAGGTTTTAAGTTAATTATAAGTAAAAAATAGGGTTTAACCATAACAAGGTTAATCATAGCCTATATTGGGATTACTTAATAATATATTACAAAATAGTAAATGCATTGTATAATAAAATGCTCATAGTCCTATCAAATACATCACACAATGTTGGCATTGGCCATGAATGAGATTACACACCTTCATCATTTGAACTAAGGGGCCAAGGAGAGAAGACATTAGTGGTAATAATATATTTCCTCATTAATATATGCTCTAATGGGCCTCTATAATTGAGGCAGATCCTTTTAAATATTTCTCATAATTTGGAAGACATCCACCTAACTTCAAAAACTTTGCTTCAATCCTTTGCAACTTCAATAAAAAAAAATTATTGGAGGTTCCTCCCTCTCATAGTATCCACAAGTGGTCTTCATTTTTTAGAAAACTTAGCCTAGCTCTTGAGCCCCTAGGTCTTGCCTCCTTTAATTTGAATCTCTTTATATGAATCTATATTTGTGGAGTCCCACCATAATTTCACATTGTATCTAAAAATAAACTAGGAGAGAAAAAGCTGATGAAGAGTAAGAGTCTTTTGGTATTTCAAGAACATCAAAATCATATTATTCATTAAGATTAACATCTAAAATGAGGGAGATAAATTATCAAGGATAATATTAACACATTATGCATCATATTTCTTTTTGTGTTCAGAAGATGCAATATCTACCCTCAATGCATTGAATCTCACAATATAGTCCTCAACACTATCAAACTCAACTAGTTTAAGAGAAAAACTCCAATTCCAAGTAAACTATTTCAATATTATTGACATTTCTAAAAATTTCATGCATTTTGACCATATCATTATAGGGTCACTCTCCTCTTTGATGTGGAAAATTAACTTTGGTTCAATCAATAAGGAAAACAAATCCAGATCCTCTTTTATATTTTTATATCAAGTTTCATTATTAAGAACAATTATTTTATCCTCTTGAAATATGCACCAAAGGTTCCTACTTCATAGTAGCCTTATAATTTGAGTTAACCAAACGTTATAGTTTTACCCATTAAGGTTGGGAACAAGAGTTGTGTTCGATTGACTTCCTTCTTAGTCCTCATATATCGAGTTCCATCCCAACCCTTCCAAGCCTTCAGTGGGATTAGACAAGGATACTCTATCTCACCATACTTGTTCATTCTTTATGTGAAAGGCTTAGGAAGATATATCAGATAGAAGAAGATAGAGAAAAATATTACAAGAATAATTATTGACCCTAGTCTATATATTACTCACTTGCAATATGTGGACAATACCAAAATTTAGGGAGAGGTAACAATTTGGGAAGTGGTTAGCGTAAGAAACCTCCTTGATTGTTATATAAAGGTCATTGGTCAACTCATAAATGACCATAAATCTAAAATTATTTTCTTCAATGTTACAAAGATATTTTGAGAGAGGTTACCCAAATCCTAATATTCTATGAATTTTTTCCTCCTCTAAAATATCTAGGAATCCCCTCTCAAGAAGAAGTTTAAAAGCAAAATATTGGAGACCAATAAAAGATATAATATTCTCTAAGCTAAATCACTAGATAGATAGATGGATAAGTTTTATAGGTAGAGTTACATTACTAAAAGTAGTCCTTCAAGCAACACCCATGTATAAATTATCAATCTTAGCAGTCCCAAAAGATGTGTTGAAAGACCTCAACAAAATAATGCAAAGATTCTTATGGTATGGTATCAAAGGGAGTCAAAAAATGGTTTTGATCATCCAAAATAAAATGGAGGTCTTGGAATCCAAGCAACAACAAAAAACAACCAATATCTAACTGATAAACTCTACTAGAGTTGGTTATCCCATCTAGATCAACTCTAGTTCAAGGTTCTCCTAGAAAAATACTACCCATATCACACGAGCTAACCTTCCTCGACTCTCAATAATAGGGGAAGGTTCAAAAATTTGGAAAGCACTAAATAAAGGAGCTTCTATCATTAATAATAACTTAGTCTAGAAAATAGGAGATGCAAGCAAAGCTAAATTTTGGGAGAACTCTTTTGAATGCCACCCTACCATGGATTTCCAATGTTCCCATCTAAATATCTTCAAACTGGCATTCTATGAACATGATTGGGTCAATGTGGACCACTACCTAAAACTATTGAATAACCAATCCTTGGGACACCTCCTATGGTGCCCTCTAGAGGAATAGCCATGTGAAGAATGGGATATAGAGAAGGCAAAACTATAGGAAATAATAATAGGATAAAATAGCCTAGGGTTTTGGTACCCTTGGTATCTACTTAGTCCAAGAGAGTTATAGATTCATATCTTTTTTCCTTTAATCCCCTAATCCTTTCCCTTGTTCTAAGTTGTGGCAACCCAAAGGCTCAACAAAAATCATTTGTTTCTCCTAGTAGGTGGCCCACAAAAATATCTTGACTCAAGTTGACATGTGTAAGAGAGGCTTTAAATATCTAAACTAATGTATAATATGTAATAATGAAAAGGAAATAATCCCTCACATACTATTTACATAGCCATATGTCCAAACTATTTGGCACCATTGGTTAAAAATTTTGAACTAGTAGGGAGTCTCACTCCCAACCATAGAAACCTTCTAGAACAACTGGAAATCCAACAGATTCACATCCACAAAAATCAAAAGTGTTTGGTATCTAGGTATTAGTTTTATATAGTGGCAACTGTAGTTGGAGAGAAATGAAAATACTTTAAGATAAGACTATAAACCAATAGAGAAAGCCTAGAAAACCTTAGTAAGGAAGCTAATAAAAACCTTGGAGGTAAAAATATTAAAAGAATCTCAAATTCTTGAAGAGGAGGAAGCAATATGAAATACTCTAAGGAGAGGAGCAACAGAAGTGATGTAGATCTAAGGTAAACAAAATACCATAATAATAGGGTACCAAATGAAGATGATCAAACATTTTAGTACCTTTTATGGATATAAAGGAGATAACAACAAGAATATGGAAAAAGAAATCCAAAATGAATCCTCTCCCAGCTATAAGGCTCTTTGTTAATAATGTGTATGAAAAAAGCCTTCGCTGATAGTTTGAACCCTGCCAGCTATGCTGGAAGTTACTAAAAATTGTGATTGTAACCAATTCATCTATGTAACTGAAAGCACGAGGATACGGAAACAAAAAGGAAAATGCCAAGTACGATGCGTGGAAAACCAAACTTAACGCTAAAAGCCTATATATTGAAAAATGCATGAAAGGAAAGAACATAAACGAATCGACACAAGATAAAAGCAATATGGAATACGGCCCTCTTTATTGATATGCTTTTAAAGTCATGTTACAATACGTCTCCTTCCCTTTTAGGGGATAGGAGCGTTAAATATGTTTCTTGTCACATCCATGGATAGCAATCCTTCTTCCGCGTGCCCACATGTAAGATGGGGGCGGACCAAAACAAGTCGCCGCCGCTTGTGTATATGAGTGTTGACTCCTTACTTGCTCCTTTGATGTCGAAGACCTACATTCAAGGAAACAGAAAAGATCAGTAGCACCTGCAGATAGAATAGAACATGTGTTTCCCAAGGCCTACTGTTAGTGTATGCATGAAAATATTAAAACGATAACCAAATAACATCAGAACGACCTAAAAATTTAACAGAAGCATGAATATGTTACCAGGAGGGCATTGCAAGTGGAACAGTCAGGAAATTCCTCACAGATTTGTATTCGCTTCGGGGTGGGACGAATAAACCTGCAATAAATTGTTAGAAAGCACCCTCTTCAATGTCCTATCCAGGAAGCTCCAAATGACCTACAAAGTTGGGGTTAGCTAATTGGGGGTATTTTGGGAAGACCCAGAAGGTCAGATTTCTCCAATTTGGCCTCTATCACCCAGATTTTGATGGTGCCATCTACAGATTAGTAAATGCGGGAAATGATAAAAACATGGTCAAAAATGCTCAGAATGAAGTGAAATTTAAACTACAACCTATTTAAATAACCTAGAATAAGATGCAAAAAGAAAATAAAGGAAATATACCATAGATTTCTAATCGCTCCGGGGTGGGGCGTTTAGAACTACGACAGCTTGGGGGGCGCCCGAGGGCAGGACGCCCACCGTTTGGGACTTTGTTTCGGCACCAATCCACTTGGGATGGGTCCAAAACCTCTTATGGGGTGTTGTCAACAAATTTTGTGGGATATTGTGGCCAAATGTTTGGGTTTGGGCTCCGGATTTGTGCTTCCAATAATCACCCAATAACCTCCCTCCAAAAGAGAGATCAAGGATGTGAAAGGCACAAATCAAAAGGTGTGTGTATGGATGTAAAATGGTAGCACTTCGTTGCTCAAAATGCTCCCTCTCTTCTCTTTTTCTTGGGTGAGAAGTCTCACCAATTTATAGACCTAGGGTCTCTCTGTTTGAATGCGCATGCGAGAGCGCCACTTGAGTTGCATGTCCTATTTTGAGAGAATAGATTATTCCCTGATTTAGAGTCTCCTTGCATGAGGCCTCCAAAATCAAAGACATGCATGACTGAAGTCTCTCTCCTTGATTTGAAGTCGTTCCTCGCAATTGCATGGCCTAAAGCTGCAGTTAACTAGCGGACTTGTCGAGGTTTGACTTTTTGCCAGTCAAACCTGCTATTCGCCTCACCCTGGGGTGAATGCTGCTATTCGTCCCTGGGTGGGATGAATCCTAGTTTGTAATCATCCCAGGGTGGGACGAGTAGAGAGCAAAGTGCCAAAAGGTGCCAAATTGACCCTTGACCTTCCAAACTGCTTTTGGGAGTGGTTAGGACCACTGTTTAACCTCTGGGGGCTGCCCTAGGGGCTGTGTGTGTCAATGCGATCGATGCTTGTTGTCACATAATCGGATTGGTGCTGTTTTGGTGTCTATAGATGCCCCTTTTTGGGAAGCGCTGTGCAAGGCGCAGCGCTGAGCAAAAATAGATAACCAAAGCACTAATGATTAGGGTTTCTCAGTAACCTAACCAACTCTTGATGCCCCAAGTATGGAAAGGGCATGCATTCTTGAATCCTTGCTTTTGACGAGCTAAGGAGCTTAATTCAAGTGTTAACCTTTTTCGGTGAGGTGTTACTTGAGCTTGGACATTGATCAGTCATGAATAGGCAAAGGGTGCAACCTTTTGTCTGTGGGAACCTTGAGTTCATGATTCATGAATGCCAAGTGTTTGATCAGCTTGTGATTATTGCTTGTTTGCTGCCCCAAGCAGGAGCGTGATTGTCTTTGTCAATGATCCTTTGAATGCATGTCATTTCCTTGATTGGGTGTGTTTTTGTTGATTGGTGACTAAGTGTGACTACCCCCTCAAGCGACGAATCGATGAGGGAATGACCGACATGAGAAAAGTGACGAGTCGCTTGACCCAAGATGACTTAGGTAAGGGTGCCTTCAATTGTTTACCGTTGAATGCTTAAGCAGTTTTCGAACATTCTGACCTATTTTTGGTGGGTTTTAACCCTTTTGGTGACGCATCTTGGAGCTGAAATTGTCAAAAATTCGTCCTCCCATGGAGCGGTCCGGCTATGGTAGCCTTCTTAGGGAGTAGGATAGTGACAATTTGTGACTCCAACGTCTATTTTGGATGCCAAGAATGTCAGGCACAAAGGCGCCTTCGTTCGGCAATGTTATTGCTATTTTTGGTTGGGTTTTGACCCTTTTTGTGATGTCATTTGGGGATGAAATTCTCGAAAATCCGTCCTCCCGTGGAGCGGTCCGGCTATGGTAGCCTTCTTAGGGAATAGGATAGTGAGGATTTGTGACCCCGACGTCTATTTTGTATGCCAAATTGTTTTTTTTTAAGAATAGGATAGTGAGGATTTGTACGTCTATTTTGCATGTCCAGAATGTCAAGTGCAAAAGCACTCTCATTGGACAGTTTTATTGCTTGTTTTTGGTGCATTTTGTGCAGTTTTTGATGTTTTTGAAATTTTTGCTCTGTAATCATCCCTGGGTGGGATGAATACCTATTTAGTAATCGTCCTAGGGTGGGACGAGTGCTAACCAGAGTGCTCATCCCAAGGAGGAACGATTACAGGCTCAAAAAGCCTATTTAAGGGCCAAAACTAGATTTTGGGCTCATTTGCATTTGTTTTTCCTGGCGATTTGGAGCTCTGAGGAGGAGGAGGTCAATCCTGCAAAGCGAAGCACTGCCAAATTTTTCCTACCACCATGAGTTCATGGACCGGATCATCAAGCGACGGAGCCGAAGCGAGACCAGTGAGTGTTCTTCCTCTTTATTGTTTGTTTGTTACAGTTTGTAAAACCGCAAGTTAGTTGTTTTTGTCTTTGTGTTTTGTGTTCAATTTAAAACCATGTGGATTTGACATTTGTGATAAACTAAAAGAAACCCTAGTCTAACAAAAATTAAAACTTAACTTAAAACTTAGGTTAACCCTAGTTAAACAAAGATCAAAAGGTAGTTTAAAACTTAGCTTAAAAACTTAGTTTAAAACGTAACTTAAAAACTTTGCTTAACCCTAGTTTAACAAAAATCAAAACTTAGGTTAGAAACGTAGGGTAAAACTGAGCATAAAAACGTAGCTTTAACCCTAGTTATTTGTTGTGGTTTGTGTTTTTGTGTTTGTAATTGATCAGTTGACCTTTAGAGTTAAAAACCCTAGGACTGACAAATGATTTTTTGATTTTTTTGTTTGTTTTTAATTTATCAGTTTAGAGTTAAAAACCCTAGGACTGACAAATTATTTTTGATTTTTTGAATTTTTTAATTTATCAGTTTAGACTTAGAGTTAAAAACCCTAGAACTGACAAATTGTTTTTGAATTTTGTTGTATTTTTTTTTTTAATTTATCAGTTTAGAGTTAAAAACCCTAGAACTGACAAATTTATTTTTTTGTTTGTTTTTAATTTATCAGTTTTGAGCTGTACATTTTGTATTATGCATTGTTGGATATTCATGTTATTACTGTATAATTTTTCATGTGTTTAATGTTTTTGTTTTGTTTTCTTTTGCAGGTTGTGAAGAGTCGGTACCGTGTGCCCACGGTTTTTACGGAAGCGTGGGAGGCACTGACTTTGACTGACTAGGAGTGGCTTGATGCCCTTGGGCTCAAGCAGGTGACTCGGATGGAGCCGGTGGTTGGGGATCGGGCCTATCTGATGGCCCTGATCAACTTGTGGGATCCTCGGACTAATACCTTCCATATCCCAACAGGGGAGATGACAGTTACTTTGGAGGATGTCTATCGAATTCTATGGATTTTGATAGATGGACTGTCGATCAGGACGACATCATGGGATCAACGGACAGCAGTGTTGACACGCTGCTTTGGGCATGGAGAGGAGATGGGTGTGGACAGCCCAGTGGAGAGGGTAGAGGGTGACTGCCAGATTGGTGGCATATTGGTTCGATGGTGGCTAGAGAGGGGTGTGTTGGGAGTGAGGCATGCATTACTGATGGGCCTCATTTCCAACATGTTGCTTCTCGACTCTTCGGGTGTGAGGTTCCCGTGGAACCTGCTAGAGGTGGTGTTTCAGTTGGTGGAGTGCCCGACGGAGGCACCTATGATCATGAGATGGGGACAGACTTTATTGGCACAGCTCTATGATGAGTTGTACGAGGTCCACTACCAGAGGTGAAAGGGGATTAGATGTAGCTATCTATTGTAGTGCTGGGCTTGGCAACACATAGCGGTGGAGAGGCCGATTGGGTTGCCATGGATGACTAGATGGAGATGGTAGACCGAGAGATCGGATACGGGGCATTATGGCAGAGATCTGAGGAGCAGGGTCAGAGTCGATGATGGGCAGGTGTCGTAGGGCACTATGTCGATGCCTTCGCTCGGCTTACTCTAGGGGAGGTGTTCTGGCACCCCTATCGGGACTGTCCAGCCTGGCCTGAGGCTGGAGAGTGGCTTCGATGGGTACGTAGGGGGCGGTGGCTGATTGGGCATCATGGGACTGAGCAGGAGTTTTTCCCATATGGTCGGGTTACATGATAGTTTGGGGTGCACTAGGGGTTTCCTGGTGAGCCCGTGGTCTATCGACATCAGAGGGACGAGAGGACTCTAGCTTGGCCAATCATTGCACCATTGGGTGAGGATTCAGATACAGTGATTGATGTCCCGGACATGGATGACATCGGGGTTACCACTGAGTATGACCAGTGGTGGACTTTACGGTGATGGCGAGGCGAGGGGCCTCTAGGGGGTGCAGAGGTGGCAATAGTAGGGGGATGATGCAGAGGCATTAGGAGAGGGTTGGGGGGTTCCACTGGAGGATGCAAACATGGTAGAGGTGGATGATTTTGGGGGGGTTTGGGGTTCTAGATCAGTCGAAGGTGCAAGACATCCCGGAGTAGTGGGAGCTAGAGCAGGCTACTATCCTAGATTTGCCTATGCCTTAGGCAATTTTAGAGGACATGGAGGCAGGGTTGCATGCTGAGAATGCATGATTGGTGGGGCTACTTCGGAGGTGAGATGAGGAGCTGGGGGAGGCTCTACAGGAGAGGGATCTCTTATGGACTCAGCTAGCGAAGTGGGAGAATGCATGGGCTACGTACCACCGATAGGAGGGGGATACCGATGCTGCACGGGAGAGGGATCTTCTACGGATGTAACTGGTAGAGAGGGAGAAGGTGTTGGCATAGCGTGATGATGTAGTAGCGATGTATCATCGGTGAGAGGTGGAGTGGTGTCGACATCGGATGGATCTAGAGGGAGAGATCATCCACCTCGAGGGGCGGGTACCTGAGCCCTCTAGAGGTGGGTCTTTACACCGGATGAGGGGCAATGATACTGAGTAGTCAGCATCATCTCATCGTAGGTGATTGGATGAGGGGGGGCTAGTGGGCATGATGTGGGGGCGAGTAGCAGTCACCCTGAGAGGTCCCATAGGACCCACACCATGGGGGGTAGTTCCCGTCGCACCGATCCTACATGATCATGGTGGTCGACGCCCTAGGCTTGGGGGTTTTTGAGCTTTTGGATTTTGTTGCGAGGTCAGAGGACCGGTTCATTGTAGCCTACAGGCATTTTTTTGATGATATATATACAGATGACGTTCTTTGTGTTTATACACTTTTCATGGTTTGTTTTTCTATTTATGCATAGTTATTTATGATGATGTATGCATGTGGTATTATGAATGCGATGTTTCTAATTATATGATGTATGCATATGGAATGAATGAAATGAGTTGTTGATAACTTGTCGATGGCACCATAGACTGTACAAGATTTACTGGTCTTTTGTACGTATGTGATGACTTTGTGGAATGACTTTGCATGTGAGAACTTTGTTTTTGTATTTGTTTGTATTTTTTGATGGGGATGGATGTAATGAAATGTACCAGTTGTTTTAAAATGTAGTTAAGCTTTTCTGAGATTCAGATATTTTAACTAACTAGCCAAGACTATACATTTAGCTTGCAAGACTTTTGAACAAGGTATAAATCAGACTTGAGTTTGACCAAGTTATTTCACATCCCTGTGTGTGCAATTGAGTTCGTTTATGTGGTATTTGTCAAGATACCGCCAGTGCCAGATAGGCTATCAACCAAACCTGTATTGAGGATCACCTAATTAGCTCCACTAACTCCATTGTTGTATTTAGTAAGATTAATCCATGGGACAATCTAAGGTACCATAAGCTAGCTCATCCACATGCAAACATTGGTCTACTCACACGCAAAGCTAATGTGATAGACATATCGTCATGCATTTAGGATACCGCCATTGCCAGGTAGGTTATCCACCAAACCCGTAATGAGGATTACCTAGATGGTTGTTCGAATGCTGAGAATTCCAAGGATTCAAGTTCAAGATTTTTATTTGCTCAATGGTTTAGGATACTTGCTCGTTTACATAGTGATAAAAATCACTGTTTATTTTTCTTTTTGTTTTTCTTTTTGAGCAAGGATTTTGAATAGTGGTGATAACCACTATTATTCATTTTGCATTGTGAGCTTCGTAAGGTTGAGCTTGTAGGTTTTTGGTTTATGAATGACATTGATCCTCTTGGCCTTGGGGATGACTACCCATCCTATTCAGGGACATGTAGTACGAATCCTTACGACTTTGGGAACCAAAAGGGATTATGGAGATTATGAAGTACGGGCATTGATCTCTTAGGCCTTGGGGATGACTACCCATCCTTGTCAGGGGCGTGTAGTATGAATCCTTACGACTTTGGAGACCAAAGGTGATTGGAAATGGTCATGATGATGGCTTGTGGGGATTTTGTTTTTGAATGGTCATTGATCCTTTTAGGCCTTGGGGATGACTACCCATCCTTGGCAGGGACGTGTAGTACGAATCCTTACAACCTTAGGGGCCAATGGTGATTGGGATTTTTTCTAGTGGTGAAAACCACTATTGATTAGGGGGAATGGATGGGGAAGAGCTTGTCCTTTTGTCAATTCTCAGCACTCTTGAACCATTCGCACAAGGGGATGAACAGGCTAATATTTCACCTATGGTACCCTAGACTGCTTTGTAGTTTTCCTCTTACATTCACACAACTTGGGAATTATTTTATGTGTTTTAACTTGTGTAGGGATGTTACATAACGAGGCGTGATCCAAGTAAAACTTTCCCTTGTAAAATCTATTTAACTTTGTACGAGTTTTTGGCTAGAAATTTAAAGACAATTGAATGACGAAAACCCTACATACATTAGGAGACAACTGACTATGCTAAAAATGGGGATGGTGTTATTCTAGATGTATGCATTTATAAAATGGATTTGATGTGGAAAATGATGGAATTGCCGAGTAATTACAGTCTATGGTGCTTTTGACTTGTATGACCTAGCAAATATGCAATGTATGGATGTGATGCCTAATGCAACTTATATTTTTGTATTTTTGATTTTTACGAGTATGCATGGAATGGAAATGCAATTTTTTTGTTATTTTTGATGATTTTATTGTTTTTGTTTGTTTTTGAATATTTATTTTGACCAAGCGGTTATGGGTACCCTTGGAGCTTTTGTTTTGACCAAAGGGTTTATGGATACCTTTGGAGCATTTTTGGGGTTGACCAAGCGATTGTGGGAATCCTTGGAGCTTTTGGTTTGACCAAAGGTTTAAACCTTTAAAAAAAACGACAAATCCAGGAATCCTTGGAGCTTTTGTTTGACCAAAGGGTTTATGGACACCTTTGGGGCATTTTGGGATTGACCAAGCGATTTGTGGGAATCCTTGGAGCTTTTGGTTTGACCAAAGGGTTTATGGACACCTTTGGGGCATTTTGGGTTGACCAAGCGATTATGGGAATCCTTGGAGCTTTTGGTTGACCAAAGGGTTTATGGACACCTTTGGGGCATTTTGGGTTGACCAAGCGATTGGGAATCCTTGGAGCTTTTGGTTTGACCAAAGGGTTTATGGACACCTTTGGAGCATTTTGGTTGACCAAGGATTGAATCCTTGGAATTTTGGTTGGACCAAAGGGTTTATGGACACCTTTGGGGCATTTTTGGGTTGACCAAGAGATTACAAAAATCCTTGGAGCTTTTGGTTTGACCAAAGGGTTTATGGACACCTTTGGGGCATTTTGGGTTGACCAAGCGATTGTGGGAATCCTTGGAGCTTTTGGTTGGACTATGGCTCTCTAGATGTGGAATGGCCTCAAATGACTGATGTTCAAGGGTTCTAGTTCCTTGATTCCTTCAAGAGAGGTGAGTCGGTATGTTCCAGGTCCTATTTTACTATCAATCACATAAGGACCTAACCAGTTTTCGATGAACTTGTCCCTTAGATGGGACGACAAATTAGAATTTTGTTGGTTCTCTTTTAAGACCAAGTCACCAACCTGAAAGTCCCTTAGGTGAACCTTCATGTTGTATGCTTTCTTAAGTCGCTCTTGATAGATACGCAAATGCTCGAGAGCATTGACGCGTCGTTCATCGAGCAACGTCAGTTGGTCTAACCGGGCCTGTCGCATAGTGTCATCATCGATGAACTCTTGCATTGAAATGCGCAGTGAAGGGATTTCCAACTCGAGAGGCATGACAACCTCGGAGCCATACACCAGCAAAAATGGAGTTGCCCTAGTGGGCATCCGAATGCTAGTGCGATAAGCCCATAGGGCAAGCGGGATTTGAATGTGCCAATCCTTATGACTATCTATGATGGTCTTTTTGAGGATGGCGACTAGCATTTTGTTTGATGCCTCTGCTTGCCCATTTGCCTACGGATAATAGGGTGTTGAAAAACTGTGCTGAATCTTGTACTTTGTTGTCAAAGCATGCACATCCTTATTCTTGAATGACGTCCCATTATCCGAGATGATCTTGGATGGAATACCAAAATGACATATGATGTTATGCAAAATAAACTCCGCAATGCGAGGTCCCATCGTAGAGGTTAGCAAAATTGCTTCCACCCACTTGGTGAAGTACTCTGTGGCCATTATGATGAACGTGTGATGACCCGACGACGTAGGGGAGATCTTTTCGATTAGATCGAAGCCCCACTACAAAAAAGGCCAAGCCGATTGGATCGGTTGCAAGGCCTGAGAAGGTACGTGTGTCAAATTGGCATGGTGTTGACACTTCACGCACTTCTTTACATACGCGCAACAATCTCGCTCTAAAGATGGCCAATAATAGCCCATGCGGAGAATGCGCTTTGCGATGGCCATACCGCTGAAGTGGCCACCGCATGTACCATCATGGGCTTGGGTGATCGCCCAAGCGGACTCTTGCTGGTCCAAGCAATGGAGGAGGATTCCTTCATAGCTTCGACGATACAAAATGTCTCCTAACAAGACATGTTTTGCCGCTTTCTATTTAAATGATCTTTTCGTGGCTTGTGTCAATCCAAGTGGGAGGTTACCTAGCTTGAGGTAATCCCTAATGGGTGTGTACCAATCCTACTGATCAGAAACCTTGATGGTATGAATGGCCAATCCCTCTTGAAGTTCATCCCTAGCAAAAGCTGAACGGGAAAGAACTTGTAAAAATAGCATTGTGTTGCTATTAAGAGGGGTCGGGGAGAACAAGGACCCCCAGTTGGCTTGAGTCAGACAATCATGGATTCGAGAGAACCTATCTTGAGATGGTTCAATCTGGATCAAGTGGATCCCTGGTTGGTTAGAGCTTGCACGCTCCATCATGGATTGCGATAATGTTTTGACCTGAATGGTTGTCATCTCACCAGAAGGGTCTTGCGGGATTAGTGACCCCAAGGAGGCCATAGTATCCGCAAAATGATTCGATGATCGAGGGAGTGCCTCGATGTCATACCATTCAAGTTGTGCCAGGAATTTGTCCACAAGGGCTTTATAGGCCTGTAGAACTGGGCATTTACATTGGAATACCCCTTTGACTTGATTGACAATTAACAACGAATCACCAAAGATGTTTAAACATTTAATGTTCATGGTGATCGTTGTTTGAAGACCTATGAGCAAGGCTTCGTATTCTGCATTGTTGTTGGTGCACGGGAAGTCTAATTTAAATGATAGAGGCATTGGAGCCCCTTGTGGTGTGAAGAATACAATTCCCATGCCACCTCCTTGCTCACATTTTGAACCATCGAAGAATAGGGTCATGTCGGCTTGTGACTCAGGCTCATTAGAATCTGGTGATTCTAAAACATGGAAGACCCCATCATCCGGTAATTCTATGGTCAGAGGCTGATCGTCTTCAAGAGGAGCCTCTGCCAGTTGATCGATGATGACTTGACCTTTTATGGATTTCTGTCCAATGAATTCTATGTCAAACTCCGTCAACAACATGATCCATTTCGCCGTGCGGCTACTATGATAAGTATGACTCATCATGTATCGCAATGGATTCTCCTTAGACACAACATACGTCTTGTTGCTCAGCATGTAATGGCGTAGCTTTTTGGTAGCAAACACCACTGCCAAGTAGAGCTTCTCAACGTATGCATAGTTAAGTTCATAACTGACCAGGGTGCGGCTAAGATAGTAAGTAGCCTGTTCTTTGTGTAGTTCATTTTTTGGGATAGCATGGCACCCAATGCCACCTCAGTAGCTGAGATGTATAAGTAGAATGACACTCCTGGTCTAGGTGGTGCCAATACTAGTGGTGAAGCCAAGTATTGTTTAATATCATCAAAGGTTGACTGGCACTCGTCATCCCAGTGAAATGCTACCCCCTTGTGCAATAATTTATTCATGGGTCGGCACTTGTCAGATAGCTGCGCTATGAAGCGCTTGATCGACGCGACCTTTCCCTGTAGACTTCTGAGCTGCTTGATGGTAGTTGGGGGAAGCATTTCAAGGATTGCCTTGACTTTGTGTGGGTCTACCTCGATTCCTCTCTTTGAGACTATGAAACCCAAGAGCTTTCCAGATGTGATGCCAAATACGCACTTCTTGGGGTTTAGTCTGACTTTATGTTCAATGAGGCGATCGAGGATCTTGCTCAAGTCATCGAGATGATCTGGGCGCAAAAGAGATTTGGCCAACAAATCATCCATGTAATCTTCCAAAGTTTTGTGCATGTGATCATGGAAGATGTACGTCATGGCACGTTGGTAGGTGGCGCCAACATTTTTAAGGCCAAAGGGCATGACCTTATAACAAAATGTCCCCCAAGGCATTGTGAACGCCATTTTTAGTTGGTCCTCGGGATTGATACGAATTTGATTGTATCCCGAGAAACCATCCATGAGGGAAAGCATTTCATGGCCCGCTGTAGCATCTACCAATGCGTCAATGCTAGGCAAGGGGAAATCATCCTTAGGACTCACTTTGTTTAGATCTCAAAAATCGATGCATATGCGAATCCTCCCGTCGAGATTTTTGATGGGCACCATGTTAGACAACCATGGTGGGTAATCCATGTAGATGACAAACTGTGCATCCAACAGCTTTTGTAGCTCATCTTTGACCATTAAGGCTACTGTTGGATGCATCTTACATAGTTTTTGCTTTATTGGCTTGACTTTCGGATCAAGCGTTAGATTATGCATGACTAGTTACGGGTCTAGTCCCGGCATGTCTTTGTATGACCATGCAAAAACCTCCTTCTTCTCTTTGAGAAGGGCAATGTAGTCGGCTTGCTCTTCGGGGGATAGACTTACCCCCAACTTGATGATTTGCAAATTCATTGGATCTGAGCCGATGTCTACATCAGTCATCTCCTCGACCGACATGTGGGACCCGTCCTCCAACTGGTGTGGAGTTGGGATCAAGTGGATATCATTTGCTGAATTTAGATCATCGTTCGGAATGTCAGGTTCCTCTTCAGCATGGAAGACATCCTGAGTCTGTCCTGGGGTGAAATGGAACATCCCACCACAAGGCCAGTACTCTGATGGGGATGGTGGTGTGTCAACATGATCCTAGTCTATAGCATCTAGGTCTAGATGCAATGACCATGTTGGGTCGATTGGATTATGGATGGGGGTGGTTAAATCAATGGAGATCATGTTGATGAAATGATTTTGGTCTCCATTACCATGGGTGTGGTTACTCGGACATCCTAGATGATCTTTGTGCTCCGGATCAGGCTCTGGAGGTATTGGCATGAATGGATCGGCCTTATGTGTGGATAAGAGGATAGGATCTACCCTAGGCACTGATGGTGCTATAGGGTCTCCAGGCGGAAGATGTTCCCTGTATACCTAGAGTGGCGGGTGCAGTAATTGCTATAACTGTACCTGGTTTAGGTGCCACCTATGCCTTGGCCCTATGTGTAGTTGTTCAAACATGTCATCTATGTCCAAGGGATATTGTTGCTGTCGCATATGATTGAGATAAGCCATCTCAGTTTCATCTTCATAATCACTGTCAGAGATCCAAAGGCCTTCGTTGGCTCCAACAGCTGTTTGTGACATATGAGGCTCATCTTGCTCGAGCAAATTAATGTGGTCCCATCGAGGTTGTTTCGCTCTTTATGGGGGGACCTGATTCTCTTGAGGTGGCATATGCTCAATTGGAGCATCCAAAGGGAACATTGTCAAGAAGCTCTCCTGATAATCATCCATAGGAGTCACTTGTGAATGATTGCTATCAGACTCAAAAGGATCCCAAGGTGCTACCTCATACTCCGACTCATCTTCCGAAGACCCTTCTTGGTCTTGTCTATATCCCTCTTGTAGGTGAGTCCTCGAACTTTCTCCCTTTTTGACCGAAGGGAAAGGGTTGTTAAGGTCAACAAGGTTGGTTGTTAGCAATGGGAGATAATCCCCCAATGTATATGTTGTGTTAGGATTGGCATATGGATCTAATGCCAACCCATCCTTGTTGCCTATCCCTAGGCCTTGCATGTTCTCTACCAAGATGTCTAGGGGCAAGGGGTGGTTGAACCCTACTCCTGACTTGTCATACGGCATTTGATATCTTGGTTGGCAAAGAACACGCACTCCTTGCTCATACCTGCCCAACCCATATCCATGCCAATTGCATTGGCCAAGATATCTCAATGCGAAGTCTGGGTTGGAAAAATAGTTGACATCCTCAACAAAGGGCTCTTCATCTTCATCTTCTTGCATGTAAGGTTCAATGCCATTATCCAGGCCCCCATAAACAAAGTTTGTCTGATTGGGTGGGTAGCCTAGAGGAACCACAGAGCCGATGGGGAGGCGAGGTCTCCCCATGTCCTGCATGGACTCAAGTGTGGGTGTTGCTACAATGTTTCGCACTAAATACTCCCCCAGGCCCATGTTGGCCATCTCAATGGTGATCGTTGGTGGTTGAGGGGGAGCGAATGGGAGTTCTTTCGGAGTCCACTCCATGTAGGGTGAACTAGGCATCTCGACTTCCATTCGGCTAGGCATCTCTTCGATAGAGATGGTTGAGACTAGGGGTGGTTCCTCTTCTAGGGGTTTCTTTCCCTTGTCCTTTGGTGTGGCCACCGTAGGTGGCATCATTGGTGAAGGACCAGATGAGGAAGATGGACCCGGTTGGGGACTTGATGGACTTGTCAACGGGGATGCCTACAGAATCGGACCCTGTTTAGATGGATTCAACTAAAAATCCAAATGTGTTGATGGAAGGGTCGATTGCGGCATGAATTGCACCGTATTGCAGTACTTGAAGGGCTCTAAGTCTGTCGGGACTACATGCACCTGTCCTTCAAATGTGTACTTTAGGCACTGATGAGCTATCGAAGGGACACACTTCATGTCCCTAATCCAAGGCCAGCCCAACAAGATATTATAGGCCATCTCACCTTCCAAGATGTGGCACAATGTATGAATAGTCTTTTGTCCCACTTGGATGGGTAGGACAATTGTGCCAACCATCGAGCATATCGCATCATTGAATGCTCGAAGAGTATAGGTGGAGGCCACGATGTGAGATGTCGACAACTTTAGATGTTTCAATGCTGTTGTTGTAATGATATTACTAGATGAGCCAGTGTCCACCAACACCCTCTTATACGAAATCTCGTTGACCCATGCAATGACGTGCAGGGGTGGATCCGCCACATCACCAATCACCGATTTCAATTCATCTTCTCTAAAGGTGATGACTGGTTCTGTACATTGTTTTACATGTCCCACAAAGTTGTTGAAAGAGTTTGCTTCATGGGGCTGTAGCTCGATGGCTTTTAATATCTCCATTAGAGCCTCCCGATGGGGCGCTGATTGTTGAATGAGCTCATATATGGAGAGCCTAGCCGACGTGGTCCTTAGACTTTGGGTAAGTCTAGTCCGAATCATGGCCACTGGTCTAGGTGGGGGAGGTTGCGTAGGGTGTTGTTGAGGTTGTGACATCGATGGAACCTCTCTTGTGGCCACCGCGGGGGCAGCTCCTGGATACCTCTTGTTCCTAGTCACTATGCTTATCATCCCTACATACCCCTGCATGGGGCAATTCTATGTTGCACCTCATTGACTTGAAGGGGTTTTTCCTATGCATCATGGGTAGGTAGGGGGTCTCTGAAGACTCCCATTTATTGGTTGTTTGGCGCTACGGGGTTGTCCACTGCCAACGTCTTGTTGTCAATTAGGTCTTGCACCAAGCCTTTAAACTTCCAACATGCATTAAGGTCATGTCCCTTCCATCTGTGGAACCTACAATACAAGTCCTCCCTGTACCCCTTAGGCTTTGGTGCATTGGGGTCTATGGTTTGAATCTTGAGCAGGTTGATCAAGTTTATCGCTGACAAGCGGTCAAACAGGGAGTCCCTAGACTCTGTGTAAGGTGTGAATTGTCGCCTAGGGTGACGCTGCTGATTTTGTTCTTGCCTCTGATTTTCTCTATCATAATTGTTAAGAGGCACCACCTGATAGTTAGCATTTTGGGGTTGTGTTGCTTGTGCAGGCTTAGGGACGTTTATAGCAACCTGATTGACCGCAGTGGGTTTTTGTTGCATGGTCCCTATTTTGGTGTTCTTAGACCATTCTTTCTTCTTTGGCTTGGCAATCTCACCATCCTGTATCTTGATCTCCTCAATGATTCTGGCTTGCGCTAGAGCTTCCTCTAAAGTGGCATATTGTTACAGTTGCAATAGCATGGAGATCGATCTCAAACAGCTCTTTGAGAACATTTGGGTCAGGTCGGACATGGGAGGGAGGTAGGGCAACTTTGAAAGCAACGTCCTCCATCGGTTCCCATATGCCACCATGGTTTCTTCCTCATACTACCTGAGGCTAGCTAGGTCACTTAGTGATACCTTCTTCTTGGTGTTGAAGGTGAAGCATTCGAGGAATGCGTCCACTAGCTGATCCAAGTTATTGATGCTATGCTTTGGTAATTGAGTGAACCAATCCGAGGTAGGGCCTACGAATGTGGTTATAAATGTTCTTAGTAACAAAGCATCATTGTCCTGAATGCCAAAGCATTGGCTCAAGAATCTAGTCACGTGCTCTTGGGCATCCTCCTCCCCTCTAAAGAGTGCCAACTAGGGCAGTTTAAAGTGTTCAGGGTATGGGGGTGTCGACACTGATGGATGCACAGGGTGACTATGGAGTTGGCATAAAGTGGGCTTTTGGGGCCCAGAAGTCTTGGTCTCCATAGACTCTAAGCGCTCTAGCAACGCTTTATATGCATCAGAGGATTTGATCTCTTCCTCCTTGGTTTGCTCCCATTGTGGGTTGTGGGGAACTTGAGGCCTATGGAGGGGTGGCCGAATAGCACCCCCTCTGCCTTGGTAGGGCATTTCAGCCCGCTCTTCTTCTTGCTCATACTCCTCATAGGCTTCTTGAGGAGTGCCTAGGCGAGACCTATAAACATGGGTGGGTGCCCACGGAGGGTGCCCATCATTGTTTCTGGGAGTGGCCTCCCGCTCAGGTCTAGGAGGTCTCGGAGGCAGCACTTGGTAAGGTCATGGAGACCTATCTCGCACCAAGGGGTTATGCCTCTCATACACTTCTACTTTATGCATGCGAGGGGTTGGGACCTTCTCAGGCACATTGTTCTGAAGCAATTCAATTATTTGACATTGAATGCACTCTTTGTTAAGGTGATACAGATGCTCTAACTATTGTTGATCTTGCCTGAGCTGCATGATTTGTGCTTGGTGGGTGGCATGTGTGGCAAATTCCAAGTCAATTTGTTCTATCATCTCATGTTTAGGAAGCCTAGATGCCTCTCCTACATGTCTATCTCGATCATGGTGATCCGAGATCCCTATGGGTTGCTTTCCTCTATCGAGGTTAGCGGCATTCACCCGAGGCTCTGGCCTCAATGGGTGATCCTGATACATAGCAGGTGTGGAGGTGCATCGCTCCCACGTTGTGTATTGCTCTTGAGGAATGTAGTGGTCTTCCTCATACTCCCTTTCGTATGTGTGAAAGGGGTGGGCAGAATTGTCTTGCCCTATCTGGAGAGCCTTGTGCTCTGGATTTTGTCTAGTGTTTCTAATAGTAATAAGGGGTAAAGGAGGGATGATGAAATCATGTGGCCCCTCCTTATGGACCCTATGTTGCTCTAGCACTTCATCACTAGGCCACTCATAACGAGCATCTAAGGGAGGCCCTCCTGTCTATGTTGAGTGCCACGTGTAGGTTCTCCTCTTGAAAGGATCTATGCTGAGTGGGGGTGCCCCTCAAAGAGGTGCCTCTATAGTCCTATTCTGTAATGGCATGATGTGGACTATCTTGTGTGTCAAGCCACCAAGGCGGGATGACCAAGTCCTCAGGACTATATCGGAGGTGACTTGTCCCCCTTTGTGCACTCTCTACAGCTCCTGCCCGTGATTGGGCTCGGCTACGAGTGTACACCATGGTGATGTTTTCCTACAAGATGCGTAGATTTTTATTTCTTTTTATGATTTTTATGCTACACTAAACAGGAAATATCACACACACAAAGCAATGATTATCTCATTTAAAGATTAAAAGTGTGCCCTAAATCTGGTTTAGTGTGTTTTGATGTTTGTTTTGAAAGCTTTTGTAAAGAACGTTTAAATGCAATATGATGGCTCTTATGACTCCCAAAAATGGTCACCCCTTCGATATACCATTGCCGGGCCGATATACCAACCTCTCTATATACCCGCCCTTACGTGAGGGAAACTATTGGTACGTGAGAGCAGATGGTACGTGGAACATAGGCGGTACAGAAGGGGAATCACTCTATTTATGACACCTACCATAGAAGACTTATCCTCATGCACTGGGAATCACCCCAACTACACTTGGTCAGCTTTCATCAGGATTTACGTCTAGCAACAGTCACGATCGGGGTTATGTATGCAATATCTCAAGCCAAGGTGGTGATGAAATCCACCGTTGGTCTTGCTCAAGGGTTGGGGTTTTACGACCAACTCCTTGTTGTTTTAAATTACCACGTGGTGTGTGGGGTTCTTTTTAAGTTGCATAAATGAAGGAAACAAGCATTCAAACTCTCCTATGCAAGCAAATAACCAGAAAACAGAAAACAGAAAGCAAAAATTGACAGAAGGTGTTTAGGACCCCTACCTCTTCTCTGCCCAAATCGGATGCCTCTGAATTTCTGCCCTAAAATTGCACAGAGAGCTATTCATCCCGGGGTGAGATGAATAATAGATCTGTATTCATTCCAGGGTGAGACGAATTCCTATTCATCTCAGGGTGGCATGAATTCCAGCTCTGTATTCGTTACAAGATGGAACGAGCAGCAGTCCAGTGCTTGAAAACTTGGTACCTGTAAGAAAAAACAAGTAACTTTTGATCAGAAATTTAATCTTAAAATCAAGGGACAGAGGTCCCACCATGATCGCCATTGAAAGCATGAGGATACGAAAACAAAAAGGAAAATGCCAAGTACGATGCGTGTAAAACCAAACTTAACGCTAAAAGCCTATATATTGAAAAATGCATGAAAGGAAAGAACATAAACGAATCGACACAAGATAAAAGCAATATGGAATATGGCCCTCTTTATTGATATGCTTTTAAAGTCATGTTACAATACGTCTCCTTCCCTTTTAGGGGATAGGAGCGTTAAATATGTTTCTTATCACATCCATGGATAGCAATCCTTCTTCCGCGTGCCCACATGTAAGATGGGCGGACCAAAACATCATCGCCACTTGTGTATATGAGTGTTGACTCCTTACTGCTCCTCTGATGTCGAAGACCTACATTCAAGGAAATAGAAAAGATCAGTAGCACTTGCAGATAGAATAGAACATGTGTTTCCCAAGGCCTACTGTTAGTGTATGCATGAAAATATTAAAACGATAACCAAATAACATCAGAACGACCTAAAAATTTAACATAAGCATGAATATGTTACCAGGAGGGCATTGCAAGTGGAACAGTCAAGAAATTCCTCACAGATTTGTATTCGCTCCGGGGTGGGACGAATAAACCTACAATAAATTGTTAGAAAGCACCCTCTTCAATGTCCTATCCAGGAAGCTCCAAATGACCTACAAAGTTGGGGTTAGCTAAATGGGGGTATTTTGGGAAGACCCAGAAGGTCATATTTCTCCAATTTGGCCTCTATCACCCAGATTTTGATGGTGCCATCTGCAAGTTAGTAAAGGCGGGAAATGATAAAAACATGGTCAAAAATGCTCAGAATGAAGTGAAATTTAAACTACAGCCTATTTAAATAACCTAGAATAAGATGCAAAAATAAAATAAAGGAAATATACCATATATTTCTAATCACTCCGGGGTGGGGCGTTTAGAACTGCGACAGACTTGGGGGCGCCCGGGGGCAGGACGCCCATCGTTTGGGACTTTGTTTTGGCACCAATCCACTTGGGATGGGTCCAAAACCTCTTATGGGGTGTTTTCAGAAAATTTTGTGGGATATTGTGGCCAAATGTTCGGGTTTGGGCTCCGGATTTGCGCTTCCAATAATCACCCAATAACCTCCCTCCAAAAGAGAGATCAAGGATGTGAAAGGCACAAATCAAAAGGTGTGTGTATGGATGTAAAATGGCAGCACTTCATTGCTCAAAATGCTCCCTCTCTTCTCTTTTTTTTGGGTGAGAAGTCTCACCAATTTATAGACCTAGGGTCTCTCTTGTTTGAATGCGCATGCGAGAGCGCCACTTGAGTTGCATGTCCTATTTTGAGAGAAAAGATTATTCCCTGATTTAGAGTCTCCTTGCATGAGGCCTCCAAAATCAAAGACATGCATGACTGAAGTCTCTCTCCTTGATTTGAAGCCGTTCCTCGCAATTGCATGGCCTGGAGTTGCAGTTAACTGGCGGACTTGTCGAGGTTTGACTTTTTTCCAGTCAAACCTGCTATTCGCCTCACCCTGGGGTGAATGCTGCTATTCGTCCCTGGGTGGGACGAATCCCAGTTTGTAATCGTCCCGGGGTGGGACGAGTAGAGAGCAAAGTGCCAAAAGGTGCCAAATTGACCCTTGACCTTCCAAACTACTGTTGGGAGTGGTTAGGACCATTGTTTAACCTCTGGGGGCTGCCCTAGGGGCTGTGCGTGTCAATGCGATCGATGCTTGTTGTCACATAATCGGATTGGTGCTGTTTTGGTGTCTACAGTAACCAAAAAAAAAATGTGTATGAAAAAGAAAGCTTATTTGTAATCTGGGCCTAGCTAAAAAAAGAGAATTCTTTCCCTTTTAATGTATTTTGAGTTTCATTAATAGAATTTTAACCTTTTCACTCAAAAGAAAACTTTATAATTATTTTTTCCAATTGATTTTATTGGATTGAAACAGGCCCCACCCATATTACGTCATCACCACATAGTGGTATTACAACAAAGCTTGGATATTATCCATGTATTAATTGACAAGATTTAAACCTTGATCTTCTCCTAAATGTCAAGGAATCTAACTAGTTGAGCTAATGCAACTTGATAACTTTATAATTAAATATTAATCACTAATAATAAACATTTTATATTAATTTAATTTATATATATATATAAAGGTGTTCTTATCGAGACATCAAAGTTGTGGTATGTCTTTTGGCTATTATAAAAAACATGAGTTCAAAACACCTAAATTGGTACCATGTAGATGAATCTAATTGGATGAGCTAATGAAACTTGAAAACTTTATAATTAAATATTAATCTCTAATAATTAAGCTTTTATATTAATTTTATATATGTGTGTCTTGTGGAGACATCCAATATGTAGTATGTCTTTTGGCTCTTATAAAAAATACGAGCTCAAAACACCCAAATTAGTATATCTTTAGAGTCTCATCAAGAAAACCATGTTTGAACTCTACAAAATAGACTTGTTATACCCTAAGTGTACTTAGCATCCTACTTTTTAAAAATATACATTATACAAGACTAATAAGAAAAATGAGAAAAGCATATTAATTATTTACTTTTACTTCCAAAATAACTTATGGAATATGAACATTTGGGTTGCTTATAGGACCCATTAACTACCATATATTTTTAAATTAACATAATAATTATAGGCTTGAAGATCTTAGGATATGTACATAATAAGCTTAAAATTAGTTCTTACCTTTTAACTTTGCATGTACTATTTTAGCCATACTAATTGATGAGCTAGTATGAAGGGGTTGATAAACCGATTCTTGAAACATTAGTGCAAACATAATCATAAAATAGAAGGAAAAATAATATGCTCACATAATCAACATGAATATTTATCCTAGAAACACTTGATCGAGGAAACCAATAGAAAAACACAATCGCTCCTCTTACACTTATCTTTATTATTCATATGCATATTGTGGTGCATATTCTTATACATATTCTAGTGCCTCACACCCAATCTAATCCAACTATAGACCATGCATAGATTGGATGATCCACCCAAGTGGGGATGGATGGATAGGTCAACTAGTGAGGGATACATCAATATATAGAATCATTACAATAGCTTTTCTTAACTACAAACCATGTTTTTCTATCTTTAGATATATCTTTTTACCTTTTATATTTTTTATATTTTTGGCTTTCTTGGATTTTTTTCATTTTTATGCAAAGGATACACTACACCCAACAACCTTCCACTTGTTGAATACTTTGCAGTAGGGCCTATAAAAATCATAAATTCTACCACTTAGAGAAACTAAGTCAATTGTATCCTTGCACCAAGAAAACTTCATTGACATCTCTAACTTGTGACTTCTAAGCTCCATCCAAACCCATGACCATTGTCAACCACTCCACATACTAGGTCAAAACTTATCACTCTAAGCTCCTAAGAATCCACACTCCCTATGGTTCCGCATGTCAACAAATATTCTCCATAAAACTTGAGTCATACCATCCAAGTACCTTACTGCTACATGCACTTCTTGTGCTCTTGATAATCCTTCCCTAGGACTCAACTCACAACCTACTCTTTAGGTATCACCTAGGCATTTGAGACCAACAAACTATCCATACACAAGATCCTATACTTCTCCAACACAACACCCTGTCACACAAGAACAAAGAACCTTTATCTAGGCTTACTATCCCATTCATTCACATCTCTTGCACATAAGAGCAACACAACTCAAATTCATCACACACTAGAGAAGCCACAATGCTAACTGCTTGCTCTAGGCACTCCTAGTATGAATAAGCACATAATATTCATGTTCAACCCACAATGTCCACTACCCCTCTAGCATAGCATACTCACCTCACAAAGACCAATGTGCATTACCACAATGCCCACACAATCCCCTTCCTGCCATGCAAGCACCTTAGGACTCACGACCCCTAAATTGTCCCACTGATCCAAAGCCAACATTTTGTCCTCACACAACACAAGAACAAAGCACCAACCATGCTCATTGCCCCTTTTAGCACTTCCTATTAAAGTACAAGAGCAACAAGCATGTCATCCTTCCTTCACACTAGATTCACATACGTAAAACTCCCACTCAAAAATAGGTTAATTGCAAACCAAAGATATCCTTGCTCTTCTCAAACCCAACTAAACCCTAGTAACAAAGGCATCCTTGTGAAGCCAATAACCATGCTCTCATACTAGATGAAGAAATTGATAAACCTATTCTTAAGATATTAGTGCAAACATAATCATAAAATAGAAGGAAAAATAATATTCACACACAATGAACACAAATATTTATGCTGGAAACCCTTGACCCAAAAAACTAGAATAAAACCAAATCTGATTCTCTTGCTTTTTTTTATTATTCATATGCATATTCTTATACACATTCTAGTGTTTTACATCCAATCTAATCCAACTATGAACCATAGATAGATTGAATAATCCAAATGAAAATGGCTAAAGATAGATGAATAGGTCAACTAGTACAACGAAAAAAATAAAACTTTAATATCAAAAGTTTTTGATTAATTCAATAAAACAATTAACTTCAAAAAAAAAATTGGTCTTGACCACAAGGGTTTCGTGGAGAATATGTTGTTCTTAGTTACACTTCAGGTTGGTTCCACGAGTCTATATGAATTAGAAAAGCTACAGGAACCTCGGGAAAACATACCATATATAGTAGTGTCTATTAGATAGAAAATGTTTGAATGTTTGCAGCTTCTGTAAAAGATGCTGATTGCCCAAAATGGCCATCTGTGAAGATTTTATTTACAATTAACTGTATTCATGGTACTTTTGGTTTTTCAATTGGTTTCTTATGATTTTATAAACTGTCTTATGAAGTTGTAAAGTTGTAGATTTGAATTGAGGCTAATAAATAAGTTGATGAATAAATTTATTGGTCCAAAGTCCACTATAAAATTTTAATTATTTTGTTTAAATGTTTTCATGTAACTTGGGTTCTTTTAATTTTTAATGAACTTTGTTTTTGAATAATACTTTGATAATATAAATAACATCCTTGTAAACAACACTCACCCATTTTTTAAAAAACTTTGATAAAGTTTATATATTAATATATCACCATTACTACTTAAAGGCTCGTACAGTTTCTTAACCGCATCTACCAACAAATACCAGACTCCTGAAATTTCTCGACCGTTTCTGTGGACAAAAATCAGAACGTGGCCATTGGTTGGGGCCTCGGACAGTACGACCCAAAGCTAAATGGCATATTTACCTAATTTGATAATCGAGTAGAGCCGGAAACGAATCAAAGTGGATCCACAGGGCACACAGTTAAAAATGCATACGAGAATTTTATATATATATATATAGGAATTTCGCTCGCATTTAGTGAGTTTAGATTTTATTAATTTTGTGAAATGGTATTTTTAAGGTTTGAATTGAGGTCCAACACTTACCAATTCACCTAGTGTTTAAAGACCTATCAGAACTAACCAAACACTTATCAATCCACCTACATCTTGAAAGCTTACCAAAATGACCAAAATCTCATAACTTATTGTTTCTATCCGTCAATTGTCATCCCCTAATTCCATTATTATGAGAAGAGAACTTATTGTTTCTGTCATTTGTCAAGACCTAATTGCATTATTATGAGACGAGAACTTATTGTTTCCATCTGTCAATTGTCATGACCTAATTCGAATTTCCTGTGACATTATTGCTTGCAGCGTCAATCATGTGCTGCTCATTTTGTCTCGGCCTCCTCCGTTGTCTCACATGTCATCTATTTTCTCTTATGACAATAGTGCAGCGTAGCTTTTTCAGAAGCCTTGGAATGTAGCTATTTTCCACTACAATTTCTTGGTAGAATGGAAAGTGAGGAATTTGAGGTTAAAAGTTTCAATATTACACAGTATCTTCATGGTTAGTGGTCAATGGAGATCTTGCTCTAAAAATATAGAAAATTTACATCCCTCTACTGTCGTGGTTTCAGGTTCTTAATGTGTATATACAAGATCTACAAATAATTGAGCATGAAATTTTAACAGAGTTTTTCAGCTGTGATGTGGTAGCTAATACGTGGTGACAGATATTTATGGCCTGCGGGGACAAAAATGACATTTTGTTCTCGTGGTTACGTCAGAAATTCACGTACCCAATGAGTTTGGAAGCGCGAAATCATAATTATGAGATTGAAATGAAATTTAGTGGAGGGTGCAATTCTGGGATAAGATCATTGTTACTTCAGAAATTCACGTACTCTATTATGAGTTTGGAAGTGCGAATTCATGATTATGAGATTGAAATGAAATTTAGTGGAGGTTGCAGTTCTGAGATAAGATAGTTCCAACATCTGAGATATATCATATGCAGACGGAGGGAATACAGAAGAAGATGACATGAGATATGTCAGGATGCATAAGGAAAGAACGTGACCGACATGACTTATCAATCGTGTACGTATTCAACTAATTAGAATTTTATTTTTATGTGATTGATAAGTTAAATACAGGCCCTCCAAATTCCAACCAATTAAACCGTATGTAATTCCCATCATAAGATATTACTGACATAAGATATTCAAAATCTGTGACCTATATGTGATCACATGTTAGTATTACTGTGTAGCTCTACAGAAGAATGCTCCATAGAGAGTAGCTTTTAGGAGGATTTTAACATTAGATACTGTGCTTTAAGCATAATTGGTTCTGTTGTCTCGCTTGGGATTCCGTTCTCCACGCATATAAATGCTTGTTCAAAGAATTGACATGGAATTCCTTATAGCTTTAACAATAAAACCATAGTATATTACGCTTAAGGGTAAGGATAAAATGTCTCCTAATCAAATATTGAGACAATAACGTTCGATATTCTGTCCTATCTATGTAAAGAAGAGAGTTGTAGGAATTGTTAGATTATACATTAAAAAGTAACACTGCCGAGTAGTCCAAACAATATTAGAAAGTTAAATAAAATAAAAGGAGGTATATATATATAGGTTAGTGTAAGATATTTTTAGGATTTAGTTGTCTTTTTTAATTGATGGAAAGGGGGTTTTGAAATGTCCCTGAACCTTTTACAATATCAAGACAAAAAGAGGATTCCCAGGAAGGGATCCCACAGAGAGACAAAAAAAAGGGAAACCAAAAAAGAGGATTCTCATAAAAGGATTTCACGGAGAGACAAAAAAAGAGAAACGAGACTGACACAACAATCCTTAAACACAAGCAAAGACAGAAGGGAAAAGAAAACCCAACAGAAACTAGGAAATCGAACCAAACCAGGGAAGCGAGCAGGATCATATCTGGACCTCAGGATCTATCTACTTATCTTCATCAGCGCTCTGGGTTGGGTGACCAGAGACATAAGGATTCTTGATTTGGTCGATGACCTTCCCAGCTTGGGTAAGGAGGGAATTGGCCAGGCTAACCAAATCATGGAGGTTGCCAATGAATGCAAACACAATAGTAGGAAGAACCATAGCAGAAGAACCATCGGGAGACAAAATAGGAGGTGCGCTACGAGAAGGGGTTTGTATGCTGGCAATAGGGGATGCAACAATAAAAAATATTCTTGATCCAGAAGCTTTCATTTTCCTATTTCTCCGCTAGACGGCTTGAGACGTTTGGAGCACCGAATCGAGGAGGGGGTGGCTTCATTAGTGGATAATATTTTATGCTTCCCCAGCTTCCCAGACACCTCAAACTCAAAGTCTGACTCAATATCAATATTATCCTCAATCGTAGGGGATCCCTTACTAGGATTAGAGGCCACTGGCTGGACTTCAACCCTTTGAGCTGCAAGAGGAAGAATCTATAGTGGAACCTATGGTGGAACCAGAGGGGGGACCTACGCATTCCTCTGCACCATGTGGTTGTAAATCATAATATATAGTCCTTGGTTCTTGTGCTAAGCCCACTTCCCTTCATGAACACTAATGGTGGAAAGCTTCATGGACCTAAATAAGTAGTCTAGTACATTGATAAATTTGGACTCCCTTGGGTGGTTGAGGAAGGCCAAATAAAATCTACGAAGTACCAAATTGGGGTTGAATTATTCCATCATCGGGATGGGTACCTTATTCCAAGGCGCTTTCAGGTCCTTATGAATAAAACCACTATTTTCTTTGGCCAAGTGTTTACCTTTATCACAGAAATGACCCAATTCAGTAGTAATGGAGTGCTTGTCACATCTGATGCACTCCCCATCATTCACCAACCTAGACACTTCAGCAATTAAGTTTGGAGTAATACAAAAACACAGGCCCTTCAAAGTGGCATTCCCATTATCCCAAGTGCTAACAAGTTCCATCGATAACTCCTCTTCATGCCCATTAAATTTTTGTAGGAAGGGAAGGAAGCCATGGGAATCTAGAATCTCCTCAACAATAGGGTCCAAAATAAGGGTATTAGGTTCCAATATCACCATTAAGAATGACAGGCTTCTATCATCACCTTCTAGAAAAACCTTGCTCCTCCTGGCACCCTTATTAGCTAAAACCACCCAGTCACCCTCATCGAGCCTTCTAAAACCACTAGTAGCACCACCCAAGTATGATACTAGGGATTGGGGAGGATGATTAATAGGAGTGGTGTGAGGAGAAGAAAAATTGAGGATCATACCACCAACTCAGGACTAGATAGCCCAGATGGATCATTGATGAAGGAGCATAAAATCAAGGTGCGAGGTAGCGCGTGCCACAATAGAGCTAGAATCTAGCAAACCATTGAGGACCCACCAAGAAAGAAAAATGGAAGGCTTGCACGGGAAAGTGGTATGAATTTGCACCCATTGAAGATTACCGAAGTGTACGAGGATGCAACAAAAGGATTTGATTGAGTAACTAAACTGAAGATGAAAAAAGGAAGCCAAGTCGACCCTCCACTTGTAGTTGAAATTCCATTTTAGATTGAACTGCCTCCTTCGAAAGGGCATCCACTCACGAGCCACTTGGAAATAGAAACACGTCAGACCCACTTCGAAAATAAAACAACCTTCAACCCTCAAAGTTCCCCAAGAGTTGAATTTCCAATGATCGAGTGGGAAGGAATTGATTGGGCATCTGAGCTAAAAATGATGAAAGGGAACCAAGTCAGACCACCACCTGTAATTGAAGATTTGATTCACCATGATTTATCTTCTTCGAAAGAACATCCTCTCACAATCCATTTGGAAAAAATAACACATCAGACCCTCATCATAAATAGAGCTTCGATCAGGCTTTGAAGTACCCAATATTTTGAAATTCCAGCTATCGAACGAGTGGGGCCACCCAGCCAATGACCCAGGCCCACGAGGCATCGGGCATGAAACAATTGACTTCCCATGAAAATTCATGAGTGGAACCATGCTAGAGTTAAACGCCCATGTGGGAGACTGATTTGCCCAATCCTGGGCATTCATATTGCTATCCTTGTTGGAAGGTGAAGAAGGTGATGAGGGCCTATTTGGGATAGTGGTGGAGGGGCACCCACAATCGAAACCTATCCAACTATGATTAGAAATTTGCAGGCCACGGTGGCACCACCTCACCATGACTAAAGTTCATTGAATATGATTACTGATTTGAAACATCATGATGGAGGTAAAATTCAATGATTTCACTGGGAAAATCACTATCCCAAACTTGGAGGCCTATCTGGTTCAAGCCTAGGTTCACCATCAAATCAGTAGCTCTGTTACCTTCTCTATAAATGTGTTGAACTAAGGATTGATCAAAGAGTCTAAGAATCCTTTTTGACTCATCAATAGCAATAGCAACAAACCACGCAGGAGGAGAGGAACCCTTGATGAAGTTGATGGTATTCAATGAATCCCCTTCAACGATGAGATTGTGGAACTGTCTATTGGTAGCTAAGGTGAGACCCTGGAACAATGCTCGAGCTTCAGCAAAGTTGTTGGACTGGACACCAATTGCCTCGATGAAGGCAAGAAGGATTCTACCTTGGTCATCCCTGATGAGACCTCCCATGCCATATTTGCCAGGGTTACCTTTAGCAACTCCATTGAAGTTGAGTTTGAACCAACCCAAAGGAGGCGGGACCTAGCGAACTGAGGATCTATCAAATTTTGGGAATTGAGGCTTGGAAGGTCCAACAAGGAGATTAAACAAAGAAATGAGATGGATCTCAATGCCATGACCTCGACTTTCAGGGCAAGGAACAAGGCTAGCATTCTCTCAAGCCAGGGTGAGAATTTTGGAAATGATAGAAGCAGGGCTATAGGAAGAGTCATTGAAGGCCCTATTATTCCTCTTGAGCCACACTTGCCATAGGAAATGTGGAAGATAGAAAAACCATAGGGAGCGAAGGCAGATGTGGTGGAAGGGATTGGGCCATTGGGTGCAAAGGTCCATGATGGTATTAGGAGGAGCCCAAGAAAGACTGAACTCTGACATGAGGGAGGACAAGATGGTTGAGGTGAAAGGGCAACCCAGGAAGAGGTGGGGGATCGATTCCCAATCAAAATGGCACATATAGCATCTATTGGTAAGGATTAACCCATAGTGAGATAGGTTATCTAAGGTTAAGACTCTGTTTTGCACAACAAGCCAAAAAAAAATGTAACTTTGGGAATGAGGTGGTGAAGCCAAATGAGATCAGCTGGAAACTAATTTTGTAGAGGTTCTTCCTAGAGGAAGTAGGCAGATTTGACATTAAAAATACCTTGATCAGTGGCTCCCCATAGGATAGAATCCTGAGATGGATTAGATGGGATAATAGAGGTTCTGAGCAAGTCTGAAAGGGCTTTGGCAACTTCAGTAGAACTAGGGATATCATCAGAGGAAGGAATGGGTTTCCATGAAGGATGTTGGTTGCTATCATAGAAAATGAAGTTGGACACAAATTCCCCAACAGACCAATCAAGAAGAGGCTTTAGGAGACAAAGCTCAGGATAATTGATGAGAGGATGGTCTGAGATCCACAGGTCTTCCCAAAATTGAATGAGGTTGCCATTCCCCAATCACCATATGAGTCCTTTGGCGAGGATGCTTCTGGTATGGGACACGATATTCCAAAACATCGATCCATCAGGACAAATGGAATCTGCAAAGAAATAATAGTGGTAGAGGTATTTGCTTTTGACAATATCAACCCATAGGGTTTTAGAGTCAGACAAGATTTGCCATCCCTGTTTGCATAATAAAGCCATGTTCATTTTGGACACTTTTCTAAATCCTAGGCCCCCATGAGCCTTCCTTGTACAAACTTTATCCCACGCTACCAAAGGAAATCTATATTTATTTTTTGACCCTGACCAGAGAAACTATTTTTGAATTTGTTCAATTTGTTGGCAAACTTATTTGGGAACTTTGAAGACCAACATGAAGAAAACTAGAATGCTCTGGAGGTAGGCTTGGACTAAAGTTGCTTTGGCTGCCTGACTGAGGAAAGTGCCTTTCCACCCTACCAACTTTTTCATGATGCGCTGAATGACTCCATTCCACATTGCCTTCGTTGGTTTACCCTAAAAGAGAGGAAGGTCGAGGTAGGTGGCTGGCAGATTTGCAATGTTGCATCCCAAAATCTAAGCTATTTTGAGCTACCTTTCTTCAGGAGTATTGATGAAATACAAGTTGCTCTTTGTGAAGTTGATTCTCTGACCTGTAGCCTCTTCATAATCATTTAGGATGTGTTTGATGGCCTGAGCTTCAGGGACAAAGGATTGGGTGGCCAAGATAGTGTCATCCATGAATTGTTGATGAGAAAGTGGAGCGAGACCAGAAGAGGCTTTGATCCCATAAATTGACCCATTAGCACATGCCGCCTTGAGATCTCACCCTAAGGATTTAACAAGAATGATAAAAAGGAATGGTGACATGGGATCATCTTGCCTCAATCCCCTATGTATTTTGAAATAGTCAATCGAAGAGCTATTGGAAAGGATAGAAAACAAGGTTGTGCTGAGGCATTCCATGGTGAGTCTAATCTAGTCCTCATGGAACCTAAACTTGGAGAGGACAGCCAAGATAAAATCCCAGGAAACTCGGTCAAAGGCTTTATTCATGTCCAATTTGAGAAAAAAACTTGGCTTTTTGCTTTTAGATATGGAGTGGATTAGCTCATGAATGGTGATGATACCATCAGTAATCTATCGCCCTTGAACAGAGCTCCCTTGGCACGGGTCTATGATTTGGGGAAGAATTTCCTTTAGGTGATTGGCCATCGTTTTGGTGAGAATTCTGTATAGGACATTGCATAGACTGATGGGTCGGTAGTCTGAGAGGGAATGGCATTCCTAGGATTTGGGAACAAGGGCTAGGAAAGTAGAATTGACATATTTAGGTAAGGATTTGGTGCTCTGGATTTCCTGAATAGCAGTAGTGATGTTAGGGCCAATGATGTCCCAGAAGGTCTAAAAAAACCTTGGGGGAAACCCATCCGAGCCAGGGGCTTTATCGAGGGACATTGAGAACAGAGCATCTCTAATTTCATCTTGGAAAAAAGGCCTGATAAGTTTGGCATTGAAATCATAGGGGACAAGGTTTGGGATATGGTGAAGAAGGGATTCTAAAATAGAGGGAGGGCATTGGTGGGAAGACCCAAGGAGATCCTGGAAGTGCTCCACAACTTCAGCCTTGATCTCCAGAATATCAATGGTTATGGCTCCATTTATTTTGTGAAGTTCTCTAATTCTATTGGAGCTCCGATGTCTGAGGGTGGATGCATGGAAGAACTTGGTATTGGAGTCTCCAAATTTTAGCCATAAAGCCCTAGATTTCTACCTCCAGAATATCTCTTATTTGGCCAAGATATTGTGGAATTCAGAAAGAAGAGATTTTTTGTTGGCCCTCAAGTCCTGAGAAGGAGCACCCACCTGAAGCTACAAGTCCTGAGAAGGAGCACCCACTTGAAGCTATCTTTCAACTTCATTGAGTTTGTTGATAATAACTTGCTTGGTTTCAAAAATATTCCCAAAGACTTCTTTGTTCCAAAGTTTAAGCTTCTCCTTTATGCAATGGAGTTTCTTAGCCACTTGAGCTATGTGAGAACCAACAAAGTCTTGAGGCCACCATTCAACGATTCGGTTCCTGATGTCAGGATGTTGGAGCCACATGGATTCAAATAAAAAGGGAGATTTGAAAGATGAATCCAGACGTAAATCCTCAAAGATGAGTGGGTTGTGATCAAAAGTAATCTTAGGAAGAGAAAAAAGGGAAGCATCACCTAGGAGGGGAATGGCTTCCTTGGAAATGAGAACCCTATCAAGATGGATTTGAATGAGACTTTCACCAACTCTTTTGTTGCTCCAAGTGAAAATGTAGCCCTTGAGTTCCACATCCATAAGCTCACTGTTATTAATGAAGTCAACAAACTCCTCATAACACTTGGGTGTAATGGGATTCCCTCCAATCTTGTCTATGGGATAGAGAGGATTTTTGAAGTCCCCTACAAGCATCCAAGCTTCATTTGGGAAGGTCATCCTCATCTGCATCAGATAAATCTAGAATGCTAATCGATTTGAAGGATTATTGGGTGCATAGACGTTAGATAACACCCATCTAAAGCCTGAGTCCTTGCAATGGAAGAGAATGTTGGTAACACGATCAGAAGAAGAAATAAGTCTTCCTTCAAACTAGGTGGGGTTCCATAGACAAAGGAGACCTCCAGAAGAACCATGGGTAGGACTGGCAATAAAGTTGGAGCCTTTCCAGAGGGAACTAGCTATTTTTTTGTTATTATTTGAGTCAATCTTCATCTCTTGCAAAAGGATGATATTGGGCCTGTAATCACATCTCATAGAAGAAATTACCCATTGCTTGGTGGGCCCATTGAGGCCTCTCACATTCCATGAGAGGACCTTCATTTGAGATATTTGGAAGTTATTTTATGCCCCCCTCTCCCAAGAGGCTGGGATTTGGATCATTTTCCTTCTTTGGATAATGGAGCTTCAACCATGTCTGGGATGGAAGACACTAGCGTGGTCTAGATGCCACTAGCAATGTCATCTTCAATTTCCTTTCTCCTTTTATCCTAAGCAGAGGGATGCCCTTTCTTCTTGTCAGAACCAAAATCAACCTTCCTTACACAAGGTGAGCGGGAAATATGACCTTGGACAGGGGAATAAAGGGTCTTGGAAGGGGAGATAAATGAACTCATAGGAGGACTGGATGGTCCTGACCTGGAAGGAGAATGGGGAGTGATCATAGGGCTAGATTGAGAGGGTGGGCATAAAACCTCATTCCCATAAGGGGACAGGAGGGGATTTGGAGTTACAAGGAAGTAACAACTACAACTGCAATTGCACAATAGGGGACTTAGAGGGTTGGATGAGGGGGAAAATAGTGGGAGAGGTCCCCAACAACTCATTCTTAGATTCTTCAGTTAAGATGTTAAAAATATTTGATTCAAAAAAATGTGAACTTACCTTATCAAGATTCGGGTTAGCCTCTAGGCCAAAAGGAGGCTTCATTGCTTCATCGCTCAAAATAGGAACGAATAATGACTTTGAAGTTGGATCCTCCAAAGGAAGAGAGGGGGATTTACTACTACCTGGAGTAGTCACAATGAGAGACCCTGACCCAACCTCGATGATAGGAGCCTTTTGAATATTTTTTGGTGGGTCACGACCCTTTTTGGAGTCTACCTTCAGAGCCAAATAATGGGATCGAAGGTGACCCTGCTGCTTGCAATGGATGCAGAAAGTGGGCTTGTTTTCATATTTGAAGGCTTGCTTCCACCTAAAGGATCCAACAACCAGATCAATGAAAGTGGGAAGTTTAGAGTCCAAATTGGTATTGACACAGAAGTGGGCATATTTCATATGAGATTGAGCTTTGGAAGCTGGATCAATGGTGACAAGATCTCTGACACACTCTATAATGCTTCTCAAAATCCCTTCCTCCCAAAATTGAATAAGTATGTCCAATAGTCTGACCCAAATGGGTACAAGGTTGATGCTCTAGGTTTCAGGGTTGAACTCAGGGTCCCATATCCTAAGAAAGAGACTTCGGTGTCCAAAGAACTAGGGTCCTCCAGTGAGGATGTAACTTGTGTCACCAGGGTTATTCAACCTAATCAGGAAGAAACCCCTAGTGAGAGAAATGAGGTCCATGTGTCCACTAGGTCACCATTTCGCAAAGGCCCATTTGCGTATGGATTCCATATCCAGCCTTGAACCCATAAATTTCCCTACCAAGGATAGGGAATTTTTGGAAATGATTGACACCATCTCCTTAGGAGGAATGACCAGCTCTCACCGATTTGGAGAAAGGGTTCCTATTCTGGGAACTAGGAGGTTCGAAGAAAATCCAGAGCCATTCTTAAGGGCTTCTACAAAGGAATATTGTGGAGGGTTAGGTAAAGGTGGACCCCAATAGGAACAACCCCACCATTGCAACTATGGATTTGGGTTACAGGTACTACATTCTATAGAAAATCGATCGTCTCCTAATATGGACCACTTCCATTAGGGTTTGGAATGATCCCCATGATTGTCATTTCCAAACCGCCATCTGGGTCTTCTTATTTTTCAAACACTATACTGAGGCCATAATTTGGGACCGATCCATGACCAAAGAACCTAGGTTTTGGATTTTTGGTCCCATTTTCGCTTCTCATAGATTCAAACTTTCTACTCTCTATGAACTTACTACTCACTACAAACTTACCACTTTGCATCATTCTTCAATTTTCGATGGAATTAACCTTGCAATCATGCAATCATAATTGAGTCTTATTTTAACCATGATATTTGGTGAGAGTTAACCTTATAAATAGAGGATTAACACACATCAACACACATGCAATGATTTGAACCTTAGACCTCCCAAAGAAGAGTTAAACTTATCAATAGAGAATTAACACACATCAACACACATGCAGTTATTTGAACCTTAGACCTCCCAAAGAAGAACCAAACCCTTAATTGTAATATTTTATTATATTTTAGTTTATATTTATCATATTTTTATTTTTTATGGGAGAAAATGTCATAATTTTATATTAAGTAAATATGAAATTACATTCTTCATAAGCCTCTTTAGCATTTCTTCAAAACTTTTATAGTGACCTAAAAATCAGGTCATTTATACATCATAACTAGCTATCTCTATCATGCTAAGTTCTATCCTTAAGCACCTTCCTAATTTATAAAACAATATCCTTTAAATCATTAAATTTTGAGTTTTTTTTTGGAAAATATTGCTTTATTTGTGCTTGCTTTAACTATAGTGTATTAATCCCCTAAGATAGAGATTTGAACCAACTACATTGCATTTCCCTCGTTGAATTTCTTGTACTAAGCATGGATCAATTTGAAGTGCCTCCTTTGAGGGTTCATCTACTATTATATTTTTTTATTGTATTTATTATATTCTTAAAGATAGATGAATTTATTGAGTTTGTTATTTTTTATAACTTTATTAATTTAAGATTGAGAATCATAATTTTAAATTTGTTTTTTTTTGTACTCGTTATAGCATTTTTTTCTTTGGTTTGTATATTTTTAATTATTATTAGATTTATGTATCATTAATTAAATATAAAAATATATATATATATATATATTATAAAAATATTTTGATAATTATAATGAATTCTAGCATGGCTGGAGACTTCAACTCTATCACTTTTCTGGATGAGAAACGTGGTGGGGTGGACCATCTCGAGCATTTTTCTTCTGCCTTCAATTCTCATATCCAGGCCCTAAACTTGGTTGACATCAAGCTAGATAATGGGATCTTTACTTGGCAAAATAGAAGGTGTGGAGAAGCTTCCATCTTAGAGAGACTGGATAGGTTTTTGATATCCAGTTATTGGATGGGTAATAACAGAAGTGCTAGTTCTATGATTCTGGATGGTAGGGGATCTGATCATTGGCCTATCAAACTCTATGCTTTGGATTTAGGGCTAAAAAAGAATCCCTCCTTAAGTTTCAACTTATGTGGCTTCATGATCCTAAGCTTCATGATTTCATATGAGGCTAGTGGACCACTGGTAAACCTCCTCATGGCACGGCTATGTATTCCTTTATGAAGCGACTACAATTTGTAAAACATAAATTGAAGAGATGGAATAGACTGAATTTGGGGAACCTTTCCTTGGCTAAGTTGGCAACTCTTAGGATGATGGAATAAGCTTCAAGGAATATTAGATATTAGGGATTCACAGAGGATCCTCTTATTGAGGAATATGAGGCTACTAAAGACCTTTCTGAATGGGAACTGAGGGAAGAATTTTTTTGAAAACAAAAAGCTCGAGTAGATTGGCTTCAGGAAGGGGATAGGAACACAACTTTATTTTATAACTCAGTTAAGGCTCACCGTAATGGTAACCTGATTACCTCTCTTGTGAATTCTTAGGGTGCCCTGCTCTCTTATTTCAAGGATATTTTAGAAGAGACTAAGATGTATTTTCCCTCTCTCTTCAATGAGGACTCCCTATCAGATGATGAGAATGAAAAGCTTATTCTAAACTGTATTCCAATGATTGTTTCTAGAGATATGAATGAGCACTTTATGGATCTGATTTCCCTTGAGGAGTTGGAAAATTTTGTATTCAAGATGAAAAAAAGGAAAAGCCCCAGTCCCATATGGATTCCGATTGAGTTTTATCAGGAGTTTTTGGATTTAATCAAATTTGATCTTTTGGAGGTGGTCCATGAGTCCCAAAGGAACAAACAGATGCTAAGGGCCCTAATTGCTACCTTTGTGGTGCTTATACCCAAAAAATAGGGAGAAAATTTTGTTGATATGTTCAGGCCTATTGCTCTCTACAATGTTGTGTATAATACTATCACAAAAATTATTCCTAAAAGGCTGAAGATATGGTTGAGCAAAATCATCTCTGAGGAGAAAGGAGGGTTTGTTGTTGGTCGACAAATATTGGATGGGGTTTTTATTGCTACAAAAGCTATTCACTTGATGGAAACTTCTAAGGAGAAAACTATATTCATTAAGTTGGACATGCCCAAAGCCTATGATTGGGTTAGATGTTCATTTCTTCAGAAAGTTCTTGTTGCTTTTGGATTTGAGGATGAATGGATTAGCTAGGTGATGAGCTATGTTTCTTCTTTCTCATTCTATGTTCTTGTTAATAATGAGCCATCATATTTGTTTGAGGCCTCAATGGAATTGAGGCAAGGAGATCCTTTATCTCCTTATTTGTTTATCATTATGGTGGAAGGGTTGGGAAGATTTCTCAAGTCTCAAGTCATGCAAGGTCTCATTCAGGGGTGGAAGTGGGATAGTAGTTTGCCACCTCTTTCCCACCTTCAATTTGTTGATGATACTGCTTTTTTTAGAGTTTCCACTATCAGGGAAGCTGGTAATATTAGACAGTATCTTGACATATGTCTTGGTGCTTCTGGACAGTTGATTAATGAGGACAAGTCTTCTATTTTCTTCTTCAATACCCCTCCTCTTATTCAAGCTAGGATTGCTTGAATTCTAATATTACAGGTTTGGACTCCCCCCTTAATTTATATTGGTATTCCAATTTCATCTCATCCTCTACCTAGATATTCTTGGAAGTCTATGCTTGATAAGTTTATAAGGAAGGTGAATCACTGGACTTTTAGATGGCTATCCACTACAGGTAGAGTGTTGCTTTTAAAATCTGTTGTTCAAGCTTTACCCATTTATAGATGTTTTGTACAAATAGCTCCCTCTCACTTCATCAAGGACATGGATGCTTTGTCAAGACATTTTTTATGGTCTGGAAAAATTGATCATTCTAAATGGAGTTTGGTTAGGTGGGATTCTATATGTATGTCGGTGCAAGAGGGAGGCCTTGGGTTGTGATAGACAACTCTTTTTGGGCAGGCTTTGGCTACAAAACTTTATTGGAGATGGTGTACCTCTCAAGATCATATTTGGGCTAAAATATTATCTTGTAAATACTTGAGAGGTATTTCTAAGGTTGAGATCCCTAGAGTCAACTTGGTTGGGAAAGGTTCAGTTATCTGGAACACTCTGAAAATAGGAGCTAATTTAATTAAGCAGGGTTTGTTTTGGATTTGCAATAAGGGATCATATGCTCTTTTTTGGGAGGATTATTGGAATGGCCACCCTCCTATCTTGAATAAATATCCTAGGTTACGTTCCCTAAGCATTTTTTTCTTGGAAGCATGTTGGTCTCGTGTGGACTTTAAAAAAATCTAGTCTTTTGGAAATATGGAGATGTACAAGTGGAAAAATCCACAAGAATTGACCTAGGGGGGACTGGCCAAGGATAGATAAGTGCTTGCTATTATTATTACGGTAGGCCTTGTTCTTCATTGAGGGGTAAAGATATTCTTACTTGGAACCCTGATCCTAAGGGAACCTACTCGATAGCCTATGGTTATCAGGTTCTTGATAAGCAAAAGTATGGGAGTCTTCCTGTCACTTGGTGGAAAAAGGTGTGGAAAAAATTTTCCTGGCCAAAATGTAACTTCTTTCTCTGGTTGGTATCTCGTAATAAATGCCTCAGTTGGGATAATGTGAGGAAGAGGGGATTTCAGGGTCCCTCTTTTTGTGTCCTTTGCAGTAAGAATGAGGATGACTCTTCTCATTTATTTTTCCAATACTCCTTTGCCAAAGACATTTGGTACCATTGGTGGAGTGCCTAGAACCATCCATGTTTTCATGTGTTGTCCCTGGTGGAGTTTTGGAGTAGTCTAGGCAGACATCTGGCTAAGGCCCCCTTCCTTCATGTGGCTTGGAATTTGGGCCCTTATTGCATCATCTAGAAATTTTGGCTCGAACAGAACTGGCACATATTTCAGGGCAGTTACTTGGTTGTTCAATAGATCTGGCAAAGGATCATTTATATGGTTCAGGAAACCATCCATAGCAAATATGATGTGGACCCTCTTTTGGATTCTAGGGATAAGAAGGTATAGGAATCCCTTGGTATCTTTGGGGATGGTGTGAACTCTTCTAGACCTAGTAGGGTTCCTCAGCTCAGCAATAAGGTTAGGAGAGATGGTAGGTGGATGCCACCCCCTAGAGGAGTTTTAAAAATTAATACTGATGGATCATCCAGGGGTAATCCTGGACATACTGGAATTGGCGGTGTTGGGAGAGATTCTACTAGTGGTGTTAGTTTTTTCTTTTCCATTTATAAAGGTGTTCACTCCAATAATTTTATGGAAGCTCTTGCAATTCTTGAGGCCTTATGGAGGGGGTTTTCTCTTTGCTAGAATAGGATTATCTATGATTCTGACTCTCAAATTGTGATTAATATTTTAAACAGTAAAAGTGTGGAGCAAGTTAATTGGCAGTTGGCCTCTGTAGCCATTCAGATTCTCAGAATGAGTGAAGAGTTTGAATTTATATCCTTTATGCACATTCCAAGGGAATGGAATGTGGTTGCTGATTACTTGGCCAAAAGGGCTTCTAAGCTGTTGGATCCTTGGAGTATCGATAATTGGGAGAGTCTCTCATTTGGGGACTTTCAACGCCAGTGGGAGTTGATCCACAAGGATGTACAGACTTAATGTGGTTTGTTCTTGTTTTCTTTACTAGTTTTCATTCTATTCTAGTGGTTTTAGATTGTTTGGCTATTTATTTGAGTTCTGGTTGGAATCTCAGTTGTACTCTGTAATCCAGACTTTTTATCAATAATTTTTTACCTCTTTATTTTAAAAAAGTAATGAATTCTAGCATATCTAAACATATACCTACACCACACTAATAAACCATCTAAATGTTAGAAATCATAATATTTTTGAGAAATGAATGAAAGTAAAGCATTTGCTCAAATCTTATACAGAAAAAGAGAGACAAAAAATATTTGGGGCACCCATAGATACAATAAATAATTATTATATATGTAAATAATATTGCACAACACTCTAATAATAAAATGAGGAGTGTAAGGGGGTATTCATAACAATACCAAAATTTTAACTACATCATAAACTTTAACCTAAGCCGATGTAAGAATTATATTTTAAGTTAATTATAAGTAAAAAATAGGGTTTAACCATAATAATTTTTATCATAGCCTGTATTGGGATTACATAATAATATATTATAAAATAGTAAATACATTTTATAATAAAATTCTCATAGGCCTATAAACTACATCGCACAATGTTAGCCTTGGCCATGAATGAGATTACAATTTCAATGCCTCCATAATTTGAACTAAGGGGCCAAGGAGAGAAGACACTAGTGATAATAATATATTTTCCCATTAATAGATGCTCTAATGGACCTCTGTAATTAAGGAATATCCTTTTTAATATTTCTCATCATTTTGAAGACATCCACCTAACTTAAAAAAATTTGCTTCAATCCTTTGCAACTTCAATAAACAATTCTTTATTGGAGGTTCCTCCCTCTTATAGTATCCACAAGTGGTCTTAATTTTTTTAGAATACTTAGCATAGATCTTGATCCCCTAGGTTTTGGCCTCCTTTAATTTTAATCCCTTTATATGAACCTATGTTTGTGGAGTCCCACCATAATTTCACATTGCTACCTAAAAGTAAACTAGGAGAGAAAAAGTTGATCAAGAGTAAGAGTCTTTTGGGATTCCAAGAACATCAAAATCATAAGATCCATTAAGATCAACATCTAAAAGGAGGGAGAGAAATTATCAAGGACAATATTAACACATTATGCATCATCTTTCTTTTTGTGTTCAAAAGATGCAATATCTACCCTCAATGCATTTAATCTCACAATATAGTCCTCAACACTATCAAACTCAACTAGTTGAAGATAAAAAAACTCCAATTCCAAGTAACTTATTTTAATAGTATCCAGATTATAGGGTCACTCTCCTATTTGATGTGGAAAAGTAACTCTAGTTCAATCAATAAGGAAAACAAATCCAGATTCTCTTTTGTCTTTTTATGTCAATTTTCATTATTAAGAACAATAATTTTATCCTCTTGAAAGATGCACCATAGGTTCCTACTTCATAGTAGCCTTATCATTTTATTTGACCAAACATTATAGTTTTACCCATAAATTTAAGGAACAAGAGCTTTATGGTCCATCTTACACAATCTAACCTCTAACCCACTAAAATTTTTATAAAATGATACCACCACTGTGTAGAACTTGAAAACTTATAGAATTTGAAAAAAAATTCAAATGCTTCCATATGCAAAATTTATGGTTGTAGATTCGAAACCTCGCATGTAAGGGATTCACTAGGATCTAGAGTCTCTTTCAAAAGGAGACCTGAATATTGGCATCACATAAGTAGGCTCTACCTCCATGTCCAAGTTTATGTTACTATGTTTATGTTCAAGTTTAAGAGGTGTTTTATGGGTTGATTAAAAAATGCTTAAGTTTTTGTTTCTAATGGTCTTCTCAAGATAAAACTTATAACTTAAATGCAAGAATCATTAAATTGTAAGCTAAATGTAATTCAAAAAATAATGCATGAAAACAAGATTTCTAACCTAGGATGATTTTAAAATGTGAATGATTTGCTAAGCTAAAGAGACTCTTGCTTTTCAAGGAAAACAAGGGATTATACAGTAAGTAAATTATCCTAGGATGAAACTAAATGACTTCAATTTCATGCCTAAGTACTTTAAAATGGAATACTTAAACTAGACTAAGATTCTTCAATTTGACCAAACTGAATGTGTTTTTAAGCTTAAATTGCAAAACACAAAGAATTAAAAATATAGCAAGTAATAAAATAGCAATAAGTATATCAAAAAATGACCTCAATAGCAACCTTTGCAACTATGGCTTCTTCTGGAATGAATTCCCATGGTCATTCAGGGGATCTAGAACAGGAAGAAATTCCCCCCTCGGATATAGGCTCCAATGCGGATGATCATAAGGGCTCTGATCCGAAAATTGGCAGGAAGGGTGATACCCCTTTGACCTACCATGACAAAGTAATGAGAAAACCAAACCCCAGTTTTATTGAAACCCTAAATCATCCCCCGATGATTGCTTTAGGAGAAAATCTAGTCATCCCTATCTCTATCATGGTTGAAAATCTCGCTCTGGAATCCCTTTCCCTCGTAGGCAAGTTTATGGGAGGCAAACCTGACATGGAATCCATAAGGAAATGGGCAAGCTTCAAATGGTGCACATCAAGAAGTTTTCAGCTCATAGCCCTTTTATCTGTTTGAACTACCTGGATGACCATGCCTGAATCCTCACTGGTAGACCCTGGTTTTTTGGGATTAAAATCTTGTTCCTAAGAAAATAGCGGGAAGACTTCAATCCCCAAAATTAGGACATTAACTATACTCCGATCTGGGTTTGTCCTCCTGATCTCCCCATCTAGTTCTGTCATGAATACATTCTTTGATGGATTGGGGGGTACACAGGGGACCTTGTCACTATTGACTCTACAACCAAAGTTCGGTCTTGCATGGCCCAAGAACGTATTTGTATTAATGCTAATTTAGCATCCCAACTCCCAACATTCCTAAACCTCATTTATGGGCACTTTTAGTGGTGCCAAGCTTTTGATTATAAAAATAAACCAGCATTTTGCATTGAATGCAAATTCTAGGGACACCTCAAATCATAATTTCCATCTCTAAAACCCTAGAAAGAGACACCAAGCAACAAGATACCCTCCCTCCAAACATAAAACATCCATTTGGGATCACGAAATGATTGATTCAAAGGTCCCTTTAGAAATAGGTGGGAAATAGAGAACAAAGGGAAGCAGGCTGCTCATCAAGAACCACTCATCAACAACCCCTCTTCAAGCTCTGAACATGTATGCTCTATGTTTGCTTTCCCCAATATATTTAGACCTTTATCCTATTCAAAATATGAGGTTATCTTCCCTGAATTGAACTCCATGCAACCCTCACACACCCACCCCCATCCCCCCTCCCCTTCCAAATTTGGGCCTTCTATTCCCACCCTGATGCCCCCTCCCCCCTTATTCCCCTGTACGATCTCTTGTTTGAGGTAAAACCTCTCCTTCATGATGGTGTTCCCTGTTCCTTTCCCTCGGAATACCTTCTATCCCCAATAGGATCATACCCTGAATCCTAGGAGGATGCGTCTAGTCCCACCCACACCAAGGCAGATTTTAACTCCATCATCACCAGAAGCAAAAAATGCCCCATTGATACCAGGGGTGAAAGAAAAATAGGTCGACCTACTATCTCTGAGTAGATCATAAAAGATAATGATGACCAGGTAGCCAATGGAGTGTAGTCAACTCTTTTTCCTGAATTATTCAACCAATACAAAGACGAGGTAAAAAATATCAAACCTCCCCCTCCACCAAGCAAGGGAGGAAATAAACCCACCAAACCATCTAGATGAAGATACTCTCTTGGAATATCAGAGGTATCAATAGCATTAGAAAACAAAGGTTAGCTTGAACCATCAGGAAGGAGTATAAACCAACCATCCTTATTCTTCAAGAAACAAAAACTGATGGTGCCAGAACTCACAATATAGCTTAGAAAATCTAGAAGCACTTTCAATGGGCCTCTTCCCTGGTATTAGGTTCATCTGGGGTCTCCTGTGATTTTGGGACCCTAAAAATGTGGAAGGTAGAGTCATATCCTTTTCCAATAGAACATTGAATATGGTTTTCTATTGCAAAGAAAACAAATTCACGTGGGTGTTGCCCAACATCTATGCTCCCTAAAATCCAATGGAAATATACACTATGTGGAGATATTTGTCCCTCATGAAGGAAAATTTCTCCAACCTTCTTTGGATGGTAGCAAGGGATTTTAATTTCCCCCTATTTCATTCTGATAAGAAAGGGGGTGTGTCTATCCCTTCAAAAAGTATCCTGGATTTCTAGGAGTTCGTCACTGAGAATGATCTCATGGACCTACAGATCAAAGGCTGCCAGTACACATGGAGTAATAAAAGGGCTAGATCAGAGCACATTCAGGTGAATTTGGACCAATGTTTTCTCTCCCAGCAATCTATTCCTCTATTTGGAGATACTTCCCTAATCCCTCTCCCAAGAATCAGCTTTGATCATTCCCCCCTTCTCCTAGAATCGAATAAATATCCATATTTCAAAACCCCTTTCAGGTTTTAAAACATGTGGATCCATCATCTAGACCTGAAGAAGCAGATTGAGGACTGGTGGAAGACCCCTATCTCTAGATCAACCATTGTTCATGTATCCCAAAATCTCAAGTCAATCAAAGAAAACCTGAAAACTTGAAACAGGGAGGTATTTTGGGATATCTTCAAACTCAAAGAAAAAACCTTGAGCAAACTCAAAACTCTGGAGTAGCAAATCCAGCATGACCAATGGACCCCCCAGCTAAGGGATGAAGAAATACTGTTGATGGTATAATATCACAACATTCTTACCATAGAAGAAACCTTTTGGCACCAAACATCTTGGGCTCTTTGGCTCAAGGATGGGGGTGCCAATACAAGGTTCTTCCATGCATCCACATTATGAAATAGAAGCACGAACAATATCAGAGAGCTCACCTTGGTAGATTGAACCATTAGACAAGACATCCTCAATATCTGAGAGGAGGCCTCCTATTTTTTTATCAACATGATGGGAACTACCATTCCCACCAAAACTAAATCCCAAGAAGCCATAATCGAAAACATTCCCCCCTATTCACCCCTGAGATAAATCGATCCCTGATCCGACCTCTCTGTGAGAAAGAAATAAAGAGTGTTATGTTTGCCATGAAATATGACAAAGCCCCTGGACCTTATGGGTTTCCCCCTTAATTTTTTCAAACCTTCTGGTAAATAGTGGTAAAAGAGGTTTCCTATTTATGGAGATCCAGCAAACCAAAATCATCCCTCGAGGGACAAACTCCACTTTCATTTCTTTGCTCCCTAAAAATCCCTAGTGCAAATCCATGAATGACTTCAGACCCATTAGCTTGTGTAACATCATATACATTATCCTTACTAAATTTCTAGCTCTCAAGCTGAAGAAAATCCTCCCCTCCATTATTGATCCTTGTAAGGGCAGCTCGGTTGAATGGAGATCTATCACTAACAACATCATCTCTTTATGAGATCCTCCACTTGACCATGTGCAACAAAAAAGCTACCATATTTTTGAAATTGGATATTAGAAAAGCTTTCAACAAGGTTGACAGAGGTTTCCTCCTAAAAGTCCTCTCCCATTTTGGCTTCCACACAGAATGGATCAACCTCATCAAAGGCTACATAACTCCTCCATGATTCTTAATTCTTGTTAACGAATCTATTGCAGGTTACTTCTCTAGCCTTAGAGGGATTAGGCAAGGAGACCCTTTTTCCCCATTCTTTTTCATCATCCTTATCGAATCCCTGGGGAGAGCCTTCAAGCAGGCTATTTCTTCTTGGTATATGACAAGGATCAAGGCTTCTTCAGAATTTTATTGATGACACCATCATTGCAACCTTAGCTTCCATAATATAAGCTAAATATATCAAAGGGATACTTGACACATATGCTTATGTAGAAGGCCAAGAGATCAACTATATCAAAATCAAGTGTTACTTCCCCAACACCCCAGGAAACAGGCAGTGAAAAATTGCTCGCATCCTCTAATGTTGCACTGTTGATCTTCCCACCTCCTACTTGGGACTCCCTCTATTCACCAAGATCCCAAAGAAATCAATGTGGGATAATGTTATCGACAAGATAAAATGCAATTTGCATGGCTTGGAAGGGCTCCCTCCTATCCCAAGTAGCCAAATAAACCCTTACTATGGTGGTCCTCCAGAGAATCTCGGTCTCCTTCATGTCAGTATTCAAATATCCTACTTTCATTCATTCCAAAATCAAGTAAATTCAAAAGATGTTTCTATGGGCAGGTCTAGAAAATTCAAGGAAATTCCACCTAGTAAATTGGGATAAATTCTATCAACCCAAGGACCAAGGGAGCCTTAATATGAGAAGATCAGCCAACATGAATATTTCCCTCTTGGAAAAGTAGGCATGGAAGTTGTTCACTAACTACAAGGTAAAATGGGTCTCAATTGTCCAAAGTAAATACCTCAAAAAACATATCCTTGATGGACAACAACATCCCTGTTAATGGATCAGCCTTTTGGTGGGTCGTCATCCAAGAAAAACCTCTTATCATCATAGGCACCCGATGGTAGTTGGGTAAAGGGACTTCTATCAACTTTTGGGATGACACGTGGTTGAAAGACAAACCCCTAAAGGATATCCCTGAGGTGGTCAGCTTAATACTAAGTCTACAGAGGAGATGGGGAAACAAAGTAAAATATTATATAGACAAACAAGGCAAATAGAAGATCCCCTCAAGAGGCAATGAGCATCTTGTGATGGTAGGGAATTTTCTATCTAAGATGCTAAGAACGACCATCATCCCTACCTTAGACTCCCCATACCTCCTTGTGTGGGTGGAAACTGATAATGGGGACTTTTCAGTCAAGCCAACTCATTCCCTTCTAGTCAACCCTCGTGTTTCCACTTTTTTATTCAAATTAGTGTGGATCAAGCACCTTATCCTAAAAATTGGTTTCTTTTCTTGGAAAACCATCCAAAACAAGGCCCTCACCAATGACAATCTCATGAAAAGTAGAATCCCTATCCCCAAAAGATGCCACCTCTACCTATCCAACTAGGAATCTATCAACCACCTCCTTTTAGAGTGTTATTATGCTAGAGAAGGCCTAGACCACATCTTTACCACCTTTCAAATCTAATGGGCCTGCCCTGACTCCCTCTTGGACCTGTTCAACCAATGGCCAGCTCCCTTTAGAAATACCAATGTGGATTTCTTATGGAAAATTTACCTCCACCACTTCATTTGGTAAGTGTGGCTCGAGCACAATCATAGGGTCTTCTCTACCATCTCAAACAACTCCATATCCTCAACCATCAAAGCCATGTCCTATGCTACAGATAACTCCCAACTTCTTCCTTGGCCCAGCTCCTCGCTAAGCAATATTGAACTTGATATCATCAATTCCCTCAACATCCTCATTCCCACCTTATCTATCCCCATTCCCCATCTCCATATTAAAGTGTGTTGGAATCCCCTCCTAAGGGATGGCTAAAACTTAACTTCGATGATGCATCAAAAGGGAATCCTGGTCTGGCAAGAGTAGGAGTAGTCAGGTATCCCAAAGGGGAGATCATTATGGTATTTGCCAAAAATCTTCACCACCAAACCAAAAATGTAGCTGAGGCATGGGCCCTGTGTCGAAGCTTACACCTGATCAAGGATACGTGAGTCAAGATCCAAGTTGAAGGGGATTCCCTCAAAATCATTGGCTATATGTCCTCTAATAAAATTCTCCCATGGAATATCAGATATTTGATCCAAGAGAGCAAGGAATTTTTAAGTAAGCACTGCAATGTGGAAGATACCCATGCATATAGAGAAGCCAATCATCTTGCTCGTAGGCTTTCCAACATGGGCATAGGGCAGACACCTATTACAGTGTAGCACAGTTATTTTTTTCTAGATGTCCTCCAATTTCATGGCCTCGAACAACCAAGGTAGGTATGTCAAACCCCTTCACACTAATCAATGATTTTTGGTTTCAAATTATTATATGTATTGCTCTAGACGTACCATTTTCTGAGATCCTCATGGAGTACGTTCCAATGCCACATCATGATTTTCTACCCCATTGAGGTCCAGTATAATCATCTTGTTGAGTTGAACTTAATGTCATCCTTTACTACTTCCCAAACCCTTTCACCTAATCCCACTGCTGTGTATGTGATCATCCCCCCTGCTCATCTCTCTACCGCCTCCCATGTCTGTAAGGAGCAACCAGAATATTAACTCTACCCATGTGGATATTTTCCTAAAGTTTCCACTCAATCCCCTTCATCCTTGGTATGGCAACAGCCCATCCACCTGTCTTTCATCCATGGTGCTCGGCATGCCCTGTCGACTTCCCCTAGCTTATTTATATCCTTATCATCACACTCTCATCGACGTTCTCCACTGCAATCCCTTCCCCTGGTTGTTATCTTCCACCACCCTCCATCCAATCCCCACCCCCACCATGGTCTACCTGGATTCGATTCCACTTTAGCTAGATGCCCTATAGTCTACTTATTTGCAGGGCTGCAAACTCACCACCCTTCTATCAAAATTATGAGGAGCAGAAGAGGATATTATGATGGATTTTATCTTAACATGGTCGAATGACCATGTTTGCATCAATAATATGTGATTCAAGGTTACTCCCCAACTTATTGGTGAGATTGAAAACTTGTCACTCACTAGACACTTGGTTCATTGTGACAAGCATTGCTAGGACCCAAAGCTAGAGGAATTTCCTAATTTTCAAAATTTTACTTGGGATGGACTTGCCCTAGAGTGTCAGTCCCTTCCACACCTGTTTCCCATGGTTGTAATTCTCCTCATGCAATACCTTACCTATGACGACCCTAATGAGCCTATGGCTAGTTCCCATCTTGCCTTAGTCAATCACATCTGAGGATACAATCCTATGAACATTCCTGGTTTCCTCCATCACTTCATTCATCTCTCAGTGTCAATTGCCCATAAGAATTCCACCCCTCCCTCCTACCAATGGTTGTTCACTATTATCTACTAACATATTCTATCCAATCCCCCCATTGCGGCTACCCCCTTACAGTCTAGTCCCCCCTTTTCCCCTCCTTCCCAAAGCCCTACTCACTCTTTGTCTAGTGAGCCCTTGGCTAGCGACGGTGTTCCCAGCACCCCTACCTCCAAAAAAGGCATGGTGGTGGCTTCCCCATCCAATCCCTCCCCTTCCCCTTCCAAGCCCATCCCTTCCCCTTCCAAACCCACCCCTTCCCCTTCCAAACCCACCCCCTCCACCTGCAAGAAATATTCATTGGGAAAGCGCAAGGTCAAAACTAAGGAGACGGTCCCTCAAATCTACAAGTCTTCCAGGACCAAGAAGCCCAAAACCGATTCTAGCTAGAATTCATCCCTGGAGGTCAAGAACCTAAGCAAAGATTCGGCTCCCACATCTGGCATTTCAAATAGGCTCACAAGAATGTTTCTAAGGAGTTTCATCATCGCGTTTGAGAGTGCAAGCTCAGATATAAAATAGGCCCTCTAGTAGAGTGCAAAGCACATGGAAGAAGACATTACAGAGGTTGACCCCTAATATGCTTCAGGATTGTAAGTTTGTGAAGACTCATATAGGATTTCCTATTATGAGTTTTTGTGTTTGTTTTGCACCCTTTGTCTGCCTACTAGTTTGGTTTTCTCTGTAATAGCCCCAGTGAGGGTTAAAGCTACTGTCAATGGTCATGTCATGTGTTTGTTTTGCACCCTTTGTCTGCCTACTAGTTTGGTTTTCTGTGTAATAGCCCCAGTGAGGGTTAAAGCTACTGTCAATGGTCATGTCATGTCTGGTTCTAGCAGCCCCTGCATGGGCAAGCACCACTTATCTACTGGCACTAATATACCCTACACAAGAATTTTTTCTATAATATCCCCTGTGCGAGAATGGTTAAAATGGCACATGTCTATCGGATTCTACACTATTGGTGTATTTCGGCCTCTTGAAGGTTTTTGTATATCTAGGGTTGGGACCTAGTTAAAATCCTTATAAATAAAAAATCCAACTTACCAAAAAAAATAGCAATAAGTAGGAATCCACATAGGCAGAATTACCTATTTTGAAGGCTGAGTAGAAGTTCCACTAGAGCTTTTGACAATGAGTGGTAGTTTTGAAACTTGCAAAACTTAAGTGGAAAAAGTTAAATGGTTCTATTTTAGGGGTTTTTCTAAGTGTAGATATATAGTAAACTATCTTCCTAGTTGATCAAACCCCTTTTCTATATAACAAAATTGAAATATGACTTGGATCTTGAAGTAAAAATTGATCTATCAAAAGCACCATAGTTAAACAAAAGCATCACATTTGAGCAAAAGTGCCACTAGCATTTTTTTATAGTATCAATTTTGGGTTTGAGTGGAATTTTTGACATACAACTTAGAATTGGTGAATTTTGAGAATAAATTTGAGGTTGGTTGGGTGCAAATGGTCCTAAAATTAGCAAAAGGGCTAAAACCACCAAGCCCTAAGGCCTACATGCTTGGGGTTTTATAAAAACTTACCAAATGATTTACAAATTTTTCAAAGATTATGGGATGAATTGAGTATGATAGAAATGGAAGACAAGTGATAGTTTATTGCTTTAAATATCTTAAATCAAATTTTAGGGATGCTATAATGATGGGAAAATGCTCCAAAATAGCTACAAAATGTAAATAAGAGACTACAAATCCCAACTAGACCTAGTATAGTGACAGTTCAATGCCTATAGATAATTATAATAATTCCAAATGAAACTATATGCAATTACAATGGTCAAAGGAAGGCTTACAACAAGATTAAAGAGCTTTTGATTATTGATGATCACAAAAAACACACTAAATTTTATGAAATGTTGCAATAAAAGAGTTAGAATAGGATTATACTTACAAATAATATGGTTAAGAGTTAAAAATAGGCTTATGGGTCTCTAAATAAAAGTAATATGAAAATAAAACATAGATTAGGTGATTTAAGCATGAAAAGAGTGCAAATAACTTGTAAAAAAAATGTAATAGCCTACAAATAGGATGTTAGGAAGCATTTATAATGATTAAAATGTGACAAGAGACTACAATAAATATTTTTTTAAGCAAGAGAGATAATATATGATTACAAATGAATAAGATAACAAAACTAGATGACTGGGAATTGCAAAAGAGTGAGTTAGAGGGTAAAAACAAAGTAAGAAACCCTACAAAAAATGATTAGTGATGCAAATAACATAAGATAATCACAATAAATTGTTAAAAGGATGTAAGACAAGTATTAGATGCATAAAATAGCAATAAAATAAGGATTAGTAGCTACACAATAGAGATACAAGTGTTAGTAAGGCTTAGAATAAGAGGGAAATGCAAATAATCAAATCAAGAGAGATGGAAAGGGAAGGGAGCTAAGTATTTTACTACCTATAAGTACCTCCTCTTGGATCCAATGTGATCTCCTTGCTCCAATGCCCCTTTTCCATGCTCAAATTTCCCCAATGCATGCTTCATGTGCTCCAAATGCAAGAAAATGAGAGGATGAGAGTGAGAGAGAATGAAAAAGAGTTTCAACAAAGTAATGCTATCACAAGATGCTCATGATATTCCCATCCCAAGATTTCTATTTAAATATTTTGGGACGGTTGATCAAAGAGGGAAATATGGTCAAATATACCATTACAACAAAACCAAAATTCAAAATTATAAGCCTAATTGGAGACTAGAGCATATGTGATTAGGGAAAGGAGTGGTATGAAGGAATTTGCATATTTCTAGCTCATGATATAGAGATTCCATTCATGTTGGATGTCAAAAATACCACTAATGGTTTTACATTCTATTGGCAATTTTGACCAATTGTTAAGTTGATCTGTCAAACTACTAAAAATGACTTTTGAAAATGTGACATTGGTACTTTTGATAGGAGTGGTGTTTTTGAAATGAGGTTAAATTTGATGTTTTTATTACTTGAATTAATATGTTTAACTACCAATACAATGTTTGGTGCCTTTTCCTAGGTTTAAATATCACTAGGCATGTCAAACTTAGGTGTCTATATTTTACTCCACTTTGATGTGATTATTGTGAAATAATCACATTAAAAATAAGTTGTAGGAATCCAATTTTAAAACTATGATGCTTTTTGATGTCATAAAATGTTATGTTAAATAAATTATTATCATTGGTATTTATTTATAAAATTTATGATTGATCAATATCATTGTTGCATGTATACCTCAAAATTTATGCCCCATGGGTACCTTGTAGTTGAGCCCTAGGGTTAACCCCTCAAGATTTATCCCAAAATGTAATTAGGAGATAAACATTAATATAATGGGGTGTTATATTGACTGGGTAGAAAGTAAAACATGACTTGGAGGGAAAATTAGCTAGGGTAGGTTGGGTGGGTAAAAGAATAAGAGGTGAAAATGAATTCATTTTCACTGTGTAAGGTCACTAGTTGGGAGAGTTCGTGAGTGACTACTTAAAATTTGATAGTAAATATCAGAAGATATGTGCATCATCCAAACTTGGTTTAAGAGTTACCTCTTACACTAGAGGAGGTTCTAAATGTATGCCGTAAAATTAGGACATTAAATTTTTATTAGGGGTCAATATTTTGTGATTTTCTCAATTTGTGGTGCTTTTGTCATGAGAGGTGATTTTTCCTCTTATGATACTTTTGAAAATTTGAGAAAAATGGGTTGGGATATGTTGATTATATTTTGGTTGCATTGTTTGCAGGTATTAGGGGTGTTGGTAAACCAATAATGACAACCAAAGGTGATGGATACCATATTATCTTTGGTAGATGATCATGACATTGAGATACTTATTATGATTGATTTGTACCATGTGATAGTTATGCCAAAGAAAGAGTTTTTTGGCATTGGTGATAGCACTAGTAGAGAGGTGGTACTCCAAGACAAATACCTTCTAGCTCCCTATTAGAGAGATTATGGTGACAATGGAGGATGTATGGAATATTCTCTATGTTCCTATGGGGAGAGTTCCGATCTAGCTTGGGAGTGATGACAGGGCTATCATGGTTTTATTGATAAGGGATAGAGGATATCCAAATGTACGATCAATATTATGTATTAATAATACATATCAAGGAGGAAATATGGGTTGTCTTATAACATTGATATGTTCAATCACACCCAAGATTCTTATGGTAGACACAAGTCGATACGTGCTTTCCTAGGGATGGGAAGAGGTGATTGCTAGTATGTGGAAGCATGGTACTATCTATGCATGGACTCCTATAATGAGGATCACTTTTGAAAATTGTAATAGACTAGGTTTTTCTTAGTTTATTAGTTTTAAATTATTTCTAAAAGTCTAAGTTAGCAATAATTCCAAAAAGCTACCAATATTGTAATGTTGACATATTTTTTTTTGGTATTGATAAAAAAATGGGTTGAAGGGTCCCGACCCTTTACACGAAGCTCAAAATATGTACAAGAAAAAAACAAGATAAGATAATACAAATGCAAGATAACCCTATCTTAGTAAAATAAAAAATCTTGGGCTAAACCTGTTGATGGAGAAGCTGAAATAATATTCCTCCCGTTATCTTTCTATTTAACATGGTTGATGCAGTGCTCAATTCTTTACATAACTGATAAAGAAACTACTGACAATAATATAATTTAGTGTGCTTCTACTTTGCTCTGCCCTATTTATATTTTGGCTTCATTATCATTTCTTATAATATCTTTCAACTCCATGGAGGCATATGACCATACCTTGAAATTCTTAATTTTAATTGCCATATTCACCATTTTATTGGTAACTTTGTTTCCCTCTCCATAAATATGTTTAAGTTGAATTTATTCTAGGTTTCCCAAGATAGTCCTCATATATGTAATTATTTAGAAAATTCTAGAATTATTTAACTCCCATTTTTGAAGGGAAGTTATAATATTCTTGGAATCCCCCTCAAGAACAAATATCCTAAAACCCAAATTCACTGCAACTCGAAGGCCTGTAAGCATTGCCCTTGCTTCAACTTGGTGATTTGTTGTAATTCCTAGATCCTCAGTGTATGCAGCCACTACCTAACCTCTGGCATTCCTAATAAGGTCCCCACCACTAGTGTGACTTGGGTTACCTTTTGCAGCTCCATCAAAGTTAAATTTTACCTAGTCTTTGTGGGGACGCTCCCGTCTAGAATCTAGTCTCACCTTATTGATTTTTTCCATATTTAAGATGTTTTTTGCTCTAGAGAGGAACATTGCAAGATTTTCTTGGCCAACAGCATTTTTAATACAATCCTCCAATAGGGTTGTTTTTATCCTGGCATAAACCCCAATTATTCCTCTGGTTTTATTTTTGAACACTCATCTATTTCTTTCCAACCAAATCTCCCAACAAATATATGGAATGCATTTTTGCTAAAAAATATTGCTTTCTAAGTGCCACTATTCCCAAATCTTGATTAGAGCATCTGGAATTACCCAAGAAATATTAAATTCTCTCAATAACATATTTAGTATATCACGAAATAAATCACAAGTTCCAAACATGTGGTCCACACATTCATCTTCTTTGTTACATAAGACACAAATAGTTGGAACCACAATCCTTCTTTTGAACATATTATATTTTATAAGGATCTTATTGATAATGGTAATGTTGACATATTTTTATGAAAATGTGTTTGAAAAAAAATTGGATTTGTTAGCATAGTTAGATTATTGTTAGCATATTAGCTTAACTATAGCTTATGGTTAATCGTCTTCCACATTTGGAGGATTTATGGTTGTACAAATTTCATTTCAAGCATATTTTTTTATGCAAATCTTAGCTTCTTTTTTGTCCATATCAGTTGGTATTTATTCAAGGGTTGGATTATGTCTACCTAGTTTAGATATTGCTCTTTTGGATTGCATTGTTTCATGCAAGTCCTAGAAGGTCTATTTTGTTGCTAAGTTTGATTTTTAGAAAAAATATTTTAAATTCTAAATTTTGGATTGATGTCTTATATCAAAACCATATTTAGGATCTTGAAGCAATAGTTTAATTCAATATTGAGTTAATCTCTAAATTACTTCATGGAGTTTGTGTATCTTTTGCTTAGTTTAGAAAAAATACTCCTTTTTTTAAAGATTATTTTCAATCTCTTAGTTTAAAAAATTTTACTGAAAGTAAATTTTTTCTTTACATAAAATTTATTCTTTTTTATAAATTTTCATAAAGTTTAAAAATTTAATTATTTTAAAATTTATTTATATATCTATATTTGAAAAATAAAATAAAATCAGGCACCAAGCTAACTTGATGTCAACCACTTAACTTATTGGCACCAACTCAATGTTGGCTTCTAGTGGCCCATGTCGTTCAAAAGTGTCAACTTATCAATTGCCATTGACCAACCTTTTGATGACCCTTCCCCCTAACCAGCCTTTCATTGGCCATCCCCCTTGGCCAGCCTTGTGAAGAAGAACATAAAATAGCCATCCAAGTTGGTTGGCCATTTGGTCTGGCTTGATTCCAAAGCTCCATATGTTGTGTGGTAATTTTTCGATCACTTAAACCACCATTGACCGATGCTCTATTTTTATTGGAGGATATTCTACTAGTTTGGTATTGGTTGCAGAAGAAAAAATAATATTTTTTTATTATTGCAAATAGAATGAATAATCTCACATTTATTGTGTGTGTGTTTGATTCTCCATTTTCAAAAGGGAACCATTACCAACATTCAATGATCCAGCCTAGCCAACTAGAAAACACACAGTTGATAAGCATGTGGTATTGCGCACTACCAAATTTGGTTGAATTTGTATATTATGAACAAAAAAGAAAATATTTTTTTTAAATAATTCATTAAAAAATATTTTAATTAATTAATTAATTATTTTTATGCCTAACATAATTGTTTATGTTTTACTTACCATTTTTACTTTTTGTAAAATTGGTAAAATATCCTAAAGCTTTGTAAAAGCAAAAATATTTTTTTGCTTGGGAATAGGTCAAAATTTCAAGAGGGAAATTATTTTTGTAAATTGCTTTCATAAAAGGAAATTTTTTAATCTCTCATTCTATAAGTCAAATATTTTGTAACACTTCGACTTTATTTTTGTAAAATTCTAGCTTATACCCAATCCCAAAATGGCATTAGATTTAGTAGATCAAATGACTACTTTAACCCAAATTTGGTATTTTAGCCAATAAATTCCAAGATATCACAGTCCAAAGTGCCCCTAATGTAAACATCTATAATAATGATCTAAGGGTAAACAAGCAATGTGATGTAAAAACGTATAATGGGTTTCGGAATACTAATGTCCTAGGCAATTGGATAATGGACATGGAAATGTGGTTCTCCTACATAGAGGTTCTTTTTGAGTAAAGAGTACCTTTTGCCAAACTCAAATTGTTAGTGTTAGCCAAGCTTGTGATTATGGAAATACAAAAGGGACAAAACCCCATTACCACTTGGGATGGTTTAGTCCAAGATTTGAAGGAAATATTTTACCCTTAAAATTATAAAAATTATTTGAATGTAAAATGGTATAGGTTATGAAAGACCTATAATATGTCTATTCAAGATTGGGTATTCCAATTTAATAAATTGATAATATTGCTTTGTGTGAAGGATCTATAAAAGGTCTTAATCATCACATTTACAAGTGGGCTACTTGAAACTTTGTATTAGGATTTTAAATATACTCCCTTGACTACTTTAGATGTAGCATTAAATTTGCACAATTGGTGGAGGAGAAGATGGTTATTCAATTGAGAGGAACTTCATATACAAGCCCCACAAAAGTATCAAATCAGAAACAACAAGTGAAGAAAACATCTTCCTTTTATTCCCCTTCCCCTAATTCCTCCTCATCTTCTTCTTATTCATATAGAAGGTCTTCTAATGGTTCTTATTCTCAAACATTTTGTATTTTTTGTTAAAATAAAGGACATCTTACGCCTCAATTCTTTTAGTTACAAAAATTAATAAGAAATACTTGGTTGTAAAGTCTTATAATAAGGATCCAATATGGTCCCATTGAGACTATTGGATAAGGGAAATAATATCAAGAGTTAAAAGGTAAATTGAAATATTTACCTACTATGCATCACAACTCTTCTTTAATTGGTCATGACAAATTATTTGTTACAAAGGCTCACTTAACTCATGACTTTTTTATAGATTGTATAATCAAAAATGACTCACAAAAAAATCTAAATGTGAGTTTCATTGTTGAAAAATTGAAGCTTCCTTTGTGCCCTCACCCTTCTCCTTATTATTTGGGATGGTAGGGTAGTGGTATCACTTCTAACATCATACACACTTGCACTATCTCATTTTAATTTGGCCCTAAATTTATTGACAAGGTAGTATGTGATATCACTCCAATGGACTATTGTGGACTATTTCTTGGAAAATCCTATTAATATGATAGGAAAGGCATATATAATCCATTCAGGAACACTTATACCCTGTAGTTAGATAATAAAGAATATCTAATTAAGTGCACTCAACAAACAAACAACTTGGTTATAAGTTGTAGGTAAGCATGCAAGGCTATATATCGAGCATGGGATTTGGCACTTATATTTATAATACCACAACACGAAGATGTACAAGCACCACTTCACACATAAAATAGGAATTATTAACTTAACAAGATTTTGCAATCTTATTCACATGTGTTTAAGGAACCTTCTACTCTTCCTCCTATTAGAGAAATAAATCATAGCATAGAAATTATTCTTGGTGTATCTCTTCCTAATACACCCATGTATAGAAACTCGGTTCTTCAAATGGAAGAAGTCAAAAATCAAATTCATGAACTATTATCTAAAGGATTTATCAAACCAAGTACCACACGTTATGCTTCAACCATCTTACTTGTCCTTAAGAAAAATGGTACTTGGCATATATGCATTTACTTTAGGTCATTGAATAAGATCACCTTCAAGAATAGGTATCCACTCCCTAGAATAGACAATCTATTGAATCAGTTGTAAGGAGAAAAGTTATTTTCAAATATAGATCTAAAAATTGGGTATCATCAGGTCTGAGTACAAGAAAAAACACATGGAAGACTACATTTAACATGAATGTGGGCTTATTGGAATTTTTTGTTATACCCTTTGGTCTTACAAATGCATGAGATATATTTATAAGGATTATGAATGAGGTGTTCAAGAATAACCTAGACACATTTGTGATAATTTACCTTGATGACATTCTTGTTTTCTCACACACTTGGAAGGAACACCTAGAACACTTAGAACAAGTTCTCAAAACTCTTCAAGAGAAAAATTTGTTTGTTAACCTTCTAGAGTGTCCATTTACTCAATACTTCATCTCCTACATTGGTTTTATCATTTATGATAAAGGCATTCAAGTGGATTTATCCAAAGTTAAAATCCTTCTCCATTGGCCAACTCCTTCTAAAATTACAAATTTTAGGGATTTCTTAGGACTTGTAGATTTCTACCACAAGTTCATCCCTAGTTTTCCACTATTGTAGTCTCATTATATCATTTGACTAAAATTAGAGCTTTATTTCAATAGACAATGGATAATTCTTGTTATTTTGATATGTTGAAACAAAAATTATGTACAACTACTATCCATGTCCTTCTTGACCTTTCTCATCCCTTTGAGATAGAGACAAATACCTCATAGTTTTCCCTTGGATAAGTATTGAAGCAACATGGCCATCTAGTGGTCTATCATTCTAAGACATTGTTGGTTGTCAAAAGGAACTACTCCACATATGATAAAGAGTTTTATGCCTTTATGTAAGCCATCAAATACTGGAGATATTTTCTTCTTGGAAATGATACTATTGTACATACAAATTATATGCCCCTTAAGTTTCTCCAATCACAAAAGAATATTGAAGAAATACACCACATGAAGTAGGAAAATCATTTACAATAGTTCATTTAGTGATCAAATACAAAAATTAACTAGTAACAATATAGTAGGTTGTTTTAGTCACCCTCCAATAGCTTCTACACTGACAGTTGTGACTACTCATATTGGTTTCTAGACTTGGCCTCAACATTGTGCCCTTAATGTAGATTTTGGTAAATTTTACCAACACCTTTTACATTCTTCTTCCAATCTAAGTCCTTTTCAGTATTTTTATATGAAGGATGGCTTGTTGTATAAATTGGATAAACTTTGTGTACCTCAAGAGCAAAGGTTGTCTCTTCTTAAGGAGGCTCACTCTTCACTCTATGGTGGACACTTTAGAAAATATAAGACTCTTCACCACTTGTAGTTTTTTTCTACTAGCCTCATTTGTAGCATGATGTTTTGATATTTTTGAGACAGTGTGTTGTTTGTTGGCACTCCAAACCAAGAAATAGAAAATCCGGTCTTAGTGTTCCTTTACCCATTCCTTATATTCCTTGGGAAATAATTTCCATGGACTTATTAAGTGGTTTTCCAATGATAGTTTGGTAGCATGATTATGTATTTGTGGTTGTGGATTAGTTCAACAAAATGACTAAGTGTTTCCATATTAAAAGACTAGTTCTACACTTGACTTAGCACAAATTTTATTTGATATAGTATGGAATTCCTTTGATCTACCTACGAGCATTGCATTTGATAAGGATTCACATTTTGTGGGTCATGTTTGGTGATCCTTATAGAATATTTTAGGAGTTACTTTTATCTTCATAGATTTTCATCCATAATTAGTTGGGTAAAATAAAGTAGTTAATTGTACTCTTATTCAGAGTTTGAGGATTTATCATCGCGCTTCTCTAGAAAAGTGGGATTTGAGCCTCACTCACATCAAGCATACCTACAAAAAATTCATTCACAAATCCATAAGACACTCTCATTTTGAGGTTTTTATTAGTTTTCAACCTTTGGTACCTTATGAGTTGCCCTTATCCTTGTCCTCTCTAGCTACTCTGCATGTTAAAAAGGAGAAATATAAGGTAATTTCATTCATTCAATATTTGTAGAGTCTTTAATCAAAGGTGGTTTAGATTTTACATAGGACTCAACAACAACAAAAAATATCTATGGATAAACACTATGTTCCTCATCCATTCTAGGTTAGAGATAAAGTTTAGCTTTATTTAGAGAAATGATATTTTTAGACAAGGCATATACTAAGATCAAACCACTCAACTATGGGCCTTACACCATTCTTCATTAGGTGTCTAAGAATACCTTTATCTAGATATTTTAGCTAATATTAGCATTCATGTTGTCTTCATTGTGGATCTCTTGAATCGCTAGCACTATTCCACTTTGAAACTCACTCTTGTCATTAGTCATACTGTAGATGTGGTACTTGATTTTTAGCTTTTACTTACTACAAATCGAGTGTTCAATATGAATATTCATCAAACTTGACAAGATTATTCCACTTCATACCTTGTTTCCCCTAGAGGTCAGATTCCACACCAGGATTGCTAGATATTGCACCATCAAATGTCCCATAATTTTTCATCCCTTCTACAAACATTGAAGTCCAATGTTTCTATGGTGGGGAGGGATGATGAGGACCACTTTTAAAAGTTGTAATAGACTAGTTTTTCTTAGTTTATTAGTTTTGAAATAATTTCTAAAAGTCTAAGTTAGCAATAATTCCAAAAAGCTACCAAGATTGTAATGTTGGTATATTTTGACGACAAGGTGTTTGAAAGCAATTTGAATTTGTTAGCATAATTAGATTATTGTTAGATTCTTACCTTAACTATAGCTTATGATTAAGCATATTCCATATTTGGAGAATTTATGGTTGTACAAATTCCATTTAAGCATATTTTTTAGTGCAAATATTAGTTTCTTTATTATCCATATCATCCTACTATCTTGGCTAGGCTATATAGGATGTTATATTGGGTAGCTTATCATAGTGATAAAAGTTTGGTTGGTTGAACTTTGTTGTAGTTTAGATCTAAGAGCATATTGTAGTCAAGTAGTCAATGATAAATATGGAAAGGAGATAGTTTAGAGAGTCTTACATCCTAAAAGTGATTAGGATTCTTTAGGCCTAGTCAATGTATCCTAACTTAGGTTTTATTTATGGATTGAGAACTACATAGGTTACTTGGTGGTCATGGAGAGATTGATACAAGTGGGTGGAGTATTATTGGGAGTTACCTCATATGAGGATTACCAAATGGATTGATGATAGGGATATGTATTATCAACCATATCACTATTATAGAGTAGTATGTTAGTTTTGAGAGGTGTAGTAAATACCTAGGTTAGGGAAATTATGGATTTGTCAGACTACCAAAGAGACGATATATGATCCTCCTAATTTACTTTTATTTGTAGAGGATGCATGATGTTGTGGTGCTATATCCAAATAAGGATAATCCTAGAGTTATAAGGGGCTACATGAGATGGTATGTCCACTTCATCCCAAGGTAAGTGACTTGAGAGAAGCTACATGAAGAATAAGTGATGGTAGAATAAGAGATAGTGGATATTTTGAGGGCTATTCACCATAGGTTAGGTATATATGGGGATTGTTAGAGGGCTCCTACATAGTAAAATAGGGGTAATACCCAATATAATAATAGGTAGAAAATGCCCCATTGAATTTTGATCCTTTAGCTATGGTGCCCCAAGTGTTGATGGGACTTGGAGGAGCTGGTCCTAGCAGGTTAGTAGAAGAGGTTGTGCAAACCAATATGGAGGATTTGATGATGATATTCCCTGAGGTGAGGGTATGAATAATATTATTTTAAGTATATTTATAAGAGGAGGTAGCTAGAGATAAATATGATATGACAAGAGTGGAGCATGAGTGGGATGTAGCCATCACTCAAATACAAGTTGATTTTGAGTGAATTACTTGAGAAAGGTATTAGGTCATCTATAGAATGGGTGGAGGAGTTGTGTTAGAGTATATTACATTATTGGGTACATGCTAATGTACCACCTTGGATACATTACTAGAGTAGGAGTTTACTTTAGATTAAAGTTATGTAGTTACTTCATCATGTAATAAATACACAAGTATTAGAATGTGTAATGATGTAAAAGTGCATGTAGTCCACATTTACATGAGTCATAGGATATATTCAAAGGTAGAGTGAGGTCCAAGGAACTTATATTCCTATGTATAGGCCTTATAGTGAGTAAAGTAATAGAGGAGAGAACATAGAGATTGCATAGTATAAATTGGTAGTGTGGTGCAATGTAGCTCTTCAAAAGTAGTTTATGAAATGTTCATGTCCTTCATTATACTGCATTCTACTATTTTCATAAGCTTTCATTAGTAGCATAAATTTGAGTTATTGTGGTAGTTTCTCTTATCATTTTCCTATATATTATAGTGAAATTATCATATAGATATCATATATTTCTTATCTTACATATTGTGGTTGCATTTCGTATATCATATACTCATGAAAATCTAACAATGGTATCAGAGCACATGATAGTTCGATATAAAATAAGGAGAGCCACAAGTGAGATTGAAAGAAATCTAGAAATATCATTTACAAAATTTTTGAGATTGCATTTGTCTAGTCTTTCCACAGGTTGCAGAAAAACTCGTGAAGACTAGAACACACTATTGATTCCACTGGATTGACAAATCAACTAGTGAAGATTGATCATCTCTAGATTTAGAATTTCTTCCATTATATTCCTAATACTTTATTATAGGAAAAATTAGATTCAAAGAAAGTTGCGAATATTCCTAAATAGAGCTAGGAATAATATATTCTTTGGAATCAATCCAAAACCAAAAGCAACAAACGAAAGATCAAATATTTGGAGACCTATAGAAAAGGTCTCATTGCTAGAGATTGTAAACCTATAGATAGCGTAAGAAAAAAAGGCCATAGGAGACTTGTTGTAAATTAAAGGAAGAAGAGACTCTAGAGAAGATTACAGGAAAATATTGGATATTGTTGATCTCCATTGAAAACTGTAAATAACAGATTGAAGAGACTCCAGAGAAAAGTTAAGAAGAATATTGGAGGTTGGCGATCTCCATTGAACATTGCAAATAGCATATTGAAGAGACTCTAGAAAAGAGTCTCGATGAAGATAGGATATTGGTGATCTCTGTTGAATATTGAAGAATTCAACTTGAAGAATTTTAAGAGGCCCATAGAAGGCCCCATTGAATAATTTCTAGTTTTGGAAGAGATAGAAAAGGACTAGCAAAATTCTTATTACGAAAGTAGTAGAATTTAGATATTTGAGAGGGAGATATCATTTCCAAACTTCCACAATAGAAATTTTAAGAAAAGGCTCATTGGGAAGACCAGAGAAGTTGTGAGAGTGAATATCCCAAAGAAGAGGTCTCAAGGAGAAACAAGGAGAAGGCTTGGCGAGCCTCATTGAAGGAGATTCAGAGAAGGTCGTTGAAGGAGTTCCTAGGAGAACTCATTGGAGAAATTTACCACCAAGGAGAAGTTCCTAATAAAGGAATATTTTGGAACAATTTTCATCATCCAACAAGCAGCCCAAACAAAGATATATTTGGTAAGAAGCTTTCCAAATTTTGAAGGAGATTGTTGAAGACCTCAAGACTTTTAGATTCTTGAGAAGGCCTAGATTGAAGTTAGAATTCAATAAGGAGGTTTAAGGAAAAAATATCCATACATTGCTACCAAACCTAAGAGGTTTGAATATTTCCTCTGAAGTCTAGAAGGCTCACTTGGATAAAGGAGACAACTAGTTTCTATAGCAGAAAATTGAAGGGTTCTTGAAGTAAAATCTTAGTGAAGAGACAAAAATGCAACACCAAATAATTCTAAATAAATTGAACACAAAGAACCAATAATTACACAATATATGATCTTATGTTAATGGGGAGATCCTAAAAACTCCATTGTCACAATGTGGATCTTTGAATCCCTTTTCATATAGATTTACAATGGTTAGGGTTATCCAAAACCCTAACAAACAAGGTTGGTGGTGTCTTCAAGCGTGTCCTTTCTCCCAACAAAATTGAGTGGGCTTCTTGTTATCCTATGTTAGGCCACTCCAACTTAAACAGTTGTCTAATTTTCATGTAGAACCTTCAAATCTAGATATAATAACACATCAAACATATTACTAATACCTATGAGGGCTCCATAATGTGAGGACTTCTATAAGAAATAGTAAAACCCTAACTATATGCTGTAAATGAAGTGAATAGAAATAAAAGTGCATAAATAAAATAACAAACAATGGATTTACCTTACATACTTTTTATCTTCTGGTCTGTGATATTTATCGTAGTGAATTGGTGTATTGATGCCCTAGCATCACCTGAAGGCTAGGGGGTCCTTATAATACTTATGTAAAATACCTGTGGGCACTCGACGACTGCAAAAAATACCTATGGGTGCTTGGGACTAAGAGGGAGGCACCTAGAGGCACTTGGTGGTGAGGGGGAAGTATCCAGAGGTACTCGGTAGTGATATAAAGTCCTTGAAGGAGTTCAACGGATGAGGGAAGAGTCTAAAGTAGTAGATATAGCAAGGGCAGATGAATGGTGATGGCTATGAGGGTTACGGTGAGCGAAGATGGAGGTAAAAGTACTTGGATACTCCTAGGGATTCAATATGAAACTCAGGTAATTTGATAACTTAGGCCAAAGACTCAGGGACTCCAAAAACTCAGGGATTGAACCATAAAAATAGCTCCTATTTATAATCCAACCTAGGACATGCTAGGGTTTCAACGATACTAATCGTGTGGCTGAGATAAAAGCACATCGGAGGGTGGATATTAAATTTAGGGTGTGGCATGGATTGATGTAAATGGATGGATAAGATTAAATAAAATTGGATGGTTGGGATTAATTCATTTATATATGTATTTATTTATTAAATATATATAAAATATTAGTATTAAATATATATATATCTAAATAAATGGGCAAAAATAGTGGGAAAGTTAGGATGGATGACAAGTGGCTAGGTTTTGGTGTCTACATATACCCATTTTTGTACTGTGTTGCATGAAATACAATGCAATGCAAAAACATGAGACACCTATTTTGGCTAGGTACAGAAACAACTTCTCTTGGGATGTAGAATGTGAGCTTGAAGACAAAAGAATAAAAGAATTTGAATTTTGCGTAGCTTACCCCCTCAATTGGTGAATGAGTTTATGGATGAATATCACGAGCCAATTGAAAAATTTGTGCAAATGAATGATGCAAATGTGATACCATTTTTGCCCCAATAGTGGGAAGGGGGTTGGTGGAAAATGTGATATGATTCATCTATTTTTACCCCAACATATGAAGGGTTCTGTAAAAAAGTGGTGGAGAATGTGTCTATTTTTTCCCCAATAGATGAAGGTATTTTTCCAAATGTAGATGTCATGATCATGTAATATGTATCCCATTATGGGAAAGTCAAACTAAATGTGGTTACCCCAAATTTGGGGTGATTCAATGTTGTTGAAAAATGTGCCTTCTGGCATCATTGATATGCAAATATGAAAATGCAAAGAATATAATTATTCAACTTCGGAGGGTCAACTAGTGACTGTCAGATAATTCCTATGATCAAAACCAATCACCCTAGCTAAAGCCAGTAATTATAATAACTGTCAGGGAAATGTGTAATGATGAAATGTGGTTTTTTCCATGTTTTAATCCCCACAAACTAGGCCATCAATGATAGCTTTTGTGCAAATTTTTCTTGGCAATGCTTCACTCAAAATGTGAAGTACCAAATATGATTGTGATTTTGAACAATGAGATATGGAATGATGAAAATGACCAAGTGTCCTTATGGTAGGCTCTTCATCTTACCGAATTGCATGGATGCAAATCACTGCAATCTCCAAGTATATAGAAAAACCCACTAGATACAAGGCTCACTTGAATGTTGTTTGACTTGGTAAATATGCAAATGATAATATGGAATGATGTATGAATGATGATATTGATTATTATGGTCATTTTGTGAATATTTGGACCATTTTAGAGTGCTTTTGTAACTTGTTAGGCAAATTTACAATTTGTGGTCGCAAATGAAAATTCCAAATCAATTGGAATATTTAAAAAACTTGATAAAATTATGGGATAGATGCATGGATGCAATATGAAAATATTTGGTGGGGATAAGCCACTATTTTGTGAAAGTCTTTTTTGCAATTTTGACATCAAACACCCGTTGGTGCTTTTGTATTACAGAAATACCCGCTAGTGTTTGGGCACTCTAAAAACACCCTGGTATGCTTCAATACACCAAGAAATTCCCATGGGCATCTCAAGGTGCCTAAAGCAGCTATAAATAGCTTCTAGGATGAGAAACGAAGCTCATTTGTGCTTTTGAGAGTTTGAGAAGATGCGTCTATGGGAGTGGAGTGAAGCGAGGTGAAGTGATTTGAATGTGAAAGCTATGGTGGCGGAGGGAGAGAGTGTAGAGGCTGAGGCTGATGCTGGAGTGTGAGTGACTAAGGTAATTACCTATTTGTTGTATTGTGCAAAATATTTGTGTTTTTGTAATTTTTTTCTTTTGCAAAATTATTGACAAATGTTTTGTGCTATGCTGCAGCTTAGGATATTAGAGGCTCAACATCGGTTCTCACCATACATTCCTAGGATGAGGAAGGTGATGTTGAATTAGGATTGGGAGTTATTTGAGGATGTGGGGCTAGTGAAGGTATCTTGGGTGGATGTTGTGAGGTTTGATGAGGGTTACCTCTCTGCCTTAGCAGAGAGGTGGGATGCATATATAGGGACATTTTAGCTCACCATAGGAGAGGTGACCATGACCTTGGAGGATTTATATTTCATCCTCAAGGTACTAGTGGAGGGGATCCAGGTTGAGGTTGGGCTCAATTGAAATATAAATATTATGATGATGTTCAGAGATGCATGGCAAGGTATGATGGGGGAGAGTGGGGGTATATCGTATTTGTCCATGTATGTGGACAAGGAGTTGGATGTCATCCGTGCCTTGGTTATATTTGTGTTGAAAAACATCATGGTCCCGAACAACACTGGGTGTAGGTTCCCTTGGAACCTAATAGGAGTAGTGAGAGATATGCTCACTAGGTGACAGGTATAGGTATGGGCTCCTGCCTTGTTAGTGCAGGTGTACCAGGAGCTGTATGAGGTGACGAGGCATGGGAGGAAGGGATTGGGATGTAGCTTGCTACTATAGTGCTAGGTATGGGATCACTTCAATGTTGCTTAGCTAGAGGGCTTACCTATGATAGACTTGGGCAGGGAGAAACCCTATGCTAGGATATGGGCAATGGTTGAGGAGGTACAGCCAGGTCGACCAGTGAGGATGAACCATTGGTACCAAGATTTGTAGGTTGGATTGACATCCACCCAAGTGATATGGATGTTGTGGTAGGATTGTAGGTGGATCAGCGATGGAGAGCACTTATAACAAGTGTGGTAGGCTTGGTGGGTGGTTGGGTGACATTGGAGTGATGCTGAGTACTTTCAGTTCTTATGAGTACTTTGATAGTTCAAACTGAGGTGAGATATACCAGATGAGCCTATACACTATAGGAGACATTTGGAGGAGACAAGGCTACCATGCACAAAGACATGGAGGGTGTCCTATGAGTATGATGAGGATATGAACCTCCTAGATGTAGATGATACAAGGATGACTACGTAGTACGATGAATGTTTTTTAGCTCAGCCACCATGGGCATCACCTCGATGATTATCTGATGGGGATGATGATGGTGAGACTAAGGATGAGGGGACCCAAGAGGTCCCCAAGTGGTAGTGGTGCCTTCGATCAAATAGTTAAAGGATTAGGGCTAAGTGTGTGGCATAATAGACTCCCAAGATTAGGAGAGACAATAGAGATGGGAAGGATGTGGAGGAGATTCCGGATGGACCTCCAGCTTGGAGTGAGGAGGATTGGGTATGGTTGAAGCAGCAGGTGGCAAATTGGGATGCAAGAATCATGATCTCCAGGCAGATCTAGTAGAGAGGGAGCATCGAAATAATATTGATATAGCACATATTTGCTCTCAGTATAGATATATCGATGCATTTGAGGATAGGTTTATGGAACATCATATTCCACTTCTAGATCCTCTAACCTCATCTATATCTATGGTACTAGGCTTAGCGATTCTAGACATAGATCTAGGTCACAGGGGTCCTCTTGGAGGGCACAACTAGTGCTTAGATGCACTTTTGTGTATGAGCCTTGGTGCTCCATTGTATGTAGCCTTTATGCACTCATTGTACATGTGATATTTATACATATATATATACATGGCTTTTACCTTTTGTGTTAATTTTTGTGTGAGTGTTTTTTTTGTGAAATGCTTTTTGTGGAATGTTTTTGTGTAATGCATGTGTATATGAATGATGAATATATATAATATGTTATGTATGATTAATGCAAGGTGGAATGTTACAAAAAATCATATATTGCAAAAACACAAAAAATTAGAAGGCAGATCCGGGTGGGTTGTTACATGGTATCAGAGCCACGTCAACACTGCCATCCTGTGGGGATTTGTGCTTTTCATGAGTGAAAGGGACAGAAGAGCAGCGGAAAGAGAGAAGAAAAAAGCAATCCAAATGGGGGAACGAATTAATGAAGAGCCAAGCCTCATAAACGTATTAAATGCTCTAACCAGAGCACAGGTTGACATGCAAAGAGAAATGCAGAGAAATCAGCAAGCCATAGCTGAAGCTTTGAGGGAGGTAACATCAAGTTTACGAGGAGCTAATATTGGAGGACAAAATGGAGAAGCCAGTACATCACACCAGCCATTGACAAGGGGAAGCAGTAATACTCCTAGACCTACACAACCCTCTTTCATTCCGAGAGAGGAACCCCTTGAACAAGAGCAGCAAGTGATATCAGATGAGACCATGATAGAGTGGTGGCGTCAGTATGAAGCTTTTCCTGAAGGGCTTAAAGCTAATTTGTCTTTCGAGAAGTATTGTGCACAAAAACAAGGAAGAGCAGAATTTGGAGGTAGACATCAGGATCACCGAAGACAACCAGCTCCGAATGACCTTCAGCAAGCTCTGAACAAAATAACCATTCCTCATTTTGACGGAAGTGGAAAAAGTACAGCAAGGGCTTGGGTTGAAAAACTGGACAGCTTCCTATCGCTTAGGCCAATGCCAGAAGAAGAGGCAATCAAATTTGCCACATTACACTTGGACGGAGCAGCACATGACTGGTGGTTTCACGGACTCACCACATTGGGTCATGGGACAATCACTACATATGATGAGTTTACTAATAGACTCATTGACCGTTTCGACAAGAAGGATCCAGAACTGCACTTCCGGGAGTTGGCTCAGCTGAGGCAGAATGGATCAGTTGATGCTTTCATTGCAGAATTCCAGGGGCTATCAGTTAAGGTGCAAGACATTTCTGAAAAAAGATTGGTAATCCTCTTTGTAGAAGGCTTGTCCGAGCCACTTCGTGGATGGGTGAAGGCTTTTGAACCGCAGACATTACAGGAAGCAATGAAGAAAGCCCGCAATATGGAATTTGCTGTTCCGAAAAACAAACCTTCATTTAAACCATTTCAGGGCAGCAAGGAAAAAGATAAAAAAGATTTTCACAAACATCCTCAACAGCCAAAGGTGGAGCAAAAGAGGTTAGGGGATGAGGAACTCAATGAACTAAGAAAGAAGAAATTATGTTTTCACTGCAGGGAACCATGGGACTTGTCACATAAGTGCTCTCAGAAGGCTCAGGCAAGGAAAATGGCACAAAAGGAGTACTTTGAAGTAGAAACTTCCGAATCAGAAAAATCAGACCAGCAAAGTGATTCAGATGACAGTGATGATGAGAAAACAGGAAAAGAGCCTGAAAAGAGTGAGACAATAGCTCAGCTATATAGCTTTCAGAAGGGCAGTTCATTCAAGGTTCGGGGGGTCCTGAATGGGCAACGAATAATCACTCTTATTGATACAGGAGCGACACACAATTTCATTGATGCAGGGCTGATCGACAAGAGGGGAATAGAGACTGAAAAATTTGATGGATTCAGAGTTCTAGTAGCAGACGGATCAGCAATTCAGTGTGATCGCAAAATCTCTAATCTACGGATCAGATTAGGAGAATATGATCTTAATGATGAATTTTATGTTGTCAACATCGGTGACACCCATGCAATCCTGGGAATGCAGTGGATGCGATCTCTTGGAGAATTCACTATGAATTTACATGCCATGGAGATGAAGTTTGAGGTTGCTGGAAGGAAAATTGTCTTAAGAGGAATGTCAGATGGAGGACCAAGAGTTGTGTCTATGAGACGTATGGAAAGATTATTTAGACATGATGAGATTGAGTGGGCAGCAGAATGCCTTATCATGCCAGCTGGTAAGGAAACACAGGTAGTCACCTACCATCCGGAGATACAGAAGATTTTGACCAGACATGCCAAGGTGTTTAGTGACATACCACCTGGGAGGCCACCAGAACGTGGAACAGAGCATATCATAGAATTAGAGGATGGGGCGAAGACAGTCATTACTACACCTTACAGGCACCATAAGAGGCATAAGGACGAGATCGAGAAGGCGATCAAGGAGCTCTTGGACATGGGGCATATTCGACCGAGTAAGAGTCCCTTTGCTTCCGCCGTTGTGTTGGTTAAAAAGAAGGATGGCACATGGAGGATGTGCGTTGACTATAGAGAGCTGAACAAGAGGACAATAAAAAACAGGTATCCTATCCCTCGCATAGATGAGCTTATTGATGAGCTCCACGGTGCCTGCTACTTTTCGAAGATTGACTTGAGGTCGGGGTATCACCAAATCAGAATGAGGGAACAGGATATAGAAAAGACAGCGTTCAGGTGTCACCTTGGCCACTTCGAGTTTTTGGTTATGCCATTCGGCTTAACCAATGCCCCAGCGACATTCCAGTCCTGTATGAACAGGACTTTCAGCAGACAACTCAAAAAATATGTTTTGATCTTCTTCGACGACATCCTAGTTTACAGTCGCACTTGGGAGGAGCATCTGCAGCATCTAGATGAGGTATTGAGCATATTAGAGCAGGAATATTTTTATGCTAAGGAGTCGAAGTGTGATTTTGGCATGACAGAGCTTCTCTATCTAGGACATATCATTAGTGCCGAGGGTGTACGCATGGACCCTGAGAAGATCAAGGCCATTATGGATTGGCCAACTCCTACGAACCTCACTCAGCTTAAGGGGTTCTTCGGATTGTGTGGATTCTACCGGAGGTTCGTGAAGGGTTTTTCGTAGCTAGCTGCTCCGCTCACCGATTTAACCAAGAAGGGGGCATTCTCATGGTCAGATACTGCACAAAAGTGTTTTGAACACTTCAAACAGGTCATGTGCTCGTGCCCAGTATTAGCTATACCAGATTTCTCTCAGCCATTTGAGCTTCAGTGTGATGCCTCGGGAGAAGGGATTGGAGCGGTGCTAATGCAGAACAAACATCCGATAGCCTTTGAGAGTCGGAAGCTCCAAGGGGCTGAACGGGGTTACTCGGTGTATGACAAGGAAATGTTGGCCATTATGCATGCATTGGCCAAGTTCAGACAGTATTTGGTAGGAGGTCGATTCACAGTGAAGACTGATCATAACAGTCTTCGATATTTTCTTAACCAGAGGGATCTCAATGAGAGACAGCAGAAATGGGTTAGTAAGCTACAAGCTTACGACTTTGACATTGAGTATGTCAAAGGTAAAAAGAATATTGTAGCAGATGCATTGTCTCGGAGACCGTATTTGGGAGCTATGTCAGAAGTCTCTGCAGTTTGGAGAGATGAAATTTCTGCTGACTATGCTAAGGACCCTTGGACATCTAGTTTGTTGGATGGCACTACCTTAGATGACAGATATACAGTGGTTCAGGGGCTGATAATGTACAAAGACCGGATCTTCCTACCGCACAATTCCAGTTTTAAGAAGAGGATTCTACAGAACTTCCATGATGATCCCACAACAGGACATGCAGGATTCTTCAAAACATACCGAAGCATCAGGGAGCGGTTTACTTGGAAGGGGCTCAAGAACGAGGTCCTTCAGTATGTGAGAGAATGTGCCATCTGTCAGCAGAATAAAGATGAGCACACGTATCCCGCAGGGTTATTGCAGCCATTACCGATTCCTAACCAGAAATGGGAGGGAATTTCCATGGACTTCATCACTGGATTGCCCAAGGTGCAGGGCAAAGATTGTATATATGTGGTAGTTGACCGGCTGACAAAATTTGCACATTTCTTTGCAATTTCAGCAACGTTTACAGCAGCTCAGGTGGCCGAGTTGTTTTTCAGAGAGGTGTTCAGATTACATGGGATGCCTAAAACAATTGTCAGCGACCGAGATAGTAGATTCCTGAGCATGTTTTGGCAGGAGTTATTCAGACTTGGGGGCACTGAGCTGACTCCCAGTACCAGCTATCACCCTCAGACCGACGGTCAGACAGAGATAGTGAACAAGTGGTTGGAGGGCTATCTTCGAAATTATGTCTCGGGTCAACAGAATGCTTGGATCAAGTGGTTGCATCTCAGTGAGTTCTGTTACAATACTACCCACCACATGACTATAGGGATGACTCCATTCAGAGCTTTGTATGGTTATGAAGCCCCGAGCTTCATAGACCTGTTGCTTGGTGACAACAGAGTACCCAGAGCGAAGGAGGTGTTACAGGACAGCCAGGACATCATGAGGGCCCTGAGGGACAATATATACCAGGCACAGAATCGACAGAAGATGTATGCCGACCAACATCGGGTAGAACGTAGCTTTGAGGTTGGTGATATGGTATACCTCAGTTTGCAGCCCTACAGGCAGTCCACTCTCAAGAAGAGTGGAAAGGAAAAGCTGAAGCCGAGATTCTATGGGCCCTTCAGAGTCATCAGACGGGTCGGAGAGGTAGCATATGAGTTAGAATTACCTGCAGGCAGCAGAATCCACAATGTCTTCCATGTGTCCCGCCTCAAAAAGGCCCTCGGTCACAATGTCACTCCTTCTACAGAGCTACCACCATTAGATGAGGAGGGGAAGTTAGTTTTGGAACCTGAGGCCATCATCAGTTTCAGAGAGAAGACGCTAAGGGGGAAAGTGATTACAGAATACTTAGTCAAGTGGAAGCACCTGCCAGAAGAGGATGCTACGTGGGAAAGTGAAGAAGTATTACAGCATCCAGAGTTGAAATTGCTTGAGGGCAAGCAATTTCGGGGAGGGCGGACTGTAATGTCCCCTTCCTGACTTATTAGTCCGACAGATGAGATTAGCCTACTCACGGGTTCCCGTAGGCTAAATTGGGTGGATGGGAACCCATGGTGATCATATTGAGGCCACTTTCAGTCTTTAGTTGCCGGTTTCGGTGGCTTATTTGGTAATTGGGAGGAAACTTACTATTTATAGTAAGTCATTTTGCTAGGGTTTCAGCCAGAGCGGACGGTACGACTGGATTGTTCGGCGAAATGGGTATCCAAATCTATGTTTAGTTGGAGGTTTGGTGTGGCAGAGCCTAGAAATTTTAATGTCCGAAGATTTATCTATATAAAATTAAATTAAATATTTAATTTTATATAAGTCATTATGTTTTATGAAAAGGTTATTTAGAAGTCACTTAAATAAATATTATTTCATAAAGTGACTTTAGTTGTGCAATAAGGGGGGATGTCTTAATGATGGAAAATAAAGAATATTCTAGAAGCAAATTTGAAATTGAAGTTTTTTCCCTCCAAAGCCATCGACCTCTTTGGAAGACTCTATAAATTGGGGTTTGGGCATTCATTTTTGGGCATCCAGATTTGAGAACAAGCTTTGGCATTTTGGGAGACCACTTGCAGAGGAATTTGCAGGAGTCGAGCTTATTGGGGACGGCAACCTCCAGTAAGGGCATCCACTTCGGGTATGAAAGATTACCCCTGGCGGATTTATTGTGGTGGTTTCATCCAGAAATCACACTAGGGCGTTATTGTGAAGTTTGACAGAAAAATTACAGAGAATATTGGAAGGGTTTGTGGCTCCATTCTTCATTGTTATTAGCAGCAGCCATTCCCTCTCTGGCCGTACCATGCAGGGCCAAAATACTGGTGCGATTCAGATTGCATACATCAGGGTTTGTGTTGCAAAGCCTTGACATCTTTATAGCAGGCATAAGGATCAGAAAACGTGGCATTCTGAGTGGAGATTCTGCAGAACGTTGAACACACAGCCCTTGACAGCCGTACTGTACCTGACAGGAGCTAGGCGTGACAGTCCTGGACTGAATCGCTTGGGTTTGGGAATGATAACTGTGTCAAGAAGGGGCGGTGGCTAGTAAGGAGGACTCAGCAGTGCATATCAAGTGGGGAAGCCTGCAGATTAGTCAATATTAATCCTTTTCAGTCCTTTCAGATCGTCTGGTAAATATCTGATGTAAATTTCAGACAGTTATAAGTGTGAAATGTTTAACTTCAAACTATATTCCTTGATGGGTTTTGAGTATTTATGTTAGTATCCTTCCTTGTCCGAATTTCTGGTGTGTTTGTTGTATAAATCTGAAGTATTTGTGAGTTTGAGTAAGCTGATTAAGAGTTTCAGTTTCTTCCTAATTATTTTCAAAAAAAAAAATACAAAAAATCATATATTGCAAAAACACAAAAAAATTAGAAGGCAGATCCGGGTGGGTTGTTACATTTTCTTTGACAAGTTTCTTGAGAATAGCAATTAAGGTCTTGTTGGAAGCCTCGACTTTTCCATTTGCTTGTGGGTAATAAGGAGTCGAGAAACTATGTTGAATGTTATATTTCTCAAAAAGTCCTTGAACATCCTTGTTCTTGAAAGACTTGTCATTATCAAATATGATTTTTGAAGGAATACCAAAATGACAAATGATATGGTGAAGTATAAACTCCACAATTGTAGATCCTATCATACTAGTTAGAGGAATTACCTCAACCCACTATGTGAAGTATTCAGTGGCTGGGATGATGAATGTATGTTTTCCCAAGGAAGGAGGTGAAATTTTACCAATTAGATCTAGACCCTTTTGTGAAAAGGTCCAAAGGCTTTGAATAGGTTGTAAATCTTGTGATGGTACATGAGTTAAATTAGCATGTTCTTGACACTTTTTGTAATGTTTAACATAAGTGCAACAATCACATTCTATTATGGGTCAATAATAACCCATGCATAAAATACGCTTTGCAATGGCCATTCCACTAAATTGACCACCATAAGTACCATCATGGGCTTCAACTAGGGCTCTTTGTGCCTCACTAGACTTGAGAAAATGAAGGAGGACTCCATAATAACCATGATTATATAACATGTCCCCCAAGAGAAAAAAATGAGCTACCTTTTGCTTGAAAGTACATTTTGAAGTTCGAGATATGTTAGATGGGAGTGTTACAAACTTGATAAAGGCTACTATTTGGATTGACCAATGCTCATATGGATCCGACTGGATGAAGCAAACATCCTTTTCATCTTTAGGATCAACATGTAAAATTGCATACTTAGACACCATTGAAATTATAAGGGATTGTACCTCTCTAAAGGAGTATTTTGGAATCAATGATCCAAGGGAGGCCATCACATCTACAAATCTATTAGTTGAATGTGGCAAACTATTGATTTCATACCAATCAAACTTAAAGAGCAATTTCATTGTACTTCATGATAAAGCTTAATGGTAGGTTCCTTGCATTGATTTTCTCCATTGATTTGCTTGAAAACAAATTGAGAATCACCAAATATCCTAATACACTTAATGCTCATAGCTATGGCTGATTGAAGACCTAGGATTAAGTCTTCATACTCTACAGTGTTGTGTGTGCATTGAAATTCAAGTTTGAATTATAAGGGGATAGGGACCCGATGGGGTGTATGAAACATGACTCCAGCACCTTGACCTTTTGTTCACTTAGAGCCATCAAAGAATAGTGTGATATCAATGTCTTCCTTTGGAATGACATCTTCTTTTTTAGTGATAACAAATACTGAATCATCTAGGAGCTCAATAATCAAAGGATGATCACTAGGTAGTGGAGCTTTCACAAGTTGATCGACTATTACCTGACCTTTAATGGATTTTGGCTAATGAATTCCAAGTTAAATTTAATAAGGAGCATTATCCACGTAGTTATTCGGGTTTTATTGTAAGTGCGAGACATCATATAATGCAAACAATTTTCTCTAGCTATGACATATGTTGTGTGACTAAGCATGTAATGTCAAAGTTTCTTAGTGGCAAAAACCACTGCTAAGCACAATTTTTCTACATAAGTGTATCTGGTTTCATAACTTACCAATGTTTGACTAATGTAATAGACAACTTGCTCTTGATTTTATTCATTCTTTTGTGCAAGCATTGTCCCTAATGTAAATTCCATTGCTAATATATAAATATAGAATGGGACCCCCAAATGAGGAGGACCTAAAACTAGCGAAGAAGCTAGATATTGCTTAATGTCATAAAATGCTTTTTGATATTCATATGTCCAAGAGAATGGCACCCCCTTTTTGTAGTAGGTGATTGAATGACCTACATTTTTCAGAAAGTTGTGCAATGAAATGATGGATTGATTGAATGTTTTCTTGTAAACTACGTAATTCCTTTAAGTTAGTTGGGGCAGGCATCTCTATGATGACCTTGACCTTGTTAGGGTCCAACTCGATGCCTCTTTTGGAGACAATGAATCCTAGAATTTTGCTTGAGGTAACACCAAAGACACATTTCTTGGGGTTTAACCTTAAATTATGATCTAAGAGTCGATCAAAAATATTCTCCAATATACCAATGTGTTCTTATCGAGTTTTATATTTAGCCAAGAGATCATCCACATAATCTTTGATAATCTTATGCATGTAATCATGGAAAATATATGTCATGGCATGTTGATAAGTGGCACCTAAATTTTTTATGCCAAAGGGCATCACCTGGTAACAAAAATTTCCCCAAGGTGTAGTAAATGTTATTTTGTGTTGGTCATCAGGATTTATTTGAATTTGGTTGTATCCTAAAAAATCATCCATGACTGAAAGCATTTCATGGCCAGCATAGGTTTCAACAAGAGTATCGATGTTTGGGAGAGGAAATTCATCCTTAGGACATGCTTTATTAAGATCTCAAAATTTAGTGCAAATGTGTATCGCCCCGTTAGGTTTCTAAACGGGTACCATGTTTGAAAGCCACTCATGATAGTCAATAGGAACTATGAAGTTCATGTCTAATATTTTTTGAAGCTCTATCTTTATCAAGAGGGCCATGGTAGGATGCTTTTTCCTAAATTTTTGTTTGCTTTTCTTAGCATCAGGTTGTAAGGTGATATTATGGATAACCAAACTAGGTTCAAGACCAAACATGTCATTGTAGGACCATGCAAAAATTCTCTTCTTCCTCTTGAAAAGATCAATTAATTGCTCTTGTTCATCGGGTCATAAAATTTTGCTAAGCTTGACAATTTTAGGATTGTATTTGTCTAAAATAATGTCCACGTCGATGGTATATTCAATGGAAATGTGGGAACCTTCCTCAAGTTGATGGGATGTAGGGATCAGATGAATGTCATTTAAGATGTCATCAAACTCTTTTGGCTTATCCTTATCTATTTCTACCTGGAAAACCTTGGGATCCAAATGTGATAGTGAAGGCAAAGGTGAAGGGGATGGAGGAATTTAGTTTGTGGAAGCCCTTAAAAATTCCTCAGATAAGACAAACTTGAAAAAGGATGGAGGCAATGAAATTCGGTCCATATCGATAAGGCTTATGTCAATTAGAATTGGTTTAGCTAGATCATATGGATTACCGAGTGGGGTAAATAAATCAATAGGTTTCATGTTGACTTATGGGTGAGATGGATAAGGTTGGATGGAATGGATATGGCCTAGGAACCAATTCTAGGATATTGGTAAACCTAGATAGCTACAAGCAAAACAAAATACATTTTAACTAGATGATATATACATGCAATGCAAATAAAGACAAATGTTTTTGTTGAATTTTTATTATTTTTTTATGTTTTTTTGTTGTAGTGGTGAAAACCACTATTTTTGTTTTATGTACATATGTTACAAATTGGCTTATGAAATGGCTTAATGGAATGGAGGTGGTGGTTCACCGGTAGGGGTGACTCACTATTTTTGAAGAAGCAAGCAAAATATGGGCTCATGGATGGGGAACATGTTGAGATAAAACTCATCTTGTTTAGTATGGGGAATAATGGGATCCAATTCTTCTTCAGATTCATCCAAAATTCTTGACATAAGCTCAAATTCTTCATATATTTCATCATCAGAATTATCAGGGTGGAGGGATTCTTCTCCTGAATTGAGATTAAACCTTTGGAAGTCTTATTCAAGAGAAGAGGTGGTGGAAAGTGGGTGGTAACCTAGACCTGAATGGTCATGCACCTCTTGATATGGAACATTAATATATTGACGCACTCCCTGTTCATGCAATTCTAGGCCATGATCTTGCCAATTGACTATGTGGAAATAGTGAGATGGAAATATCGTCATGTTTTTAATGTTGGTAAGTGATGGTTCTTTAGGTTCCTCTAAGGATGCTGGAGTTGATGAAGAATCAATCCCCTTGTATACAAAATATATGCTATTTGGAGATGAACCCATATTATATAGTGCCCCTATGGCCAAAGGTGGGTCATGTGGGTGACTGAAATCCTTAGCACTAGGGATGGTGAGGGGCGTAATGGTGATGTCTTGGACCACATATTCACCAATACTAAGACTAGTGATGTGGACTTCGAATTGGGATGATAGGGGAGGATCATGGTCAAATGATGGCTTAAGGAATAGTGAAGATGGAGATGTTTCACAATCCATTAACTCAATTTGTGAAACATTAGGTGATGGTGATGGATTGGTTTGGGAAATTTGTTGAGTGGATGATGATGATATGAATGGCAAGGATGTTGATTATGTGGATTAACTATGAACACATGTGCATATAGTCAATGATGAAGATGATGTTGCATAACTTTTATTATTAAACATGAACCATTCACCAATATGCAGAAATATCAAATCATTCATCCACAATATATTATCCACAATAACAATCCACAAATGAGAGAGAGATAGATAATACCCTTAAGGTAGGGCAACACCAATAATAATCCTTAAGGAAGGAATAACTCCACAAGATCTCCCAAGATGAGAGGCCACTTCGTGGGCACGACGATTACATAAGATTCTTCTTCAATGATATGAATGTCCTTACAATGACAAATATCTCTTCTTTATATATCCATATTCTTATTCTACTTTGGAGAGCCTACTACTAATATTATATTATATTAAAATATAATATAATATTATAATACAATCAACCTTGGGTTATGTGTGGCCCATGCCAACCCTTATACAATATAATAATATATATCCCCAAATCTCTATTCCTAGGTACCCTACCATGCCACCCTCCTTACAAATGTTTCATCCTCGAAACATATGAAGAAACCTGATAGTATGATTTGCTAAGCAATGTTAGCAATTGGTACCAATCTCGCTCATCCATCCATCCAAGTGAAACTCGATGATGCTGGTACGCCATTTTGTTACTTGAGTATCCAAATCTGCTTCGTTGGCTCCACGCTTCTTCGTCGTATTTTGATAACTTGAATGATGGGTCCACTTGTTCCTTGATGCTGATGAGCCATGCTGAAAACCATGATCACTATGCTTTCTTTGCCAAACACTGCCATAGTTGGTGCCCTGCTGATTACATGTAGAACCATAATATTGTTGCCTTGAACCATGCCTCCAAAATTGTTTTCGCTCATGGTGGTGTGGATGGCGATATGGTGCAACCTTTACTTGATGTTCTACCTTCGTTGACTTTTCAACCTTTGGCTTCATTGTTTTAAATTCTTCTACACCTTGTTCTTTCATGTTATCTTTGTTTGGTGTGTCCTTGTGCTCTTCTATCAAATATTCCTTGGACTCGTTGTCTGCTATCGCCTTCTTGGATTCCGTTTCATGTTCTTCAATTTGTTCTTCTACAACCACTTCTTGATTTTCCTTGTATCCTTGCTCCTCAAGCCGAGAAATATCCTGCAATTTTATTTCCACTAAATTAGTTACTGCTACTTCTTTCATGGAATCTGTTGCTACTATTGCTTTCTTGGATTCTCGTTTCATGTTCTTCAATTTTTTCTTCTACAACCACTTCTTGATTTTCCTTGTATCTTTGCTCCTCAAGCTGATAAATATCCTGCAATGTTATCTTCTTTTTTTCTGTACCATAACTTCATAAACTTCTTTTGCACATTAATGTTAACAGTACCCAAAGAATCGAACCAAGGATAACCAAGAACAATATCCTCATCATCCATCTCAATAGCATAGAAATCTGAATGTAAAACATATTTATCCATGGTGATCTTCAAATCTTCAAAAATCTGAACATTCTCACCCTCTAGCTCTATGTCCTTAATTTTTGTTGCTTGAACTTGCAACTTCTTAGCCAAAACAATATTAATAAAATTATATCTGCTACCAGGGTCAATGGAAATAATAACCTGCTCCTTTTGAATGCTTCCTTGAACCTACAAAATAGACTTTTTAGATTTAAACAAATTCCTTTGTCCATTTTCTAATTTATCTTCCACCAAAGGTATGGTTTCCTCGGTCTGCATGCTGACATCTTTTTTATCTTCCCTGACCTTTTCCTCTTTCTTCTTGAGTAATTTTATTTCTTTTTCATAGTCGTTGATCAAATCCTTTAGGCGATCTACATAATATGGGTCCCATTTACTCAAGAATGCATGCTTCACTTCCTCCAAAGTGTATTCATCATTTGTTTCTTGACAAAAATTTATCAACCACAACGAAGCTTTCCCTCGAAGAGAGAAATGAAGGGAGTATTTCCAATAAGGATTACTATGATGTCGATAGACAAACTTTTTCCACCATTCCATAGCATCAATATCATCTTCTCCAGAAAAAATTTGGAGTGCCATTGTGCATGCCCTAATGCAACTAGGGTTTTTTGATAATAAATATCATATCATGCCCTAATGCAAACTAGGGTTTTATGGAAAAAAATATATATCTTCCCACCAAGTTGAAGCTAAAAATCCCAAAGACAACTACATCTGCAATTTTTCTTCCAAACAAAATAAAGTGCAACTGATTTGCTTACCCGAACTAAACAAATTGTCTTTTGAAAAATTCGCGACTTGCAAAGTCGTCACTTTCCTTGTTCCATATGGCTGACTTCAAAAGGTCGTATCTCCCTCAATACTGCTCGGATTCCTTCATATGACCACTCATTTTAAAGCTCTTCAAATTCTGCACAATCTGATCCAAGAATCGCCTCAATCGGATTAGCTGTCGTAAAGATATGGCTTCTGAAAGATGAGGCATTTTTTCCAAAAAAAATCTACGAAATTCGTCACTATCCTTGTTTCGGATGACTAACTTCAAAAGGTCGTATCTCCCTCAATACTACTCAGATTCCATCATATGACCACTCATTTTAAAGCTCTTCAAATTCTGCACAATCTGATCCAAGAATCGCTTGAATCGGATAAACTTGCGCAGAGATATGGCTCCTGAAAGATGAGATGTTTTTCCAAAAAAAAAATTGCCCTAATTCTAGGGTTTCACACAAAAATCCCCACTTTGCCAAAATCGTTGCTCTGATACCACTTGTTGCATAACTTTTATTATTAAACATGAACCATTCACCAATATGCAAAAATATCAAATCATTCATCCACAATATATTATCCACAATAACAATCCACAAATGAGACAGAGATAGATAATACCCTTAAGGTAGGGCAACACCAATAATAATCCTTAAGGAAGGAATAACTCCACAAGATCTCCCAAGATGAGAGGCCACTTCGTGGGCACGACGATTACATAAGATTCTTCTTCAATGATATGAATGTCCTTACAATGACAAATATCTCTTCTTTATATATCCATATTCTTATTCTACTTTGGAGAGCCTACTACTAATATTATATTATATTAAAATATAATATAATATTATAATACAATCAACCTTGGGTTATGTGTGGCCCATGCCAACCCTTATACAATATAATAATATATATCCCCAAATCTCTATTCCTAGGTACCCTACCAGATGATGAGGGTGTGGAAGCTTGATGGTGATTGGTGATAGGGAGCTCCTCAGTAATGAGATCCTTTGATGAAGATATTGGTGAAGTAGTAGATAATTTGGCTAATGGTGAAAGGAAAAAATGAGTGGAAGGAAGCATGGACTCATAAGGATTTGAAATGAAATTGCAATACTTAAACGGCTCGACATTTGTCGATATGCAATGTACTTGTCCCTCATGAACATATTTCAAATATTGATGTAGTATTGAAGGTACACATCTCATTTTCCTCATCCAAGGTCTTCCAAGGAGTACATTGTATGCCATGGATCCTTCCAAGATGTGAAACATGGTGTGCAATATTTTAACCCCTAATTCAATGGGTAAAACAATAGTTTCAACTATGGAACATAAAGCATCGTTGAATGCTTTTAGGATAAATGATGACTTGGTGATATGGGATGGGGGAAGTTTAATATGATGAAGGATCGATGTGTTGATGATATTGATAGAGGAACTAGTATTAATTAGGACTCTTTTAAATGGCTTCTTTTCAATTAGATCCATGATATGCAATGGAGGGTCTACTGATTCTGATGAGATTTGTTTAATCTCAAAGTCATAGAATGTGATGGAAGGCTCCATGCATGTTTGGATGCTCCAAAAAAAATTATTTAAGGCATTAGGATCTTGATATTATAATTCAATGGATTTGTAATATCCATTAATGCCTCATAGTGTGGGGGGATTGTTCAATTAACTCATAAATTGACAATTTGGTAGAAGTCATCTTTATGCTTGTAGTTAACCGACTACTCAATGAGATGACTAGTCATGGTGGATGATTGATGGGTGGAATTGGGGGATTTGATTGGCTAGGGATATGGATGGGTGATGAAGGATTAGGTGAAACTTGAATGGGTGTTGATGTAGGAGGTTGTGAAACACTTGATTTTGGTTGTTTCCTCTGATTATTTCTTTGACCTCTAGTGACCACATGGATGACCCCTACAAAGCCTTGGTATTGTTGGACATGATTGACTTGATTAGGAGGAGTTTTGGTGTTAGCCCCTCCTAAATTTGGTTGCACCTCCTCGTGATGAGGAAGTGGTGTTTTAGATATACCAAGGTTTTGATTTTGTTGAGCAAGGGGGTTGTCCAGTTTGATTGCCCCCAAGTCAATTAGGTCTTGCACTATATCTTTAAATGAATGGAAATTGTTAATGATGTCCATTTTGCCTATGATAAGGATAAAATAAATGTTCTCGATAGTTTTTACTATATTTGGTGGGATCATATGGTCTAATTTTGGGTAAATCAAGTTTGTTTGTGTCATATAAACTTCGAAAAAGGAAGCATATGACTCAGTTAAAGGGGTGTATTGGTAATTTTGTTGAACAAAATATCGTTGGGGATAGTTTTTCACAACTGGCATTGTGCTTTGCATGGATTGTGTTGTTGATGGTACCACATGATAAGCAATTTTTTGTGGTATTTGTTGCACTGGTTGTTGTTGAGCCATTACTGGCTAGCTCATGACCACTTGATTAACATGATTGGGCTGACTAATAGTTGCTTTTATATTGGCCCTCATTTTTTCATTCTTTCTTTTTAGGCTTAATTATACCTTCTTGGATTTTGATCTCCTCAATGACACTAGCATGAGCTAAATATTTTTCAAATGATCGATAATTTTGTAGTTGAAGCATCCAAAAGATAGGTTTTAACAAAGTCTTGGTGAATAATTTGATTAGCTCAACTATTGGCAAGGTGAATGGTAATTTAGTGATGAAAACCCTCCAATAGTTTCCAAAATCATAGATAGACTCATCATCATGTTGTCTTAAAGCATATCTTGTGACACACTTTCTTGAGGTCGTTGCCTTACATTTTTTTGATTGTTTCTTTGACCTCTAGTTACCGCATGGATGGCCCCTACAAATCCTTGGTATTATTGGACGTGATTGACTTGATTAAGAGGATTTTTGGTGTTATCCCCTCCTATATATGGTTGCACTTCCTCATAATGAGGAAGCGGTGTTTGAAAAATACCAAGGTTTTGATTTTTTGAACAAGGGGGTTTTCAAGCTTGATTTCAACCAAGTCAATAAGGTCTTATACTATGTCAAATGTATTACAATTGTTAATATCATGCTCATTTTACCTATGATAAGGAAAAAATATATGTTCCTAATAGTGTTTACTACGTTTTACGGGATCATCTGGTCTGATTTTGATAAAAGCAAGTTTGTTTGTGTCATACAACCTTAAAAAAGGGAAGCATATGACTTGGATAAGGGGGTGTATTGGTGATTTTATCAAAAATATTATCATTGGGGATGATTTTCTATAGTTGGCACTGCATTTTTCATGGCTTGAGTTGTCGAGGGTACCACATGATAAGCAATTTATTGTGGTGACTATTGCACTGGTTGTTGTTAAGCCATTACTGGTTGGCTCATGACCACTTGATTAACGTAATTGGGCTAACTTGCTAGGGTAGCCTATGTTTATTTTGGCTAGCTAGAATATTTTCTTCTATATTAGCCCTTATTTTGCCATTCTTTCTTCTTAGGTTTAAGTATGCCTTCTTGGATTTTTATTTCCTCAATGACACTATAATGAGCTAAAGCTTCTTCAAATGAATGATAAGTTTATAGTTGAAGCATCCAAGAGATAGTTTTTAAGCAAATATTGGTAAATAATTTGATTAACTCATCCATTGGTAGGTTAAATGGCAACTTAGTGATGAAAACCCTCCAGTGATTTCCAAAATTATAGATATATTCATCATCATGTTGTCTTAAAGCATAGACATGAGACAATGAAATATTATTTTTAACATTTAAGATGAAATGCTCAAATACTTGGTCAATCAATTGCTCAAAAGTGTAAATACTATGGTTGGATAATTGATTATAACACTCTATGGCATCTCCTCCTAATTATTGAGGAAAATTTTGAAGCATAAGAGCATTGTCATTTTGAATTATAAAATAGGCATGTAAAAACATGCTCACATGTTCTTTGGAATCCTCAGTTCCCTTGAATTTATCAAACTTAGGCACCATAAAATCTATCGGATATGGCAGTGATGGTACTGAAGGATGAATGGGTTCATTGATAAATTGGCGTAAGGTTGGTTTCTGGTTTGTCAAACCAGGAGTAAATTGTGTCAATTGATCTATCTAATTTTGCATGGCCTTAATTTAAGGGTCTTACTTAGGAATGTGAAAGCCCTGAATTACCTGATGATTTTGAGTTTGGATGGAAAATTATTGTGGAGTGACTAAATGATGTTGAGATTGGTATGATGGCTGGGTGAATTTGATGGAAATTAATGGATGGGAGACTTATGGTGAAAATATGGAGAATTATAGAATGAGGTTTATGTATGAGGGTGATGGCTAGGTTGGCCAATGGGAATAGGATGGATAGTGGTATGGCTTGGTGGGGGAACAGGGATAGAAACCATAGAAGACTATGGTTCCCATGATGGATCCTGGTTAATGAGGACAGTCTAAGTAGAGGATGGTAAAGGTTTAGGGTTCCCTTGTACTTGTTGAGCATTTTGACACTATCTAAGCAATTTTTTCAACTGTTCCCATGCTTCATTAATATCTCTAGCAAAATATGAGGATATGGAAGTAGATGGTATGGAATACGTGGCTTGGGGGCAAGTTACGCTAGGTATGACAACTTGTGAGGCTAAAAATTGTGAAGAAAAATTTACATGTGTTTCATACAAGGGGTTGGTGTATGTGGATGGTTATGAAGTGATAGGAGCACATGAGGGTTTGGGAATGGACATATGGGAGGAAGGTACAACTGATGCCTCAAAAAGAGGGTTAGAATACACCTGAGTAAAGATGGATGGTGGCTAGAAATAAACATACTCCTACTGTAAAGTATAATATTGTCTACGTGAAGTGGGGACTGACTCTAAGATATATCTAGAATACTTCATAAGAGATTCTACTCGTGCCATGTATATGTGGGTAATATGATGGTCAATGGTTTGTGAGTTTGACTCTTCTTGGGGCATAGCCATATGAAAGGTTGTGGATGATAAGGAATGTGAAGGACCTGTAGATAAATCTTCTTATGTCACATTCAAATAATCTACCACATAAGTGGTGGGGAAGGTGGATGAAGGTTACATAGGATTATCTTGATTTAATGCTTTATTTTATTTTCTAGTTAATACCATAAAGCAAATAAATAAAAATACAGATTATGTAGTAAAAATGAAACACAAAATTTAAATTTCACAATAAAAACAAACAACTAATGCTAAGTTTGTTTAACACGTGTGTCTTACCTCATTTAATGGTTATCTCCTTTTAATGTGAGTTCACTTCCTTAGGTTTCAATATTGTGTGTTTTACATGTGCTAATCTGAATTAATCCAAAGAAAGGTAAAAACTATGGCTAAGTTGGGGAAATGAGATTCTTGTTGGTGATGAAATACAACAAGTTTGCTTGAGGATGACCTAGGGTTTCTAATGGTAGAGATTGGTGGATGGAAATGAAATCCAGCATCACCAAATCTTAAGCAATGGTTGGTGATGAAATCCAACCACTATTGTTAAATGTGAATCGTACGGTGTGTGGTTATTTTTAAAATTTATGATTTTCTATTGTTTTCATACAATGTTAGAAATATAACCACTTTCAAAGGTCTAAATTAGAAGCCACTATTCATGATACCAGTTTTCCAAAGGATATAGAGTACACCACTTAAAACCCACTCTAAACAACTGGAGGTTTTTTCTATTCCTCCATATGAAATCACCCAAGTATGGTGATACTCTTGGTATATGAACAATGTTCCTACTTAGACCTAAAAAAATAGGAATACCTAACCCTATAATGTAAACTAATTATGCAAATATCAATTCACATGAAATCAGAATGCAATATTTTTCAATTTGCACACACAACATAGAACAAAAACTTAAAATAGAAAGTGTATATGTATACAAATGGTTAATATAAAACCTAATATGTAAGCTAGTATGAATGTTATTTTCTAGATTAATTAATGAAGTTATTTTTATCTTAAAACCTGAAAAAGACATAAACTACCCAAAATACGTAAACAAAAAAGCTAGGATTTTGGTTGTAGACTTACAAAACAACCTACGCTTCTACTCCAACTCTCTTTAAAACACCCCTATGTATTTCTAAAATGTGCTTGGGCATTTATATATAGCCCTAAAGCACCGTCAAGAATTTCATGCACCTTCTGCAACTTCCAAAAACCTTAGATCTAGAAAAAACTATGAAATTTGTGCTTCTAAAAACCTTGCAAGATAGAGAATAACATATAAATCAGTAAGAAAAATCATAAAAATAAACCCTTAGGGGAGCCTACTGTGATCACCATTTTAAGAGAGAAAAATACAACACCAAACAATGCTAAATAAATTGAACACAAAGAACCCATAATTGCACAATAGATGATCTTATGTTAATGGAGGAAGCCTAAAAACTCCATTGTTACAATGTGGATATTTGAATATTTTTTAATACATATTTACAATGGTTAGGGTTCTTTGAAACCCTAACAAACAAGGTTGGTGGTGTCTTCAGGTACATCCATGCTCCCAACAGAATTGAGTGGGATTCTTGTTATCCGATGTCGATCCACTCTAGCTTAAATAACTATCAAATGTTGAAATGGCACCTTAAGATCTAAACACAATAACACAAAAAATAGATTAGTAATACATGTGAGGGCTCCACAATATGAGGCCATTTATAAGAAATAGTAAAACCCTAACAATCTACTACAATTGAAGTGAATAGAAATAAAATTACATAAATAAATTAAATAACAATGGATTTACCTTATGTACTTTTCTTTTGATCTATGATATTTTTTGTAATTAATTGGTGTAGTGATGCCCTAGAATCACCCTAAGGCTAGGGGGTCCTCATAATACTTATATAAAATGCTCACGGGTGCTCAACGGCTGAAAAAAATGCTTATGGGCACTTAGGACTAATAGGGAGACACCGAGAGGTTCTTAGTGGTGAGGGGGGAGCACAAAGAGATGCTCGGTAGTGATAGAAAATGCCTAGAGGTGTTCAGCAACTGAGGGAAGATTCTACAAAAGTAAATCCATCAAGGGTGGATGAAATTCAATGGTTATGGGAGTTACGATGAGCGAAGAGGGAGGTACAATTTCTCAGATACTCCTAGGGATTCAATATGAAACTCAGGGATTCTAAAAACTTATGGGTTGAGCCATCAAAATGGATCCTATTTATAATTCAACCTAGGGCATGCTAGGGTTTTAATGACACTAATTGTGTGGCTAAGATAAAATTACATCGGGGGGTGGATATTAAATTTAGGGTGTGGCATGGATTGATGTGAATGGATGGATAGGATTAAATGAAATCAAATGGTTGGGATAATTTCACTTATATAAATACATATTTATCAAAAATATAAAATATTAATATTAAATATATATTTAATATATATATATATGTAAATAAATGGGCAAAAATGGTGGGAAAGTTAGGATGGATGACAAGTGGCTAGGTTTTGGTGTCTACACTTAGCTACAATTTGGAGGAATTCCCTACCAAAGTTTTGAGATTCAAGGATAGTATTTTAGGAAAATAATTGATTGTGAAAGGGCAATAATTAGGATAGCATTAATAGCTAAGAAAATTCATATTTATAGTGTACATTCTAAAGGATAATTAAAATCGCCTACTAAATATTTAGGGCAACAATTTAGAGGGTTTCAAAGCTACAAATAGGTGAGCTAAAATAACTATTTTGGACAATCAAGAAGAGCTACGATTTCATCTAGTAAAAGGAAGCAATAAGGTGAATCCAATCACCTTGCAATACTTCATATATAGAGTTCATTAAGGTAAGCAACTTTGGTGCAAAAAGGTTTATTAGTTGAACTTTAGATTTTTGGTTCATTAATAAGATTCATTAAGCACCATATTAGAGTTTAAAAATTTGCAAAGAGAAGGTTGCATATTATAATATTCAAGGGAGTGTAGAAGATAGTTTCTTTTAAATTTAATACCTACACATTAAATAGGATATTAGATATATTTTGATAGAAAGGAAATGTTGAATATATTATCATGTGTTTGAAGGTTGTTATTAGTGCATTATATTGGTTACCCTTAAGTTATTTGAAGTGCATTAAAACTTTATCAAAGAATAAATTTTTAGTACATAAAATAGGGTAATATTAAAGTGTCTAGAGACACTATTGTGCACACAAAACCTACAGCTTATTATGGCATAGTAAAGCCCTTAAAAGGGTGATATACCTCTAATTAGTGGAGAAGAAATCCAATATTTAAAACCAAAAAAAGAAGATAAAAAATAATACTAGAAGAGTCTCATATTTTAGGTGCAATCAAGTAGCATATCACAGGTTGTTTACAAGCACCTCATTTGTCTTCTATGTTACACAAAAAGAAGATAGTGATTTAAGTGCCTCAAGGACACATTACGTAGCTTATTATCTTATTTACAATCTATTGATATTAGCAAAAGGAAAGCACAACATTAGTGAAAGTATGTTTAAGTGATTTCCTTAAACTCAAGGTGCTTAAGAATAGATTGGGTCCAAAGGGCTCGATACCTACTTTACCAAGGTGTAACAAAATACCAGCTCGATTCCTATGCAACAACTAACCTATAGCATCAACAATCCTATGTAAGAATATAGCATTCATTGCAAGGAGCATAATACTAAGGAAAATGAATCACAAGTTATGTAAAAATAAGAGTATACAAGGAGTGCCTTACCCAAGCAATATCTTGGTTGAACCACCAACTGGAACACCCAATATCTACCATAGATTGAATAAGAATCATAATCTATGAGGGCAATTTTGAAGCATCCTACAATAACCATAGTTGGAGCAAAACTTTTGGAATAACACCATCCATCTTCATTGGAGAAAAATAGGATCCATATCACACTTTGTTTTCACAAAGAAATCAAATAAAGCTTGCAAATAGTTGGCAAGAACAAGGTTTGAGAAGACTTAAGGAATTTGGTATGTTAAATGTAAGAGTGCATGCAAGGGAAAATATTAAAACTTGTCTCAACAAGGGAAGGAATATTTTACCACTTGGCACAAAGGTGTAAGAGCATATTCATAACCATAATGCTCACTCTCAAGAAGGAAGGGTGCCCAAACTATGTAAAACTCCCATGATTGATTCAATACTCAATAAGAGCATATTGAGAGCTCACCTATATTTTACAATTCACAAGAGTTATTGTGCAACATATATCACCTATCAAAGTCCTACATCATCATTGCATCACCTAAGGAGGAGACCAGAGTCCTGGGTAATACTTAGTGCCACTTGGCACCTATATCAAGAAGGTAGAAGTATACTTATAGCCACCCAAACCAGAGCACTCAAAGTATGGAAGTGTGTCTTTAGAAAGAAGTAAGTGAGGAGAGAACTAAATATACAATCAAGATAGAATTAGAGGTGCAATTGAGAGCAAACTCAAGGTACAAAGTCAAGGATTATATGAGGAGCATATGACATTGAGCATTAATTGCTCATTTCCATACATAGGAGTCCAACATCAATGTCTAGCTGTAATGCTTACATTTAATTTTATCAATCCAGGGTAATCAAGGTTAGATTTAAAGAGTATAAATCCAATATAGATTGTACCGTAGTGATTAATACTTAGACTTGATTATGTTCTCTTTTAGTCTCAGGTTTTGTAGGAAAAATAACAATTGCAATAAATAGAAATTATATAGAAATTGAAATAATATGCAATAAATTAAATATAATATTTACCTAACAATGAATGTACCTATTGGTGCATTTACCTAATAATGATGATTTTACCTATTGGTGAGGATCCTCATGAAAATAGTTAGTTTTGATTATCTATTTTTACTTTATGCTCTATGAAAATGTAGTTTAATTTATTTTATAACTCTAAATTTAATTTTACGTACTAACTATTTCTAACCTATTACAGGGGCGAGATAATAGGTACTGACTATAGGAGTGGGTCCTACCTCCTTGAGGACAGTGTAAGTCTTTATCCCCTAAACTATTTTATCTCAGTAACTAATGTGCATAATTACTACTAACATTATTCTAATCTATGAATGCAAGAAAAATACAATTGTGATTACATAAATGATATTATGCAGTAATTGACACAATAAATGATACAATTACCATAAAAAGTGTTGCTTTATTACTGGAAATTCAGGTGTACATAATTGCACATTTCTTAAAAAATTATACAAAATCATTCCAACATTATTTCAGCATCATACATTTCTCCATTAGCTAGGTGATTGACCATTAGACCTTTTCAAAGGTCTCCCTATGTAATATAATATGACTTGGAAAATTCTGAATAAAATTCTTATAGGTATTTTCCATGTGGCTTTGTTGGCTTGATAATGTGACAACTATGTACCTAACAAAAATAATCAAAACTGACATAGTTTCCTAGTCCTACTTGGACTTAATCATAACCTAAGTGGTCCAAGTGGTCATTCATGAATGAACATGAAAAAATACATCTAATTTGAATATTTTGTAAGATATAACAATATAACTATATGCCCCTTTATTCACGGGAAGGATATAACAATCTTGCATCGGAATCTAGACAACTTAACAACATACTAATTATATGATTTTTATAAAATAAATTTACAATAGCTTCGATAATCATAAGTTCCTCGTGCATAATATTTGACAAGTCAACCAACTATGCTAACTAGAATTATTTCATAACATATGTTTTCATGTAAGGGTGCCATGTTGTCACTGATGTGGCACATAGTGTAGTGGTAAATTGACTTGGTCAAATATTTCCATAATTCTTGGTGGTAGACATATTCAGTAACAGTCTTCAACAGTTATCTTCAATAACATACTTCAACAATTGTGTTCTATAACATAATTCATCAACCATGTTCTGTAACAGTCTTCAGCCACTGTGTTCTGTAACCCACATCTATAGCCTTCTCAATTTGTCATCCTCACATCCATATTCTCTCATGTTTAGGATTTATTTTGAATCTTGTGTTGCTGCATCATACTCCTGTGAAACATCCTTCAATGTTTTCCTGTCCAATCATACACATCTTGTACGTATTTCATGTAAAATCCATACATTAATCAATTTAATTCACATTCATCATTTTAACTGATAATTTACATAAATAAACTGAAATAACCATTAAAATCCATTACATTCATGATTTAAAGATAGAAATCAAACAATATATCATAGATAATATATGCTAAATAAACACTCATCAATCGATATTAGATTCAAAGTGCAACACAAGTCTTCATAGAGGAGCACTATTCACAGAGGAGCATTATTCCTCATGTTATAAGATGAATACCAATGCATGGATTAAACAGTATCACCTCCAACCAATCAGCTCACATGTCATACTTTGCAAGGAAGGTAATAGATGTATATTACTTAATATTTGTTTTCCTTAAATTTTAGGGAGTTATAAGGTGCTTAAAATAAGGTTGAAATTTATATGTTATTGCATTGAAAAATCAACCTTAGAGAGATAGAAGTCAATTAAATAAAAGGAAGTATTAGTTGCTTGAGATTCACACACTATAATATTTGCTTTCATTAAGGAGTGATAAGGCATAATATGTAAGGTTGAAATCATTATTATTTGCATTAAAGATATTACAAACTCAGCCTTAGTAAATCTGAAATAAAATTAATAGGATTTTGTATCCTTAAACTCCTAGCTCTTCAAGGATTGTTGCTTTGTTAGTAGGATTAGGTTGGTGGTTCCTTTCTCAAGGATGAGTATCAACATGAGGTGGGGGTATGGAATATTCGTAAATAATTCAAACCCATCCAATGTTTTTAAATCTCATCTTCGTATTGATCTCATCATCTGCATTGATTGTGTCCTTAGGCCAAGTAAACACTCTATTTTTCTTGTTCTCAAGAAATTCTATTTCTTGGTCACCATGAGCTTTGTTGAGATTGAAACTATTGAGTTATATTTGATGGATAAATAAATTATGAGTTTGCAAGGCTTCCTGCCCTTCTTGAAATTATTTTTCAAGTTATACTAGGATATTAATATGGCCTTTGCATCTCCTTGGGAAAACCGTATTGTCATCATCTATCGAGTGGAGTTCTGGGTCGATGTTTACCTCCTCACTGAGATCACTAGCCAACCATTGGTATTAAGGAAGGTTTGAAGAGATAAGAATAATTGTGATGCAAAGCTTAAGTAATTTGAGAGGAATTTGATCCTATGCAAGATAGTCAAACTGGGCATGGTTTGGTAGGACTTACCCACCCTTAGAAGGAAGTGATGAAACTAGTAATGGAGTACATAAATACTGATAACACATATTCTTAATTAAGGATATTTCACATTGCTTTTGTGAACCATTTAAAGGAGGTAAAACTACTGAACATTCCCAAATTTTTGTATTGGTCCATGGATTCCTCCATCAAGGCAACCTGAACGAAGGAGGAGGAAGCTTGGTCCTCACACCAGGGGCTATTTAAATTAATTTATGTTAATATGTTGGAAAAATTTCCTGAAGAAAATGTGGTTCCACAAGAACAACAAGCAGAGTCCAAGAAGATGGTGGAGTAGGATATGTACTTCACTCCTTCCTCAAGCACTCATGGCTCCAAGAAGATGAAAATGGATGGAGGCTACCAAGAAGCCAAGAAATCCGTGAGGAAGAAGGATAATTGTGAGGATCGACCCACCCTAAAAAGAAGCTTACAACACCTAAAGAACAATTTTATTCAAAATCAAGGAAATATGCACAGTGATGCTAAGGACAAGTGTGAGGATCCTGCAGAGAATATTCTTCAGCAATACATTATAAAGACCACCACTGCTACTATTGTCTAATTGGAAAGCATTGTGACTGCAAGCATGGAGACCATCACCCAAATGAAAGAGCAAAGGAATACTCTAAATATTTTGTTCTTCTGTGACAACTATGTTGAGGATACTCCATCAAAGAACAACGTGGGATCTAAAACTGATTTCAAAGAAGAGGATGTGAAGGATATTGATAAGGATGCATTTAAGTAAGTTCCTAAGGATGTTGAGAAGGGCGACATCAAGGATGTTGTTAATGCTTAATTATCTATATTTTTTTTGTTGTTGTGGTGCTCAATCATGTTTGGATGTTTTGTTTATTGTTATTTCCTTGTCCTTTTGGTTGGTCCTATTTTATCCATATGTTTTAGGCTCTATGTGGATGCCATGAAATTTTTTTTTGATGGTGCATCCTTTAACTTTGTTGATGTATCAAGGCATTAGGGCACCTTTCAAATGCCCATAGTAATATAAATTTTGTTAAATTACCAAAAAAAAATATTTCAAATCATGTTAATTGAAATACAAGTATATTTATATTTTCAGCCAATATTGTAGGAGATATAAGGGTTATAATTGGAAAACAACTTATTATTATATTGCAAATATCATCAATTTATAAAATTTCAAATTAGGGATATATAAGGAGTTCTACATCAAACTTTAATTAATTGGAATTTAGAAAATTGAAACATTAAAATTTAAGGATAAAGGAGCAAAATAATTGCTTGCTTGAAAGAGTTGGAATTTATTGGTTATAGTCACATTAAAGGGACAAAATACAACCATAGAGAACTCCTTTAAATTCAAAAGTGAATACTTCAATAGGAGAAATAAGGTAAAATAGGAGTTGATTATTATTATTCTTAAAAAATTACAAAATCAACTCAAAATGTTAACTAATAGTAGCTACGCGCATTATCAAGTTTCTAGATTACTCTAGTCACTTGGGAGACATAAGGAATCCTACAAAACCTAAGTCTTGGATAGGTTTTATCAAATTAGTTCACATACTCTAAACTAGAGAGCTATAATGATGTCCACTCCAAAAAATATATTAAATAATGTAATTAAAAAATGAGTAAGGAATTGGCTTAGAAATACACTTAATTCAATGGAAAGCATGATTGACAATTCAGAGAATTCATTGGATAATAAGGAAGATGAAAATGGAAGAGAGGAATCAATGGAATTTAAAAATATTTTTGAAAACTCACAAACTAATAGTTTGGTGAAAGTAGATTCTTCAAAACATGTTCTAGTGAAATAGTAAGGGAGTTGATGATAACTACACTAATGAAGATATTTAAAAGATAGAAAAGAATAAAAAATACCTCATATAGATTTATGTGAGGAGTAAATATGGCATAGCTTCAATTGTATGCACATGGTTTAATTATTTCATTAAGGAAATAGACAAACATGATATTCCTAAAATAGATAACAAAGGAGTTGGGGTACCTTTGTTATGCACCATTGCAAAAAATTGGGGCATGATAAGGTAAATTGTTGGAGTTTCCACCCATGTAAATATTGTGGAGATAAATCTCATTCATATTACTTTTGTTACTACAAATACAAGTACTATAAAATATATGAGGAGAGACTAATATTCAGATTAATATTGTTTCTTCCAAGTTCTTATTTTAGAAGCATCCACTAAAAATAAGTTTAAGCTTGAGATTTTTGAAGATCAAGGAAACAGGTCATACAGGAAACCTTCGAACAGAAAATAAAGTAATTATGATCCATGTATGACTTGCAAAATTATAAGATCACTAGTACATAAAAGATACTTAGAAGACTACAATATCAAAGACTCTTCCAAATTCTTTGAAATAACAAAAACTAGTGGAATAAAAAATATAAGAAGAGACAACATGAAGATAAAAGAAGAAGAAGAAGAAGAACCAGATGAAGTTGAATAATATCCAAAAGATAAAGATCCATATTTAAGACTAAAGTATTCAATGCCCAAATAATGTAATACAGGGGATGTTAGTATATTATATTATTGGGTACATGCTAATGTACCACCTTGAATACATTACTAGAGTAGGATTTTAACTTAGAGTAAAGTTATGTAGTTACTTCAGCATGTAATAAATGAACAAGTGTTAGAATGTGTAAGTATTCCATATGTACATGAGTCATGGGATAGAATCAAAGGTAGATTGAGGGCCAAGGAACTTATATTCCTATATGTAGGCCTTATAGTGAGTAAAGTAATAGAGGATATAACATAGAGAGTGCATAGTATAGATTGGTAGTGTGGTGCAATGTAGCTCTTGGAAAATAGTTTATTTTATGGAGTGTTCATGTCCTCCATTATACTACATTGTACTAATTTTATAAAATTTTACTAATGGCATATTTCTGATTTACTGCAGAAGTTTATCTTATTATTTTCTTGTATATTATAGTGCCATTATCATACAAATATCATAGGTTACTTATATTACATATTGTGGTTGCATTTCTTATATAATATACTCATAAAAATCTAACAAGTTGGTGTAGACATGACAAATGTAGTGATTAATTCCTTAGAGTAGTGAGTGTCCTGATTGGAGGAGGAGAAAATAGGACATGGGTAGAGACTAATAGGGTGAGGATAAAGTTATGGTCAATAGATATGTAGACTAATATGGAGAGGAACCAATCTAGGCACTACTATAGTTTGTATCATATGGTGGTACCTACTATAGATAGGGCACCATTGCTAGTGTGATCAATATCAAGGACTTAGTATGTGTGTAGATACTCATAAGGTCGATAATTTTTAGGTCTCTACCACCTCCACCAGCACTTGAAGGTGGTAATGTGAGATATAGCTATGGGTAGGTTTAGTCTCATGGGGTGAGTGGACCAATTATATCATGTGGTGTACTACCTCAAGATGATAGGGATGAGTGTGCCAACTTTTGATAGTGTGGTACACTAGACCCATAGTCATGTACTATTTCAAGGCTTTGTATGTGGTTATGATAATATATGATTGTATTTATATTTTCCTATGTGATTATATGATGTGATGTGATGTTACTTTCAATTTTAGTTGGTATATTTTAATAAAATATAATTTAGATGAAACCAATGATATAAAAATACTAACAAATAGGCATACAACAAGCAAGATATTGTAAAATGCATCACCCAACTGATGGTCTAGGAAACTAGATGATGGGAAAACACTAAGTGTGACTAGATTTTATTGCTAAGTGGTGACCTTAATGAATAATAATGGACAAGCACTCAAAAGTATGTTTTGATTTTGATTTTATTTATGAGTAGTGGCTTTTTGGACCTAATAGAGACAAGCACTCATTATGATCCCACCTTGAGTGTTAACCTTTGATCCTAAAAACACTTATGAGATGAATATGGATCATTAAGTGGTGGTCTAAGAGCTATAATAATGGGTAAGTGATTAATATATGTGATGATCATCATTCTATTCCTAAGTGGTGGCCTAAGAGCCATGATAATGGAACAGTGCTTAGAGAATGGAATCAAACTCATCATGCTTAAGTGGTCTCCTAAAAAGCCACAAAAAGGACATATATCTAAAACTTGATGGTAAGTTACCTATAATATATACAATATGATACAAATATATTTATTTTATGGTTAGTGATGTTAGTTTTGTAGATAATTTTTAATAATACTTTATGCTATGATAAGCATAGATTGAAGGAATTACATGACCCAAAGGACTTCAATTTATTATGCTACGATAAGCATAGCCTGAAGGAATGTACATGGCCAGGGTTATGCATAAGGGGTCAAGTCCAAAATCTAATTATAAATAAAATGTAAATCAATTTTGAAACCCAGGCGAATCCTGGCCAAATTTGTGTAGGAGACATGGTGAATTTCATTTTTTTCCACCAAAAATTATAATAATGGGGTGAATTTTTGCTAATATTTGGAAAAAATATTTAAAAATAGTAAAATAGTACTGGCAAGACAATTTATATGGAATTGGTAGCCTCTAAAGGCTACCAATATATGTGTGGCACTCGTAGCCTCTGCAAGCTATTGGATTATCAGTGGCATCAATAGCCAATAGATGCTATCGATATATGTATGGCTTAGAAAAAAATAGTTTGGAGGGTGCAAAATGGGGACTTCCCAGGAGGTCACCCATTCGAGTAATACTCCAGTCGAGAAAACTTAACTATGGATTTTTTGATAGGTTGAAAACATCAAGTCAGTGGTTTTTTAAATTTTTGGTTGTGGTTGTGAGGAGGTCTAAAAAAATGAAAGGGAGGCATTTTTGTTGCTTACCAAAAAATTCCTAGATTTTGGAAAATGAAACACAAATTCCAACTCCTTTTTTTTTTCTTTCCTCCCCTAGGTTCCAACACAAACTTCTTGCGTATAAACCCCTTTGAGAAACCATCACCGTGCATTCCTAAGAATGCTACTATCACCATGGAATGACGATATCCACATAAGGATACCGACACCACTAGCATATGTTGGTAGCCTCTAAAGGCTACCATCCTTTCATGGTGATGGTAGCCTCCAGAGGCTACCAACATATGATTATGGTATCGGTAGCCTTCTGTGCCTACCATAATTTAATGGCGACAGTAGCCTTCACTGGCTACCATCATAGATTTCAAGTATTTATTGCTACTTTTTATCTTCTTTCATAGTTACATATTTCTTTATCTTGCATGTTGTTCTCGGGTGTATGAGTATCACTACCACATTAGGCATATATACTAGTGGTATAAGTGGCAAATTTTGTGGGAAAATTAAAATTACTTATAATTTGTAGGTGAAAGGTACGCGCATTTGGGCGAAAGTGGTTGGAAAACTAAAATTAAAAAAAATAATAATTATCACAAATGGGCAAGCCGAACCCTAAAAAAATTGCATCCCAAAAATTTTGGGTGAATGGACCCTAGTGAAAGGTCCTGAAATTAGCCACTTTCAAATTTTGGAAATCCTATTTTTAGCCAATTTGTGATAATTTTCCGCTATGCATAACCTTGTACATGGCTTGGAGAACTTCAATGTCTTACACTATGATAAACATAAACAAAATAATTTACATGGCTTGGAGGACTTCAATATCTTATGCTATGATAAGCATAGCTTGAAAGACTTACATGGCCTAGAGGACATCAATGTCTTACATCATGATAAGTGTAGCCTAAAGGAATTTACGTGGACCAAAGGACTTCAATGTCTCATGCTATGATAAGCATAGCCTGAAGGACTTTACATAAAGGACTTTAATGTCACTATGATAAGCATAGCCCAAAGGACTTTACATGGCCTGAAAGACTTCAATGTCTTTTTTATGATAAGCATAGCCTAGAGGACTATATAAGTGTATCCTGGAGGAGTTTTGTTTTTATAAGAGTAGATTGAAGGACTTTACATGGCCTAAAGAACTTCAATGTCTTACTCTATGATAAGTGTGGTCCAAAGGACTTTACATGGCCTATAGGACTTCAATGTCTTATGTTATGAGAAGTTTAAAAGAGATTTGAGCATGTTTGAACAAAGTTTGTATGTCATAGGGAGCATGGATGAGATCAAAGCATGTCTAGAAGGATGTAATATAATATGTTTGTGAATTTTGTTTATGCATGAATAAATACAACAAGATGATGTTTAAGTAATACATTGTAGTTTATTGAGAAATAATTATTTATATATTTTCTTCAACATATACACCCAAATGAGGGGGAAATATAGGATGAATTATAGATTATAATTTTGAAATAGTACAATTTATTTTATATAAACTTGGGAGTCAATTTTCCTCCAAGTGAGTGTAAAGAAGATACATGGACGTATTGATTTTGATACAAAGATGTATATTTGTTGATGTATAAGATAAATGTGTTGAAGATATCCCAAATCACTTAAGATATCAATGAGGGATTCATGGATTAATTTCTATTAACTAATGCATATGAAAATATTTTATAGATATATGAAACATTGGACATGAGAACTTGATTTCTTCACTAATATTTAAATAAAAGTAGGACTATGTAAAAATATCATTGTTGAAGTTGCAAGCCATGGAAATTGGAAACTCATATCCAATAACTAATATGCTCACAATGTAATTATGAGTCTACAAGAAAGTGGATATGAGATGTCAATCTGCTTGGATGGCACATGAGGCCTTAATGCTAATTGCACATGTAGATTATAATAAATTTATATATTGATATGTGATGAGAATGCCCTAGATTTCTTAGTATGTAAATGAGAGGTTTAAACCCATGTGTCCATTACCTAATGCATGTGCAAAATATTTTACAAATATGCAAAACATTAGACACAATAAAATGATTCCTTTGTTGATATACAAATAAAATTAGGATGTTTTGCAAGATTTTTTCCAAGTATAGAGGTAGAGAATTTGTATTTCAATGAATGCCACACATAAATAATTATTAACATGTAATATACTAAAATTCAGGTATCTACCTACTTGGACAGTAAGTTGGGCCTCATACCTAATCATGAATGTAATTTGTAGATTGTATATTTTAAAAATATGTTTGATGAAATTTAATTTGTCTCGTGTCTATCTAGTAGACCAATCTAGAAATATTGATACCATTAATCTTTGACTAGTAGGTAAACAAATAATTTCATGATTATGAGTCATAGGATCAACAAGGTCAATCCTCATGAGTAATCTAGTAGATAAACTAGATCATGTATGTGATAAAATATGATAACAATTCTTTAGGATTTGCACCATAGTATCTCATGGATATATAGGGAAATATGAAGTCCTTCACTTTGTCCCAATATATATATATATATATAAGAAGTTGAATATACACATAACATGGTAAAAGAAAACACCTTTTTGTAGAGGTATTATTTTATACCATAGCATGAGGACTAAGACTTATTACTAACATGAAACTGGTGATATTTACAATGGATGTATGTGATTGTATTGATAAAATATAATAAGGCCTAAATATCACAAAGTATGATTGGCAAGAAGGATATATTTTGGCTTTGCTCAATGTATGTATAAGAAATTACATATGCATAAACCATTAGAGAGAAATATCATATTTTATTGGAGAACCATGGAATAATTCAAGTATGACAAATGGGTTTTTTTTATCATTATAGTGAAACAAGATGTCCCCTAGTCATATTATAGATCAACAATAAGTAATGGTACTCCATGATCTACTGCTTGATGCACATGTAAGTTATTATACATATGTAAGGTGTTGATGACAGAGTCTCATTGTCCTTAAGGGTCTATAAATAGATGAGGTCTATTTATGTGATTGTGCTTAAGGATTGATGTCTAAATTTGGCTACCTTATAGACCCTTGGAAGGATTAGAAAACATGCACTCATGATTCTTGCAAGTAATTACAAGTTTTTAAGACATAGATATATAGCGATTGATCCATCTAATTATGTATGAGGAAATAAAATAGGTTAGGGAGGAATTGAGATGATATTGTTTAGAATATCTACAAAATATGTGTTAGATATGAGATTGATATTGTAAGAATAAAAATTGACTATAATAATTGTGTCCTAAATTTCCTAGTATATCATCAAGTGGATTTGAGGTTGTCAATTTTTTATCTAGCATATATAAAAATATTTACAATTACAAGTGGTATCAAATGATAGGATGTGGTTCCTGTTGGGCACTGAATTGCATCAAGATTTACTCAATATTGTGGATGTCTATCTTCCTACTTTCTATCCAGGCATGCAACCGATAGCTACAACTCAACACTCAACATTGGATGGACTAAAATAGGGGTTTCAAATCCAACCTCCAGAGTAGGTCGGTTCATTGTCAACTTAAATAGGTTGTTGACACAATTATGATCATTTAGGATTTTAGAGATTAGGTTAAGAAAATATTAGGGTTAGAAAATGTGAACAATAGTGGACGAATAGGCTAACAACATTGTCACTATAGTAAAAAGCTCTCATAAAACAATTTGAATGCACATTATTCAGATCAACATTATCCCAATTTAAATGCACTTTCATTCATTAAAGAACAACAGAGAAATATTGTAGAAAATAATTTCAATATCTAAACAATGATAATCCAAATATCATAATTAGTCAATATCTAGATTTTACAAAAATGCACTCCCTAACAAAAAGATCTAATTCAGAAGCAAATTTTAATTACCCTAGTAGTTAGTAATCCATTAATCTAGCACAAACTAACCATTCAAGTATTTACAGAAATACAACTTAGGAATTTGAACCTCTAATATTGAATTATGAAGACACAAAATTTGAGGCAAAAATAAATGTAATGCTCCTCCATTAACTTTTGGGAATATTTAGAGCAGCACAGGAAAACACACTAGATATGACCCTTAAAAATGAGGGTTCGACCTCTATTTATAGTTTGGAAAAATAAAATATTAAATAACATTACAAATATTCATTTTTAAATAGATCAGCAGAGAGTTCTCGCTAGTATTCCCTTACAAGTTCATCCTCCACAAAATTCGTTGTAAGTAGACTGCCATTGTAGCTTGAATATCTACAACTTGCTGGTTGTTCGGCACTTACTGGAGTTCTGGCCATTGGAGACCATGTATACATTGTTAATTTTTCTTGGAAGCCCTTTCTAGCCATTGACCTGTAATGGTCTCTGGTTTTGTCTTCTTGATACCCTCAATGATTTGGCTTCCTCCTCCAACTAACTATGTTTTAATTTTGATGAGAAATTGCTTTTATATGCTTCAAAATTCTTGGAAAAATCTCAACCGTCGATCTCCCCCATTGTATGGCTACAATTTAATATGAAATAAACTTAATACAATGGTGGGGAGAGATCACAGTGCCATTCTACTTTTAAAATCAATAGTGTCACGTTTTATGCCTTAGAGCCTGCGAAATGCCAATCCGACACAAAACTATCTAAAATTTAAGCGGGATGAAATATGCTCCTTATCCTTTGTTTTCTTTTGATGGCCTTTAAAGCTTCCATAAATCCACACAAAAATGTTGATGATGTCATGTTCTCTTCAAAACTTTCATGGATTCCATTGTGGACCCCAATAAGTGTATCAACTCAGGATTCCATTCTGGACCCACTTTGTTATGAATATGCACACCTTTGTTCTACTTTCCACATCCTATCACCATTTCAAAAAAAAATGTTCTATGTGCTCTCTGGAATCGGGCTCTCCAAAACTTAGCTACTCAAATGATGTTTAAAAATACAAAGCGGGTACCAATCTGCACTCTTTTTATGTTGACATCATCCTTCTCCAAAAACTTTTGTAAATTTGGGACATGTCGCTAGTCTGAATCCAAAGACATAAGAAATTATGTGGAATTTCTCCAAGTGTAAAAATTTACTAAGTGTTAGGTAGACTTATAGAATTTGTTGCGAATCCGCTCCAAACTACACTGAAACGTGTGCGGAATGAGATCTTCATGCCTTAGGCAAAATTTTCAAAATTTTCCTAAGTATGTGGCCATTTTGGGCCTACATTCTGGTGCCTCCTGGGTGGATTTGCTTGCAAATCCATAGAACTCAAAGTCTTATCCATTGGGCTACAAGAGTCAAAAAATGCTCATCTTCAAAAATGTGCTTAAAATAATAATTTCCATATGAACACTACCCTCTAAAAATAGTTCTCTTAGAGAGTAGAAGTTCACATCAAGACCATGCTTCAAGCAACACTGAAGATAACTGCTCATTTGTAGACTATGCAATAGACACATGTTCCTCCTTTACTTCCAAAATCTATCTTTGTGCCCTTATAACAAAACTAGTCCTCTGTTCTATGTGTTACATATGAGGAAAAACTACTCTACTAAGGTTTGATTTGCGATGATGGCAGCAACTTTCGGAGGAGGTCTAAAAAATTGGAGGAATTTCATGATGGCATCGGGTCCAGCACAGAGAGTGCATGCTTGTGATATTTTTTCATCTTAAAATGAATAGAAGGAACAGGATTTTCCAGTGCATGTCGAGAACTGCTTGTTAAAGAATAATGGATGTTTGGAACGATGTGAAGCCAGGCCAGTTCTAGTGGTTCAACAAGACTCGGTGGCGTAATATGTGGAGTATCTAACAAAACATGCCCTTATTGGAAAATTTTTGGGCATCTAAATTTCTCTCCCCTTTGTGGAGGCTTGGGTCAGGAAGACTTGGAATCCTGAAGGCGATGTGGAGGTGATGTTGAGTGAGAACAACTATTTTATGGTGGCTTTCTCTTGTATTATAGATCGTAACAAAGCATTTGAAGGGGGTCCTTATCTCTATAACCAAGTGGGACTCTTTCTTAAACCCTGACGTGTGGGTTTCAACCCATCATAGGAATGGCCATCGTGGGTTCCAGTATGGGTGCGACTTCCATGGCTCCCGTTGGAATTTTGGAGAACTGATATCTTGCATAATATTTCCCTTCTACTTGGTAAGCTGGTTGGACCATCACAACAGATAATGGATAAAAATGCAATCTTTGTTGCTCGTATTTGTGTTGAAATTGACTTAAATAATCGTATTCCATATTCTATTGAAATACAATTTGGATCAACTACATGGGTTCGAAAACTTGACTATGAAGCTCTTCCATTTTGTTGTCGGATTTTCCGTGAATATGGCCACCTGCAAATAAAATGCCCTAAGGTTGTCTTGCCTGAGGATTAAAATCCTAGGCCCTATCAGTCTAGAAAAATTTTGGATAAAGGAAAAGCCCCGATAAAGGAAGGGGAACGGGATAAGGAAGGTTTTGTTCCGGTAAAATCCCTAAATAGAGGACAAAGGGCAAACAAAGACCTTAAGGATAGCCAACCATATGCTCTACTCAACCATTTTGAAATATTAGATGATCTTGATCAGTGCATGGAGATACCTAAAATGTCGCTACTTGATGCAAATATAACAAGGCCGAATTAGATGTCTCTTCTTGAGGGGGAACTTAAGGAATCATAACTAGGGGGTTTTAAATGAAGAAAAAAAGGCTTTGGATCTTAGTATAGGGGACATGGTTGGGTCTAGCCCTATAATGGAAACTATTTTGGAAAGTGGTACAGATTTAGTTATGCCCTCTCCTACTCGGGAACTGATGCAATCATCCTTGGACTGCAAAACTCCTACGGTGTTGGGATTGCAGCAAAAAATAATTAAAAAAGTTTTTCAAATAAGAATATGAAGGTGGGTCGAAAGAAGGACCAGGATAAAATTAAGTTAATGGGGGATACTTTGGTGGAGTCAGGATTGGTGAGAACTTTGGACTCCCATTTTGATAACCCCCAAAAATGATTATCCTCTCTTGGAATGTAAGGGGGTTGAATAGCATCCCTAGACAAAAATTTATTCGTGATTTGGTTCGTGTGCATTCTTTGGATGTGGTGTTTATTCGGGAGACTAAATTGGCTATTGATAGTATTTTCAATATTGCTCCCAATTTGTGGAGAAGGGGGCAATGCCAGTGTATTGGTGCATGTGGATATGCTGGTGGTGTTACTTGTTTATGAGATCCGGTTAAGATATCCCCTCTTACTTGGATTTCCAGCAAATGGTCTATTTCAATGGTCGGGCATGATAATGAATCTGGTGAAATCATCCTACTTACAAATGTGTATGCTCCTATTGATTAAAATGGTAAAGTAAAATTGTGGAAGCACATTTTATTTGTGAGAAGTTTGGTTCCCCTGTACCCATGGATTTTGGCTGGAGACTTCAACTGTATCACTTGTGTAGAGGAGAAACATGGTGGGGTGGACCTTCTTGAGCCTTTTTCTTCTATCTTTAGTGCTCATATATAGACCCTAAACTTCATTGACATCAACCCAGATAATGGGATATTTACTTGGCATAATAGAAGGTGTGGGGAAGCTTCCATCTCAGAGAGACTGGATAGGTTTTTGATATCCAGTTATTGGATGGGTAATAATAGAGGTGATAGTTCTATGATTCTGGAGGGTAGGGGATCTGATCATTGGCCTATCAAACTCTTAGGGCTAAAAAATAATCCCTTCTTTAAGTTTCAACTTATGTGGCTTCTTGATCCTAAGATTCATGATTTCATGCGAGGCTGGTGGACCATTGACAAACCTCCTCATGGCACTGCTATGTATTCCTTTATGAAGCGACTACAATTTGTAAAACATAAATTGAAGAGATGGAATAGACTAAATTTTGGGAACCTTTCCTTGGCTAAGCTAGCAGATCTTAGGAGGATGGAAGAAGCTTCAAGGAAGATTAGAGATTAGGGATTCATGAAGGAGCTTCTTGTTGAGGAATCTGAGGCTGCGAAAGACCTTGCTGAATGGGAACTAAGGGAAGAAATTTTTTGGAAACAAAAAGCTTGAGTATATTGACTTCAGGAAGGGGATAGGAACACAACATTCTTTTATAACTCAGTTAAGGCTCGCCATAATGGTAACTTGATTACCTCTCTTATGAATTCTCAAGGTGCCCTGCTCTCTTCTTTCAGGGATATTTCAGAAGAGACTAAGAGGTATTTTTTCTCTCTCTTCAAGGAGGACTCTCTATTAGATGATGAGAATGAAAAGCTTATTCTAAGCTGTATTCCAGTGATTGTTTCTAGAGATATGAATGAGCATTTTATGGGTCCAATTTCCCTTGAGGAGTTGGAAAATGTTGTATTCAAGACAAAAATAAGGAAAAGCCCCAGGCACAGATGGATTCTCGATTGATTTTTATTAGGAGTTTTGGGATTTAATCAAATTTTATCTTTTGGAGGCAGACCATGAGTCCCAAAAGAACGAATAGATGCTAAGTGCCCTAAATTCTACCTTTGTGGTGCTTATACCCAAAAAATAGAGTAAATTCCTTGGATATGTTCAGGCCTATTGCTCTTTGCAATGTTGTGTATAATATCATCACAAAAATTATTTCTGAGAGGCTGAAGATATGGTTGAGAAAAATCATCTCTGAGGATCAAGGAGGGTTTTTTGTTGGTCGAAAAATCTTGGATGGGGTTGTTATTGCTACAGAAGCTATTCACTTGATGGAAACTTCTAAGGAGAAAACTATGTTCATTAAATTGGACATGGCCAAAGCCTATGATCGGGTCAGATGGTCCTTTCTTCAGAAAGTTCTTACTTCTTTTGGATTTGAGGAGGAATGGATTAGATGGGTGATGAGCTGTGTTTCTTATTCCTCATTCTATGTTCTTGTTAATAATGAACCATTAGATTTTTTTGAGGCCTCAAGGGGATTGAGGCAAGGAGATCCTTTATCTCCTTATTTGTTTATCATTATGGTGAAAGGGTTGGGAATATTGCTCAAGTCTCAAGTCATGCAGGGTCTCATTCAGGGGTGGAAGTGGGATAGTAGTTTGCCACCTCTTTCCCACCTTCAATTTGTTGATGATACTACTTTGTTGGGATTTGCCACTATCAGGGAATTTGGCAATATTAGACAGTATATTGACATATATCTTGGTGCTTCTAGACAATTTATTAATGAGGATAAGTCTTCTATTTTCTTCTTCAATACCCCTCCTCTTATTCAAGCCAGGATTGCTCGCATTCTAAGATTCTAGGTTGGGACTCCCCCTTCATTTATCTTGGTGTTCCAATTTCATCTCACCCTATACCTAGATCTTCTTTGCATTCTATGTTTGATAAGTTTAGAAGGAATGTGAATCACTGTACTTTTAGATGGCTATCCACTATAGGTAGAGTGTTACTTTTAAAATATGTTGTTCAAGATTTACCCATTTATAGATGTTTTGTACAAATAGCTCCCTCTCACTTCATTAAGGACATGGATTCTTTGTCAAGATAGTTTTTATGGTTTAGAAAACTGGATGAATCTAAATGGAGTTTGGTTAGGTGGGATTCTATATGTATGCTGGTGCAAGAGGGAGGCCTTGGGTTGTGATAGACAACTCTTTTTGGGGAGGATTTGGATGCAAAACTTTATTGGAGATGGTGTACCTCTCAATATCATATTTGGGCTAAAATATTATCTTGTAAATACTCGAGAGGTATTTCTGAGGCTGAAATCCCTAGAGTCAGCCTAGTTGGGAAAGGTTCAGTTATCTGGGACACTCTGAAAAGAGGAGCTAATTTAATCAAGCAGGGTTTGTTCTAGATTTGCAATCAAGGATAAAATACTCTTTTTTGTGAGGATTCTTTGGATGGCCACCCTCCTATCTTGAATCAATATCCTAGGTTACGTTCCCTAAGAATTTTTTTCTTGGAAGCAAGTTGGTCTTGTGTGGAGGACTTTAAAAAAATTGAGTCTTTTGGAAATATGGATATGTATAGGTGGAAAGATCTACAAGAATGGCCCCAGGGGGGACTGGCCAAGGACAGAGAGGTGCTTGCTCTTATTCTTACAGGGAGGCCTTGTTCTCCATTGAGGGGTAAATATATTTTGGCTTGGAACCCTAATCCTAAGGGAACCTACTCGATAGCCTATGGTGATCAGGTTCTTGATAAGTAAAAGTATGGGAGTATTCCTATCACTTGGTGGAAAAATGTGTGGAACAAATTTTCTTAGCCAAAATATAACTTATTTCTCTGGTTGGTAGCTCATAATAAATGCCTCACTTGGGATAATGTGAGGAAGAAGGGATTTCAAGGTCCCTCTTTTTGTGTCCTTTGCATTAAGAATGAGGATGACTCTTCTCATTTATTTTTCCAATGCTCCTTTGCTAGGTACATTTGGCACCATTTGTGGAGCACCTGGAACCATCCATGTTTTCATGTGATGTCCCTGATGGAGTTTTGGAGTAGTCTAGGAAGACCTCCATCCAAGGCCCCATTCATTTGGGTGGCTTGGAATTTGGGCCCTTCTTGCATCATCTGGAAAATTTGGCTTGAACAGAACCGATGCATATTTCAGGGCAGTTATTTGGTTGTTCAACAAATCTGGCAAAGGATCCTGTAAATGGTTTAAGAAACCATCCATAGAAAATGTGATGTGGACCCTCTTTTGGATTCTAAGGAGGATAAGGTACAGCAAACCCTTGATCTCTTTGGGGATTGTGTGAACTCTTCTAGCCCTAGTAGGGTTCCTTAGTTCAGCAAGAATGTTAGGAGAAATGGTAGGTAGAGGCCACCCCCTAAAGGAGTTTTAAAAATTAATACTGATGGATGGTCTAGGGGTAATCCTGGACATGCTGGCATTTGCGGTGTTGGGAGAGATTCTACTGGTGGTGTCAGTTTTTTCTTTTTCATTTATAAAGGTGTTCACTCCAACAATTTTATGGAAGCTCTTGAAATTCTTGAGGCCTTGTGGAGGGGGTTTTCTCTTCGCTGGCATAGGATTATCTACGATTTTGACTCTCAAATTATGGTTAATATTTTAAACATTAAAATGGTGGAGGAAGTTAATTGGCAATTGGCCTCTTTAGCCGTTCAAATTCTCAAAATTAGTGAAGATTTAGAATTTATATCCTTTGTGCACATTCTAAGGGAATGGAATGTGGTTTTTGATTACTTGGCCAAAATGGCTTCTGAGTTGTTGGATCCTTGGAGTATAGATAATTGGGAGAGTCTCCCATCTGGGGACTCTCAACGCCTATGGGAGTTGATCCACAAGGATGTACAAACTTAATGTGTTTTATTCTTGTTATCTTTTCTAGGTGTCATTCTAGTCTAGTGGTTTTAGCCTGTTTGGCTATTTATTTGAGTCCTGGTTGGAAGCTCAGTTGTACTCTATAATCTAGAATTTTTATCAATAAATGTTTACCCCTTTATTTAAAACAAAACTACTCCTCTGTTCTTGCAAAACATAGTTCTACTCTTCTTATAAGGCTTACCCACAAAAATACCTTCACACAAAATCTGCTGCTCTCTGTGCCTCTCTAGGCTTCATGCCTTTATTGTTTATTTTTGACCATTGTCAGAGCAAAAAACAAAAATACAAAATTTGTGTATATGTACAAAACAAAAAACAACTTAAGTGTGTGCCCCTTCTGGGCCTGTAGTGGTTCCATCCTGCTCTTCTTCTTGGTGGGCCTCTTCCTCGGCCTCCTCTTCTTATTCTTCATTTTCTTCTTCTGGAGAAGATTGTTTTTTATTTCTTCTTCTAGAATTATCACCAAACAATTGAATCATCAACTTTAAAGAATGTAAAGCTTGATTCCAGGCTGCTCCAGAGGGGTTAGATGTCTCTTTCAGCTACTTATAAATATACTATAATTCTCCAATATCCTCATAATTAGCAACATTCCCTCTGCTTACCAGATCTTCCATGAGATCTCTCAACCTGGTAAAATTAATGATCAGTTGAGCAACTTGCTCTTGGTTTAGTGGCTCTTCAAGAGAATCAATTCTAGATTCATCCTACAAATTTTCATCAATGCTCTTCTGGATCTCTTCCATGGATAGCAAGTTGTGATCCTCCATCCACAAACCTTTGAAACCAACTTGAATCATTTCTTTGTTTACATCCACCACATATTTAATCACTCCTTCAATCCTATCAAACAACAGCCAAGATTTTTTAAGTGCCCTGTGCTTCTTGACCATGGTTCTAGTAGCAACTCTGGCAAGATTCCATTCTTTATTGGGAATTGGTTTAGCAGAATCACTGAGTCTGCTATCAACCAACTTGTACATCTATTCTACTAGAATCACCATAGGCTGCAACTCTCCAGTGATTTGATCTAAATATTTTTGAACATTAGGGAGTAAGCGATTGGCATCATCAAGATAATCAATCATAAGCTGAAGCCCTGAACATTTCTCTTGGACCTCGGAGAGCAATTATTTTCTAATATTCTTTAATCTAGCTTTAGAAAATCTAGAAGACTTAGCTTTTTCAATTTGAAGTTGTTGTCTCAAACTTTGAATTTCTTTTGCTTGTTCTTCATTCAGATTTTTTTGCTCTCCTAGTTGGTCTTTGAGCTTATTGGCTTCTTGGAACTTTTCCTGCCAGCTCTTGGCCTCTTTTCTCAAAGCCTTTTCCACTTCCTTTTGATTACTCATAGTTTTCTGAAGCTTTTCAATCTGTTTCTCTAGTTTACCCACCTTCTCTTTTGATATATCATTCTTCACATAGAAGGTCTCTAAGTGGGCTCTAGCCATTACCAACTCATCTTCTTTAGGAAGCTTCTCAATGTCCTCTGTTATTTCTTCAACTCGATAATCCTGGATAGTCATCTCGGTCTCAGGCTTGTTTACAAGGGGGACCATGGACCTGGATATCCTTTGCCTTGAGACCGGATCAACATACATGCTCCTTCTTCTGACAGCCATCCTGCTGGAAGGCTTAGATAGCTTCTCTACCTAGAAATCATTTATTTTTTGTGTGGTTGCCTGCTCCTTTGGCAAAGTTACAGGACTTGCATAACTAGCAACCAGGGGAGATGAAGACACTAGGAATGTAAGGGCGGACTCAACCATTGACAATGGTGGTGTGGAAGTAATTACAGTAGTTTCTGTAACAATAGTGGACTCTGTAACTACTGTTGTGGTAGCTACTGGTAAACTCATAGAAATCGAAGCAAGACTAACAATTGGATGAGTGGGGGTGCTTGGAACAATTTATCCCTTTGATGGGGGTGGCGATTTCAATGGTGAAGATGAAATTATGGGAGATGATGAAGTGGGAACCTCAGACGATGAAAGTGGGATTTGGGGTGACTTTGGGGGAGAAGGGATGACTTGTACTTTAGTGGTGACCAATGTAACATGGGGTGGACTATGAGAGGGAGAGGGTACCTTTGTCACATTTTCTTGACCAGAAAGGGAGGGAGACTTCCTTGGGGATTCAGGAGGATGAAGAGGAGGAGAGGGATTAGAAACCATACCTTCACCTACAGATGTAGGGTGTTCTTGTTCTACCTCTGTATCTTGTTGCTCTTGATGAGTCAATTCTTCTGTAGCTGGAATAGCTACCTCTTTAGCAATCTCCTCTATATCCAACCTTTGTTTCTTTGAAACCTCTCTTTCCCTTATTTCTGGAGCTCTTTTAGCTCTTCTATGAATTAATTGAAAGGAAGCCAACTCACTCTCTGAATCTTCCTCAGATACTTCTCCTTGTGCTGTAAGCAACACTTGCTCAAAAATGGGATGCAATTCCACTGATGCTGCGGTAGTGAAAGTGAGGGGAGTAAATCTGAAGCTTTCATCCTTCTTTTTCTAGTCTATATCTGTATCTAGAGGTTGACCCCCTAGGGCTAAGCATTGAGGCCTAGCTACTACTTCTATGACTGGAGTACTGACAACTTTTTCACTTGAATATTGCATTTTGCTCAGAAGTTGTGCTCCCTTAGGAAACTTCTCTACCTATTCAGTGGTAGGCTAAAATGTCTTTGGGACCTCAGCAGCCGTCAAAGGAGTCACATGCTCTTCTATTGGAGCTTCTTGGTCTATGGGTGGAGAGAGAGTTTTAGAACTAGCCTGGGACTTTTCAACTGTTAACACTATGTTTTTGATGTCCTTAGGCTTCCAGGTTTTGATATTTTCATCATACTTTTTAGAAAACTCATTATCAATCTTCATGCCAAACCTGGACTTAGGTTTTCCAATTTCAATTCTCATTCTCCACCAATCTGATATCTTCGCTACATTCCATTGCTCTACCTCTTCTACTTCTTCAGCAGTGTCCTCATCAGGTTGAGGGTCCTTTTTCTTTCTAGTTTTCTCTTCAATATCATGAATGATGGCCTTTGTCAGCTGATGGTTCTTCTTCTTGTCTGGATCAAAATCCATAATCTATTCATAGAAATCTAGCCATGGAGGTAGTTGACCCATTTTTGAAACATTCCACTCCAACAGAGTGGTCTCATCATTGTTTTTACCTTGTTCGAAATGAGCCCTAGGCCTCTTTTCAAATTTGTAAGATTTTTCTCCATTTAGGGCTACATTTCTTTTGGTGAAAATGTCATCAGGGTCATAACTCCATATTTGGGGAATATAAAATAGACCTAACCTATCAAGGTATTGGTCAATTTTCTCACTCTACCCCTTCTTCATGATAGTAATATCATCCACAATGCGGTAGGTTAGCAGAGATTTTCTCTTCCTTCCTGAACCATAATTCAAATCAATGTATTCTACCTACCTCAAATATTCCAAGGCAAAGAGCCTATCTATGACAAAATGGGGTAGGAGAAAAGGTTTACCCATGAAACCATATAGTCTGATTACTATGCCCTCAGTCAAGAGATACCAATCTCCTTCTTTGGCACCCTCTACTCTCAAAATTTTCTTAGCCAAGGGTGGCAATCTAGGGCACTCTCCATACATTATTTTCAAAGCAGGTCCAAGGAATTCCAAATTGAATCTATAAAAAGACTCACTACTCCTCAAATGACTTGTCCAATAATAAACCGGCAAGGGTTCCCCATCACTGGTTTTGTCCTTAACCAGAATCCAAGGCATCTTATCCTTAACAACAGCATAAAACATCCAAACCAGGCTTGAGCAATGCCTAAAACTAGGAGCATCAGAGCCCCTTTTCATTCTTACTAATTGTTCATGTATCCTTTGAGCAAGAAAGGTTGGCCAGTCAAAATAGATAACCCTAGTCCCTTTTTCCTCTACACCTTCCTCATACATTCTTTCATTTGAAATACAATAGGTTGCGACAATTTTCCAGCCATACACCATTCTATCAGAGTCTAAACCCTCCATACAGGCCAACATAGAAAATAGTTCGGGGTTTGCAAATTCATCAATGGGGATTGGGACATCAGGGAATTTCTTCTTGGGCTTTGCATCGAGATATTTATAAACCCATATCTTAAATGACTCACCATCATTAGCTCATTTATCCATAGAGTAATACCCGACCTGGGCAGTCACCTTAAACTCTTTCGGTCTCATTGATGGTTCTGACCCTAGGGAAAAAATATTATGATAGAGGGTGGTGGTGATACTAAATAGGGTTTTGCCTTTAGAAGTTTTCATTGCTTTGGCCATGGGGTCATAAAATTTAACTATTGCAGCTATTAATTCTGGACAAGGGTGAACAAAATCACAAATGTAAAAATATAGGTAAGAGAGCACAACACATCTACCTTCCATCGATAAGACTGCTCTTTTCTTGAACCTATCATTCATGCTCCTCCTGAGCCTTGTCCTCTCTATAAGGACCATTTTAGTATCCACCACAACTTCTTCTCTATCGATGTATGGAGCCACTACCCTTCTCTTTGAGGTTTCAGCTTCTTGGGTTTCTTCAGAAGCCATTTTTCTAGCAACAACCTTGTGTCCTCTCCAAAATTCATAGTGAATGTTTCTAAGTACTATCTCACTCTCTTCTCCTCTATGAACGTGATTTTCCATTGAATGAACGTTGCTTATGCTTTTTGATGCTTTTATTTCTTTGCATGCGCATATCTTCCACCATTAATGTGGCTACTATGCAATCTACCCACTAGCATGCTTTCCAATTCCCACTCATTCCTTTCGGTGGCTCAAAGGTGGCATTCTGATCTCTCATTGGCTAAAAATTCAAACTTGGTTGCCACCTCATGGCGTCTCTTCGGCTACTCTTTGGTTCGAGCACGGGTTCGTTAGCATTGAATGCAGGATTTTTCCTTTCTCTCCATGTGGCACAGTCACAAAATCACCACTTTGCTTCACCTTAATATCGAAACCGATGGACTGAAGATACCTTTGATTCCTCGCTGACAACCACTTCATTTCACGCGTGAACAATCACATTGGTTTCGTTCCACTGAGATCTTCATGTATTTTGATGCGGATTGGAGATGCTCATCATTCCGCTATACTTTACGTGTATTTGCGTGTAGAATGGAACCTCGCTGAATTCTTTGCCAACACTTAGCCATTTTTTGCAAATATTTTTCTCTTTTCAAGATGTTAAAGAAAAATTGAATACAAAGTGCAGAAAGAAAGGGAAATATAATACAATGTATATACATATGTTACAATGAGCTTATGATTTCAATCATAGTAGAGTTTGAGATGGAAACCATTTACTGGAATCGGTTGTATGTTCCCTTCTAGATCTTCAAGTTGGAACACATTGGACTCCTTGGCCTCTACTATTTTGAAAGGGCCATCCCAAAAAGAATCAAACTTTTCATGTTTGCCCGGTTTTGCTCTATCAACATTCCACCTGAGAACTGAATCTCCAACCTAGAATTTTTTGAATCTGGCCTTCTTATCAAACCATACCTTGATATCTGAGGAATTCTTTTGAAAATTATCATATGCTTAAGCTCTATTCTCTTCAAGTTGTAGTAAGTGGGTCAACCTAGTTTTTACTAGATTTTCCTCTAACTCTTCCTTTGTATTGACAAGCTTAAGTGCTAGAATTTCCAAATGGATAGGTAACACTACCTCTTTGCCATACACCAGAGCATAAGGGGAAGTTTTAATGGATTTATTTATAGTAATCCTATCATCCCATAGAGCTTGGTCCAGCAATAGGTGCCAACTTCTTTTGTTCCCTTCAAGTGACTTCCTCAAAATCCTTAACAAGTTTTTGTTGGTAGATTCAACAAGTCCATTACCCTATGGGTAATAATTTGAAGTATTCTTAAGAGTGATGCCATACTTGCTAGAAAACTCAATATACTTGGCTCCTATGAAATTTGGGCCATTGTCACTCACCAAGGCTTCTAGAACTCCAAACCTTGAAATCAAGTTCTCCATAAAATTGATCACAACTTCCTGATCTGATTTCTTTGTAGGAATGGCCTCTACCCACCTGGTAAGGTAATATATGGTAGTTAGAATAAAATTATGTTCTACTGAGGAATTAGGGTTGATGACCCCTATGAAGTCTAACCCCCATTGCTGAAAAGGTTCTTCAACTTGTATCGGCCTGAGGGGGAATGAAGCATTTCTTGTCCTTCCAACATATCATTGACATTTGTCATAGGCCCTAGTAACCCTAAAAGTATCAGTAAATATAGTAGGCCAATAATAGCCTACTCTTATGATTTTCAAAGTTGTAACTCTACCTGAGCTATGTCCTCCAGCTGGTCCTCCATGAAACTCTTCAATAACCCTCTGTTGTTGATCATATTTCAAACATTTCAGAAGGACTCCATCCAAATTTCTTTTATACAGGCCTTCTAGTAGCAATACATACTTCAAAGCCTACAGCCTGTATCTCCTCCTTTGGGATGTATTTATATTAGGAGGGCATACTCCAGTTTGAAAGTATTTGATCATCTGATCAACCCAATCAGAGTCTATTGTCTGTACTCCTTCAACCTGATCCTCTTCTGTTGTCTGGAAAGTTGTCACTTCTGCTAATGTTGCTACCTCTGTTAGACCTTGGCATAGGGCCCTACCTCTCACCAACTTGGTGGGATGTATCTCTACATCATACTCTTGGATTTTGGTAATCCAACCAACTCTTTTATCTCCTAGTTCACCTTGAAGGATAAAACTTCTTACATCTGGATGAACAACATATACCAGGGTCTTACTTTGTACCAAGTACTGCCTGAACTTCTTCAGTGACTTCATCACAACAAATACTTGTCTTTCAATAAAGTTATATTTGACCTGGTAGTCATGGAGTGTCTGGCTCCAAAATAATACAAGATGTTCTTCACCTTGATCATATTTTTGAGTGAGCACTGAGGCATAACTCTCTTCAACTCCATAAGCATAAAGGATAAAATATTTACTAAAATATAGATTTACCAGTATTGGGGTTATTGCAATGGACTGCTTGATAATCTCAAAAGCTTATTTCCTGACTTCAGTCCACTTAAACTCAACATTCTTCTTGAGTAACTCAGATATTGGCCTTACTTTCTATGCAAAGTCAGAAATGAATTTCTTGACAAAGTTTATTTGACCCAAAAAGGACTGTAAGACCTTCTTGTTTGTAGGCAATGGGAGAGCAAGAATGGACTTAATTCTATCTGGATCTATGGCCATACCTTCTTTTGAGACCACATGACCTAGCAACTTTCCTTCATGAACTGCAAAGAATGACTTCTTAGGATTGAGTGAAATACCAAATTCTCTACATTTTTGAAAAACTTGCTCCAGGTGTAATAGGTGGTCATGCTTATCATGGGAAAACATAGTCATGTCATCCAAATAAATTAGAATGAATTTTTTGATCAGTGCCCCAAAGGCATAATCCATGGCTCTCTAAAATGTGGCTCCCGCATTGGACAACCCAAAAGGTATTCTCTGGTAGGCAAATGTGCCCCATTTTGTGGTGAATGTTGTTTTATATTGATCTTCATCTTTCACCCAAATATGATTGTACCCAGAGTAGCCATCTAATAATGAGAACCTTTCTTCTCCTGCCACTATCTGTAAGATCTGATCAATATGTGGGAGGGGGTAGTGATCCTTAAGGGATGCTTGGTTAAGATTTCTGAAATCTACACACAAACGAATATCCCCATTATTTTTTCTCATAGGTACCAAGTTGGCTACCCAGGTTGAATGTTTTATTGGATATATGATCTTAGCCTTTAATAAATTTAAGAGCTCCTCTCTCATAATGGCTTCGATCTTTGGATTAACTGGCCTTTGCTTCTACCTAAAAGGCTTTGCATCAGGCTCTAGCTCAATAGTATGTTGGATAACTTTCTTGTCATATACCTTGAGGTCTTCATATGACCAAGCCACAATATCTTGGTATTTTAGGCATAGGGCTTTGATATCTTCTACTTCCTCTGGTGAACATCGAACTCCAACATTGAGCTTCTTTTCAGTACCAACTTCAACTTCTTTATAAATTTTTCATTGACTTTCATAGCTCTGGTCTTTTTTCTATCCTCATTATCAAACAAGCTCTCTAGGGTGACCAACCCTCTAGGAATGTGATTGTTCCTTAGTTGAATAACATCTTGTTGATCAATATCTTCTGGATTCTCTTCTTGGATAGTGGAGAGACATGCTTCTCTTACCAGAAAGTCAATTATCTGCTCATCACTTTCAAAAACCTACCAAAAAATCTGCTTGTCTAGTACTGTAGGTCTAAAAATCATTTTGATTCCCTTGGCTTTCTTGATTCCAAAGTCTACAGAAGGGTTGAAGTTAGCTCCCTTTGTTGCTAAGGAATCTACTAGAGTATTCTTCTCTCTAGGAACAAAATTTAGATTTAGGGCATCAAAGGATTCCATTAGATCCCATACCCTATTTTTGTAAGCCTTTAGGTAATGGTGCTTGCTACACCTTTTTCTTACCTGATGGATGATTAACTCAGAGTCACCATATATATTCAAAATTTTAATGCCCATGCTTTCTACCTACATCAGTCCAAGACACAGGGCCTCATATTCTACAACATTATTTGTACATGACCATGTTAGTCTATAGGCAAAATTATTTGTCCCCTATGATTGGGACTATAAAACCACACCAGCTCCTACACCATTTCTGCATTTAGCACCATCAAAGTGCATGATCCATGTTTCCTTTTCTCTCAGATATTGATTGGATATAGTAAGGATTTTCTTCTCTGATTCAGCTGAGATACTATATGTCCCCATACCAGTTCCAAACTGACTGTAATCCTCTCTGAAAGGCAACTCATCCTCAATATCCAACTCCTCAAAGTTTTCAACAAGCTCAAATTCTTCCAGGGGAGTAAGATTGCACATGTCTTCCTCAATATTTTCAATATGATAAGCTACTAGATTTTTAGGTGTTATCCTTATTCTCTTTCCTTTGAAAGGAATTACCATACTAGAATAATCCATGTACATACATCCACCCAATTTTGCAGTAAACTCCCTTGAAAGGCATAATCCAAAGTAGGGTTCTAGGTCAACCACCACTATTTCTTGTACTATTGTCACCTCAGGGGCTCTATGCAGCCTCATTAAAACATCCTTTATGACCCCCACTATCTTAACAGGTGTCCCATCCAATTGTAATACTCCAGGACAAGATCGGGTATACTCCATACCCATTTCTTCACAGACTGCTTTAGGCATAACTGTGGTTGATGCTCCTGAATCTATCATACAATTTTGGACTACCCATCCTTCCATTCTCAGAGAGATATAGAAAGGAGGGGGCTTATTATTTAAAATAGTAGGGGACATTTCTTTCTTTTTTGATGGTATACTAAGGATTGTAGTGGCATATTTAGCTTGTGGATACTTGTTGAGGGAAGCCTTAAGAAGATCAATCTAACCAAGAATGAATAGAGTGTCATACAAATTAGATTTTGATGGAATATTTTTCATCTCTTCAACAATATTATACTCAGACTTAGCTAGGGGAGGTCTTTCAGGCCTTCTTTCTGGCTCACCATATTTTATTTTATACTACTGAGTGGCTTCTATTATTTACCTTTTGGTAATAGAGGGGAATCTAAGCCTTTCTTGAGCCTCATATTTAGATCTCATCCGGTCTCCTTCAGTTTCCTTTTCCAACCTCTTAGGAAGACTATATATCTTCTATTTTCCTTTAGCTTGAGGAATGGGGAAAGTATCACCGCTTTGAGGAAGGGGGTCAGTTCTTTTTTGAGAAGGGACTTGGAATTGCCCCATATTTTGGGGATCTACTTGCAAGGTTTTCTTTCCAGACCTTGTCATAACAGCAATTGGGCTGTCCTCATCCAGCTCTTTCCCAACCATGATTTGATCAGGCTGCCATAACATGTTTACTCTCCCTTTTTGATTTCTTTTAGCTTGATCCATAGCTTGTTGGACATGGTGTTGGTACATAATACAAGACTGTGAGTCATGAGGATCATTACATACCAGACACCAGACATTTGCAAGAGTAGTATCTGAAGAACACTCAGGATCCTCATATGCTGCATTCACTCTGACCCTAGTACTATTACTAGGACCAGGTCTCTGATCTTTGTTCACATATGGAAATCTCCTTTGTTGTGACCTTTCTTGGTCTCTCTTTTCCATCGAATTCATTCTATTACTCAGAGTTTTTAGAGTATTTTGTATATCAAGAATAGCAAAAAACTCTTGGGATGTTTGAGAAGGAAGGGGAGGGAAAGGAACTATAGAGGATGATGGCTTCGATTGAGGGATTGCATTCATTTGTAGAGATGGGGATGATAAAGAAAGGGGATCCATGTAATATGGGTTTGCAGTTTGGCTTTGGCCATTAGTAGTTTTTGAGTTATAAGGTAGCACAATTTTGGGGGGTAGTCTCCCCACATTAATTAGGATATTCTCAGCATGAACTACTGCATTATAAACTTGGGGGAAGGTTTCTACTCTATATTGTTGTGTCTACAAGCCTAACTCTGATCCAAGAGCTCGGATATAATACATATAGGCCAAACATGCAACTGGTCTAGCTACAGGGGGAATTCTCTTCCATGTTCTACTAAATCTCAAATTGAAATCTGAGATAGTCTCCTACTGAGATTTTTGCATGGATGTAAACTGGTTGAGCAGGGAGAAAGGGTCAACAGACTCATTAAATTCTTCTACAAATGGCTCAACCAATGCTTGCCATGAAGTGATGGTATTATCTTCCAAAGTTCTAAACCAATGCAAAATATTTCCTCTGAAGGATAGGGCTAGAATTCTTACAATAATATCCTCCTCTTTTATGTTGTGAATTACTGCCAGATTTAAAATATCCTGATAGTGCTCATAAGTTATCTTCCCCGATCCATCATAAGTGGGGATAGCTTTGGATATAGCCTAGGGGATGGCATTCATTTGGGCTAATCTCAAGGGACCAATTGTGTTCCAGTTGGGGAACTTCTATAATGGCTGATTAGGGGCCATATTTTGTGCCATATTTCTAGGTGTAGGTCTTGTTGGAAGGGTTATTGGATTAACTACAAGATTTTCCTCAGGAAGCTCTTCTTCTGAGAGGAAATATTGATTCAAACTTCTGACAATAGTAGACCCTCTATAAGGTAATTCACAATAGAAATAGGAGTTAGGGTTATTCCTTTTGAAAGACCTAGTATACATGAAAGGACACTGGTCTACAGGGGTAGTTCTTTTCTAGGTTTAAGGACCAGGGAGTCACCAAGTGAATTTGCTATTCTCCACTTACAAGGCCAAGATAATTCACCAAATCTTGATTCCTCCGGGTTGAGATAAACAATAACTCATATGATGGGTTTTCATGTTCCTTGTGAACTGGTCCCATCGGGCATGCCAAAAACTATTGGGCACTAAATTGCATCAAGTTTTACTCAATACTATGGTTGTCTATCTTCCTACTTTCTATCCAGGCATGCACCCGATAGCTACAACTCAACACTCAACATTGGATGGACTAAAATAGGGGTTTCAAATCCAACCTCCAGAGTAGGTTGGTTCCTTGTCAACTTAAATAGGGTGTTGACACAATTATGCTCACTTAGGGTTTTAGATATTAGGGTAAGAAAATATTAGGGTTAGAAAATGTGAACAATAGTGGACGGATAGGCTAACAACATTGTTACTACAACAAAAAGCTCCCATAAACCAATTTGAATACACATTACTTAGATCAACATTATCCCAAATTAAATGCACTTTCATTCATTAAAGAACAACAGAGAAATATTGCAGACAACAATTTCAATATCCAAACAATGATAATCCAAATAGCAGAATTAATCAATATCTAGATTTTACAGAAATGCACTCCCTAACAACAAAGATCTAATTCAGAAGTAGATTTCAATTACCCTAGTAGTTAGTAATCCATTAATCTAGCACAAACTAACCATTCAAGTATTTACAGAAATACAACTTAGGAATTCGAACCTCTGATATCGAATTATGAAGACACAAAATTTGAGGTAAAAATCAATGTAATGCTCCTTTCATTAGCCCTTGGGAATATTTACAGTAGCACAAGAAAACACACTAGAGCCGACCCTTAAAAATGAGGGTTCGACCTCTATTTATAGTTTGAAAAATTAAAATAATAAGGAACATTACAAAGATTAATTTTTAAATAGCTCAACAGAGAGTTCTTGCTGGCATTTCCTTACTGGTTCATCCTCCATGAAATCCACTGCAAGTAGACCACCATGGTAGCTTGAATCCTCTGCAACTTGCTGGTTTTTTGCGCTTACTAGAGTTCTAGCCATTGGAGACCATGTATGCATCATTGATATTTCTTGGAAGCCCTTTGCAACCATCGATCTACAACCATCTCTGGTTCTTATCTTCTTGAAACCCTTGATGCTTTGGCTTCCTCCTCCAACTGACTATGTTTTAATTCTGGTGAGAAATCCCTTTTATATGCTTCAAAATTCTTGGCAAAATCTCAACCATCGATCTCCCCCATCGTATGGCTATGATTTAATCTGAAATAAACTTGATATAATGGTGGGGAGAGAACACAACGCCATTCCACTTTTAAAATTGATGACATCACCTTTCATGCCTCAAAGCATGTGGAACGCCAATCCGGCACAAAACTACATTGAAAGTGAAGCGGGATGAAATCCGCTCCTTATCCTTTGTTTTCTCTTGTTGGCCTTTAAAGCTTTCACAAATCCACACAAAAAGGTTGATGACATCATGTTCTCTTCAAAACTTTCACGGATTCCATTCTAGACCCCAACAAGTGTATCAACTCAAGATTCCATTCCGGACCCACTTTATCACGAATCTGCATGCCTTTGTTCTACTTTCTGCCTCTTGTCACCATTCCGGGTAAAAATGTTCTATGCACTCTCTGGAATTGGGCTCTCCAACACTTAGCCACTCAGAAGATGTTTAAAAATACAAAGTGGTCACCAATCCGCACTCTTTTTATGCTGACGTCATCCTTCTCCAAAAACTTTTGTGGATTCGGGACATGTCGCCAGTCTAGAGCCAAAGACATAAGAAATTATGCGGAATTGCTCCAAGTGCAAAAATTTACTAAGTGTTAGGCGGACTTGTAGCCTTTGTTGCTGATCCACTCCAAAATACACTGAAACTTGTGCGGAATGAGATCTTCATGCCTTAGGCAAAATTTTCAAAATTTTCCTAAGTATGTGGCCATTTTGGGCCTACAATTCCCTCAATGATATATAATGTAACTTGAAACTCATGTAGAGAGTATGATGCCTAGTGTGCCAATCATGGTGGTAAGGATAATTTCTTTAGTACTTGCTTTACTTGTAAGAAGTCATGAATATGCAATATAGTGGATAAAAGGTGTCTACCTAAAAGAATGGCACACTAGGTCTCATGACTAACCACATGTTCAAATTTTATGATCTATAGATTTTTTTAAATAATAAAATTGATATCATCCTAAATTACCTAGTATATCATTAAACATATTTGGTCACTCACGTCCCTCATCTAGAACATATACAAGAATTTTTAAACACACAAGATGATGAATGTGGGGTTTTGATTCCTTCAATGAAATATAATGGAATTAGAAAATTTTTAATGAAAGTGTTTTCTAATATGAAAATCATGATGGAAGGATTCTTGAATCCATCAATTAGCATATCTGTAAAATATGATACAAATGGATAAATAATATCTACCTACCTAGGTGGCACATGGGATTGAACATCATTGTTGCATCAAAGGATAATAAGATGTGATATTTTAGGATATGTTGTTGAGAATACCCACCATGGAAAAAGATTCCAATTATCCACTAACTAGCATAATTTACAAGGGATTACAAAGTTGCAAAAAATTATATATACTAGGGATCCCTATGTCTAGTCGATACATAAGACAACATGATGTATATATACTTTGGTTTGATTGCATCTTTTTTTAACAAACCAAGTAGGAAAGAGGATCCCTATTAATATAGTGCATATTAATGCTTAAAATAATTATATGCCTACAATATATTAGATTAATAAGACTCCACTGCTTGAGTGGTCTATTTAAACAAGCAGTTTTTAATAAATTTTATGAATATAAGTCATGATTTTTTGATAGGATGTGTCAAGATACTCAAATATCCATCTATTACATTACATGTCTATAAAAATGTAGAATTATAGTACATTATATGAGTAAATAAATGCCTTGAGAAGACCTACTAATGATCTTGATGGTTGGTAATAAGTAAAATTTTGATGAAATTTTATTGATGTTTGTTTTGTTGATAAATACAAAAGTGATGTGAAATCCTTAAGAATATTATTTTTTTGGTAAGTTATTGATGATACAATAATATTTTTGGAATATAATAAATAGATAATTCAAGGTCATCAGTGCCCTGGATAATCACATCATACATCACTTAATCCAATAGAGGGAAAAGAAAAGAAGAATGTTGATAGAAAATAAAAAGGGTAGTAGAAGAAATTGTAGTAGAGGAAAGCAAGACAAGTAATTTTAAGGATTGGGAGGGCCACTAGCATTATGTACCTATTGAGAATGCAATTCAATTAATCATGTAGCTATCTAGGATCATAATTGCCTCATCATGAATACTCTTGACTTAATGGTATGAGTAGGACAACCAAACCAACCATGTAGTTAGGAACATGTTTTTAAGCAATAATGTAGCCAAAAAATCATGCAACTACGCATATGAGCAAGGAAACCATGTATATTCAAGAATAATATCTTTTAAGATGCATTATGTTAATTAGTTCTTTATGTTATTTCTTGTCTAATGTGGCTAAGTCATATGTTCTAAAGCTAAATTTGGAAGTGATAATGAAAGGATATATAGATTTGAAACCTCACACATATATGGGGGATCCATTGGGACTCATGCTTCCTCACAAGGGGTCTAATTTTAAAGGAGACGCTAAACTAGAATTGACTCTTCACGCAAGTAGGCTCTACCTTATGTATTATAAAAGTTCTTGTGTTGATGTTATAGCTTGTGCAGTGTTTTATATGTTAATTCAACAAACACATAAGGGTTTTCAATCTCTAATATGACTCTTTATTGAGCATTTTGCAAGATAAAATATATGCAAACTTAGATGAAATATTATCTAAGGTTGTATGCTAAATGCAAGAAAACAAATTTTAGCCTATTATGTGTTTTTTATTTGAATGATTACTATGCTAAAGAGGTTTTTCCTTAAGATCAAGCAAAAAGATGATGCATCAGACAATTCATCCTAGAATTCAACTATATAACCTTTGATTCCTTGCCTATTTTATGTTTTTGTAAAGAAATTTAATCTACGCTATGAAATCCTTAATTTTCCAAAGTAGATGTGCTTTTAGCACATAAATTATAGAAATAGAGATTATAAAATAGGAATTGATAGAAATATAGTGAGTAAGTAGTTTCTAAGTGGTGGTAGCATTACATTTCCTAGTGTCTAAAAGCATCAGAAGTTCACAGAAGCACCATTGGCAATTTTGTAGTAGTCTAGCACTTTTATAACCTACAAGATTTGGAGCCAAAAAAATAGATAAATATTTTTGGGGGGATATTTTTGATTGCAATGAGTTGATAAAATATCTTCCCAATTGATCATACCCCCTTTTTTAAAATAAAATTGAGTATGATTCTTCGAAATGAAAGTATATCTCTTTGTGACAAAAGAGCCACAACTTGACAAAAGCATCGCTAGAACTTTTATCATGGGTTGACTATGTATTTCCAAATAGTTGAAAGCACCAATTATTGAAGAATATGGTAAATTTATTCTATTACAAAATCCAACCAAGTTTTTCAATGGCATTTTACATCAATTGGATCAAGTTTGCTTGGAATTAGAGAAAGAGAGCCAAAACCCTAATCCTCAAAGTTTGCTACTTGGGAATTTATAAATTCTTAGAAAATGCTTCCCAAATATCTTCAAATTTATTGGGGAAGATGTATATGGCCATATAGAATTTTAAATAATAGTTAGGTTTTTGGTTATGCTTCAAATGGAGATATACAAATGTTTAAATAACTAAAATAAGAGCTAAAATGCTTTTAATATGAGACTAAAGAGGTTATAAAACCTATGATGGATTAAATAGGATGTTGCAAGGGGTGTATTGTGTCATATAAAAGAGTTTTTTAACTACTATTATTGCTTAAAATCTATAGTAGAAGTTCAAATATTGATTTATACGATATAAGGAGCATAAAATGCATGCAATAAGGAATGAAAATGCAAGGATGTTACGTCAAATTTACAAAAATATTAATGTGTGGTTAAAAGAGCATTAATTAATATGTAAATAGAATATTATTTAAAATTCATGGAGTAAAGCATGTAAGTATGAGGTCAAGTGAAGAAAACAATAATATGAACTTGTAAATGAAATAGAAATGAACATGAAAAATGAGCAAAATATGAATTAAGCCTACAAATAGAAACAAGTTAGATGAAATGAAGATAGAATGCTTGCAAATAAAATATATTAGTAACTAGGGTGAAATGAATTAGAGAAGAAACAATATTAGTATGCTAAAATAAAAGAGAAATTTTTTATAAATGACTAAATATCAAGAAAATAAAATAATATTGCTACAAAATAAAGTAATGTAAACACAAATAAGCATTAAAAGGACTGTAAATATGTGTTATAAATATAAAATCAGCATTGAGAGAGATTAATGGCTTTAAATATGAAATTAAAGTTAGTAAGACCAAAATAAAAGAGGAATATGCATTAATAAGAATAATAAAATGGTAAAATAAGAGAATCTAGTTGTTATACAACCTAACAAGAGATACTCCTTGATCCAAGATGATTTTATTACCCCCATTCCCCTTTTGCCTTGCTTGACTTGATCAAAATTCTTAATGAAGATGCTCCAACTTTGATAATGAGATAACACAAATGAGAGAGGAAGAGAGAACAAGAGAATTTTGATAGAGTGTTACTAGCTTGCATTCACTTTTTTAATGCTCACCACAAGGGCTACATTTATATGTTTTTGGTGGAAAATTGGATAGGGAAAGTTAGGTGCAAGATGTCATTAGGATAGAAGATCAAATTTGCATTTCCAAGGCATGATTCAATACTAGAGCATGTGTTATCAAATAAGGTAGTGGAGAGAAGGAATATGTATACCTCTGGTTCATGCCATAGATTCTATTTGTGTTGAAAAAAGCACCACATTTGGACAAAATTGTTGTTAGAGCTTTTGTAAATGCTAGCTAATTTGATCATTGGTCACTTTGACTAGTCAAATGACCAAAATTGAATGATTTTCAAAAACACCACTCATACTTTTATAAGCTTGTGGTAATTTTGTAAATGGACTAATTTGGTGTCTAGGTTGCTTAAGTTGTGATGCTTTATAGTCAATATTATGTCTATTGTCTTTGTTTAGGGTTACTATTGTTAGGCATGTCAAAATTGTGTTTCTACAGTTTAACTCATTTTGATTTTATTTTTGTGAAGTCACATCAAATATAAGTTTTAGTACTCCAAATTTAACACTATAATATTTTTTTATCTTGTAATGTCATGCTAAATAAATGGTTACAATTGGAGTCTATTTAGAAATTCATGAATTTTAGTGTCGGTATTGCATGTATGCCTCAAAATTGATGATGTATACCTTGGGAATATGATACCTCATGGGTGTGCCCTCAAAAATATTTACCAAATTGTATGTGGAGAGAAATATTGATGTGTTGGGTTAGTGTATTGGATACATAAGGTTTAAAAAGTTTTTTTGGAGGGAAAGTGTGATTAGGTGGTCTGGGTGGGTAAAAGGGGTAGGTGGGGTGAAAATGGGTTCATTTTCACCATGCAAGATTAAAATTTGAGGATAGCTTGCATGTGAGTATTTAAAATTCTATGGGAAATAACAAAATACCTTCAAATTGTACAGATCTAGTTCGAGGGACAACATTGGCACCAGAGGAGGTTTTATAGGTATTCCCTAAAACCAAGCCTTGAAATTTTGATAAGGGCTATTTTTTTTTGTTTTTTGAAAGTATGACACTTTTTTAAGCTGTGGAAATTTTACAAGTGGTACTTTTCACACTTGTGGCACTTTTTTTCAAGTGATAAAAAACATACGTGTTGGATTTTAAGCTTATCTATCTCAAAATATCATAGGTCTCAATGCAAATAAACCAATAGTATTCTAGGTTGAAATATCAATAATCAAGAGTAGAATAATATATAAGCAATTAAATATATATATAGAACAATATAATGATAAAATAACATTCACTTATAATATCAAATATGAATGTAAATGGCCAAAGTCATTCATAAACATGCATGAAGAATACTTCCAATAATAATTACTCAAAATCTATATAGAAGGTTTATTATAAATGTTTGGTCCTTTTCTCTTGTTTGTGTTTCTCATGTTACATTGTATGGATATTTATCTCCATAATACAGGCATAGAATATGACTCTTCATGTACTTGACAATGCTCTCTATATGACAAATCCCATGACCTTTGTCTTATCATCTTATGACTTGTATACTAGACTGTTCATTCTCTTATTACACACATATTGGAACCTATGACACTTGCACACTTATACATGACTCTTACTCTCCTACATGCACTCCTAAAACAATACACTTGTGTACACCCTCAATTTATATATTTTCACACTTACATACATAACACGTGCACATTCTCTCAATACACACTTGCACTCTAACTTACATGAAACTTGTGAATTTCTTGCACATGGACACTTACATAAAAGAGAAATATAAATCATTCACCTAAACCATAGACTCAACCCTAATATATTATATATTTACATTTGTACCATGAAGGTACCATGGGTGTACATTTGTATGTACCAAATAATGTAATATTCTCCAATAGGATGGAAGGTGCTAATGAGCATTTATGGTTGCTTTTTTATAGGGGATAGAGGTTTTGGTAAGCTAAGAGCAGCATCACAAGGTTTTTGATAGCATAATGACTTTGTTGGATGACAATTATGTGGAATTATTTGTTGTAATAGGCTTAGATCATGTGTATATTTTGAAGTTAGATTTTGACCAGTCACTTTTGATAGTATTGTTCAAGATGTGGTATCTTGAGATCAATACCTTTAATTATTTATGGAAGATATGACTAGACCTTGGAGAATGTATGATAGATTCTTAGGGTTCCTATTTAAGAACTTCTTATTCATTTTGGAGAGGATGATACCATGGGTATGAATTATTTTATAGAATTGGATAGGTATCCAAATATATGGTTAGGGCTATGCATTAATAATGCATACAATGAAAATATTATTTATTGACCTATGACTTAATTGGGTGTGATTGTATTTGGGATCCTGATGATGTATACGAGTTGATATATGCTTCCCTAAGGATAAGGAAGTATGATAATTGATATGTAGGAGCATGGGACTATTTTTGCATGGGTATCAATGGTTTTGGATTGGTTATATAGGACATTATATCAGGTGGCTCATCAAAGTGGTAAGAGCTTAGTTGGTTACACTCTTCTACAAATATGGCTATGGGAGCACATTTTTATGAGGTGACCAGTGATACATGAATCATAGGGATAAAGTGTAGAGAGACCTAAAATGTACAAATGGGTAGGGAGTGTTAGGCCTACTTGGTGGTCCTTGACATATTGTCATCAAGCGATTGATGATTCGAGACCCACATAGATCACATGGCACCCATGGAGGGGTTTGCATATGTGGGATGATGATGATGATTAGCTAGGTTATGATGATAGGGACTAATTATACTGAGTTCTTATACTATGGTATGTTAGACTTAGAGGCATGTATATTTTGAGGCTCATATGTGGTTAGGACACATATTTATATATTTTTTTTGTCTTATTTTTATGATGTGATTTTTTATTTGATTTGTTCCAATTTTATTTTATGGTTATGGTAAACAAAATATGAGAAAGATAGTAGTCACTGAAAACAACATATCATTTTAGTAGTGGTTTAGGGGACCAGATAGTGGACAATTGCTAAAGATAATGAAATTATTTCTTATTGAGTGGTGACCTAACAATTAGATAATAGACAATTACCAAGGAGATTTAATTATATATGCAGTGGTCTATGAACTTGATAAAAGACAAGCACCCATTATGATCCCATGTGAAGTGTTGTCCTTTGATGCAAAAAAGCACTTAGGGTATGAGTATGTATCTTTAAAAAATGGCCTTAAAGCCATGATAATGGAAAAGCATTCAAAGGATGGAATAATTATGATTTTATTCCTAAGTGATGGAATGAAAGCCACAATAATGTACAAGCATTGAGGGAATGTAATAAAGACTCATCATGCTAAAATGGTGGTCTGAAAAGTTGCATAAAATAAAAGCACTTACGTGACAAGGTGCCTATAATATGTGCAGTATGTAGTTGTATTGTGGTTAGTAAATTTAATAGCTAGTATATGTTAGTAATTTCATGTTGTGAGTAGCATGGCCCAAAGGAATTTACTGAGCAAAGGTATCATGTTGTGAGAAGTATGGTCTAAATAACTTTACTGATCAATGCATGTCATGTTGTGAGAAGAATGGCCTGAAGGACTTTACTGAGAAGTGTATGTCATTTTAAGAGAAACATTGCTTGAAGGACTTTACTAATAAATGTTTGTCATGTTATGAGAAGCATGACCTGAAGGAATTTACTAAGCAATGTATCTCATGCTATGAGAAGCATGGCTCAAAGGAATTTACTGAGTAATATATGTCATGCTATGATAAGCATGGATTGAAGTAATTTACTAAGAAATATGTGTCATGCTATGAGAAGCATAGCCCAAAGGAATTTACTAAGAAATATGTGTCATGCTATGAGAAGCATAGCCTAAAGGAATTTACTAAGCAAGATGGGTCATGTTGTGAGAAGCATGGTCTAAAAGACTTTATTGAGCAATATTATGTTATGAAAAACATAAGGGAAAAATAAATGTAATATGCAAGAGAGGAATTATTATGGACATTTTATTTGATGAATTCCCCTAAGTGAGAAATAAAATTGTATATGCCTAGTGACGAGGATAAAATTACCCCTATAATTTGTGATTAAAAAATGTATGCATAATATATTAATTTGAGAAATAAGGATATTTGTTATTAGATTTTGCAATAAGCCTCCCCTACCAAATGGAGAAATTTGTAGCTTATTTGATTCAAACTTTTAGAGGCAATTTGCCCTAGATAAAGTGTCAATATATTGATTTTGATGGCAATAATGAGAAAGGTTGGTGAATGATGTATTGTGATAGTGCCCTAGATCTCTTGACATATCAAATAGGGTATTTAAGCCTATAATTCTATTACCTAATGCATATGCAAATATTTATAGACACATGAGGAACCAAACTTAAGACTCAATACCACCTTTGATGTGTAGAGAAAGTTAAGAATTTTGTGAGAAGGACATTACCAAAGGTTCCAATGGTGATGACTTAGAAAATCATATCCCTTAACTAACATAATCATAATGTAATCATGAGTATATAGTGCAAGTGAGTATGATATGCTAATTTTCTTTAAAGCACATTGGTATTTACCTTTGAAAAAAAATATGAAATATTTGCTTGCTTGAAAATTGATGGTGGTTCCCTAGATCACTTAATACATCATTGAAAGGTTCGAAGCCTGTTAATCATTGCCTAACACATGCAAATATTTATAACATGTGAGATATTGGTCATGAAGATTCAATTTCCCCATTGATATGCTTTAGATTAAGGTTCTTTTGTATTAAGAGTATTTCCAAGTATGTCTTCCAAGGGATAGAGAACTTGTCTTCCCACGACTAGCACCCTCACAAGTAATTATAAACATGCAACATATAGGAATACAAGTTTCTATCCACTCGGATGGTAGACTAGGACTCGCAACTAATCATAAATTATGAAATATGTTTTATAACATATTATTGGTCCCTTTTTTTCCATTAGATAAGGTTGAAAGTTTTGACACTATTGATCCTATGTCTGGTAGGCATACAAATAATTGCATGATTACAAGGCATGGAATGAATAGGATCAAGACCGCAACATGACATTATAGATAAGCTAGGACATTGATGATATTTGATAAGTATGATAACATGCATACATGTTTTTCATTGGGGTATCACATCGATATCTAAGGAAAAATGAAGCCCTTCACCATTGCTTAAAAAATATACAAAAAATTGTATATCTATATGACATTGGTAAAATAAGTCATCTTTCTATAGAGGTAGCACATTTTACTGCAGTGCCAAAGTTGAAAATGTGTTGTTAATGTGAGATGATATCCTTATCCTACTTGATATACCATTATAAAATACAAATATTTAAAAATCTACTACCTGGCATGCTCATAAACTATTATGGGTATGAAAATTATTGATCATTAAGTCCCAATGTCCCCATAGAGTCTATAAATAGGCAAGATGATTTTATACACTTATGATTGAAGTTTAATTATTTTATTTTTTTAATATTATCCTAGTTGATTCATATGCTAACAAGGATCATTGGATATACAATATATTGTCTTACATGCTTATAAATTATTATACATGTGCAAGGTGTTGATCATGTCATATTGACACTGCTTGTGGGTCCATGAATAGGTGAGGTGATGGTAGAAGAAAATAAATTGAATTGAAATAATCTACTTCTCAAATTATTTAGTATACAAGCAAGTGGATTTGGGGTCCTTGTTGTGTTACCTAGCACACATATTAAAGTTTACATATATGTGAAGTATCGAAACAAGGAACTCGATTATGCCTAGTGATATATAAGATGGTTCAAGAATGTTATAGTAAATATGTTGCTTAGTGAGCCAATCGAGGTGGTAAAGATGATTTATTTAACATTTGATCTATATTGCAATGTATTAAATAAATATCTTTCCTAACATAATGGTATTCTAGGTCTCATGATTGACTACATGTTAAATTAATTGTTTTATAATAGGATGACTAATTTGATAATGATAGTCCTGAGTTACCTAGTATATGAGTGCTCATATTCAACTGCTCTCATCCCTCATCTAGAACATACACAAATATTTGTATACACATAAAATGTAGGACATAAAAAATCAAAGGAATTGATCATATATAAGGGACTTAGGACTTATATGATAGGAATATTTTTGAATGTGCCAACTATGATGGAGGAATTTCTCTATTCATTAAGTGGCATATCCTTGAAAGATTACTCAAACAAATAGAGAATATCTACCTGTCTATTTGGAACATGGTGTCGTATTTTTATTGTCACATGAATAATATAATTTAGTTTTTATTGCATGCTAATTTAATAAATTAGGAGGGTAAGGAAAGCCATATTAATCTAATGTTTGGTAAGTTTTAGAAAGAACTATAGCTCTACAAGATATTGGATCAACATGGCTTTATAGCCCAAGTGATTTATATTTGATTACATTATCATTTAGTAAACCAAGTGAGAAAGAGGACCCTATTAATCCAGTGTTTGGTAAATCTTATAAATAACTATAGGCTTACAATATATTGGGTTAATAGGGCTTCTCATCTCGAGTGGCCTATTAGACAAGCAACTTTTTATGAATTTGATGAAGGAATGTTATGACATATTTGATAATTCATGTCAAGATACTTAAATTTTCCTTTGTTTCATGATATGTTTACAAATAATTATAGAATTATAGTATGTCAAAGGAATAAATGAGTACCCTAGAAGGTCCTATTAAATAATCATGAGAATTGATGATAATCATGACTTGCTATTAAATTGGTGTTGATATTTGATGAGAAAAATATGATGTGCATTTGAATAATCTTGATGACTTTTTTAGGATTAAAAAAAGGGGTAAGGATGGGTCATAATGGCTATGGATGATTACATTATACATCACCTAACCCAAGATATGGATAAGAAGAAGAAATATGATAGATAGAAAATGGGAAGTAGAAGTTAGAGTAGAAGTAATTTGTTTTGCTAGTGTTGGGTGCCCCAAAATTAGGATAGATAAAATAGATAAGGTTAGGTTATTAGGTCTATGGATGATCACATAATACATTAGAGGGAGAAGAAGAGAAGAAATATGATAGATATTAATTAGGAAAAATAGAGGAATTTATGATAAAAGGAGGTAAAACAAAATTATTTGTTGGATTGGGAGGATCACTTAGCAGTAGGTTTCTTATGCAAAAGCAATGCAAGTGACTAGTGTGTTGGGTAGAATTATCATTTGCCTCATCACAAATACTACTGACTTGATGATATGAGCAAGAAAACCAATAAATAATGCAATCAAAAATATGGATTTTAGTGAGTATGATTTTCAAGTACTATATAGCCAAGCAAGCATTCAATCAATCATATGAGTAAGCAGGTCATGCAAGGTTTAAGCATAATAACTTTTAAGGTGCATTATGTTGATTGGTTTTTTATGTTCTTTATCATTTAATGTGGCTATGTGGTAGGATCTAGATCTAAATTTAGCAATAATTATGAAACATCCAAGCCAATTGGGCTCAAATTTTCCTTTGAATTTGTCTTTGGCATTGATATTCTTTTTGGTTTTCTTTAAGGAATAAGTCCCCTATTTCAAATGTCCTTGGTCATACCATTTTATGATAAGCATTTTGAAGTTTGTTATGATAATTACTTATGTACTCTAGGGCATTGACACACATTTTTTCTAGAATCTCTAATTTATGAAGGTGGACTAGATGATATTCATCGTCGACCGAAGAGTCTTGTAGTAATATGCTTAAAGAGGGGATGTCAAGCTCAAAGGGAAAAACTAATTTAGCTCCATAGGCTAAAACAAGGTTATGCATAAGGGGTAAGACTCAAAATTAACTTGTAAAAAAATGGTGAACCTATTGCGAAACCCTTGCGAATCCTGGCCAAATTCATGTAGGAGGACATGGCGAATCACCTTAATTTTTCAAATAAAAATTGAAAAAAATGGTGAATTTCAAAATTCTGATCGGACCATGTGGAAAAATGAGTTTTGGTGATGATGAACAGATTACAAATCATGATCCAATATTAGACCAGATGTAGAACATTATTCGATCTTGGTTTGGATGTAGAATATGATCCAATCTCATACCAGATGCAGAACATTATTCGATCTTGGTTTGGATGTAGAATATGATCCAATCTCAGACCAGATGCAGAATATGATCCTGTAATGGATTGAATGCAGAATGTGATTCAGACTCATTTTGAATGTAGAATATGATATAGTATCGAACTGGATGTATAATATGATCTGGTCATGGATCAGATGCAAAATGTGATTCAATATTGGATCAGATGCAGAATGTGATCTGATCTTGGACCGAATGCAGAATGTGATCCGATATTGGTACGGATGCAAAATATAATCCAGTATGGGCTTGGATGTAGAAAGTGGTTAAATATAGACCCAAATATAGAATATGGTCTAGGTAGATGCAGTGTGTGTTCTAATATCAGATCGAATGTAGAATATGGTCCGGTATTGGACCTAATGTAAAATTTGGTCCGACATTAGATCGAGTGCAAAAAATGGTTCGATATGGGACTGGATGCAGATTGTGGAACGGTATTGGATTAGATGCAGAATATGGTTTGGTATTTGACCTCATGCATAATAATCATAATGTGGTCTAGTATTGATCCTGATGCAGAATTTGGACCGGTCTCGGGCCTGATGCAGAATACGATCCAGTGCCAAGGCCTCATGCAGAATATGGTTCAAAAATAGATAAAGATCCAAATTTGAAAAACAAATCTCTTTTATTGGCTTCCATGTGTCACACGTTCATTCAGCCACAATGCATATCCAATATAATGATACCACATGTCAACCTCATCTCTTATGTCTATAAAAGGGTATAAATAGTCATTTTTCTATTTCATTTCTACGACTACAACCAACCAGAGCTAACCGTTGCAAGCATTATTTTGGTTCCCAATCTAATTTATTTTGCTTCTAACTTCTTGCAATGGCCACCTCTTCCACCCCTGCACCAAATTTCAAGAATCTTTCTTGTAGTTTAATTTTACATTTACTAACAACCCCAGGTACTGACTTTTTATGGCTAGATGATGTAAGGTTGACAACCTTGGTTTCAATGCCACAATTCAAAACTGATAAAGTCCTAATGCAACACATCATAGTTGGTTATAACCATGACAAGGCTAAGTCAGAATGAAAGTATGAAATAGAAATCTAGTTTTCACCATCATGCCAAAAAATATTAATAGATTGACAAATATTCCATTCAATGATTGTCCTCAAGTGTCAACTAGGTTACAAATGACTCTAGATGAGAAATTATACATCAAAACAAAGTACGGTCTGGGGTCAAAATATTTGTTAGGTATAATTATTATTATTTATATTCTATTAATGTTTAAAGTTTCAAATTTGTAAATTGCCATCTAATTTTGTTTTTGCAACTTTCGTTACCAAGTCAAAAAGAGGGTTAACAATCAATGATGTTAACCATCCAAATCTGAAGGCCATTATCTATTTCTTCCAGGCAAGACTGATTTTTCTCAGAAGATCAAAAATTTCATTTTGGGCATTGGCCTATATTATTTACTGTGAGAAGCATCATAGGTTAGATTGGTGCATGTATATTTCAGACCAGATCATGGGTGAGTTGCATTACGTTCAAATGCAAACCATCAAGACACAACCCATTGTAGGAATCGTTAATTACATTTTAGCACTCTATTTTGAGTGTTTTCAAAATTTACAAACTAATTTTTTACCAACTGGAGTGCATGCAACACTACAAGATATTGCAATGAAAGCAGAGGAATTGAAGGTGATAAGTCCATCTTTGACCATGAAATACTATTTTATATTTTATCACATTTTATTTTTTATTTTTTCTTTTCATCTAAATGTAGGGTAGGACAGTCATTACCAAAAATAAACAAGATGTTGCCAATAGGGGTTACAATCCTGAACAAACCGATGATTCTAAAGACACTAGATCTAAAGCGACACTATTGCAGAGGTCATATAAACATTCCAGGCAAGCCACTCCTCTTGGGGATTCTCATACACCTAGGTATGCAAAAAATGTGCAGGTTGAATCTAGTGCAGTCAACCCCTCACCCATTGGCACCCAAATTCAATGAATTTCATCATATTTAGGTAAATTTGTGTATTTAATTTAAATTAATATTTTTTCTATTTTATTTTAAAAAAAATTGTAAAACAATAATTTTGACTATTTTTAGTCAATTCTCAAGTTCAATGACAAGTACAACCTATAAAAATGAGAAGTCATATGCTGCCACCACCTCCATCATAGCCATTGCTTCCACCACATCAATGACAGGCACGACCTATGTAAATGTGAGGCCATATGTGCATTGGAAAACAATTGTTTTCATAGATATCATAGGGGCCAACACCAAGTTCTGGGTGTGGGTTCTCACGTAGATTACAGGATCCAGTACCAAGTTCTGGGTATGGTTTATCATATTTTAAATTTAACACAAATTCACAGGCACCAGAAGTTTCAACCATGGGATTGGATAATATCTAACTCAATGATGATTTTCTTTTACAGGGCAACATTTTAGGCTTCAAGGCAATGGATGTGCTTCATGATCCATAGGGTAAAGTAGAACAAAGAGAAGCCCCTAAAACTAACTAGCTGTCATTTCCATAAACTCAAGGAAATAACTTTCCTCCTCAGGATCCTCAAATCGAAGATGATATTATAAATTTTGATGAAAATTTTTTAATGATTGAGAATATTGAATTAACCATTAAACAGGTTGTGCTTAGATATTTGCAAGAGATGACGGATAGGGAATATCGGTCCAAAGTCCTTAAAAGGGAAATTAACACCCGATATAAAAATTATACAAAAGAGATTCTATTTATTCTTTGGTTTAGTATGAACCAAAAAAGCTTGTTGGCCTGCTACAACAGGCCACATCAAGATCAGTGAAGTCTGATTTTTTTTATGATGATGATATTTTAAATATTTTGGTCAGTATATTAGAGAACATTAATGCTAAAGCCCAAGATTTTTATAACCTTTGGACTTCTAATAAGGATAAAGTTGTAGTTTTTGAAGCTTCTAGGGACTTGGACGAGGTAAGAATTTTTTTTTATGTTTCAATTTTCTATTGTAGTTAATTTTTTATATGTATTTAAAATATGTAATAATTTTCATATAACTCTTTTGAATTATGTTTTCAATTGTTTTTTACAGTCAATTTTTGATAATTTAAAAAGATAAGTTAAGAGCATGTACATCAATATTAATAGGGCGGAGATATTTTTTATAATACAATGGAAATGAAAAAGAAAATGCAATAAAAAATAATGAAGAATAATTGTTTAAGAAAATATATCAAGGATAAGCTCAATGAAGATCCGAAACATGTACTAGAGTAGCAGAAATTAAAATAAACGCTTACAAAAATACTCAAAGATCCAAAAAAGAGAAAGTAGCGTTGGTGGGGATTATTGTGAAATTACATGAAAGCCTAGTCAGAGCTGGAGCACTACCATAAAAGGGTGTCATGAAAGTAGATAAAGGAAAATAAAAGGTAACTCCAATCGATATTGAAAAAACAAACCCCCAATCAAATGTTTAACATTGTAGAATGCTTTCAAGTTCACTGTAGTCAACAATTTTGTACAATGTAATATATTTCTATTTGAATTAATGAAAAAGAAATTTTCTCATTTTGTGTCTTCCATCATTCAAATTTTGTTTGCATTTATTAATTTGTGTTGTTATTTTAGTTTATTTTTGGTCAATATTGTTTACTATGTTCATCTCAAACAACAAAAACATCATAGATAACATCATAGATCTTTATGCTTTTTCAAAAAAAAAAACATCATAGATCTTTATGCAAACCAAGCATCTTTAAGATCTCACGAACTATAATAGATCCTAAACTGAAACAAATTGTAATAGATACTAAACTAAAATAAATAAAAACAATGATTTTAAGCTTCATAGATAAGATCATAGATCTTCATGCAAACCAAGCATATTTTAATATCTTATGAACTGAAATAGATCCTAAAATTATTGTTTTTTAACATGCATACATCAACAACAATATACAAATACTATAATTTAAAACATGAAACATAAAGATTTGTCAATGAAGGTAGTTGAGACACTATGATATAAAACATACAATTTTTAAAACCACAATGTGATAGAAAACATGCAATTTATAAAAAAAACAATGTGATATAAAACATACAATTTATGAATAAACAAAATTTTTGAAATCTTATAAATATGAAACAAAATTGTGAAATCTGCTATCAAATGATTCATGTTTATCAATGTCCATAAAATCATGGAATAACTAGAATTCAAGTAGCTAAAACATATCAACTTATCTAGAATCATTATTAAGTATAGCATATATTTGTGTCTCCACCATATGATCATTGAAAGAATCATCATCATCCTTATCGATCATATTCATGGTACCCCTTCTGCTTGCAAGGAAACTCCAGTATGCCAATGCTTAGTCATACGAAAATTTGTCCAACTGATACAACGACACATAAATTCTTAAATAATTTTCTAAATCTTTTTCAAGACTATTGCAGAGCTTAGATTTAACAAATGATAATGCACTAAAAACTCTTTCATCTTCCATAGATCCCAAAATCATTATTTCACATAATTCATTTAAACAAAAGTATTCACTTATCGTATCTTGTAAGATAGTACTTGGATACAATTTTTGCCACAAACGTGCAACGAAACTAATTTTATTAATGCTAGTCATAAGTGATGTGTGTACAACCATTTTTATTCCAAAATGCAATGATTTTTATTTCAAAATATCTTTATTGAGTATAACTTTGATTTCAACACCATTGATTTCCACACTCTTACTGAAATGGTTAATGAGGATGCCCATATATTTAATAATAAACTCATTTGTAGAATTGTATTCAGTACAAGGACCCCAAAAAATGGGTTGACCACATCCATGGCCTCAAGCAACTCATCTCTTTGAAACTGTTCTCTTATCTCACTTGTCAAATATTTGCTATTTTTGACAAATTTGTCTTAATTTTACTTAAAACAACATGAAATATATTGTGTATTACAGGAACTTCTTCTAAATCATCCACAACTATACTTGATTACCTTTCATAATAATAAAGTGCAATCAACTTTCCATGAACATTAATACAAAGATGATCAGTAATGTCAAACTTCAAAAATCTGTTTTGTTTGTTCACATTTGTCAATATATTCCAACTATCAAACAAGGGATCTACAAAATCTACACTAGACACATAATGTATCAATAAGAAAACATATTTTTTTTCTCATCCTCATAAAATCAACAATATAGATGGATTTCTCTTGTGCAAGTTTAATTAATCTATTCATTTCTTGTAACATTTGAAGAATACCACATAAGGTCAAAAGGGTTTCCGAGTCAGTCAAATGGAACAACAAATATTTTGCCTTATCAACTATACTACAATTTGCATGCATAAACCCTATTAATGATTTATATTCTATAAAAACTCTATGAGCAGGTTGATACAATGAAATCCATCTTATATCCACATCTTTTAATATATTTTTTTCTTTTGTAACTCCTAGTGCAAACTATTGAAAATTTGCAAACCTTTTTGGGTTGCATTAGAAATAAGAATGTATTTCACGAATAGTGGCAACACTTTCTAATGATGAGATAAAGGCTACCCTTTTTTCAATGAAACCTGACAAAGCTCTGGGACCTGATGATTTTCCTCCTAGATTCTTTCAATCCTTCTGGGATGTTGTTGGTGAGGATGTGTGCAAAACCATTAAAGAAATTCAAAGCTCCAAGTCTGTTCCCAGAGGCTTCAACTCAACTTTTATTTCTCTCATACCTAAGATCCCCAATGCTTACATTTTTAATGATTTTTGGCCCATTAGCCTTTGCAATGTCATTTACAAAATTTTAACCAAAGCAATGGCCATCCGTATGAGAGATGTCATGCCGATCATCATAAAAAAATGCCAAGGCAACTCTGTGAAAGGTAGATCCATCCTTGATGGAGTTATTTCTATCAATGAAGCTATTCATTCAAGTTCTTGCAACAAAAAGTTAACCTTTCTTCTCAAGTTAGATATGACCAAGGCCTATGATCAACTAAATTAGGATTTCCTTATTGCCATTCTCAACAAGTTTGGGTTTCACAATGAGTGGGTTTTTCTTGTCAAATGGTGTATATCCTCTACTTGGTTCTCTATTCTTATTAACGACTCTCCATCTGGATATTTCCATAGTAGAAGAGGTCTGAGACAAGGAGATCCCTTATCTTTTCTTCTCTTCATCATTGTTGTTGAAGCTCTATGCAGATCCATTTTGGTAGCCAGGGAGGATGGTATTATTTATGGCATTCAGGTTACTTCACAATGTAGTCCTATTACTCATCAACAATATTTTTATGACACCCATTTGTCCACCTTTTCCTCTGTCAATGAAGCCTCTATCATCAAACGAATCATCATACTTTATGAAGCAACGGCTTGCCAAAGGATCAACTTTCAAAAAAGTAAATTATATTTCCTTAATACTCTATTGATAAGACAACATTTTATTTCTAAATTCTCCAGTGTCCCATTAGTTACCTGCATTCCTCTTACCTTGGAATGCCTCTTTCCAATGGAAGTGTCAAGGATAATATTTGGGATAACATCATTGAAATACTTCAAAATAAATTGACTACGTGGAAAGGTAATCTCCTCTCGCATGCTAGAAAAATAACCTTAACTATGGCCTACCTTCAAAGTATTCCTGTTTATTTTTTATCCTTATTCAAAGCTCCAACTTCTATTTACAGCAAAATGGAGAGAATCCAAAAGAATTTCCTCTGGTCAGGAACTAAGAACAAGCACAGATTTCATCTAGTAGCCTGGAATAAAATTTGCAAACCCAAAGATCAAGGAGTTTTAGGCCTCATACAGATATCCCATCTTAATATTTCTCTCCTCGCAAATCAAGCTTGGAGACTTATTTCAGATAAATAGGTTGATTGGGTCAAAATATTAAAAAGGAAATATCTTCAAAATTTTGAGTTTTTACATGGTCAGGTACCCTTCGGTGGATTCACTTTTTGGAAATCAATTTTTCAAGCTCGTTCCCTTGTGCAAAAAGGAACCCGATGGATTCTCGATGATGGCAACTCTATTTCCTTCTAGGATGACAAATGGTTGGGTAAGTCTCCTCTCAGTCAGATTCCTACACTCCAAAGGATCACTAACATTACCAAGAAATGTTTTGGTCCTCTGGTGGTTCATTATATGACTTCAATTAATGAGATTAAGAAATGGAAGGAGATTAATATTCCAAATCATGAGGAGGAATCTTCATGCCTAAATAACTATCTTTCCTCTTGTAGAATTCCCGAGGCTTGTTCAAAGGATCAACCTATTTTGGAGCCCATGGACTCTGGGGAATTTTTTATAAAAACTACTTACCTGCTCTCCATTACCATTATAGAGAATCCTTTGCCTTTCAAGCTTGTCTAGACTAAATACCTGATTTCTAAAATTGCTTACTTCTCTTGGATCTACATCCAAAATCACATTTTAACCATTGAAAATATTATGAAATGAGGCCTTACTCTTCCTAATAGATGCCATCTGTGCTTATCCAATTTGGAGTCCACTTCCCACCTTTTTCTTTTTTGTCCTTTTTCTAGAAAGTTCATTAATAAACTTCTTCAAGTTTTTCACTTGGTTTGGGCCAATCCTCCATCAATTGTTGACCTGTTTTACCAATGGCCTAATCCTTTCATAAATACTGTGCTTAAAGGATTGTGCAAGTTTAGCCTTAAGCATTTCTTATGGCAAATCTACCTTGAACGTAATCATAGAGTTTTTGATAAAAAAATTGTCCAACCTCAATACATTGCAAATAAAATCATCCTTTGTGCCATATAAAATGCTCTAGTTGCGCCTTTTAATCCACATCCTTGATCTCCTTTTGAGAAATAAATCTTAAAGTCCTGTAATATCAATCTTGATGACCCCAAAAGTGCTGATGCTCCCAATCCTAGAAGTAATGTTAAATGGATTCCTCCTCCTAACGGTTGGGTTAAACTCAATTTTTATGGTGCGACCAAAGGAAACCTTGGGTTAGGGGAGGTTGGCGGAATCCTAAGGGATCACCTAGGAAATCCTATTTTTACCTATGTTGAACCTCTTGGTGTTATCACCAACCATATTGCTGAGGCCAAAGTTGTTTGGAGGGGTTTTCAATTTATCAAAACTATCCAAGGAAACATCATTGTGGAAGGATATTCCTTAAATATCATTAACTAATTGAAGTCTTCTAAGCCTATTAGCTGGAGGATCAGATCAATTATTGAAGATTGCAATTAAATTCTTAAGCGACAACATAATTGCATACTCCAACATGCCTACAAAGAGGCCAGTACTATTGCTGATAAACTGGATAACATTGGGGTTCATGCCTAAGGACTATTATCATGGACAGACAGTCTACCTGCGGAGGTGGATGACATTCTTAAAAATGACAAATGTGTGCCCTAATTGAATTTTTCAATCTCTTCTTAGGGGTCGATGACACCATTTCGAAGGCTTTTACGGACACTTGGGATAGAGGTTATGTCACAATCTATGGGGTCTAATACCATATCTCCTTTGAGCTATTGGCGAGCTTGACTGGGTAGCCCTTGAACGGAAAGGTGATCTAACGCAACAAACATAATTGGGAATCTGAACTGAACTTCTTCAAAAAAAAATTTGGGGTCCACAAGAACCATAGAAAAGGGTTGTATCGTGAACATGTTTCTCCTCATCTGTAGTAAATTTTAGTTCTCGTAATGCAATACCTATCCTGTGATAATCCAGACTCACAGTTATGTTGTTTTCATCTCGCCTATGTGAATCACTTTCATGATGCCAAAGCTATGAATATCCCCACTATAATATTTTGGTCCATTGATTACGCAATTGTAACCTCTCACAAAAATAAGGATACCCTTCCAAGTCACCAAGGACTTTTCAAAGTCCTCTACCACTATCTCCTCCTTAACTTACCCAATGGTAACATTCCCAGTCCTGAATCATATTAAGTGAATTCATCCTCTAACCCGAGTCCTACACATTCCAATCCTAAGAGGAAGATCAAAATTGAAAAACCCCATCCTATGGCTAGGAAGAAAATTAAGTAGGATTCAACCCCTATTAGAAGCTCCCAACATCTAAAGCTAAAGTAAGTTTCAGAAACCCAACCTTCCATCCCAAGCAAGCCTCCCAAAGCTCAATCCTCTTCTCCTTATTTTGTTGATAAATTTCTCCATAAGCTGGTCATCCATGCCACCAATGCATCCATCACTCACTTGGAGGCTGCCCACATTGCCATCGGTAAGGCCATTGAGAGCCTCAAATAATAGAGACACAACCTTAGCTTGTTCTTCTTTTGTGACAATTTCAATGGTTCTGTTACTAAACCCTCCTCTAATGTTAAAGGAGGGGCTACTGAAGACGAGGTTGTAGAAATTGCAAAATATACTTGCCTTGATGGTTTGAAGGAGATTCCAAAGGTGAAAGAGACCTCGAAGGATGCAGAGAAGTATGCAATGAAGGACAATATTTTGAATATTGAAGTCCACACTTTTATACATCTTGATGCTCTTCCTTGATGGCATTTTCTGCTGGTCCCAATCACTATTTTGGGTTGTTATCCATTTCCTCTAGTTTCATGACATGTTTCTAGGTTTTTTCCTATTTGTATCCTCCTTTTTACCTTTTGGTGTTGTTCCTTTTTGTTCCTTTGTGCTAAAGGATCGCTGGTAATCCTTTAGATTTCTTTTGAGTGTAATGGCTACATGTCTTTTAGTTTTGATGATCTTTTATTTGTTATTCATGTTTCTCTTTTCCTCCTTTTGTTCCTCAGGGTTCCCTTTTGTAAATGCGACAGGGTACCTTTCAAATGCTCTTTTTTAATTAATATAATTAACTTACCAAAAAAATGTCTTCCACTCTACCAAAATTTTCAAAGGTACTCACGATTTTATATGCAATATTCACTCTATGATATATACAATGAATGGAAATCATATATGGGGTAGCTATGATTTGGAGTCAAACACAAATACTAGTCCTGTGCCCTTACATAATAGCAGCACCATCAACTCCAACACAAATTAACTTTGTTGCTATGTCTATATAATTCATTCCTACAATATCCTTTAAACTAGTCACAACAACATTATAAATATTTTCTACATTTGAACTTTCCACCATATTATGTAATCCTAGAAAACTAGGCCTCCTTACATGATTTTGAAATATGTACACATGCATGCAAATCCATGATGTGTTATCCACAGTTGTCACCTCATCAATAGAAAGTGAAATGAATTTGGCAAGTTTTACTTGCTCCCTCATGTCTTCCATCTAAACTAATTATAGAAATTTTTCCATTTCCCAACCACTTCGATATGACCAAATGGAATTGGGAAGGTTTTGCACATTATCTAGTTGTAATAGGTGCTTATAATCAGTAAAATTGGACATGGGTCTATCTTTATTTAGAATACTATATACAATGACAAATTGTAAACTTTTTAAAGCTAAGGTGGTCTTGTGAATTTTATGAAACTGGGCTACAATTGTTCCACCTTTCTCAACAAGATATTGTTGTTGCTTTAAGTGATTGCCATATTCTATTGCATATTTAACATGCATACATTCTGATGCATCCTTCCACCTAACTTATTTATTAACTTCACCATTACTTTTTGTAACTTTTACATAAGATTTACCAACATGTTTTTCTATTATATCTATCCTATTTTGCAGCCTATGATCCTTACCAAGTCTCCAACTACAAATTTTGCATCTACATTATTTTTTATTGATTTGGTTGTCCTCAGTCAGGATAGGCTCAATCCAAGGAAATTTTTTTGCCCATTATTTCTTAAATCCCCTTCCAATAATCTAGTTATATTCTTTTATTTTTTCATAATCTTTGCTTTAAGATTCAAAAGAAGTTTGTAATGTATTTGATTTATCACTTTTGTTTTCAACTGATATGTCAATTTGAGGGTTTTCTTCAAGTGTTTGTTGGATGTCATTGTGAAGAGGATTTTCATTAGAAGGCATCTCTTTCTATGGAATATCTACAATTCAAGGCCTATAAGGGTCAACAGGGTATTCTAATGAAGTATGGAAAAAATGGTGCACCTAACAATGTTAAACAAGATGCATCTACCACTAGTATTGATTAAGCATTAAAAAAAGACACCAAAGTAAGCATGATAAGCCAAATAAGTACAATAAAGGAATTTTTTATTCATTATTTGTTAGGCTAAATCACGGTTACATAGATATCCCCTTGAGGGCTCTAGATTGATACACTCATTACAAAATGGTACCCAAGGATTAAATTCTTTCAATAACTCGGGTGCAGTTCCAATGTTCTTCCTCGTACCCATGATTAAAGTGGGTGGGCCTATGGTGCCACCACTTTGTTATTTTATTTTTTTATCCTATGCTTCTTCCTCATGTGTTGTAATACCTGCACCTACACACAAGGAAACCATATCTCATCAATAGCAAGTGAGGATTGTGAAGCATGCAAGAGCAATACATGCAATAATAGGCTAGAAGGTGGAAATATGCAACTCGACCATCCAAAACAATTCAAAATGATTCCAAAAATTATAATTATGAATAAAAAGTGATTTTGGACTGATATAATAAAAAAAATAGAGAAATTACAGCCGAATTCGTACTGATTACGTGGTGTACCTATTAAGCCTAAAAAACATAAAATGAGTGATTTTTGGTCCTAAACATCTCCAAATCACACCAAATTTGGAAAGAATATATAAAATCATATTTAGAGAGGACACATGTAAAAATATTAGTAGAATTGATCACATATTCATGTGCATATTTAGGTGAGCCGAGTGAACCTGCAAAATACTAAAAACACGATAACTCATTCAATATAACTCCAAATTGCACATAATTTGAACAATATATTTTTGAACTATACTAGAATAAACCGATTTAAAAATAGTAGAAACTTATTTCCTCAATATATTAACATCCCTGTTATGTACAGTGGTGACTGTCATAGATTAGGGACCATCCTGGGGTGGGATGACCACCAAATCTATAGGTTTTCTACCACCAATTCCATTGGGAATTGGTCAGAAAATCTCTCAAAGGTGTTGTCACAAAATTTTATCATTAAAATTCACTCAATTGGTCATGTTTTGTAAATAAATTGCACCTCTTAAATCAATCGAGAACCTCCTTCTCCAGGTAGATATTTCAAGGGAAAAAGCACAAAAGGTTGAGGGGAAATATTGGCAGCACTTCGTTGAAATGTCATAAAACTCCTCTCTATAATTTGGGTGGAAAATGAATCCACTTTATAGCCCAATGGGTCCTATGGACAAATGGAAATTCAAGGACATGTAGGGAAAGAGACGCAATTTGTCCAAAAATTTGGCATGCATTGTAGGGGGAAGGAATCTCCCCTTTTGGCCTCCCATTTGTAGTATGTCATAAGGATTCTACACCCTCAGGACTACATGCTTGAATAGGTGGGCTAAATGGTAGTATTTGGGTGTCATTTGTCCAAAATTTGACTTTTTGGGAGTCAAAGACCATGGTCATCCCACCCAGGGATGACCGCTTGCGACCATCCCTAGGTGGTATGGTCATGAACTGTGACCATCCCAAGGTGGTACGATCATGCCTATATGGCCCAAAACCTCTCAAAAGTGGGGTAGAGCCTTCAAAAGTGGTTAGGACCATTGTATAACCTTTGAGAGTTACCCAAGGGGGACATGCAATGTTAAATTACCCAAGGGGTCCATGTGATGTTAGATTAGCCTTCAAAATGCTTTTGGTCACATAATTGGATTGACATGATTTTAGTGTCTACATCTATATAGTAGCATACCATAATATTTTTTATCATTCTTGGATTAAACAAAGTTACAAAAGAAACTTAAAAATAGAAAAAATATTCATATCGTCAAGCACATACTAAGAAGTAATTATTTGAGGAAGAAAGTAGTATTTAAATTAATTACAGAATATACAACTAACTATTCAGAAGTCAAAAATTATTTGTACCTTGAATTTGCATGGATGTCATTGGCTCCCTACATTTTGATATTTGGCTAAAATATTTGAGGATACTCTTTTTAGTAGAATATTTGGTTACCTTATTTCCATCACTAGTAGGTGATATTTTACTTGTAAATAATATTTTTTTCAATTTAGAAAAGGAATAAAATGTTGAATAGGTCATACTTAAGTTAGACCTCAAGATAATATTGTAAATAGAATAAACAGATGGTTGGCTAGTAGAAAATTCATACTTGTTTCCTATAATTATTTATTGTGATTTTATCAGTTATTGCCACTAGTTAATTTTTTGGTGATAGACCTTGTAACTAATAAGAGCACAAAAGTATTTAACATACAAATTGAAATCAATTTAAGAAAAAACTTGTCTATGTAAAAAATAATTAGAGATACGTATATCAAAAAATATGAGATTATAATACAAAATGGACTAGAAACAGAGAATCACAATGTCTTTGGAGAAATAGAATATCACTATATATTTAGAGAACCAAAGCATTTACCAATGTATAATCTTATAATAGAAAATAAAATCTGAATAGAAATAGAGAATCAAAGAGTTTTAATAGAAAGAGAGAAAATGGAGGAAAACATGCAGAACAGGGAAAAATAGAGAAAAACATGGGAACAGAGAAATGATCATCCAAATGTAGAATAGGGCTTGGATATTGGTCTAGTGCAAAACATGATTGAAAAATAATTAAAGATACATATCAAAAAATATCAGATTATAGTACAAAATGGACTAGAAATAGAGAATCACAATGTCTTTAGATAAACAAAGCATCATAATGTGTTTAAAGAACCAAAGTGTTCACCTATTCATAATATTATAATAGAAAAAGAAAATCTGAATAGAAATAGAGAATCAAAAAGTTTTAACAAAAAGAGAGAAATAGGGGACAACATGCAAAACATGGAAAAATAGATAAAAACATGGCAAATGGAGTAGTGAGAGAGAACTTGGTGTAGAACGTCATTTGGTAGTTTATTTTGGTATGGAACAGAGTTCGACAGTTAGTCCAAAAGTAGAAGAGTCTAAAAATTGACTTGATGCAAAAAGAGATCCAAAAATTGGTTTGGTGCATAAAAGGGTCTGGTATTATTTGGTGCAGAATGGGGTTCAGTGTGGTGCAGAATACGGTCCATCCTAGTGCAAAACAAGGTCCATATTGGTGTAGAACAGGGTCCGATATGGTGCAAAAATGGGTTCAGTCTTGTGTAGAAATGGGTCTGGTCTTATCTGGTGTGGAATAGGGTATGGTCTGGTGCAGAACAAGGTCTGGCCTAGTGCAAAAAAAGGTCTGGCTTGGTGTAGAACAGGGTTCAACCTGGTGCATAAATGGATTCGATCTTGTCTAATGCTAAAATCGGTACAGTCTATTGAATAATAGGGTTCGATCATATATTGCACTATAAAGGGTTTGGTATGGTGTATAAATGGGTTATGTCTTGTGTATAACTAGGTCGATATATCCGTCAAGTGTAGAACAAAGTTTGAAAATGAAAAACTATCCCTGGGGTGTTAATTATATAGTGGTATACTTGGCGAGTTGGGCGGGATAATTTAGAAATTTTATAGAAAGAAGGGACCTCTATTTAGGCAGGATTATTAGTGAATTTTTAAAATATTTGGGATACTATTATCAATGCATGGTGAACAGAAACCTAAAAAAAATTGTCCCAAAAAATTTATGGCTAAATGATCGTCGTCTGGGTACCCCAAATTTATAAATTTGAATTTTTGAAAATTCCAATATTCGCCCGAATGACAAATATTCGCTTCTATTCATAAACCTGGACTAAAGAATAATATGTTGCACCCATATGGGTTTGTATATTAGTACAATATGCCCACAAGGCATGATATAGTTGCAAATGCCAATGTTGACCATTTTTATTAACCAATTTCTTAAGGATTTTGATTAAGGATTTGTTGGAGGATTCTACTTGGCCATTTCCTTGAGGACAATAAGGTGTTGATCATTTTTATTGAATTTTTTATTTGGCACATACTTTGGAAACTTCTTTTTTTTTAAATGGTACACCATTATCTACAATTAATATGGGTGGTATTCCATATAGGCTAATGATTTGGTTGATGATGAATTTGAAAACTAGAATTCTAGTTGAAAAGGATAAAGGTATGGTCTTAACCCATTTGGTGAAGTACTCAATAGCAATGATAATGAATTTGTGTTCATATAATTATTGAGGATTAATTTTAACTATTATGCCTAGTCCCCAAGTGGAGAAATGCCAAGGTGATGTGATTGGTTGTAGTTCTTCTGAAGGAGCATGAAGAAGGTTATCATATTATTGGTATTTGTTATATTTCTTGACATAGTTGCAAGTGTCCTTTTTCATGGATGACCAATATTAACCCATCCTAAGGAGTTTTCTAGCCATGGATAATCCACTAAATTATCCACCATATGACCCATCATGAGCTTCTCTAATGATTACTTCAACTTCTTCTAAATTTATGCATCTAAGTATTCCTTCAAAGGAGTATCAATATAGAATATATCCTATGATGATATATTTGATGGCAATTGGAAGGCCAGTTCAAGTATACACTTTAGCCTTGATGGCAATTGGAATACGAGCTCAAATCTACACTTTAGCCTTGGTGGCAATTGGAAGACGAGCTCAAGAAGATAAGCTTAAGTCAAATCCTAGTATTTATGGTGATTACGATACCAGCTTAAGTCAAATCCTAGCCTTGATGGTGATTAGGAGATAAGCTTACTGGGTTGCTTGAATTTTCTTTTAATCTTTTGCTTATTTTCCCCAAGCAAGGAGGGTGCATGTTGTCTTCGGCAATGATTCGTTGGATGAATGCAATTAACTTGATTAGGTTGTCAATTGTTGATTTGGATTATACATGTTTTTATTATGACCACTAGGCTTAGAGGGCACCATTGGGGTATTTAGGGTGACCAAAGGATTTATGAATACCTTTGGGAATTTTTTGGGTGACCAAAGAGTTTATGGATACCTTTGGGGCTTTTGGGTGACCAAAGAGTTTATCGATACCTTTGGGACCTTTTGGATGACCAAAGGGTATATGAATACCTTTGGGGATTTTTGAGGTTGATTTCTTAACTGTTTTATTGTTGATTAGGGGAGGTATGATACCAATAATGCCCCAATTGATGTTTAAAAATGTTTGTGTGATTTGCAATTGTGCGATTTTGGACCATTAGATGCATTATGTGTTATGATTTATGGATGCACTAATGGATGCAATGCCTATTGATGATGCCAATATGCTATATGTATGCGATGTACTGATGACATGCACTAGCTAGATGATAAATGTATGATTAGATGTTGTGATATAGATGTGTAGATGCTCTACTATGTATGCATATATGGATGCAATGGTGAATGTTAAATGCAATTTTAACTGTTTCAATTGTTTCTACACTTAAGTTATATTGGTATGTATGGTGAATGCAATGTATGTAATGCATTATTTACATGATGATCTAATGTAAATGAACTTGTAAGCTTTAGTCACCTAAAACATAAGAAATGTAATTAATATGTGTTTTGACAAACTGGTAGATGACACCACAAAATGTATGAAAATCATGAATGAAAGTGATAACTCTTATCATAATAATTAATCATTTAAGCATCCATATGTGAAATGAGATGATTGTGATATGTGTAAATATGTATGATTGATGTAATAATTTGTTGCTATTAGGGAATTTTTGAGGTTTTCCATGAGACTCAAACACCCTAGTTGGTTAATCAAAAGTTGTATAATGACTATATAGGACTCCTTTAAGATAAAAGCTTTTGTTCTTAAGACCAAGATATTCATTATCCCTGTGTGTGCAAATGAATATATTAGATGAGACATAAGACTACCTCATTTCAAGGTGGGATTCATTCAGCCCGTTGTTGTAATTAGGATCACCCTATGTTCAACATGATCCTAAATTTGGTCTTAATTGGATTAGACCACTAGGTGACATAAGCCACCTAAAGCTAGCTCACTTTATAAATTGCTTAGAACTACCCTAATGCCAACGGGATTCATTTAGTCCATTTTTGTATTGGGGATCACTCGACGGTTTCGAAATACTAACCATTCTAGGGATTCAAGTTCTTCACCCCCTTATTTTCTTCACATTGATATGGGATACTTGCTCATGCTTAGTGATGAAAATAACTATTTGTTTTTAAATTTTGTTTTCTTTGAGCAACGGATTTTTTTAGTGATGAAAATTACTGTTTATTTTGCTTTGGAATTTTGCTTATTTTTATGAAAGCAAGGGATTTATTTGGGTAGGGGGGAGCTTGTCCTTTTTTCAATGATCAACATCCTAGACCATGCACATCACAAGGTGAACAAGTCAAAACCTTTCATTTAAAATGACCAGGGCCATTTTGTAGCATTCATATTTACCTTGTTCAAACTAGGATTATTAGTGTTTTATTAGTGATGGGATTTTGAGATATGCTAGGTGCTATCAAAACTAGACCTCATATTCTTAAAGCGAACATAGATTTCTACAAAATCTGATAAGATCACTAGGTATATCTGAATGACTGGAAAACCCTAGTATATTCCTTATAGAAATAGGAAAGGGTTGTGTTGAGAAACACAATTACTCACAAGGGTGAATGGATGATGATGATTTTGTGGATGCATGATTGGCATACAAATATGGTGTCATTTGTAAGATTGTAAACACAACCTATCCTAATACAAATGCAATGGATGAACATGCCTAATGTAATGAAAGTAAATGAATGCATATGCAAAATGTAAATGCAAATGTTTTTTGTGTTTTTAATTTTTTAGATTGTTTTTTAAATTTTATGATTTTTCAATTGTTTTTTAATTTTGAATGTTTTGCAATATTTTTGGATTTTGATATTTTATGATTTGTTTGAAATTTTGATGTTTTCAATTGTTTTTGAATTTTTAATTTTCAATTATTTGAATATTTTTTTTATTTTGAATGCTTTGTGAGGGGAAGGCATGATACCTTAGGCACCCCTAGTGTGTGTGCTACTTCAAAAAAAGTGAGAAAGGTGTGATACCTTTAGAGTTCTCACTATGCTTTGTTGGTTGTGATGTGGATGGTAAAGAAGGTATGCTACCTTTGGGATCCCCAACGTGCATTTTTTCCACTGCAATATAATCATCAATGCCCATGTGTCTATGAGATGAGATGGGTGAAGGTGAAATGTTGGATGAAATCACCGATTGTGTAGCTCAATTTTCATATTCTGAGACCTTTGCTATAATATTGATCATTCCCACAAACTCTTGAGGAGGTGGGTTATTATGCACCTAATTGTGTTTCTCAACATAGTTGGAAGGTGTTGTTTTTGCTTTACATGTGGGCCAAAGGTCTTGGAATTTTCCTATTGGTTGGTTGTTAGGAGCAAGAGGATTCCCCATCGGAAGCTCTTACCTCTCGATCATATCTTGAACTACATCTCTAAAGGGATAATATTTCTAGATGGCATGGCCTCTTTATTGATGCTAAACATAGTATAGATATTTCCTAAGCACCTTTTATCTACGCTTATTAGGTTTCACTGGATAGATATCGAGAAGCATGATTTCTTACACCTCATACAATAGATTGAATATTGATGCTAAGGACTCTAAAAAATGAGTATATTGCCATGGTGGATGATGTAGTTGGTCTTGTCTTTGGTTAATTTGATTTTTGTTGTCATAGTTTCTCAGTGTGGCTTGATAGTTGGGCTTCTGAGGAGGTGCAGGTTGTGTAGGCCCTAGAATACTAATAGCAAATTGATTTATTGATGTCAGTTTTAGTTGTACCAAGTTTTTTTGGCATTCTTAGTCCACTCCTTGCGTGGCTTCACAATTTCTTCCTCTTGAATTTTGATATCTTTGATTATTCTAGCTTATGCTAGAGCATCTTCAAGAGTTGGATACTGTTGGAGTTGCAGCAACAAGGAGATAGGCTTTAGACAGCTCTTAGAAAACATACAAGTCATCTCAGACATGGGTAGTGTGTAAGGCAACTTAGCAAGAAGCGTTCATCACCTATTTCTATAGTCGATGATTGAATCATCATAAAATTGTTTCAACCCAACGAGGTCAACCAACATCGCCTTGCGCTTAGTGTTGAAGGTGAAGTGTTCCAAGAACGCATCTATGAATTAATCCATATTGTAGATGTTATGCTTCTATATTTGGTTGTACCACTCCATGGATAGGTCTGATAGGGTAGTCAAGAATATTCTCAAAAGCAAAGCATCACATTTATGAATGCCAAAACATTGGTTCAATAATTTGGTGACATGTTCCTGTGCATCCTCATCTCCTTTAAAGTTAGTCAGGTGGGGCATTTGAACTATTCTAGATAGGAATGGGTAGGCATGGAAGGATGGAGAGGTTGAGTACATAATTAGCGCAAAGTGGGATTCTAAGATCCAAAACCTAGAGGTCTTGTTTTTAATTGACTCCATGCATTCTAGAAATGCTTTAAACGCTTCAGAGGACTTGAACTCGAGCTCCTCATATTTTTTTCCAGTCCTATGGGGGAGGGCAAGGAATACCAAGCCTATTGCATAGTGGTTGAATTTCATCCACCATACCTCTATAAGGTGATTCATAGTATTCTTCTCTAGGTTCAAGCTCATTGTAGGCCCCATAGGGTGTTTCTTGAACTAGCCTATAAGGAGGGGTAAGCACCTGTGGAAGGTGATATATGTTAGACCTAGGAGGTAAGTCTTGATTAGGCCTAGGATGTCTATGGGGTAATACTTGAGATTGTATTGGATACCTTACACGTAGTTACGTCTTAGAGGTGCTAGGTGTAAGCACCACTTCATGTAATGTATTTTGCAATTGCTCTTGGTGTATCTTTTGTTGTTCTTGTACCTTTTGTTGGTACAACCTTTGTAGGTGTGCTCATTGTGAGTCCACCCATTATTGATTTTTTTTTTGTTGATCCAACTAGAGTTGATCCATATATTGGTGTCTATTAATATTTGGCCTAAGTGCCTAATGAGTAAGATTTTGTTGCTCAGCTGCATGGGGTTTGTGTGCTTTAATATTTGAAATACAAATGGTTTCATCATGTCTTTCCCCCTAGTAGGATCTATTACTTGTTTTCCATGATCCTTAAAGGTTACATTGACCTAAGAATCTGGTTTATGAATCGGCTCTATATAGTTAAATGATATAGATCCATCATGTAGTTGCACCAAGTACTCTTCACAAGGAGTAGGAGGATGACTTGGGTCTTCTTCCTCATCTATGAGAAAGGCTTCATATTCTATTTTGAATGTAAGCTCTGTATATTCAAGATGCATAGAATCATGGCATGTGCACGTTGAGTGCTCTCTATGAGGAGTATGGGGGTGACTTTCTCGATCAGACAGGGTGGTTTGCTCATCCAAGCTAGGTCATGGTGTACTGTCACGTTCATATTTTGATTGATGTATAGAGCAATTTGGGGTGTGAATCCATGATATTGACCTACTAGATCCCTCTATGGGTGGATTATTTTCTATATAGAATTCAATAAGGGTATCCAAATTAAGAAGGTTTCCTAGAGGACCTATCGGTGCTTCCCTAGTAGGGGTATCTCAAAGGTTTACCCCTTGGGGATTGTATTGTTGTTAGGATAAAACCTGGGATGTCATTCAAGGATGGGCATGTCCTTTGGACTTATTTGGAGATATTCACTGGTTATGGAGCTTGAATATATCTCTGAATTGCAGGTCTTTTTTTCAACTGCATTTGGACCAAATTCGTAAAAGAGGGGTCCATCGGCCATTTTTTAGAAAATTTTGAATTTTTGAAAAAAATTTGTAAGTGTTATTTACCAAAATTATTAGTGTGATGAGCTAATAACAATGGGCTAGGGATCCAACATTTGACTTTTGGATCAAAAATTTGTAATTTTGAAATATTTGGCCAACCGGGGCTCGTTGAAAAAATGCCCAATTTTAGGAATTTTTGGGAATCTTGAGAAATAAAGAGTTAGAACTCAAATTTTTTTTGAGAGGTGTAGAAGGAGCTAACTAAGACAACAAAACAAATTTCAAAATTTTTGGGGTTGTCTAGGGCTTTATATGACTATTTTAGTGCAGTTTTCCCCTATTTTTGGCTTGAAAATCACTCAAAAATAGAGTAATCATAAAACCAACATAACTTTTTTGTTATAGCTTTGATTTGCACAATTCTCAATCCGTTGGATGAAAAATCAAAAAGTAGCATTCTACTAGATCAAGTATCTTATGTTTATTACCCAAAAAATAAGGAAACACACAAAGTAGACAATATGATTATCTCTTTTAAGGATTAGATGTATATGATTATCTCTTTTAAATCTTAGAAACACACAATAAAATGATCAAAGAAGCACATAAACAATATGATTATCGCCTTTAAGTTTTATATGTGAATACCTAAGTTCTTTGGTGTGTCTAAATTTATTTTTTATCTTTCTTTCTTGTTCGTGTTTTGGACTTAGAATGAGGGAACTCAATCAAAGTGGTGACTAGGAACACTAGTGCCAAACATGAGGTTCTCAAAAGAGTCTAGGGTACACCACTTAAAACCCACAATGTATGGAGGGTTCGCCTAGCTCTTCCACTCTGAAAGGATAAGTCTTTCCAACAATGGGAGGTAGTTTGAACACCAGTGACCTGTTCCATATTGAAAGAGTGCCCTATTCTATCTAAGGTGTCGAATGGGAAATCTAGTGGAAGGAGGTGAAATCCAATGTCACCGATCTGAATTGGAGGTTGGTGATGAAATCCAACCTTACCAATGTTATTGTGATATGTGCAAGTGTGTGTGGTTCCTTTTATGTTTAAATAGATTAAGACAATATAGCACTCAATGAACTTTCACTAAATGCAAAAAGGACGTTTTACTTTCAGAAATCTTAGATAAAATGTAAACCTACAAAATGAATTTCCTAAATGATAACCTACCCATTAGGTAGGCTACAAGCAAGTAGACCACTCAGATGCATTTATTTTCAATTTTTCTTCTTTTTTTGTTGTTTTTACAATTATAGAAAAGTAAAACTTATCTTTCTACCTAGGGGTATGCATAGTGGCAAATATTCACAAATTGGGTGAATATTAGAATTTTCAAAATTGAAAATTGGTAAATATGAAGACCGTCGATGTCGGCCAATTCGCCTAAAATTTTCAGGACTAATTGTTTCTTAGGATCAATTTGCCAAAATATATATCCAAACATAGGCATATTTGTACTCATTGGAAAGCTCTTTTCGAGCCTTATCTAATGGTGGTGTTTTTATGAAGTTATAAGGTGATTTAATAGGTCAAAATGTGCCCCAAATATGACCTTACTTTTTAGGGCTTCAAATACCCAAAATTTTGATGTGAAGATGATTTATTTGATTTTTTTAGGATTTACCTATATTTACCTTTATTTTGATTAGAATTCATCATTTTTTTACAAGTACATTTTGAGTCCAATCCCTTATGCATAACCCTATTTCTACCTTTCAAGAAATCAAGGGAAGCAAGAAAAAAACCAAAATTAAGCAATTTTGAACTGTAAAAATGCAAACTGAAGGTTTAGGCACTTACCTTGATAGCCTAAGAACTTGCTATTTTTGGAATTATGAGAAAAAAATCCTTTGTTTTATGGCCATCCTAAGGCAGGATGGCTACCAATTTTGGGGTCATCCAAGGGTGGGATGGTTGTGTGGCTATCCTTGGGTGGGACGGCTAGTAGTTTTAGGGTCGTCTCAGGCCAAAATGACCAATTCTTGCAATAGTTTAAAAGTAAAAATGAGATCATATATTAACCAAATCAATAAAGACATGTTCCCATAGTGATTTCCACTAAAGTGTGTGAAAAATGGTGCACCTAAAAATGTTGAACGAGATGCATCTACTACTAGTATTGATTAACCATTAAAAAAAGACACCAAAGTAAGCATGATAAGATAAATAAGTGCAATAAAGGAAGTTTTTATTTATTATTTGATAGATTAAATCACGGTACATATATGTTCCCTTGAGGGCTCTAGATTGATACACTTGTTACAAAATGGTGCCCAAGGATTAAATCCTTTCAATAACTCGGGTGCACTTCCAATGTTCTTCCTCGTACCCACAATTGAAGTGGGCAGGCCTATGGTGTTGTCTCTTTGTTATTTGATGTTTTTATCCTATGCTTCTTCCTCATGCACTATAATACCTACACCTGCACACAAGGAAACCATATCTCATCAATAGCAAGTGTGGATTGTGAAGCATGCAAGAGCAATACATGCAATAATAGACTAGAAATTGGAAATATGCAATGTGACCATCTAAAACAATTCCAAATGATTTAAAAACTTAGAAATATGCATAAAAAAGTGATTTTGAACTTATATAATTGAAAATCATAGTGAAATTATAGTCGGATTCATGTTGATTACGTGGTGTGCCTATTAAGCCTACAAAACACAAAATAGGTGATTTATGGTCCTAAACATCTCCAAATCACACCAAATTTGGATAGAATATATAAAATCATATTTAGAGAGGACCCATGTAAAAATATTAGCAAAATTTATCACATATTCATGTGCATATTTGGGTGAGCCAAGTGAACCTACAAAATACTAAAAACATGATAACTCATTCAATATAGCTCCAAATTGCATAAAATTTGACAAGTATATTCCTAAACTATCTTAGAATAACCCTATTTAAAAATAGTTCCTCGGTCTATGACCATCCCTGCTAGGGATGGTGGTGACTTTCATATATTGGGGGCCATCCTAGGGTGGGATGGCCACCAAATCTGCTAGTGTTCTACCACCAATTCCACTGGGAATTGGTAAGAAACTCTCTCAAAGGTGTTGGCATCAAATTTTATGGTGAAATTCACTCAATTTATTAGGTTTTATAAATAAATTGCACCTCTTGAATCAATTGAGAACCTCCTTCTCTAGGTAGACATTTCAAGGAAAAAAGCACAAAACATTGAGGGGAAATATTGGTAGCACTTCGTTGCAATGTCACAAAAATCCTCTCTATAATTTGGGTGGAAAATAAATCCACTTTATAACCCAAGGGGGCCTATGGCCAAATGGAAATACAAGGACATGCAGGGCAAGAGGCACCATTTGTCCAAAAACTTGGTATGCATTGTAGGGGAAGGAATCTCACCTTTTGGCCTACAATTTGTAGTATATCATAAGGCTTCTACACCCTCAGGCCTAATTTCTTGAATAGGCAGGCTAAATGGCAGTCTTTGTCTACCATTTATCCAAAGTTTGACTTTTTGGGAGTCAAATACCATGGTCATCCCACCCAGGGATGATCGCTTGCAACCATCCCTAGGTGAGATGGACATGAACTATGACCATCCCAAGGTGGTATGGTCATGCCTATATGGCCCAAAACCTCGCAAAAGAGGGGTAGAGTCTTCAAAAGTGGTTAATACCATTGTATAACCTTTGAGAGTTACCCAAGGGGGCCATGCGATGTCAAATTAGCCAATGCTTTTGGTCACCTAATTAGATTGACATGATTTTAGTGTCTACATCTACATAGTAGCATACCATAATAATTTTTATTAGTATTGGATTAAAAAAAGTTACAAAAGAAACTTAAAAATAGAAAAAAATATTCATATCATCAAGCACATACTAAGAAGTAACTATTTGAGGAAGAAAATAGTATTTAAATTAATTACATAATATACAACTAACTATTCAAAAGTCAAAAATTATTTGTACCTTGAATTTGCATGGATGTCATTGGCTCCTTGCATTTCGATATTTGGCTAAAATATTTGAGGATACTCTTTTCAGCAAAATATTTGGCCCCCTTCTTTCCATCACCAGTAGGTGATATTTTACTTGTAAAGAAAAAATTTTCAATTTAGAAAAGTAATAAAATGTTGAAGAGGTCGTACTTCGGTTAGGCCTCAAGATAATATTGTAAATAGAATAAACAGATGGTTGGCTAGTAGAAAATACATACTTGTTTCCTGCCATGCTTTATTGTGATTTTATCAATTTATGCCACTAGTTCATTTTCTGGTGATAGCACTTGTAACTAATAAGAGCACAATAGTATTTAACGTACAAATTAAAATCAATTTAAGAAAAAACTTGTCTATGTCAAAAATAATTAGAGATATGTATGTCAAAAAATATTAGATTATAATAAAAAATGGACTAGAAATAAAGAATCACAATGTCTTCAAAGAAATAGAGCATCACTATATATTTAGAGAACCAAAGCATTTACCAATATATAATCTTATAACAAAAAAGCAAATCTGAATAGAAACAGAGAATCAAAGAGTTTTAATAGAAAGAGAGAAAATGGGGAAAACATGCTAAACAAGGCAAAATAGAGAAAACATGGGAGCAGAGAAATGGTCATCCAAATGCAGAATACGGCTTGGATATTAGTCTAGTGCAGAACATGATTGAAAAATAATTAAAGATACATATTAAAAAATATTAGATTATAGTACAAAATGGACTAGAAATAGAGAATCACAATGTCTTTAGAGAAACAAAGCATCATAATGTGTTTAAAGAACCAAAGCGTTCACCTATTCATAATATTATAATAGAAAAATAAGATCTAAATAGAAATAGAGAATCAAAGAGTTTTAACAGAAAGAGAGAAAATAGGGGACAATATGCAGAACATGGAAAATAGAGAAAAATATGGCAAACAAAGTAGTGATAGAGAACCTGGTGTAGAACGCAGTTTGGCAGTCTATTTGGGTGTGGAACAGAGTCTGAAAATTAGTCCAAAAGCAGAAAAGGGTCTAAAAATTAACTTGATGTAAAAAGAGATCTAAAAATTGGTCTGGTTCACAATAGGGATCTGGTCTTATTTGGTGCAAAAATGGGGTTTGGCCAGGTGCAGAATAGGGTTTGGCTTGGTGCAGAATAGGGTCCAGCCTAGTGCAAAATATGGTCCATCTTGGTGTAGAAAAGGGTTTGATATGGTGCAAAAATGGGTCCGGTCTTGTGTAGAAATGGGTCTGGTCTTATCTGGTGTGGAATAGGGTATGGCTTGGTACAGAAGAAGGTCTAGCTTAGTGTAGAACAAGGTCTGGCCTGGTGTAGAACAGGGTCCGACCTGGTGCAAAAATGGGTTTGATCTTATCTAGTGCTAAAATCGGTCCGATCTATTGCAAAATAGGGTTCAGTCCTATCTTGCACTGTAAAGGGTTCGGTCTGGTGTAGAAATTGGTTATGTCTTTTGTATAACTAGTTTGATATATCCGTCAAGTGTAGAACAAAGTTTGAAAATGAAAAAGTATCCCTGGGGTGTTAATTATATATAGTGGTATAATTGGCAAGTTGGGCGGGATAATTTAGAAATTTTATGGTGAGAAGGGACCTCTATTTAGGCAGGATTACTAGTGAATTTTTAAAAATATTTGTGATACTATTATCAATGCACGACGAACTGACACCTAAAAATTTTTTGTCCCAAAAATTTATGGCTAATTGATCGACATTCGGGTCCCGCAAATTCATAAATTTTAATTTTTGAAAATGCTAATATTTGCCTGAATAGTGAATATTCACTGGTATGCATAACCCTAGACTAAAGCATAATATGTTGCACCCATATGGGTTTGTATACTAGTACAATATGCCCATAAGGCATGATATAGTTGCAAACCATTTTTATTAACCAAATTCTTAAGGATTTTGATTAAGGCTTTGTTGGAGGATTCTACTTGGCCATTTCCTTAAGGACAATAATGTGTTAATCATTTTTATTGAATTTTTTATCTGGCACATACTTTAGAAACTTATTTGTTTTTAAAAGTTACACCATTATCTACAATTAATATGGGTGGTATTCCATATAGGCTAATGATTTGGTTGATGATGAATTTGAAAACTATAATTCTAGTTGCAAAGGATAAAGGTATGGCATTAACCCATTTGGTGAAATACTCAATAGAAATGATAATGAATTTGTGTCCATCTAATTATTGAGGATTAATTTTAACTATTATGTCTAGTCCCCAAGTGGAGAAATGCCAAGGTGATGTGATTGGTTGTAGTTCTTGTGAAGGAGCATGAACAAGGTTATCATATTATTGGTATTTGTTATATTTCTTGACATAGTTGCAAGTGTTCTTTTTCATGGATGGCCAATAGTAACCCATCCTAAGGAGTTTTCTAGCTATGGCTAATCCACGAAAGTATCCACCACATGACCCATCATGAGCTTCTTTGATGATTATTTCAACTTCTTCTAAATTTATGCATCTAAGTATACCTTCAGAGGAGTATCAATATAGAGTATTCTATGATGATATATTTGAAGGCCTTGTGTCTAAAGTGTCTATGGTTTTTATGATTCCTTCAATAAATGTGCCTTACTTTAGGAACTTAAGAATTTTTTGATACCAAGGTTCTTGTGGTGTAGTTGATTCAATGGTACAAATGTGTAAAGGTTATAGACATGACCTTATTGCAGGTTATTTTATTGATTTTATGACAATGGAGGCTTCTCCATCCTCTAGTTTTAAGGGGATAAGGGATGCTATTGTTTCCATGGCATCAACATGGTGATTATTGGACCATGGAATGGTTTTATTTTGATTTTATCAAAACAAGCTATTAATTTATCTACAATGTCTTTATAAGGCTTTAGTTTGGTAAACACCATTAACCTAGTTAATCACTAGATGTGAGTCATCATATATTATTAGGATTTTTATTCTTATTTTTAATGCAACTCAAAGGCCTAAGATAAGTGTTTCATATTCTACTATATTATTAGTACATGAGAATTGATGTTTAAAGGATAATGGTATGAGTTATTATTTTGGGGTAGCTAAAAAAGTTCTTGCTCCTATACCTTTGACATATTAAGATCTGTCAAATTATAATATCCAAGGTTTAGGGTCTTTATTTTCTATGTCTAGAACTAATTCATTAGTGAAATTTATGTCTAAGGAATGTTTTGAATCTAAGGGTGTTGCAACAAGTTGATATGTTATAACTTGACCTTTAAATGACTTATGGCTAATGAATTCAATGATGAATTCACTAAGGGCTATGACACATTTGATAATACTCCCTAAGAGATAAGGCTTTGATATTAGATATTGTATGGGATAAACCCTTGCTATGGCATATATATTTTGGTTGAGAATATAATGTCTTAATTTGAGTGAGGCAAAGACAATTTTTAAACATATGTTTTCAAATGATGTGTCATGAGTTCCATAATTCACCAATGTTATACTTATATAGTAGGTATCCCTTTCTCAATGTTCATCATCATATTGAGCTAGCATAGAACCAAGGGCATGATTAGTAGTGGCTATATATAACAATATGATTGATTTGGATTAGGTGGCACCAGAATTGGTGGTGTCAAGAGATAAGTTTTTAAGGCTTCAATACCCTTTAACAACCATTGTCCTAGTCAAATTTGGTATATTTTTTAAGAAATTTAGGAAATCCCTGACATTTATTTGCTAGTTGTGATATAAATCTTTGAATGGCGTGTAATTTACCTTGGAGACTATGAAGTTTAATCAGATTTTTTGGTGATGGCATACTTTTATTGTTGTGATTTTGTAAGGATCCACCTCAACTTGTGACAAGATACAATAAATCCTAATAAATTTTTTAATGTTACCCTAAATATATATTTTTGTGCTTCTAACCCAACTTTATATTCTTGCAATATTTTAAATATGCATCTTAGGTCTCGAATATGATCTTATATTTATTTAGAATGTCGTAATAGGTCATCTACATAGTCTTCTATAAAGTCATGCATGAGGTCATGAAAGATATATGTCATGGCTCTTTGATATGTTGCTTCTACAATTTTTAGACCAAAAGGTATGACTTGAAGATTATCTTAGATTGGTCTTAAAAGGTAATTTTTATTTGGTTTTATCCTAAAGATACATCCATTAGAGACAATATTTTAAATCCTATAGTGAAGTCTACTATCATGTGTATGTTTGGTAAATGGAAATCGTCCTTGGTACGTGCCTTGTTTATATCTCTAAATTCTATGTAAATTCATATGGATCTTTCTTTCTTGTCAACAGGCACAATTTTGGAGATATAATATAAATAATCTATGGTTTTTATGAAACCAACATTTAATAGTTTCTAGAGCTCATCCTTGACTAAGAGGGCAACTTTGGGTGCATTTTCCTTAGTTTTTATTTAATTGGTTTGGCATCTAGATGCACAACAAGATGGTGCACTACTAATGAGGTATCAAGCCTAGGCATATCATCATATCATATTTCTAGGAAAAATGTCATTGAATTTTTTTAAAAGGTTTGTAAATTTATTTTGTTCATATTGGATAAGACCTTTCCTAATTTAAAGATTCAAGGGTTTTCATTAATGCCAATATTGATATCTATTATTTATTCAATCAAGGTTTGTGATTCATCCTCAAACTTAGGAGTGGGTAATATTCCTAAATATTTTAGTTCTTGTGGATCTAATATTGTTTATGCCAATTCAGGTAGTTGAGCATAGTCTAGGCTGAATATTTGTTTAAGAGATTCATCAATTTGATATTGATCACAAGAATATTTAATGTTGTTTTCTTTGTGATTAGATATGAGTTTAGGATGGACAATCGTTACCATATTAATGCTAGAAAATTTTAGGGTTTTACAAGGGGTTACATTGAGAAGTAACCATAGTCCCTTCTCATATTCATCACTCCATTAGGAACTATGTAAGGATTTGGTGTAATTGTCTTCATCCTCTTCTTCTAAAAGAGGTAATATATTGTTTTTATTTGTGATATATCCTATCCCACATCATCCTGTCTAAGGTTCAGCTTCTAAAGGTTCTTTAATACCTTGCTCAAATTGATGTAAGCATTTTCCTTGATAACCCATATTGACTAGCAGTTGTTTAGATATAATAAACATAGGTGACATGTAGCATGATACATATGTTCATTAATTTGGGATTAAGTTGCCACCTTGAATTTTCTCATCAAAGGTAGTTCCTCCATGGATGAAATTCCAAGTCCCTATTTGAACTTTTAGTTGCTTTCTATTGGATAGACCTATGGTACAAGGGGAGATGAAAAGACTAACTAATTCCATGAAAGGATTTGGATTTGTATGGATGGGGTTTATTTATGTCTTTGAATAATATTGGGGGTCATATCCTAAGTTTATGAGGGGTTCTTATAGTACTTATTTTCCTTTATCTATCTTAGAAGAATTTTATGGTAATGTTGGTTGAAGTGGGGGATAAATATTGAGTTTCTTTTGTTGAATGTATGATATTTGTAGGGAAAAAGGTTTACGATATCCAAGAACATGTACAAACCTTCCTTGTTATTTATATTTTAAGCATTGATGTAGATTATATGGCATCACTTTCACGGCATGTATCCAAGGTCTTCCAAGAAACATGTCGTATGTAACATCACATGATACAACATAGAAGAGTGTTAAGGATATGTTGTCCTACTTTTAAGGTAAGGTGATGATGCTTATAACCTCTCTTTATTCATTATAAAATGTCCTAATGACAAGGTCATATTTTTACAATATTTTTTTTCTTAAGTTAAAATTTTACAAAGTTTTAACATTGCAAACATTTAGGGCTAATTCATTATCAACTAGGATTCTCTTAATTGAGTATCCCCTATTTGGACTATTATGTAAAAAGGTGAAACTTCTAATATGGTTTCAATTGGCGTTTCTATTTCATGAAATTCGAGGATATCATTGTCAACTCTAGTGAATCCAACTATATTGGTAATGTCATCAAGAGCTGTGTATTGAGGGACATCTTGTTAACTTAAGATCATAATTAAAATTTCCCTATGGGAAGGTGATGTCTTTATCAATTCTATAAGGGAGATTTTTGCATGTATATTTTCTAATTTTGTCAAATACCAAAGGAGTATAAGGTGTTTTTAGGAGAAGTAAGGACTAAATATGAATTATTAGGAACATTCACCTTAGTATTGTGAGGAATAACCAAAGGTGGTTGTTTGAAAGGTTGGTTTTTTGCTTGTTGCCTAGTCAATGTATAAGATTGTTCTAACAAATGGATAGTGCCTACAAAATTGGCATCCTTTTGATCATGTGTTGGTAGGGGATTATTCGTAATTTTTTATTAGGAGTATATTATTGATTGAAGATTATATTTCCTTCTTCTATGAGGTCTTGAATGAGGTTCTTCAAAGTGATGCACTTATTAGGTGTGTGTCCTTCCACACAATGGTAGTCACAATGCTCATCATGCTTATACCAATTGGATAATTCTTTGATAGTATCCCATGGTTGAGTGGATAGAAGGTTTATCATTTTTGAGTCAAGGAGAATTTTTAACATGGCAATTTGGATTTTTCCAATATTTATGAATTATCTCTTAGGCTTATCTTATTTCAATACTTCCATATTTTGAGGAGTGTTTTGGGTTGTATTAACATTTGTGTTTTTACGAGAATCGGTTACATCATCTCCTACCACATGCTTACTTTTACATTATCCCTTATTGTATGGTTTATCTTATTCTTTATTATATCTATGTTATCCTTATATTATGAAAATGGATTGTACCATTTTTTCCATGTCCATTACTTCTCCAAAAGAGGTAATGTTTATTACTTCTAAAGGATAGAAAAAAATTTCATGAAGTTTCCTTATAAAGATGTGCAAAATTTCTTTAGGATGGGGAACATATTGGAGTCTTCCTACCAAGGCCCTCCATTTAGCTACTAAATTTAATAAATATTCATTATTGGATTGCTTGAGTTAGTATAATTCATCTATTGTGACCTTGTCTTCTATATAGACTGAAATTTGCTTTACAAAATCTTCCATAAGCTCTTTATAAATTTTAATGGAATGATGAGGTATTTAAAAATACCATTCTAAGGCTAATACACTAAGGCTTTTAGGTTATAACCTAAGTTTTGGAGAATATTACATTTAAAACAACCCAAAATAACCAACCCATTTTTTTGAAAGGAACAACTACAAGTAAAGATTCACAAGGGAGAAACCCTTATTTTAATTATCTAATTATACAAGGCATCACCAAATTTGAGTTCAAAGTCATTGTAGACAAAAATTAATGGAAAAGAGTGGCCAACTCTCATGTTTTCTAGAGTTTACCTTACTAAACTTACACATTTAGAAGGATGTCAAAATTGGTCCCCTACCTTTTCTATAACCTCATCGACATAGGACCATGTGACCATGACATAGGGATTATAATTTAAGGCCCATAAAAATTGAATGGGGATTCTTATTCCCTATCCCAACTCTGATTTCATCTAGGTAGGTTAATCAAACATAGAGCCTTGGTGCTTAGTTACCACACCTTCATGGGCTAACTGTTGGAAAATTACCATTAGTAAAAGGTTAAAATTTTATTTTACCTTGGGTAAAGGTAACTTACCTTTTACCTTACCTGGACGGCAGTGGACGGTAGCATTTGGGCGGCAAGAGAATTCACGTTAACCTTCTTTTCCCCCAATTTCTCCTTTCCCCCCTTTTTCTCTCAAATGGTTATTTGAATGTTTATTTAATCAATGTAACCTTATGATTATTGTTAGAATGCAATTATCATTTTATCTCCACACTTACCTCTCACATTTGGTATCAGAGCGGAGAGCCGAGATCGGCTCGAAGCTCGAGGCGGTGGGGCCTACAGTTCGAGGTGATGGCACAGATCCCGAGGTAGCCTATAGGAGACGAGGCACTGGTGGAGCTAGATGAGGCAGCCCGTAGGAGCAACAGATCGACATGATTCTCGAGGCACTATTGACGTGGTTGGCATCCTGCATGTAGCCTGAGGCGTTGGTGATGTGGCATGGTGACAAGTGACCTGCACGTAGCCCGAGGCTAGTTGATGTGGCCTAGCGTGGTGCGCTGACGTGTGACCTGGCACGTGACCCGAGGCATGTCGATGTGTGACCTGGCACGCGACCCGAGGCATGGCGACATGGCGATCCAAGGCAAAAAGTGTTCTGCGTTGTAAGCGATTGCCCGCAGGCAATCAAAGCACTATACATGCTTTGCTCTTTTTAAAGAGCAAGAACATCGCCTCACGGGCGATGTGGGACTAAAGTCCCAAGAAATTAAAAGCTTCGCGCCGAACCGCAAAGCCAATACTAGCTTCCCGATCGATGCGAAGGCTATAGGCCAAGGATCCCGCATAGCTCCCAGATCAGCCCGGTAGCATAGCGGCTACCCTTAGCCTTGACTCCCGCGAGGTTGAACGTTCGATCCTCGACGGGGTCAATTTTTTTTTAGCCTCGCGTGATTTAGTGAAGGCCATTGGGCAGGGAGCTCGCTTAGCTCCCGGATCTTCCCGGTAGCACAGCGGCTACCTACTGTCTTGACGCCCGCGAGGTCGCAGGATCGATCCTCGGCGGGGTCAATAGTTATAAAAAAAAAAACTATAAGGAAATAGTTTAAATTTAAAAAAAAAAATTTGTAATTTCCTAAGAGGAAATATCTGTACAAGTTAAAAAAAAAATTTCAAAGTTGATAATAGAAATTTCCTAAGAGGAAATAATTGTAAAAGTTTTTTTTTTTTTAAACTTTGAAAGTTAAAATTTTTTCATTATTATTTCCTAAGAGGAAATCTTTGTAAAAGAAAATTTCTGGGAAATTTTCTTAAATGATAAGATCGGAAGGATGTTATCATGCCCTCTGCAAGTTGTTACTGAGAACAAACGTTGAAAACTTTGATAGGCATGTGAAAACACTAGGACTTAATATAGTTTTTTCACAGTTGCAAAATGTTGTTATTACACACCAAAGAAATCTTGATCTAGGATACGAAGTAGATTCAAAATATAACTCCTTTGGAAGTAGGTTTGAACAATCCGACACAGTGGAAATTGCTCCACAAGGATCAGAATATACTCATTATAGTAATTCAATTGAAATCCTACAAACTCCTCCTGAAATAATATTGATCAGTGACGATGATGAACAAGTCGCTGACAATTTTGTAATTGCTGAACAACAAGAGTGAGTTGTTTATGATTGTAAATCAAGCAAGGCTTGATAGTTTGTAAAGTATTTTTTGAAATAAGACTATATAAGAGAGGTTTCTTGTTTTAGTAGATAATAATGGGATCACATAATAATCTACCAATTCTCGAATTCAGTGGGGATAATTATGAGTACTGGTCCATAAAGATGAGGACATTACTCATCGAAAAAGGACTATGGGATATTATTGAAGACGGTTACATTGCTCCAACAGATTGGACTACTTTAAGTGCAAATGATAAGAAGATCTACAAAGATGCACAGAAAAATAATTCTTTTGCCTTATACCATCTTCAATCAGCATTAGATCCAAGTATCTTTCCTAGAATTGCATCTTACTTAACTGCTACAGATGCATGGAATGCCTTGAAAGAAGGATTCCAAGGAAGTGATAAAGTAAAGCAAGTCCGGCTTCAGACCTTGAAAATAGATTTTGAAAATCTTAGAATGAAGGAAAATGAAAGAGTCGGAGACTACTGTGTACAAGTCAAAGCAGTAGTTGATATGATGCAAACTTTAGGTGATGACACAAAAAATGAAACAATTGTGAAGAAAGTGTTGCGAACACTTCTTCATAAGTGGAATCACATTGCAATAATAATTGAAGAATCCAAAGACCCTTCTACTCTTACATTTGATAGTTTGATTGGATCATTAACATCACATGAAGAGCGACTTCAAGGACCACCTTCAACAAGCTATGGAGATGATGACAAAGCTTTCACTTCGAATGAAACTGCAAGATGAGGACAAGGACAAGGCCGAGGCAGAGGACAACAACAAAGAGGCAAAGGACAAAGCAACTCCTACAGAGGAGGAAATCAACACAGATGTGGAAATCAAAATAGAGGAGCCAATTAGAACCAAAGCGGCAATTTCGGCCATGGAAATCAAGGATGAGGAAGTCACAAGACTAAAACAACTTGTTTCAATTGTGGGAAACAAGGCCACTTCGCTCGTGACTGCTGGTCAAAGACTTCAAAAGATCAAAGTAGTCAATATGGCTCATTCTACGGAGAAGAAGGTCCACCAAACCTTTTTCTCTCTTATGGACAACCAGATCAAAATCTAAATGATACATGGATTTTAGATACTGGTTGCTCCAACCACATGAGTGGCAAAGAAAATCTCTTTGCTACATTAGATTCAAATTACAAATCTCATGTTAAGTTAGGGGATAATAAATCCTTGCAAGTTGAAGGCATAGGAGCTATGGAAGTTCCAACAAAAGAAGGCCTTAAAAATGTGAATGACATATACTATACTCCACGACTACAACACAATTTGTTGAGTGTTGGCCAAATGATGGAGAAGCATTACAAATTAGTTTTTGATGAAATAAAATGTACAATCTTTGATAAAAACAATTGTAACCGGGTCATCACAGAAGTACCTATGACAAATAATAGGTTGTTCCCTCTAAAATTTGGTGAGCCAGGGGGAGCTCAACTTGCCAACCTTGCTATTACAAATCCGAGTGAATTGTGGCACTTGAGATATGGTCACCTCAATTCCGCTAGCTTGAAAATGTTAACATCACAAGCTATGGTGACAGGACTACAAAAAATTCTAGAACATAAGAAGGTATGCGAAGCATGTGCTTTGGGAAAGCACTCTAGAACGAAGTTTCCAAGAGGTCGAGCGTGGAGAGCAAGCTATCCTCTTTAGCTAGTACATTCGGACATCTGTGGTCCAATGCAAACAAAAAGCCTTGGAAACAATTCTTATTTTCTAACATTCATAGATGATTATTCTAGAATGTGTTGGCTCTATTTTTTGAAACACAAATATGAAGCATTTGATTGCTTCATAGACTTCAAAAATAATGTAGAAAAGCAAAGTGACTACTATGTCAAATGTCTTTGCACTGATAAAGGAGGAGAGTACTCCTCAAATGAATTTTTACATTATTGTAAGAAAAATGGGATAAAAATGCAGTTCACCACTGCCTATACCCCACAGAGAATGGTGTGTCCGAGAGAAAGAACCGCACCCTTGTTGAAATGGCATGCACAATGCTTCAGGAAAAGCATCTCACAAACAGCTATTGGTCAGATGCAGTGAGAACTAGTGCATATATTCTAAATAGAAGTCTGACTTCTAGTTTAGATGGTATCACTCCTTATGAAGGATGGTATGGTAAGAAACCCAATGTCAAACATTTCAGAGTATTTGGTTCTTTAGCTTATGCACACATTCTTGAGGAAAAGAGAAATAAGCTTGATCCAAAGAGTCAAGCATGTGTTTTTGTAGGGTATTGTGATTCAACCAAAGGGTATAGATTGTACAATCCCACGACACATAAAATCATTATCTCCAGGGATGTAATTTTTGATGAAGGGGGAGAATGGGGTCATAAAAAATTTGTTGATTTTGACTCTAATTCAGACAGTTCCACATTAGTACCTCCCACATTGGTACAACCTAAGAAAAGCAATGGAAAAAGTCCTCCTCCACAAATTCCACATCAGGAAACCTCATCAAGTACATCAAGTGGTACACCAAGTCCAAGAAGTACTTCTTTGTTGGCACCCCCAAATTCTCCAAAACGATTTCATAGATCTGTAAGTGCTCCAAGTCCGATGGAGATAGATCCAGTTTCTCAAAGGAAAGAGACAAATAGAGGAAAGTGCATACTACAAAGTCATCCATCTTCTCAAATGTTGGATAGGAATTTCCAACAAAGATACACTAAGATTCAAGCTAGTGATATGGACGACATTTTGTCAAGACTTGAAAATCTTCAAATGTTAGGGGATGATGAGTCTCATGAACCAAGGGGTGATGTAGTCAATTATGCTTTGTTGGCTACTGCACAGCTAGAACCATCTAGCTATGAAAAAGCTTGTACTGAAAGTATATGGCAAGATGCCATGGAAGAGGAAATATCCTCAATTAAAAAGAATGATACTTGGGAGCTTGTGAAGCTTCCCAAGGGAAAAAAATGTGTTGGATGTAAATGGGTCTATAAGACAAAATTCAATGCTGATGGAAGCATTGAAAGACACAAGGCAAGATTAGTAGCTCAGGGTTTTACTCAGAAATATGGAATAGATTATGAGTAAACCTTTGCTCTAGTTTCTTGATAAGAAACAATCAGAACTGTTCTTTCCTTGGCAGCCCATAAAGGATGGAAAATTCAACACATGGATGTGAAAAGTGCATTTTTAAATGGATACCTGATAGAAGAGGTGTATGTTCAACAACCTCAAGGTTTCCAAGAACCAAGAAAAGAGAATTTTGTTTATAAATTTAAAAAAGCACTTTACGGCCTCAAGCAAGCACCACGAGCATGGTACTCATGAATTGACGACTATTTCAGCAAATATGGTTTCACAAAAAGCAAGAGTGAACCAACGCTATACTACCTAAAGAATGGAGTAGATATCCTCATAGTTTGTTTATATGTGGATGATCTAATATTTATGGGTAGTAATAATAAAATGAATATGGAGTTCAAAAACTCCATGATGAATCGGTTTGAGATGAAGGATCTCGGATTAATGAGATACTTCCTAGGAATGGAAGTACATCAATCAAAGAATGGGATCTTCATATGTCAACAAAAATATGCTCATGACATGATCAAGAAATTTGCTATGCAGCAGTGCAAATCAGCTACAACACCAACCGGACATGGAATCCAGCTAAGCAAAGAATATGGAGCACCAAAATTTGACTTGACCAATTTCAGAAGCATGGTTGGGAGTTTAATGTTTCTCACCAACACTAGGCCAGATTTACAGTATGATGTTTCTCTTGTATCATGGTTTATGGCATGCCCATCCGAGCTGCATCTTCAAGCAACCAAACAAATTTTACGATATGTGAAAGGTACATTGGATTTTGGAATCCATTACCACAAGTCTAACTCTGTGAAGTTAATTGGTTATAGTGACAGCGATTGGGGCAGTAATATAGATGACATAAAATCTACATCAGGGAACTATTTTAGTCTAGGTTCAAGACTAATAACTTGGAGTTCCAAGAAGCAATATGTTGTAGCATTATCATCTACAGAAGCTGAGTATATAGCCATTACTCATGCTAGTCCTCAAATCCTATGATTGAGGAAAATCCTTGAAGAGATTGGCGAAAAAAAAATTGGTCCAACCAAACTAAATTGTGATAATATCAGTGCCATACAGTTGGCATATAATCCGATCCACCACAAAAGGTCAAAATATTTTGATATGAAGTATCACTTCATAAGAGATATGGTGGAACAGCAGACATTTGAGCTTCAATATTGTTGCACTTTGGATAATCTAGCAGACATCTTCATCAAAGGCATGGCTAAAGCTCAATTTATAAAGCTGAGAGACTATATAGTCAGTCCTCTCAACTTTAAGGGGGAGAATGTTGGAAAATTACCAATAGTAAAAGGTTAAAAATTTATTTTACCTTGGGTAAAGGTAACTTACCTTTTACCTTACCTGGACGGCAGTGGACGGCAGCATTTGGGCGGCAAGAGAATTCACGTTAACCTTCTTTTCCCCCAATTTCTCCTTTCCCCCCTTTTTCTCTCAAATGGTTATTTGAATGTTTATTTAATCAATGTAACCTTATGATTATTGTTAGAATGCAATTATCGTTTTATCTCCACACTTACCTCTCACACTAACTAAGGTTATTTCCACTTTACCAACAACTAACATGATAATTAAATACTAAACTTTCAAGGGATAACCACTACTAACTTGTGAATGGTTCCATAACTCTTAGTTGGGATACACCAAATCCTACTCATTAAAGGTGTAACAATTCACAAGAAAATTGGCTATTGTATTCATACAACTCCTTCCAAGTTCATGAGTTTCTAGCTATTGCATTATTGCAACTCTTTCTAAGAATCATATCTACCTAGTTATTACATTCATGCAACTCCTTCTAGGATTGGTATTTATGGTTTCCTAAAGGAAAATCTAACCACCCTAAGGATAAACCAACTTTGCAACATTTCTGTTAAAGTAAGCAAATGTACTTTACATAATATTAAGAAAGACAATCCATTATATTTGAAATGCTATATTACATACACAAGGATACCTTTTAACCATAAGCCAAATTATGCATATTTCAAATGCTTGACATAAATATTTAAATCAAAATATTTTTAATAACAATGTTGCATAACATGATAACCCAAGTATTTCACATCAGTAATTGATAACATTCAATACTAACTATCCAAAGTAAAATATTTCTCAAAAATATCATAATGTACAAATTTAAATAACCAAATATTTTAGTTTATACAATAATCTAGGTTTACAAAAACAAAACATTCTTTTACATAGATTTTGTTTCTTTTTCCAAATTGACTATACATTTTAGAATATATAAATCCAAGATATTCAAGTCATATAAATTGTAGCTCCTTTCCTAATAGGTTATCCATCCTTGGTTTATGAGAGATATTTAGGGATTAGGATAGCTCTATATGCAATGCATATTTAACATATCATTTTCACATTGCAAACATCCATGCATTAAACAAATAAATAGGCCAACCAAGAAGAGAATCCCATACTTATATTTATAATGATTCCTTAACCCACAAGAGTCTAAGGAGTCACTATAATAGTTTCTATTTCAAAACCCACATACAATAATACATCTTCTAAAAAAGAGTTATATACTTCTCTTTATAATAATTATTTAACCCACAAGAGTCTTAGAAATCACTATAATAGTTTCTATTTCAAAATCCACATACAATAATACATCTTATAAAAGAGAATATCATACTTCTCTTTATAATTATTCCTTAACCCACAAGAGTCTCAGGAATCACTATAATAGTTTCTCTTTCAAAACCCACATACGATGTTCCATTTTATTAAACTACCCTTTTTAAATCAAGAACATACATTCCAATTTTCATAATTAAAAGACCTCATCCTATTATACTAATATAAAGGGAAAGCTCTATATAGAATAATACATTCCAAGATTCATCTTTAAAAGTATATAGAATATAACATAGGGAAAGCTCTATATAAAAATATATCATCTAATAAAGAGAGCTTTAAATTTTCTATGATATAGAAATACTTCATCTAACAGAAGGAAATTTTTTTGACACAATATAATATAAAGGCTTAGACATTTCATGATATAAATTTACTTCTTCTAATAAAGCAATATTAACCCTTTCCATGTATCATCTAATAAATAAAGCATAAACCCTTCTAAAAACAAAATATAATCTTTCAATACATCTTCTAAAGCTTAAACCTTAAAAATAAAGAAATTTTAACCTCTAAAGAAAACCACTTTGGTCACACACAAACCACATGATCAATACTACACAAGAACCCTTGGTGTCGATGTAAAACTAAATATAGAGAGTGCTAAAGCAAAATAGTCAACCTCAAAAAATCTAACAAGATTTAAAACAAACTGAACATCAACTTAATCTACTACCAACAACCATAGTCAACTCATCTAGCACCCTATAGTTAGATATCCTTTGCTATATAAGTAATATGACACATAGTAAATCCAAGAACTAAACACCTTTATATAGCCAAGATTAGGTTACTCAACACAGGAAGCAACAAGCTTAAACATAGCCTAAAAGGTCTTCCTAATATATATAAAAAAAATATGCAACACATACCTAAGTCTAGAACCCCATTCTCAAATGTTCCTAAACTTATAAAAAGGAAATAAATATCAATTATATTGCAAGCTTAATAAGATGCAAGAAATCCAAACATCAACCAGATGGAATATTACAAATTAAACTTAAGAGATTATATAGCAAATCATCTCACAAGAAAACAATACATTCACTAGAGTACTCTAACCCCTAAGGCTTACCTCCTACACCACATGAAGATTGGTTTTCTCTACTACACTCCTTCCTCCATTGCTTCCCTGCCTATTCCCCTTCACATCCAATCTTTCTAACAAATCAAACTCCACCTATACACACTTTAAAATTGCTTTTGAGGTAGTTTTCCAAGAAGAATCCCACATTCTTCTATTGAGTCACCTTTGAGATGGCTTGTAACATTCTCTTTGGAAAATTCCAATCATTAAAACACTCAAGGTATTAAATAGATTATAATTTGCTTAACTAATGCTCTATTCTTTTTTTTACAAAGTAATTATTACATATTCCTTAAACCTTAGAATAAAATCATACAAAAATTAAAGTTCTTATTGAATTAACTTTAATAATTCATTTCATTGTTTTCCATACTAATATTGATTATTAGCATTGGTCCTAATTTCCTCAAGTATTAATGTCACCAACATTAATACTTAATGATTTTCCATAAAGCTAATCATACCATCAACAACATAATTGTCATTCATATCCACAATGTTACACATTGTTGTTTTATCCTTAAGTAGGTGGCTCTTTTAAGATAGTCCTAGACTATCACCAATATATTTAGGAGATTCATTTCTTAGATAATTTCTAGTCCAATGGTGTGAACATGGATTAAGCACATAAACAATGCATCTACATGAAGGGTAGTTTTCCTTATTATCCTGAGCTACCAATGAGCAAGTCATCATCATTTCCTAAAATATCTATCATTGTAGGTGGTTCACCCACAGTTCCCACCAAAGAGAGAGCACCTGGTCCTGCACACACAAATACATTAGTAGTACCATATTCCATGCTCAAAATAATGCAATCATTCCATCATATAGACATCATAAAATAAACTATGCTATTAAACATTCACACCAATACAAAGTTTATTATCCATAATAAGTTTTTCCAAGGAGGGTTGTTACATAATCCCTCCCTTGGACTAAACATAGTCTTTTGTGTTTCCTACAAGTGAAAAAATAATTGTTTTATTCAAATAAGTTTAGAAATTGTTGTTTCATTTCTTTAGCGTTTTTCCATGTAGCACAATTTTTTTATATTGGTCCCACTAGACCTCACAGTGATCTACAATCCATTTCCTCAACATCCTAGAATGAAATCCTAGAATCTTAGTTGATCTCCCCTCAATGGCTGATGGATCTACCATATGTAGTTTATAAGCATTCTTAAAAATGATCAGCAACATATTTCCTAAGTGGAGATATGTAGAAAGTATTGTATATCTTTAACAATTTGGGTGATAAAGTGAGCCTATAGGCTACTGGGCTAATCTTAAAAATGATCTCAAAGGGCCCAACATAGTGAGGATCCAACTTTGTTGACTTGATGGTACTTTTCATGGGTCTTATCCTTAAGAAAACTTTATCCCCCATAGAGAATTCTCATGGTGATATTTTTAGATTAGCATATCTATTTTAGTGATCGATCACTTCCTTGAGCCTAAGTCGTATTGCTTTGATATGTTCCTCCATATCTTGGACAATATCTAGTTTGATCATCACTAAATCCTCTATATTATCCCATGATAGAGGTGTTATGCATCTTCTACCATACAAGAGTTCAAATTGCGTCATATCCAATGATGCATGGTATCCATTATTATATGCAAATTCCATAAGATGAAAAAGGTATTTCCACTTTGACTTTTATTCCATGCAATACATGTGTAGCATGTCTTCCAAAAACTAGTTTACCCTCTTGGTCTGACCATCTATTTTAGGATGATATACAAAACTAATACTAAACTTAGTGCCCATTGGATGATTAAGAGCCTACAAAAAATTTTATGTGAAACTAGAATCCATATCTGATATGATCACCTTAGGAAACCCTTGTAGCCTAAATATTTCTTTGGAAAACTTGTTTACCACCACCAATGCATCATCCTTGATGCTCCTCGATATGAAGTGTGTAACCTTGGTGAACTTTTCAACCACTACCAAGATAGCATCATACTGGTACATGTTGTGGCCATTGCACAACTAGCCCCAATAATTAGGGAGCCATCTCGAAATTTCTTATTTTGGGAATTTTTGGATGTTATTTGAGTGATATCTTTGTGATTTCATACATTTGCTCCCAGGATTTTGCAATGTAGATTCCTAGGTTCATTTTTGGTCATGTTTGGTTATCTTATTTTAAAGGATATCTAGTGATTGTTTTATTTTCTTTTATTTTAATGTGTGGATTTAATTTGATGTTTGAATTTATTTAATGTAAATAGTCGAAAGCAATCAATTTAAATTCAAACATTTAAATTTGGTTAAATCAAATCTTATGGTTAAATAAATATTAAATATATATGTACATTACACTTATATATATATATATATATATATATATATATATATATATATATATATATATATATTTAATATAATAATAAAAAATAAAAATAAAATAAACTAATATATATAAAATAAAACAAAATTTAATAAAATGAAAGCAAATAAGACAATAGAAAAAAAGCATTGCTTTTACCCTAAGTTATTTGCATTTTGGTTGTTTTAATGGGAGTCAATATATGTTCACTTTATGTTTCTTTATTATGGTGTTTATGTAGTTGTCCTTAAATTTTAATGAAAGTTCCTATTGTATGCAGGATGATGCAGTGAGACATCGGTCAAAGATGAAACTGTGGTCTCAAGTTGAGGTGTGCATGGCTAAAATATGGATCTAAGAACTTGTTGGATGAGGCTTTCCAAGTCAAAAATAATCGTTAGAGATAAACATACCTAGACGATGATGGAGAGCAACGGTCTGAGTCTGTAGCTAGACATGGAAAGGTCTTGGAAGGTACCACAGCTAGTAGTGGATGCTATAGATATGTGGATCGACTCGAGATAACCCAAGCCCACATGGCTAACATAGATCTCAAATACCGGATCTTACTTATGATGTATACCAACAAGGAGGACCTATGTGGCAAGGTGATCACATGGGATAATATTTTGGATAAACCCAGGTGGATAGGAGTGATACAATGGACATCTACATGGTTGAGAGTGGATCAATGGATGATGATAAGATAATTCTTTGGGTGTTGAAAGTGGAAAATTAAGTAGTTAATGGGTAGCGACATCGATAGGTAGCAAGACAAGGTGGCATATTTCGTAGACATGAGATAACATCGTATACTATGACCATGGACACATAGAAAAGGACTTGTATCCCTAAACATGTATACTTCATGACTTGGATACGATAGATAAAGGAAAGTACGTGATGGGATTAACGACATGTGGATACAGGTAATTTGGAAGATGGTAAAGTAGTGTTACGGTACCGGCTTACAATGTAGAGAGTGTATGGGAGAATATATTTCAAAATGACTCCTCAACATGTAAAAATATTTGTGGTACATACCTACATAGATATGGAAGAAAACTATAGTTATATGTTCCAGTAAAATGGGGGTACGGGTGCATTCCAAGGGTTTCACATCGATGCCAAAATGAATCTAGTGTTATCAATTTCATGGATGTATTCATCAAAATCATTAAGGACCCACAAAAAACCTATCTAGAGATTCAAGTCATGATGAAGACAATGCTACCATCACACAAAACACTATGGGAGAATAATAGGAATCCTCTATCGCAATTGAGGTAATCGACTATTCAATTTCAAAATATGTTAAGGGTGCAATTGCTGAAATATTTAAAGGGCATATTACAGTCAGATGGTGGATGCTTTGTATATTATCGAATAGAGGAAGAGAAGCAAGAGAATCATGTTGGGTATGTAGTCTACTATGGTGAGTTGGGGGTGATGATAATCCTATTTTAGCTAAAGGAACAAAGCCCTAATATAGTGGAGTCTAATAAAATCATGACGAACCTGGAATAAATAGCAAAAGGATGTAGCACTAGTAATACAAGGTACAATACATAATGGACCACCAGGCTCATGTGGATGCAAGTCAGTGAATAGCAAGGACTAGACAAAATGATTCTGAGGACCCGTGGACCAGCCATGGTGAAAGGTGGAGGTAGATTTTCATGACGTAGAGGTGATTTGCAATTGGTATGATCGGTATGGTTGAGGATGACTGGATAATGCAGACACCAATGAATACATAGATATTACAATGATTTGGATAGATAGACACTGCATGACAAGCATGCATAAAAATTAGGTATGCATAGTGGTTGTATGGATGCATCAAATCTATAGGGGGATAGTATATTGCATCTCGATGATTATCGAGATAGGCTCACAAATAGTTTACAATGTGGTGATGGAGGATGTTTGAATGTGTTATAGATGTAGTTGGCCACAGTAGGTTACAGCAAAATATAGTGACCAAATAGTACATAAAGTATTGGTGATAGTTTACAAGAAGAATTTTTTGAACAGAGCTGACATGGATGCAGTTACGTAGTTTATTTGCCTAAATTAAAAAATTCCACCACGGTCTAAAGAAACATGCAGACTACCGATGACGAGTGATTCAAAAGACCTTAACGAGAGCATTGAGCATACATTGGCAAAGAGGCATGTCATATGCATAGAGGGGTTACGTGCGTAGTATTATGATAACATAGTTGGGTGTATGATATTTGAAAATATTAAACTCCTAATATGCATATCATGATTAATAAAATAAAAGGGAGTGTAGATAATCCAAGGGCTATGTAAATAGGCATTCGCATGATAATAGAGAAGATACAACCCGAATGAATAAAAGCATCGAAACGGATGACAGAGACATTTTGAAAAATAAATAGAAATAATAAGTGGTAGTGGTTATGAATTGGTGCAAATGTTACCACATGATGAAGAATAAAGAATACACCTACAAAGGTAAAATGAGGAAAACCAAAGGATAGAAAAGGAAGGTCAAATGAAAGTAAATCATGTGAATGAAAAGAAACAACCTATTTTCTAAAATCCTGTAAATATCCATCGAGGTGAATGAAACAAGGTTGGACCTTTTTGGAGGCCAAGGCTAGATTTTCTTCGAAAATCCACATGTTGGAAGTTTTGAAATAGGATTAAGGAGAAATGGTTGGAAGGATTTGAGTTGTTGTCCTCATATTGTATGCAGGAAATAGATTTTGAATGCAATAAAAAAGGTTAATGAATATTTTTCACCACATGCATTAGAATTATGTGATAATTTTTTATGCATGAATACAATTTCATTATTTACATATTTTGATGCATGCTTTACTCCGTAGACTCTCACCTTGACCAATCTTAGATTGTGTGTATGCAGGTCTAACCTAGTTCTTATTTTTTGCGTTCGGCATCTAATATTTTCTACAGGATTGGGGAATCGTTTACAGTAGCTATCTTTGGTCATTTTCTACATTATGTTTCATGTTTTCATATTTTTTATTTTTTATTTCTCTAACCCTATTTTCTCATTTTTTTTAAACTTTGGTAATTAAAATAAAAATCCACAAAAGATAAAATCCAAAAAATAGATGTATGGGTCTCTAGAATGAGCTTTAACATTTCATCTTATGCAATTTTTATTTCATTTTGAAGCCATTTCAAAATTATAAAAATTGTTCAAAGTTGCTATTTTTACAGGTATTTTATAATTTCAGATTTTACATAATTTTACATTTCGAAGGTAAATCAAATTTCAAGCTTTGCATGTTTGTTTTGCAAGCAATAAATTAACTTTCCTTTATGAAAATCACAATTTCATTAAAGGGGAGTGATTTATATAGCATTTCAAAGTCCATTGTTTTTAGAGCAATAAATTGACATCTCTTTATGAAAATCAATTTCATTAAAGAGGGGTAATTTATTTATCATATCAAAGGCTTCTACATTTTAAAGCTAGTATTTTCATTGTTTTATTTGACAAAGTAATCTAAAATGAATCATTTCATAATTTAAGATTCACATCTAGACATAGATTTTAATCTTCTATTTCATGCTTAAAGTAGGGTTTAAGGTAAGGTAAAACTTTTTAAAAATATTCTTAACCAAAAGAAGATAAAATCTACCTAAAACACTCCAAGATAAAATGAACTAAGGTTTTAAATTGTGGTCATATGAGGGCTAATCACATTTTTTTGTTCTTTTAAGTTTCATAAACAATCACTAGTATAGCAATAAAATAATACCAACACAGGCCCCTTGTTAACAATTATTTGCAATCACTAAGGTATTCTAACACTTATTTGATACATCTTCACAAGATTACAAGCACACATTAAGTAAAAGGAACCTTGGAGAAATTTATATTTCTTTGCAAGAGAGGGTTTTCTAATCAAAATCCTGACTGTGATGGTGATTTTGCAATTGGGAAAATTTTCCACTCAAAAAAATCGGTGCTAGAAGGAGAGCCTAAATTGGTTTACTATATGTCTATTTATATGCTATATTTTTCATGTTTACTTGAAGGTTTATTCAAAGGCATTGGTCTTGACTAATGAAGTTTTGTTTACATATTGATCACTTTCATTGATCCTAATGTTCTCTAATTGATGATGTATTAAGGCTAACCTTTTTGTAAATTGGAGAATATTATATTTATGCATATCTTTTGATCGATGCTAACATGATGATTTATATGTGAAAAATTAGAGGATTGTTAGTCATTTCATGCTTCTTTGCAATATATTTCTCTAACTAACAAACTGGTATTAAATTTGTATTCTTTAAGGTTCACTAATGGTATTCCTTACTTCTTGGATGGTAGACTATCCTTTAAACATACATGGGTCTTCACATCATATGCCTATAGACATTTGGGATCATCTACCTAAGTTGAAGGAAACTCCTTCATTCTCCTTAATTTAATTAATGCTTACTCAATGCAACTAATAGAAAATACAATCGCAGCTAAATATAAACCAAATGAATATAAAACAATGTTCTGCCACTTAAGGTGGGCTCTCCCTCACCATAAAGGCTTGTGTGCTAATCATCGATGAAATAATAAAAGGATATATGAAGAGATGATTCAAATAATAAATCAAACCTATTCTAAATAGTGAAAATAATAATTGCAATTGGAACCTAACATAGTCGGCTATGTTAGGGTTGTAGCATGACTCCCCTCCTCCAAAATATTTGTCCTCAAAGTTGGAAATGATTGGAAAATACTTTTATATTCCCAGGTTGCATCTTCTTCAGGTAAATCCTGCCACTTGATGAGAAATTCTTGGATGTGATGAGATCTGAGTCGACGAGTTTGAGTTTGTAGCACTTCTTCTAGTTGTAGATGGATACACCCTTATTCATCTAGCACTGGTAATTCCATCTGGGAATATACCTTCTGGTAAATCACCTGTTTGAGACAGGAGACATGAAATACTGGGTGTATGCGAGAGGATTGGGGCAGCTCCAGTTGATATGCCACCTCACCAATGTGACACATAATTGTATAGGGACCATAAAATCGTGATGACAACTTTTGACTAGATTTGAGATTTAACGATAGTTGTTTGTAGGGCTGAAGATGAAGGAATACCATATCGCCAATATGGAACGTTCATTCTAAATGCTGCTTATCCAGTTGTTTCTTCATACGATTTTGTGCATGGACCAAATTTTCTTTCAAAATAGTGAGCAAGGATTGTCGTGTCTGTAACCAATCGTTGACTTGAGCCACTTTGGAAGATCCTAATACATAATCGGCCATGGTTGGTGGCTTAGTTCCATATAATGCTTCAAAAGAAGTCATCTTAGTGGAAGAATGATAAGACATATTGTACCATAATTCTGCTAACGATAGCCATTGACTCCATTGATATTGTTTATCCTGATCAAAACATCTTAGGTAGGTACCCAAACATTTGTTAACTACCTCTGTTTGACCATCTGTTTGTGGATGGTATGCAGAAGACATATTTAATTTGGTACCACTTAGTCGAAATAATTCTCTCCAAAAATTACTAGTAAATATGGGATCATGATCACTTACAATATTTTTGGGCATTCCATGTAATTTAAAAATTGAATCCATAAACGCCTTGGCCACTTTGCTTGCTGAAAATGGATATTGTAAAGCCTAAAAATGAGCATATTTGGAAATAAGGTCAACTACCACAAAAATTATTGTCTTTTCGTCTGACTTAGGAAGACCTTCAATAAAATCCATGGAAATATGTTCCCATTGGTGATTTGGAATAGGTAATGGTTGAAGTAATCCTTGTGATTTTACTGTTTCACCCTTATTGTGTTGGCACACTTCACATTCAACTACCCATTGCTTAACCTTTGCCTTTAATACTTTCCAACAAAAGTATTGTTTAACCCGTATGTAGGTTTTTAAAAACCCTGAATGTCCTGTTGAAGGGGAAGCATGTGACTCTTCTAGAATCTATACTTTGATTGGTGAATTATGAGGAATGTAAATATGATTTTTCTTACATAATATTTGGTCATCATATGAGAAAATAGGATACTTAGAAGAACCCATAGCTAACTCTCAAATTATGTGAGTTGTCTCACTGTTGGACAACCATTCATCTTATAACTGAGACACCCATTGTGAACATGGCCCTAAAATGGTATTAATAACTACTTCATCTTCGTATTTTCTAGATAATGCATCTGCAGCCACATTTTCTTTAAATTTCTTATATTCAATCACAAAATAATATCCCAATAATTTAGTCAACCACTTATTTTGTTCTGGATAAGAAAACCTTTGTTCTAAAAAATTCTTGAGACTGTTGTGATTGGTTTTAATAACAAAGTGGCTATTGATTAAGTAATGCCTCAATTTATCTACTACATGTAAAATAGCCAAAATTTCTTTTTCATAAGTGGATTTACACAAACTTTTTCTTGAAATTTGTCTAATTTCAAATGTCAAGGGATGACCCTCCTACATTAGTACTGCATCAATACCTGTTCCTGAAGCATCACATTCAATGATAAATGGTTTGTGAAAATTTGAAGTGGCCAAAACTAGAGTCATACACATGGCCTCATTAAGAGCTTCGAAAGCTTTAGTAGCTATGATTGACCAATGAAAAGCATCCTTCTTGGTAAGAGCCATGAGCGGAACCGCAATTTTACCATGGTCACGTACAAATTTGCGGTAATAACCAATGAGAACCAAAAAACCATGAAGTTTTTTTATGGTTTTAGGTAGGGGCCAATATTGTATTGCCTTAATCTTATTGGGATATACCTTAAAACCTTTGTGAGATACTATATGACCGAGGTACTCCACTTATTGAACACCAAAGGAACATTTAAATCTTTTGACAAACAACTTTTCTTTGTGAAGGATATGGGGAAATTTGTCCACATGTACTAAATGATCATTCCATGATTTGCTATAAATAAGTATGTCATCAAAGAATACGAGAACAAATTTTTGGAGGAATGGACGAAACACTTGGTTCATCAGACTTTGGAATGTATATGGTGCATTAGTGAGACCAAAAGGCATGACCAAAAATTCATAATGACCCTCATGAGTTTGAAATGTTGTTTTGGGAATATCCTCATTCTTAACTCGGATTTGATGGAACTTGAATGTAAGTCCAATTTGGTGAAGAATTGAGCACCATGTAGCTCATCTAGTAAATCATCAATGACAGGAATAAGAAACTTATCTTTTATTGTGATTTTATTGAGAGGATGAAAATCTGGACACATATGCCAGGAATTGTCTTTTCGATGAGCTAAGATGACAGGTGAGGAATAAGGACTAGTACTATGATGGATGACACCCTGGTCTAAAAGTTCTTAGGCAATCTTATCAATTTTTGTTTTCTAGGGTTGGGGATATCGATAAGGACGACCTTTGGGTGGAAGACTACTAGGCACTAGATGTATTGCATGGTCATGAGATATTTTGTTAGGTAGGTCTATGGGTTCCTTAAAAACTTCCTCATAGTTAGTCACAATATTTTGGAGAGCTTCAGCTTTGATTTTTGGCATAGTTTGTTCTAATTTTTCAATGCAGTTGATTCAAGCTATGAATCCCCCACCTTCTTTTCTTAAAAATTTTCCCATGCTATGTGAACTTACAACTTTTGATGGAGGTGTAGGTAGTCCTTGAAGATGGATGGTTCTCCCATTGGCTTGCCATTCCACAAAGTGATGTTTGTGATTAAAACCTACGACGGTTTCTAATTTTTACATCCATGCAACACCTAAAATGACTTTTGAATTTTCTAATTCCATAACAAAAAGAGGTCCTTGCCAAGTATACGTACCCATTTGTAGTGAAATTGGAAATGTCTTACTGAGACATTGAGAAACTGACCTGCTTGTTGTTTTGACTTGAAACCAATTTTGACTAGAAGAGTAGACGTGCAGATCCAGAGTCTTTGCAAGACGTGCATCGATGAAGTTGTGAGTACTTCTAGAATCAATTAGTACCATCACCCGCTGCTTGCAAATGAAACCTGCCACTTTGATTGTATGGTGAGAAGATAACTCCATAATAGCATGTATTGAAATAGTCATGGTATCCTCCTCAGTGATAATTTTATTATGTGCCCCTTAGTCCTCAACTGGGAGATCCTTCGATGCTTCGTACTCCTCTATTTCTTCTTCCTGGTCGGCATATTCTATTTGAAATTTTTTCGTGGTGTACATGCTTGATATTTTTGATGTTGACTGTGACATTTGTAATAGAAGTATCATGACGGTTGATCATTTTTGCAAAAATGGTTGTTACGGAATGGAGGTTGACCATATGCATCCCGTCATGTGGATGAACCTATGTTCACCTTGGTTTTTGTTGAGTCAACAATATTTATACACTCATCCAACTTGGATGGATTTTGTAGATCTACCTCCACTTTAATATGTGCTTTTAATCCATTTTGAAATGCTGCTACTACCATGTCTTAGGGTAGGTCTTCTACATAGGAAAGCATACTAGTGAATTTAAAAATATAAGCCTCTACTGATCCTGTTTGCCTAAGTGACAATAATCGTACTGTGTAGGAACCTGTGGGCCCTTTTTCGAATCTATGAAGAAAGGCTCTTTTTAAAGTATCCCAATATAATGTAGCTTGAGGCTCCTCATGTTTATACCATGTAAACCATTGATAAGCTTCAGTGCCAAATTTGGTTGTTGTAAAAGGGACCCTATCCATGCCCTAAAATTTGTAAAATTCTAAGATGCCCTCCATTTTTGCAATCCACCCACATGGATCCTGGCCTTCAAAGGTAGGCATTTCAATGCGTGGATGATTGATGTTTGATGGACCTCTCGGTTGGTGGACATTATTTCTATCTTGTTCCTCGATACTTCTCTATTTTTGGTTGTTATTTTGATAGGGTTTTTAGAACCCTCTTTGTTGCTCCATATTTTCTTCATTACCCCTATCCTCACTATTCTAGTGACCATTATGAGTCAAATACTGACTATTTTGACCTCTATGGTGTGTATAGTCATCATTATAGACCTTCATACTCCAGTTATTAGAACTAGAAGGAGTCGGTTGGGGCAGTTTTTGAGATGCATTGAAACTTTTAGTCATCCTTTGAAGATTTAGTATCAAGGCTTTTAACAACTCATCATTGATGACTGGTTGATTTCCTTCCACTTGGGTGATGTGTTCTTGTGTGGAATCTGGAGAAGAATTAGATGCCATTGGACTAACCACTGGATGGCTGGGGTTAAAACTACCAATTTCATATGGAGAAGGAGAATTTTTTGTACCTAGGCTTCGATGAGCTCTTCGAGCGTTATTGTTGGAAGTTTTCAAGCTTGTTAATCGTCTGTCTGATCCTTTGATCCAACTTTTTCTCATGCACTTGCCAAAATATCTTGATTGGGAGTTTTTAAACTTCCAGTAACAATTTTAGTAACCCGTGCCAAAAAATATTTTTTTTTAGGTTTTCGCTTCAACTGTCGCTCCAACTGTGACACGGATTTGTTAGGTCTCCTCGTAATGAGATTTGATTACCAATTTTTTAATGACTTTGGAACAACTTTTTGAAAACTTTGAGCAAATTTTATGACAACTTTTCAACCACTTTCACAAGTTTTAGTAATTTTCTTGTGACGACAACCTGGACCACTTTTAGACAACCTTTTGCAATTTTTTTGACAACACTTTTAACACTTTCGGACAATTCATAATAGCCAACACACGACAGATGGACAGATTGATGACATGTGGATATGATGCAACTGAAATGGAACACAACATGTGGATAGCAGGGACACAATCAACACGAGGATAACACGACCGACTCGACAATTGAGATGCCAGATGAAACGACACTTTGACCATGATGGACAGCTAGACTATGGATGCGGGACACGATAGTAGCAAACTAACATGACACAAGGGACGATGGAAAAAGAACACAACTACCCAAGGTGAACTTGACATGATGCAACGAAACAACGTGACAACACAACGACCACACGTGGTAGGAAGACAACTGGGCAAAGTAGGATAACACATGCGGGAGACGGTCCGTGTCACCTAAATCACATCTTTCTAGGTGCGGACGAAGATATATGAACCATAATTTACCAGAAACATGAATGTGGGATATTAGAACCCACATAAAAAAATAAAAAAATTTAAAAAACTTTTGGTACCTTATAAAATGTCGAAAATTAATTTTATTCTTGCCTTTTGATTGGACGACAATGATTCATGTTTCATAGTATAAATTTCATGTCTCTTTTGAATTTTATGGTGCAGCGATCATGGGCGTATGTTTTACTGTTGTTGTGATGCAATATTGAGATGCTTTGCTATGTGCGTGGGTTGGGTTCTCACTTCCAGGTCCTGCTATAGCATGTTTTTTAATGCCTGGAGACTATACTTTCATGAACCAGTAATGCGCTTAGCCCTCTTCTCATTCACACCACTTGTTATTGTTGCCAGCTATGTTAGTAATCCAAAACATGGACGTCGTATGGCAGCTTCCTAGGGATTTAGTTGGAACACAAACCTTTGATAATGCTAGATAAGGATGGTCGTCTGCAACCACCTGAAGGTTGGATGCCTGTTAAGATTTCTCAGCTAATCAAAACTAGTCTATTGATACCACTTAAAGGGAACTCCTTCATTCTCCTTAATTTAATTAACGCTTATTCAATGCAACCAATAGAAAATACAATCATAGCTTAATATAAACCAAATGAATATAAAACAATGTTCCACCACTTAAGGTGGACTCTCCCTCACTATAAAGGTGTTAGCATATTTCATTATTATTTTAATTAAAATTAGCACCTCCAATGCACTCTCCAAGTTTTGGGTAGTTAGCCAATGAATTTGGGTGGTTCAACTGAATTCGAACCACTTCTCATTTGTATTTATTCATCACATATTATCAATACAATTGCTGAGCATTTCATATATTTTGCATACTCTAAACTCTATATGGTACCAGAGCCACGGATTGTACTGGGCGGATAGAAGGGATGAGCCACACGAGGCCCAAGCATGCGGCCTGAGGTGACAGAGGATGCAGAGAATGCTAAAGCCATACGCAGCTTGAGAACAAGGTCCAAGGTGACAAAAGATGCATAGAATGCTGAAGCTACACACGACCTAAGGAGATTCTATTTGCCCTACTGATAGGACACAAAACTCGAGAGATGTGGTTGATTGGATGCTGATAGGACATGAGGCTCGAGGAGATTTTAATTAAACTATTGATGTGGCAGACAAAGGGCTATTGATGTGGCAAACTAAGAACTGATTACATAGCAAACAGAGGACTGTTGATGTCGTAGACAAATATGAAAAGGCAGATAGAGGACTGACAACATGGCAGATAGAGGGCGGACAACTAGACAGATAGACGATGGACAATTGGGCAAAGTTCAAGGTGACATAAATATGAATGATGACTGCTTGAAGGCAGTCGACTAATTACATGTGCGATTAGGTTTTTTAAGACCCACACATGCATTTCACAGTGCATGTGGGATAAAAGTTGGGATTTTTTCCCAACTCTCTATGCCCGCTGCTTTTCAAAGCATAGATCATGCTTTCTTTGTCCAACGTGCCCTCTAGCGCAGTTGGTTTTGGGCTTGCCTTGCATGGACAAGGTCCACAGGTCAAATCCTACCATGGATATTTGCTTCTTTTTTTAACTGTTCATGTTGCCTGCGCCCTACCATGGTTGCCCGTGTTGCCTGCAACATTTTTTTTGAAAGCAAAATTGATTTTTTTTGCTAAAACTTGCTAAATTGCTAATTTGTTTTTTCTAAAAAAAAAATTCCTCTAAAAGTTGCTCCAGGTGTTCACATTGCTTCAGGAGGGGTATTTTTGACCAATTTTTTGCCTCCATGCCACAAGGAGGGGCTATTTGTTGAGGTATTTTTCCAAATGCTTTGATTTTATCCCTCATTTTTTGGAGTGATAAGTTGTGCTTTCTAAAGAATTGGCATTATTCCCATTTTTTTTCCTACTCATTTTTTTTGCAACAAAGAGGGGGGAATTATAACACTTTCCTTTTGCAAAAATCTAAGACAAAGGGGGGAATAAAATTCTAAAACAATAAAAAAACTGGTATTGTATATAGGTGCATTTTCGGTGGAAACCGAAACCTCATATAGGTTCAAAAATTTGTGGGCATTTGTGATTTTATTTTGCACTTAACTTTGTTGCTTTCTTGCAAATAATTATCACATATAAAAAAAGAAGGCAAAAGACCCCAAATTTATACACCTATTTGTGTAATTTATTGCACAACAACATTTGGTATATGTGACACCTCTGGTCCACACTTACAGGTAATGTTGTTGTGCTTTGGACTACTATATCCACCGCCTAATATAGCTACAACAACGATGTCTGAGATTGTTCTCTATCAATAATTGGGGAGAAATAAGACAAACTAGTTCTATTGTTCACTTCATTTCATACCCACATCGTGATTGTTGTTAGGCATAAATCCTGACGAAGATTTTTCCAAAGTGTTTAGGGGAAGTTACGCCCCACGCATGTGGAATAAACTTTCTATGGTAGGTGTCATAAACAACATGATGCCATTTCAGTATCGCCAAAATTCAATATTTTGTGCTTCTCAGATGTACTTATAGTCCCCTCATGTAAGGGCGGGTACATATTGAGTGGTATACTATTCATATATACCTACAGTCTCCCTCACATAAGGGCAAGTATATATTGAGTGGTTACGATATATATATTTGGCAGGTATAAAGAAAGGGAGACAAATTGGTGATATAAGGAACCTTCATAATGGCCAATGTTCACAAGTATCTCTCAAATTCACAGTTTTTGAAAGGTCCAAACTTTGTTCCATGGAAAACAAATATGAGAGCCATTCTTTAGATGGAATATTTATGGGATATAGTGACTGGCACTACAAAACGCCCTTAGAAATTAGGAACAGATCAAGATGCTTGGGATAAGAAGGACAAAATAGGTATCGTGTTTATCTTACTTGCTACTACATATGAGGTGCAGCCTCATATTTGTGATGCAAAAACTAGTAAGGAAGCTTGGGATGCTTTGATCACTGTGTATGAAGGAAAAAATCAGTCCACTATTCTTCATCTTCAAACTCTACTACATACTCTTAGTATGAATTCAGGGGAGATAGTTGATCTATTCCTTTGTAGAGTGGTAGATTTGAAAGCCAAATTGAATGCTATGGGAAAACCAGTAGATGATGATATATTTAATTTAGTCATCTTGAGAGCATTGCCAGATTCCTACAAAATGTTGATCACTTCTCTCAACATTTTTGGTAGACAAGTAACATTTGTAGAGTTGGTAAATTTGCTTTAGACTGAGGAGGCAAATCAGGTTCAAAAATATGAGGTTCTAGATAATGCCCTCTCAACCCAATAAAAGGGTAAGGAAAAAGGTCAATTTCAAAAAGGGGGCTCTTCTTCCAAAATGAAAAGCGAAGCAAAATCAGCAAAAAGATAAACAATATTGCAATATTTGTGATATGAATAACCATGACACCAATAGGTGTTGGTTCAAAAAAAAGCAAAAAAATGACCAGCCGCCTAAGAAGAAAGGCAAAGAGAAACAAAAATACAAAAATAAACATAAGCAACCTAATGGCCATGTTGCTTATGTTGACTTCAACTCAGACTCAGATTCTCCTGGGTTCGATTCAGATTCTGACTCTGAAAGAGCACACAAGGTGCTCATGACCCATACTACATCTTCCCAAATAGATTTTGTATGGTACATTGACTCAGGAGCTAGTAAGCACATGACTGGGGACAAATCATGGTTTGACACCTTTGAGGAGAAAGAAGGTAAACCAGTCACTATTGCTGACAATAAAGTCTACCAAGTGAAGGGTGAAGGGGATGTTTCTATCTCTCTTCTCGATGGTAAATGTCAGATAGAAAAGGTCCTCTATTTTCTTGGATTAGCCAATAATTTATTGTTCGTTCCACAAATGTTAGATAGAAATATGGAGGTTGTGTTTTGAGTTGTGAAAGGTAAGAAGAGATGTTTTATAACTCACAGAGGTAAACATGTCGCAACTGGATCCTACAAGCATGGCTTGTTCATACTATATGCCCTTTCAATGCTATATGTTGCTTTTGCAGCAACTACAAAGGAAGCCACTTCTCTCTGGAATAGACGTTATGGACATCTAAGCTTAGGATATTTGTGTGAATTGTGCAAATATGGGATGGTGAAAGGACTCCCTCACCTCTCCTATGTCTTACCAGTTTGCTCAAATTGCTTAGCAGGGAAGCAACACTGATGACCTTTTGAAGCTAGCTCCTCTAGAGCTACGAAACCTCTAGAGTTGGTACACACCGATCTGTGTGGTCCTATGCCAACCAACTATGGTGGAAAGAAGTATTTTCAATTGTTTATTGATGATTACTCATGAAATATGTGGGTTTTCTTCCTTCCATTGAAATCAGATGCTTTTATATATTTTCAACAATTCAAGAAACTTGTTGAGAAGGAGCCAGGATGTTTCATCAAAACCCTCCACTCAGATCAAGGGGGGGAATACATCTCTAAATAATTTTTATCATTTTTGAAATAACATGGGATTAAGAGACAACTGATTATAGCCTATACACCTTAGCAGAATGGAGTTGCAGAGAGAAGAAATCATTCCATTATGGAAATGGTTCGATGTATGCTAAAAGGAGCACATCTTAAGGATCATTATTGGGTAAAAGCAGTAAACACAGCGTCATACCTTCTAAATAGAGCACCCACTAGAGCTCTATAAGGAAAAACACCACAATAATATTGGAGTGGTAAGAAACCCTCTATTTCTCATCTAAGGATTTTTGGAAGTAAAGCATTCAAGCACATTCCAAAATAGAAAAGAAAGAAGTAAGATGAGAAGACACTGCGATGTATTTTTTTTGGTTATGATGAGTTTTCAAAATGATATCGCTTGATAGATCCTATAACCAAGAAAACACATATAAGTAGATATGTAGTATTTTATGAAGCTTCCACATCAGATATCACATCTAAAAATGTATACCTTGAAGAAGAAGAACCTAAGAAAGAAATCTCATCTCCAAAGAAGAAGGTTCCAAAGTGGTATACTAGTACATTGAGAGATTCTAAACTAAATACACTTCCAGATCTAACTCAATATCGTCCATGCACTCAGAGTATGACATAGCAAAGAAGAGCAAAGGCATCATCTTCAGAGGTTGATGAGCTCTGCCAACAGTTTGATGATCTATCTATAGATGTAGAGGAAGACAAAGATACAAATATAGATAATGAAAAAATCTATATGATAGCATTGGATGAAAATGAGCCTATAATAGTTCAAGATGCACTTAGTGAGCCTTAGTGGAAGGTTTCTATGGAAGCAGAACATAAATCTCTCATGAAAATAAAACCTAGAAGCTAGTCAATCTGCCTACAGGAAAGAAGCCCATTGGTTGTAAATGGGAGTTCAAAATAAAGTATAAAGCAGATGGTACTATTGATAAGCATAAGGCCCGTATTGTTGCAAATGGATATGCTCAGAAAGAAGGTATATATTATAAAGATACTTTTACCCCTACTACAAAAATGACTACCATTAGAGTACTTTGTGCCAGGGCAGCTCAATTTGAGTGGAAGCTACATCATATGGATGTGAAAAGTGCCTTCCTAAATGGTTACTTACAAGAAGAAGTATACATGACTCAATCAAAAGGATTTGTAGTTGAATGGCAAGAACATAAAGTTTGCAAACTAACAAAATCCTTGTATGGGCTCAAACAAGCTCCTCGAGCTTGGTACATCAAGATAGATAGTCACCTATTGTAGCATGGATTCAAAATAATTCCTTCAGATGCAAATCTTTATATCAAGAACAATGGTTTTGATATAGTGATTCTGGTGTTATATGTAGATGATCTGATCATAATGGGAAGTTAAGAGAAGATGATTGATGCAGTAAAATATGATTTGAAACAATCCTTTGAAATGACAGATCTAGGAATTCTTCACTATTGTCTTGGTTTGGAAGTAAATCATAAAGAACACCATATCAGAATTACACAAAAGAAGTATGCCAAGATATTAGTTGAAAATTATCGAATGACTAACTTTAAGTCTAAACAACTCCAATGGAACAAGGACTTAAGTTATCACGATATGACAAATCACCTTAGGTAGATGGTACTCTCTAACAAAAACTGATTGGGATTCTCCTATATCTAACCAATACCAGGCCTGGTCTCAGTTTTTTTGTGGGTTATCTTTCATGGTTCATGCAGGAACCCAAAGTAAGTCATTGGAAAGTAGTAAAAAGAGTTCTACATTATGTTTGTGGTACAACAGATTTTGGCTTGGAATACAAAAAGAATAACAAGTTCTATCTACAAGGATACATGGACTCCGACTATGCTGAATCCATTGATGATCGAAAATCAACCTTTGGATACATATTTTATCTTGGGTTTGGTCCTATCTCGTGGCATAGCAAGAAGTATCAGGTGGTTGCTATCTCATCTACAGAGGCAAAATATCGAGAAACTAGTGGAGCAGTCTACGAGATAATATGGTTATGTCACATTCTTACAAACATGGGTCTTCCAGTGAATCTTCCACTACATTTGTTTTACGACAATCAAGGTATTTTGAATCTTGTCAAGAATCCAATTTTTCATGATCGCACCAAACACATTGACACTTGGTGTCATTTTATTCATTATGAAGTTCCAAAGCACAAAATACATCTCCAATACATTCCCACTGATGCTCAAGTTGTAGATATCTTCACCAAATCACTTGGACGCATCAAATTTGAATTGTTTTGCAATATCGTTGGGATTTGCCAATAATGTAATAAGGGGGGATGTTAGCATATTTTATTATTAGGTTAATTAAAATTAGCACCTCCAATGCACTCTCCAAGTTTTGGGTAGTTAGCCAAAAAATTTGGGTGGTTCAACTAAATTCGAACCACTTCTCATTTGTATTTATTCATCACATATTATAAATACAATTGCTAAGCATTTCATATATTTTGCATACTCTAAACTCTATAAAAGGCTTGTGCGCTAATCATTGATGAAAGAATAAAATGATAGATGAAGAGATTATTCAAACAATAAATCATACCTATTCTAAATAGTGAAAATAATAATTGCAATTAGAACCTAACATAGTTGGCTATGTTAGGGTTGTAGCATAAGTCTAGGCATCATGGAACATAATCGGCTGAGGAACATATTTAGGCATACAAGAAAACTTTAATTCAAGGGTAACTATGCATGAATATGTTGCTTGTTATACATTTCTATTTACATTAGATAAATTTGCTTATGATTGGTACCTCAGTTTACCTATAGGTTCCTTCAATTCTTGGGCTCAACTAGAAGCAACATTACTTAGTCATTTTGGAAATCAAGTTGACCTAGTTTACCTCTATCTATAAACAACCTAATGAATCCATGAGATAATTCAATGATAGGTTCCATGGGTTGTACACTAAAGTGGCAAAATATTACATCATATCAGAAGAGGAAGCCTTTCAAATTTACATGGGAGCCTTAGACCCCTCAATATCCAAATTTCTAAGGAAGCTTCTTGAAGATTCATCCTTGCCTAAGGCCTACAATGAGGCAATTATGGTAGAACGATGGTGGACTTTGAGAAATATTAATGGGGGTAAGCTATCATTGCATAACCCTAAGGCTAAAAATCAAAAGTCACCCCTAAGTCGAGTTGAGGTACAACATTTTCCCATGAGAGATTATTTTTCAGGAGTTATTGAAGCCAACCTACACCAACCATCTAATATAGTACCCTCTAATTCAATGATGTCTAATGTAAACAATCAATGGGATAAATATGAATGTCCAAATATTATATCCACCCTAGACATCATACCAGAGGAGATGCAAGTTTCAAATCCAATGTACATCGATGAGAATTATGGTGAACAAGCCCATCAAAATATTGAGGTTAATTCATTTTTTAAAATGTATGAACCTTCAAGTGATGGAAGAGTCCTAGAGTTAACTAGCATGGATATATGTGATAGGATAGGACCTTCCATAGAATTGAATGAAGTGGTTGAAAGAAATGATCAAGAATGCCAATACGTCCCAAATGATGACCCTTTTGTTTGGGAAAGAAAGGGTTTAGAATCATTATTCACAAAGGAGGATTGGGATGATCATAGAAAGAAGAATGTAAAAATTGATCCCATTATATAAACCCCTAAGCCATCAAAAGTGGTTGAAAGTGAGGTTGAAAGAGAATCAATAAATAAATTCGAAGACATAATAGAATTTCACCACTTGTTCTCGGAAGACACTTTGGATGAGATTGTTGAAACTGATGGTCAAGAAAACCCACACCTTCCAAATTGTGATAAAATTGAATCATGGGTTACAAATGTGGATTGTGATCTTGCAAGCTTGAATACAAAGAGTAGCCCACTTTTGAAAATAATTGAACCATCTAAGGAAGGTGAAGGCAAATTTGATGAGAAACACATTGATGAATTGGAAGATGGTGAAGAAGTAGTTGAGCATCACAACTTGATTTTGGAAGATGATTACTATGATTCTTGGGAGAAATGGGAAGAATATGCTCACTCCAAACCTTCTAATGAACTTTTTGTATCAATTTATATGTAGGATAATACAATTGCTTTCTTGCATGAGGATATTACAAGTCCTGTACAATATGAGAAAGTTTTGGAAGAAGGGTTGGAATCTCATCAAGTGTTGGAAAATGATAATGATTCTACTACCATGGATAAAGAAGGAGAACCACTTGCTTTGGTCCCCTTTGAGGGGTAAGAAATTAAAAATCTTGATCCACCTATTGGCTCTACAATGTCTATGCCATCTCAAAATGAGGAAATTCCAGAACTTGAGTGGTTTGGGTTTGATATTATTGATGATCCTAATGAAAATGTGGATTTTGAAACAACTCAAGCCATTGATCATGGAAAGGTGTTATGTGACACATATCTTGAGAAGCTAGGTTCTTGTTTTGAAAAATATGGGCATATGTTTGATTGGGTGCCTAACTTTGGTATTTTTGAACAGGTGTTTGATGATGATGAAAGTCATGAAGAAAAAGGAAATATTACAAATGCTCACAAAGGTTTGGCAAATGAAAATATGCAAAAGGTAAAATCTAAACCTTTATGTTCCATTATCCAAAATCTAGGTAAAATATTGCATCATGAAATTTTAGATTCAAATGTGATTAATGATCAAGTGCCATGTGAGGTTAGCAAAGAGCTAGAATTGGTTTCTACTTACATTGCTAATAAGTTTGTCTTGTCAAACGAAACAAATGTGAATATGCTTGAATTGTTGAATCATGTCCATAGAATATTAAAAATTCAATCTAGGGTAAAAAATTATAATGATCCTTATTTAGTAAATATCCTAGATGCTTGCAAAGTGTTGCATGAGCATGATTGGCCTAAAAATTTAGAGGGTGACTTGATGTCAAAATTTTCAGAAATAGCCTCTTATTTGAAGGAAATCTTATATGCTTGCGAAAATGAGAAATGTTGTCAAAGTGATGAATTGAATGTTGGAATTTACACCTCATGTAATAAGCAAGAAATAATTGAAAATCATGCATTTGCTTGCCAATTTAATGTGCCATAATCTCAAATTGAAATTGTTGAATACTGGAATAAAAAAGATAAAATAAAGGATTTTGTATTTGTAGGCATAATTTTATTGTGGGTTGATGCCTGTATAATTCAGTGTGCCTATCATGTCAAAATTCTTTCTATTCATGAAAGAAATCAAATTTGGGATCCAAGAAAGTCATGGTTGAGTTTTGTGCCATTTGTACTATATTGTATATTTTGTAAATACTTTTTGGTTTTCATGTTTAGTCTTGGTTTTGTGTGTTGGTTTTCCTTTGAGTTGTTGTTTGTTTCTCTTGTCTCCTTAGAGTGTTTTAGGAGTTTTTTTTGTGTGTGTTAGAGTCATGTTCATGCTCCCATACATTTACATTTTGAGTCAGTCCCCTTTATTGTGGTTTTGGTTTTGTGATGGTTACTGACAAAATGGCATGTTTTCATAATAGATAATACAACCCACGAATCAAACAGAACTAGGGGAAAGAAAATGAAGCTATATAGTAATTATCCTTGGTTAAGTGTACTAATATGGTGGAATGTGAAACAATGGAATATTATGCCAAAGCTTCAATTTAATGAACATCACATGAAGAGGCATTCCTTGGAATTGTGAAGGATGAAATCATCTTGGTGAACCGATTAAGGCGAATATCTAACATGCTCCAATTCAAGTATCACATAAATATTGGCAAAGTTCTCTATGAAAGAAGAGTACAAGCAATGCAAATATTGATCAAATCAATCACTAAGTTTGGATAAATGCTATTGGGAGGGAAAAACTGAAGGGATTATATTATTCATAAAAATGTGTTACATATATAGGCAGAAGGCCTATATTATAAACTGACAAGTGTCAGTATAAACTGACAAGTGTCAAAATAGAGGCATAGTGCACTTTAACTCTAACATTCCCCCTTAAAGTGCACTATCCTAACTAAAGAAAAAAACAAAGCAAGTCAACATTAGGTAACATTCCCCCTTAATGTTGACTTCTCTAAAAAATAACCTATCATCCTATTTTTTTTTTTTTGGTCTAGGCTCGTGCTCTTTGCGCTTGGCTCTCCAACTATGAATAATGCTAGATCCACTATGTATACATCTCGTTTTGTTGCCTCAGGGTCAGCCACTTCAACGGGTCTGTTGCCACTGGGTAAGCCGTCTAAGTGCCTCAGGGTCATCATGGGTGCCTCAGGGTCGACCACATCTGGGTCTGTTGCCTCTGCAGGTCATCCTCAGAGGATGTTGCCACTCGTAGGTCACTAACTAGATTCACCATGAGTATGAAATCCCTCCTCATGGTGAACTCAATCTAGAAGGTGTCGGTCTCTATCGAAAATGCACCTAATGAAAGGAAAAACGAGCCATATAAGAGTGTTGGTCTTTGCCGAAAATGCACTCAATACAATAAAATGAGCCATAGATCAAAATAGGAGGAGAGAAGAAGAAAATAAGAGAATCTTCTGAAGTGTCTTCGTCTGTAGTCTTCAGAAGTAGATCCGAAAAAACCTCGGATAGAGTCTAGGGTGTCTTGTCTGTAGTCCCTAGTATAAGTGTCCTTATGGTGACCATGTCATCCCACCGAAATGCATGGGTAACCAGCCGCTGCATTCGCCAAGTGTATAGAAAATATCACTAGGTACAAGGATCACATATGAAATTACCTTGGGAGTGTCGGGTACAACCGAGAGTGCACTCCAAGGTATAAGAATTTTGAGGCTAAAAAAAACTCCATGAAACAGCCTCAAAATTACAATATGACACCACCATTGTGTCCGTCTCGAAAAAATCTTTCCAACGACTATAAACATGGCTATAGTTGGATACAATTTGATGTTTTTAGAAGGCAAAAAACAAAGACCCTCTACAAATGTGTGCAACTCCGAGACTTCCCAAGCGGTCACCCATCCGAGTGCTACTCTTGGATGAATTGCTTAACTTGGAAATTTTATAAAAAATGCTGCCAAAAAAGTAATCTTCAATGATGAAATTAAAATATCAAATAAGATATTTTAAACATACAAATCGCTTTCTCAACTAACATGCCCCCTCCCTTACAAATTTGATCTTGGCGGCTATATTTTCTTTTTCTGTCTTCTAACAGAACTACAGTCTTTGATAGATCGAAACCAAGCGGGGATAAAACCTTGGAACAGTTTGGAACAGCTTCAGACAGTGGGCCCCGACTTCACGCATTTTCATACCGTCCACATGCAGAATACTTGTTATATCACAGATCACGATCTACAACATGCATTTTAGCCAACAGAGTCTAAAAGGATTCCTTAGACAATCCACGCAAGGAATACGAAAGTCATTGATTTCCACATCCCCATGTAGGTCTTCCACTTGTCGTCTGGAAATTCCTGATATCCACGACTGAGAACGGGCATTAATCAAAGTGGCACAGCTTGTGACTCCAACTCAAGTTCCAGCTAAAAATAAATTAGATGATTGTGTTCACCCCATCGACGCCGCCTTCCACGACTGGAACCACCGGTCCTCCGACCGTTGGAACGACGAGCACCATCTGGTAATCACTTCTAGATCCTCTCCAACTCGATGTTTTTCGTCGAGGGCACCGCCATTGAATACCTGATACGGCACCTCCGCCACATCAGCCAGTGGGGCAAGCGTTGCTTGTATCTGGGGGAGAATGCATAGTTGCGTAATTTTGGGCCAACGCCTACACGGACGCCGTCGAACTCTCAAAAATGGGAATAAATTCATTGAAAGGCCCCGATAAATGGCGACAAAGCACCGCCAATCTGCCATTGGCCATCGATTCCCCCGCCATTATCAGATCAGATTACACTCTTTAATCACATCATTGGTGTGCTTGTAAATGCAATCCTGCTCACAGCATTCACCAAACCTCGCAAAGAATCTGCATACCGGCATCCTGCTCTTATTGTACTAATGCAGAAACCCGCAAGAGTCACCCTTCATACACAAGCTCCTAAGCCAGTTTCTGCAAACAGTCTGCCTGAAACTCTTGTTCCCAGACTGAACCGAAGGCTTATGTCCACCACCAGAAGGAGCCAAAATTGAAGAAACGCCCACAGTCTGGTCATTTATATTTAAAGAATTTCCCATTTCGTTGGTTATTGTCCTGTCAGTGACATAATTTATTTCTATTTCAATGTGAAAGCAGTTGGTGTTGCAGACGCATTTTGCAGCGAATAGACCCGTGTCCCTCGGAACATTCATTCCCTTCCATTATCAAATGACAGGCAGCGGAATATTAAAGGGGCCGGCAGCACGTGGTCTTGGTACTGGAAAAACTTTCGACCACCTTATGCAGAAAAATTCTACAAAATCATCACGGTCAATGCCCATCCCATGCAATCGTCGCCAAACTGGATCGTCGATGAACACAGATCCTGCCCCGAAGCCGCGGCTCCCCATGATGACGACGCTAAGCCTCACGCCTTGCAGTGACCACTTTGACGTGAAAGCAACAGTCTGAAACTTTCAAACATCATAAAGCTTGAAAAATGAAGCAAAACAAACAATAATAATCTTATAGCGACTCTCTGAGTCCGCCTTTTCAGAACCAAAAATTCTCGCCCTGCAATCCAGTTAAATGGACCCTCGTTGGCCACGCCAGTTTCACCTCTGTCCTGCGAGAGGCACCTCCACGTCTTTCTCGACCTCCGTCACGCAGGTGACGCCGTCCACGATCACGGCCTTGCCATCGAGCCCGCGACCAGCAAACTAAATTTATATATAAAAAAAAATTAAACTGGCATGAGAACTTCTGAGTGTTGCCGAAAGCTCGAATGGGGGGCTGTATGTGGTCATCTCTTTCCTGCTCAAGTGCACCATTCCAACCATGGTATATTGTCGAATTTTAAAAAATTACGGCCAACAAGAAGAACCAGACCTTCTTCCAGCCACAACAATCTGTCCATTATACAGCAAACAGATTTCGCGATGGAATTGCGCAAAGGGATATATTTGGGAAAAATGGATCTAAAAAAAAATGGGGGCAGCCATTAATTTTCAAGCTATCTGGTTTCTGATCCATTACATGGATGGAGAGCATACTCCCTAGCTTGAAAAAAAAAATGAGGGTGAAAAATGAAAAATGAGGGGGGAGGGAGGATTTCCATGAGGGAAATCCCCCCTCAAGGGTTTCACAGGGCAGGGAAAGCCCGCTCTGATACCAAATGTTGGGAGGGAAAAACTGAAGAGATTATATTATTCATAAAAATGTGTTACATATATAGGTAGAAGGCCTATATTATAAACTGACAAGTGTCAAAACAGAGGCATAGTGCACTTTAACTCTAACAAATGCCACCGAGGCTATGGACACTTGACTAGCAGTGGAGATCTATCTAGATAAAGCTTGATATATATATAAAATGAGCATTAAAAAACTTGATCAAATTAGTCACCTAGTTCATAAAATATCCACCACGGCTATGGATGCTTGACTAGCAGTGGGGATCTGTATGAAAAATTATGCTCAAAATATACTTTGCAGAAATATTATTTAAAAATGAAATATTATGAGTAGCATTTCATAGCCTAAAGGTAAACCATATTATGGAATTTTGATAGTCCCAAGGATGCAAATTGAACCACATTGCACACACCATGCGGAAGCAAATAATCCATTTGTTCTCATATGAAGCTATTGACCTTACTTTCCTTGGGTGTTGCTAAATGGTGTATACTTTTCTAACCTTTGGTTCATTAATTACAGAACTGGGTTCTTCATCCGAAATGCTTAGGAGTATTTCCTAGCAGAGTCGCTATTTGTTGTGGCCATTGCACAACTAGCCCCAATAATTGGGGATCCATCTTGAAATTTCTTGTTTTAGGAAGGTTTGGATGTTATTTGAGTGATATATTTGCAATTTCATACATTTTCTCCCAGGATTTTGCAATGTAGATTCCTAAGTTTATTTTCGGTAGTGTTTTCTTGTCTTCTTTTAAATGGTAGCTAGTGATTGTTTTATTTTCTTTGATTTTAATGTGTGGATTTAATTTGATGTTTGAATTTATTTAATGCAAATAGTCAAAATCAATCTATTTAAATTCAAACATTTAAATCCGATTAAATCAAATATTGTGGTTAAATAAATATTAAATATATATGTACATTACACATATATATAGATATATATATTTAATATAATAAAATAAAAATAAAAATAAAATAAAATTATATATAAAGTAAAAAATTTAATAAAATGAAAGTGAATAAGACAATAGCAAAAGGGCATTGCTTTTACCCTAAGTTATTTGCATTTTGGTTGTTTTAATGGGAGTGAATATATGTTTGCTTTATATTTCTATATTATGGTGTTTATGTAGTTGTCCTTAAATTTTAATAAAAGGTCCTATTGTATGCAAGGTGATGCAATGAGACATGGGCTAGAGAATAATCATGGTCCCATGTCAAGGTGTGCTTGGCTAAAACCTAGATCTAGGAACTCATAGGATTAGTATGGCCAAGCCAAAAGTGACCATTAGAGATAAACATACCTGGATAATGATGGAGAACACCGATCTGAGTCGGTAGCTAGACACGACAAGGTCTCAAAAGGTACCACAACTAATAGTGGATTCTACAAGCATATGGATTGACTAGAGACAATCCAGGCCCACATGGCTGACATGAATCTTGAATATCGGCTCTTACCTATGACGTATACCAATGGGGAGGACCTATGTGGTAAGGTGATCACATGGGATGATGTTTCAGACAGATCCAATTGGATCAGAGTGACACAATGAACATCTACATGGTTCAGAGTGGACCAATGGATGATGATGATATAATGCTCTAGGCATTGAAAGTGGAACATTCAATAGTTAATGGGTAGCAATGTCGATGGGTAGCAGGACAAGGCAACATATTTTGTAGACACGATATAACACCATATACTATGACCATGAACATGTAGACAAGTACTTGGATCCCTAAACATGTAGAATTCATGAATTGGATGTAGCAGATAAAGGAAAGTAAGTGATGGGATTAATAGTATGTAGATGCGGGTAATTCGACAGATGACAAAGTAGTGATACGAAATTTGCCTGTGATGTGGAGATTTTATGGGTGAATAGATTTCCAAATGACTCATCAGCATGCCAAAATATTTTTGGTACATACCTACATAGATGTGGAAGACAACTATAGTGATATGTTCCAGTACAAAGGGGGCGCAGGTGCATTTCAAGGGTTTCACATCGATGCCAAAACGAGTCTAGTGTTATTAATTTCATGGACGTATATCAAAATTATGATAGACCCATAGACAAACCTAGCTAGAGATTCAATTCACAGTGAATGACAGTGCTCCCAGTGCATAAAAACTATGGGAGAATAATAGGAATCCTCCATCATAATTAAGGGAATCAACTATTTAATTTCAAAACATGTTGAGGGTGCAGTTGCTAAAATATTTAAAGAGCATATTACAGTGGGATGGTAGATGCTTTGTATATTATCATATAGATGAAGAGAAGCACATTGGGTATGTAGTCTACTATGGTAATTTGGGGGCGATGATAATCCTATTTTAGCTCAAGTAACAAAGCCCTAATGTAGTAGAGTCTAATATAATTATGACGAACCCGACGTGGATAATGGAAGGATGTAGCACTAGTAAGATAGGGCAGAGTACATAGTGGACCTCCAAGATCGCATGGATGTAGACCAACGAATAGTAAGTATTAGATAAAATAGTTTTTAGGACCCATGGATCGGCCATGGTGAAATGTGGGCGTGGACGTCTCATGACATGGAGGTGATTTACGATTGGTATGATCGATATGGTTGAGGATGATCAAATAACATAGACACTGATGAATACACAAATATTGCAGTGATTTGGATAGATAGACACTATGCAGCGAGTAGGCAAACAAATTAGGTAAGCACAGTGGTTGTATGGACTCGTAAAATCCACAAAGGGACAATATATTACAACTTGATAATTACCAGGATATGCTCACAGATAGTGTACAGTGTGGTGATGGAGAATATTCAAATGTGTTATAGATGCAATTGACCGTAGTAAATTACAGCAAAAGATAATGACCAGACAATGCACGATGTATTGGCAGTAGTTTGTAAGAATAATTTTTTCGACTGAGTTGACATGGATGCATTTACATAATTTTTTTACCTAAATAACAAAATGCCACCACGGTCTAAAGAAGCATGCAGTCCATCGATGATGAGTGATTCAAAAGACCTCGAGGGGAGCATCGATCATATGTTGGTAGAGAGGCATGTCATCAATGTAGAGGGGTTACGTGCGTAGTATTATGATAACATAGTTGGGTGTATGATATTTGAAAATATTAAACTCCTAATATACATATCAAGATTAATAAAATAAAAGGGAGTGTAGATAATCCAAAGGCTATGTAAATGGGCATTCACATGATAATAGAGAAGATACAACCTGAATGAATAAAAGCATCGAAATAGGTGGTAGATACATTTGTAAAAATAAATAGAAATAATAACTGGTAGCAGTTACGAATTGGAAAAAACGTTACCACGTGATGAAGAATGAATAATAGACTTGCAAAGAGAAAATGAGGAAAACCAAAGGATAGAAAAGGAAGATCAAACGAAAGCAAATCAGGTGAACCAAAAGAAATAAACAGTTTTTTAAAATCCTATAAATATCCATCGAGGCCAATGAAATAGGGTTGGACCTTTTTCAAGGCCGAGGTTGGATTTTCTTTAAAATGCCACATGCTGGAAGTTTTGGAAAATGATTAAGAAGAAATGGTGATGAGGCCTGGAAATGCCTCATTTTGCACTATGGTTAACATATAAAAACTGCCATATTATTAAATATACAAAGTTAAATTTCCAAATAGTTGATTAGAATATATTAATTGTTAATTGTTTACATGATTTTATGTTAGAAACATTATACCCCTGTTTTGACTATTTTAAGCATTTTACTTGTAAAAGGTCAAAAATGAGTATCATGTCAATTATGATATAAAATGTAGTAAAATTACATTCTAATGGCATTGATAGATTCTTCTCATCTAGAACTACAACTTTTCTTTTTGAATCAAGTCAATCTGAACTGTAGATAAAAAGTTATGAAGGTTACATCATTTTGGAGCCCATGCCTTTTTTTCTAAGTTGTTAACAGGTGCAAATCTGCGTTAATGGGCATATTGGCGGATCTACTGGGAATGATCCAAAGAAATTTAAGGAACAAAATTCATACCAATTATATTTCATAATGTATATAACACATGACCTAAATTTTAAGTTATATGGACAAATAATATGGAAGTTATGGGGCCCACAAAATGACAGTTTCACACTTTTTGACTGCTGGAAATTCTGGTAAAAATCTGTTAGATGCCAATTGACAACAATTATGGGAGTAATTATTGAGGAGTTAAGAGGTAAAAATTTAACCAGATGTAATGCATACAGCCAAGAACATGTGGATAAAATTTTGTGTACATTGGATTTACGAGGAAAAAGTTATAAGCACTCCAAAAGGGTAGCTGGCCATGTTTTGACTATTGTAAAAGAATAGGTGAGGAATTTGTCAATTAAATATGCAGGAAACACTTTGAAATAGATGAGGGAGGCTAGGAGTGACTCTTTCTCCACTTTCCAATACTTACACATGATCTAAATAGGAGCAACTACTCAAAATATTGAATTGCAGGAAATCTAGAAACAGTCATACAAATTCCAACTAGCAATCAATAAATAGCATGGCTTGGAATTTGTCAATTCCAACATGTAAAATCTATAGAATTGGTCTTCTAGGAACGAAGGAATATTGTTTAGTAATTCAAAACCACTTTCTTACACATCTAATGCATTGATAAGTGTAAAACTTTTACACTACCTGATATTCCAAAGTAGCTCCGAAATGAGCAGAACAGGACCAGTTTTGGTCTAAACTATAAAAAAAAATGGTCAAAAAGGTAGCAAATGATGATATGAAGATGGATCTAGCTATATGAGTAGTATTATCACCCCCTCCATTGCATTTTTCCCAATGGATGACACACAACAAGGAAAATGGATATTCTGCAGCATAACAATTTGCTGCATTTCATGAAGACTTCTTTAGAAAAGTTACTAAATCCTTGAAATGCAGCAACATAATGGATTGGCATATGTAATAGAATGTTATAAATAATAGGCTCCCATGTTGGTTGAAATAGGTAGAGAGGTAGAGAAGTAGAGAAGTAGAGAATAAGGATAAGACTTGTGGTAAGAAAGTAAATTTGTGGCAAATTGTAATTTTTAGCAGGTTTTCCTGCAAATATTGTAATGTTGTTTGAGACTAAATAAAGTGCAGGATCTCTCATTCATATTTTGTCCCATTAAATGTCTAAGTGTTTAAGTAGTTAAGAGAGAGTTTTTCTACCTTCTTCTGGAACAGGGGAGCAAGGGCCACTTCCAGGTTTAGAAGAAGGCTTATTGGTGACAGGTTTTTTTGTAACTTTTGCTATAGCAGATTAAGCAGAGACTTGTCATATTTTATTTTCTATTCTTAACTATGTTTTAGTCAATACAAGACATATTTATAGTAGTATATGTGTGTGCATGGTAGCTGACCACTTAGCATAAGTTTTTTTTCTGGTTTTCATCAATTATTTCCAGCATTTTGATATTCTCCATTGTGTGATTAATTAGTTGAGTGTGCATTTCAATTCTGCAATTCTTTTCATTTCTGTTATTTCCATTATACTAGTGCCATTAGAATTAAATTTCTACAAAGTTGTTATTTCTGTCATTTTTATTTTGCAAAGCATAAATAGGTTTTATTCCTGTTATTTTAGATTTTGCAAGGGTAATTAATTTTAGTTTTCTACAACCTTTCCATTTTTGCACTTCTTTAGAAAATGTAATTAAGATTCTAATTTAGTTCATAAAACTAGTTGTGACACCAAAAACCCCCAAAACTGACTTGTCTCATCAATAAAGCCTATTTTTCTGAATGAGATGATTTTCAAGTTGTCTATATCTCATTTTGTATATAGCCTTGGACACCGCCCTAAATTGAAAATTATAATGATTAAATGGTGTGATTGACAAAACTCATCAAATGGTTGGAATGATTTTAGCTGCTATCCTCATCTTGTATGCAAGAAATTGATTTTGAAGGCAATAAAAAATGTGTAATGAATATTTTTCACCACATGCATTGGAATTATGTGAGTATTTTATTTTACATGAATACGGTTGCATTTCTTACATATTTTGATGCATGCTTTACTCCTTAGACTCTCGCCTTGACCAGTCTTAGATTATGTGTATGCAAGTCTAACTTGGTTCTTTTTTTTTACGTTCGGGATCTAATATTTTTTGTAGGATTGGGGAACCATTTACAGTAGCTCTCTTTGGTTATTTTCTACATTTTGTTTCATTTTTTTTAGATTTTTTTATTTATATTTCTCTAACCCTATTTTCTCAAATTTTTAAAACTTCGACAATTAAAATGAAAATCCACAAAAAATAAAATCCAAAAAATAGATGCACGTGTCTCTAGAATGCGCTTTAACATTTCATCTTATGCAATTTCAATTTCATTTTGAAGCCATTTCAAAATTATAAAATTTGTGCAAAGTTGCTATTTTTATAGGTATTTTATAATTTCGGATTTTACATAATTTTATATTTCAAAGGTAAATCATATTTCAAGCTTTGCATATTTGTTTTGCAAGCAATAAATTAACTTTCCTTTATGAAAATCACAATTTCATTAAAGGGGACTGATTTATATGGAATTTCAAAGGCCATTGTTTTTAGAGCAATAAATTGTGATGCAGGAGCATCCAGCAGCATCTGATGTAGAGGCATCAAGATTCGGGAAAGTCAGTGCTGAAGAGTCAGAAGAAGAGAAAGCAGAAGGCAAGGAGGAAGTTCACAGCAAAAACTATCACGATTTCGCTACGTCATGAAATCGTGACAGTTTGTAGGAGAGAGAAAATGCAAGAGAAGGGGCCGCGATCTCGCGACATGTCGTGAAATCGCGACCCGTGAAACAGCAGAGGGCGAGGAGGCAAAAAAGAGTAGCAAAATTGTGACGTCGCGATTTCGCGACATCGTGAAATCATGATAGAAAATGGAAGCGAAGGCGGAGGAGCTGGAAGGTCACGATTTCGTGACATGTCGCGAAATCGCGATGGAGAAGTGCAGCAGACGAGGAAAGTAGATGGGATGTCGCGATTTCATGACATGTCACGAAATCATGACCTCGGAGCGATGGCAGAGTGGAGGCAGTAGAAGTGTCGTGATTTTGTGACACATTGTGAAATCATGACTGTCGCGAAATCATGACTAGAACGAAGCGGATGGAGGGAGCAGCGGGGACGTCGCGATATCGCGACAAGAATTGGAAAACGGTCGAGCAACGAGAGTTGGTCACGATATCGTGACATGTCACGATATCGTGACCAAAAGCACTAGGGAGCGCAGGAGAGCAAAAACATCGTGATATCACGACATGTCGTGATATCGCAACGGAGAGAGAAGAAGGCGACGGAGAAGGACGAGAAAAATATGGTGGGAACCGCGATAGGTGGTATTTTCAAAATTGTTGCAGAATGACACGTGGCACCCAGGGTGCAGTAAATGGTGAACAAATACCAAGAAGCGCGGGAGACAAAAAGGATGGGCGTGCAGGGTATTCTGACAGGGATCAGCCGTAACAGGGCCATGCAAAGTGCGGGTCTTTAATCGGGTTGGTGTCGTAATTTTTTATGAATGTAATTAATCGGGTTGGTGAATCCTTTTAGGTGGGATTTGATGCTTCAGAGGGTCGAGGCCTCTATAAAAACCTAGTTTATTGTATTAGTCAGAGGGTGGTGGATCGGGAAATGCACGTAGAGTGTGGAAGTGCGTAGACCAAACCGAGCACTGGTCCTTGTAAGCCTGCGGGATGTATGCATGTAAATTTTAGATTTGTTAATGAAAAAAAAAAGTAGGGTTTGAGGACGTGTGCATGCTCTGGTGCACCATCAGTGGTATCAGAGTAATGTTCTTGAGTGCGTAAATATATCGTCGGTCATGAGGCAGTTTGCGCTAGGATCTACGGGAGGGTTCTGAGAGATGAGAGAGAGTTTAAGATCCCCGAGCGTGTTAGCAGATCGTCGGCTGTGAGGTAGCTACACCGGATCGGTAAAGCTTTGTAAGAAAAGCAAGGAGAAATGCATTCCCGAAGAAGATGAGACAGCAAGGAAGATATGGTGCCGGAGGAAGAATTCTTAGCTTTGCAGCGACAATTTAAAGCCCTGCAAGAGGAATGGCTCAGCATTAAGTTGTGGGAGCAAGAGGAGAAGTGTAAAAGGCAGGAAGAAAGACAAAAAAAGAGAGATGTCAGAGTGCATTAGAAATTGAAGTTGGAGAAGGCTATAGAGGTGTGCAACAGTGCCGAGACCTGCCCGGAAGAAGGCACAGATTTTTCTATGCAAGAGGAGGAGTTGAAGCAGGCTGTAGAAGAAGTGTGCAGCAGTGGGGAAATATGTCCGATAGAAGACAGAAGCCAGGAGAGAGATTTGGAACAGACTGCAGAGGTAGATATAAGTTTGGAAGTCTTTGCAGGAGGCAGTGACCGGACCAAGCAGAAGTGAAGATCACTTCTCCACATACCCCGGGTGTCTGATGTAGGAGCATCTAGCAGCATCTAATGTAGAGGCATCAAGATTCAGGAAATTCAGTGCTGAAGAGTCGAAAGAAGAGAAAGCAGAAGGCAAGGAGGAAGTTCACAGCAAAAACTATCATGATTTCGCTACGTCATGAAATCGCGATAGTTTGTAGGAGAGAGAAAATGCAAGAGAAGGGGCCACGATTTCGTGACATGTCATGAAATTATGACCCGCGATTTCGTGACATGTCACAAAATCACGACTGTCACGAAATCACAATAGCGAAACAGCAAAGGGCGAGGAGGCAGAAAAGAGTAGCGAAATCGTGACGTCACAATTTCACGATGTCGCAAAATCGTGATAGAAAATAGAAGCGAAGGTGGAGGAGCTGGAAGGTCGTGATTTCGTGACATGTCGTGAAATCGTGACTATCATGAAATCACGATGGAGAAGTGCAGCAGACGAGGAAAGCAGATGGGATGTCATGATTTCGTGACATGTCACGAAATCGTGATTGTCGCAAAATCGTGACCTCGGAGCGATGGCAGAGTGGAGGTAGCAGAAGTGTCACGATTTCACGACACATCACAAAATCGTGACTATCACGAAATCATGACTAGAACGAAGCGGATGGAGGGAGCAGCGGGGACGTCGTGATATCGTGACAAGAATTGGAAAACGGTCGAGCAACGAGAGTTGGTCGTGATATCGCGACATGTCGCGATATCGTGACCAAAAGTGCCAGGGAGCACAGGAGAGCAGAAATGTCGCGATATCGTGACATGTCGTGATATCGCGACGGAGAAGGACAAGAAAAATATGGCGGGAACCGTGACAGGCGGTATTTTCAAAATTGTTGCAGAATGACACATGGCACCCAGGGTGCAGTAAATGGCAGACAAATACCAAGAAGCATGGGAGACAAAAAGGATGGGTGCGCAGGGTATTCTAACAGGGATCAACCGTAACAGGGTCGTGCAAAGTGCGGGTCTTTAATCAGGTTGGTGTCCCAATTTTTTGTGAATGTAATTAATCGGGTTGGTGAATCCTTTTAGGCTGGTTTTGATGCTTTAGAGGGTCGGGGCCTCTATAAAAACCCAGTTTATTGTATTAGTCGGGGGGTGGTGGATCGGGAAATGCACGCAAAGTGTGGAAGTGCGTAGACCAAGCCGAGCGCTGGTCCTTATAAGCCTGCAAGTTGTATGCATGTAAATTTTATATTTGTTAATGAAAAAAAAAATAGGGTTTGAGGACGTGTGCATGCTTCGGTGTGCCATCAATGGTATCAGAGCAATGTTCTTGAGTGCGTAAAGAGATCGTCGGTCGTGAGGCAGTTTGTGCCAAGATCTGCAGGAGGGTTCTAAGAGAGGAGAGAGAGTTTAAGATCCTCGAGCATGTTAGCAGATCGTCGGCTATGAGGCAGCTACATCGGATCGGTAAAGCTTTGTAATAAAAGCAAGGAGAAATGCATTCTCGAAGAAGCTGGGACAGCAAGGAAGATATGGTGCCGGAGGAAGAATTCTTAGCTTTGCAGCGGCAATTTAAAGCCCTGCAAGAGGAATGGCTCAGCATAAAGTTGCGGGAGCAAGAGGAGAAGCGTAAAAGGTAGGAAGAAAGACAAAAAAGAGAGATGCCGGAGTGCATCAGAAGTTGAAGTTGAAGAAGGCTGTAGAGGTGTGCAGCAGTGCCGGGACCTGCCCGGAAGAAGGCACAGATTTTTTTGTGCAAGAGGAGGAGTTGAAGCAGGCTGTAGAAGAAGTGTGCAGCAGTGGGGAAATCTATCCGATAGAAGACAGAATCCAGGAGAGAGAGTTGTAACAGACTGCAGAGGCAGAGATAAGTCTGGAAGTGCTGCAGGAGGCAGTGACCGGACCAAGCAGAAGTGAAGATCACTTCTCCATGTACCTCGGGTGTCTGATGCAGGAGCATCCAACAGCATCTGATGTAGAGGCATCAAGATTCAAGAAAGTCAGTGTTGAAGAGTCAGAAGAAGAGAAAGTAGAAGGCAAGGAGGAAGTTCACAACATAAAATGTCACAATTTTGCTACGTCGTGAAATCACGACAGTTTGTAGGAGAGAGAAAATGTAAGAGAAGGGGCCGCGATCTCGCGACATGTCACGAAATCATGACATGTCACGAAATCATGATTGTCGTGAAATCACGATAGCGAAACAATAGAGGGTGAGGAGGCAGAAAAGAGTAGAGAAATCATGACATCATGATTTTGCGATGTCGCAAAATCATGATAGAAAATGGAAGCGAAGGCAGAGGATCTGGAAGGTCACGATTTCGTGACATGTCGTGAAATCGTGACTGTCGTGAAATCACGACGGAGAAGTGCAGCAGACGAGGAAAGCAGATGGGATGTCACGATTTCGTGACATGTCACGAAATCACAACTATCACGAAATTACGACCTCAGAGCGATGGCAGAGTAGAGGCAGCAAAAGTGTCATGATTTCACAACACATCGTGGAATCGCGACTATCATGAAATCGTGACTAGAATGAAGCAGATGGAGGGAGCAGCGGGGACGTCACGATATCGCGACGTCGTGATATCGCGACAAGAATTGGAAAACGGTCGAGCAACGAGAGTTGGTCACAATATCATGACATGTTGCGATATCACGACCAAAAGTGCCAGGGAGCGCAGGAGAGCAAAAACATCGTGATATCGTGACGGAGAGAGAAGAAGGCGATAGAGAAGGACGAGAAAAAGATGGCAGGAACCGCGACAGGCGATATTTTCAAAATTGTTGCAGAATGACACGTGGCACCCAAGGTGCAGTAAATGGTGGACAAATACCAAGAAGCGCGGGAGATGAAAAGGGTGGGCACACAGGGTATTCTGATAGGGATCAGCCGTAACAGGGCCGTGCAAAGTGCGGGTCTTTAATCGGGTTGGTGTCCCAATTTTTTGTGAATGTAATTAATCGGGTTGGTGAATCCTTTTAGACGGTATTTGATGCTTAAGAGGGTCGAGGCCTCTATAAAAACCTAGTTTATTGTATTAGTCAGGGGGTGGTGGATCGGGAAATGCACGCAGAGTGTGGAAGTGCGTAGACCAAGTCGAGCGCTGGTCCTTGTAAGCCTGCGGGCTGTATGCATGTAAATTTCAGATTTGTTAATGAAAAAAAAAAGTAGGGTTTGAGGACGTGTGCATGCTCCGGTGCGCCATCAAATTGACATCTCTTTATGAAAATCAATTTCATTAAAGAGGGATAATTTATTTATCATATCAAAGGCTTCTACATTTTAAAGCTAGTATTTTTATTGTTTTATTTCACAAAGCAAGCTAAAATGAATCATTTCATCATTTAAGATTCACATCTAGAGATAGATTTTAATCTTTTATTTTATGCTTAAAATAGGTTTTAATGCAAGATAAAACTTTTTTAAAAATTTGCTTAACCAAAAGAAGATAAAATCTACCTAAAAAACTCCAAAATAAAATGAACTAAGGTTTTACATCGTGGTCATATGAGGGCCAATCACATTTTTATCTTCTTTTAAGTTTCATGAACAATCACTAGTATAGCAATAAAATAATACCAACACAGGCCCCTTGTTAACAATTATTTGCAATCACTAAGGTATTCCTAGCACTTATTTGATACATATTCACAAGATTACAAGCACACATTAAGTAAAAGGAACCTTGGAGAAATTTCTATTTATTTGCAAGAGAGGGTTTTCTAATCAAAATCTTGACTATGATGGTGATTTTGCAATTGGGAAAAATTTCCACTCAACAGTACATAGTCCTAGGTAAACCCACAATGAAATCCATGTAGATTACCTACCATTTCTGCATAGGTACATCATGTGGGTAAAATTTCCCTACTAGGTGGAAGGTTATGTGTAAGGGGTCAGATCCAAAATATATTTATAAAAATAGGGTGAATAAATTTTGAAATAGAGGCAAATAATATCCAAAATCATATAAAAGAGATGGTAAATTTTCTTTTTTTCTAAAAAATTACAAAAGTGTGGCAAATTTTTTATAATATTTCAAAAAATTGATGATAGGCAGAGGATGATAGATAGTGGATGATGGACGGTAAAAAATTAGATGATAGGCAATGGATGGTAGGCAATAAAAATTCATACGATAGGTAGTAGACAATAGATAACAAAAAGTGGATGATAGACAAACAACACAAGAAATCAAATAATAGAACAACAAAACAAATTGGATGACATATAGCAAAAAATTGGATGATATGTAGTAATATTAACTATATGATAGATAGGTCCGAGGTGTAGACAAATTGGTTCATCCAAACCCCATAAGGGGGACGGATGTCCAAGGTTCAAATCTCGGGCCTCACTGGACTAAACGCTTGTCCCTTTCCTAGTGCTTTCAACGGTGTAAAAGGTTTAAAATAATTGTGGCATGGGAGTTATAGGGGTAGACTGTGCGAAGATCTGTGTGGCGACTTCTGGGGCGAACAACATAGAATACTATGGTAGCCATAAAATTTGGATAGCCTACCCAGATTCGTGGCAGCTATCGATTCCACCATGTTAAAAAAAAACTATATGATAGATAGAAAAAAGTAGGATGATAGACAACAAACAAATAGGATGATAGACAACAAAAAATAGGATGACAAACAAAAAAAAGTAACTAGACGAAAAACAACAAAAAATATGGTGATAAAACAAAAAAAATAGGATGACAAAAAACAAAATAAATCAGATGACAAACACCAAAAATAGGATGACAAACTCTAATTTTTTATGCCTGACATCTAGTTACTTTTGTTGTTTGTCATCTAGTTATTTTTTTTATCTATCGTCTTGCTTTTGCTATCTTTTATTCGGTTACTTTTGTTGTTTGTTATTTGGTTAATTTTGATGTCTGTCATCCAGTTACTTTTATTATCTATCATTTTTGTAAACATACACCCATTACCATCACCTACAAATGTTCCAATTAAATGCTATCACATGTCATAATGCTACAACATATCAAACGTGCATTTACTTCATAGATGCAGGTTTCTATAAAAAGACATAAATAGTTGTTTTAATATTTTTTCCCTCATAACATAGATCAAAGTAGCAAAAATCCCTCAAAAATTTTCCCCCACAACCCAGATCAAAGCAGTTACATCTATAGCACAAATAAGACATCCACACTACCCTAAGTCCTCATCCTTCCAAATGGTTAGCTCTTCCTCTCATATTCCTTCAAAGTTTTCCTTCAAAAAATATCTTTACCCTAACATTTCCAATATTTTGAACACACTTGAACATGATACCTCATGGGTTGAACACTCTAGTCTTGTAGGATTGATAAAAATTGCGTAGTACAAAATCGATATTGGTTTGTTGTAAAGTATTGTTAACTCCTACAAAGATGATGAGTCCATTGTCTAGATGACCATTGACAACAAGAATATTTCTTTTACAGTGAAACATTCAAACATGCAGATACTAACAAGGATGCCATACAAAGATGCTTAACCCATCACAAATCAATACATTATGAGCGATGATGATAAAACATACCTAGAGACCAATTACGGTATCTCAACAGAATTTTTGAGAGGTATAACTTTGCATATTTCAAATATTATTTTTTGTAAGAGTTAATTTTGTCTTATAATGTTGTCCTATAATTTTCAACTAATAATATTATCCTATAACTTTTTTGCAGTCCACTCTACTAAGTTGAGAAGGGGCTTAAATTTTGCAAGTGTTTCAAACAAGTTTCTTCAGGCTTGCATTGAATTCTTCAAAAGTAATAGAATGATAAACAACAAAAGAAATCATATGACAAAAAACAAAAATAGAATGATAGACTCTAGTTTTATCTATCTATCATACATTTACTTTTTTTGTTTGTCATCTAGTTACTTTTGTTGTCTATCATCTTTCTTTTGTTATCTTTCATTCAGTTACTTTTCTTGTCTATCGTTCAATTACTTTTGATGTCTATCATCCAATTATTATTTTTGTCTATCATTTGTTTAAACATGCATCCATTATTGTCACCTACAAATTTTCTAATTAAATGTTTCCATGTGTCGTAAATGCTACCACTTATCAAACATGCATTTACTTCACACATGCAGGCTTTTATAAAAGGCATAAACCATTATTTTTATGTTTTTTCCTCCATAACACAAATCAGAAGAACAAAAACCCCTCAAACCTTTTCCTCCATAGTACATATCAGAGTAGTAGACATCTACAACATAGATCAGACATCCACACTACCCTAAGCCCTCATCCTTCCAAATGGCTAGCTCTTCCTCTCCTATTCCTTCAAAGGTTTTCTTCAAAAAAAATTCTTTACCGTAGCATTTCCAATATTTTGAATGCACCTGGATATGATACCTCATGGGTTGAAAACTCTAGTCTTGTGGGATTTATAAAAATTATGTAGTACAACACCAATATCGGTTTGTTGTAAATTATTGTTAGCTCTTACAATGATGACGAGTCCATTTTCTAAATGACCATTGAAAACAAGAATATTTCTTTCACTGTGAAACCTTCATATATGTAGAGACTAATAATGCTACCACAAAAGGATGCCCAACCTACAATAAATAAATACATTTTGAGCGACAATGACAAAAGATAACTAGGGACCAACTACGATCTCTCAACTGAATTTTTGAGAGGTATAACTCTATGTCTTTTTTGTAAGAGTTAATTTTGTCTTATAATATTGTCCTATAATTTTCAACTAATGATGTTGTCCTATAATTTTTTTTCAAATCACTCTACTAAGTCAAGAAGGGGCTTAAATATTTCAAGTGTTTCAGATAAGTTTCTTCGAGTTTACATTGAATTCTTCCAAGCGAGAATTATTTTACAAGGAGGAACTATAGACATTCCATTATGGTCATTGGCTTTTTTGGTTCAATAGCTTTAGAGAAACAAATTTGACTAGAGCACCTACATTTTGAACTACATTAAACAAAATCTCTTCAATGCTCGTAGACAACCGAATGCATGTGTAAGAACCACCAATTTTAGTATTTACTTTTTTTATAAAGCCTATTAAATTGTGCAAGATACCCCACCTCCTACCTCAATGCACCCTAGCTTGATCACTATTGGTTTGATAGTCCAACAACTGTAGGTAAAATTATATTTTTAAATAAACTCAATATTCTTATTTTTTAAATATTAATTTGTGCTTGAATGCAAAGAAAAGCATCCACCTCTTCTACTTGAAGGGAGGTCGCCATAAGGGGTCACATTCAATAAGCCACTAGATATTCTAATATGTAGTCAGAATTGACACTAATGGTTGCAATATCTATAAAAAATATTAGGTCTTCCTCACCTCTTTCTCATGCACCTCCATTAATTTCATAAAATATTTTGGTTGATGTTGAACGAGTCGACCAACCCTCACATGCAATAGGTAACCTTACTATTTGAGACTATTGTTTAATATTATAATTAGTTTAATGAATTTTTTTTATGTTTTCAAAGCAACATCAAATGGATCCATCAATGAGGATGAAATCGGCTATATAGATCACATATTCCTTTGGTAAGTGTAGTTTTTTTTTTTGAATTTACATGGTGGAATCGGTAGCCGCCACGAATCCAAGCAGGTTGTCTAGATTTTTATGGCCACCACATTATTTTGCATTGTCCACCCCGAAAGCTACTACACAGATCTTCGCGTAGTCCGCCCCTATAACCACCATGCCACAATCATTTTAAACCTTTTACACCGCTAAAAGAACCTGGAAAGGGACAAGCTTTCAGTTCGACGAGGCCCGATATTTGAACCTTGGACCTCCGCCCCCTATGGGGTTTGGATGAACCAATTGGTCTACACCTCGGACCTCTTTGGTAAGTGTAGTTAAACTATATTTAATTTTATTGCATTTTTTTTACAATAGTTTTAAATAAAAATTTTAATATAAAATTTTATAGGCGAATCAGTTGAATTAATCCATAGAAGTAGATAAATGATGCTTCCACTACCTCAACCACAACAACCATTGATGAGAGGTCAATAACACATGCATGGAAAACAATTCCTTTCTCCAATGGGTTAGGGATGAGCACTACTTCAGACACAGGTTGTGTTATATTTCTCGACATTTTCCCTTGGAAATATCTCAAGTATGTCTAGCATTTAAAAATTGCCTAATCCTCCCCTTGACGATGATTATCTTTTTCAAGGCACCATTCTAGAATATTTGCCTTTCAAGGCCACTTATGTGCTTCAAGATATGTAAAAGTGTAATGAAGCACAACAGACTATCGGGTTAGCTACCACTGCACTTAGCTCATCCCCTACCCATCAAACCACCACCCCTCATCCTCTCACTAGTGATGAGAAAGTTAATTTTTTGGACGATATTTTATTAGCTTATAACTGTGAAGTAAAAATTAAAGATAGCCTTCTTTAGATATTGAATAATTAAGAGATTGGGAATAGCAGGAAAAAGTTTTGATCAAAGAAATAAATGCCCCATATAAAAACTTTTCTAAAAGATAATACATTTTTTCATTGGTGGAGAATGAACCACAAAAGCTTGATTTTTTGTTACATGAGGCTAAATCTAGCAATGTGAATGCTACCTCAAATTACAATGATGAAAATCTAAATATTATGTTGAATAGGTTAGAAAACCTCAATGTCGAAGCTCGGACATTTTTCAACCAATGCACTACTGATAAGAAAAAATAGAAGTTGTATAAACTACAAGAGATATTCCTGATGTAAGTCATATGTTTTATGTGTAAGAGAATTTTATTCTTTTTAACATATATTTTGTTTATTTATACTAACATATTTTACATCTCTTTTGCAATCTAATTTTGAATACCTGAAGAAGTGAACAACATGAAAGTTTATTTAAAAACCTAAAAAATAGTTTGCAAGCAACTATCAAATTAAAAGAACGAATGCAATACAAAATAAATGAAAACAATACCTTCAAGAAGATCATCAAAGAAAATAGTTTGGATCATAAAATTTTGCTTAAACAAAAGGAGAAAGAAATGGGTACAACATTGCAAGAAGATCTTGTAAAATAATACTGAGTATTCTTAGTCGGTTTGAACATAGTAAAAGAAGGTCTATTAAGAGCAGGTGCACTACAAGAGGAAATCGTTGAGGAAACACAATATCAACCTCAATAAAATCCAAAAGATGCTTCACGCACCCAATATATTGAGAATGTTAAGAAGAAATCTCAATAATTAATTATAACTTTTGTTGTATAATAGTCAATAATTTTGTAAATTATAAAAATATGCTTTCAAATTAATAAAAGAGACTTTTTCAGAAATTGTGTATTGTGTTTCTAAAATTTTATTAATTTATTTACCATTAAAACCATAGAATTTTAAAAATAATGATGTTTTAATTTGTTAATGTATATGCAATAAACGATTGCCAATTATAAATGAAATGCTAGTCAAGATGGACATAGGTAAAAACTTATCTTCTATTTTATAAAAACTTTTTAAATGACTAGATTGTAATACATATATTTTCTTAGTCATAAAGGCTTTATAAAATACACATATAATATAAAAATTAAATATCATAGATAGATAAACCAATAACAAGGCTTAAATATAAAACATACAATTTCATGAACATATGTAGAATCAAATTATAGGGCTATGATATTAAAAAAAATTATGAACGTATACAAAAATTCTAATAACACGTCTATAATATAAAACATACAATATTTTGAAAATAGACACAATCTAATAACAACGATATGATATCAAAACAAAAATTTAATGAAAATATATACATAATTAAATAAATTTCAAATTTTTAGTAAAGCAAAAATCCACTTTTCAAAATCTAGTAGAAAAATAATAACAAATAATATGAAATATATTAAACTTTTAAAATATTCCATATATTACAATGAAGGAATCTAAAAAAAATACTTTTTGGATTGTTCAAAATCATTTGTACGCATATCTAAACTTTATGTATCTATAACCTGATCACTACAAGTATCATTATCCTCATCATCAGGAGTATTCATGGTACCTATTCTGTCTACTAGAGATTTAAAACATGTCAAAGCTCTATCATAAGGATAGTATTCCACCTCATAGGTTGACACATATACTCTCAAACAATCTTCCAAATTTTTATCCAACCTATTAGGAACTTTAGATTTTATAAAAAAAATGCACTAAACACCCTTTCATCTTTCACACATCCCAACATCATCAATTGATATAATTCATATAAATGAAAATATTCCTTGATCGTATCTTGTAAAAACTACTAGGATACAATTTTTTTTACAATCATGTAACAGAACCTGGCTCACAATGGTTAGTCAATCATGAAACTTGACTAACCATTGTCATTCCAAAATAGTTTGATTTTTTTATCAAAAGATCTTTATTGATAATACCATTGACTTCCACACATTTAGTGAAATGCTTAATAAGAGTGCCCATGTATTTGAGAAAAAAATCACTTATATTTTTGTATTCAATACAAGCATCCTAGAACATGGGGTTAACCACATCCATAACCTCAAACAATTCATCACTTTGAAAATGGTCTCTTATTTCTCTTGTCAAGGTTTTTTCTATTTTTCTTAGTTTAATCTTTGTATTGTGTATAACTACATCAAATCGATTGTATGTTATGGGTATTTGTTCAACTTCATTTGTAGCTATATTTGATCACTTTTAAAAACAATATAAAGTTATATCCTTTCTATGGACATTAATACAAATATAAACATTTATGTTGAACTCAAAAATATTTTAGGATCATGGATGTTTGTTAAATTTCTCTAACTCTCAAACATTGGATCCATAAAACTTTCACCAAACATGTACAACATATCAATAAGCATACATATTTTTTTTCTCATCCTGATGAAATCCACAATATAAATTGATCTTTGTTGTACAATTTTAATCAAAGTATTCATTTCTTCCAACATTGGATGAATACCATATAATGTGAGAAGTGTTTCCATGTCATTCATAAGGAATAATAAATATTTAGCCTTAATAATTGCCCTACGATTTATGTACATAAACCTTGCTAAGGATTGATATTCTTTGAAAACTCTATATGCCAATTGAAACAATGAATTTCACCTAGTATATTCATCTTTTAACATTTTTTACCTTTAATAACTCCTAATGCAATGTATTTAAACTCTACAAATATTTTTAGACTGCAAAAAAAATAAGCATGAATTTCATGGGCAAGTTCTTCCACTCTCTCGACATTTTAAAATGTGCTCATAATTTTGTATGCAAGATTCATTCTATGATCCATGCAATGAATAGGGATCAAATATGGGATAATTGATATATGTAGTCAAACACAAAGACCATTCTTGTATCCTTTCATTGTAGCAACACCATTAGATCTAGCACATATTAACTTAGTGGCTATTTTTATATCATTCTCCTACTATGTCCTTTAAATTAGTTATGACAACAATTTAAAGGTTTTCTACATTACAATTTTCTACCATATTATGTAGTGCAAGTAAATGAGGTTGCCCTAAATGATTTTCCAATGTGTAAAAATACATGCAAACATAAAATGTGTTGTTTTTTTTTTTTAATTTACATGGTGGAATCGGTAGCCACCACGAATCCGGGCAGGCTGTCCAGATTTTATGGCCGCCATAGTATTCTGCGTTGTCCACCCTAGAAGCCGCCACACAGATATTCACGTAGTCCGCCCCTATAACCACCATTCCACAATCATTTTAAACCTTTTACACCACTAAAAGCACCAGGAAAGGGACAAGCGTTCAGTCCGGCGAGGCCCGAGATTTGAACCTTGGACCTCTGCCCCCTTATGGGGTTTGGATGAACCAATTTGTCTACACCTCAGACCTCACAAAATGTGTTATTAAAAACAATTACCTCATCAATTGAAAGTGAAATAAATTTGGTATGTTTCACTTTCTCTCTAAGGCCCTCCTGCTCAACCAATGAGAGACATTTTATCATTTTTCAACCACTTTGATCTAAAAAATGGGCAATGGAAAGGTTTTGCACATCCACTAGTTGAAATATATGATTATAATAAATGAAATCAGATATAGGTCTACCATTTTTAATAATAGTATATACAACAACAAACTACAAACTTTTTGAAGCTAAAGTGGTCTTATGATTTTTTTGAAATTGGGCTTGAATCCTTCCACCCTGTTTAACCAAAGTTTGTTGTTGTTTCAATTATTTTTCATATTCTTGTGCATATATGACATGTAAAAATTTTGATGTGTCCTTCCACATTATTTTATTAGTTGTTCCATCACTTTCTTTTACTATTAGATAAACTTTTCCACAATTTTTTTCTATTGTATCAATATTAAGTTGCATCCTATGATCCTTTTTGAGTTTTCAACTATAAATAATGTATCTACATTCTATTGGTATATCATTAATATTCTCTAGCTACATTGGTTAAATAAATGGATATGTTGATGATCATTCAAGCTAAAATATTCTTCCAATAGTCCATCTGGTTAACTTTCTATATTTAGATTTCTTAGTAGAATATTCCATAAAAGTTGGGATTGTAAGAGAAGGATCGTTTTCTTTTTCTTTTGGCATGTTAGTTTCAGGAATCTCTTCATATTTTTGTTGCATTTTTCTAAAACAAATTTCATGTGTGGGAATTTCATCATTGAAAATATCTTGAAGTGGAGGTATATCAAGGTCAACAATGTTTTCTATATACAAAGGTGTTCCATATCATTTTTTGATGTAAAAACACATTCTCTTAAAGAATTAACAGAATATAATTTTTCAAACAAAAAAAAAACTAATAAATAAACATTGGCCAAAGCATATCTTGATGAAGAAAGGCATTATATAAAAAATTAATAGTATACAAAAATTAACTATGTAGTAGGTAAAAGATGTTTGTACCTTAAATTTGTGCAGATACCAATGGTTGACTAGATTTTGATATATGATGAAAGTATTTAATATGTTATTTTTATAAAAATATCGGTCTCCCTTATTTACATTACCAAAAAGTACCGTTTTACCTCTATAAATAAAAAATGAACATGAACATGATGTTAAAAAAATATGAAAATTCCTTTTTTTATCAAAAAATGAACATGATGTTAAAAAATGGTGAAAGTTCTAAAACTGGTAAAAAGGATTATTGCTCATGCAAATCCCCTACTACCTATCATCTCTTCTTTTAGCTAATATTCTCTCTGTCTCTACACTATCAATCATCTCTATTTTCATATGATTGTCTCTTCTCATTCCATTTGTCTATCACCTATTTTATCATTAGGTAGTGCTTGTTTTCCTTATGTCTATTACCTACTCTATTTGTCGATCACCTTTATTTTTTCTATTGTTTATCATATTTTCTATTAGCTAACCTCCCTTATTTCTCTATTGTTTTTCATCTAATCTTTTAAGCACTCACCTTTGCTTCTCACTATTGTCTATCACTTCTATTTCTCATCCTTGTTTCCCTGTTATCTATCACCTACTCTTTTAGTCGATCATATTTATTTCCCTATTGTCTATTGTATTCTCTACCAGCTAATCTCCCTTTATTCCTTGTTGTCTATTGTATAATCTATTCATCAATTATCCTTTTCTTTCTTTTTTCTACCACCTATTCTATTAGTTGCTCACCTCTACTTCTTGTTGTTTTCCATTGCCTACTCTATCAGTCAATCATCCTTGTTTCTCCTCTATCTATCACCCACTCTATCAGTCGATCTCATTTTTTTCTTTATTTTTCATCTATTTCATCAAAAAATCATCCTTATTTTTCCTATTGTTTATTATCTACTCTATTAGCTGATCATCCTTGTTTTATCAAATTATGTCATCTTGATTGTTTTTGTTGTCTATCACCTATTTCATTAGGTGATCACCTTTGCTTCTTACAATTGTCTATTGCCTATTCTATCAGTAAAACATCCTTGTTTCTCATATTTTCTAATATCCATTCTATTATTTTATCACCTCTACTTGTTGTTGTTTTTTATCATCTCTATTGTCACCCACTCATTTTTCATTGTTAAATTTCATTTTTTGTTGCTATTGGTTTTTTGTTGTTGTTGGTTTTTTGTTGCTACTTTGTTACTGCTAGTTTTTTGTTGTTATAGGTTGTTTTTCAAGGACAATAAATGTTTTAAATGTATGAGTATAGTTGAAACATTACCTATATATAGTGGTGGTATAAGAGGTAAATTTGAAAAGATAAATAATTTTATTTATAATTTGAAGGAAAAAATTTCCATGATTAGGTGAGAGTGGTTGGCGATTTAAAATAAAAAATTTTAAATTGTTATCAAAGTGAGGCAAACCAACCCTAAAAAATGTTTTTCTCCCTAGAATTTTGGGCATATGAACCGATGTCCAAGGTCCCCATATTCACCAATTTCTAATTTTTAAAATCCTAATATTCATGAATGAATTATGATTCGACGCTATGCATAACCCTAGCTAGGTGTCAATGTTTTGCCTTCACATTTTGGAACTTTAAACATCTTGCAATTAAACTAGTGATATCTTGCTTCTTTCCAACCCAATAGAAGGTATTTTTCATGTTTTCCCTCATTTTTACCCTCTCATATGAGTAGAATAGGGATAATTATGTGCCTCTTGCATAATCAATCTCCTTAGATCACCAATTTTGGGTATAACTACCCTATCTTTAAAGCATAAAAGTCCATATTTTATGTTAAAATCCTTATTCTCTTTAGGATTTCCCTTGGTCTTATCATGGATTTCTATGAAATATGGGTCTTGTAGTTACATTTCCTTGATCCTATCCATAAAATATATATGGATTTATATCAATGTAGTTATGTACCTACTTCTACTCAAGCCATCTACAACCTTATTCTCCTTCCCTTTGATATACTCAATATCAAAGTTGTATTTAGCTAGTAACTCTACCCATATTCTTTGTCATGTGTTTAGCATAGTTTGGATATAGATATAACTTAGACTTTGATGGTCTATCCTTATCTTGAATGGTCTACCCAAGAAATAATATCTCTAGACCTTTAGGGCATACACCACTACTACCAATTTTAGATCGTTCAAAGAAAATTTTATCTCATGCTTCTTAATTTTTTTGGACCCATAGGTCAATGTAGCCTCTTCCTATTACAATACCCCACCCCATACTTCTAGGTAATCATTTATACACATGGTAAAATTCCCAAGAGGATCTGGTATCTTGAGAATCAATGTCATTTTTAACTTATTTTTTAGAGCCTCAAATGCAACCTCACACTTATCTATCCATTTGAACTCTTTTCTCTTTTTTCTAAAGATTGGTGATTGAATAGGTAACCTTAGAGTAATCTCTAACAAAATTCCTATAATAGCCAGTGATTCCCATAGAACTCCTAAATTTTATCACATTTATTGGCAGAGGCCAACTTAATACAACCTCCATTTTTTGGGGGTCCACAACAATTCCCTTTGTGAAGATGATGTACCCTAAATATTGCACCTATGAGGTATAAAACTCACACTTGGATAACTTTCCATATAGCTGATTCTTCCTTAGAAATTCCAATACTAACCAAATATGGTGGTTGTGTTCCTCTTTAGTATGAGAATAGATTAGAATATCATCCAAGAATACCAAGACAAACCAGTCCAGATATTTTCTGAACACACTGTTCATCATATTCATAAAAGTTGCTAGCTCATTTTTTAGCCCAAATTATAGTATTGTGAACTTGTAGTGCCCATATTTGTTCTTCAAGGATATCTTAGGGGTATTTTCTTCTTGAATACTTAACCGATGATACCTCGATCTTAGATCTATTTTTGAGAATCTGGTAGCATCCTTTAGTTGATCAAAGAGGTAATCTATCTGTCATAAAGGATATGTTATTCTTTATGGTTACCTTATTCAGCTTTCTATAATCTATGCATAGCCTCAAGGAACCATCCTTATTTTTTACAAATAATAAAATAGCATCCTAAGGTGACATACTAGGTTTGATCAGACCCTTTTCTAACAATTCTTATAGTTGCACCTCCAAATATTACAAGTCAATTGGGATCATCCTATAAGGTATCTTTGAAATGGGTTCAGCCCCTAGCATTAACTCTATAGTGAAGTTAAATTTTCTTTTAGGGATAGACCTAGAAGATATTTAGGAAATACATTTCAAAACTCATGGAGTATTGGATATTTATTGAATACTTCTTCATCTCTCTTTTCTCCAGTCTTTCCATAGATCTTTACTACATATAGCATACCACATATTTTAATGGCTTTATTATACTACATAGCTGAAATCAAGTGAGGTTGAAAATAACCTTGTCCTCTTTGTACTATCACTCTCCTCTTATCCTTATTTTTGTAATCCAACAACCTATCCTAGAATTTGATTAAGGCTCCATGATCCTTCAGCCAATCCATCCCTAGGATAATATCAAAAGCATGAAGAGGTACCATATAAAGGTTCCATATAGTGGATCCATTGGGTAGATTATTCTATGTTGTACGTAAACATTTATCCACCGAGTAAGTTTGACTAGAACCATACTAGAATTTAGACCTTGTGCCAAAAATCTAGGTCTTTCTAGTATATCCCTGATAATACTACTAGAAATAAAAATATTTATAGCTCCAAAAACTAAAACCACTTACCACTTACCAGCATTAGATTTCTTTATCCACTTGGATTCCTGGTGGTCATAAAACCTTGGTGTTATTGATCTATTTTTCTACTTGACTAAAAACATTGAGGGAAAAATTTAGCATAGTGAGGACCTCTATAGGTATAGCACCCTATCCTAGGCATATTATTTCTTATATTTTCCTTCTTATTGGTCTTAGGTCCTTCTCATAAACTCTTCCTTTGTTTGGTAATCCTTTCTAGTATTACTTGATTTTGATCCATTTGACCTTGTAGTGATCTTACTAAATATGTCAAATGCCTCACTTCTCCTTGAAGTATTTTTAGTATAGAAGTATCACTAGTCATGCCCTCATCAAAGTCCTTTGAATTTCCAACATCTTTGTTGGATGCTTCTGCTCTCCTAGTTGTTTTACAAATATTTATTGCTCTTCTATTTATCTTACCTAAGTCCTTCTTTACCCTAGGCATTTTTGGGGAGCATAATTCAATATCATTCTATATATTTGGTAACATTTTTAGAGGATCTTAATATAGGTGTCATATCCTATCCACGAAAGGAGTTGGATAAGTTACAATTCTCCCTCAATTGTACTTATAATTGGTTAGCTTCATTATCCTCATGAAATAATGTAAATATTATCACTCAATTCATAATTTTTAGGGCCACACTTACCTTCTTGTAAGGTGCCTAACCCAAAGTTACACATAAAGTCACGTCTCAACCTAGACACACTCCATAGAAGATTCTAACCCTATGACCTAGAACTTTGATACCAACTGTAACAACCCAAAACTACCATCCCATTCTTATTTTAAAGGAATGATCACAAGTAAAGTTTCACAAGGGAGAAATCCTTTGTTTAATTATCTTAGCATACAAGGCTTCACCATATTTGAGATCCAAGTTATTGTAGATGACACTCAATGGATAGGAGTGGCCAACTCCTATATTTTTTGGAGTTCACATTACTAAACCTACAAGTTTAAATGATGCCAATAGTGGTCCCCCCATCTTTTCCATACCCTCATTGGCATAGGACCATGTGACCACAACATAGGTATTATCCTGTATGACCCATAACACTTAAAAGGGGATTTTTAGTCCTTAATCCAAATCTAAGTCCATCTAGGTAGGTTAATCAAGCATAGAGCCCTTGTTCTTAGTTACCACACCTCTATAGTCTAACTAAGGTTATTGCCACTTCATCAAAAACTAACATGATCACCCAATCCTACATGTTCAAGGGATCACCACTACTAACTTGTGAATGGTTCCACAACTCCTAGTTGGGATACACCTGATCCTACTCATTCAAGGTGTAACAATTCACAAGAACCCTGGCTATTGTATTCACACAACTCATTATAGGTTTATTAGTTTCTAGCTATTGCATTATTGTAACTCTTAAGACTCATATATTCTTGGTTATTGAATTCATGTAACTCCTCCTAAGATTGGACTTTATTGTTTATAAAAGGAAATTCTAACCACCCCAAGGATAAAAAAACTTTGCAACATTTCCCTTAAAGTAAGCAAATGTACTTTACATAATATTAAGCAAGACATAATCCATAAAATTTGAAATGCTATATTACATACACAAGGATTCCTTTTAACCATAAGCCAAATTATGCATATTTCAAATGCTTGACATAAAGCTTTAAATCAAAATATTTCTAATAACAATGTTACATAAAATTATAACCCAAGTATTTCACATTAGCAAGTGAAATCATTCACTACTAACTATACAAAGTAAAATATTTTCAAAAACACCATCATATATAAATTTAAACAACCAAATTTTTTAGTTTGTACAATAATTTGGGTTTACAAAATCCTTGAACAAAACATTATTTTACATAGCTTTTGTTTCTTTTTCCAAATTGACTATACATTTTAGAATCTATGAAGCCAAGATCTTCAAGTCATCTATAAATTGCAGCTCCTTTCTTGATAGGGTATCCATCCTCGGTTTATTTTAAGGATCATGACATCTCTATATGCAATGCATATTTAACATGCCATTTTCACATTGCAAACATCCATGGATTAAACAAATAAACAATACTACCAAGAAGAGAATATCATACTTCTATCTATAATGATTCCTTAACCCATAAGAGTCCCAGTTATCAATATAATTGTTTCTCTTTCAGAACCCACATACAATAGTACATCTTATATAAGAGAATCCCATATTGCTCTTTATAATAATTCCTTAACCCATAAGAGTCTCAAGAATCACTATAATAAATTCTATTTCAAAACCCACATACAATAATACTTCATATAAAAGAGAATCCCACACTTTATTTATAATAATTCCTTAACCCACAAGTGTCTCAAGAATAACTATAATAGTTTCTCTTTCAAAATCCACATATTATGTTTCATTTTATTAAACTACCCTTTTTAAAGCAAGAAAATACATTCCAATTTTTATATTGAAAAAACCTCATCCTCTTATACTAATATAATGAAAGTTTCATCTTTAAAAGGATATAACATCTCACATAAGTAAATCTCTAAATAAAAATACATCCTCTAACTTTTCTATGATATAGAGATACTTCATCTAACATAATTAAAAAAATTTGATACATATTATCATATAAATAAGGCTTAGACCTTTCATGATATAAACTTACATCCAATAAATAAAGCTTCACCCTTTGCATACACCATCTAATATATAAAATTGCATCATCTAATAAAGAAAGCTTAAACCTTTCTAAAAATGAAAGCTAATATTTCAATACATCTTCTAAAGCTTAAACCTTAAAAAAAAAAAATCTTAACTTCTAAAGAAAATCACTCTAGTTGCACACAAACCACATGATTGGTACTACACAAAAATCCCTAATGTTGACATAAAACTAGACGTAGAGACCACTAAAGAAAAATAGTAGACCTCAAAAATATAACAAGATTCAAAGCAAACCGAACACCAACTTAATATGCTGCCAACAAATGTAGGTAACTCAGCTACTACCCTATGGTTAGAGAGCCTATGCTAGATAAGGAAGATGACACAGGAGATCCAATAACTAAACACCTTTACATAGTTGGTCTTAGGTTACACAACATAGGTCGCAACAGGTTTAAACATAACCTAAAAGGTCTTCCCACAACTTATAAAAAAAATATGCAGCACATAAATGAGTCTAGAACCTCATGCTCAAAGGTGCCTAAAATTATCAAAAGGAAATAAATATTAATTATATTGCAACCTTAACATGATGCAAGAAATCCAAACATCAATTGGATGGAAGAGCACAAATCAAACTTAAGATATTACACAACAAATCAACTCACAATAAAACAATACATTCACTAGAACATTTTGATTCCCAAGGTATACCTCCTACACCACCTAAAGACTAGTTTCTCTATTGCACTCCTCCCTCATTTGCTTCCGTACCTATTCTCCTTTACATCCAATATTTCTAAAAAATAAAATTCCACCTATACACAATTTAAAATTGCTTTTGAGGTGTTTTTCCAATAAGAATCCCACATTCTTCTATTGAGCCACCTTTGAGCTAGCTCATAATGTTCTCTTTGGAATGTTCCAATCATTGAAATGCTCAAGGTATTAAATAGAGTATGGTTTGCTTAACTAATGCTCTATTCATTTTTACAAAGTAATTATTACATCTTCCTTAAATCTTAGAATAAAATCATACAACAATTAAAGTTCTTTTTAATTAATTTCAATAATTCATTTCAATAATTCATTTCATTAATTTCCAATTACTAATATTGATTATTAGCATTGGTCTTATTTTCCTCAAGTATTAATGTTACCAAAATTAATACTTAAATAATTTTTTCCATAAATCTAATCATACCATCAACAACATAATTGTCATTCATATCCACAATGTTACACACCATTGTTTTATCCTTAAGTAGGTGGCTCTTTTAAGATAGTCCTAGACTATTGCCAATCTATTAAGGAGACTCATTTCTTAGGAAACTTCCTAGCCCAATGGTGTGAAAATGTTTAAGCACAAAAATATACATCTACATGAAGGGTAGTTTTATTTATTACCCTAAGCTACCAATGAGCAAGTCATCATCATTATTTCTCAAAATATTTCTCATTGTAGGTAGTTCACTCATAGTTCCCATCAAAGGGAGAGTATCTAGTCTTTCACCCACAAATAAATCAGTAGTACCATATTCCATGCTTAAAATATTGCAATCATTCCATCATATAAATATATAAAAAAAAACGATACCATTAAATATTCACACCAATACATAGTTCATTATCCATAAAAAGTTTTTTCAAGGAGGGATGTTAAAGTATTATTTAGTATAATTTACCCCATGGGAATTTCATGGTATAAATGTACATATGTAATAGATTAGGGTTGAGTCTTTAGTTTAGATTAGTGATTTATATTTCCCCCTTTTTGTAAGTGTAATATGTAGGATATGCACAAATGTAATGTAGGTAAGAGTGAAAGTGTGTATTGAGAGAATATGCATAAATGTCATGTATGTAAGTGTGCAAATATATAATGTGAGGATATGCACAAGTGTCTTGTATTAGGAGTGCATGTAGGAGAGTAAGAGTCATGTAGAAGTGTGCAAGTGTCATAGAGTTAAATTATGCATGTAAGAAGAGAGTGAAGAGTCTAGTATACAAGTGGAAATATGGGAAGCCAAAGTTCAAGAATAGAAAATATTGCATCTCTGAAATATGTGAGGAGTGAAATAGGTAAGTATGAAGAGTCACATTACTATGGCTATATTATGGAGATAAAACTCCATACAATGTAAATAAAAATGGTTTGTAATTATCACCACATAGCAAGCATTGATAACAAAGCTTGTATACATATTTTGAGCAATTTATATTGTAAGTATTCTTCATGCATGCACATGAATTGTTTTGGCCATTTATATTCATATTTCATATTATAAGTGAATTTTATTTCATTATTATACCAGCCTATATATATATATATTTGATTCTCACATATATAATTCTACTCTTGATATTGATATCCCAACCTATAATATTGTGGCTTATTTATATTAGGCCCTATGATATTTTAAGGTATCAAGGCTTGAAAGCCAATAGTGGTATCAAAGTTACCACTTAAATTTATTCATTTTTTATAGAGTTATATTTTATTATCCACCATCACCTTGGATTCTATCCACTTTAAAAATAGTGAATACTTGGCTTTATTTTTGAAGGTGTGATTGAGTAGAGATTGAGGGGACAGGTAAAAGTCACCTTGATTTGGATTCTAGGGTCTTTCCACTTGGTTTAAGGAAAACTAGTGAAGACTAGGACTCAACTTAAATAGATTGGGGACCAACTTAGAAGGAAGTTAGATGTGCGGGGACATTCATAGTCATGTTGATATTATTTTTGGATTCTTTAGAAAAGATGAGAATAGTTTTTGTTCTTAGGTGCAACCTAAGATATTGGAGATAGATTTTAGATATTTAATATATATTTCATAGATTGAAGATATATTTCATATATTGAAGATAAATTTTAGAGATTAAGAAGCATCATAGCTTCCAAGAGATTGAGAAGCATCTGAGCTTATTGAGTATAGAGATAGAGAGGATATTGAGAAGCATATAAGATTCCTGAATATAGAGATTTAGAATCGATATAATCTTCTATAGAATAGATAAGAGAAGTACTAAGAAGTATAGAGAAGAATCCTACAAAGATAAAAAAAAAAAAATAGAGGCATAAAGAAAAGTTTAAGTTTTGGTTAATAACCAAAAATATAAGGTTAACTAGAATTATTATATTACCTACATTCTTGGCCTTAGATTAGTTTTTTTAAAGTATTCTTTGAAGAATCATTTCTACATATGAAATGCAAAAATTCATAAGATCTCTAAGCACTACTTTATAGTGGCTATCAAATAATTGTTATTAGTATAATAAACTTAGAAATATAAGCATGGCTAAAATGCAATAGATTAAAATAGAATTATAAGCTCTATTCTACATCAATCGTATCAAGGACATCATAACCACCAATATAAGTTCACATAGGGATTCAAGCATTGTTCTAAAGCATATATAGTAGATAAGATTATATATAAATCTGAGATCCATTTAGAGATGCATTTGGATACGATACATACAATACTATTTGAGTGCAATTTAGGATACATTAGCAACAAGAAATATGCATAGACCTAAGCACCACTCTAAGTACTAATTAGAGATATTCAGACTAGAGACATTGGTACCTAAGATGAATCCACTTGAGACATTACCACCTGAGCATCACCACCTAAGAAGAGCTTCTAGTGAGTGAACAATAGCAACAGCTAATATCGTCACCTTTCATATGAGCGATCAGTAGCAATATAGAGCATCACCACCATCCCAACGAGTGAGCAATAGTAATAGAGAGCAGAGTGTATGGGGAGTTCAAATGGAAGTCCATGAATTTTGAGTCTTGGAAAACTAAAATTCTAGATTGGCATAAATATTGAAATGGTAACTTGGAATGTTGTCCAACAAGGGAACTATTATAACATGAATTTAGCCAATTTTCATAGGTAACGTTCTACGTTAATTTCACCAAAATTGATGTGCCATTTAATTTTTTGAGGGAAAATATTTTTTATTTGTTTAAAATTATAAAATGGAGTTATAATGTTTTCCACTTTGATATTTATGCACATTAGTTATTTTATATTTGAATTTATTTATAAGTTATGGAGTGATAAGGATTACTACTAGGATTTATGTTTTTGAAAATATAATAGGTTTCTTAAAAAAATTAAGTGATTAGAAGATTTAGTTTTAAGATTTGAGGAGTTAAAAGAAGTTATGATTTGAATTTTTTATTTTTTCAAATTTGAAGATATTTGGTTTGATTCAATTTCAAGTTTTTAATATTTAAAATTTAAAATTTTGCAAATTTAATTTAGTAGGGATTTAAAAGGATTTTTACTTCAAAGGTTTAAAAAATTTATAAATTTATTATTTAAGTTATTTAACTTTGCTATCTATAAGGATTTCAACTTGAAAAGAAACAATATGGATAAATGGCAAAGAGGAACATCACAATATAGGAGAAATTATCAAAGTGCAAGACCATACTATATGAGAGGAAGATTTCAAAATTAAAAGTTGTATCAAAAACAATATTTTGAGTTCAAAGGGAAAAATCATAAAAGAGTTTTTCAAAATTCTTATCAAAGATGTGAAATAATATCACTTGAATCTCATCAAAAAATACAAAGAGAAAAAAATGTTTGGTATATAGATTCAGGTGCTAGTCATCATATGACTAGAAACTTACATTGGTTTGAATCCTTAGAAGTCAAAGATAATATTTCACTAAAAATTGTAGATGATAAGACTTATCAAGTTCAAGGAATTGGAAGAGTAATTCCTAGTAGGCTATTTTCATATTTTGTGTGAGAAAATATTTTATATGTTCTTGGATTATCAACTAATATTATCTTCGTTGCTCAATTAGTTGAAAAATATAGGACAATAGAATTAAAACATAGAAAATGCAATATCAAGAATCAAAGCAAAATTGAAGCTACAAGATCAATCAAGAATGGAATATTTCCCTTAGATACAATTGGATTATCTCAACCAATCATTGAACATTTATTACCTTAAAAAATTAGATCAGATTGGACATAGATATTACATTAGATACAATGGGATTATCTCAATAAGCTACTTGAATTTTTATAAAGATAAGAAACCAAAAATTGGATCGAGCATAGTCCAATATTACGTTACAAAGATTACAAACATGAAAAGTGGATTAACCCAAGATTCTAAATGATGAATAAGATTCTAGAGAAGCAAAGTTTCATGCAAGATCACATGAATATTGAAGACTAAAGTCTTCAATAACCAAATAAGATGTTGGAGAATATTACATTATTTGGTACAAGTTAATGTACCCTCATGGTACTTTCATGGTACAAATGTAAATATGTAATAGATTAGGGTTGATACTTTAGTTTAGATGAGTGGTTTATATTCCCTCTTTTATGTAAGAGTGTAATATGCACGATATGCACAAGTGTCATGTAAATAAGAGTGCAAGTGTGTATTACAAGAATGTGCACAAGTGTCATGTATGTAAATGTGTAAATATTTAATGTGAAGATGTGCACAAGTGTATTTTATTAGGAGTGCATGTAGGAGAATAAGAGTCATGTAGAAGTGTGCAAGTGTCATAGAGTTAAAGTATGCATGTAAGAAGAGAGTGAAGAGTCTAGTATACAAGTAGCAAGATGAGAAGCCAAAGATCAAGAATAGAAAAGGTTGAGTATCCTATATATGTGAGGAGTGAAATGGACAAGTATTGAAGAGTCATATTACTATGGCTATATTATGGAGATAAAGCTCCATATAATATAAGGAAAAATAATTTGTAATGGTCACCACATAACAAGTATTGATAATAATGTATGTTTACAAATTTTAAGCAATTTATATTGTAAGTATTCTTCATGCATGTACATGAATGATTTTGGCCATTCACATTAAAATTTTGATATTATAAGTGAATGTTATTTCATTACTATATTGGCTTAGATATATATATTTGATTTATCACATATATAATTCTACTCTTGATATTGATATTTAAAATGTAACATTATGGCTTATTTATATTGGGACCTATGATATTTTGAGGTAGAAAGGCTTAAAATTCAACACTAAGAAGTAATTTTTCATCATGGATTATGTAAATACACACTATTTGAAAGAGCCTCATGTGAATAATGGGGTCTTGTTTTTCATTATACATTTAAAACTTAGGTATTTCAAAATTCTTTGGAAAATGATGGTTTACTATGGTAGGATCTAATGGTTCATTATAGAACTAATCAAAGGAATATTTTTGTTTTTATTATCCTTGAAGAGAGGTAATTTGACTCTCTAGATCTTAATACTTAGAGTCTCTCTTTTCAAGGTATTCAAGTTTGACATTGATGTTTTGAAAACCATCACTTGGTAGGTTTTGTGGAGTTAGTAATGTCAAAGGAGGTTGTGAGTGATCTTGAGATAGAAAAGGTAAATTTTTTAAGGATGGGTTAATTTGATTAGATTTTGTAAGTGGAGGGGTATAATTAACCCCTAAGTAATGGGATAAGAGGGGTTTTTAAGAATTGAGATATGGAATAGGTATTGTAATACTAGGAGATGATGTGGAAATTGGTATTCCCATGATGTGTACACCTATGGATATTGTTTGAGGAGTTTTAAAATCAGTTGGATGTTACATAGCCACATTATGACTACCAAAGTTATTTTAATTTTTCAATCATGTGTGCAATAGTGGATTGTCCATTAGAATGTTTAGGACTTTCATAGGGTGTAGAAGGTTCTTTCCTATTTTTTTCTTTAATTTCTTATTTAAGAACATCTAATAAAATATATTTGTTCTCAAATGTAATATCTAATATCATCTAAATAGTTAAAATTGACTCTCTCAATAATATGTTCTTCTCTAAGTTTATGATTTGGCCAAGGATTTTCCCCTTGATTTTCATGTTCATGTGTAAAGACTTCATAAGATGAAGATGTTAGACCCTTGCTTCAGGTATTGTAAGGATGTTGAGCCATAGGTTAAATAATTTTGAAGGAAGAGGAGTTAAGTTATTAATGTTTTGTTTCCATAGTACTTATAGAAAAGAAAAGAAGATGTTTTAAAATCCTTGTCACCTTTGAAAACAACCCTCCTTATGAATCCTACTAGCCCACCATAATATACTAGCCAAAAGAGATCTATCCTCAAGGTTCATATGTTGGTTTAATCAAGGGGTCTTTATCATTACACCAGTAGGACTAACAATTTTATTATGTTCTTGTTATTTTGGATTAGTGTGACTTACACTATGCAAACAAATTAGATGATCTTGTTTAATATTTGAGCAATTTTATCTTGTTAAGGCAAAGGGATTTTTCATGTAGGGTTCACCACAATGTAGATTCAAAATATTGCACATGAATGGGGGGATCCATTGGGATCCCTCCCCCACAAGGGGAATCTTTCCAAAGGAAACCCTAAAGAATTGGTTCTTCACATGAGTAGGCTCTAGCTCATGTATCATAAAAGTTGTGTTAATGTTCAATAATGTGTAGTATTTTATATGTTAATTAAACAAATACCTAAGGGTTTTAGATTTCTAATTTGACTCTTTATCAAGCCTTTTGCAATATAAAATACAGGCAAATTTAAAGGAAATATCATCTAAGGTTCTATGCTAATTGTAATTAAACAAAATATAAGAAAAAAATTTCTAGACTAATATGCCTTTTTTATTTAAATGATGAGTATGCTAAAGATATTTTGCTTTAAGATAAATCAAAGAGGTTATGCATCAGAAAAAATTTAATAGAATCCAACTATAAGACCTTTGATTCGTTGCCTATTTTATGTTTTTGTAAAGAAATTTTAACTACCCTATGGATTCCTTAATTTTCCAAAGTAGGTGTGGTTTTAGCACACAAATTATAGAAACAAAAATTTGAAGATAGGAAATGATAGAAAACTAGTGACTAGGGAGATGCCAAGTTGTAGGGTTACATTTCCTAGTGTCTGAATAGAAGATCCTCAAGTTGACATAAGTGTCATTGGCACTTTTGTAACCTTTAACATTTAGATCCAATAAATATAGATGAATAGTTTTTTGGGGGGTCTGTCTAAGTGCAATGAGAGGATAGGCTATCTTCCTAGCTTATTAAATCCCATTTTTTAAAACGTAATTAAGTATGATCCTTGGAAATGGAAACAAATATCTCTGTGAAAAAAGTGCCACAACTTGATAAAAGTACCACTAGTGCTTTTGTTAGGGGTTAACTATGTATTTTCAAAGAGTTAAAAGAACCAATTGTTGAAGAATGTAGTTATTTTGTTATGTTATAGAAGTCGACCAAGTTTTGCAAAGGAATTTTATATCAATTGGATCAAGTTGGATTGGAATAAGAGGAAAGCCAAAAACCTAACCCTCAAGGTCATATACTTTGAAATTTGCAAAAAAAATTAAAATGGTTCCCAAATTTTCTAAAACTTACCAAGGAAGATGTATGTGGTCAAATAGAATGTGAAATGATATTTGGGTGTTTGGTTATCCTTCAAATTGAGATATGAAGATGTTTAAATGCTTGAAATAGGAGCTAAAATGCTTTGAAGATGAGACTAAAGAGGTTACAACACCTATGATGGAGTAAATGGGCTATTGCAAGTCGAGGATTGTGTCATATAAAACAGTTTTTGAACTACTATTATTGCAAAAAATCTATAGTAGAGACTCAAATATTACCTTATACAAAATAAGGAGCATAAAAAGCATGCAATTGGAATTAAAATGTAAGGATGTTATGTCAAATTTATAGCAATGTTAATATGATATTAAAAGAGCATGAACTAATATTTTAATAGAATCTTATTTAAAATTCATGGAGAAAAGCATATGAGTATGAGGTCAGGTGAAGAAAACAATATATGAACTTGTAAATGAAAGAGAAATGAGGATGAAAATTGTTGGTGTATATATTTATTTTTGCATTTATTTTATTGCATTATTAGTGCACCTATGAATAACTTTCTTAGTTTAGTCTCCTCTAGTTGAGTTATCAAGTTGCTATATTTAGGATGCACTCCAAGCTACCATATTGAATTTTCTTACAGTTGAAGTTGCTATGTTTGGGCTGCACTCCAAGCTTCCATATTGGATTTTGTTGTAGTCCAAGTTGCTATGTTTGGACTACAATACAAAGCTACCATATTGGATTTTCTTGTACTCCAAGTTGCTATGTTTGGGATGCACTCCAAATTTTTCATATTGGATTTTTCTACACTCCAAGTTGCTATGTTTGGACTACACTCCAATATACCATATTGGATTTTGTTGCAATCCAAGTTGCTATTTTTGGGGTGCACTCCAAAGATGCATATTGGACTTTGCTACACTCCAAGTTACCATTTTTATGTTGCACTCCAAAGCTACCATATTGGTCTTTTTTGCACTCCAAGTTTCCATATTTTTGCTATGCTCCAAGTTGCCATATTGGTGTTGCACTCCAAGTGTCCATTGCATGATGACACTTAAGTCTATATATGTAGATCTTCCTCTTCCATTTTAGAGGTTGGTTGTAAGATATATGAGCATAGTTACATTCATCCATTTTCATTTCAAAGCTTTGGTGATTTATTTTGAGATATTTGAATCCTATTTTGATTGCTTGTATTCTAACTTTCATGGTTAGTTGAGCAATCCTACATGGTACCAGATTTGGTTATATCTTAATCTAATCCTTGTGTTTCTATTGAGATTTGTGGAGAATTATGATTTTGGATTGTTGTGTATTTAAGCATAGATGTTTTTAGGGATCATTTTTGTGTCTTGTTTGCTAGTTTCTATTAATGGATTGAAGAGCTTCAAGCATATTAGGATTTCTGAAAACCCCATTTTTAGAGCATTCAAGGCCATTTTTTGACCCATCCTTTGGATCTAGTGTTGCTCCAAACCCCAAGAAAGCCTCCAAAAATATCCATTTTGGATGTATTTAACACCAAGAAAGTGAAAAATCTTCACAAGGGCCATTTTTCATCAATTTGAGCTTGCCTTCACCATTGAAGAGCGTGAATTTATTATTTTTTCAAACAATTGTTTATTCCTTGTTATAGCTCATATTGTAGTAATATTTTTTTACTGTGGCTATTTTTGCATAGGCTTTGTATTGGTGAATTCATATTTCTATTTATAAACCTCTCTATCATAAAAATTGTAGGTTAATTATTGTATATGCACTACTTGTAAAGTACCATTTTCAATATTTGGGGGGTGTACAAAATTCAAAAATAAAAGGGAAGGTTGTAATTGTGGTTTATCTTTATTTATTCTACATTATGAATTCCATACTTCCCATTTTAACACCTTATAATTATTTTCAATGGAAAATAGATATTTTGGGTAAACTAAGGGGAAAAGGGTTTCAAAGGATAATTCAAGGACTGGATCTTGAACCAAAATATGAACCATTAAAGACTAAATGGTTGAATAAATGTGACATGGCATTAGGATTTCTTTGTAGTTGTGTGTATCCAGAACTCAGAATTCATGTGGTAATACTTGATACTCTAAAATAAGAAGGGGACACCTTAGAAGGCTTGTTTAGAAAACAAGATGAAATCTGAAGTCACTTGTAGAAAATGAGTTGATAAGTATAAATTCTAGTGATTTTGATAACATTCATGAGTATATTATAAAATTCAACCTTCTCAAAACTCAGTTTAAATATTGAGACATTATAATAAGGACTTTCAATTAGTTCGTAGTGTGCTCTCAAAGCTTGGACCTAATTTTTTAGTTTTTGTGTCTACTTTTCATGCTACAAGGGCATCCATGGGGACAACTTACACCATGCCTTCTTTTAGTTCTTTTTCACTAGAGCTATATAAGGAGTAAGATAAACTTGTCCAAATGGGTGTTATCAAATCTTAATTTTCATGTATTGGTTGCTAAGTAAAGCACTAAAGATATGAAGAATTGTAACAAATATAGAAACAACAACAAATCTAAAGGAACCTAAAAGTTTGGCACACAAAAACAACAATAGTCCTCTAGTGCTCCTAAGGAAATTTCTAACACCTTTGCCTCCAAATTTGAAAGACCAAGGAGAGCAAAGGTGATTTGTGGTTATTGCAAGAATAACCATGATGAGTCTAAGTGTATGAAGAAAGAGATTGATCAACTAAAGGAGATTCTTCACAAGAATGACATTAGCACACCTTCACACAACATGAAAGAATCATCATTATCAAATAAAGATAAATCTAAGGGTAAATCACTTGTAGTGGTACAAACTCTAGCATCCAACACTTGGCTTTTAGATTCAGGTGCTTCTCATCATATGGCCTTATCTTTCAAAAAGTTTTCTTCTTTGGAGCCATGTGAAGTACCTCAGATTTTTATGGATAAAAACACCTTCATTGATGTTATAGGAAGAGGGACTATTGATGTGGGTGAGAAAATATTTTAGGATGCCCTTCATGTACCTTCATTGTCAACTAATATCCTATTTATCTATCAGATCACACATACATGGAAAAGGAAGAGAGTCAAGTTTTCTCCTAATTCAGTGATTATTCAAGAATTACATAGTGATTCCACAATTACACATGGGATAGCGAATTATTGGATGAGATTGTACACATTTACACACCAGATGCTCCATTGTTAAAATTTTTTACTCACACTAACAATTTGAACAAGTTATGGCATGAGCAGTTTGGCCACTTGAACTACTACTATCTTCTATAGCTTAGCACTAAGGGTATGGTTTCTAGATTGCTTCTTGTTAATTTTTTAGATGGAATTTTTTGTGGATGAATCCTTGGCAAACATCTTTGAAGAAACATTTGACAAAGGCATAGTATGGAGAGAAACAAACATTTCATAGTTGATATACAGTGATCTTATGGGTCCATTTCTAGTCATGTCCTTTAATAAGGCTAGATATGCATTAACATTTATTGATAATTTTTCTTGCTTTACTTGGGTTTATTTTCTTTGAAATAAGAGTGAATTCTTTGAACATTTCCAAGACTTCAAAACCCTTGTATAGAAATCATTAGGAAAGTTTGTTCATATTCTTCACACTGACAATGGTGGTGAGTATGTCAACCATCGACTTCAATAGTATTGCACTTTAGACAGGATTTAGTTATAGCACACAATGGCCTACACTCCTCAAAAAAAATGTGTGGTAGAGTGCAAGAATCAATCACTTAGAAAAATGGTAAATTATATGATACAAGCTCAATCACTTGTAGCACAATATTGGGCAAAAGCCATTAACTGTGAAAATTATATCTAGAACCATGTGCCTCACAAGACATTAAGGGAAGTTACACCTTTTGAAGACTGGCTTGGTAGGAAACCCAAAGTGACCCACTTTCAAGTATTTGCGTCTTCCGCCTAGGCCGAAATCCCTATAGAAAAATGTAAAGCCATTCAACCTTAGTGTAGGCCTTATATTTTTATTGGAAACCCTGAAGGTATAAAATGGTATATACTTCATCCTTGCACACATAAGCTTAGTATAGCAAGGAGTGTTCAATTTGAGGAGATTTCAACTTATCCTTCCTTAGATACTTCTTCTACACCTTCCATGATAGTGGATTCGGTGATCTATTCTAGTGACTTTGATTCTTCCCAAAATAGTTCAGACTTAGAGACTAATTCTTCTAGTAGTAACTTAGAGGATTTTGTTTCCTCCAATTTGAACCATTCTAATGGAGAGGATTCACCTCTTATTTCTCCTTCCTTACTTGTCTTTGCACCTTTATGGGCTTGTTAGGCACTTCAATCGATAGGCAGTTTAGTTGGGGATTCTTTTGATTCCAATAGAACTAGAGCATAGATGCATGATCACCAACATAATTTTATAGACATAGTGTTAGATCCATAATCTATTATCTTTTGGATCCTTAAACATAAATGAAATTCATTCACAAGTATAGAAATAAACATGAAATGATACAACTATGATAATAGCCAAAAAACATGCATGTAAATATGATAGAAAAATCTCACCAGACTGAATGCTTGTCCCTTTCTTGGTGCTTTCAGCGATGTAAAATGTTTAAAATTATTGTGGCATGGTGGTTATAGGGGCGGACTACACGAAGATCTGTGTGGCGGCTTCTAGGGTGGACAGTGCAGAATACTGTGGTGGCCATAAAAATCTAGACAGCCTGCCCGAAATCGTGGCGGCCATCGATTCCACCATGTAAATTCAAAAAAAAAAAATATATATATATATATATGATAGAAAACTTGATACAATGCTCTAGAAATGCTCATATAGAAAGCTCACGAAAATTACAATGCTCCTCTCATGGAGTTTGCAACTCCTCCATGATAGAAAAATGGAGCTACATTGTGCCTACTACTACTCACATCTTTTCCCATATTCAAATCTCTCACAATCACTCACAATGAGACCTTTATATAGAAATATAGGTTACTTGCCTCTCACTCAACCCTAAGACTCATGTACATGTGGACTACATGCACATTTACATCATTGCACATTCTAACACTTGTGCATTTATTCTATTACACTAATAAAGCAATAACTCCTAATATAATCCTAAACTAAATATGCACCCATGAGGGTACATTAGAAAATAACCAAATGATGTAATAGCCATATTTTCCAACACCCCCCTATATTACATTATTTGGTTTTGAAGACATTAGTCTTCAATGTGGACCTTTGACTCTTGAGTAGTCTTCATCTTGATGGAATTATTTTCCATATGCTACTTCTATCTTTATGTGGTTCTCCAATATTCCCTTTGATCCTGAATGCTTGGTGAACTTCTTGAGATCTTCTGGATATCCTTGATGAACTAAGGACCTGATAATCTTGCTAGTCATGAGAGAATCATGATTGTTTTCTTTTCTTTCCTCTAGTTTTCTGTGTGACCTGTATCTTTGATCTTCAAAAATATCAAGCTTGAATTTGTGGTCAGTAGATATTTTTGAAATAAGAATTTGAAGAAAGCAATGTAATCTGAATATTAAATTTTCTTCAAATTTCTTATAGTATTTGTCCTTGTAGTAACAAAAGTAGGATGAATGAGATTTTCCTTCACAATATCTACATGGGTGTAGACTCCAACAATCTTCCTTCTCATGACCTAGTTTGTTACAATGAGTACAAAGTAGATGTATCTCCATTTCCTTAGTTTTAGGAATATCATGTTTGTTAATTTCTCTGATGATCTGATTAAACCATTTGTGAACAATTGTAGCTATCCCTTCTTTTCCTTTGTCAAAAATCTGCATGAGTTCCTTTGTTTTAGACTTTTTGATATTGATTATTGTCTCATTGGATAATGTTTCTGAAGGATAGACTTCAGTCAAACATTCAGATCTACATTCAATTTGATCTTCTTTGTTAATTTCATCTTTTTTGACTTGCTAATTATGCTTTCTATTGAGACCAGTTTATCTTTAAACCACATTGGGATTTTCTTTATAAAAGTATTTTTTAATATGTCCTTTTGAGTAGACATCCTTGTGTCTCCCGAATAGAGGTTCCTTTTATGTAGGATCAACCTTGAAAGGACTTCTCCTAATATTTGAGATAATAGTTTACCAAATAATATTCAAATATAACTACTTCTTTATTTTTCTAGAAAACTTTTAAAAAGCAATTTCAAATATTGGAGCTCAATATCTTTAGTTATATCCTCTATGTCCTTTTGAATCAATCTTCCAACTAAAAATTTTGATGCACTCAATATTTTAATAACTATGATTTGGTGCAATAATTGGTTTCTAAACTTCTTAAAATTTGATTTGAAGTAGGATTCCTTATATCTCCCTAATTAGAAGTTTTAAAAATATAAAATTGTTTGCAAACTAAATTTTGTTTACTACTCCTTATATCTCCCTATGTTAAGAGTTTGCAACTATTCTTTAGAAGCAATGGAAATGATATAAATGCTTCTAGTTTTACTCTACATCTTATATAACCAATATTTTGTTCTAGAGATCTTTTTAACACCTTATTGCTCCTATTAATTTCTCTAGAATGTTTAATAAAACTTGATATCAAACTTGCAATATAATGATGAATGTTTCTCACCTTCTTACTTCTGATTTGCAAGTTGTTTGTATGTGGTTTGCAAGGGCTGATTTCCTTGTTTCTCTTCACCTTGCTTGTCAACGTTTTCCTCCTTGTAGAAGGATTGTTTTCCTTTTCTCTCTTCAACTAAATGTTGGCTGGATACGTGCTCTACTCTTCACACTTCAACTTGGTTGATATGTGCACTATTTTGGGCTTGAAATCTCTCTTTAAAAATGATCTTCTATTGGTACATAGTCGTCTATCACTTGTTGGTTCTATGTGCACTTGTATGGCTAGTTTCTACGTACTTTCAAAACTGCAATGTATTCCTTCAATATCTTTGATACAACCTTGGGCTCTCCTCCTTTTTTTACGTACATAGGAGCCTTATTTACTTGGTGCAATCTGAGATGGGAGTTCCAAATGGAACTTATCCTCTTCACCTTCTTGAAAATGTTTATACTTGCACCTCCTTGTAGCGCTTATGACATGTGGTGCTTGTCCTTTGAAAATATTTGTTCAGCTCCTTCTTTCAATGCCTGTGACAAGTGGCACTCGTCTTCTTACTCCTTGGTGGTTGATGGTTGTTATAGATGCTCTTACCTTCTACTTCCATGTTGGGTGCTCATGTATGGAGAGTAATCAACCTATTTTGTCTTATTTACCTTCGTTGAGTACTCATTTGTCTTATCTTGGCTTGGAGGAGCGTTACCTTATGATGTTGGGTGCTCCTTTGTATTATCCTTGCTTGGAAGATGTTAGACTATAATGTTGGGTGCTCCAAACTCCTTTTGCAATGTGGCACTCTTCTCCTTGAGTGCTTAGAACAACTCCTCTATGTGGCCAATGATTCCTTTGAATTTTCTAGCACTCTCCAATGCTCTATTCCTGCAAATTTTCTTGTTGTAAATATTTTCTCTTTGGCAGAATGTTTGTGCTATCTTCAATGGTACTCTTGGATGTGGAAGACCTGTTATTTTTAGCTTGCTTCAACGATGATGGAACCTCCTTTGTTGGTGATAATTTATTTGCAATATGACTTTAGCTTCACCTTTGTATTTTCCACTTGTCTTGTCTCTTTTTGTAGGTCCATTTTCGTGCTTTATATGGGTGGCAATTTTGATGGCTATGACACTTATTTGGGTGTCTTTTGATACCTTAGATAATCTAGAATTTCAACCTCTTGAATGCACCTTCTATTGCTTTTTGAAGGCTCTTTTTGTAAGGTTTTGTAGAGTGCCCTTTTGTGGAGTTCTTAACACTTCCTTTTCCTTTGTAAAACCTACCATTTTGCTGCACTCGTGGAGTCCTTTGGATGACTCACAAATGTATACTATGACTGCCCCCTTGTGCTTGAAAATCTATCCTTTACCTTGCTCAGAATGTGGGATTTAATCTATTGATGTGGTTGTTTGAATGTATGCTCCCTAAGACTATTTTAACCTTCTCCAAGACTATCCTATAAATCTATTTGGAGATGTGCACTTAAACTTTGAATTTCTTCTTCCTTTTAAGATCTTTTTCTAACTGCAATTTGTTGGCTTCTCTTCTCCATATTTTGGAGGTATTGTTATCCTTTTTGGTGGCTATTCCTTGCCACAATAATCTGCCATTTACTTCTACAAAAGAGCTCTCAAAAATCTGCCTTTGATGACTGGTTTGGTTGAACTAGAATATTGCCTTTAACTCTTGACAATATTTTTCTTGCTTGGCTATTCTTTAACTTATTATCCCAAGCTACTCAATGTAATATTTTGCATTATTTCTGATGCAAATATAGTCTTCCTAACTTCTATTTTTTTATGTGCAAGTTTGCTCCTTGTAAACTATAACTTATGCACTATTTTGAAGACTTGGAATGAAAACTATTCTATGCAACTTTTGATCCTTTGAAAAAATGGTGCTTAATAAACCTTAATATAAAACCAAATATGAAAGCTCAACTCATGAAAATTTTGCACCTTATTGTTGCATACCTTTTTCTCTCGTAGATGATGGAGATAGTGGTGATTCAAGTCACCTCAATGGCTACCTTTTGTGGATGATTTTGTAGCTCTCCTATGCTGTCCAAAAATAGCTCTTTGCTCACCTTTATGCAGCTTCAATACCTTATCAACTTGCTGCTCTAAACTCTGATTTGGTGGCTTCAAAAACTTCTTCAGAATGTGCTTCTGGAATCTGATTTTTAGCAGTCACTAATGCTGCCCATAATTTCTGAAATTTTCAGCACTAAGCAATCTTCACTATTGCTTTTAATTTCTTTGATTTGTTACCTTTTTCGCTATCCACGAACTCTGTATTTTGTAGCTCTGAGTGTTGTTAATATGCTACCATTTTCTTTATCTTCAAATCTGAAAATTTTTCAGATTGTAAGGCAGTCAATACCATCACTGAAATGTTATCCTTGAATCCCAAAAATTTGGTAGGATTCTCCCCAAATCATAGTTGAGATGTTGCTCAAGAACCTCCTTCAATGATGGCCCCCAAATCTTGCAGATTTGGTGGTTCTTCTATCTCTTTTCACTTGCCAAATTTTGACTTCAAAGTAGATCTCCTCCTCAAACAATCTATCAATCTTGAGATCTATTCAATACTACATTTTTGATTTGACAATCTTCTTGCCAAACTTTCTCCTTTGGGCTTGTCGTCGGATGGTGACGATTGTCCCAATTCCTTAGATTCTTCTTTGGTAGTAATTTCTTCAATGAGTCCTTCTATGAACTCCTTCAATGAGGCTCACCAAGCCTTCTTCTTGAGACCTCTCCAAGGTTCTCAATATTGTAGCTTCTAAATCTTCAATGAGACCTTCCTTGGCCTCTTCAATCTTCAACTATGGAAATGAGATCTTCTTCTAGGATCTCTTGAATCTGCTACTACTAAAATCTGCAATAGAACATTTTGTTAGTTCTTTTCAATGCTCAATATTCCACAATGGAAGTTCTTCAATAGGGTCTTCAATGGACCTCTTCTTCAATAGAGTCTTCAATGAATCTCTTCTTCAATAGGGCCTTCAATGGACCTCTTCTTCAATAGGGCCTTCAATGGACCTCTTATTCAATCAAAAGTTTTCAGTCTTCAATGGAGATCACCAATCTCCAATATTTTGCTAGGACTCTTCTCCTTGAGTCTCTTCGATCTTCAATGGGGTCTTCTTTCTAGGACCTCCTTCCTAGATTTACAATCTTCAATGTGGCTTCCATGGCCACTAAATATCTCCTCGATCTATCAACTAGGAGTCTTCAATCTGCAAATATTTCAATGGGACCTTTCTCCTTAGGCCTCCAAATCTTCAATCCTCATTTTTCTGCAACAAAGAATCAATCCCTGCATGAGGAAAGTAACTTCGAATTTCAGGAAATGAAGATGAAGTTCTTCTCTATCTGTTGTAGGAAGCTTCCCACCTTCTGAGAGTTAATTTTTTGCAACAAGAAAAACTTAGATGATAGTAACCAAATGGTTCTCCTAAAAACTTATTTTCTCTCTTGCAATAAAATATTAGAGATAATAAAAATTTCTATGACTCTATGAGAAATAAACTTCACTAGTTGGATTGCCAATCTAGTGGAACAATGTTGAGTTCTAGTCTTCACAAGCATTACAACTCTTGTGGAAAAACTCTAGCTAAATCTATCATGTGGCTTTCTCTATTTTCTATTCTTCTACCTAGAGCTACTTCTATCAAAAATCTATTGTGATGGTATTTGCATGCAATGGCGCACTATGGCTGATCTAGTTTGCAAATACTCAACAATAGTACTTGTGGATTTCCTTTGATCCACCATGGCTCTGATACCACTGTTAGATTTTGGAGCCTTAAACATAAAGGAAATGCATTCACAAGTATAGAAATAAACATGCAATGATACAACTATGATAATAGCAAAAAACCATGCATGAAAATATGATAGAAAACTTGATACAATGCTCTAGAAATGCTCATATAGAAAGCTCACAAAAATTACAATGCTCCTCTCATGGAGTTTGCAACTCCTCCATGATAGAAAAATGGAGCTACATTGTGCCTACTACTACTCACACCTTTGCACTACTTCAACTCTCTCACAATCACTCACAATGAGGCCTTTATATAGAAAGATAGGTTACTTGCCTCTCACTCAACCCTAAGACTCATGTACATGTGGACTACATGCACATTTACATCATTGCACATTCTAACACTTGTGCATTTATTCTATTACACTAATAAAGCAATAACTCCTAATATAATCCTAAACTAAATATGCACCCATGAGGGTACATTAGAAAATAACCAAATGATGTAATAGCCATATTTTCCAACATAATCATTTTGTGAGGTTTTAGGTATAGCTAAATGAGATTCAACTATGAAGGAAGAGCATGATTACTTACTTAGAAATCACACCTGGTATTTAGTTCCACCTCCTAAAGGAATAAAGTTGGTACGATGTAAGTGGATATATCACACCAAGTATGCAATAGATATCGCAATGGAAAAGTACAAGGAATACGTAGTTGCAAAGGATTTTTTATAGGTGGTAGGTATTGACTACTCTAAGACATTTGCACCTGTGTCCAAGATGACTTCCATATGCCTTACCATTGCAATTATAGCAATAAACCATTGGGAGAATCATCAGTTGGACATGAAGAGTTTTTCCTTCATGGGGATCTATTGGAGGAGATTTACATGGAGTAACTATAAGGATTCGTTTAGGATTCTTCCTTGGTTTGTATACTTAGGAAGTCTATCTATGGCCTCAAGAAATCCCCTCGGGTTTGGTATGCCAATATGGACTCCTTCCTCTTGATTATTGTATTCTCACACTACCATTTTGATTCCAACATGTATATATTTTAGTAGGGTGATGCTCTCTTACTCCTTATATTATATGTTGATGACTTGATCATCATTGGGAGCTCATCATCCATCATACAGACAATTAAATCTACTATTTATTATCATATTTTCTATGATAACCAAAGCATGATTACCATCACTAGGGACCTAGTTCACCATCAAACGACTAAACACATAGACATTCACATGCTCTAAATTAGGGAGCTAATTCAAGAGTGCATTATTTATCTATAGTATTATCCTACAACTGATCAAGCTATTGATATATTTACCAAATATTTCACAAGAAGCAAGTTTCTTCAGTTTTGAGCTTGAAGCAACCGAAAGACGACCATTTGATAAAACAACTAACAAAATATAAATTGTTCAAAAATGTTGCTTTTATTCATCAAGAATATTTTTGGTTACAAAACAAGTCTCCCCATTTCCTTCACAAATATGAAGCATTCTAATGGTGTCCTTTAGAGTTCCTCAATGAAGGTCGGCTTCTATGTGCGTGTGCCATAAATATTTTGTTGATGTGTGTTCTTTTATATCTGTTTAGGGCCTACAAAATATTGTTAATGTATTTAGGATTCTGCCTTGGTCAGGCCTCGTGATTATAAAGACAAATCGACATGAAAACAATATTGAAAAGTGTTGAAAACTGAGGAAAATACGGTAAAAATACTAAATAGCTAATACCTATTTTATTTGATGTTGTAGACCTATTGTATGGTCAATTTGTAGGGAAGCTTGTTAAATGAATCCTAGATTCATAGGTTGATGGGTGAATTGGTCTATAACTGACTTTTGATGGAGATCCTCTATTCGTATGGGCTCTAGAAGTAATTTGATGTTATTTGTATGGTGTAAAGTTGTCGAAGGATTTTCTAGAATGATTTCTATAGAGTTTTGGTAAGTTGACCAAAAGGGGAGAGAGAGGTAAAATGAGGGGAAGGGGCCAAGGTCAGGGGGGTGGTTAGGTATACCAGACCCTAGATTCAATTCCTCGCAAGGTTAGGTTAGGGTTTGAGAGGTGGAAAGCTTAGTCATCCTTTCACATGCCCTAAAGGAATACCTCATACTCACACATGTGTAAGCAAGGATTAGGATTAGCTAGGATTAGATAACTCCTAGGTTAGATTTAAATTTAGTTAAGATTTCTAGGAAATATCCTAACTTTGGGTGCACACATGTGTGAGGAAATTCTTAGGACTAATTAGATAATTAATCCTAATTAAAAACTATAAATGATAAAGTGCATGTTTAGTAAAAGTCACCTACAAATTAGAATCCTAATTAGCCTAATTAGGATTTTTAGTAGGAAATGGTCCCATGGGGTCCTAATTAGGTGTAGGAAAGGGCTTAGGTGGCCTTAGGGAGCTAGTAGATGGCCTCCTAGTGGGTAGAAGGCATTTTGGATGTGTTTTATATAGTTTTGTAGGTTTTGTGCCTACGAATGACTATGGTAGCCTACGGATGACTATGGTGGCCTACAATGGCCTATGATAGACTATGATGGCCTATGATGGCCTATGATGGCCTATGATTGCCTATGATAGCCAATGATGGCCTCTGATGGCCTATGATGGCCTATGCAAATCTAAAAGTGTCTATGCAGATCTATAAGTATATAGGAATGAGCATGTGCAACTTTTGGGTGTCTACATTTACCTCTTTTGTACTATACTATGTGGAACATAGTTTAGTGCAAAAATATGATGTGAGAAGGTGGTGAAATATTTGTGAACTAGAGGATAAAATGGGAAGAGAATAATAGAATGTAATAAAATGTATGTAGTCGCTTGAAGCATGACCATACAACATTAATATGAATGCAAAAGAGGAAGTGGAATAAGGGAAATATGGGATCTAATCAAAGGTATGTAGTCGCTCGAAGCGTGACCATACAACATTTATCTAAATCCCAAGAGTGGCAAGATAGAATATGAAGAATGTAAGGGATAAATGTGAATGAATGATGACATATAGATGGTTGCAGGTGAAACATGATGATGAGTTGATGATTTTGCTAATTTAGTACAATATTTATAATATCGCACTTGGTTTTTTGTGAGGGTAACTTATGATTTATTTGATTTTTTTTTGACCAATGCAAGATGGTCCAAATATGAATAGAACAAATGCCTAATCAAATTTGTGTTTCTTATTGATGATTGCATGGTGATACTTGTTAAACCATCTAAGATGAGTGGTATGGATGAATCAAACGTAATCAGTATGTGGTCACCGTCGATATACGTGAATGAAAGCAAGATGTATCTGAGTCATGTCAAGTGATGTATTTTTAGAGTATGGTCAGGGCTACTATAATAAATAGTATCAAGACATTTTTGCTTTTGTGCATGGCTATCGTGATCTAAAAAATGTCTGATTGGGATTGGGTTCACTATTATCATGAGATAATCTTTAGCAAAATATTTTGTAGACAGATCTAATATCCATGATTTGAATATTTGATTGTTTGGTTGTATGCAGAGAAAGTTTTTGTATATGAATAACCCCTCAAAAAAGAATTAGTAATGATACGAATGAAATGTGGTGATAAGGTGATGAGTTGATTGATAGAGGAAATTTATGATAATATGTAGGAAAAGTTGGACATATAAGAAGAGGAAAGTAGAAGAAGGTGTTGGACTGAAAAAAAATGTGAATATGGTGCCTAGAGCTATGATTCATAGGGTGACTTATGAATTGGACCTAAATTCATAGGCTAACCTAAAAATTGGACTATAATTCATAGAGTGGTCTGGGAATTGGGGTTTTAGGGTATATAAAACCCTTTTTGGTGTGTGTGGGGAATCATTTGCATAGCATGCAAGTTGAGGAGTGAGGAGCGAGTGACAATTGGTGATGCAAAGCACATGCAGATTTCAGAGATGACATGGATATGGCGATGGGATAGACCAGTGTTGGCGGTCGATGCAAGGATTCATTGGTAAGTACCCAAAACATAACTCAAAAAACTTTAATTTTGTAAATGCTTGAAAATGTTGGAGTGTGTACTTGTGTGTGATTTTATGTGTGTATGCGACACTTGAATGAAATTTGTATACTTTGTGTTAAATGGCAAAATGGGTATCTAGAATGAATTATCATTTTTGGCTTGACTGATATTTGAGATAGTTTGAATGCGTGATGTGAGTTACGTATGATTGGTTTGAATTTGATTGTTGGGGGTAAATGATGTATTGTCATCCAAGTGTGTTTGAAATTTCACTATAAATATGGGAAATGGGTGTCTAAAAATATGACTATTTTTACATTTTGTTGTGGTCTGGTAAGTTGTGTGAATGTGTGTCGATTGATGTATTTTTGTTGAATTTGACTATGATGTTTGTGAGTAATGGTGTATCATTTTTTAAAACTATCAAAAATTTCACCATAAAAGGGGAAATAGATATCTAAAAATATATTTTGTTTTTGCGTTTCATATTATTTTGGTGTGTTTTGGAATTGCGTGCCACAATGTGTATGTGGCTGAGTGTGAATGTGTTTGTTGGAAGATAGATATGTGTTGTTTTTTTTTTTTTTACATGGTGGAATAAGTAGCCACCACGAATCCGAGCAGGTTGTCCGGCTTTTATGGCTGCCACAGTATTCTGTGTTGTCCACCCCAAAAGCCACCACATAGATCTTCGCGCAGTCCGCCCTTATAATCACCATGCCATAATAATTTTAAACCTTTTACACCACTGAAAGCACCAAGAAAGGGACAAGCATTCATTTCAATGAGGCCCGATATTTGAACCTTGGACCTTCGCCCCCCTTATGGGGTTTGTATGAACCAATTGGTCTACACCTCGGACTTGTATGTGTTATTTTTGAAATATATTTTTTTAAAATATTTTTTAAATGCATGTGATATGTTGTAGAAATATTGTATGGAGTGAGTGTTTGAATGAAATGATAAAAAATGATTAGAATTTGTATTTAGAACTGACATGAATTTTTATGATGTTTACGAATGAAATAGGTGAAGATGATTGAGTCACGACATCATGTATGGTTTATGAGATATGTCTTGGATAATGTGGATGTGGAATGGTTAGAGAATGTGTGGATGAAGGGAGTGTGGGATTGTGTGAATATCCACACCAACAGGGCCTCTATTTTAGCAATGTGTGAGAGGTGGAATCCTAATAGGAACACCTTCCATTTTTTGATGGGCAAGATGACTATTATGTTGGAGGACATGTATAGGATATACAAACTATTGATAGAGGGTGTTCTTGTAAGAGTAGCAATGGATGAGAGGAAAAATGAGGTGCTACAGTGTATATTTGGTGTATGATGGGAGGAAGTAGATACCAAAAATGGGATAGATTATGAGTATTTTTTATATTAGAAGATGTTGTCTAATCATCAATGTGTGACGATGTTGATGATTTTGATATATGCTCTGCTAGATACTTCCAGGGTGAAGTTTACCTGGAACATAATGGATGTAGTGTGTGATATGGTAGAGCATGGGGTTGTGTTTTCATGGGTACATGTGTTGTTGCCATAGGTATATAGAGAGTTGCACGATATAGTGTGTGTAGCATGTACAGGGTTGAATTGGAATCCATTGTTACAAGTGTAGGCATGGGAGCATATAAAAGTAGAGTAACTGATGCTATTGCCATATCCAGCTCATGCAAAGAAGAATACTAATCTACCTTATGCTTTGAGGTGGAAAATAGATTAGGATAAGGGAATGAATATGCCACATGAAGGTAATTATCTATTATGGAGGAGATAGTTTAGGTTTTTTGAGTCTAAGCATATTCAGTGGATGCCCTCGAAGGGTGGGGTGGTATGGGAGAAGGATGGGGAGTATTTGGGAGAGATCCACCAAGGGTGATGGGTAGTAGGATGATATACACGATAGGCAGAGTTCTTTCCCTTCAGTATGGCCATGCATCAGTTTGGGTTATAGTAGGGTATGCCAGATGCACCTGTTGTGATCTATAGGAGGTAGGATGATAGGGGGAGTTACCCTATATTGTCTCCCTAGAGTGGTGAGATTTATCCTCTGATGGTTATTTTTAACATGGATGATGTGGGAATTACTCCTGAGTATGATGCATAGTGGGTGATGTAGATTTGGGAGGCAGGTGTTGGTGTGATCAATAATTAGATGCAACCAAATGGTGGGGTGCCTACACGAGAGGAACAAATACCAGAAGTGAGGTATAGGCTAGAGAGAGAATTAGGGGATGATGCATAGGTGCATATTATATGGTCAAGGAAACATCTATGTTGTGGGTCTAGTATTCATGCTAGAAGTATGCCAAAGCGATCGACTAGTGGTGGAGAGTAGCCTGTGGATGATATAGTGATTATGGAGGATGTGAGTGTTGATGTGAGAGTTAATGATATGGAAGATATGGAAGATTTTGGAGATATACATTTCAATAATTAAGAGAGGAGGGATATTTATGAGGAGTTATTTTTTTTGGTAGATAATATACTATAGCATTAATACTAGGTTTTACAAGTTGACCCAAAACCTTTTACAAAAATCAGCCCAGGGTTGTTGATGAACATGTCCTTACTAAGGATCCTATATATGTAAAATCTACATGCCACAAAAGCCATTACATCCGGTAAGGCACATAGCATGTTATCAAAAAGAAACTTCCCATACAATATTTTGGGTATACCCTAAGAAAACACACCTGCATCATAATTACAAAAAAAGAAACAGACACAGATCCCTTCCTTGAAACAGTGGAGAAACAAAAAGTTGTAGACACACATAGCAAGTACTGAAAAAAAACTCCCACAAGCTCTGTATTGATAGTTACTCTTAATAATTCTTTGGTAATTGCTTTCTTACATATATCACATGCTTTGGGACCACATCCCATCTTGGCCAATCAACCTTGGATAAGTGAACCTGCTGGCTAGATTTATGGCATTGGCTATCTGGTGGTCCACGTGGCTCTAGTTTGAAGTCTTATATTCTAATTTCTTTCCTACCATGTGATTATCAACCAACCTCAAATTACTAAGACTGACAGCTCGAATAATTTTTATTGTGAGTCCATTTCAAAAAAGAGACAGGAATGCTCATAGCCTTCAAAATTACAGTGTCTTCCCTGTTGGTAAATTCGACTATCATTCTTGGCATTCTTGTTTAATAAGATCCTCTACTTCACTCAGGATACTGTGTTCCCATTTGAAAATTCTATCACCATCAACACCCAAACTGGCCAGCTTATCAGCAACTTTTTTGGCTTCCCGAAAGACATGTTGGGCTTTTCTATCCTGTCTTCCCTGGAAAATGATCCTAGCCTCTTCAACAATTTTTTTAATCCTCCAAGGAGGTGTTTTCTAATTATTGAGGAGATTTATAACATGCATAGAGTCTCCCTATATGATCAAATTTCTTTCTAAGTCTTGAGTCATTTGAAGGTCTCTCCACATAGCTCTAGCTTTAGCTTCTTTATTCGTCCTTGTTCCCAACTATTAAAAAAATGCAAGCATCATATTTATATTATGATCTTGCACAATGCCATCAACGCCTGCTCTTCCAAGATTTTCCTTAGCTGCTCCATCAAAATTAAGCTTAAACCAACCCGTAGGAGGTTGTTACCACTTAACATTGGCTCTGTGATTGACTACCCTAGGCACAAACTCATCTAACAAGGTTAAGCATAAATATTGAGTAATTGTGGTCTCCTGCAGATGAGGTTTATGGCTATAAAAAGGGATAAGGTTCACATTCTCATTGGCAAAGGATAGGATCCTGGCAATGATAGTTTGATGATCATGGATAGACTCATTAAAGACTCTATGGTTCCTTTCTAATCACACCTGCCAAAGGTAGTGATTTAGACAAATTTTCCACATGTATCTAAGTCTTGCGCTTGAAAAGGGGCAAGGCCACTGGACTAACAAATCAAGTATGATGGTTGTTTTAACATAGGAAATATTGAAAGCCTAAAAACCCCACTTAGGATAGTCAAAGAAAAAGGGCACTCAAAGAAAATGTGATAAATTGTCTCCCAATTAGCCCTACATAGATAACAATGATTATTGATACAAATACCTTTATGCATCATATTATCAATGGTTAGAATTCTTCCTTGAATAACCAGCCATGAAAAGACTACAATTTTTGGAATTAAATTTTGTATCCAAGCTAAGCCCTTTTGGAGGTAAAAACCCTCGTCATCAAGCAAAAGCTTGTAAGTTTATTTAACAGTGAACTGCCCATTTTTCATAGGAGCCCAGGTCACTTGATCTTCCTTGGGTCTCATGGGAATAAACTATTTCCTGAGAATGTTACAAAGATCATTTGATTTTGATTGAAATCCCTAAATCCTTATTTGTTTCCACTTCATTTTGCCTTTGTCCTCAACCATATAATTGGAGACTTTTTTACCAATGATTTCTTCCGTGATATATCTGATTCGGGCTAAGTTAGGATATTGTGTCAGTGGTTCATCCTTATACCACCTATCATTCTAGCAATTTATCCTCTCACCATTGCCTAAAACTCATCATAAATATTTTTTTATGATTTCCTTACAATTGAGAATTACTTTCCAAAAAGCAGAACCTATGATTGGAACTGAGTCACTTAAAAATTCAATATTTTGAAGATACTTTCGTTTGATGATAGCTATCCATTCATTTTCTTCATGAGAAATGTGGCACCATGTCTGCTTAAGTAGTAAAGCTAAATTCATATGAGCAATTATCCTCAGACCTAAGCCCTCATTTTCCCTTTGTCTGCACACTTTGGTCCATCCTACAAGGTGTATACTTTTTTTCTCCTCTGATCCAGTCCATAAAAATTCTTTTTGGAGTTTCCCAATTTTCTAGAAAACCTTCACAGGGGCTTTGAAAATGGAGAGGAAATATACTGGAATGCTCTGAAGAAAGGCCTTAGTGAGGCTTAGCTTTTCTGCTTGAGATAGAATATGACCTTTCCATCTAGTAAGTTTTTTTGAATTCTTTCAATAACCTTGTCCCACATTGACTCTCTCGAAGAACCAATGAAAAGAGGGAGACCAAGATACAAAGTGGGGAGGTTTGCTATATCACACCCTAAAATTTTTGCAATCCTTCCTTACCTCTGAATGGGGGTGTTCAAGAAATATAACTTGCTTTTACTAAAATTAACTTTCTGACTAGCAGCGTCCTTGTAGAGTTGTAGGAAGTATTTAATTCTTTTAGCCTCAACCACCGATGCCTTAGTCAATAGAAGGGTATCATCGACGAATTGTTTGTGAGAAACAACCCTAGTGAGATATCTTGCCTTGATTCCCGATATTAGCCTTGAACTGCAAGCATTTTTTATGGTTCTACCTAAAGATTCTATCATAATGATGAACAACATGGGGCTGATAGGGTCCCCCTATCGAATTCCTTCGTGACTTTGAAAGTAACCAATAGTTGTTGCATTAACCAGAATCGAGAACCATGCTTTAGAAATACATTCTTTGATAAAATTAACCCATTGGTGGTGAAAACTAAACTTAAGGAGGATAGCAATCAGAAAGTCCCAATTTAGCCTATCAAATTCTTTGTTCATATCAATCTTGAGGGAAAAAATAGACATGTTAGTCTTATGAGCAGAGTGCAAAGCTTCATGAACTATGATAACTCCATCCAAGATTGACCTACCCTAGACAGAGCTTCCCTAGCATAGATCTATGATGCGGGGCATAACATCTCTCATTCTATTTGCAATGGCTTTAGTTATGATCTTGTAAGAAACATTGCATAGACTGATTGGCCTGAAGTCAACCATAGATTCAGGGGTTTGCTTCTTAAGAATTAGAGAAATAAAAGTAGAGTTGAGACCTTTTGGGATATGATTGCTTTCTTGGAATTCTCTGATAGCAAAAATTACATCCTCACTTACGATGTCCCAAAAATATTGATAGAAACAAGGGGGAAAGCCATCGAGTCCTGGGGCTTTTTCTGACTCCATGCTAAACAAGGCTTCCTTAATTTCCTCATCAGAAAAGGGATCTAGAAGCTTAAGGTTTATATCCTCATTTATTATGCTAGGAATGGATTTCAAGAGAATATCTTTGGCCTCCTCATTGCACTGTGATTCTTGACCAAGGATAGAATTGAAATAAGTTACTGCCTCCTTTTTTATTTTTGTTAAGTCCTGAGTAATAGAACCATCTTTTTTTTTTTAATTTATCTTGTTATTGCTTCTGTTTCTAAGTGTGGTGACGTGAAAAAACTTGGAATTTTAATCTCCATATTTCAACCAAAGAGCCCTTGATTTTTGCCTCTAATAGATTTTCTCACAAGCCAATTGATTTTTGTCCATTCCTTCTACCTAGTATTTTCATCAGCATCACCATGTTGAATCCTCTGATCAATTATCTTCAAACTTTCAACAACCTATTTTTTATTTTCAAAGAGGTTCCTAAAGACCACTTTGTTCCAATTTTTAAGCTTTTCCTTAACAAACTTTAATTTTCCAGCAAGTTTAAAAGCTCCACTACCCCTGATAGGCTGTTGCCACCACTGAATTAAGTTATCTCTAAAACTGGAATGTTTGATCCACATAGATTGAAATATGAAAGTTTTCTTGAAGTACAGAGGGTTAGGGATCTCCAAAAAAATGGGATTATGATCAGAGGTAATTTTAGGAAGGTCTTGCAAGGTAGAATCACTAAACAGATTTGTAGCCTCCTTTGATAGAAAAAACCTATCAAGCCTTTCTTGAATGATATGACACCATATCCGTATATTGCTCTAGGTATAATTCACTCCTCTAAGTTTTACATCCATAAACATGTTGGAGTTCACAAAGTCATTGAACTCATCCATGCTCCTGATAGGTGGTCCATTTCCACCCATTTTTTCTGAAGGGTAAAGACGAGTGTTAAAATTCCCAACCATAATACAGGGGACATTATGGAATATTTCACTCATATTACCTAAGTACTCCCACAGTAGAGCTCTCCCTTGAATTGAAGTCGGGGCATAAATATTTGAAAGGATCCATGACCTGTTGTTGTTTATTTACTTAAATAAAACACTAAGAACCCTATCATATTTCTGAATAATTGTGCCTTCTACTATCCGTGGATCCCATAAAGTCATAAGGCCTCTAGATGATCCTCTGGCTAATTTGCAAACCATCTCCCCTTGATTCCAGATTTTTTTTGCTTTTTTTTTTGACAGAATCTCATCAGTTTTTGTTTCTTGCAACATGATAATAGTTGCATTCACTTTATTTCTTATTGCACTGACTTCCCTATGTTTATGCAGGCCATTGAGGCCTCTCACATTCCATGAGAGGAACTTCATTTATATTATTTGGGATTTCTTCCTCTCCCCCTCCCTTGAGGGGGTTTTCCTAATTTGTTGTCTTCAAAACCCGAAATAACATGTTGAAACAAGGTTCTCTATTTTCCATTGGCAATTTCATTATCAGTTTTAATTTTTTGATGCTCAAAATTTGATATTCTCCCTCTTCTTTTTTCACTGCCAAAATCTATAGGAGACTTCACAGTGCTCCTGGTTTGTTTAGGACTAAACCTGGGGGAGGCAATTTGTTGCAGAACCAGACTACCATATTACTCAGTCTAAATAGTTTCACATATCTCCACACCTACATCCAAATCTTCTCATTTTTTCCTGTATTCCCCTGGTCTACGGGACGGCCCCTTGGTAGGATTCACCTGGCTCCTATTAATGATGTTAGGGAGATGATATTTTTTATTTTCCAATGCCTCAACTTTCTTCCTAAGTTCTTCAACATTAGGATTTGTCTTTGGGATGCCCACTGGGCTTGAAGTATTTTCAGCATTGGGGTTTAAGGATCCTAACTTGGATGGGGATTCTAGAGATCGGGAATTAGGGTTTGGCTTTGTGATGCCCACGGGGCTTACAGTAATTTCAGCATTAGGGTTTGAAGATCCTGACTTGTATGGGGATTCTAGATAGTCAGAAAGTTTAGCCTTAAGGTTCTAGGCTCCAATGTCTTTCGATAATACTCCTACTCCCATATTGTATAGAATTGAAAATTTATTTAAAACTAGAGGATTGGAACTTACCTGAGTATTTTGGTTGCCAATAACCTATTGTTTTCCTTTGTCTTGTTGGGACCCTGCACCAGCTATTTTATTTTTTTTATAGACATAGTTTGCTTGATTGAAATCACCTCTGCCAGGGAAACTCCTCAAATTTCCTCTGTCTAGCATTCCCTACTTCTGCTTTTCTCTATTCATTTCTAGGTTAGGGCATTTATTACATAGATGTCCTTGATTTTTACATTCTTCACATAATGTCGATCCATTCTCGTATTCTAGTGTCTATTTTTGATAGTATTCCTCATACTCTAGTTCCACAAACCTTGGCAATTCATTATCCAAATTAGCATTTATGCAGATTCATGCATGAGTCATCCTTGTCCTGGCCAAGGTCACATGGTCAATGGAGATCAGGTCCCCTATAGTTTTGGCTATGCCCTGTATCCAATATTCATTGAATAACATGGCAGGTAGACTTGTGATATGAACACAAATAGGGGAAATGTTAATATTTTGCTTTTCAGGGTCAAAATTTTCACCCCATTTTCTGAGAAAAAGGCTCATTTTTCCCAAAAACCAAGGACCTCTTGTTAAAATGTTGTTAGAATCCTCCATATTGTTAAAACATATAATGAAAAAATCTCGAGTTAGATCTACTAACTCCAAGTTTCATACCAGTTGCCATTTACCCGTGGCCCAAGCCCTCATAGTCTCCATGTCCGACCTACCTCCCAAAAACTTGCCTACCAAGGAGAATTCATCCATTGAAATAAAAGGGCTCATGGAACTTTTCGGGGCCAAAATTTTATTATTTACTGGAACTAAGTGCAGAAGAGAGAGAACCTCCTCTCTTTTTCCTCTAAGAGTCTTAGTAAAATACAACCACTTCTTGGGCCCTGCATTGTCCTTTGTATCTTTTTTGTCAAGGTTTTTCTGAGGACAGTCGGGCCCCCACATGATGCCTGCCTCCAAATATACCGCATCTTGACTACCTTCCTCTAGATCCTCGCTTGATCCATGCTTGAGGTTCCCACCTATCCCTTCCATACATGCTCTACCTCTATCGCCTTGGATGAGATTCCTATCTAGAAAATTCAAACCCTCACTCTCGTCACACCTACTAAACCTCAGCTCACTCATTCCTGATATTCTTTTATGATGAGCTATTAGTACTATAGGAGAGAGTGTGATAATTGTATGGGTGTATACATTAGAGTGAGGGATATGGGGTAATATATTTGGGGAAGTGCAAAGAGGAGCATCACAATTTGAAGGAGAGGTTGGTAGCTATCAATATGGTGAGCGACACAAAGAGAAGGGAGTTCAAGAAGAAGTTAGTGATATTTGAGTAGGCACATGCCATAGAAAGGATGGAATGAAATATTTAATGCATGGAGGTGTGTGGGTGGGTCAAAGTAGGGGAGGTGAGGCATGTTGAGTTTGTATATGGTTTACGTCTCCTGGTAGTAGAGACTATGATTTTTAGGTATAAATTGAAGTTGGAGATAACTAGGATGTAGTAGGTGGATATGATAAGGGATGTCGAGTATTCAACACATGTGGTGGAGGTGGCCGAGTTGCATGCCAAGGTAGAGTGGAAATGGTAGGCATGGTAGGATGTAAAATAGGAGAGGGTAGGAGAGCAGGTCCTGGTGAAGGTGGCTACTTTGAGAGCTAAGTTCAACTATTTACAAAATGCCAATGAGGATGTTTCAAAGATGTTTAGGGAAGAGGTAGCAATATGGTATGATTATGAGTTAGCCTTAGCTTTTTATGGGCATAGATTTTTAAATTATGGTAGGTCATGGTCAATATCAAGATCATGATCATGAGAACAGATGCACTCATAGCAGAGTCACAAAAGGATGACATTGATGGTGCAGAGGGAGGTGGGTACACATGCACTAGTAGTGTCACAAATAGGAGGGGTTGTTCCAAAGTTGGATAGGGTGATAGTGCCTGTGGTTGCACAAATTATGGAGGCAATAGCAGAGTCGAGCAGGACAACAGAGGTGTATGGGACTGAGTTGATGATGATGACTCATGAGGAGAGTGGTGATACTCTTGGTGGGCAACAGTGATGAGGTTGGCTTGTGGGGGTGTTTCCTTTTTGTAGCCTATGGGCATGTGTGGTGATGGGTTGTGGACATATTCCTTTTTATTATCCTAAGGGTATTTTTTATTATTATATATATAGATACACATTTGGTTATGGCTCTTATATATGTTGTGTGATGTGATAGGAATGTATGTATGATTTCTCATGTATGTGTGATGTAGAGCATGGATAGGTAAATGTATGATGAATGAATATATGTGTTTGTGGTAGCGTGTAGGATAATGATATCACTGTAGTGTAGATACAATTTAGATTGATGTAATGTAAATGAATGTAGAGTTGGTGCAATAATGTATGATGTAAGATAGATGTAATTATGCATAATGTAATGTAAATAAATGCATGTACAATAGATGAAAAGGTGCATGTATGTAGAAGTTAAAATGCACAGATGAAGCACTTGTATCATACAATAAATTGATGTGAATGTAATTTATTCCATAATCTTAGAGATGTAGGATGGTATAGGGTTTATGCAATAGTTTTGACTATCATAGTTATAGCAATCAAACCTCATGAAGAATTGAACGAGATCTGTCTACAACTCATAACTAACCTGGCTAGATCAAATTCTATCAAGGACCAGTGTGTGCACGTAAGTGATTTTCATTTATCCATTTTGAGGTAGGTAGGACTAACCTATTGTAAACATAGCCAAAGTAGCTAGCTCATCCACAAGCACACAATGATTTGTACAAAAGAAGATCACTAATGTGATAGATGTGTCATGACTTGTAAGAATATTCCACTTGCAGGCAAGTGCTTAGGGCCTATAGATGGTGATGGAAATTGTCCCATGATGTTATGTTAAACTTAAGGACCAAAGGGTATTAAGCATAATAGTTGTGTATTAGAGGTATTTCCTTTTATTTTTTGTACCTCGTTTCTTGATTGTTGTTTTGTGGTACTCTTTTCTTTTTTTGTTTTTAGAATTGTGGGCATTGGCTTTTGTTTTATGCTCATTTTTCTAATTTTTGATTATGCTTGTCCCTTTGTTTATCCCTATGTCGTATGTTTACCATGCAAATAATAGTATGAGTAGGGGAAACCATTTGCTAAATGGTGATATCTACACAAGGTGTTATCTTCCTTTGATTCAAAATGTGCTTTTAAAAATATGGCATGTTTGAATGGTCCCTAGAAGAAGTTGAACCAGGTAGAGAAAAATATAAGGAGTGTAATAACCTGTTAGCTAGAGGTTATTTTTGATTAGTTGTAACTAGTGGATGGTCAAAATATACAAGACACCATATACTCTATAATCCTAAGAAAGGGAGGGGACATCCAAGTGGTGATGCTAACAAGTGTGTATGTTATTCCTATAATGATTGCATTTCTATAGAGGAAATATACAGACATGAATGAAATCATAGAAGAAATATGGATATATGCAATAAATATAGTGTGAAAGATATAGTATAAGAGAAAAATATCTACAAGAGGAAATTTGTGAAATGTAACCATATGAGTGTTGATTGTGGAGCCTGATTAAATCTAAGGCCTTTGTTTCCGTTGCACTTGGACCCACTATGCGAAAGAGGGGGGATGTAGGGGGGGCATTAGCCCCCCTACTACTGTCGCCATGGGGGTCCAGGGGGGCAGGAAAAAATAGATGTTTTTCCCCCTATGTAAATCTGGACCATTTGATATTAGGTCACAGATCAGACGGTAGATTTTAGGCAGGTGTTTTACCCTAAAATTGTAATGCATTATTATAAGAGGATGTTGTATGGTGGATAAACATTTAATGAAGTGTTTGGTTATGTATAGAAGGGTTTTATGGATGGAATACAAGGGCCTAGTTATTTTCTTCATGGAGTAGCCTGATTTGGGTGAACCACATTAAATCTGTGTCTATTGTGTGTTGAATATTTTCTTCTGTGTTTATTTCCACATTATATTATTGCTCATATATTATGCTTTATTCCTAACAACTGGTATTAAATCTTAGGGTTTGAAAAACACACTTGAAATGAGGGTTTCCAGTTTGAGTGGGAGCAATGGCGAAAGAAGGCAGATTTAGGATTGAGAAGTTCAATGGCTAAAACTACTAGCTATGAAATATGCAAATGGAGGATTATCTTTATCAGAGAGATATTTACCTACCATTAGGTGGAGTACCAAAGAATTCGACATCGACGATAGATGAAGAATGGGAATTTTAGGATAGAAAAGCACTAGGAACAATACGGTTGTTCTTGGCATCATCGGTGGCCTTCAATATTTTGAAGTAAAATACAATGAAGGGTTTAATTAATGTTTTGGCTAAACTATATGAAATACCCTTAACTTCAAACAAGGTATTTTTGATGAAATATTTATTTAATATACAGATGTCAGAAGGTGGGTCTGTTATTGATCATTTAAATGAATTTAACATGATTACAAATTAGTTAAGTTCTGTAAGAGTAAACTTTGATGATGAGGTTAGGGCTCTCTTGATTTTGTTCTCATTGCCAGAAAGTTGAAATGGCTTGGTAATGGTTGTGAGTAACTCTGTATCTGGTTCAAATACTTTAAAGTTTGATGATGTTATTGGTGTTATCCTTAGTGAGGAAATGTGACAAAAAAGCATAAGTGAAACATCAGGTAATGCTTTAACTGTAGATAACAGGAGGAGACAAAGAGAGAGAGGAAAAATCCTAGGAAATCATGGGAAATCAAATAAAGGTAGATCCAAATCCAAAGGAAATTAGTTGGAATGTTGGCATTACAGGAAGAAAGGACACCTAAAAAGAGACTATTGGAATCAAAAATAAAATTAGGGAGAAGAAAAATAGGGTAATCAGGAATCAAACGTAGCAGGTGATGTATTGCAAGATGCTTTAATTCTTTCACTAGATAATATTAATGATTGTTGGGTACTAGATTCTGGTGCATCATATCATACCACACCCCATAGGAAATATTTTCTAGATTATATTCAGGGTGATTTTGGACAGGTCTATTTGTGTGATGATAGACCATGTAAAATCACTAGAAATGATAACATATAGATAAAGCTACCAAATGGAAACCAATGGTTGTTGAAAGAGATAAAGCATATTTTCAATTTAAGAAGAAATCTAATTTCCATAAGGTAGTTGGATAGTGAAATATTTACAGTTACATTCTTAGCAAACTCATAGAAGGTTGCTAAAGGATCAATGCTATTAGTAAAAGGAAATAAGGAAGGTACATTGTATGTATATACTAGTAATACTGATATTTCTATTATTTTAGCTTCTACAAGAGTAGATACAAGTTCATGGCATCATAGGCTTGGGCACATGAGTGCGAAGGGGATACAGATTCTACATTCAAGAAATTTGTTGATAGTTCTGAAGCAGGTTGATTTAGAATTCTGTGAGAACTACATTTATAGAAAATAAAAAAGAGTCAGATTTCTCAGAGTTGGAAAATAAAATAAGAGTGAAAAGCTAGAGCTAGTACATTCAGATGTATAGGTACCAGCTCAGGTATCATCTCTTGGTGGCTCTCATTATTATGTTACGTTTATTGATGATGCAAATATAAAAACATGGTTTTATTGTATTCAAAAGAAATTAGATATTTTTGATACCTTTAAGAAATGGAAAGATCTGGTTGAGAATGAGACAAGAAATAAGCTAAATTGTCTCAGATCTGATAATGGAGGTGAGTACTACATAAAATAGTTTAATATTTACTATTCATACCATGGGATTCATAGAGTGAAGACAATTCTAGGAACTCCACAAGAAAATGGTGTGTCAGAAAGGATGAACAAGACTATCATGGAATGTGCTAGGTGCATGAGAATACATGTAGGATTGCCCTTACATTTTTGGGTAGATGTTGTGGATACTGTAGTTTATTTAATAAATAGAGGACCTTCAAGTTTCCTAGATGGTGGTATTCCATAAGAGGCATGGATAGGTAAGCCTATTAATTACTCATTTTTAAATACTTTTGGTTGTGAATCTTTCATGCATATCAGTAAAGAAAATCGAACTAAACTTGAGGTAAAATCTAAGAGGTGCTTTTTCATTGGATATGGAGTAAATGATTTTGGTTATCGCTTTTGGGATTATGCAAATAACAAAATCATTAGGAGTAGAGATGTAATATTTAATGAGAAGGTCATGTATAAGGATCAGTTGCAAGAAAATAAATAGAAAAAAGAAAACACAGAATACATAGTATTTGATGAAATTGAAACTCCAAAGGTGCTAGAAAATCAACAACAGCAACAGCAACTAGCACCTCAAACTCCTGCAACTGTTATTATAAAATATACTAGGATAAGTAGACCTCATGTACGTTACTCTTCATCATTATATTATGTATTATTGTCTGACTCTAGTGAACCAAAAACATATGAAGAAGCAATGCAGGTAGAAACCAAGAAGAAGTCGGAGCAAGGCATGAAAGAGGAGATGGACTCCTTGATAAATATTCAGACTTGGGATCTAGTTCAGTTGCTTGTAGGAAAAAAAGCATTGCAGAAAAAATGGGTTTATAGGGTGAAATAAGAATATGGAGGTAAAAAGTGGTATAAGGCTAGACTAGTTGTAAAGAGGTTTGCATAGAAGAAAGGTATTGATTATGATGAAATTTTTTCTCCTGTTGTTAAAATGACTTCAATTAGAATTGTTTTAAGCTTAGTGGTTGTAGAGGATTTACATCTTGAATAGTTAGATGTAAAAATAGCTTTTCTCCATGGGGATTTGGAGGAAGATATTTATATGTAGTAGCCACAAGGGTATGAGGTCAAAGGAAAGGAGGAATTAGTATGCAGGTTGAAAAAGAGTCTATATGGCCTGAAGCAAACTCCAAGGTAGTGGTATATGAAATTTGATAGGTTTATGTCATATCAAGGTTATAGTAGATGTTATTATGACCACTGTGTTTATTTTAAGAGAATGGATAATGGTAACTATATTATCATGTTATTGTATGTAGATGATATGCTTGTTGCAGGGTCTAACATGCAAGATATAATTGTACTCAAAATAAAATTGGCAGAGTCATTTGCAATGAAGTATTTGGGTGCTGCAAAGCAAATTCTTGGTATGAGAATAACAAAAGATAGGAAAATCGCAAATTAACATTGTCTCAGAGTACATTGAGAAGGTGTTGGAAATATTCAATATGCAGGATGCAAAACCTGTTAGCACACCTTTGGAAAATCATTTCAAACTAACCAAAGAGATGTGTCCTAAGACATAGGAGGAGATGAACTACATGTCAAAGGTTCCTTATTCATTAGCATTTGGCAGTTTGACGTATGTGATGGTGTGCACAAGGCCAGATATTGCACATGTAGTGGGATTTGTGAACATGTTTATGAGCGATCCAGGAATAAAGCATTGGGAGGTAGTGAAGTGGATTCTCAGGCATTTGAGAGGTACTATCAATCAGGTATTATGCTTTGAAGGATCTAATACTACTTTACAGGGATATGTTGATTTAGATATGGCAGGTGATATAGACAGTAGGAGGAGTACCATAGGGTATGTTTTTACTATAGGTGAAACTACAATAAGCTAGATTTAAAAATTACATAAGGTTGTTGCACTATCAACAACAGAAGCAGAGTATACTGTTGTTACAGAGGCTAGTAAGGATATGATTTGGTTACAAAGGTTTATGGAGGATTTTGGAAATAAGAAGGAGAATAGAATAGTATACAATGATAGTCAGAGTGTCATTCATCTTGAAAATAATTCAACTTTCAATTCCAGGACTAAACACATACATACCAAGTACCATTTCATACGCTCAGTATTGGAAGATGGACAGTTAAAATTGGAGAAGATACACACTAGCTAGAATCCTGTAGATATGTTCACAAAGGCAGTAACCAAGGAGAAACTGAGTTCCTGCTCAGTTTCAGTTGGTCTTAAATCATGATAGTAAAAGGTGAGAAAATTTCTAGGCCCAAAGTTGAAGCATAGTCCAACAAGTGTAGTAGCGATGGAGTTGTTGTGATCAGTCTCCAAGTGGGAGATTGTTGATTATGGAGCTTGATCAAATCGGAGGCCTTCATTTTAGCCGCACTTGGACCCACTACACGAAATAGGGGGGTGTAGGGGGGGCATTAGCCCCCCTACTACTATCGTCGAAATAGATGTTTTTTCCTTTATGTAAATCTAGACGATTTGATATTAGGTCATAGATCGAACAGTAGATTTTAAGCCAGTTTTTTGCCCTAAAATTGTAATACATTATTATAAGAGGATGTTGTATGGTGGCTAAATATGTAATGAAGTGCATGGTTGTGTATAGAAGGGTTTTTTGGATGGAATACAAGGGCCTGGTTATTTTCTCCGTGGAGTAGCCCGATTTGGGTGAACCACATTAAATCTATGTCTATTGTGTGTTGAATATTTTCTTCTATGTTTATTTTTGCATTATATTATTGCTCGTATTTTATGCTTTAATCCTAAAAATTATATTAGGAACCATATTTTAATATGAATATTTAGGGTTATGATGATGAGAATAGAGAGTCGTGATAATGGTTGCCCCAACATGTGAGGAGTGTAGCAACTATGAGAGACAGATGTAAATGGGAAAATGTATGTAATGATGAGAAATGAGGAATATTCGGAGTGAGAAGATATGAGGAAGAAAATAAGAATTGATAAAATTTTGCAAAGAAGAAAGAACAAATTGACGAAAAGAGGAAGATGGAAAGAAGATAAATATATGGGGTAAACTTAGCAAAGGTTTCTAGTCGCTCAAAGATTTACCATACAACTATGTGGGAGAACAAGTCAAAGAAGAGAAATAAGGGAGGAGGAAAGAAGAGGGAGAAACAAGCTAAAGATGTGTGAAGTGATAGGGATCATGTCATGAAATACTGGATGAAGTGGTGATGCGACTAGGGAATTGGTGATTAGTATAGTTGGATAACTACTGGAAGTAACAAGGTGTGACTATAATAGATTCCTATGGGGGTAGAGGGTGAGGTATGAGGTGATGTGGAGGACTCTATAGTAAAGTGGAAGAGAGAGCATGCTCAATATGTGGGAGGGATTTGTCAAAAAACATATCCTACACAAGGGTATCAAAGGTGTGGTAAGCATTGATGTCATGCCCTGGTCGATGATGATAAATACAAAATTGATTCTCTTGATAATTGCATGGCTTAGGGTGCAAGGGGTCAACAGGGTAGATTTTGGGTAGCACAAGGAGGTCTTCATGGATTAATTGGTAATTTTTTTGTGATAGTGATGCTAACTGGATAGGCATGGGATATATGTATGGCTTAGATGGTGATGAGTGGGAAGAAGGTGGTGTATGGATGGGTGGATGGATTGTGGATCTAGAATCAAGTGAAGGTCAAAATTGAGAGTGAGGAACAGGACTAGAAGGAGGTGAAGGGACGTGAGCCATGGTAGAATTGTGAGAAGAGGAATGGCAATGACAATAACCCAAGTGTAGCTTGAGGTTGTTGAGGCAAGAGAGGATATATTGGATATCAATGGGAGGAGATGATAGAATCGAAGTAGGTGGGGATTAATATTCTAGAGTGTAAATTGGAGTAGGATGTGAGTGTGAAGAAGATAATGAGAAGAATAATTGAGAGAGTGGACTGCTACGTTGGTGGTGGGGTAGGTTAAAGTGGTATACTATAGAGTGGAGATGGTGGTGTCTGAATAATAGGTGGCATAGGAGATAACTATAGATAATGGCATGGATGATATGGAGAAATACATGTAGAGGCAGATTGGAAAGCATGCAAGTGAAGGTATTGGTTTTAGGGTGACATCCTATTTGGGAGGGGTGGAGGTAGGCACAAGGGACATGCAGGATGAGGTGTGTATACCTTATTATGAGGATAGTAATTGAGTGAAGGATGGTGAGCAGAAGAGGATGATGAGTAAGTGTTCCTCGTATCATCATATGGAGGGGGTAGATCCTCATGCACGAGGACAGGATGGTTCCTATTTATCTGAAAATGAGGATAGAGAGATCTAGCTATCTTCAAAATGAGGGGAGTAGAAATAATCTCTATGAATGGGTGAGTGAAGGCATGGTAAATGCGATGGTCTAAATAGGATGATACTAATGATTATCGGATGTGGACAGAGTCGGGTGGCCTACCAAGGTCAGCTAGGTTAATCAGTACTAGAGGTAATATTGAAAGGTCCAGCATGATGTGAGAGTGGTATGTTCAAAGTATAGACCTAGAACAATGTATCTTCATAGAAGATATCATAGCTAGTGATGAGAAACCTACAAAATCCAAGATATGAACAACATATAAATGACATAAAAAGCACAAATAATTTTGTTGTGCAATAGAAAGTGAAAATCATGTGTGTAGTGTAGTGCGGATTGTGAGTGATGTTTACCTAGACAGTATTATAAATACACTATGTATAATTCATGGTGATGCATACCTAGATAGGCTAGGAATTAAATGTATGAAGGTGAATAATATTGATAGGTTCAAGTTTTGTCAATCCTTCGAGATTTGCCAATTGATATGCGCTAGAACCAAATTTATGTGTGATGATATATAGACCTATCTAGCTAGTAGTAAACTTGTCTCATTGTTGACATGGTTGGCTTTTGATCTATTGGTTATCTTTGAGAACTAGGTCACCAATTTGAAACTCGTTCTAATGTACCTTATTGTTGTATGCACAACAAAGGTGATCTTGGTAGACACGTGTGTGCTCGATGGTATGAATATGCAACTCATCCAAGAGTGTTAATTGGTCGAGGTGGGCTTGATGAGCAATGTCATCATAAATAAAATATTTCATAGAGATGCATAAATAAGGTATCTCGAGCTCAAGAGGCATAATGGCTTCAGCACCATAGACCAATGATAAAGGCATTGCCCTAGTGGGGGTATAAATGCTCATATGGTAGGCCCACAAAGCTAATGGTATTTGATTGTACCCATCAAAATGGGATTTTGCAACTATCTTACAAAGAATAAATTAAATGGTTTTGTTAGTAGCTACTATCTGGTCGTTACCCTATGGGTACTATGGGGTAGAGTAGCTATGGTGAATATTAAATTTGGTGTAGAGAGTGTGGATAGTTTTATTTTTGAATGGTGTACCATTTTTAGAGATGATTTGGGAAGGTATTTTGAAATGACATATGATATATTTAGTGATAAACACCACAATTTTGGCTTCCATGGTTTGGACAAGTGGGATGGCTTCGATCCACTTTATGAAGTATTCTATGGCGATGATGACAAATTTGTGGTTGATTGACAAAGCAGGTGAGATCTTTCTAATAATATCTAGGCCCCATTAGGAGAAACACCACATGGATTTAATAGATTGGATAACTTGTGAAGGTAAGTGTGTGAGGTTAATGTGTTGTTGATATTTGATACATCGCTTTACATACTCATAACAGTCATGCTCCATTTTGGGCCAGTAATAGCCCATTCCTAGGATGCATTTTGTGATAGCCATGCCAGTAAAGTGGCCATCACAAGTACCATTATGGATTTCTTGTACCACCCACTAAGATTCATGTAGTTCTAGGCAACATAAAATGATACCATCATGACTACGATGGTATAGAATGTCCCCCAACAGTGTGTAATAGATTTACCACTACTTGAATGCTCAGTGATGAGCATGTGGTAAATCACAAGGGAGGAATCCTAATTTGATATGATCCTTAGTGTGTGAAAACCAAGGATTGTGTGGTTTAGTGTGGACAACATGAATGCCATCATCATATGTGGAGGGTGAAGATGAAATAGCTGATTGTGTGAGTGTATGAATGAACATGTGTGTTGTGTTTGAGAGGGAATTTTATGGTATTAACTATCCATAGAAGCCATTGTGTCAAAAAAATGATTGGATGAGTGCAGATCAACTTTTATATCGTACCACTCGAGTTGGGTAAGGAGTTAGGTGATTTATTTGTATTGTTGGAGGACTTGGTAGTGACATTGCCATATCTCCTAGACTTGATTGATAACAAGGAGGGAGTCACCAATGATGTGAAAGCATTTAATATGCATGGAAAGTGTCTTCTTTAGACTGGGGATCAAGGCTTCATATTCGACATTATTATTCATGCATGGAAACCCTAATTTGAATGATAAGATGACAGGTTCCCCATAGGGTGTAAAAAATAAAATTCCTACACCCCCACCGTGTGTGCAATGGGAGCCATCAAAGAAAAATATCAAGTCTACTAGTATATCTGGTTTGACATACTCCTCAGCTTCTGTGACATGGAATATGAAGTCATCAGGAATCTGAATGAGGAGAGGCTGATCATCGGGTAATGGAGACTCAGTGAGTTGGTTTCTAATGACCTATCTTTTAAAGGATTTTTTTGAAATTAACTCTATATCAAATTCAGTGAGGATCATAATCCATTTAGCAGTACGAGAGTTATGATTACTCATTTTCATCATGTATTGAAGCGGATTGTCATGAGCGATGAAAAATGTAGTGTGATTAAGCATATAATGACATAGTTTTTGGGTGGGAAAGACTATAGTTGGGTATATATTTTCCATGTATACATATTGGGTTTCATAGCTAACTAGTTTACGACTGATATAGTTTATACCTTTCTCGTGATTGAGTGTGTTATTTTGAGCTAATAGCATGCCAAGTGCTTGAATCGATGAAGAGGTGAGGTACGCTTTGATTGAATAAAGACTTGTTGATAGTTTTGTTAGGATTAATTAAAAAATACGAGCAATAATATAATGTGGAAATAAACACAGAAGAAATTATGCAATACACAATAGACACAGATATAATGTGGTTCACCCAAATCGGGCTACTCCATGGAGAAAATAACCAAGCCCTTTGTATTTCATCTAGAAAACCCCTCTGTACACAACCATGCACCTTATTACATTTTAGTCACCATACAACATCCTCTTATAATAATGCATTACAATTTTAGGGCAAAAAACCTGCCTAAAATCTACCATACGATTTGTGACCTAATATCAAATGGTCCAGATTTACATAGAGGAAAAAACATCTATTTTTGTAAGCTGCCTCCCTGGACCCCCCATGGTGACAGTATTAGGGAGGGCTAATTCCCCCCTACACCCCCCTCTTTCATGTAGTGGGTCCAAGTGCGGTTGAAACAAAGGCCTTTGATTTAATCAGGCTCCACAATCAACAATCTCCCACTTGGAGACTGGTCACAACAACTCCACCGCTACTGCACTTGCTGGACTATGCTTCAACTTTGGGCCTAGAAATTTTCTCATATTTTACTGCCATGCTTGAATACCAACTAAAATTGAGTAGGAACTCAGTTTCTCCTTGGTTACTACCTTTGTGAATATATCTACAGGATTCTAGCTAGTGTGTATCTTCTCCAATTTTAATTGTCCATCTTCTAAAATTGAGCGTATGAAATGGTACTTGGTATGTATGTGTTTAGTCCTGGAATGGAAAGCTGAATTCTTTGCAATATGAATGGCACTCTGACTATCACTATATAATGTGCTATTATCATTCTTCTTTCCCAACTTCTCCATAAATATTTGTAACAAAATCTTCTCCTTACTAGACTCTATAACAACAACATAATTTGCTTTTGTTGTTGACAGTACAAAAACCTTCTATAATTTTGAAATCTAGCTTACTGTAGTTTCATATACAGTAAAAACATACCTTGTGGTACTCCTCTTATTGTCTATATCACCTGACATATCTGAATCAACATATACCTATAAAGCAGTATTAAATCCTCCAAAGCATAATGCTTGAGTGACAGTACCTCTCAAATACTTGAGAATCCACTTCACTACCTCCCAATATTTTCTTTCTAGATCACTCATAAACCTTCTCACAAATCCCACTGCATGTGCAATATTTGGTCTTGTGCACACCATCGCATACATCAAACTGTCAACTACTGATGAATAAGGAACCTTGAACATGTAGTTCATCTCCTCCTGTGTCTTAGGACACATCTCTTTGGTCAGTTTGAATTGATTTTCCAAAGGTGTTCTAATGTGTTCTAATGATTTCCCAAAGGTGTACCCCCCTTGACCCCCCATGGCGATAGTATTAGGGGGGGATAATGCCCCCTACACCCCCCCTCTTTCACGTAGTGGGTCCAAGTGTAGCTGAAACAAAGGCCTATGATTTAATCAGGCTCCACAATCAACAAGTTTTCATCCCATTTGAAGGTGACATCCTTTTTCAAGAGGTGATTAAATGGCCTGCATTTATCTGATAGTTGGGCGATAAAGTGATGAATGGATTGGATATTGTCTTACAAGCTATGTAGTTTTTTGAGATTGGCAAGTGGAGGCATCTTGATTATAGATTTTACTTTATTAGGGTCTACTTAAATGCTTCATTGAGAGACGATGAACCCTAGGATTTTTCTTGAAGTAACACCAAAGACACATTTATTTGGGTTAAGGTAAACATTATTTTCTAGAAGGCGATCGAATATTTTACATACATCAACCAGGTGTTGTGAATGTTCTTTGGATTTTGTGATGAGATCATCAACATAATCTTCCATGAGTTAATGCATGTAATCATGAAAGATATAAGTCATTGCACACTGGTAGGTTAACCAAGCATTTTTAAGACCAAAAGGCATGACCTTATAGCAACAGGTCTCCCACGGGATTATGAAATAAGTATTGTATTGGTTAGCAGGGTTAATTTTGATCTGAATGTAGCTAGAAAACCCATCCATAAGGTAAATTATTTTGTGACCCATGATGTAATCGATGAATGAGTCAATGTTTAATTGGAGAAGTTGTCCTTGGGACAAGATTTGTTTAAGTCATAGAAATCGATACAAACGTGAACCTCACCAAAGGGTTTAGGTACTGGTGCCATGTTGGATACCCATTTGGGGTAATCAATAGGTTGGATGAAATCTACATAAAGGAGCTTTTGGAGCTCAAATTTTACTATAAACATGAACATAGGATGCATACATCACAATTTTTATCTAATAGGTTAGACGTCTTTTTCGAGAGTAATATTGTGAACTACTAGGGAAGGATCAAGTCCAGGCATGTTCTTATAGGACTAGGCAAAGACTTCGATGTGTTCCTTGAGGAAGGTAGTAAACAAGATGCGCTCTTCTAATGAGAGGCTAGCGATGATTTTGACAATATATGGATTGGTGGGATCATCACCAATATCAATATCGATGGTTTCTTCCACAAGAATATGGGAGTCATCTTGAATTCATTCTAGTATTGGGATAAGATGGAGGTCATCGATAGCCTCGGGTAACTCAAAATCATCATCTATATATATGTCAGTATTATGAACCCACATAATGTAAGGTGGGGTATATGGTGAAGGTGCATTTGTCATGCGTAAGATAGGTGGAGATAGTAAGAAGTCCTACATCAAAGGTGTTGGTGAAATGTAAGTGAAATCAATGAAATTAGGGTTTGGTGTGTCATCATGATTCATGGGATATGAGTATCAAAGTGGTGTAATAAATACACATCGACCATGTTGATAGAAGCAATAGAGGTTGTATAATATGATGAGTTTAATTATGAAGATTCAAAAATATTTGAACATCATGGGAGGTTTAATGGTCAACATAAAACCATGGGTGGAGAGAGAGGTCACATTGTGGATGGATGAATTTGATGGTAACTTAGCAATGGTATGGCTGAATGTATTGGTGGTGAGGAGTAATTTGAGGTATTATGCTTGAGATGAGAAGAAGAGTGAAAACATAGCAAACCTATCGACTAGATCATTAATACAATAGGCATATGTAGCATTATAAAAGGTGCTTCTTGGAATAAGGTGCATGGAATGGTGATGGTGGAATGAGGAGATAGGCTCTTATCTAGGATTTCCATGTCAATGTACTCTTCTAGTGTGTGTGTGTGTAGGTATTTGCATAGGATGTAAAAAAGATCTTGAATCTCATCCTCAAGTGTGTAGATGGTGAAAGGATGATAACCCAGACCAAACTTATCTAATGGCAATTGAGCATGAGGGTTGATAGGTGTTTGTAACCCTTGTTCATAGAATCCTAGCCCAAATCAACACCAATGGAAATATTGGAGGTAGCATAAGTCAAATTGGGGGTTTGACATGTGGTCTAAAGTTCCACAAAAAATAGATTATGGTGGTGGAGGTACAACGATCAGGAGTGAAGAATCTACGCCCACATAAACAAAGTTTGTATAATTGTTGGGAGAACCTAGTCACACAATGGTACCGATGGTTAATACTAAAGCTGAAGGATGGAAAAAATCATGCATATATTAGATTGTTGGAAGTTGAACATAAGAATACTAAATTTTATAGTCATCGAACCTATAATTTATCATGAAAATTGACACTCGAGGCATCGTACATGTTGGGGATCGAAGTAGAAAATTAGAATATGATGAGGAGGATGCCAGCTAGGAATCATGAATGATGGGAGGATAAGAATGGATTAATTGAGAATCTAAGTGGGAAGATCACTATTCCAAATCATGGTATTTAGTAGTGGTGGAAGGAATGGGATGGTTCACATGTGGGAACTATGTGGTGAGGGGAGAAGGTACAGGCATCAAGCTACGAGAATATGTGAAAGATTATGGTCATCGATGAAAAGGAAGTGGGGGTGTTTGCAGAGTGGAGAGGAGAGGAGGTTCTATAGAGGAATATGCATAAGATTTAATAGGATGCCATGGTGAGGGTGGCAAAAAATATGGAAGCGTAGGAGGTAAATCTATGGAAGAGGACGATTGAGGAGGGGGAGGCCATGAGGAAGGTGGCAAGAAATATTAGAGTAATATTCCACCATTTGTTTAACACCATGTATTAGCGCATATTTTTTTATACACAATGCATAGTTGGTTAGTGATTTTGGTTAGGGAAGTTGGTTATGTGGTTAAGGTAGTTACTACATATCAATCGACCACATGTATTATATATTGTATTTCATTCAGAGTAATAATCTAATGTGTATTTTCTAATCCAACATGGTATCAGAGCAGCAACTGGATAGGGCACATTTATCAAGGTAAAGCATGAAGATATTGGATATGGCAGATCAACTAGACTAGACTCAAACTAATAGCTGTGATCTAAACCTAACAGCATGCGATTTGAACACCCTCAGTATTAGGGGATTGACTGGATCATAGTTAGACCAACAACTGAGATCTAAATATAATAGCATGTGATTTGAACACCCTCGATACCAATAAATTTACTAGACTAGATTTGGACAAAAATATGAGATCTGAACCTAATAGCATGTGATCCAAATCTAGATCTCGATCTCTGACTACATAAAAACCTGACAGGACACAAATCCTAAAATAGGATCCCTAGAGGCAGACTACTAACGTGGCACTGCAAGCATGTGGATTGAGGCAAACAATTAGGATGTTGATGTGGCTAGGTTTTTGATATGGTGGGCATGCAAACCGAGGTAATGACATGGTGATTGTTGACCTAGCCTGATACAAACTAGATATATGGTAGACAAGCCACTTGGACCGACGCAAATTGAACATGTGGTGGACAAGCCACTTGGATTGACGCAAATTGGACACGTGGTAGACAAACCATGTGTCACCTGGACTAACTGAATGCTAACATGGAACCATTTAATCATGCCACATGGATGGTGAAAAAAGGAGATATAAATAACTACCCAAAGGTAGTCAACAGTTATAGTAACTGTTTACATTTTTAACTGCCAAATTGCACCTACATTGTGCATGTGGGATAATTATCTCGTAGGTTTTTTTTTTACTTCCATCGTAGAGAAGGGAACAAAATGTAGGTACTCTCCCTTCAGTTTCATTGAGAGAAGTAGCTCAACTAGTTGGGAAGCCCACTCCAAGGTATTGTGTGGAATATTAGGGGTTCAAACCTCGCATGTTACTTTTGCTGGCAAATACAAATAAGGTGGTTAATTTTTTCTGCCCCAAAATACTTCAACTACCAAGGGATTATATTTTGGTTTCATCTGGAACAATAGCAATTTTTGTTTGCAGCGACGAGCAAATATTGTTACACAATGAGAGGTTAGGGTTTCAAACCCCACGCACACCATCAAAAACATTTTTTTTCTTACAAATACAAAGCTAGAGGTGGCAAGGTAAAGTGTTTTTTATTTTTGCAATCTATTTTTTGATTTGAAGTGATATTTGTTTTATCTATAACATTAAATATTTTCTATTTAATCAAATAATATTGATTTTTTAAATAAAATATTTAATTTATAGACATTATATTACTTTTCTTCAAAACTTATTCTGTAAACAAACACTCCAAGGAGATGCCCAATTTGCAAAATACAAATACAACCACAAGTGCATTTTTTTCTCTCAAGAGGGATACCAAACCAGTTTGCACATTTCTTTTTTTTTTGCAAAACTAAAAGGACTATCCAAATTCCACCACAACCTTGTTTGTTTTTCAAACAAAAGGGGGGACAAAACAGTATTCTTTTTTGCAAAATTATAGCACAAGGGTGGAATTGTGAATATCAATTTTTGCAAGCACAAAACAAAATTTCTTGCAAAAATTATTGTAAAAAGGTGCATTTTCGATTGCATTCAACACCTTCAACAATTGGCATTGTCAGATAGGTACATTTTCGATGGAAACCGACACCTATGTTTTAAAATTTGTGGGCACTTGTGATTGTATACTACATTTAATTTCCTATTTTTTGCATTTACATCATAAGTTAAAATTCAAAAGCAAAGAAAGATCCCAAATTTTAAACCTATTTGTGCAATTTATTGCATAGTAGTGTTTGGTATATACGGTACCTCTAGCTCACACTTACAAGTAAAGTTATCGTACTTTGGGCTACTGCATCTAATGCCTAACATAGCTGCAACAATGATGTCTAAGCTATTTTTCTCTATAAATAATCGAGGAGAAATAAGGAAAGCCAATTGTATTTTGATATTCACTCCATCAAATACCCTAATTCATTCCTATTGCTTGGCTTAATCTCCTCCAACTCATCATCCTTTTTTGGAAGGGTTTTGAGGCAGGTGCCATCAATTTGAGTGAATTCCCTTTCACATACTCTTTGTAAGTATAAATAAAGGGGGACCATTTTGGAGAGATAAGGAACCTTCATACTGGTCATTGCTAAAGCATAGCTATCAATATTCATAGTAGCAATTTTTTGCACTAAGGGGGGAAGATTCTTTTCTCCATCAAATAAAATTTGCAAAAAGGGGGAAGACTTGTAAGGGTGCATTTTCAGCAAATACCAACACCTTAGTCAAACTTCTTGCAAATTTACATCAATAAATATTTTGCAAAAAATGGGGAGACTTGTAAGGATGCATTTTCGATAGAAATCGACACCTTAGTCAAACTTCTTGCAAAATTCTATTGTAAAATATGTATTTTTGGTAGATACCGACATATTAAATGGGTAGATCCAAGAAAAATAATACCCCAAAACCAACTGATGATGTTGCTACATCAGTTAAATATCCTTACTTTCCAATAGGATGGGAAGGAATGGATTTTTTTGAGGATGGAAAATATCTTACACTATGTAGTGGTGTAAAATCCATTCTCAGAGATTCTAAATTTTTTGAAGACCTTTAGATAAATGGTGTTCAAATCCCTATAGGTGTTGTAAGGGTAGTCTACATGACATTGATTTCACTTGACATGGCCCAACATCAAAATAAAAGGGATATCAGTGAGGAATCATAGGTCATGGTCCTAATGGAATATGCTTGTTGTGACACAAGTGACCTTTAGCCCATGGTGGAAAATATTTTTTGTGACACAAGTGACCTTGAGCCCTTGATGGCAAATGCTTGTTGTGATACAGGTGACCTCTTACCTTCAATGGTAGATATCAGTTGTAGCACAGGTGATCTCATCACAAGAGCAAATTTTACTTGTGACACCAGTGACTTAAAAATTGAACATCCTAAAAATGAGCTCCATAATCTCATCAATAGTAACAAATGCCATATTTTTAAAAGCATTTATGAAGATGAAGAACTTGAGTGTTTTGAAAAACACACCAAAGGCATTGGATCCAAACTGATGAAGAAAATGGGATTCAATGGTGAAAGATTAGGTAAACATGGACAAGGCATTAAAAATCTTATAATTCAAAATGTTAGGTCAAAGAATGAAGGCCTTGGCTATTTTGGACAAGCAAGTACCAGTAAAACCATGTTTGTAACACCTAAATCTTATTTAACTCCTACAAAGTATTTTTGCAGTCATTAAGGAAGAATAGGACATGGAGCAGCTAGGTGTTGGAAACTACATCCTTGTGACTTGTGGATGTACAAATAATTCCTCTTCAAATTGTTGGTACAAAGTAAATATGGCCAACAAGGTTCATATTGTGGATGGACAGATCTCACACAATGGACCAAGATGAAATAAATAGTTTATGGCTTCTACAGAAAAGGTAAAACCTATGGTAAACCTAGAGGTAGATCCAGTGATAGACCGAGTGGTAGTCCCAGAGGTAATGACCCAGTGACAATGATCTAGAGGTAGATCTATAGGCAGATCCTGAAAGAATAATCCAGAGACATATCCAAAGGTAGATCCAGAGATAGAACCAAAGGTACTAATCCAAAGATACATGTAGAGCAAGAGCCAACATAAGAGCATCTTTAATTATACTCTCCTACACATTAAGGGGGGATCATATATGTTATCCCAAATAATGGAATAATGGGGGGTGTTAGAGTAATATTCCACCATTTATTTAACACCATGTATTAGCACACATTTGTTTATGCGCATTGCATAGGTGGTTAGTGATTATGGTTAGGGAAGTTGGTTATGTGGTTAAGGTAGTTACTGCATATCAACTTACCACATGTATAATATATTATATTTCATTCATAGTATAATCTAATTCATATTTTCTAATTCAAAAATAAAGGTATGGCAGTAGAACAAAGTATCATTCTAGATGATGATTGTTACAGGGATGAGGTTGGTATTGAAGGAGATATAGATGCTCCTCTAGAGGGATGAGAAGGAATGGTAAAGACCTAAGTAGAGGATAATGAGGGTCCTAGTATAAGGTCTATGATGTTGTAGAATTTGAATGGGTCCCCATTGGTAGGAACGTAATGAACAAGTCCATCATAGATATACTTGAGATAATGATGCATGGTAGAGGAGACGCATTGTATGTCTTAAATCCAAGGATATTCGAGAAAGATATTGTATTGCATCTCACCCTGAATGACGTGGAATAAAATAAATATGGTTTAGACATTGACACAAATAGGTAGGACAACGGAGCCTATATTGGGCTACATGGAACCATCGAACACTCAAAGTTCAAGCAATGGGGTAGCAAAATGAGCTGGTATAATGTGAAGGTGATGTAGTGCAGCTATAGAAATAATACTAATGGATGAGTTAGTATCAACAAGAACACCCTTGTAAGTGATGTCATTGATGGTTTCTTGTATGTGAAGAGGTGTATCTAATCCTTCCCACATGATTTTGGTGATCTCGTGGTCATGGAAGATAATAGAGGGCTACAGGAAACGAGTTATGTTTTCTATAAAATTAACAAATATATTTTTGTCATGTGTTTTGAGGTCGATGAATTGTAAGATGTCATTCAACACCTCATGATGGGATTGAGATTATTGTAATATATTGAATATGGATATCCTGGCTAGGGTGTTACACAACTGATGTGTAATACTACCATGTATGGTGATGATCTTTTGTGGTAAGCATGATGAGGCTTGAGTTGCTATAGACAGTTGTGTAGAAGTGAATGGTGTTGGAGTAGAAACCACTGGTGCATCCTATCATTGTAGATAGCATTGAGCATGATTGGTGAGGTTGATCATGTCAATTATGCCACATGAGGGTGGGTCTCATTGAACATTGTTATCCTATTTGGGTTACCCTTGGAGATTGGATTGGGTTCCTTGGGGATTCATCCCTCATTTTTTAGGTAGTGAGTTCTTGTAAATACCTAAATTTTGATTTTGGGGTGTGAGGGAGTTTTAGATTTGAATGGTACCCCTATCAACGAGGTCTTGAACAAGACCACATATAGAATGACAAGACTCTATATCATGGCCATGTTGCCTATGGTATGTTCAAAAGGCCTGCTTGATATATCTATAATGTCCCCAACTCAACACTAGCTCAGTGCAGAGGTCTGTTAGCCTAGACACAGGGTCCCCTAAGCTAGTCAGTGTGGTTAGGGACTCAGTTGGTGAGGATTTTATGTGCAGAACTCCATGACAGAGACTCGGATGTGATCCAGTGAGCCATAATTACCTTGTTCTGGGCATTTGCATCATCCAGAGAGCTTATTTTATCAAGTTGCAAGTGTTGACCAAGGCCGACGATCGTTAGGAAAAGGGGGACACTTTTTAGTGTTATATTTTAACGTTGAGTTATAACTTAAAAACATAAAGTGGTTCGACTAGGACATGGTGGTCCCTTTTTATGAGTTGAAAGACATAAATTAAAAATTAAAAGAAATTCAAAATGGAGCCCTGGAAACCCTAATCGACCTCCCCTCATATTCTCACATTGAGGGTCATTTTGGTTATGGAAGATATTGTTTTTTTGTGGAGCTTTTCGTAGGGATTTTCACCAGAAGATCACAGGGCTTGTTGGGAGCTATCTCAGCAGGAATTTGTCAGTTTTAGGTGTGAGAGATCACCTCTAGCTGATCGGGATTGGAGCTTTCGCATCAGAGAGTTCATCTGAGCATTCACGGGGTAGACAAGGGTTTGCCAAAAATTGAAGTTTTTTGGGTCGAGAAATGGAGCATCTGGGTCTTCATATTTTGGCCATATTCCACCTGGGCAGGAGTCATATTTCATAGATCTGAAGGGTTTTAGTGATTTGCAGATCAGGTCGTACCATTTTGGGTGCCTTGGGATTCGAGCCATTTTGATCACTGCTTGCAAACGCTTTAGATTTCCATTCTGAAAATTTGTCCATCACATTTCTCAGTCTAGGTGACCATTTTAGAGGTATTTTGAAGACCAAAATCTGTCTGTATGAATTTCTAAACCAAATCGTACCATCTAGAGGGTCATACAAGTGCATTGGGAAGCATGCCAAAATTGTTGGGGGTTTCAACCTATAGTTTATTAGTTGGAAAAGGTGCACCTAGCCTCCAGGAGCAGTTAGCATCAGACGACACGTGATTCGGACACCAGACGATGAAGATATCAATGATTCACTATTTTAGCTTATCATCCAGGCACACCCAGAGCCACAGACGAATTTTGTAATTTGCTGATTTCAGGTCAGAATAAATAAAAAATTAGTTTTTATCAGTATTATTTGATTTGTTGTGTTTTTACATTCTATTTTTAGTCCATTTATCTTTATAAACCCTCAATATGAAACACGAGCAAAACCAACATTAAACCCTCAGAAATAAAAAAAATCAGATCAAAAAGCAAACTAAAATAAAACAGATCAGACCAGTGTGCAATCTGTTCATCAGATCGGGGTGTACATTCTAGTGGTATCAGAGCTCATATTTTTCCTACCAGCCAATGGGTGATAGTTCATGAGTGACAGGGAGATTAGATACCTTGAGTGGGAGAAGAAGAAGAATCAACCCATAACATATCATCAGGGTCATACACAATACCAGTATTATAAGGCACCTGAGGGACAGAGGGTATCTCACATTTTGGGCATATCCACAGACTCAGCCACAGAACCATCTACAACCATGGGTGATAGGAATGCACAGGATGATATGGACAGGTAGATGGTCGATGATATTAGACAGACCCAACATAGGATGCAACATAGTTTGGAACAGCTGGTTGGGTTGATGACACAACAGGTGCACGGGATAGATATTCTAGTGAATAATGCACAAGGCACATGAAATCAACCACCTAATGCTGCACAGGGACCGGGAAATGAGGAGTCAGTGGCCAATAGAGCTGACACACACACTAGAGCAGAGAGAGCTACCAGTAGCTCTAGACCATTCATGCCTAAATTTATTGCTCACCCTGAGCCTATAGTAGTTCCACCGGTTGAGGAGGAACCAGAGCCTACTGTGGTTGAACAATATCAATAGTATAGAGTAGAATGGGATGCACTCGAGCCAGAATTCTAGACTCTCATATCTTTTTGAGACTTTGTGGACACCCGAAATAGACAAACTCCTAGAAATAGGGGGAGACCTATTAATCAGGCACAAATTCTACAGGGACAGGGTGATCATACACAGGCCACATCACAGGGTCATCCTGAGATTCAGAAGAGGATTGGGAAAATACACATACCATTATTTGATGCTTCTGGTAGAATGACAACCAAGGCATGGGTCCAAAAAATGGACACATATCTGTAGTTGAACCCGATGACAGAGGATGAGGCCATCAAATTCTATACCCTGCATCTAGATGGTGTTGCTCATGATTGGTGGCACCATGGAGTGCATACTCTCGGACATGATAGGGTGAGCACTTATGCGGAGTTCACCGAGAGACTTATGCAGAGGTTTGATAGAAGAGAGCAGGAGTTGGAGTTGAAAGAGTTGACACATCTGAAGTAATGGAGCTCAGTCGACTCTTACATAGCAGAGTTCCAGAGATTGTCGATGATGGTCATAGATTTGTTTGAGAGGCAGTTGATAGTTTTATTTATGGATGGGTTATCAGAACCACTGAGAGGTTGGGTCAAGGCCTTTAACCCAACTACCTTGCAGGATGCCATCAGACAGGCGAGGGATATGGAGGTTACTTCGTCTAAGTCCAAAAATCAATTCAAGGGGAAGGACTTCAAAAGGGACAAGGACCAAAAACCAGTTAAGAAGGATGTGGACCAGCAAAAGAGTACCTTTAAAAAACTTGATCCTGAAACCCTTCACGACCTCCAAAAGAAGGGGTTATGTTTCACATGTCACAAGTCATGGTCCCCGGGGCATAAGTGTGAGTTTAAGGGGAAACTGTAGTTGATTGAGTATGTTTCGGATGAGGATGATAAGTCTAAAAATTTTGATCAGTAATCAGAAAAAGAGGATAACAGCGATGATTCAGCCCTAGAGGAGCAGGGAGACGAGCAAAAATAGGATGGTTTGGGGGAGATACTTTGGTGCACCTCCATAGTTTCTAGGGGGCACAAGCCTTGCATATCTGAGGTGTTCTGAAGGGACAGAGAGTGGTGACACTCATAGACACAGGGGCTACCCACAACTTCATAGATGAGGGCCTAGTTGCATGCAAGGGTTTGCAGACAGAGGAGGTAGATGAGTTCAAGGTCATGATCGTAGATGGATTCTCCATTTCCTGCACCCGGAAGGTCCCACAGATGAGGTTGACTTTGGGGAACCATGAGGTTCAGGATGACTTCTATGTTGTCAGCACACAGAAGCTCGATGTGGTATTAGGCATCCAGTGGTTGCAGACATTGGGTGAGGTGACCTTCAACTTCCAGAAGATGGAGTTGAAGTTTCAGGTGAACGGGCAGCCAGTGGTACTCAGAGGGATGTCCAATGGGGGAGCTCGAGTAGTTTCCTTCAGGCGCATGGAGAGGTTCATCAGACGAGATATGGTGGAGTGGGCTGCACACTGCATTATACTTTCGGCCATCACTGAGGAGGAAAAACGAACCTATCCTCCGAACATCCAGGCTTTGCTCACCAAACACAACAAAGTCTTTAGCAGTATACCACCAGGGGTACCACCAGACAGAGGGACCGAGCACATTATAGAGTTGGAGGGGGGACTACTACCATCATTACCACCCCGTACCGACACCCGAGGAGGCATAAGGATGAGATAGAGAAGGCCATCCGAGAGTTGATTGACATGGGACACATCAGACCAAGCAAGAGCCCATTTGCTTCGTCTGTGGTATTAGTGAAGAAGAAGGATGGTACTATGCGTATGTGCATCGACTATCGAGCATTGAACAAGAAGACCATAAAGAACAGATACCCGATACCATGCATAGATGAGTTGATCGATGAGTTGCACGGTGTAATTTACTTCACCAAGATTGATCTGAGGTCAGGCTACCATCAGATCCATATGAGGGAGTCAGATGTGGAGAAGACTACTTTTTGGTGCCACTATGGGCATTTCGAGTTCCTGGTTATGCCATTCAGGCTAACCAACGCACCTGCCACATTTTAGTCCTGTATGAACAGGGTGTTTCAGAGGTAGTTGAGGAGATTTGTGTTGGTGTTCTTTGATGACATCCTTATATACAACCGCACATGGGAGGAGCACCTGAGGCATTTGGATGAGGTGCTGAGTATTCTGGAGGTAGAGTCTCTTTATGCCAAAGAGACTAAGTGTGAGTTTGGGATGATCGAGCTATTATACTTGGGTCATATCATCAGTGCTCAGGGAGTCAGGATGGACCCTAAGAAGATACAAGCTATTTTGGATTGGTTGCCTCTGTCTACCCTCATGCAACTTAAGGGATTCTTTGGGCTATGTGGTTTTTACCATCGATTCATCAAGGGATTTTCTCAGTTGGTTGCACCCTTGATAGACTTGACCAAGAAAGGGGTGTTCCAGTGGTCAGACATAGCTCAATAGGCTTTCGATAGATTCAAGCAGGTGATGAGCAGTTGCCTAGTCTTGGCCATTCCAGACTTCACCAAACCATTCGAGGTGGAGTGTGATGCATCAAGAGAGGGGATTGGTGTGGTGTTGATGCAGTCGAAGCACCCCATTGCTTATGAGAGCTAGAAGCTTCGAGGGGGTGAGATCAGTTACTCGATTTATGATAGAGAGATGCTAGCCATTATGCATGCACTGGCTAAGTTCAGATAGTATCTGGTGGGTAGGAGATTTGTGGTCAGGACTGATCACAATAGCTTGAGGTACTTCCTAAACCAGAAGGACCTCAATGACAGGTAGATGAAGTGGGTGAGTAAGATTCAGGCATATGACTTTGACATTGAGTACGTCAAGGGGAAGAGGAACATAGTTGCGGATGCACTATCTAGGAGACCCCATTTGTGCTCACTCATCGGGATATCAGAGGATTGGAGACACCGGATTACTGTAGACTACGCAAAGGATACCTTTGCTAGTAGGATTTTGGAGGGTGACCAGGATGATGACAGATATGAGGTCAGGGATGAGGTTATATATTACAAGGGTCGGATATGGATTGCAGTTGACTCCAAGCTGAAGGAGCAGATCTTTCAGATATTTCATGACACACCTATGGCGGGCCACCCGAGATACTTTAAGACCTATAGGTAGATCAAAGAGCGATTCTCTTGGAGGGGTCTTAAAGAAGATGTGTTGTAGTATATCAGGGAGTGTTCTATGTGCCAGCAGAACAAACATGAGCATACGTTTCCAGTCGGGCTCTTACAACCACTTCCCATTCCTTCTCAGAAGTGGGAGAGTGTCTCCATGGATTTTGTGATGGGTCTCCCCAAGGCGCAGGGGAAATATTACCTGTATGTGGTGGTGGATAGACTGACTAAGTTTGCTCACTTCTTCACCATCACCATTGGGTTCACAACAGCACAGGTAGCAGAGTTGTTTTTTAGGGAGATATTCAGGCTACATGGGTTGTCGAAGACTATTGTCAGTGATAGAGATAGTAAGTTCATGAGTCTCTTCTGGAAAGAGTTGTTTAGATTATGTGGGATAGAGCTGACCTTGAGTACCAGCTATCATCCTCAGATCGATGGACAGACAGAGGTAGTCAACAAGTGGGTCGAGGGTTATCTCCAAAATTATGTGTCCGAGTAGCAGAGGGCGTGGGTCAGATGGCTACATTTGGGGGAGTACTGCTATAACTCCTCATACCACATGTCTATCCGGATGTCACCTTTTATGGCACTGTACGGGTATGAAGCTTCGAGCTTCATGGATCTGGTGTTGGGTGACAATCGAGTTTTGAGGGCTAGGGATCTCCTACAGGAATCCCAAGACATCATGAGATCCTTGCGGGATCATATCAGGCAGGCACAGGACCAGCAGAAGAAGTACGCTGATCAGAAGAGAGTTGAGCATACCTTTGAGGTGGGGGACATGGTGTATTTGTGACTGTAGCCATTCAAATAGTCCTCACTAAAGAGGAGCAGAGCTGAGAAGCTCAAGCCTCGGTTCTATGGTCCTTTCAGAGTCACCAGGCGAGTAGGAGAGGTGGCTTATGAGCTAGAGCTACCAGAGAGTAGCAGGGTGCACAATGTGTTCCATGTATCATGCCTCAAGAAGGCACTTGGATAGAGTATTTCACCATCTACAGAGTTGCCTCCCTTGGATGAAGAGGGGAAGTTAGAGCTGATTCCAGAGGCAGTGATTGATACTAGGGAGCACACCCTTAGGAGGAGGGTCATCAGGGAGTATTTGATCAAATGGTAGAATCTACCGGATGAGGATTCCACTTGGGAGGGGGAACAAATCTTACAGCACCCAGGTCTCCAATTGCTTGAGGACAAGCAATTTCGAGGAGGACGGACTGTAATGTCCCCAACTCAGCACTAGCTCAGTGCAGAGGTCTGTTAGCCTAGACACAGGGTCCCCTAGGCTAGTCAGTGTGGTTAGGGACTCAGTTGGTGAGGATTTTATGTGTAGAACTCCACGGCAGAGACTCGGATGTGATCCAGAGTGAGCATTTTTCTAGGCATTTGCATCATTCGGAGAGCTTATTTTATCAAGTTGCAAGTGTTGACCAAGGTCGATAATCGTTAGGAAAAGGGGGACACTTTTTAGTGTTATATTTTAACGTTGAGTTATAACTTAAAGTTATAACTTAAAAACATAAAGTGGTTCGACTAGGACATGGTGGTCCCTTTTTATGAGTTGAAAGACATAAATTAAAAATTAAAAGAAATTCAAAATGGAGCCCTGGAAACCCTAATCGACCTCCCCTCATATTCTCACGTTGAGGGTCATTTTGGTTATGGAAGATATTATTTTTTTGTGGGGATTTTCACCAGAAGATCACAGGGCTTGTTGGGAGCTATCTCAGTAGGAATTTGTTAGTTTTAGGTGTGAGAGATCACCTCTAGCTGATCGGGATTGGAGCTTTCGCATCAGAGAGTTCATCTGAGCATTCACGGGGCAGACAAGGGTTTGCCAAAAATTGAAGTTTTTTGGGTCGAGAAACGGAGCATCTGGGTCTTCATATTTTGGCCATATTCCACCTGGGTAGGAGTCAGATTTCACAGATCTGAAGGGTTTCAGTGATTTGCAGATCAGGTCGTACCATTTTGGGCGCCTTGGGTTTCGAGCCATTTTGATCACTACTTGCAAACGCTTCAGATTTCCATTCCAAAAATTTGTCCATCACATTTCTCAGTCTAGGTGACCATTTCAGAGGTATTTTGAAGACCAAAATATGTCTGTATGAATTTCTAAACCAAATCGTACCATCTAGAGGGTCGTACAAGTGCATTGGGAAGCATGCCAAAATTGTTGGGGGTTTCAACCTATAGTTTATCAGTTGGAAAAGGTGCGCCTAGCCTCCAGGAGCAGTTAGCATCAGACGACACGTGATTCGGACACCAGACGGTGAAGATATCAATGATTCACTATTTCAGCTTATCATCCGGGCACACCCAGAGCCACGGATGAATTTTGTAATTTGTTGATTTCAGGTCAGAATAAATAAAAAATTAGTTTTCTATTAGTATTATTTGATTTTTTGTGTTTTTACATTCTATTTTCAGTCCATTTATCTTTATAAACCCTCAATATGAAACACGAGCAAAACCAACATTAAACCCTCAGAAATAAGAAAAATCAGATCAGAAAGCAAACTGAAATAAAACAGATCAGACCAGTGTGCAATCCGTTCGTCAGATCGGGGTGTACATTCCAATGTATCCTAGGCTTGGGTTGATTTGGATCAAGAGTTTGAATTTATAGAAGGTAATATTACCTACATCATACAATCACTAAAACAATATGGGAGACCCTATTTTGATCCCTCTAAAAAACCCTGTTCTTCTAGCTTCCCTAATGGCCCTACTCAGCTCTTCTACCTCCAATAGAAACAATATGGGAGATAATGGATAGCCTTGTCTAAGATGACATTCCATGGAGAAGAAATGATAAGCCAATCCATTAATGAGAATAGTAAAAGACACAGAGGTCACACAACCCATAATCCAATTTACAACTAGAAGATTGAAACCAATGTGAATCAACATAATCCTTAGATACAACCAACTTACTTTGTCATATGCTTTGGATAGGTTTAATTTGACAACAACAGCCTACATTTTCTTGATCTTAATTGAGTTCAAGCCTTCTTGAGCCACTCCCACTGCATCATGAATCTACCTACCATTTAGAAATCGAAACTGCTCACTTGAAATGGATTTTGAGAAAACTCTTTTTAACATTGAAGCAATGATTTTGGCTATGATTTTGTAAAGATAGTTGCACAAGGATATAGGTCTAAAATCATCAAAAGTATTAGCATTGTTCTTCTTTGTAATCAAGACTATAAATATTGATTTAATGTCTATTGGTATCTTCCCATTAGCTTTTGTTTCTTCCACCACTCGTAGCAGATCTTCCCTAATCAAATCAAAGAACCCTAGAAACATTTAGCACCCCATCAATCTGGCCCTAGGATTTTATTCTTTTGAAATGAAGAGAGAACTTTTTTAAGTTCTTATTTGGATTCTCCTTTCAGTAGCATCTCATTAGTAGCCTCATTGGCAAAACTGGGGAAGTATGTGGTGAATTTTAGAATCTCTACCAAGTTTACCCTTTTAGGATCTTTAAACAAGTTTTTGAAGTGTTTAATACCAAGAGTTGCTATGTCCTTGAATGACCTAGCTTTGGACCCATATTCATTGGGAATTTCCAAAATGGTATTTTTATTTCTCCTATGAGTGGCATAATTATGAAAAAAAAAAAATTATCCCCTAACTCCAACCAAATTGCTCTGCTTTTGAGCCTCCATTGTGCCTCTTATGCTAGAAAAATACTACTCTTTTTCTCTTCAAGATCTCTAATGATTGCTTTGGATTCCTTTGAGAAGGACTCATTGATCCCTTCCTTATAAAAATCCATGATATGCCTCTCCAAAAGAATCAAATTCTACATTTGTTGTCTTGACTTGTTGAAAGCCCACTTAGAAACTACCATTTTTAATTTCCTTATATTTCTAGTGAAGTGAAAATAAGTTGTGCTTCCTATATTTGCATCATATGGGATCCATACTTCTTTAATCAATGACTATAAATCATTATCCATTAACCAATATGGGTTAAAATTAAAAGGGCTTGGTGGTTTCCTATCCAAAAAGCCTACTTGAAGAAGAATGGGAAAGTTATTTGAGATGCCTCCTTGATCCTCCTAGGATCTAATTCCCACCCCATCCATCATTAGGCTTCCAGATACAATGAATCTTTCCAGTATATTAGCCACATAATCCTCACCCACTCTATTATTGCACCAAGTTAGGACAATTTTGATGGTCTCCGTGTCCACCAAATCTGCTTCTTCAAATTTATGTTTAATATAACCTGCTTGAGGGTCAAATCTAGCTGCATTCCCCCATACCTCAGATCTCTTCAAAGTAAAATTTAAATCTCCCCCTATTATAATATTCCCCTACTAAAATAAATAATTGGCTAAGAGGGTGTCCCAATACTAGATTTTGTGCTCATAAGGCCCATATATATTGGCTATCACGAAGGATTTACCCAATTCTAGCAAGTGTAGCTCTACTCCTAATCCATATATAAAAATAATTGAATTAATAAGACTGAAAGCCCTTTTCCTCCACCCCAGGATCAGACCTCTAGATCTACCCTCTAAATACATTGTGAGAAAATCCACTCTTTTAAAAAATAATGAAGAAAATTTTCAACTTTTGAACCAATTCCCATTGTTTCTTGTAATAACAATACATCAATATTTTGTAAATGTATTAATCTACGAAGGGTAGTCTTTTTAGAGTTACTCCCAAAACCTCATATGTTATAGGATAGGACTAACATTTATTTACCAACTTAGGGGTCTAGCATGCTCTAAGTTACCCTACAATGGATTTTTGTTTTTTGGTCTTAACCTCCCTCAAGGCTTTATTCTTGGCTAGTTTGATATTTTATTTCCTTCCCAATATAGGAGTGATGCCCACATCTTGTCCAAGTACTCCTACTACTCCAAGATCCATAAGAAAATGTGTTGTTTTTTGAGATCTAAGGTAATATCGGTTGGGTCCTTTGCTTATACCTTTCCCACCACTAGAGAATGTCCTTAAATAAGTGGACCTTGTAGGAGAGGAGAAATTTGAGATGAAAGAGGATTGATTGATAGAGATCTTATTAGAATAATCTGACCTAAAAAAAATACCCTTCATTTAATCTATGTCTTATCTCTTCCACTGATGTGGACTGCAAGGGGAGAGTATTCTCCTCCTAAAAAATTGTCATCAAAATTGTAGATTGATTCAATGGACCCCCTTCTGCATTGAGAATAGGAGTCTCCATTGACCTTTGTGAAGGTTCATCCTCCCTTATAAGAACTGATTCTATCTTTTCTTCATGTTTTCCATTGGATGACTCCCTTCCTGCACCATTATCCCAATCCTTTGGTGTATTGGGGTTTTCTAAACCAATAATTATAGATTTCTCCACTCCATTTTCACCAGCCAGAGTAGATCCTGGTCTAAAAACCTGTCTACTGAGTTCTTTCTCCATATTGTTGTTTGACCCATCCACTCTCATTCTAGTTTTTTGGTTTTCCATTGTCTTCCTTCTACACTCCTTTCTTGAAAATTTTAACCCACATTCTTCTGCCATATGGCCATAGACATGACATCGTAAGCAACAAAATAGGATCTTCTCATAATCAAGATTCTAAATATAATGTCATTTTCTAATATCTATTTATGTAGACTCTAGAAGACCTTCCCGTAAATACAACTCCACCAAAATCCTAGAAATGGTGCGAGAGGAGCCCTTCTCACAAGAATGGTCCGATTCAACCCACTTCCCTATACAATTACCTATTTCTTTTAGAATCCTAGGAGACAACAACTCCAAGGGTAATCCTGGCAACTTGGTCCAAATGGGTTGAAAGGCATGTGTCTTCCTTATTGGACCATCTTTTTAAGGATAGTGCATAAGAATCCCAATACCATCTAAAAACATTTACCTGCATCCTCCTCCAATATAAAGGATAAGGCTAACCATCCTTAGAACAGAACATGAAAAATAGGAATATAGCCTAGAAATTGGCTCCATGCCATTTCCAACCACTAAGCAAGGGATTTATCTGAATAAGATCTACCAAAGAACCTCCCAGTTATTGTTTTATCCTCCAAATCCATAACTTTATCCATAAGAATATCTTCACCTAAAACCAAGTTAACTCTCCCCTCTCTGAGCTTAACACACTTTCTTTTCCTTTTTTATTGGAAGTGATACATGTTACTGTATATTTTACCACCTTATTATTTTCATAAATATCCCCTCTCTCCATGTGCCCATCCAAAAATCATGTACAAGGAATTCCTAAATCCTTATATGCCAACTTTTGAAAATTTTCTTTTGTAGATACCTCCCAAGACCAAATTTCCATGAAATCAACATGAAATATTTGGTAGAGTATGACTTAAGGACCGAAGAGAAACCAGACTGTACATCTATTTTCTCTTGTAGAGAACTGTTCTCACTAGGATTACAGTCCATTACTAAAAGAAGAATTTAAAAGATGATTTGCATCACTATTTATAATTGAGTACCTAGTTGCACGCATATCCTTTAGAGAAGGAAATTTTTAAGAATTTGTAATTTGAGTCCTCAGAGGATTTTTCAATGTGTTCTGACTAGAATGAGCTTCCACTAATGTACCGTACTCCATATCCATATTCCATATGGTTTTCAAAAAATCTATAGTAGGGAAGATAAAGATATCTTCCATAGGATCCGAGGTGTAATCCACTAGTTCATCCACAACCTTCTCCATCCCCTTCATTCCACCACTAAAACTATTCCACCAAAAAATTTCTTCTTGAAAATTACAAAAAATGCCACTTCTAGGCTAATAACTACATTCTATTTAATACTTTAGCGCTTCAATGCAAAAAATCTAGCATCATAATTCTCTGAGATGGCTGCTTCCAAAATTCTCATCCATATAATTCACCACATATCACTAAAACAAATCAGTTATTAGCTATAACTATTAACACGCTCTACCCAACCTTCCTTTTAGCACTTACATTTTCCATATTATGGTTTCAACCATTAATGAGCTAGAACTAGGAATTCAAAATGGTCACAACAATAGTCTCAGCTAAATTCACCTTTCTTCATGAACAGACTCTATGAAAGGTACACTCCTCTCAATCTAGTGAAACTAACTAGTCAACTTATTCTCATAAATAGGGACCAAACCTTTCCTCTCCATCTGAAATTGAAAATCTAATCATTGGAAGAAAGGAAAACAATTCTTTAATGATAATTAGAATATTTCAAGATCTGAGAATTATTGTTTCTCCACCATCTAATGAAATGGTTAAATTCTTGGCATTTATTTTGTTCACATAACCAATTTAAAGCTCAAAAGCTAGCTTCATGAGAGGTGATCTACTAAATCCATTAAAAACATTAAAAAGCACATCACTGCTCCCTTTAATCTTGAAATCCAAACTCATGAGAAAATACAATTTAAATAGTATTGTACAACTTTGGAAAAGTGTTTGTCATACATTGAATTCTTTAGCTGTCAAAAGAATGAATATAGAGTATTCTTATTTGAATACAAAATATATATAGCAAGGATGTAAGTTTACATTGTACTCGGGATGATTGTAGAGGTTAATCCCCTAAGCTCAATCACATGTAAGAGTAATGTATTGATGACTGCTAAAAGCATATACATAACCCATTTTCCAGGCCATACTGCTCCCCCATCTTGAAAATATTATCAACAATCGAAGTAGAAAGGGTTCAGCCTTTTCCCCTATTTTCACAATCTAACAATCAGCTTCACCACATATACTTATTATAGGGGTTTCAAAAATTGCTCTTATAACCCTAGGACTAATTTTTAACCCAATAGGAGCTACCAATACCTGTGTCTTTGAATAGATCCACTTAAAACCACTTAACAAAGCTATTATAGTTGAATTGAAATAAAACTGGAGACTTTGGGCCATGAGAAAATTAGCTAGCCATCCTGAATCTAGTTCACACTAAACTTCCTGAATATAAGAATCCATTACCCTACTAGCAAAAACTCCTGAGTTCCCAATTTCATGAAAAACACCAGCCAACGCACTGTAACCTTGTCTTTTCCAGCTCCATCAACCACAGAAGCCCTTTTTTGACCTCTGAGGCCACTTCTTAACTATAACATCTCCTCTGTTTATTATGTAGTTTTTTGAGTTTAAAGTGGCATCTGCTCTGTTTAAACCAACATCTACGTACCATTGAAAAACTAGTTAGTCATGTTCTCTCTCCTATAAACCCTGGCTCATCTAATTGATGAACCATCACCTATCCTCAAACTGTTTGCCTCAAAATTTGAATTATTTGTTACCTATTCAATTTTTAGCATATTTCAACTTTCTGGTTCCTCATCTTTGTATTTTTATCAATATCTACGTATGAACATAGTGTATTTTATATATTTATAGGAGGTACACTAAGAAATAGGTGAATACGATCAATGGAAGAGTAGCTAATAGATGTATATTCTTATATGATTGCGTTGATACAAGTCATTAGTAGATTACTTGGTGTTTGAAGGTGGGATTGAGTTAACAAGGAAATATGTGTGCAAGAGTAAGGCAATCAAAGGATACAAGGTTGAAAATTTATGTTTGGAGTAGCAACTACTCTATTTATTCCACCATATATGGTGGCACTCATACTCTCTTGATTAAATAAGTCTATAAAACATTAAGTGACATTACCCAACTTTGCAATGTTCTACTGCCTTAAACTTCTATTTACTGCAAAGCCCTCAAACCCTTATCAACACTGTAACTGAAATAGAAATGCAAAATTCTCAAAAAAATAACAAACTACCTTATAACCTCTCCATCCTAATCTTTATCGCTAGAAAAATAGATTTTACCCCATACCTTCAATACCTCCTTGAATAGCGAGACTCAACATGAACATCCTCCTCGTCTTTCCCAAAGACCCATTACAATATCTACTAGAATAAATATGATGCACCGAAACAAATTTTGACTAAAAAAAATTATTTCTCCATTATGTCCCTTAAAATGAATACTCTGAGTCAGTCTATTCCCTCTTGTTGTCCCTTACCCCCACATTTGTTTTATTAAAAATTGTTAATATTCCACCATTGTCCACTGCAAAACCCCTTGACTTTGCAAGCACAACTTTATGCTTCTACACATTAAAATAATTCACCAGGCACCATGTGTGTTGTGGGAGAAGAAACCCTTAGAACTATTTCCCACCTCCTTGGTTTGGTGCACATGCTCCCGAGCAAATCCATCTCTCCCTCTACCAACAATAATTGTGGCACATATTCTCTTCAGCAATTAGCAATCATCACCACCTCGGCTACCACTGCATCAAATCAAAAATCCCTAACCCCTAATTTTGTACAGCTCCATGAAAACTAGAGTGTGTCTTGTGGATGGGCCTCATAACCATTTCTATGTTGTTACCTCCATATTCTCTCTCTTGAAAATCCTAACTCCATCCACTAAAAAAATTATAAAATTTGATCTATTTCCAACCTCCTTGGTCCGATAGAAAGATACCAGATCAAAACCAACTCACCCTCTACCAGCAGCACTTGATGTCACCCATCCACTTCTGCAAGCGATACCTACTCCACCACAACTACGAAACAAAAGACCCCAACCATTTATATTGTGTGACTTCATGGACACATATTGTACCCTATGGATGGATGGGTCATCCACAATTCTATGCAGCTATTGACATGTTTAGTCTCCTGGAAACCCTAGCCCTACTATATATTTTATTATTCATGGCTAATATTACATACTAGCTTGTGATATTATCAAAATTAGTTTGAACCTTGTTGTTCAAGAGGGTTTCACCTTCTATTACTCATGTGCATGAGGGTTTACAAATTTTCCATTCTAGTTATGGATAGCCACAAGACTCAACCTGTACGCCACACTGAAACCAAGCCACTGTTGCTTGCTTTTGCAGAATTTTTTTCACCCTCCATTCCACCAGCACTCAGCTACGCTAGACAATCGTTGCTTTGCTCGAAAGCTTCAACATTTCCCAACCATAGATATTATATTACTTTTCTTCAAAAATTATTTTGTAAACAAACACTCCAAGGAGATGCCCAATTTGTAAAATACAAAGACAAACACAAGTGCATTTTTTTCTCTCAATAGGAGGGATACCAAATAATTTGCACATTTCTTTTTTTTGCAAAATTGAAATGGTTGTCCAAATTCCACCACAACCTTGTTTATTTTGTAAACAAAATAGGGGACAAAATAGTATTATTTGTTGCAAAATTATAACACATGGGGGGGGGAATTTTGAATATCAATTTTTGCAAGCACAAAATCTCAAATTGTATTCTCCACTTTATCATACAACAACCAAGCCTTTTGTAGTAATATATTCTTCTTTACTATGACTTTGGTAGCCATTCTAGTAGTTTTTTGTTCTTTGTTGGGAATAGGTTTAGCAGTCTCACTGAGCCTGCTATCTGCTAGCTTGTAGATTTGCTCTGCTGGAATCACCAGTGGTTGCATCTCTTGAGTGAATTTATCCAGATCTTCTTAGGTTTTCTAAATCAAATGTCTGGCATCATCCATATAATCTATTATGGACTACAACTTAGAGCATTTCTCCAAAACTTCGAACAACTCTTTCCTTACCTTCTTTAGCCCTACTTTTGAGAAGCCTGAGGACTTGGCCTTTTAAATTTGAAGTTGGTGTTTCAAGTCTTGTATCTCTTTGGCCAATTCTTCATTTTTCTTCTTTTGCTCCTCGACTTTATCTTTGAACTTAATGGCCTCTTGAAATTTGCTCTACCAATTTTTTGCTTCACTCCTGATAGATTTCTCTACCTGTTTCTAGTTGCTGACTATCTTCTCAAGATTTTCTACAGTTTGCTCCAGCTTATCAACCTTCTCCTTGTATATATCAGTCTTGACATAGAAAATTTCCAAGTATGATTTTGCTATAACCAACTCATATTCAACAGGTAGCTACTCAATGTCTTATGTATATTCTTACAGATGATAGTCTTGCATAGTCTTTTTCTCTTTAGGGTTACTCACCAAAGTAATAATGGACCTAGATGCTCTCTGCCTTGAAACTAGGTCAACGAACATGGTACTTCTCTTTGTAGCCATCCTCTTTGAAGGCTTGGAAAAATTCTATTCCCAGAAATCTTGAATTTTCTATGAATTTTCCTTCTCCTTTTGTAAAGACTTTAGTGTTGGATAACTTGTAGGAGGAGGAGAAGCTATAAGATAGGGAAAAATAGACTCAAAGCTGATGATGACTGAGTGGTAGCGACTATAGTTGATACTATGACTATTGTTGTTGTTGCAATGGGAAAAGTCATGGAAACTGAACTAAAATTCACTAAAGGGTGAGTGTGTATGAATGAAATAGTTTTTACTTTAGATGATGTGGGAGGTTGCAATGGTAGAGGTGGGATTATAGGGGATGATGAAGGAGAAATTTTAGATAATTGTGGAGGGGATGGATTGACTCGGCCCTTTGTATTTGCTAATGAAATCGGTGGTGAATTATGAGAGGGAGAGGGCATTTTTGTTTCAACATTTTCTTTATAAGGGGAAAAATCTTTTTCTAGGGAATTAGGATGAGGAGGAGAAGAAGGGATAGGAATCATACCTTTGCCTATAGATGTAGGAAGTTCTGGAGCAACCTCTGTACTTTATTATCGTATTGGTTGTACCAATTTTTTTGCAACTAAGATAGGGGTATTCTCAACAATCTTCTCCTTATCCATCTTCTATTTCTTACAAACCTCCTTCTGAGTTCCTTTCGATGCATTTTTGTCTTTTCTCTTAAAAACTTGAAATATTTTTGGCTTATCACTCTCTCTATCTTCCTTGAAAATCTCTTCCTGTAATGGTTCTTTAGAAATAGGGTTGAGCTTAACTATGGCTGCAGTAGTGAAACTTACTAGTGTAAACACAAAGTTCTCATATTTCTCATTCTAATATATTTCTATTTTAGGGGGCTCTCCACCCAAATCTAGGCACTTGGGCCTACTTACTATCTTGATGACTTCTATTTTTATGGCCTTATCATCAGAATAATACATTTTACTCATTAATTATGCCCCTCTAGGTAAATTATCAAGTTGTTCTATTGAGGGTTCAAATGTTTTAAGAGCTTCAATAGAAGTTAATTGAGTATCAGCTCCTTCTCCTTGAGTTTCTTCTTGTGAAGGTGGTGGGGATGGAGAATATAACCCTAGTTGTGGTTTCCTATAAATCAGTACCAAATTCTTTGGGTCCTTTGCTTTCCAAGTTTTGATGTTCTTGTCATACCTCTCAAAATAATCATCATCAATAACTCATCCAAGTTTGGATTTATCTATACTGGTTTCCACTCTCATTCTCCACTAGTCTACAATATTACCTTCATCCCATTTATTTTTATTCTCAACTTCTCTAATCTTAGACTCCTTCAACTAATGTCTTTCATTCTTATCTGAAATAAAATCCACTATTTTCTCATATAAGTCTAGCCATGGGGTAAGTTGTTCCATTTTGGCAACATTCCAATCTAATGGGGCATTTTCATTTTTATTCCTACCCTTTTCAAAATTAGGCCTTGATGTCTTCTCAAACTTGTGGGCCTTCTCTCCACCTTTGAGGGATGTAGAACAGGCCCAGCCTATCCAAATACTAGCTGATTTTTCACCCTGGTCTTTTCTGGTGATCATTATATCATCGATACTACAATAGGTCAACAAACATCTTTTTTTACCAGAGCCATAGTTCATATTAATAAAATATGCTTACCTCAAATATTCCAGAGCTAACAATCTATTTGTGATGAAATAAAGGAGCATAAAAGGATTACCAGTGAATACGCAGAGTCTGATAATTATGTCTTTTGTAAGAACATACTAGTCTCCTTCTTCAACACCTTTTGTTCTCAATAATTCTCTGGATAGTGGTGCCAATCTAGGGCATTTCTCATACATATTTTTAAAGATTGCCCTAGAAATTCCATATTAAATTTGTAAAAAGACTTAGTGCTCCTAAAATGAGCAATCCAATAGTATACGGGGATAGGTTCTCCCTTATAATTATTTTATTTTATAGGAATATAGGGCATCATCTACCTCATAGTAACAAAGAACATCCAAACCAAACTCAAAAAATGCAGGAAAGAGGGTGTCTCAGAATCCCTTTTCATCCTTACCAATTGCTCATACCTTATTTTAGCAAGGAAAGTTGGCCATTCAAAGTAAATTCCCTTAATACCCATCTTCTCAACTTCAAGTTCATACATTTTCTCATTTAAAATTTAGTAAGCAGTGGCTATTTTCCAATCCCTCACAAATTGATCAAAATCCAAACCCTTCAAACAAGCTAGCATGGAATACAATTTTGGGTTGACAAATTGCTCAATGGGAATTGGGGGTTTGGGAAATCCTCTTTTGGATTTAATGGTCTTGAATTGATTATAAATACATTTCCTATAAGGTTCACTCTCATGAGCACACCACTGCAAAGAGTAATACTCGGCTTACTTGGATGTGTTAAACTCTTTCAGCCTTACAGATGGTTCTACCCCTAGAGCGAAAAGGTCATGACAAGCCTTGGAAGTGATGTAAAACAATATTTTTACCTTACCTATATTTACAACTTTTACCCTTGGGTCATAGAATTTTACAAGGACCGTTATCAACTCCAGACAAGGATGAACTAAATCCTAGATATAAAAAGACAAAAAGGAGCAAACAACACAAGTACCTTGGACTGACAAGGCTACACCTTTCTGGTATCTATCATTGATGCTTTTTCTGAGCTTAGTTCTCTCTAGGAGAACTATTTTGGTATCAGACATGGATTCTACTTTTTCAATGTAATTGCATAGCTCTTTATTTTTTGAGGGCTCTACTTCCCAAGTGTCTTCAGAGGCCATTTTTGTGAGAAATCTTCAGAGCATTCTTTCTATGGCATTTATAGACAATGCTTTTCTATTCTCTAGCTCTTTCTGCTAGGTAGGCATTTCTTTCATTGAATGAAAAAGCTCTACACTTTTTAGCACTTTTAAATGCCACTGCATGTAAACCTTTCGCTATTAATATGGCCACTGTGAGAACTTTTTGTTTGCACGCTTTTCAAATAAAACTCATGAATCTTAGCAGTTTGGAGATGTTACATCGCTCGCTGATTGGCTAAAGCACGAAGTACTTTTCTAAACTTGTGGCATCTCTCAACATCTTTATTTTCTTCAAAGTGGTGCAGGAAGCTCGTGAGACAATTTGTGAATATTTCTTTCTTCGAAAGTGGTGTGGTGCAAGATTTCAGTTTTTTCTCAAAAATAGTCATGAACTCCAACGGATTGGAACATAGGTCGTGATCCATTGCCACCTTAGTCTTTCTAAGAAAAGTGAGGAACACCTGCGATATTCCACTACCATCTTAGTTCATTTGAGAGTGGATTGGGGTCATGTTGTATTCCACTAGCACTTAGCTTATTTTACAACTCAACACTTTATTTTTTGAAGCAAAATTCTCTCTTTTTCTCCTCTTTTTTTTTAAAAAAATATTTTATCAAAAAATGAAAACTTTGAAATAAAAAGGAAAAAAATGATATGATACAAAAAATATGTATATATATTACAATGAATCTTTATCTTAATCAAAATAGAGTTTAATGTGAAAACCATTGATCGGGATCGGTTGTATGTTTCTTTCAAGATCTTCAAGCTGGCAAACATTAGTTTCCTTAACTTTTGATATTTTGAAAGGACAATCCTAGAAGGAGTCAAAATTTTGATGGTGCCCTAGTTTAACCCTTTCCACATTCCACCTGAGGATAGAATCTCTAACTTGGAACTTTCTAAATCTTACCTTCTTAACAAACCATACCTTTATGTCAAATGAATACTTCTAAAAATCCTCATTTGCCTGAGTTCTTTTCTCCTCTAGCTACATTAAATGTGTCGACCTACTTTCAACTATATTTTTTTCAAACTCATCCTCAGTATTTACCAACTTGAGGGCTAGAATTTCCAAGTGCACAGGTAATACTACTTTCTTGCCATATACTAAGGCATAAGGAGAGGTCTTGATGGACTTTGTGATAGCGATTTTGTCTACCCATGGAGCTTGCTCCAGTAGTATGTGCCAACTTATCTTGTTACCCTCTAATGATCTTTTCAAAATTCTTAGCAGATTCTTGTTAGTTGATTATACCAGTCCATTTTCTTGGGGGTAGTAGTTTAAAGTATTTTTTATGGTTATGTCATACTTGCTAAAAAAATCAATGTATTTATCCCCTATGAATGTTGGTCCATTTCCGCTCACTAAAGCTTCTAGAACACCAACCCTTGTAATTAAGCTTTCCATGAAATCTATCACCACCTCTTGGTGTGATTTCTTTATAGGAATGGCTTCTACCCATCTGGTGAGGTAGTCTATTGTAGTTAGAATGTACTTGTACCCAGCTAAGGACTTTGGATTGATAACCCCTATGAATTCCAACCCCCATTTCTAAAGGGGTTCCTCAACTTGAATTGGCTTAAGGGAGAATGATGCACTCCTTGTTCTTCCCACATACTTCTAGCATTCATCACAGACTCTTGTAACTTTGAAGATGTCAACAAAGATGGTAGGCTAGAAATAGCCTGCCCTGATGATATTTAATGTTGTAACTCTGCCTGAGAATTTTCCTCTGGATAGTCCCCCATGGAACTCCTCTATGACCTTTTGTTGTATTTCATCTTTTAAGCATCTTAGGAGGACTCCATCAAGGTTTCTCTTGTATAGACCTTCTAGAAATAAAACATATTTTAAATCCTGGAGCCTATATCTTCTCCTCTATGATGGGTTAATATTAGGAGGGCATACCCCAGTCTAAAATTACTTAGTCATCTAGTCCACCCAATCTAATTTTCCTAACTGTATATCTTCAGTTTGGTCTTCTATTGTTGATTGATAGGTTGTCACTTCTGCTGAAACCATTTTTTCTTTCAAACCTTGTCATAGGGCTCTACCCATGACCAGCTTGGTAGGATGTATTTCTACATCATATTCTTGGATCTTAGTAATCCAACCAGCTCTCTTATCTCCCAGTTCACCTTGTAAAATGAAACTTCTCACATCCGGATGAACCACATAAACCAGGGTTTTTCTTTGAACCAAGTATTACCTAAATTTTTTCAGTGATTTCATTACTGCAAATACTTGTTTCTCAATAAAATTATACTTAACTTGATATTCATAAATATTCTAGCTCCAAAATAATATGGGGTGTTCCTCTCCTTCATCATTCTTTTGGGTGAGCACTGATGCATAACTCTCCTTAGATCCATAGGCATAAAGAATGAAGTCTTTGCTAAATTCTGAATTGATTAGCACTAGAGTTGTAGTAATGTATTGCTTGATGATTTCAAAGTCTTGCTTTCTCACCTCATTCCATTTGAAATATGCATTCTTCTTCAACAGTTTTGATATAGGCTTCACCTTCTAAGCAAATTCAAATATGAATTTCCTGATAAAGTTTATATGATCAAAGAAAGACTACAAGACTTTCTTATTCATGGGAAGTGGAAGGGAAAGGATGGATTTGATTATATCCATATCAATAGCTATACCTTCTTTGGAGACCACATGGCCTAGCAACTTTCCTTCATGAACTACAAAAAATGACTTTTTAGGATTAAGATTAATTCCAAATTCTCTGCACTTCTAAAATACTTGTTCTAGGTGTGCCAAGTGATCATGCTTGTTGTGGGAGAATATAGTCATGTAATCTAAGTAAATTATAATAACCTTGTTGATAATATTCCCAAAGGTATAATTCATTGCTCTCTATAATGTGGCTCTTGCATCAGATAGCCCAAAAGGCATTCTCTGATAGGCAAAAGTGCCACATTTGGTGGTGAATGATGTTTTAAATTGATCTGCATCCTTCATCCAAATCTGTTTATAGCTAGAGAAGTTTTCTAGTAGTGATAACCTTTCTTCTCCTGCCACAATATGCAATATTTGATCAATCTATGGGAGGGGGTAATGGTACTTTAGTGACACTTGATTGAGGTTTCTAAAATCTACACATAAGCGGATATCACCATTTTTTTTCCTTATTGGGACCAATTTCGCTACCCAGGTTGAATGTTTGATTGGATAAATTATCTTAGCCATTAGAAACTTCAATAGTTCTTCTCTCATTATGGCTTCGATCCTAATATTCACAGACCTCTATTTCTGCCTAAAAGGTTTTGCATTTGGCTCTATCTCAATTGTGTGTTGAATGACCTTCATATCATATACTTTAAGATCCTCATTTGACCAAGATACAATGTCTTGGTACTTCAGGCATAAAGCTTTGATATTATCCTCTTTTTTTGGAGAACATCGAACTTTAACCTTGAGATTCTTTTCTTTTTAAATTTCAATTTCTTTATATATATTCTCATTGATTTCCATGGATTTGATCTTTTTCCTATCTTCATTGTCAAACGGGCTCTCTAGAGTAACCAACCCTCTAGGTATATGATTTTTCTTGAGTTGGATGAAATCCTTTTGGTCAATCTCTTTTGAATTTTTCTCTTGAATAGTAGATAAACAGGCTTCTCTCACCAAAAAATCAATGATTTGCTCATCACTTTAAAAGACCAGCCAAAAAATCTTCTTGTCTAGAACTACAGGACTAAAAATTATTTTGATCCCTTTGTCCTTCATAACTCCTATGTCTACATAAGGGTTGAAATTATATCCCCTCAATGCTAAGTAATATGCCAAGGTATTTGTTCTTCTGGGAACAAAATTAATGTTTAAGGCATCAAATTATTCCATCAAATCCCATACCCTATTTCTATATGCTTTCAGGTAATGGTGCTTACTGTTGCACCTCTCCCTTACCTAATTTACAATAAATTTAGAGTCACCATATATATTCAAGATTTTAATGCCCATGCTTTCAGATTGCATTAGCCTAAGGCATAAAGCCTCATATTCTATAGCATTGTTAGTGCATGACCATGTTAGAATATATGCAAAACTCTTTTTCCCTTCTGATTGGGACTATAATACCAACACCAACACCATTTTTACATCTTGTACCATCAAAGTGTATGGTCCAGGTTTCTATTTCTCTCAGGTACTAGTTAGATATAGCAGGACTTTTCTTTTTTGTTTCTGTGGAAATACTGTATGTACCCATACCTGTGCCTAATGGACTATAATCCTCTCTGAAAGGTAGTTCATCTTCAATCTCCAACTCTTCAAAGTTATACACTAATTCAAATTCCTCTAGAGGGGTTAAATTGCACATGTCCTCTTCAATTTTTTCAATGTGATAAGACATGGGCTTCTCTGGTATTATTCTTATCCTCTTTCCTTTGAAAGGAATCACCATACTGGAATAGTCCATGTCCATGCATCCACCCAACTTTATAGTGAATTCTCTTGAAATGCATAAGCTAAAATAAGGCTTTAGATCCACCACCACTATCTTTTGCACTATGGTTACCTCAAGTGCTCTATGTAGACCCATAAAGACATATTTTATCACTCCTACTATCTTTATAGGTGTCCCATCTAACTACAAAAATTTGGGGTAGGATCTAGTATATTCCATACCCATCTCCTCGCAAACTGCTTTAGGAATAACTATGGTGGATGCCCCTGAGTCAATCATATAGTTGCAGATAATCCACCCCTCCATACTTAGAGAGATGTAAAAAGGAAGGGGTTTACTGTTGAAAGTGGTAGGGAACATTTTATCCTTTTTAGAGGGAACACTAAGGATTGTGGTGGCCTACTTTTCCTGTAGATATTTGCTCAGAGAAGCTTTTAGTAGGTCTATTTGGATAGTTGTGTGGCCTCAATTCTCTACCTCTTGGTAATGGAAGGGAATCTAAGCCTCTCTTGGGCTTCATTCTTGGATCTCATTCTATCTCCTTCAGTTTCTTTCTCAATTCTCTTGGGGAAACTAACTGCCTTTTCTTAGCCCTTAGGAGACATGTCTCTTTTTCATTGGCTTGGGGGATAGGAAATGTATCACTTCGTTGTGAAGGAGGATCCTTCTTTTGATATGGAACCTAAAATTGACCCATATTTTATGGTTCAAACTATAGTGTTTTCTTTCCTGATCTTGTCATGACAATAATGGATCCATCTTCATCAAGATCTTTTTCAACCATGATCTGATATGGTTGCCAAAGCATGTTCATTCTTCCTTTCTGATTTCTTTCTACTTTCTCCATAGCTTGTTGTACATGGTGTTGGTACATAACATAATATTATGAATCATGGGGATCAGTGCACACCAAACACCATACATTCACCAAACTTGTTTCTGAAGAACACTCAGGCTCTTCTTGCACTACATTTACTCTGACCCCAGTTCTATTGCTAGTACTAGGTCTTTGATCCTTGTTAATATAAGGAAATATCCTTTGTTGAGATTTCTCCATATCTCTCTTTTCCATTAAATTCATCTTGTTGCTGAGATTTTTTAGGGTATTCTAAATATCAAGGAGGATAAAGGATTATTTGGGAATCTAAGATGGAAGAGGAGGGAAAGGAACCATAGCAGGTGGTGTTTTTGAATGAGGAATGGAGTCATCTATGAGAATGAAGATGACAAGGGAGTAGGATCCACTAAGATGAATTATTTGTTTAACATTGGATATTGGGGGTTTCCAAATTGTAGGGCAACACAGCTTTTGGGGGTAATCTTCCCACATTAATAAGGATATTTTTAGCATTAACAGTTGCATTGTAAATTTATGGAAAGATCTCCACCCCATATTGTTGGGTTTGCAAGTCTAACTCTAATATGACATCTCTAATATAATACATGTAAGCGAGGCTTGAAGTTGTTCTAGCTGCAGGAGGAATCCTCTTCCAGGTCCTATTGAACCTTACGTTGAAGTCTAAAATAATTTCTTGTTGATGCTTTTGCATGGATGTGAATTGATTAAGGAGGGAAAAAGAATCATTAAATTCATTAAATTCTTCCACAATGAGCTCATCCAATGTTTCCCATGAGGTAATGGTATTGTCTTCAAGGATCCTAAACCAATGTAAAAAAAATTCTTTAAAGGATAAGGCTAGGATCCTAACAATAACATCTTAATTTTTTATATTGTGGATTGCTTCCAAATTCAGGATATCTTGGTAGTGCTCATATGCAGTCTTACCAGATCCATCATAGGTTGGAATGGCTTTAGACACATCTTGGGGGTTGTCATGCATATGGTCTAATCTAAGGGGGCTAGTTGTATTCTAGCTAGGATACTCTTGCAAGGGCTGATTTGGAACTGCATTTTGATTCTAATTTTGGGTCATGTTCCCAGGTGTAGCTCTTATTGGAAGTGGCCTTGGGTGTACTATAGGATTATCCTCAGGGGGAGTTTCATCTGAATGAAAATCTTGACTCAAATCCCTTATGATATTAGACCCTCTATAAGGTAGCCCACAGTAGAAAAAGGATTATGGGTTATTCCTTGTGGATGACCTAGTATTCATGAAAAAATTGCAAGCTATGGAGATAACTTTTTTGGATTTGTAGACCAGGGAGTCGCCAAGTGAATTTGCTACTCACCGCTTAGAAAGATCAAGAAAATTCACCAAATCTTGATTCCTTCAAGATATAATACAAACAATAAAGAATAATATGGTTTCTAGTGTTTCTTGAAAATAGGTCCCATCGGGCGTGCCAAAACTATTGGGATCTAAATTGACATCAAGTAAACTTGATACTGGAACTGTCTTTCTTCCAATTTATTTGCCAGGTTTCCACCCTCTAGTCACAAATCAGAACTCAACATCGGATGTACCAAATACTAATTCATCCCAACCTCCAGAGTAGGTTTGTTCCTTATCAATTGATATAATGTTGACTCAATTAAGCTCAGTAATAGTTTTGGGGAATAGGGTTAGAAAAGGCTTAGGTTTAAGAAATTATGTAATAATAGTGGCCAAATAAGGCTAATAGCATAGGTATCCATAGGGAAATCCTTCAGCAAATTATTTCCAGTGTCCCACACTCAGGATTAGCAGCACCCAAAATAGAATAATCTTCATACAATAAAATAAAAATAGAGATATGCTTCACGAAATCAATTTCAATATCTACGATACTAACAATCCAATTTAGCAGAATAGATTAATATTTATACTTCACAAAAATAAACTTCTCAATAACACAGATCTAACTATGAACAGAGTTCAATTGCCTTACAACTAGTAATCCAATACATGTAGAATGAACTAACCATAATAGCATTGATGGAAATAAAATTTATAGATCAAAAATATTAATGAAATATATCGAAGATGACAAATCTTGTGTCAAAAATATGATTAATGCTCATTAATTTGCAAAATATGTTACACAATAGGGAAAGCAAACACTCTAGAGCCGACCCTAAAAATTGAGGATTCGACCTCTATATATAGTTTACACTAAAAGAAAGTAGGGGATACATTACAAGGATTTAGAATATGATAGATTAGTAGAATTCTATGTTGGGATCATTTCATTCGCCTATAGAGCCTAAGAAATATGCTTGAAGTTGCACGCCATGGCAGCTCAACTCTACAACTTGCTTGTTCGGCAATGGTAGTTAGACTTCAAGATATTAGAAACTATATCTTAACCGCTCATCCTTCTTGAGGGCTTCATCCCACTATAGATTTGCAACTACCCTAGTTCTTGGTTCTTGGTACCATAGATGCTTCGTCTACCCACTCGAACGGACTAGTCTTTATTCTCCAAGAATCCACCTTTGTATGCTAGTGAAAATATTAGCATAATATCCATCGTTGATGCACTTCATGGATGACTATGATTAGAATCTAATAATGCTTTGTAGATGAGTGGGGTAGAACAAGTCACCAATATGCTCTAAAAATAATGTTGATGTTAGCTAGAATGGCTTCAGCCAGCAGATTTGAGACTTTGTGAGAAATACACTGAGTGCTAAGCGAACTGTAACTCCACCAATATGCTCGCTTAAGTATTAAAAACACTTTATTTCCTTCTCACATCCATGGTATAGAACATAAGTTGCAATCCACTCCTCGATTCTCGCTCCACCAGCTTTGGCTTGAATCGATTGTGAAATAGAGTATAATGCCAATCCACTCGAGAAGTAATGGAAAATTACCTTTGTGATATTTCGTTGTATTTTACTTCTTGACGTTTTAACCTTCTTACCCAATGACGTGGAGCTTATTGTCATTCCGCTTTGAAATGAACGTGAAACTCAATGGAATGGGACCTTCCTGACACTTAGTTTCTTGAGTGCATGGAATGGAGTGATGTTGCTAATACACACTTTGAAATGTGTTGACGTCATCTAGACTCACTTTGACTGCGGATTGAGACACTTCACACTAGGCTACTACAAAATACACTAAGTCTTGGGCGGCATGGAACACTTTGCTTGTTTTACAAAAAAAAAACAAGTTTTGAGTGGATTGGAGTATCTTGTGCTGATCTGCTCTGAAATACTCTATATCTTTAGTAGATTGAAGCCTTTCATGCCTTAGAATAAAATTTTAAAGTTTTCTAAGGATGTGGTCATTTTGGGCCTACAAGTACAAAGTAAAGTAGCTAGCTAGAATGGGAATTTGTTAAGTCATGTAGGTAAGTTACAACTTCTTAGGAGTGCTCTCGAAGCACCCTCTATATATTTATTATTAGTGTTTTAGATACCATTCAAAGTAGCTAATATAGTAGAAAGTATTTAGAGAAATTTTCTATGGTCGGATAGAGGAGAAGAGCATAATTATGATTAGCTTGGAAAAAAGTATGCAATGATAAATCAAGAGGAGGAATTGGGCTAAGAAGAATAAGGGATATGAACAAGGCCTTGGTAGCAAATATGGGATGGAGGCTAGTAAAGGAGGATCATGCCTAATGGGTAAGAATTATAAGATACAAATTACTTGACAACCAAGAGGATAGTAGATTTTTTACTATAATAGAGGCCTATTGAAGATATTCATTATGGAACCATATAGTAAAGGGTAGAGAGATAAAATGGAAAGGAACCCAATGGAAGGTAATATGGGTAGAATAATTTTCCCACATCTATCTTCTCAGAAGGACAAGAATTTTACTAATCAGATATTTTTCCATTTTGTGGAGTAAAGCAGTCTCAAAATATTAGCTAGACATCTAAAACATTTGTCAGATCAAGAGGAATGCAGATAAGTATCAGCTAAATCCGAATATTGCCATAATTATAAAATTTTCTAAGTATAGAAAGCTACAAAAAAATTATAACATGATGATATCAACTAGAAATAGGAAAACACCCAACATTTGGCAAAACTGAAGCTTAGAATCCAAGATAGAAGAGCCCATCCTTTTGTTTTCATATAAGATTCAAATTTTGACTAAGTATATGACATGAATAAAAACATTAAATGTCGATGTTAGTAGAGGCTTGTTGAAGGTTTGACACCCAATGCACTATGATATGGCATCCTATGCATTATGATATAGTTTTCGAAAAAGTATGAATAAGAATCCAATATTCAATGTTATAGCAAAACTTGTTCGATGCAATGAAATTCTGACTATGAAGCAAAGAAGGCTAGATTTTTTAGGATGTTGACATTAGCATAGGTAGCATGAGAACCTAGCACAACAAAGGAGATCCTGATTAGAAAATATTATAATTCATAGAACTCGACACATTAAGGACAACATAAAGTTAATATGACATTCAACATTTGATAGAATGTTTCACTTCATTGGCTAAGTATCAAAAAACATCAAATATTTCAAATGCTAATGTCATATATCTTGCTAATGCATAAATTTTAATGGAAATATTTTGAGATTCAAGTTTTGATAAGAGCATAGTTTAGTTTATGGTTAAGAGGAATCCTTTTATTGAGCATTTCATTTGAGATGAATATTGCAATGTGCTTTTATGCTTTGGTTTAGCTTTATGGTTTATGATGATGTTGTTATCTATCCTTGGGGTGGGTAGAATTTACTCTTGTAACCATGAACTCCAAACCTAGAATGAGTTGCATAAATGCAATAACCAGGTAGACAATATTCCTAAAAGGAGTTGCGAGAATGTAATACCTAGGATCTCATAAACCTAGAAGAAGTTGTGTGTATACAATAGCCAGGGTACTTTTGAGTAGTTGCACCTTGAACGAGTAGGATTTGGTGTGTGATAAAATCTATTCACAATACAACAGTGGTGACTTCTTGATCGTATAGGATTCAGAGATCATGTTAGTTATCAATAAAGTGGCAATAATCTTAGTTAGCCTGTGAAGGCATGGAAACTAAACACCAAGGCTCTACATCAAATAATCTATCTAGGAGAAGCTAGAGTCATGTTAGGGAATTGATGTTTCTCTTTAAGTGTTATGGGCCTTAAAGAGTAATCTATATGTCATGGTCACATGGTCCTATATCAAGGAGGATATAGGAAAGGTGGGGCGATCACTTATGACGTCCTTCTAAATATGTAGATTTAGTAAGGTGAACCCCATAAGTTACGAGATTTGGCCTCTCCTATCCACTAAGTGTCATTTTTAGCGACTTGGAACTCAAATGTGGTGAAGCCTTATATGCTAAAATTTTTATAGTAAGGGTGTCTTCCTTGAGAACCTTTATTTTGTAAGTTCTCTTCAAAAAAAATGGGTTGTTACAATTAGCCCTGACATTATTTGTTGGAATTTATGGCTTGAAAGGGATATTAGAATTTTCAAAAATAAACCTCAAAATAATGCCCAAGTTTGAAACCATATTATTGTGTCTCTTGCAAAATATCTACAAATATGGTGTTCATCATGAGAAGTCTCAAATGCAAAAAAAGTGGTGCTAATAACTTGGCTACAAGATTTGAATATACATGGAAGAGTCATCTGCAATAATGGAATTAAAATAAATGATCTAATTTGATCTAAGGTAAAATGGAAATGTCCAGAATTTAGGTTTATCAAAATTAATTTTTATGGTATTTCTAAAGGAAATCTAGAAAAATCTTGTGGAGGTGGTGTTTTTACAAATAGTGAAGGCAAAATTCTCCTTACTTACTTAGAATCATATGGAACTTCAACTAACAACTATGTAGAGGCTAGGGAACTTCTTACAAGGATTAAAATTGCAATAGAAAATGATGGAAATATATTTCAATTGAGAGGGATTCACAAATTATCATCAATGTTATTAACAAAAATGGATGTGGAGACCAAAAAAAAATTATTGTTGAGGTTCATCACCTATTACTGGAGGCAATCTCTTGGAAGTGTGAGAATATTTATAAAGAAGGAAATCAAGTAGGAGATAATTTAGTCAATTATGGTGTTGATCTTCATCTTGATGAAATTCAAATTTTAGAAGGCGATCGACCAAGTGAGATTTTATCTCTTAATCTAATTGTGAAAACATAGCACTTCAAGGAAGTTGAAGAATATATTTAATAGAAAATAAAAATGAAAAAATGTGATAAAAAGCATGATGGATATGATTAATTGACATAATAACAAATGTAATATTTTGGTATAGTTGCAAGCTTATTGTAGTGGTAAGGGATTTGGCCTCTCTTTGAGAGGTTCAACACTCAAACCCCACATGTGTAAACTCATTGAAAAAATGTAATATTTTGGTATTTTTATGGGAGTAGCTCCCATAAAATCTACATATAACTTTAAAATAAAATAAAAAAATTATCTCTTTTATGCCTATAAGAAAACTGAATATTAAGTGCAAATGAATTTTTCATTCAAGATCTATTATGTTTATCATGCAAATGTATTATATTGGTGGTGTGCACATGAGTTTTCCTTTTTTTGGTGACATTGGTCAATATTTGATGACCTCTCATTGATTATATGCTCCAACTTATTCTTAGTTAAACGTTACCCTACCACACACTCCAAATAAAAATATACTTAAAAATATTTCAATGTAATAAAATCATTGATATATTATCCGCCTTTGTAGCGCAAATGGAGAAGGCAAGCCTGGACCGTTGAAGGGTAAGTCCATGGTTCGAACCTCTACGATGCAAAGGGAGACACAAAAAAAACTCTTTTAGCTTCCCTCTAGATAGTGGTATACCCGAATGGGACGACATTGTTGGTCACCTAAGAGCGGCTCTAGATGTTTCCTTCTAACCTAAAATTTTTTAGTTCAAACCTCGAGGGCAGCCTGTTTGCAAGGATAGAGTTTGATCTGAATCATCTGAGTGCGCATCAAACCGATGATGATGATACGAATCCCAAGCGACCTATGGTCCCTTCATCTCAAGACAACAATAACAAGGCAGAATAGGTTTGGTGGAAGTAGCCCTTATGGTTTGAACCTTGTGCTTGTCAATTACTAAAAATAGTATGGTTGTGACCAACTCTCTTATGTAACCAAAGAAAAAATCATTGATATATCAAGTGTAATTGCCAACATCATTGATTTTTGTAAAGGTAGTAGTCTGATATGATTTTTGCAAAGGTAGTAGTCTGATATGAATCCTCTAAGTGTGCATTAGATCGACAATGATAATATGAATCCCGAGCGATCGATGGTCCCCTTCACACCGAGACAACAATAACAAGGTGAAATAGGTTTGGAGGAAGTAACCTCTATGGTTTGATCCTTGTGCTTGTCAATTACTAAAAATAGTATGGCTATAACCAGCTCTCCTATGTAACCAAAAAAAATCATTGATATATCAAGTGTAATTGCCAACATCACTGATATATCAAGTGTAATTGCCAACATAGCACTCGTAACATTAAATATAAATTCCACAAATCCACATAATTTTATGTTTTATAAACATGATATTTAAACTTCATCCAATATTTGGGTTGTGATAGTATGAGGTAGATTTATTTGTCTTGTAATTCGATGGAAGGGATATGATAGACCCACAAAAGTAATTTTATTATGTTCTTGCTTGAAAATTAAAATTTTCCATTCAATATATTTGATAAAAAAAAAAAATTCGGGTACATAGGAGAGTTGGTCATGACTCACAACCATACTATTTTTAGTAATTGGTAAGTGTAGGGTTCAAACCACATGGGCTGCAAATAATTGTTGATTGTAAGTCACGATGTGTATGTGGTTGTGTGTTAAATTGGTTCAAACCATAGGGGCTACTAATAATTGTTGATTGTAAGTCACGATGTGTATGTGGTTGTGTGTTAAATTGGTTCAAACCTCAGGGGCTGCTAATAATTATTGATTGTAATTCGCGATGTCTATATGGTTGTATGTTAAAATTTCTATTGATAAGTCTAGTTTTTTTCCTTTTTAAGAGATCATGGTGGGATGGGGATACCCAACCTTAAGCGTAGGTCATAAAGATTTCTCACATTAACCAAATATTTAAAAAATTATAATAAATAATTGTTGATTGTAACATAAGCTTATTGGTTGCATTTCGAGTAGAGTGGTTCGTAAGGTCCAAACCCAACATTTTGTATGATAACACAATAATGTTAAAGAAATTAGATATGTATTTTCATTGTATTATCCTTTTTATCGTTTTATAGTTTTATATGAACTACATGTGAATTGTCCTAGAAAATATTGGGTTATTTTTTTTATTAACAAATTTTTTAATTATTAAATTTAAATAAAGTTAGGTAATAAAATAATTTTAAAGTGCTATTTTAAATAAATATATTGGTTATATGGGATTAGAATTATCTTCACCTAGTTTTGGGATAGCACAACTATGTAGTTTTTTTTTTTGTTGTTGAAATCTAAAGTTCATGGTGTGTGTTAATCTTTTATTGATAAGTTTAACTTTCAATAACCAAATAAAAAATAATAATCTCCATCTATATTATATCATAAGACCATTTTTTTAATCATACTTTCTTGAGATTGAACCCAAGTCATATCATCAATAATGCAAGTGGCATCCTTACCAGTAAACCACACTCACGCGAATTATCATAATACCATGTTACCATATATCATAACATCTTAAAATACACATATTATTTAACCAAATTTAAATCTTAACCTTCACCTTCAAAATCAACCCATTTAATAATTAAACTTCTATCAAGGTTTTTTTTCCAAAGAATTGCTAGTGTCTTACGTAAGATTATTGTCGAAGGTTTATATATTTTTGAAGGCCAACATGGTCAAACATGTGATAGCTAATTTCTAATAAAATGTTTACAAATTTCTTCTAATTGATGGACTAAGTCTATCACTTGCCAACAGTCATACTAGAAACCAAATAATAGGGCATGTGGAGAACATGTTGATTGGTTGAAAGAACTTGTTCTTATAAGTCATCTTCTTGAATTACTATAAAGACAATGCTTTTAATGAAAAGATGTTTTTTTAAGATCGTATATTAATATTAATCAAAATCAAGAATATACAAATAAAATTATTCCAAAAGTAATAGGATTAACATATAAACATCAACCATAAATTAAAGAGAATGGTATAAAACCTGAATAAAAATAACTAAATGACTATAAAAGTATTTATAATATATATGCATGTCCAGAATTAAATACATACTGTAGAAGATGAGCAAGCAGCAAAGCCAAAGGGCCAAAACTCTATAAAAACCAAGTGTCAGCCATCCACGAAGTGTAAATTATATATCTGAATAAACAGTTGTAAATAAAACTGTAACAATTGCACCTGAAGGTATCCATCCATATTAACCTGTAGAACCTGAAGTTGGGGGAGCACCATCGGATTCTTGGATCTGAACTTTGATTTGAAAGCAATAAGAACCCGAGCAACCTGAAGCAAAATTTTAAATCTGGTGAGTCTCCTCAGAGACTCAGTAAGAACCCTCGTAACACCACTAAATAACTCCTCATTTTTGGATAACCATATAAACCATAAAACCTTCGTAGAAAAGAGCATCCAAAATTTATTATAGCAATGATGAAACTGAGAGATAAAACCAAAAATAATATAATGTCGAAAGTGTGAATGATCAATATTCCATCCATATAAATCAGAAAGAAATAACCCCTATATATCACGAGCAAATAAACAATCAAAGAAAATATGCTCAACAATATCAGGCACCCGACATAAAGAACAAACAGTATAAGTATTAGGATCTTTACTGATCGGTAACCTCTATAACAAAAATAACCACCAAAAACAAGCCTTTTTAGGCTCCAACAGACTGTACCAAATGTGTTGAAAAATTTTGTACACATGTTTGTCACTAAGAGTAAATCTCCATCTAATATTAACATGATTTACGATACCAGAAACATCATAAAGCAAGTGATACAAAATTTTTGGTTTTATACATCTCAATTTGGTACCATCTTGCCATTTGAAATCATCAAAAAAATCCATCTCATTATCAATCAAAATCATATTATTGACTGCCATAAAATAATCTCGTAAAATTGAATAAGTCTGCCACTGAGACTGTGGAAGATCATACTTAGCACACGGAGATTCCCATGTCATAAAATAACCATTAATCATAACACCATTAAACGTATTAATGCATTTAGATGACCATTTCTTAACCATGAGTACGAGCAAGAGGCCTATTACTGTGCCAAATATTCCACCAAATAGAGCTGCTTTTAAACAACAAAATAGTCTCATGCCCAATAGCTTTAGAAACCAAAATTTTATCTTTAACTAATTCCCAAGCTTTCCAAATACTACGAAAAACAACTGAACCAACAGGTGTAATAGGAAATTTACCAAATAGAATATCCGTAATGTGAAGACCTTTCCAAAATTTAGCATTCTTTGGGACAGCATTAGCTAAATTATGATGCACAAGAACTTTTCGGGGTTCATTACCTTCAATGCAATTCAAAATCCATTTAACTGACAGAGCAATGCCTTGTAATTTAAGATTTTTAAGCCCCAAACCACCCTTTCGCTTATCAGTTGTACACCAATCCCAATTGACAGAATGGCATTTATCGACTCCTTGTCCATGAGACCACAAAAAATGTTAGATATACTTTTGAATAATATTAACTTGATAATCCAAAAATAGCCAAGCAGAAGCAAAATATGTAGTGTAAGATGACAAGATCTTCTGACAAACTTGAATACATCTAGCAATATTCAAGTGGAGTTTATTTCACTTGATAAGTTTCCCAATCACCTTATTTTTCATCCAATCCCACATACTCTTAAGGTAGGGATCAACCGCAAAAGAGATACCAAGATAACGCACCTTTTTAGAAGGACCCCCAAAGGAATATTAAATCTAGAAAGCCACTGAGGAGGACTGTCATCCCAACTTAAAATACTAGACTTAGGCAAGGAAATCTTAGCACCAAAAGCACTTTCAAAGATAGACAGAACATAGAACAAATTATCCATGTTATCTTCTTCAACCGAAACAAAAATATTAGTGTCATCAGCAAACTGGACATTAATAAGATCTTCCCCATTATGAAGTATAAGGTCTCTAACCTTAGGAAAGTACACAGAATGCCTAAGAAAATAGAATAAAGCATCACTAGCAATGACAAAGATGCTAGGGGCCAAGGGACACCCCTGGCGTATAGATCCCTGAAGATGTATAGGATTAGATAAGGAGCCATTAAAAGATGTTGCTAACCATTAAGTTGATAATAGAACACAGTTTAAGGTATATTGATCTCTGTTGATGATTTGCAATCAAAGTTCTAATCATTCTAGAAGGTTCATGTATCATTTTAGTTTTTTAAAGGTTATTTTAAAATCATAATATAACATCTACATTGTGCATTCACATTCGTATGTATATTTAGATAAGTGAAAGTGTGCACCTATTAATGTCTATCCTAATTAATAAGTTTTTTATAAATTAACTAATAGAAATGTGTATTTTTTGTGCACTTAAATGTTATTTCTTAGTTATTTATTAAAATTTTAAATTGGTTGTTTTTTATATTGAAATTAAACATGAATATAATTGTTTTTAATGTTTAAAATTTATTTTTTTGTTAAATTAAACAAAAAAATTATTACTTTTGAAATCAATACAATGTTATTTCATTAATAATGTTGGATAATATTTAGAAATAATTGATCAAAGGATATTAGTTTAATTAGTTAGATTCCTCAAATTTCGAGGAAACTTAAATTTAAAACTTATCATACGATACATCCATAATTGTCAAACTATTGTAATTACACTATGTAGTCACGATGTAATACAAGTGGGATCATTTCAATTCCATATAACCCATTAAAACACACACATGTATGTATGTAATGCATGTATGTAGAATTGACATCATGTCATAATAAATCAAACATAAATTTACTTGATAACATAAATGTTAAATGTTTTTTTGTATTATTAAACAAATAGATAACAATAACAAATAATATTATTCTTGTGTTATCCTAGCAATGCTATAATTATAGTTACTTTTTTTTTTTTTTTGTGGAAAACATCCCAGAAGGGATGCCACTTTCGGGTAAGACCCAAGGAGGCAGGGGTATCTCTTCCGCAAAAATCACCCAGGGCTCGCACTTGGCCTACCACCTTTGACATACTCAAGGAGCAAACCTGAAACAACAAAAAACAAGAACACACAAACACAAAAAAAGATTAAAAAAAATAAAAAATAAAAAACATGCTCCTTGAGTGTGTCAAAAAGATAAAGCACAACCAAACACACACAATAAGATAAAAAAAAACACAACACGAACCACACAAAAAAACACAAGAACAACATAACAAAACACAAACATAACAAAAAACAATAGAACGCTACAAAGACACAACCAACAAAAACATGAAAAACAAAAACAACCAAAACCTAAAAAATAAAAAAATAAATAAAATAAAATAAAAAAAAACAACCAACAACAGACAATAGAGAAAAATAAAAACATAGAAAACACTCACACACCAAAACACAAAAACACCAATTAACACAAACATACAGAAACACAAGCACAAGAACAACAAAAACACAAGAACAACAAAAACACAAGAACAACAACAAAAACAACAAAAAACAACACAAAAAACAAAAACAAAAAAAGCACACATAAATAGAAAAGAAAAAAGAAAAAATAGAACACAACAATGACCTTTCTAGACCAAAAGACTATTAAGGCAAGAATCAACAGAGGAAACAAAAGAAATATTAGTTTGAGCTAGGGAACTAAAATACCCTGATCGAACCAAAGAGAAGCAAAAATAAAGCAAGAAGAAACTAGGTACCTTCAGAACTGGAGCCATCCAAAGAAATGATAGAAAGAAGAGCTTCCCTTATTTGTGAAGCCCACCATCTAGGAGGGTGGTCGTAGCAAGTAAGATCACCTTTGTCCAAAGCCCAATTAGCTAAAGCATCAACACTCTTGTTTTGATCTCTGACCACATGATTGTAATCAACTTTCAAAAATCCCATCTGGATTAACTGAATCTTCTCAATAATTCTTTTTATTCTCCAATCAACCTTATGATTCTTAGAGGAGTCTTCAAAATATTAATCATGAGTTGAGAGTCGGACTCAACTAGTACCTTTTCCCATCCAACCTTAGTAGCCTCTTGAAGGCCTCTAAGGATACCATACCCCTCAACAAGGTTATTGGATAGAATACCCAAATTCTCAGCAAAAGTAAAAACCAGGGAGCCATCTGAAAGTCTACCAATTCCTCCTGCACTAGCTTTTCTAGGGTTCCCTCTAGAGGCTCCATCAATATTGACTTTTCCAAAATCCTTAGGAGGAGGTTGCCAATTCCTTGTTCTATCCATCTTGCAATTACTCACATTCCCTTTAAGTTGGTTGCTCTTAGAAGAGTTAATATTCAATATTTGCATCACTTGATCCCATATTTGGTGGGATTTTTGGGGGTGATTAAGGAGTTGATGGACTGATTCAACTAAGTTGGCAATGGTCTTTTTCCAGATATAGTGAATATCCTTCCTTTCTTGATTAAAAATTTGGTTGTTCCTTTCATTCCAGATATTCCAAAGAAGAATGGTAGAACCCATCCAAACTAACTACCTAATAAAATGATCAACACCCTCTTGATTAGGCCAATCCCTCCAAAGTTGTTCAAAAGTAAAAAATTGGACCATTGTAAGCCAAGTAAAGTGGTCATTCTCCTCCAAAGCTCAGAGGCTAAAGTACACTCAATAAAAATATGGTTGAGAGTTTCCACATTCTCTCCACACATTTCACATCTAAAAGGGCCATGAAAACCATGCTTCATAAGATGCTCCCCAGTAAGCACCCTGTGATGCAATAAAAGCCAAGTAAAGAACCTCACCTTAGGCCAGAGATTTTGAGCCCACAACTGAGAAAATATGTCAGATGATTGGTTGGGATTATTATGGCATAAGGCCAAATAACCTTGAGCAACTGAATACTCACCCTTAGTAGTGTTGTTCCATCCAAAACAATCTTTATCATGGGACCAAGAGAGAGATCTCATATGAAGGATGCACTGGATATCTTGTCTTTACCTTTCTGGGATTTGAATAGGCTAGTCCTCAATAGGGATCCAATATCTACCAACCTCTGAATTACCAGTATGGTATCGATAATAATTAGCCACCTTTATCCAGTTAGCTCGGTGAAGCTCCTCCATCCAAGGCCTCCAATCAGGAAACTGAGTTATCAAAGGCTTGTGACCATCCCAAGAATCTATCCAAAAATTTACCTATTGACCATTATGAATGATCCAAAATAATTTTTTCTTTATCAAATCCTCACCAGTATTAAGAACTACTAAAATGGGAGAACCTTTGGAAGGCAATTGATAGTGAACAAGGTCTTCAGGACTTTTGTTCTCAGCATATTTAGCATGAATATTCTTGGCCCAAAGAGCATTGGGGTTATGCAAAATCCTCCAATATAATTTAGCAGCTAAAGCTTTGTTGTTATTAATAGCAGACCAGAATCCTAACCCCCTTCATTCTTAGGAAGACATAAAGTGTCCCATTTCACCAAGGCCCATTTTCTTTTCTCCTTAGTACCACTCCAGAGGAACCGATGACTGATTTGATCCAGTTCTCGAAGAACAACCTTTGGGATATTCAACATGGTAGAAACATAAATAGGAATAGCCTGAAGGACTGATTTTACCAAGGTGATTCTACCCCCAGAAGAAAGCCACCTATTGGTCCACTTTCCAATTTTCTTCTTGACTTTGTCCAACAACCAATTCCAATATTTTTTTTCTATCTTCGAATATTGATGGGAATACCTAAATAAGTGATTGGAAGGGAGGTCTTCTTATATCTTAATTTATCCAAGACCATGGATTCTTATCTAGTAGAGCAGTGAAAGAAAATGACTTTAGATTTATCTTCATTGATCAATTGCTCGATAGCCTTAGAAAAATAGCTAATGATTTGCTTAATAGTAGAAGCTTCCTTAACTGTAGCTTTACCTAAAAGAGTAGAGTCATCAAAAAATTGAAGATGAGAGATAGGTCTAGCTCCATGAGCAATGGTAACTCCCTCAAGGGTTTTGTCTTCTCTCTTTTTGGTTATAGCCCTACCTAAGCATTCAACAATAATGATGAATAAATAAGGGGATAGGGGGTCACCTTGCCTAATACCTCTGGAAGCTGGGAACAACTGAGAAGGCCTACCATTGATAAGAACTAAGTAGGAAACTGAAGAGATACATCCCATAATCCAATCCATCCAATCCTGAGAGAAACCAAATTGCCTCAAAACTTTGATAAGGAAGTGCCAATCCACTCTATCATAAGCTTTGGATAAGTCTAACCGAATGAACATGGAAGGAGATTTTTGCATATCCATGGAATGGATGGCTTCCTGAGCAAGAACTATCTCATCAACTATTTGATGCCCTTCCACATAACCCCCTTGTTCAGGGGAAATAATCTTATGCAAAAGAGGCTTCAACCTTTTTGCCATGATCTTAGTAATGATTTTGAGAAGAACATTACATAAAGCAATAGGTCTAAAAGCTGAGATATGTTCAACCTCTTGAGCTTTTGGAACAAGAGTAATATAAGTTTTATTGATAACCTTCAAAATTTCTTTGGCTTTCTTGGCTTCTTCCACCACCTCTAATAAATCAACATGAAGGATATCCCAAAACTCTTGGTAGAACTCAATGGGAAAACCATCAAGACCTGGGGTTTTCCCTTTTTGCATTTTAAAAACTACCTATTGAAGCTCATTGATAGTAATAGGAGCAGTCAAAATAGAGTTCTCCTCAGAAGTGATAAGAGAAGGGATTGCTTGAAGAACATTTTGTTGAGAAGTCGAGTCAAGAGGAGTAGCAGTAAAAATATTGGAAAAGTAATTGACAACAATAGAGTTCATGCCATCCCAAGTGTAGACAACATCTCCAGAATCTGATTTCAGGGAAGAAATAAAGTTGTGAGATCTTCGAGCTAGAAGAGATTTGTGGAAGAAATTTGTGTTTCGATCACCTTCTTTGAGCCATTGAATTCTAGATTTTTGCTTCCATAAGAGTTCTCTTTTTTCCCATTCCTCTAACTGAGTTGTGAGTTTAATTTCATCTGCACTTGTACTCTCTATGAGGCCATCTAAATGGATTTTCTTATTCAAATTTTCAAGTTGAGCAATAACTTCATATTTTTTTATGAACATCCCCAAACTCCTTCCAGTTCCAAGTCTTGATTTTGGATTTAATGTATTGCAATATTTTGGCAAAATAGAACATCTTAGTCCCATACCTAGGTTTACCTTCCTTCCACCATTGTTGCACTCGAGGTTTAAAGGAACTATCTCTAAGCCACATTAACTAAAATAGAAAAGGAGAGAAACTCACATTGGTTTTCCACATTTCCACCATGATAGGCTAGTGATCCGAACCAACATTGTTAAGAGTCTTCACTTTAGGAATGTGACCATGGATTAAGAAATTGTTAGAGAGCAAGAACCTATCCAATCTCTCCATTATACAAGCTAAGCCTTGCCTTCTATTAGACCAAGTCATAAGGCCATTATCTAGTTGGATGTCCACAAGATGGAGGTTTGTAATATATTCGCTCATGAGGTCAGTGCTCCTATCCAAATTTCTATTTCCCCCCATTTTCTCATCTAGAGAGAGGATGGTATTGAAATATCCTCCGATCAAGATCCAAGATTCAGGAAAATGAGAGATAATATAAGTAATATTCTTCCACTGTCTTCTTTTTTCCTCCAAATTAGTCGGAGCATAAACAATAATGCAGAGCATAATTTGGTTGGAATGTCTGCTTTGAATAGCTATAGCCAAAAGACCCCAAATGCCAACCATATGGTGAATAACTACCTCTTTTGGGTCCCAAAGGCAAGCAATGCCACCAGAAGTCCCCTGGGAACTGAGGGAAACCACTTTTCCAGTTGGCCAAATTTTACTAGCAATTGATTCCATATCCTCTATTGACATCTTCGTTTCTTGAAGGAAAACAAGATGTGGATGATTTATCTGAATCATTCTTCTAATTTCATTTTGTTTTGAAAGACTCCCTTTGAGTCCTCTAATATTCCAAGTGATGATCTTCATTAATACCAGGGCTAAAAAAGTTGGGAAGGGCATTAATCTTACCTTCCTCTACAAGCTTTTCACCTTCTTTTACCATATGATATTGATTAGTCTTGCGACCTGCCTTTTGATTAGAATCCATCTTCAGTTTTTTTTCTATTTCTTGACTTACTCCAATTGAATCTGAGATGGCTTCTAGCCTTGAAGAATGCTTGTACACAGTCAAAATGTTACCAGAAGGTTCAATAGAGTCTATATTGGGACCTGTATTATTTGAAGTTTTAACATTTAAAAGATTGTTTTTCTTGTGAATATTTTCTCCCTTTTTCTATTGAAAACCTTTGATTTGTTGGTTTGTCTCTGAGTTCTTCCCTTTATCTTTAAATTGTGTTTCTAAGATTTTTGTTTCCATTATTTCCTCTTCCTCACTTGGGACCTCATTTGTGGAAAGAATTTCAAACATATTAGCAGATAACTTTGATTGATCCTTCATAACTGGTTTTTTCTAAGTGTTCTTCTTCTTAGGCATTTGGAAACCTGCTGAATTTATATCTTCTTTATTTTGATCTAGAATTTTATTTGGGAAAACACTAGCCAAATGACCATATTCATGGTAAATTCTACAATGAAAAGGAATGTTCTCATAGTCCACTACTTGCTCCCAAGTGTCCTCCCCAAATTGTAAAGTGATATTTTTAGGTAGGGGTTTGTCAAAATCCATTAAAACACAAATTCGAGCATAAATAATATGTTCAAATTTTTTAGTACAATCAGCAGTCATCATAAATGTTCCTAAAGAGTTTCCAATTGAAGAAAAAATAGTTGGATTCCAGAATTCAATTGGGAGGCCAAAGAGTCTAACCCACACGGGACCTGTAGAAGGCATCTCTTCTTTGGATTTAAATTTAGTATGCCAGGGCTTCATGAAAAGCCCTGCCCTTCCAAAGAACCAGGGACCCCCTTGAAAAATTTTCTCTCTATCTTCATTATTAGCAAATAAAACAAGAAAATAACCATTTGGATAAATAGAGATTTGTAACTCACCTTTAGTTTTCTAGCTTTTTGCAGCCCAGACTTTGAAAGTAGATAGGCTCGGACGAAAACCCACGAAACGACAAATTAGTCCTCTTTTTTCCAGATCTTCAATGCCAGTCTGAATGTTGCCCATATCAAGCTTAACAATAGGAGTTCCATCAACTGCTTTAAGACATCCTGACTTCGTTTTCCTGGGATCAATCTTAGGTATTCTTAGAGGTTTATGGGAAGCCCTAAGATTAATATTAGCATTAGGCTGAGGTTGTCCACCATGGAGGGCATCCCTAAAATTCATTTTTGGGGCTGATTCTTCAAAATTCTTACCCTTGATAGGGGTTTCCATAGTAGATTTATTTTGTGGGTGCACCTTAGCACCAGATTCACTTGAGATCTGAGCCATTTTTTGATCAGCTTCTTGAAACTTGTTTCGTGATCTCTTTAATCCATGCCCTAGATGTCGTGGAAAGGTATGATTTTCACTTTTCTTTTGTGCAGCAAATTGGAAGTCGTTGTCACTCAAGTTCACAACATGAAGATCTATTGAAAGATAGATTTCTAACCCATATTGGATCCCCTGCAATATTTCTTGCTAAAATCTTGAGCAAAAACCACAAAAATATTGGCCGCTAGGGCTCGAAGGCCTCGAAAACCAACCTCTGGAGCTGCTTGCACTTAACCCAGATGAAACCCTCACATAGTCGCTTGCCAAAAATATTGTTCACACATAGGGATGTGCTAGGATTTGTGTTGCTCCAAATGATCTAAAAATTGGTGGAGATATTCTAGGGTTTGTCAGGCATCTACCCTCAAAATTTTAGCTCAATCCGAGTCCGGATGAGTGAAATATGGTCGAAACAAGTTTGACAGTTTGGGCAGTCCTACGAAAAACATCCCTCACAATTTTTCCTCCATTTTTTAAATTCGAAGAAAACTTCAATGATAGTTACTTTTTAGGTCCTAACTTTTCTTATCTTATTCTTTTGACATTTTAAACTATAAACTTGAAGTCTCAATTGATATTTTTATTTACAATCTAACTAGAACATCTCTAACTTCACTGTTTGTTGCCACCATATGGGCTTGTTCCCATTACATGCAAATATTCATTGAAGATTATTAATGTTTAAAAATAGTTAATAAAAAAATAGTTTAAACATATAACTCATAACAAAAATTAATAGGTTATCATGAATTTTTTTTATAATGAGGTCATAATAACTTATTAGAATTCTAAGTCTAACTATTGATACACAAGCCTCTATGTCCTTCAATGACTCTTCTTTACTATTAGAGCTTATTTTGACAAACAAAATATTAATGTTCATTAGTAGAGCTTATCTGAAGAATAAAATATTAAGGTTCACCTATGAGTTTGAAATCTTGGTTTATGGTTTGAAACTCTAACTTAATGTATGTTGGTGCAAGAACAGGTACCAAATGGGCGGAGGGCATGCTCAACAGTCCTTAACCAACATTAAATGGTCATCAAGCCCGGGAGAGACAAGGCATTCGATCTTTGTAGAAGGTCAGCTCCTTTAGTTCCAGCTACCTACATCTTAAAGTGTGAGAGGGAAAAAGAGAACGAGAGGGAAAGAAAAGGGAGGTCGTAGCCAAAACTAAGAAGGATGGGGTATGGTCATCTAAAGACACGCATTCAACATCACTAAAATAAATAGTGGCACACCATCTAATAGATCAGCTCATATCATCCTCACTTATCATTCGGTGTAGCAAGAAAGGGTGAATTCTAGAACCAGCATGAGAGTGCATGAAATATAGAGTGCAAAATTAGAGCGCTCCCACCCGACTAGATTTAGCAAAAATAAAATCTCGATGCCTAGATGTGGATGCAAATTTTAGAACCGCCTAGCAAGACCCACAAAATATAGATTGTAGAATTAAGTGAACAAGCTTAAATGGCCATCACAAAAATAAACATCCAAACTTAAGCAAAATGAAGTGAAGATAAATTGAGAGACCAAACAGTGATATATTTTATATTTACAAGGCAATAAGAATTACATATAAATTGTAATGGCCATAGAGCTACCCTTTGGAATGGTTAGCATTCCACTATTTATAGAAGATTTTACAACAAATTCAAATTCAAGCATTAATGGCGTTCGACGGGAGGAATCACATTAGAATGGTTGGAAGGTCTATTGACGCTCTGCTCTAGGAGGAATGGTAATTATCTAAAAGTATTAGATACCTCTGCATAGATTTGGACCTTTTATTATCCTACCAGACCCATCAAGAAATAAATTTCCATCTACTTTACCCCTTCAAGTAGCCAAAAAGTCTGGATTTAATTGCTTTAGGCTTCACGTACTTCAAACTGCCCTTCATAAGTTCATACTGAGGTAGGTGTGATCATTAATAATCCTTCTTGATTTTTCAATGCCTCCCTTTTGATGTGAGCTATAGACAGGTATTCAAGTATGCTCCATTGTGTGCCAACTTCCTAGTCTTCTATCCATCATCATATTTTCAAGGGGACGGATGATTGGGCTAAGACCTTTGATGTTGCTTTCTTAGAATTCCATTCAACTTTGGGGATGGAAACTTGGGACTTATAATTTGTTGGCAATTTTGGGTACATTGGGTACATTGCCTTTGCTCAAGTGTTGATGTTGTCATTGATGTCAAGAAGCGGAAGGGTTTTTGTGAAAACCAAGGCAGACAAAATAAAAGGTTTTATTTAAAACCATGGACAACAGATTTGAAATGGGTTTTTCTTAAAACCCAAGTTGGCTCTTCGTTTCGTTGAAAAAGGTGCTCCGGTGATGAAGATATTTAATTTTAAATATTTAGTTTAAATTTTATTTATTTAAAATTTAAATTAAAATTAAAATTAAAAAGTGCCGACGTGTTTATCAATGCATCTTAGTGCATATAAATCAAGGCAAAATAATTTCATTAAGGTATGCACAGGATTTGATAATGAATTTCCATTTTCGGCATCGTCTTGATATTAAGTTCCGTTTTCGGCATCGTCTGCGCCAGCGAAGGGATGGTGTGTATAATAACTAAAAGGGTTATGTATATTATATAATATGCAAATATTTTGGAGCCCCTGGGAGATATAAGAACCAGACGCGGAGAGAGAAAAATACTTGCCTTGGATTAAATTAATAATTTGAGCTCATGATACATATGCCCTACGATGCGGTAAATGAATCACACAAAAATCGAGAGCGCTTGTTTGAACAGTTTAGTGGCGGCTGCATGCTTATCAAAAACAAGTCAAAAATAGATTTCAAAGCACGTGCCAATGGATATGAAGGTGTGGTAAGCCGTTGCTAATTTCATCCTTTGATATAGTTGAGTTGGTTATGCGTTCGAGTGAAAGCACTGCGAACAAATGGTTTCGAGATCGAAACCTGGCGGCAGTAGAGTTATAAAAGTTTTTTTTATATCACTTGTGAAAGAATAAGAAGGAAGTCGATCACGTTTGTTTCCATGGTGTTCACTAGCGCATGTGGTTACTTTGCATATGCTAAAAGCGCAAGTTAGGTGAGGTACATGATCGAATCCAGACGTTGACAGCAAGGTGAATAACCTTTTGAAAAGATCCAACTTTAAGGTATGTTTTTATGTTAGTTTGAGGAGACATAAGGGTAAGGATAATTTACTTAATTGAGTTTGGGGATTTGCATCTTAGAAAAGGACGAAAATTGCTTTTGTTGTGAGTAAGGGAGATATAAGGGTAAGGAAAATATATTTACATTAAAGCTTGTTATTGGTTATGTAATATTTTATTTTACTTTTATGGTATAAGTGGTTTTGGGAGTTATAAGGTTATGCAATGTTATGATTTATTTTATTTTATGGTACAAGTGGTTTTAGGAGAGATAAGGGAGTTGTGCAATTAAAGGCTTTAGTGATAATTATTGAAAGGTGGAATAATGTTGATTATTTTATGATCTACTAACCCTTGTGAAGATTGGCAAAAGAATTTTGTGATTGGGGCAGATTTCCAAAGAAGGTTCTTCACTTCAAAAAGGTATGGGCACATTCTTCTTATGAGTATGATTGGTGTATGTTTTCCTGAAATAAGATTGGAGTGAAAAGGTATTCAACAAGGTTTCCTTTGGTTGGGTGTAAATCCTATTTTCTGGTTTGTTGAAGACTTCTTATGCATTGTTATCATTGATGAGAGTTTTGGTGAATGCATAATTCTGGTTTGAGGTAGTGGAAGCATTGTGCACTAGGGTTTATGTTTGTAAGTCTTGTTACTTGCATTGAGATGGTGAAACCCTTAGTTGGCTGTTTTGATATTGATGGTTGAGTTGCTTCCATAGAGGTTGGTGGATCAAGTTATTGCTTTTACTTGATACATGATATTGGGCTTACTCCATTGAGTTGATTTGAACAAGTTATTCTTTGCATTTGGTGATATTGTGTTGGTGGTTGTCTTGTTCAAATATCTTTGGAGGGAAAAGGATTTCTACTTGTTTCCTTTTCTAGTGATGATTGGTTGAATGCTTCAAGGTTAATGTTGAGTTGAATGATGTTGGTTAAACCTTGTCTATGAGCATTGTTGTTGAAGCCCAATTGGTTGAGAAAAGATATTGGTTTTGGAAAGAACATAAGTATCATTGTTATATGAGATATTGCATGGTTGGCAATTGTTGGGTTGTGTTTCATGTTCTTGAGAAAAGCATACTACATCTATCTTATTCTTTTGAGATTTGAGATTGAGTTGAGATTGATATTGGGAGTTAAGTATAGAACATATTGAGTCTCTAACAATTCTCTTTATGCTTCTATGAGGTGGATGAATCATATTGAGTCTCTAACAATTCTCTTTATGCTTCTATGAGGTGGATGAATCACATTGGGTCTCTAACCATTCTCTTTGTGGGTTCATGCCAAGCAAGTGTTCTTGATAAACTTGTGAGCAGGTTTTGGACAGGTTCCTGTGGGGACTTGTGAGCAGATTTGGACAGGTCTTAGCAGAGGACTTGTGAAGCTGAGGTTGATAGTTCTATCAGAGAACTTGAGGACAGAGGTGCATTGGTTCTATGAGAAGAACCTGAGGACAGATTTGTGCCAGACCTAAGGACTGTGTTTGGTGCTGATCAAAGACAGAGGACGAGGACATTTGTGCTAGACCGAAGGACTGTGTTTGGTGCAAATTCGAGGACCAGCTTTGAGGTGATAGAGTTGAGGACAGAGGTCTCCAGTCAGAGCAGGGAAGACAGGTGTCTTCTATGGATAGAGTTCCATTTGCTAAGGGCAATGGAGGCAGAGGTCTTCTAGAGGATCACCAACTAGAGCAGAGGTAGGGGAAGGTATCTCCTTTGAGCAGAGGCTCATAAATTCAGATTGGGGGAAGGTTTCTCCTTTGAGCCGAGGCTCATAAACATTGTAATTGGGAAGGTTTCCCAAAGAAATTTGAGATAACTTTTAGAGAAAAGTTTTGTGGATGAACCATGTAAATTGTTGTGTCACTTTGTGGATGGTTTTGTGCATTGCTTTGATATTGCTTTGGATATATTGCTTTACTATTTTGAAGTATAAAGGAAAAAGTAAAAAGAGGTCTTATACTGTTCACCCCCCCTCTCAGTATAAGCTTGTGTTCTTCAATTGGTATCAGAGCGGGTTCCTTCGAAAATTTTAACAGCTTGAAGGAAAAGCTAGTAAAGAACACAATGGATCATTCAAGTGGCAATGCAACACCTATTCTTGATGGGTCAGATTTTGGTCTTTGGAGTGCAAGGATGAAGGTTCATCTAATGGCACTTGGGAATGAGGTTTGGGAAGTGATTGAAGATGAGTACACTATTCCTAAACATGGTCCTAATACTAAAGAAGAAAGGCTCCTACATCACAGCAATTCAAAAGCAATGAATGCAATCCTGAAAGGCTTACAGAAAGCAGATCTCACCAAAGTGATTCACTACAAAATAGCTAGTGAAATGTGGAATCAGTTGAAGGTGGTTCATATAGGTGATACAAATGTTAGAAAGGCCAAGTTGAGACACTTCAAAGGTATGTTTGAACAACTCAAAATGAATGATGATGAAAATATTAGTGACTACATGCTTCGTATGGATGAAGTTGTTAACTCCATGAAAGACTTAGGTCTTGAGCTTGCTGAAAATGATGTTTGTGATAAGATTTTAAGATCTCTTCCTAATAGATTTAGTGAAAATATTTCTGCTATTGAGGAAGCTAAATATTTGGATAAGTTGAAAAAAGATGAGCTCCATAGTATACTTGCAACATTTGAGTTGAGAACTCAAGTGAAGGTTGATGTCAAGAAGGAGGCGACTTTCAAGGCTACCAAGAATTCCAAAGGTAAACAACTTCAAGAGAGTGATGAGTCTTCTGGTGATGAAGAGGCATATTACAAGCAAGAAAGGCAAGTTCTTTAGAAAGCACAAAAATATGAAAAACGTGAGATGTTTCAATTGTGGAAAGTTTGGTCATTATGCTACTAACTGTACTGTTGCCAAGGATGAAAGTGATGAAGTTAAACAAGATTGTAAGAGCAAGGATTCGGAAAGGCATAGGCATCAAAGGAAGAACAAAGATGAGCACAACAATAAAGGAAAGAGGTATTCTCACAAGCACAAGAAGAGCTTCTACCTAGACAAAGCAAGTAAGTGTTCTAGTAGTGATAGTGAAAGTTCTTCAAGTGATAATGAAAATGAGATGTTGTTCATATCAGAAAAAGAGGAAGAACCGAAACATAGATTCATTATCATGAAATGTCTTAGATGTGGAAATTTTGGTCACCTTGAGGATGATTGCACAAATAATGAATTGGTTGTTAGTATGTATGAGGATGCTTCAGAAAATGATAAGGAAGATGCATGTATGGTTCTTGAAAAGGGTAGCACCTCTAGTGATAAGAAATCTGAAAAAGGCTTTGATGATTCTAAAAGCAAACATATAGAGGAAAGTGAAGTAGATCTTAAAGGTGAACTTATTAGTGCTCTTAGTGCTTTGAAAAAGGAAAGAAAGAAGAATGCTAGACTCAAGGATAAGTTAGATGAATGTTGTATGGAAAGAGATGAACTTATAGAGAGTCTTGATGTCTCTATGGCCAATGCACAAGAACTCAAGAATGAGTTAGAATCTAAGGTGCTTGAGTATAATGAATTAGAATAGAAAATGGCTTCGTTGAAAGAGGAAAATAAAGAGTACAAGGATAAGCTGTACGAGTTTCAAGAAAGCTCCAAAAAGGTTAAGTCTCTCATCCAAAGTCAAAGAAATCCAACAGATAAAACAGGTCTTGGTTTTATTAAGCCTCACAAGAAACAAGTTGGAGAGTCTAGTAAGAGATTCCAAAAGGAAGAGAGTTCTAATGAGGAAAGTATTTCAGATCATGAGTCCTTGAATGATAGATGCATAGAAATAGAAAACAGATTTCGAAATGAGAAGAAGGAGAAGTTTTCAGGACCTAAGAAGTCAAATAAAGGAAAGTTTCAAGGCAGATGTTTTGCTTGTCACAAGTTTGGTCACATGGTTGTACATTGCATGGCTCAAGTAAAGAAGGTAAATAACAATTTCAGAAGTGGTGATTTCTTTTATGGGTATTGCTACTCTTGCAATCAGTTTGGGCACAAGGTAGTTCATTGCAAGGCAAACAACGGGAACAAGTTTAGTCGAACGAGCGGATTCAAAGAACAGGTATGCCTCAAAGAAATAACATTGTTACTTGTTACAAGTGCAACAATGAAGGTCACATAGCTAGACAAGTGTAGAGCTGAAATTCAAGAATACAAGAACAGGAACAATGGCATGATCAGGTCCAAGGATCAGAACAATGACAGGAACAGGAATATGGACAGAGAGTTCAAGAGAAGGCCCGGCAAGGAAGTTATAGACGCTGATGATGATCAGTGCCTAATGGGAGTTTTACTCCCACCCCGGAATTAATCACCTCAACAGGAGGTGGGGGAGGGACTAAGCTAAGAGGCTCATTCTTAGTCCCGAGCCCCAAAGGTGGCCCTTTGCCATTGATGACAAAGGGGGAGAGATATGAGTAAGGGGGAGAGCTTCAAGTGAAGAGGAAAGCTTCAAGTCGGGGGAGCAAAACTTCAAAGAGAGTGGATTTCAGTTTTGGCTCTTGAAGATGTGTTTTTAGTAAAGTTTTGCCATCAATGACAAAGGGGGAGATTGTTGGCAATTTTGGGTACATTGGGTACATTGCCTTTGCTCAAGTGTTGATGTTGTCATTGATGTCAAGAAGCGGAAGGGTTTTTGTGAAAACCAAGGCAGAAAAAATAAAAGGTTTTATTTAAAACCATGGACAACAGATTTGAAATGGGTTTTTCTTAAAACCCAAGTTGGCTCTTCATTTCGTTGAAAAAGGTGCTCCGATGATGAAGATATTTAATTTTAAATATTTAGTTTAAATTTTATTTATTTAAAATTTAAATTAAAATTAAAATTAAAAAGTGCCGACGTGTTTATCAATGCATCTTAGTGCATATAAATCAAGGCAAAATAATTTCATTAAGGTATGCATAGGATTTGATAATGAATTTATGTTTTCGGCATCGTCTTGATATTAAGTTCCGTTTTCGGCATCGTCTGCGCCAGCGAAGGGATGATGTGTATAATAACTAAAAGGGTTATGTATATTATATAATATGCAAATCGTTCGGAGCCCCTGGGAGATATAAGAACCAGACGTAGAGAGAGAAAAATACTTGCCTTGGATTAAATTAATAATTTGAGCTCATGATACATATGCCCTACGATGCGGTAAATGAATCACACAAAAATCGAGAGCGCTTGTTTGAACAGTTTAGTGGCGGCTGCATGCTTATCAAAAACAAGTCAAAAATAGATTTCAAAGCACGTGCCAATGGATATGAAGGTGTGGTAAGCCGTTGCTAATTTCATCCTTTGATATAGTTGAGTTGGTTATGCGTTCGAGTGAAAGCACTGCGAACAAATGGTTTCGAGATCGAAACTTGGCGGCAGTAGAGTTATAAAAAAAAAATTTATATCACTTGTGAAAGAATAAGAAGGAAGTCGATCATGTTTGTTTCCATGGTGTTCACTAGCGCATGTGGTTACTTTGCATATGCTAAAAGCGCAAGTTAGGTGAGGTACATGATCGAATCCAGACGTTGACAGCAAGGTGAATAACCTTTTGAAAATATCCAACTTTAAGGTATGTTTTTATGTTAGTTTGAGGAGACATAAGGGTAAGGATAATTTACTCAATTGAGTTTGGGGATTTGCATCTTAGAAAAGGATGAAAATTGTTTTGTTGTGAGTAAGGGGGATATAAGGGTAAGGAAAATATATTTACATTAAAGCTTGTTATTGGTTATGTAATATTTTATTTTACTTTTATGGTATAAGTGGTTTTGGGAGTTATAAGGTTATGCAATGTTATGATTTATTTTATTTTATGGTGCAAGTGGTTTTAGGAGAGATAAGGGAGTTGTGCAATTAAAGGCTTTAGTGATAATTATTGAAAGGTGGAATAATGTTGATTATGATCTACTAACCCTTGTGAAGATTGGCAAAAGAATTTTGTGATTGGGGCAGATTTCCAAAGAAGGTTCTTCACTTCAAAAAGGTATGGGCACATTCTTCTTATGAGTATGATTGGTGTATGTTATCCTGAAATAAGATTGGAGTGAAAAGGTATTCAACAAGGTTTCCTTTGGTTGGGTGTAAATCCTATTTTCTGGTTTGTTGAAGACTGCTTATGCATTGTTATCATTGATGAGAGTTTTGGTGAATGCATAATTCTGGTTTGAGGTAGTGGAAGCATTGTGCACTAGGGTTTATGTTTGTAAGTCTTGTTACTTGCATTGAGATGGTGAAACCCTTAGTTGGTTGTTTTGATATTGATGGTTGAGTTGCTTCCATAGAGGTTGGTGGATCAAGTTATTGCTTTTACTTGATACATGATATTGGGCTTACTCCATTGAGTTGATTTGAACAAGTTATTCTTTGCATTTGGTGATATTGTGTTGGTGGTCTGTCTTGTTCAAATATCTTTGGAGGGAAAAGGATTTCTACTTGTTTCCTTTTCTAGTGATGATTGGTTGAATGCTTCAAGGTTAATGTTGAGTTGAATGATGTTGGTTAAACCCTGTCTATGAGCATTGTTGTTGAAGCCCAATTGGTTGAGAAAAGATATTGGTTTTGGAAAGAACATAAGTATCATTGTTATATGAGATATTGCATGGTTGGCAATTGTTGGGTTGTGTTTCATGTTCTTGAGAAAAGCATACTACATCTATCTTATTTTTTTGAGATTTGAGATTGAGTTGAGATTGATATTGGGAGTTAAGTATAGAACATATTGAGTCTCTAACAATTCTCTTTATGCTTCTATGAGGTTGATGAATCATATTGAGTCTCTAACAATTCTCTTTATGCTTCTATGAGGTGGATGAATCACATTGGGTCTCTAACCATTCTCTTTGTGGGTTCATGCCAAGAAAGTGTTCTTGATAAACTTGTGAGCAGGTTTTGGACAGGTTCCTGTGGGGACTTGTGAGCAGATTTGGACAGGTTCCTGTGGGGACTTGTGAGCAGATTTGGACAGGTCTTAGCAGAGGACTTGTGAAGGTGAGGTTGATAGTTCTATCAGAGAACTTGAGGACAGAGGTGCATTGGTTCTATGAGAAGAACCTGAGGACAGATTTGTGCCAGACCTAAGGACTGTGTTTGGTGTTGATCAAAGACAGAGGACGAGGACATTTGTGCTAGACCGAAGGACTGTGTTTGGTGCAAATTCGAGGACCAGCTTTGAGGTGATAGAGTTGAGGACAGAGGTCTCCAATCAGAGCAGGGAAGATAGGTGTCTTCTGTGGATAGAGTTCCATTTGCTAAGGGCAATGGAGGTAGAGGTCTTCTAGAGGATCACCAGCCAGAGCAAAGGTATGGGAAGGTATCTCCTTTGAGCAGAGGCTCATAAATTCAGATTGGGGGAAGGTTTCTCCTTTGAGCCGAGGCTCATAAACATTGTAATTGGGAAGGTTTCCCAAAGAACTTTGAGATAACTTTTAGAGAAAATTTTTGTGGATGAACCATGTAAATTGTTGTGTCACTTTGTGGATGGTTTTGTGCATTGCTTTGATATTGTTTTGGATATATTGCTTTACTATTTTGAAGTATAAAGGAAAAAGTAAAAGGAGGTCTTATACTATTCACCCCCCCCTCTTAGTATAAGCTTGTGTTCTTCATAATTATTATGTTCTAGTCTGATTCTTCCACTCGAGGACTTGGGATACCAATTTTCCATCTAAAGTTGGTACGGGGATTTAGGATCTTCTTTTGAGTATACCTCTTCCCAACCTTCCGTTCGATTCTAGACTTGGAGATTTGTGCTTTTGTCCATCCACTTGGTCTTTGAAATTAGTCTCAACCATCAAAGCCTCAAAAATTGGTCGTCCCTAAGTTGTCATCATATAAAAATAAGAGTGGGTGAAAAGGCATAAAATTTTACCTACACTCTTGGTGACTTACAGGGGCTTTCCCCTTGTGGAAAAGGAGAACCCAGGTTATTGTCTTAGGATGTGTAACATTTCAAATTTTAGGAATAGGAAGAGGAGAAGGACAAGAAAGGAAATAAATAATTACAACCATATGAGACTACGACACAATGGAAATGAATGGATGAGATGGGATAATTAACAAGGTGAGCATTATTGTGGGAAAGGAAATAAGGGAAGTAGGAAGTGGAAATAGCCAGTAAAACTAGGGAGTGAGAATAGGAAGACACAAGAGAGGAAATGGAATACCAAGAAACTATTTAGACATAGGGGAAAATACCAACAATCCACAGGGTTGTAGACAAAAAACACCAGAAGAAAATGAGGAAAGGGGAGAAAAGGGAACAAGGGAAGAGACAAAAGGAAAATCTTAGGGATTATCACATGCAATAAATAGGGTGAATACCTAATTTTATGAGATGGCTCCATGAATTTTAATCTCCTAAACATACCCTACTAGGCACCAAAAGAGTTCTAAGAGTAGATATATTGCCAAGGGTTTTTTCCATTTTTGCCATAACTCTTCTTCTTGACATAGTCCAGTAAGGACCCTTTTTTATTAAATTCTACCCACTAGGAGGCAATTTGCTTAAGCTGCTCCTTGCATCTTAGATTATTTGACCATATTTTGTGACTATCAGCGAGGCACTATTTATAATAGGTTTGCCCTACTCTATACTCTCAATCTTCTATTTATACCAGGATGGTGATGCAATTTCCAAAGGCACGATTTGAGGCCTTTGTAATTGTTGACTACATCTATTGGATCATGGGGTTACAATGACAGAAAACTAACATGAAGGAAGAAAAATAGATGGACAGTGAAGAAACAAAAGAATAATGTTACATTTCCAAGGCATGCGTTGAGGAACCTTCTTTTTCTCCCTTATTGAAAGCCTCTGGCATATTCATCTAGTTGGAAATCCATTACAAGAGCAAGTTCCCTGTAAGTCTCGAATAGCATGGTGACACCTCTCAAGTAGCTATGCATAGGGCACAACTTTATTTATTTACCACATTATTTACACAAAAATACGATGTGCCAGGAACACCTAAGCCTCGTATATTTTTGTCATTCATCCTTTGAATTTGCAATGGCCAAACCAAAGTTTGTTAAATTTGAGCCTCTACTGTATTTTTTATTGCACCATTTGTGCAGGCTCAAAATTATGATAAAATCACAATTCTTCTTGCTTTTCCTGAGATCCTTGGTGCTCATGCCCTCAAAATTTAGGGTGGTAATTACTTTTACCATCTTATTCCACCTTTCAGGTGATGACCTATCAGGGAACAGGTTTTTGAGACTGGCTTGTTGTGCCAATCCCACAGATGGCTCCTTCTCTAGTGGTGGCCCCATTTTCTAATCTAGTACAAGCTCTACAGGGGATATGCTCATGCAAGGCTATGATGGTTGTTGCTCCCCTACTAACACCCAAACGACTCTGATGGATTACTCATAAAGTTGGGAAAAATCATTTTTCCTAGATTGACATGGGAGGATTGTCATATCAGGTTTGAAGGCCCAAATGTAGAATAGATGTGCTTGGGTGGAGGACGGGAGGAGTAGACTTGGATTTTTCTTCCAACTATTACTGAATCAGAAATTGAATTCCATCATACTTTCAATAGGTTTCCTCTTGATAAATGTGAATTAAGTTAGTATTTGGAAGATGTCCTCAAGTTCACCAAATACATCTAGGAGAGATTTGATGAAATCTGCCCATGTGGAGATGCTCCCATGCTGCAAGGTTTTATACCATAGGTATGCTTTGCCTTTGAGAGAAGTAATAAGTAGCCTAATCATCACATCTTCATGCATGATATTGTGAAGGGTGGCCAAGGAAGCCATATTTTCTAGATGCTCCTTCACACATCCACTGACACCATCATAACTTGGTAGGAATTCTAGCATAGTTTTAGGGATATCATGCAGATGGGAAAGACCAAGGGGGACATGATCATTCCAACCAAAACAACTTGGCTATGCCATTAAGGCATTGATCCCTTAGAGCCTTTGCATTACACGACCAAATTGGAGTTTCTAGATGAGCATACTTTCTTCGCTAGCAAGGTTAGGATTGCTCATCAAACCCTAAGTCCTTCAGGATGTTTGGATTTTTCAACATAGGAAGGCAATTGATCTCATGATATGGAAATATAGCACAGTTAGAGTTGCTAGGTAATTTATAAATATATGGGAAAAACAGAGTATCACCAAACTCTAATTTTCTCAAACATGGAAACTCAATGAGTTCCCTAGTAGAGTTACCAAAAACTATTGGTGCAAAAATAGGTACCGGATTGGCAGGGGGTGTGCCCAGTGGTACTTGACCAACATTGAATGGTTTTCATACTTGAGAGAGGTAGGGTGATCAATATTTGGAGAAGGTTGGCTCCTTCGGTTCCATCTACCTATGTCGCAAAGTGTGAGAGAGGAAAAGGGAACAAGAGGGAAAGCAAAGGGAGGTCGTAGCCATAACTGATAAGGATAGGGTATGGCCGCATCAAGACACACGTATTTGACATCATAAGTGAAAATAGTTACACACCACCTAACATATTATCTCATCTCAGCCTCACTTATCATTTGCTGCAATGAGAAAGGTAAATTTGAGAACCAATGGGAGGGTGCATAAATTTCAAAGTGTAGAATTAGAGCACTCCCACCCGATTGGCTTTAGCAAAAATAAAAACCTAATGCCCAAATGTGGATGTAAATTTTAGAACCACCTAGAAATACCCAAAAAATCTAGGTTACAAAATTAAGTGAACAATCTTAAATGGCTATCACAAAAATAAACATCCAAACATAAGAAAAATAAAGTGAAGATAAATTGAGAGACCAAACAGTGATATGCTTTATATTTACAAGGTGAGAAGAACTACATATGAATTGTAATGGCCATAGAGCCACTCTTTGGAATTGTGAGTGTTCCATTATTTATAGAAATATTTTACAACAAATTCAAATTTAAGCATTAATGGCATTCGATGGGAGGAATCACATTGGAACAGTCGGAAGGTCTGTTGACACTCTGCTCTAAGAGGGATGGCAATTTTCCAGAAAGGATTAGGTGCCTCTGCATAGATTTGGGTCTTTGATTATCCTACCAGACCTATCAAGCAATAACTTTATATCTACTTTACCCCTTTGAATAGCCAAAAATTCTAGATTTAATTGCTTCAGGCTCTACGTACTTCAAGCTGCCCTTCATCAGTTCGTACTAAGGTAGTTGTGATCATTAATAACTCTTCTTGAGTTTTTTGATACCTCCTTTTTTATGTGATCTACGAACAAATATTTAGGCATGCTCCTTCATGTGCCAACTTAACAGTCTTCTTCACATCATCATATTTTCAGGGATATGGATGATTGGGCTCGCACCTTTGATGTTGCTTTCCCAAAATTCCATCCAAATTTGGGGATGGAAACTTGGGACTTATAATTACTATGTCATGGTATGATTCTTCCACTCGGGGATGGGATCCCAATTTTTTTTTTGAATTCGGGGTGAGGATTTGGGATCTTCTTTTGAGCATGCCTCTTCCCAACTTTCCTTCTGATTCCACACATGGAGATTTGCTCTTTTGTCTATCCACTTGGTCTTTGAAATCAGCCTCAACAATCAAAGCCTCAAAAATTAGTTGGCTCTAAGATGTCATCATCTAAAAATAAGAGTGGGTGAAAAGACGTAAAATTTCACCTACAATATCTCTTGCTACAAATCCCCTTGAACATTAAATAAGTTTGTTATCATATATTGAAACACATCATATTAAATAAATATATATTAGGATTGTCTATGAGGTTTAGAGAAATTGGTAGGGAATATAGAGTTTCACACCCTTGACCAAGGTAAAAATATTATGGGTGAACCTTAACATTTATCAATGAGGTTTGGAATGATTGGTAGGAAATGAAAGTTTCACTTCCTTAACCAAGATTCAAATGCCATGGGTGAACCTTAGCATTTTTCTCATAGGGTTTAGAGAAATTTATGGGGAGTGAAGAGTTTCATACCCTTAACCAAGGTTCAAATCTCATAGGTGAACCTTAAAAATCCCATGAGGTTTAGATTAATTGGTTGAAATAAAATGAAATGATTTCAATTATATCCACAATACCAAAATAGTTTATGGGGCCAATAGCTTTAATATTCCCTTTTGGATTTAAACCTTGGACCTCCTATTTAGATTTCCAAAGTTTAACATCCAAGAAGAAAATTGTTTGACAAAGTCAAAATTAGTATAACCATTTATAATTTTTTATATAAAAAAACTTGAACAAAGTAAAAAATCTCAACATCCTCTTATCATCTTTTGGAGTGTGTTTCTTCTATTGTTGATTTTTATGAGAAGTTTCCCTATATTTTCTATTATTAATTATTCAAATATTTTTGCTAGTTAATTTACTTTTAGAGTATCCTGATATACATTCATGATGTCCTTGTAGGCTTCATATTCCACGACAAAAAAAATCACTCTACAACTCCTGCTATGTAAAAGACATGTTTGTTCTGACCATGCCTCTTGAGGTATTGTCCATCTATGATTTTTGCTACTAAATGGTGTGAACTAGATCTTAGTTGGGCTATAAGCATTTTTCTCTTCCGTTTGATCTTTGCATCTATGTACTTCTTTTGGCAATGTTCACAATTTAAGTTGAACTCGTTGATATATAATTATTTTCCCTTAAAATAAAATGATTGATTGGAGGAGGGATTTTTGAAAGGGACCCTAAAACCTTTTAAAAAAGTGAAAATAAAAATAATATGGCCTCCATAGAACCAAGATCATAGCAATAACACATTAGAAAAACCTTATGAGATCACCCTGAAACAACACTGCAAGGAGATCACCTCAAAAAATACAATGAGATCATCCCAAAATAGCACAATAGACACCATCCTGAGGGAGGAAAATAGTGAGAGATAATACCAAGAGAAAAAAGGGACCAAGCAAGAAGGACCCCTCAAGATAAGAAAAAAGAAACAGTTGGGGTAGACATAGCTAGACAGAAGCTTCAATTACTTCCTACTCTTCATTGGTCGCTTGAGTGCACCCTTCATACTTGAGATTTTCAACCATCTTCATGACTTGTTGAAGGATATTCTAGACCATATTGGATGCTATAGACATGGAAATCATATTAGAGTTACGATGCTATGGTAACTATGATTATTACCTCATTTGGTAATTAATAAATTATCCTAGGTAGATTATTAGGGTAAACTGATTTTTACCTTAGTATATTTTATTTACCACATGGTAGATTAGTAATTACATCTTATTTACTTAGGATATTTGCATTGTTATAAAATATATAAGTTGTTATTATTTACACGTTATTTGATTGACGGTATTATTAGTTGTTAGTGTGATTTACTATATTGTTAGTAGGTTAGATATTTGTTATCTAAGCACGCTAGTTAGCACTTTAGGGGGATATTATTTTATTAATGTCCTAAGGCTATTCATAACCTAAATATTGTAGTATTTAAGCAGTTGATTATTAATATATTTTGTAATGTTCGCTCTCTAATACTCACATTGGTATCAAAGCTCATATTATGTACCTAGGCAATGGGTGAGGCAATCAAGGCGACTGGATAACTAGACACCCTGTTGCTTAGAATGGATCCCAAGGCGGATCCTGAGCAGTAGCATTGCATGCATCCTGAGGTAATGGAACCCTTGGACAGAGCGCATTTTTTGAGGTACATCACGGGCATAAAATTTTGGCAAAAAAAAATTGTAGGAATTTACTGAATTTATTTGGTGACCTATCCTCCTCAAATTTTCATCAGAATTAACCCATAGTCAATTTTGACCTACAAATCAACATGGACCAGGTAGTACACGTGTGAGCAGGTCACCCCAAATCATCGATGATCGAAAGGCCAACCTTAGGTCACCCCTCTAATGACCAATGACCAACTCCTACAGGAAAGCAGAAGTGACTAGCCCATAAGCGACAACTCACTCAGGCGAGCCCTTTGATCCATGACAATCAAATTTCCACCTTCAAAAACCCTAACTTGAAGATTATTGCACTCTAAAACTGTAGGACATTGATCCACATTAGCACCCACCTAGCGACACATCAACCTATACGTAAACCAAAGCATAGATATTTGGTGCCACGTGGCACGCATGGAGACTTCCATTTCATCCAGTAAAAAGATGTTTGTCGACTACGCGTAGGTATTAGATGAAACATCTATAACATCTTGCTTTTAAACAAGTAAAACATTGTCCACCATGGCAATGTGGGACTAAAGTCCCGAATGAATTTTTTTTCCCTTCCTTTCTTACCTGCAGAAGGCGTTAAAAGAAAGAACGCCTCCTGTGGCTTTTGGATCAGCCACAAGGGAGAATTGGCAAAAGCCACTAGTCTAAGACACCCCACTTGCGAGGTGTCACGAGTTCGAGGCCCACCGTGGCTAAACAAAGACTTGCATAAAATTTGAAAAAAAATCAAATTTTAAGGTATATTTTTTTTTGTATTTTAAAAAAAAATTGTATTTTGATTAATAATTTAATATTTTTTTATTTAAAAATCATTTTTTTAAATACTAAGTGATTTTTTAACAAAATTATTTTATTATTGATTAAATTATGCTAAAATTAATTAGAATTTTGCATTAAAATTGAAAATTCAAGGCCTATTTTTTTTGCAACATATAAAACAAGTGTTTTTTTCTCCAAAAAGGGGAGTAAGAGACAAAAAGAAAAGCACTATTTTTTTATAAATTAAAATTAAAAGAATGAGACCTTATTTTTTACATTTTTCTAAACAAAATAGTGTTTTTTCTCTCCAAGCGGGGAATGTAAGACAAATAAATAGCACCTTTTTTTTGCAAATTAGGAGTTCTTTAAAAACTTTCTCAAAATTTTGAGAGTAAGAGTTTTTTCTCATGAAAAATAGACCTTGGGTCCACTAATACCAAGTCGTGTGTCGACTGGTTCTGGAAAGCCTTTCAAAATCTTGTCGTGTGTTGACTTGGCTTGAAAGGTGTGCTACCTTGTTAAAATTGTAAAGCAAAGGGAAGACAAGAAATTGTACATTTTTTTTGCAAATTTGTAACACAAGGAGGAGGGGGAACTTGAAAATCAACACTTCTTTTTGTCAAATCAAAAGTAAATTTGTGCATTTTGTTTTCTCAAATGTTGGGATATAACACAAAATATTGCACATTCATATTTTTGCAAATTGGAGAAGGATCTCATCACATTGCAGATCTAAAATTTTCACAACCTTATTTATTTTACAAACAATATGGGGGACAAACAAATATTTGGATTCTTCTTTTACAAAATTGTAATACAAGGGTAAATTGTGAAAATCAAAGGGTTAAAGCATTGAAACTTGTTTATTTTGCAACATAAAAAAGGAGGGCAATTTTTTTTGTCGCATTCTTTGCAAAATTGTAAGACAATGGGAGAAATTGAATATTAAATTTTTTGCACAACACAAATCAAAATTTTGTTTCAAAATTTTTTGTAATAAGATGCATTTTCGATAGCATTCGACACCTTTTGTTAAATTGGCATTGTTAAATTAGATGCATTTTTTATTGCATCCCACACCTAAGTGGTAAAAATTTGTGGGTACTCTTTGATTGATTATTGCATTTAATTTCTTATTTTCTGCAATTATAAATCATAAAAATCAAGAGCACTCAAAACCCTAAATTTCACACTCATTTGTGTAATTCATTACACAAGTATAAACCAATTTTTTGATAATTCACTCCACATAAAACACTAAATTCTTTCTTTGTGTTTGGCTCAATTTCCTCAAACTAATCATCCTTCTTCAGAAGGGTTTTCAGGCAAGTGCCATTAAATATCAATTAGAGTGAATTCTCTTTCATTACTTCTTGTTTGGCTTAAAATCCTCAAACTAATTATCCTTCTTCTAGAGGGTTTTTAGGTAGGTGCCATTAAATATCAATTAGAGTGAAAGAGAGAAAACCATTTTGGTGCAAATAAATAACCTACACAATGGCTACAGTAAAAAAGTATCTCAATGATACCCAATTGCTTAAAGGTTCTAATTATTCAGCATGGAAGACCAAAATGAAGGTCATTATTTTTGTAGAGGAATTATGGGATCTAGTGACAAACACTGTAAAAAGACCCATTACACCAGGAGTAGATCAAAAGGAATGGGATAAAAGGGACAACACACTTCTCATGTTGATTTTGCTAGCGACTCCTAATGAAATTCAGCCTCACATTTGTGATGCTAACAATGGTAAAGAAGCGTGGAATGCTTTATCTACCATTTTTTAAGGGAAAAATGAAGCCACAATTATTAACCTTCAATCACAAATTCATACTCCATATGAATTCAGGTGAAACAATAGAGTTATTCCTCTATAGAGTGGCAGAAATAAAATCAAAATTTAATGCTTTGGGAAAAAAATTAAAGATAAGGTCTTGACTTCGGTCATTCTAAGGGCTCTTCTAGACTCCTATAAAATGTTAATAACATATCTTCAAGTGTATCAAATACATGTGACCTTTGTGGGGTTAGTAAATTTGCTTCAAACTGAAGAAGCAAATCAACTACAAAAATATGAAGTGTCCAAAAGTGCACTTTACATAAACAAATATGATCCAAAGAAGGAGGGTCATCTTCCAAAGATAAGGGCAAGCAACCTCAATTAGAAAATAAATTTTGCACAACTTGTAAAAAGGACAACCATGACACCAATCGGTTTTGGTTTAAAAATAAGCTAAAAAATGGCAAAGGCACATCACAAAGGCAAAATAGACAACAAAGAGGTCATGTTGCTAGTAAAGTGTTTGATTCTGATTCTAATTCAAAAAGAGCACACAAAGTGCTCATGCTCCATACAGCTTTGTAAGGGAAAAAAATTTGTCAACCTAGGTAGCACCATTGCAACCCTCTTTTTAGGCTTCATAAATAGCAAATGTTTTTTTTTGAAGTACTTAAAGGGGTGATTGTACCTCTTTTTAGGCTTCATAAATAGCAAACTATTTTTTTTTGAAGCACTTGTAATAAAGGGGGAATTTTCTGGTGAAATATTTGAAATTTTCCTAGGATGCAATATTTGTAAAAGCCTTAAAAATCTTCATAAATTGCATATCTTTTGCACTTACGGGGGGATAAACATTTATTTCCTACCTCATAGAATATTTTTGCTAAAAAGGGAGGAAGAGTTATAAAAGTGCATTTTCGATAGAGATCGATACCTTAGTTACACTTCTTGCAAAAATTCCATTACAACATGTTTTGCAAAAAGGGAAAAACTTATAAGGGTGCATTTTCGGCAGCAACCAACACCTTAGCTACCTTATCAAAACTTTTACAAAATCATATTATAAATAGAATGAACCTTGTATGTAGTGATCTACTCTAGTACACCTAATAGTAGCAACGGTCGGTTACCCATGCAATCTAATAGGATGAAAATATTACAATAAGGGCATTCATTGATGTGAAAAAAAAGTGAGGAATGACCCATTTTTTGCGTAGAGCAGCTAGAGCAATGTGACAGAGCTCAAGCCAGAGTAAGAGCCAGCATATCAGCATCTTTTTTCATTATATTGGGGTAGTTATATACATTACCTAAATAATGTAATAAGGGGGATGTTAGAGTTACTATGCTATAGTAACTATGATTATTACCTCATTTGGTAATTAGTAAATTATTCTAGGTAGATTATTAGGGTAAATTCATTTTTACCTTAGTAGATTTTATTTATCGCATGGTAGATTAGTAATTACATCTTATTTACTTAGGATATTTGCATTGTTAGCAAATATCTAAGTTTTTATTATTTACACGTTATATGATTGACGTCATTATTAGTTGTTAGTGTGATTTACTATATTGTTAGTAGGTTAGCGCTTTGTTATCTAAGTGCGTTAGTTAGCACTTTAGGGGGATATTATTTTATTAATATCCTAAGGCTATTCATAGCCTAAACATTGTAGTATTTAAGTAGTTTATTATTAATATATTTTATTGTGTTCGCTCTCGAATACTCACAAACCAGCATCTCTTCAAGGTCTAAGAGGGAATCTTGGTTTGTTCTTTGTTGACTATTGCTTGATAGTCCACTCAAGGGACTCATGGGATCAACTCCCTTCTGGGGGAAAGAACAGGTAAGAACATCTTCAACCTTTATTTTTTCATAACAAACTCATCATTTGGATTTTTTTATTTTTCCTTAAATTTTTAGTCCATGTGACAAGTTTGAATTTTTCCCTCACATACTGTTTGATTTCTTCGTTGGATTTTAGGACCTCATGAAATTTAATGCTCCAATTTTCCATCTATTTATTGTTTTTTTCATCCATGTATCTTTTCTTCTATTCAATGTTTCTTTGATTAACTATTTTGGTAACCTATTATCTTCCTTTTTAATTTTATTTAGGTATTCCAATAGTCTTACCATAGCTTTTGCTTCCAGTGGAAAAATCTTTGTTTCAGCAAGTAAAATATCATATGTGATTAATGCTTTAATTTTGAAATTATTTGTAATTAAGTAATTTTGAATTCTTTATATTGTCTCCATTTAAAATTTGATGTATTGCTAGCCCACACCTCACACCCATATAATAACCCAAAAAGGACCCTAATGGATTTCTAATCCAACAACTCTATTTGTTTACCCCTATTTAGCAATGAGTAGAATTCCCTTCATCCTGCTTGTATTCATTTCATCTTGCATATTCTCCAATTGAGTTTGCTTAAAAAATATAAGTTAAGGTATTTATATTTTGTTACTACCTCTAAATTATTTCCTTCAAATAAAATATATGGTTTCTTTTACTCTCTCTAAGCAGAGAAGATCATAATTTTAGTCTTGCTAGTGTTTACTTGCATCCCAATATCTTCTTAAAAATACTCTAAATATTTTAGATATTCTTTCAAACTTACAAGTGTCTTACCAATTAGGATGAGATCATTGGCATAGAGGAGACGTTTCACTATATAACTAGCAATATAATCTCTCTCCAATCATTTCCACTCATTCCTCCAATTTGGCAATATAACGGTCAAATAAAGTAGGTGATAATAGACAACCTCATTTCACCCTAATATCACTCCCAAAACACTCTAATAGTCCTTATTGAGTTCTAATTTTTATTACCACTTGTTCATAAAGTCTGTGTATATCTACTCTATAGTTGGTTGGCATGCTAATTTTTTCCATTCTTTTCTATAATTTACCTCTAGGTACTTTGTCAAAATCCTTTTTAAAGTCCACAAAATGACAATAAAATTCTTTTTATTCAATATTATCTTTATTATGTGCCTTAATGTAATGCAATGATCTATTTTTGAGTACTTTTATCTAAACCTTGCTTGCCCTATTGCCCTCTTTACTTGATTTTATGTCATTGACTGATTTTTCTTTCTATTATACCACCAACCAATTTTACAAAGAGAGGATTAACCATGTTGGTGTTATAAATTGAAGTATTATTGGTGTCTTCATTTTTATACAATGGTATGACTAGATTGGTTATCCGTTTGAATGAAAATCCTTCGTTAATGATGTCATTAATTATTTTGAATATGTGGTACTAAGATGTCAACCCTACACTTGAGATGTTTAGCTTTCAAATCATATATCCTAATGTTTACCTATTTATATTTCCTTAATGCCCTCCTTCACATATTTCATAGAAAAAGGTTTCTCAATTGTGTTAATTATGGAAGGGGTATCTTTTTCTTAGTTTCTCTTATATTATTATTTACCATACCACAAACATTGTTAATTTTTGATATTTTTTTTATGTACCTCTTGCTTAGTCATAGCTCTTTCTAAAATTATCTTGGGCTATGCTTTGCAAGATAATATCAACTCTTTTTGCTTTAACCTCCATCCTTTTTTTATTTCTCTTTGCCAAGTTCTTTCAAGGCTAGGTTTGAAATTTTTGCATGATCCCAAGGTTTCTTTTATTATATCCATTCATGTAATCCTATCAAAGGTATAGATTTAGAAAATATTTGTCCTCTTGCATTCCTCTCCTTGCAAAATTTGCTTGATTTGTTGAAGAATATTACATTATTTGGTACATGTTAATCTACCCCCATGGTACCATTATAATATTTTAAATATTAGAATAGGGTGTGAATTTATAGTTTAGGATGTATGATTTATATTTACCCTAAAGTATGTGTTTATGTGTAGGATGAGTACAAGTGTCATGTAACAATGTAAGTGTGAGATTATGCAAGTGTCATGTAATTAAGTATGTGCAATGTGTTATATAGGATAGTTGAGATTCATTGTGTATGTATCAATTATACAAGTGAAGAGTCACATGTATGTGGCAAGATGTAAATACAAGAGACATGAAAGTGAAGAGCCACATGTATGTGGCAAGATGTAAAGTCAAGAGATATGAAAGGTTTCTCTAATGTGTGGAATATGAAAGGATACATCTCCTAGATTTGTGAGGAGATAAATAGATAAATTATTAAAGATTCACCTTCAAAGGTTATATTATGGAGACAAATATCCATGTATTGTATATTAAAGAACAATTTATATATGAGATCTTGAATATTTGATTCATAATACAATGATTTTATTCATTGTGTTATATTATTATAGATATGTTTCATGAATATTATATTTTTTTTTATGGTAAGTAGTGTTTGTATTTACAGTGGGTTTTAACAAGGATCCCAAAACCTGATTACATAAGCAATGGGCCTAGGGCATCAATCCCTTGAAACTAAACACCAAAACAAAAATCCCGCCCAGCGATAACAGTAAGCATGAAACAATCCCTCTCAGCGAGAAACAAACAAATAAGAAAGAAAGTAGTTTTGGATATCCCGTCTAGCGGGGAGTAGCCAAAAACCACCATCGAGAAGATCCCACCCAGCAGGAAGCAAAGAAAAACCATTACAATAAAATCTCGCCTCACGAGAAGCAGTCAAAACCACCACAAATAGTCCCACCTAGCAAGAAGCAACAGGGAAATCTCACCATCCGGGAAACCAGCAGAAAAGAAAGGATCCCGCCTCACGAGAAAACCGGTAGATTTGGTGGATCCCGCCCTATGGAGAAACCATCCCGCCCATCGAGAAAACATTTCGTTCAGTGAAAGCCATCCTATAGGAAGCTGACAGCCAGCACAGAGAGGATCCAACCCATCAGGAAGTGACCAGAGAGCTACACCATGAGGAACCTGCCCCGAGAAAACAGAAGAGGATCCCATCCCAGCAGCAGGGACCAAGAATCCCGTCCAAGCACAGAGGCAGCTTCAGGGAACTGGTACTGGGAATGGGAACAACCCAGACAGGGAAAATCCCTCCCCAAGGCCAAACCAGATGCCCAAGATTTCCACCAAGGAGCAGAGCCAGAACAAAGAAGCCTCCATGTAGGAATAACAGCAGCCAGGATCCCGTCGAGGATTCACAAGCAAAATGGGGAAAGAGGCCCCCCAAACCACCCCCAAAGCTGTGAGGACCTCAAGGGAGACCCCAAAAAGCTATCCAAACCCTAAACCGTCACCTCCACTACACCGAGAAACGTAGAGGACTAGATCCATGCAAATAACCTACAAAAAACCCCAGGGGGAAGCCTGAGGGAAAAAGGGAAGGGATCCCCAACCAAACAAGGATCCCTGGGAAGCACCAGTCTGAAAAAAAAAACAAGGAAACCCTAGCCGACTGGGAGGGGCACAGATAGTGGAGAAGGATCTCCCCCCAGGAGATCATCTGCAAACAACCACTCCTCGGGAGGGATGACCTGGGTTGAGCCAGGGACCTGGGCAGGAACCAGGAGCCATAGGAGGGGGAGCAGGGGAGGGACCAGAGCCCTCCCCTCTCTACTTTCTTCCTCCCCAATGTAATCATGAATATTATATTCATTGATATTGGTCATTTATATTGAAAGCTCATATATTCACTTTTTTTAATATCCTATATATTGGGACATGTGGTTTAATCTAGCTAAAAAGCCATCAATAGTATCATAGCTATATTGTGTAGACCTTATTAGTGCTGCTTCAAGTAGTTTCTATCAAAGCATATTGGCAAATATAATATAGCATTGGAGAAGAACTTTAGTGTGAATTTAGAGGTTTAGATAAGAAGATTGTAGATAGAACCCCATGAAGAAAACATAAGCAAATAGGTTTATTTTAGAATTTTATTATCTTGATATTATTTGATATTTACAAGCAAATATTATGCATCCATTAAAGAGAACGTAGGCCGAAAATATGAAAATAATATGGGTTATTAAATAAAAAATCCAAGCATCTAGAATATAGAAGATAGATGAAAACTTATACTATGGAGGACTTGCTATTGAAATTAGGATAAGAGAATATTCAAGTTGTATGTACCTGAGAGAAAGAAAATATATTCAATAAGGAGTCTGAGTGTGAATATGAAACATTTAATTAGCTTGGAATCTTGTCATCTGGAAGTGTGGAGTCAAGCCTATGAGAAAGCCCAAGTAAAATCGGCCAAATAATTAAGTACAGTACTAGTGAGAGAGCTAAAGTGAAATTTACTAGATATATTATCTATAACTAATGAATCAGCCAAAGTGAAATTAGTTAAAATAATTAAGATAGTGCTTATGGGAAGAGCTAAGGTGAAATCGGTCGGATAGCACTTATGAGAAACTTGAAGAAAGGTGAAGCACTAACAAATTTTGCATGATATCCATTAGAGATAATGCTATAAGAGGATCAGTTTAAATTGCTAAGATGTTAGATTTAAAAAGTGTTTGAATGTTACTCACCTTGATACTCATTCACCCTAGTAAACCTAACATGCCTTGACAAAACTAATGCACCCTACTGAGTCCAATGTATTCTAATATTGTATGACATGTCTGACGAAGACCAAGCATAGAACAAGTGAAAGGTAAAGTTTTTTTAAATCAAATATTTGGATGAATATCAATATTGAGTGCTAAAGTTTTTTTAGAATATATAAGGTGCTAAATGAAATTATTTCTTTGATTAATTCTTTTTAGGAGAGATAAGGTGAATATTGCATTAATTATTGAATTTGAAATTTGAATAGTAAAAGTGGAGAGATAAGGTTTAATTGAAATTGAAATTTAAATTTGAATATTGAAAATTGATTTGATGCAAAAATTGATTGATTATTTTTGCAAATTATTGTTTTAAAAAATTTGATGATTTCTTGAATTAAACTTTGGAGAAATAAGGATTCTTACTCCAAATGAATAGGATTTGAAGAGATTGATAAATTTGTTGTTTAAGATTTTTAAATGAGTTCCATTATGTTAAATAGCAAAATTTTCCTTTCTGAATTACAACTTTTGAAAGGATCTAATTTACATCATGAAAAAACAAATCAAATCAATTCTTATTGTAGAAAAAAATTGGGATATAATTAATGGAACAAAGTATAATATAGAAGAAGAAAGAGAATAATAAAATTTTGAAGAAAATGATGCAAAAGCCTTTATGTTGATTATATTTGGGATAACTGAGCCAATTAAAAATGAAGCTAAGACTTCAATAATTACTTGGGATAAATTATGTAAAATATTTGAAGGAAATAACAAAGCAACCATCTTGTATCTACAATCACAATTATATTCACTAAAGGATAATAGTGAAGAGAGTATAGAACTATTTCTTCGTAAGATAGTTGAATTAAAGGCTAAGCTATTAACTCTAGGAGAAAAAGTAGAAGATAAGCTTCTTGTTCAAGTTACTTTAAGATCACTTTCAAAAAGTTACAAATATTTAGTCACTTCACTTCAAGTGCTAAATAAAACAACCTTTGATGAATTAGTCAATGTTCTTCAAGAGTATGAAGTAGAAAATTTAGTCAAATATGAAATGACTAATAATGCTTTGGCATCAAAGTAAAGTGCACCAAGTAATACTATGGCATCATCATAGTCTCAAGCCTATATAGAAATAGAGGTATTGTCACATATGTAGAAAAAGAGGTCATCCTACAATTTTTTGTAGATATAATTTCTTGAATTAAGGAAATCATATGAATAGACCTTTCCAATAATTTTATACAAGGAAACATATGACTCAATACCAATATGGACAACATCAACAACAAAGACCAAGATAAGAAAATCAAAAGGGCAATTTAGTTTATGAAATTCAAGAGGTTAAAGAGTTAGAAGAAGTTGAAGATGAAGCTTAAGATGAAAATTAAATTAGATCCCTTACAACAAGGATCATAGATACTTATAAGGATGGAAAATAAAATCATTCAAAATTTTATAATGAAACTAGTATTTCAAAAGTAGTTGAAAATAAGGCTATATAAATAGAAAAGAGACCCAAGTTGAAATCCAAACCAGTCCAAACTTGTAGACTCTATGAGAAGATTAAATCAAGAATGGATCATAAAAAGAAATTTGAGGTTCACTATGGATGGATTAATAAATCAAATTATAATAGGATCATGGCTATGTGTGAGGAGGTAGCCTATGAATATTCTCAGTAGATCCATCAAGGTTGAGATCCTCGCGGGATTTTATCCTCACCTGAATTTTAGTGTAGCTAATTTAGGTTTTTGTGAGTTCACCAAGAGTGCTTGAAAGACTCGCTCCAATTCTATGTGGGGATTTTATGTATCTTTTGATAAACAACTAAGTTTGATTTTATTTTTAGAAATTAGAGCTAACATAGTTAGAAAGATTTTATTTAACTAAGATGCAATAAAATAAAGTGTGCAATAATACAAAACTAGCCTAGAATGACTCTTTGTCTTTAATGACACTAGTCCTAAGGTATAAAAGCAAACATTTTATTTTAAGAAAGGGAATGCACAAATAAAACTAGCCTAATGTATTCTATATGTAAGTTGATCTTAAAATACCTAAAGAAAGAGGAGATAAATAAACCAAATTAACTAGATTCTTTTATTCCCCTTTGTATTAAGTGACTTATGAAATAAAATGAAACTATATTTCCTTTTACTATTTTTCTATTGGTGTACACAAATAGAAAATAGAAACAGATGATAGATCAATAGATAGAGCTAATTTGAAAGTAAATCTAAGGACTAACTAGAACACTTAATTGATTTTGGTTGTCGTCCTAATTTTGTGCCTTGTAGACATGAACCATGAATCCAATTTTATGCCTTGGAACCAATGATTGAATGAGCACCTGCAAAATAGGAAAACTTGATGTTTGGAGTTAGTGTTTGGGGGTCTACTTAGGCTGCTATGGAGATTGAACTCATAGGAGAGGAATTCAAGCCCCTTTGATCCTTTAGGTAACTGAAAACAAGCAAGAAATAATTGATCTTTGGTAGCAGGTCGAATTCACATTTGAAGATAAAAGAGTGGAAAATCGAAAGAAATGCAGAAAGGGACAAAAACAAAGAACAAAGAGGAAAAAAAAGGGGGAGGATAAACTTGCCCCCAATTCTACTAACCCAATTTTGTGGTCCTTATGGACAAGAAATAAAATCACATTGTCTAGTGTATACTACGAATAGGTCTAGTGGTTTTTGAGAAATGGCAAAAGGGGATCGGGAAGACCTAGATGGTTTCTGGCTCCTATCAAATTTGTGCCCTATAAAATGGGACCATGAATTTGCATTAAGGTGAAGGGGATATTGATCAAGTTTCTTCAAGAGCATAGAGGTAAAGGAATACCCCCCTAGGGTTGACCTATAGTTTCACAAGGGATTAAAAAATGAAGAGAAATAAAGATCCCCTATAAACTAAAATAGATCGCAGATTCACACATTACACAATATTTATCCTGGAAACCCTCAACCGAGAAAAAACCAACACAATATTATCTTATTATTGCATTAACTTGACCATATCCAATACAATAATATTCTATTTTTGTCTTACCAAACCCTAATGTAAGTGTGATATATATAACAAAGGCACATGCACAAATTTTTACAATATCATGGGTAAAAAAGCATGGGTTCAAATATAGTAACCCTAAAAACCCATATGGGTCTAAAAATAACTTTAAAAACCCTAAAAATTTTGGCCAGGGGCTACCGCCTCTGAATCCTGTTGAGTATAGGTATAGAGTTTCCAATACCTTTTAGTGTTAACCCCACCAAAATAACATGGAAAATATTCAACATATTTCAAAATTTCTCCCACTTGTTGAATATTTTCCATAGGGGCTAACAACTACCATTGTAAACTATCAATGGCAACCATACCCATAGATATTCTACACCAAGAAACTTTTTAAGCAGGTATAGCCTTTGTTAACAAATCAATAGTATTCTTCTCTGTATCAACTTTCTTCAATATCGCTCGGTTCTCTTCAACCATATCTCTCATAAAATGGTACTTTATATCAATATGTTTTGACCGATCATGAAAACCAAGATTGTTTGCCAGAAATATTACACTCTGACTATCAGTCTTAATTCTCACAACCTTCTATTTAATGCCAATTATTGAACACAATCTTTGTAACCATATTGCTTCTTTACTGGCATGAGTTGCTGCAATGTACTCTACTTCTATAGTGGATAAGGCAACAACTAATTGGTTTTTACTCATCCAACTTACTACCCTTCCAAACAAACTAAACACATAAGCACTCATGGATATTCTCTTATCAAGATATTCAACCTAGTTAGGATCCACAAACTGTTGTAGATTTACAATATCATTATCTCCATATTTTCCTTCATAACAGATAGCATAATTTGTAGTTCCACGCAAGTATCTAAAGATTCTCTTCACAACAATTCAATGTTCCTATCTTGAATTTGACTTATATATGCTAACTAATCCCACTACATGTATAATATCAGGTTATTATAGACCATTACATACATCAGACTGCCCACAGCACTAGCATAAGGAACATTATGTATTTCTTGAATTTTCTCATCTATTTTAGGACACTGTTCAACAAATATTTTGACCAACTGGATATGGAGTACATACGGGTTCACAATCATGCATCCTAAACTCATATAGCATAAAATAAACATATTTCCTTTGATTTAACCACAAATTTCTATTTGCACGATCCCTTATTATTTCCATACCCAAAATATATTTTACAACACCCAAATCCTTCATGTCAAACATAGAATATAACTGAGATTTTAGTAACTTTATCATCTCCTTATTGTTACAAATTAACATGTCATCCACATACAGTATAATGATAACAAAATTTTCACCTTCCTTTTTGAAATATACACATGGATCTACTTTGCTTTTTTCAAGCCCAAGTGTCAAGACAAACCTGTCAAATTTTTAGTTCCACATCCTTGGAGACTGCTTCAACCCATAAAGAGACTTCTTTAGCTTGCATACCAGGTCCTCCTTACCTTTTACCTTAAAGCATTTTGGTTGTGACATATATATATATATATATTCATCAAGTTCACCATGTAGAAAAGTTGTCTTTACATCCATCTATTCTATTTCAAAATCAAAAGCAATAGAAATAGCCAACAGAAATATGATTGAATTTAGTTTAGCCATAGGAGAAAAAATCTCACCAAAGTCAATTCCCTCAACCTAAGAAAAACCTTTTGCTACCAAGTGAACCTTGTACTTCTCCAACTTTCATTCTACATTGTACTTGTTCTTGAATTATACAACCAATCGGTTTTCTTCTAAGAGGTAATTTAACCAAGTCCCATGTCTTATTTTTATCCAGGGACTCCATTTCTTCTTCCATAGCCCTTTTCCAAGACTTATTCTCACTTGAATGAACTGCCTCCTTTACAATCTTGTGTTCTTCATCAGTAACTAATAAATTAAATGTAACATAAAAATTTGAAGGACTATACCTATCTAGAAGTCTTCTCTCTCAATCTGATCTCCTCAAAATTGGAGTTCTAGGTTTTGCATCTTCAGATTCCTCCTCACCTTCTTCCTCTAAATATTCCTCTTCAAACTCTCTATGTAATTCAGGTTCTACCACAGGTTCTTCATTCTATTCCAATTTTACCTACATTATTTATGGTTCTTTGCTTGGTTGCATTTCCTGTTTTAAAATCCCTTTTGTTTCTCTAAATATCACATTATGACTGTAAACAACCTTCTATTTTTTTGGGTTCCACAACTTATATCCTTTAACACTAGTACTATAACCCACAAATATAAATTTTTTAGATTTATATTCTAGCATAGTCCTTTTATCTTTTGGTACATATACATAAGCATCACAACTAAAAACCCTTAGATGTTTGAGAGATGGTTTCTTACCAATCCATACTTCTTGTGGAGTCTTGTCCACCAAATTTGAGGTAGGAGATCTACTAATGATATAACATGTTCTTAACACAACTTCTACCTAGAATCTCTTTTCTAAGCCTGCACCACTTAGATTGGTTCTAGTCTTATCCATCAATGTCTTGTTCATCCATTCTACAACCCCATTCTATTGTGGAATATACAGAGTTGTTCTCTGCATTTCTATTCCACAGTCCTTGCAAAACTGCTCAAATTCATTAGAGCAATACTCACCACCATTATCACTTCTCAAAACCTTTATTTTTTTCTCTATATGATATTCTACAAGAGCCTTAAACTCTTTAAATTTACTAAAAATCTTAGATTTTTTTCGTAGAAAATATACCCAAGTCTTTCTTGAGAATTCATCTATAAATGTAACAAAATAGATAGATTTACCTAATGATGGTACTTTTACAGGTCCAAACACATCACTATGAACTAGATGTAGAATTCCTTTAGACCTTGTAGCACTACTTGGAAATTTGACTCTAGTTTATTTTTCAAAAACACAATGCTCACAAAAATCAAAATTTAATGGGCAATCAGAAAGTCCTTAAGCCATACCTTTTATTTTCAATGTTCTAAGTTATTTCTCACAAATATGTCCAATGCGTTGATACCACAATATTGTCCTCATTATAGGAATGCTCAGAGCCATTTCAGCCGTATTATTTTCTTGTACAACTAAAGAGTTATTGCAATCAATACTTGCAGTGCTAGCATCAAGTATGAACAAAGTTCCTGTATGAAATCCTCTTGCCAACACCAAGGATCCATGGACCATATTGTAGCTATCCTTATTGAATACCACATTCACACCTACATAATTCATCTTACTCACATATATTATATTCCTTGCCAAACTCAAAATATGCAACACACTAGGAAGGGTTTTAATTCTTCCATATTTTACCATCAGCATGACTCTTTCTCGATGTATTATTTTATATGTTGAATTGTCTTCCAAGAAGACTTTACCTCCATATACCTTTTCATATTCACAAAACCCCTCCCTATGAGGAGTCATATGAAAAGTAGCACCTGAGTCAATCAACCATGAGTCATTGCATTCACTTGAGCATGTTGTAGCTAAGAATAAGTCCCATAAATCTTCATTTATGGTCTTCATTTCTGTATAAGTTCCTTCATCAGATGATTGATTATTATCAGCCTTTTTATATTTGTAGTCTCTTTTATAATGCCTTGCTTTACCACAATTCCAACATTTCCTCTTTTTTGGGGTAACAGATTTACCCCTAGATTTTGATTTCTTTTCTCCTGATTTTTTTTGCTTCTTTCTTGAGAATGACCTCTTACAATAAATATTTCCTTTTGATGATAATCCTCAAAATATTTTTATCTCATCTCCTCAAACATCAAAGTTCCTACTATATTCTCTACTTTAAATTTAGATGTAGTATTGGTGATATCCATAACAAGGTTATCCCATAAATTAGGTAATGAACAAAGTAAAGTAATACACTTTTCCTCTTTATCCATTTTTACTTATACAGAGGTTAATTTACTTACCATAGTGTTAAAAGCATTCAGATGTTCAACCACAAAGTCACCATCATTCATCTAAATAAAAAACAACTTCTTTCAAAGAAAGAGTTTATTTACCAGTAAATTTGTCTAATACAATGTTCTCAGCTTCTCCCATAACAACTTTGGTGTGGTTCCTATAGATACATTCAAAAATATTGAATCAAATAAGCACAATCTAGTAGAGATCCTTGCCTTCCTATCGATTCTCAAATAATTCTCATCTGTCATCGATGTTGGTTTTTTTCTCGAGACTGCAATCCATTGATCTCTGTCAACCAACAAATCCTCCATCTTGAGTTTCCACAACTCAAAATTCTATCCATTAAATTTTTCAATCTCTATTCGTGTGCTTCTCATCTTTCTCCTTTGCCTCAATCCTTTTGTGTATGGTTCCCACTCAAGAATTAATTTATCATAGGGTTGAAACCCTTACTCCTAAAACAAAGCTAAAACCTAGCTCTAATACCAAATGAAGAGAAATAAATATCCCTGATAAACTAAAATATAAAAGCAGTAATAACATAATCAAAAAAATATCACAAATTCACACATTACATAATATTTATCTTGGAAACCCTCAACTGGGAAAAAACCAGCACAATATTATCTTATTATTGCATTAACTTGACCATCTCCAATACAATAATATTCTCCTTCTATCTTATCAAACCCTAATTCAAGTGTGATATATATAAAAAAGGCACATGCATGAAATTTTTACAATATCATGGGCAAAAAAGAATGGGTTCAAATATAGTAACCCTAAAATCCCATATGGGTCTAAAAATAACTTCAAAAACCCTAAAAATTTTGGTTGGGGGCTGCCACCCCTGGACCCCTGCTTTTCAGAGGGCTACCACCCTTGAACCTCGATGAGTATAGGTACAAAGTTTCCAGTACCTTTTAGTGTTAACCCCACCAAAATAACATGAAAAATATTCAACATATTTCTAAAAAACAATAGAGTTAGAAAAAAAGGTAAGATTAAAGAAAAATAAAAATATATGATAATTAAAATAATAAAAAAAAAAACCAAAGTAGGAAGACAAAAGAAGAAGCAGAGAGGCAAGAACCAATAGAGAAGTGGTCCTCTAAGATGATCCTATCAATACCTTGTAGGAACCCTCCAAAGTGATGCAAATATTGAGAACTTGAGAAGCAAATTGGCAAGAGTTTTTGTTATCTTGAGAGTGTGATAACTTGATGTTCTGAAATGGGAGCCCAATGCCTCTATTTATAGGTTTTTGGGGCAAGAAGGGTAGGTTATAATTAGGGTATTTGGAAAGGCAAGAAGGGACATAAGAATTTGCCTATAGGCTGAGGATACCAAAATCCCAAGGTGGTTAGAGAATCTAATATTTTGGTCATTTACCTCAAGAACATGATTTTGTGGTCCATAAGGGCCAACCATGAATTCATGAAAGTGAACTTTGGGGGTCTCTTCCCAATGGTCACATTAACCAATTTCATGGTCTGATAATCTAGATAGCAAATTTGTCAAGGGAAGTAGCACCTATGGAACCAAGCTGTATGATTTCATGGTTCATTCACGAGGACCAAAAATTCACTAAGGATGAAGGAAGAGCTCAAATTTGAGGGTTTATGGGCTCAAAAATTACCTTTGGAAATTTTGAGAGGCTTCTTAGGCATCTAAGGGAAAATTGACTCAATTGGTCAAGTCAAATTTTTTTTTTAAAGCAAAAAACCCCTTGTAGGGTTGCCTTGGTCTGAGAGACCATGAACAGGGGGTTCTACACTATCAAAGTCACCCGGGAGTCGCACCCAACCCTGCCCACACCAACATTATCAATTGGATTTTGGATACCCAATTTAGATTTTTGGTAGGGTGGAGATTTGAAACTAGGACCTCCCTTTGAGGATTGCCCTCTCCTCTCCAACTCACCTACAACACCTGGGTAGGTCAAGCCAATTTTTTTTTTTGATTGGTAGAAAGGGTTTTGAAAGGTCCCTGAACCTTGTACAAGAGAGATTACAATAAATCCAAATCGACCGAGGTGGTCCAAGAAGAGAGGAATAGAAAGTTGGCAAACCTCCACCCTAGGGAAGGTGTCGCGAAATCGAGACAAGAAGCGCCGTAGAAGCCGAAGGAAGAAAAGAAGTCGCGAAAACGCGACAAGAATCGCCATCGGAGCCGAAGAAGGAAAGAAGTCGCGATATCGCGACATGTTGCAAAGTGTCGCGATATCGCGACAAGTTGCAAGGTTGGAGCCGGTCGAGAAGAAGAGTCGCGAAATCGCGACAAGAAAAAGAAGTCGCGAAATCGCTACAAGAATTGAAAACGCTGCCGAAGAGAAAAGGTGTCGCGAAATCGCGACAAGAATGCAGACCGCAGCCGAAATAGAAAATGAGCCCCGAAATCGCGACGAAAGTGGAAGCCTGCTGCCAAGAATAAAAGGTGTCGCGAAATCGCGACAAAAAGGAAGACCTCCGTTGGAGAGAAAAACGGTCGCGATATCGCGACAAGGATGAGAGTCCGCCGTTGGAGAGAAAAAAGGTCGCGATATCGCGACAACCTGGAAGCCCGCCGTTGGAGAGAAAAAAGGTCGCGATATCGCGACAACCTGGAAGCCCGCCGTTGGAGAGAGAAAAAACGTCGCGAAATCGTGACAAAAATGAAGACCGCCTTGGAGAGAAAAAAATGTCGCGATATCGCGACAAGTTTGCGCAAAGGCGCCCGGAGAGAAAAAGTGTCGCGATATCGCGACAAGTTTGCGCAAAGGCACCCGGAGAGAAAAAGTGTCGCGATATCGCGACAGAATGGAAGACCGCCGTTGGAGAGAAAACCCGTCGCGATATCGCGACCGAATGGAAGACCGCCGTTGGAGAGAGAAAAGGTGTCGCGATATCGCGACAAAAATCAAGACCGCGCTTGAAGGCCAAAAGTGTCGCGATATCGCGACAAGTTTGCGAAAAAGCACCCGAAGGGAAAAGGTGTCGCGATATCGCGACAAGTTTGCGAAAAAGAACCCGAAGGGAAAAGGTGTCGCGATATCGCGACAAGTTTGCAAAAAAGCACCCGGAGAGAAAAGGTGTCGCGATATCGCGACAAGTTGGAAGACCGCGCCAGAGGGAGAGAAAAGTGTCGCGATATCGCGACAAAAAGCAACCTCGCGGCCTGAGCAAAAAGGATAACGCAGCAAGCTGAGATTTTGCAACCAACTTAGAAAAATGACGCGAAAGCGCCCCAAAGATGCCAAAACGCCATCGAAAAACCCGAAGACCAGTAACCCACTCACATTGTGCAAACATTGGAACTTGAAGAAACGTCCCTTAGACCGATTGGAAAGGAATCTCTCCAGACCTGAATGTCTGTTGCGTCAACTCCCTTATTAGCAAGCCAGTCCATAGCTTTGTTTCCTTCCTGGTATTGATGTTGAATGATTAATTCTGGATAGACACCAATTAGTGTCTTGCATTCATCGAAGATGGAAACAAGGGCCCAGGGAGGCACGGAGGTTCCTTTGAGCCAGTTGATGCAATGCAATGAGTCTCCTTCTATGATGAGTTTATTGATAGACAAGCCTTCCAAGAGAATCAAGCTTTGGAACAAGGCCCGAGCCTCGGCCATATTGTTGGACTGAATTCCTAAGTTCTGAGCAAAGGCCAAAATTATTTCTCCTCTGTGATTTCTGAGAATTCCACCTCCGCCCGCCGCTCCAGGGTTGCCTTTGGCTGCGCCATCGAAATTGAGCTTGTGCCACCCAGAAGGAGGAAAGACCCACTTGATAATAGACCTGTCAACAGAAGTGCGGGGTGTTGCAGAAAAATTGAGAAGATTGAAATGATTTGCTAGATCCAATTCAAGTCCGGGAGGGGGAGGTTTGGACGATGAGACGAGAGAGGCATTCTCCGCAGCAAGGGCCAAGATTTTGGCAACAACAATCTTCTTATCCTTGGCAAGGTTTTGAAAAATTCTAGCATTTCTCTCAAGCCAAATCTGCCACAGGAAAATGTGAAGGCACGCTTGCCACATGAATTTGAGTTGACTGCTTTTGAAGGGCCGGGGCCACTATTGAAAAAGGAGGGGAATGGAATGAGGGAGGGCTACGGAGATGGCGAAAGTGTTGAAAACCTGGTTGAGCACTGCAAGGGAGAAGGGACATTCCAGAAAAACATGCACAGTAGACTCACAGGCGTTTTTACACAGGATGCACCAATTGGGGATGAGAAGCCCTCTGTTTATCAGATTGTCAGTGGTGAGGATTCTATTTTGGATGGCCAACCAGTAGAAGAATTTAACCTTGGGAATGATCTTGGGAACCCAGACCAGATTAGTGGAGTCACGGCCATCACTGGGAGCTTCTTGGCTGTAGTAGGCAGATTTAATAGTAAACTGCCCAGAATCTTCAAGGTTCCAAACCATGGAGTCTTCTTTGTGAGAGCTGGGGATTATGCAGCTCCTCAGTAAGTTTTGAAGCCGTCTAAGCGCCTCGGTGATAAGTCTAGGCCCATTCAAAGCCAATTGTTTCCATTCGGGTCTTGTAGTACCTGGGTTGATGAAATGGCACACCTTATCTCCAAAGGTAGCTTCGGTCACCGTCTTGAGCATAGCAAGATGAGGATCTTGACTGAGAGGTTTGTCACGGATCCAAGGATCATCCCAGAAATGAATGGCCGCTCCATTTCCAAGACACCACCTTAAACCTTCCATGATGATCTTCCTTGATTTAGTGACACCATTCCAGAAATGAGATCCGCCAGGAAGGTAGTGCTCTCCAAGAAAGGGAACCTGATGAAGGTACTTAGCTTTGATGATGTCAATCCAGGTGGCTTTTTCATTGATGGTAAGTCTCCAGGATTGTTTGGCAATGAGAGCCATGTTCATCCGCTTGATGTCCCTGAAGCCGAGACCTCCATCCTTTTTCTTGGAACAAACCTTGTCCCAGGCAACAAGGGAAAATTTGTTCTTGTTTTCGTTTCCCGCCCAAAGGAATCTACGTTGAATTTGCTCAATTCTTTGGCAGATGGAAGCTGGAGCTTTGAAGATAGATAGAAAAAAAATAGGAATACTTTGCAGGCAAGCCTGGACCAGAGTGGCTTTGGCTGCCTGACTGAGCATTGAACTTTTCCAGCCTGCAAGTTTCTTGTTGAGACGATCTAGAACAGGGTTCCACATAGCCGAGACCGATTTGCCATGGAAAAGCGGTAATCCGAGATAAGTAGTTGGAAGGTTCCCAATGATACACCCAAGGATCTCAGCAATCCTGTTTTGCCTGTGGATGGGAGTATTGAGGAAGTATAGCTTGCTTTTGCGGTAATTGACTTTCTGGCCCGCCGCCTCTTCATAAGAGTCAAGGATGTTCTTAATGATTTTTGCTTCGGGGACAGAAGCCAGAGAGGAAAGAATAGTATCATCTACAAACTGCTGATGGGAAATGGCCTTGGTAGTTGAGGCAGGTTTGATCCCAGAGACAAGTCCACTGTTGCAAGCAGCAGTAAGGGTTCTTTCGAGAGTTTCAGCCAAAATGATGAAGAGGAAGGGTGACAGGGGGTCCCCTTGACGAATGCCTTTAAAACTTGGAAAAAAGCCGACAGGTGAACCATTGATAAGAACAGAGAACCAAGCAGTAGAAATACATTCTCGAACCATCTTAACCCATTCTTTGTGAAATCCAAACTTCTCAAGGACCTCAAACAGGAATTTCCATGAAACCCGATCAAAGGCCTTGTTCATGTCAAGCTTAAGGAACATACTGGGTTTTTTGTTTTTATAAGCCGAATGAGCCAACTCATGGACTGTTATCACTCCATCAGCAATGAATCTGCCTTTGACCGAGCTGCCTTGGCACTGGTCAATGATGGATGGAAGGATGTCTTTCAGCCTGTTTGCCATGACTTTGGTGATAAGTTTGTAGATGACACTACAGAGACTTATAGGTCTGAAGTCGGAGAGGGAAGCACGCTCATTAGACTTGGGAATTAAAACAATGAAGGTGGAATTGGCTTCTCTCGGCATCTTTTTGGCTCTCTGGAAGAATTTAACCGCAGCAACCACATCAGGGCCCACGACATCCCAAAAGTGTTGAAAAAACCGGGGTGGAAAGCCATCAGGACCAGGGAGCCTTGTCAGGTTCCATTACAAACAGAGCATCTTTGATCTCCTCTTCGAGTGTAGGATTGGAGCGGTTTCTCATTATCATCGTTAGACACCAACATTGGAATGTTCTGAAGGAGAGAACTTGTTGTGCGGGGGTGGCGATCCAACACTTGGACCTAAGATTTCCTGGAAGTGGTGCACGGCTTCTGTGTCTGATGGCATGGATATCAGAGACAATGGTACCATCAGCCTTGGTCAACTCTGAGATTTTATTAGAACCTCTGTGGCGCAAGGTGGAAGCATGGAAAAACTTCGTGTTGGTGTCTCCTTCTTTGAGCCAGAGGCTTCTGGATTTTTGTCTCCAGTAGGACTCTTCTTTAGCCAAAACATTGTGAAGGTTTGAAAGGAGGCATTTTTCTTCCATGAAAGTTTCAACCCTCTGATCCCCTTCCTGAATCAGATTTTCCACCCTTTTGAGCTCATCCAGTAGAAGTTTTTTTTCACTAAAAAGGTTGCCGAAAACCTCCCTGTTCCAGCATTTTAGCTTGAGTTTGACTGCTTTAAGTTTGAGGAACAGATTCAAGAGGGGGTTTGGACAAAGGTTTTGCTGCCACCATTGTCGAATACACCGACCTAAATCTGGATGAGTGAGCCACATATTTTCAAACCTGAAAGGGGTTTTAAAGGTTTTCTAGGGTCGGGAACAATCCATAATAATAGGGTTGTGATCAGATCCAATTTTTGGGTGGCTATGCAGCCTGGCATCACCAAAAATAGGAATGAGTTCTTTGGACAAGAGAAATCTGTCAAGCCAAATTTGGATGTGATGAATGCCCGCCCGTCTGTTGCTCCATGTATAGTTGGATCCTTGGAGCGGTAAGTCCATAAGCTCATTGAGGTTGACAAAATCGTTGAAATCTTCAATGCAGTGGCTGGTGATCGGATTGCCTCCTTGCTTATCAAACAGGTGAAGGGGAGAATTGAAGTCGCCATAGAGCATCCAAGGAAAGTCAGGAAAGTTGTTGCGCATTGCGGTAATGTTATCCCACAACAATCTTCTGTTGACAGGACTGTTAGGTCCATAGACATTGGTGGCAATCCATTGAAGGTTGGTGACTTTGTTAGTGAACAAAATGTTGATGGTTATGTCAGAGACTGAAAGGACTCTCCCCTCAATAGTTGTCGGATCCCACAAACAAAGGAGACCCCCGGAGGCCCCAGAGGAGGGGCAAGAGACAAAATTGCTATTTTCCCAGATAAGTTTGCAAACTTGATTGCTGTTGTTCTCATCCAGTTTTGATTCTTGAAGAAACATGATATTTGGTTTTAGGTTTTTTCTCACCGACTTGACAGTCCTCTGTTTGGCAGATCCGTTGAGGCCTCTGACATTCCAGGAGACAAACTTCATCGATTTGACTTGGGATTTGCTTTGCGACCTCTGCCTCTCCCTTGAGACAGAGTAAGTTTAGGTCTAACCTCATCCAAATCTTGATGAATGGGTTGTTCGAAAGTAGGACCCAAGGAGGAAGGCACAGAACCATCAGCCGCTTCAAGCTCAGCTGCTTTGGCCAGCTTTTCTGCATTGGACGGTCTTCCCCTTCTCTGTTCTTTGTTGACATCAGCTTTGGGGGCAAAAATGGGAGATTTCAGAGGGCTGGAAGATTGAAGAATAACGGTGGTGTTGGTCCCAAGAACAGGCCTATGGGGGGATGGAGAGCGGGGAGACTGGTGCAGTGCAACAGGCTCAGGGGAGAGGGTAAGAGGACGGTTTTGAGTCGGGGGAAGGGGTGGGAAGGGAAGAGGAAGGTGAGAGGGACCAGAATATGAGGGTGAGTGCGGGGAGGTCATTGTAGCCTTACCCTTGGACAAGGGAGACTGAAACGCAGTGGGTGTGGATGAGATGATTGGATCTATGGGAGGGTCATTGGAGATGTCCTCATTAGTTGGAAGATTATCTAAAGGAGCAAAATGATTGGTACGAGAAGGCAGAGCACTTACGTTGTTGGGAGTGAGATGATTTAGGGGGCCTACAGAACGGCCTCGGCCCCTGCCAGGAGCCTTTTTCTGAACATTGGGAATCTGGGAATCCTTCTTCCTGCCAGAATCACTGGGAATATCTTTTTTTCGGGAAGGGCATTGAGAAGCCAAGTGACCCTGGGAGTTGCACTCCAAACAAAAAGTAGGCTTGTTCTCATACTCGATTCCTTGACGCCTTCTGAAGCTTTCGACGTTGATGCCGATGCAGGTAGGCAGAACTGAATCCAGATTAGCCATGACACAGACACGGGCATAGGTCATTCTGGTTCTTGCTCTGGTGGCAGGGTCGATGGCAACTAAATCTCCAATCGGTTGGGTGATGCCTTTGAGAGCATCATTATAGAAAAACTGAGGGGGAAGCCCATGGAGTTTGATCCAAATCGGGGCGATGTTGATAGACTGAGTTTCAGGGTCGAAATCTTCCCCCCATCTCCGCAGAAACAAGCATCGACGACCAAAAAACCAAGGTCCACCAGTGAGAATGCGTTGGGTGTCGAGGGCATTGTTTAGCCTTACCATAAAGAACCCCCTAGGAAAGGCCACAAGCTCCATGCTTCCAGACAGCCGCCATTTGGAAAGGGCCCATTCGCGGATAGTTTCCATATCGGGTCGGGCACCAACAAATTTCCCAACCAGAGAGAGGGACTCTTGAAAGATTAGTGGCTCCATAGCCTCGCTAGGAAACGAAACTTCAGTGCCCGAAATAGAGAAAGGCAAAGGAGTTTGAAAAGAGAAAGCTCCAGTCGAGGACCTGACTTTATCCGCAAAGGACAAAGACCACGGTCGCGTTTTGGAGGGAGAGGAGGTTGAAACCCTACCGTTACCAGACGTCGTTTTCTCCACACCGTTAGGGTCTTCACCGTGACAAAAGCTGAGTGGGCCTGCAGTAGGCCCAACACCAGCTACAGGGCCCGAGGACAAAGTTGCCAGACCAGCAAACCCCGTCGACCCACCATTCCCGTCATCTCCATCGCCATCGTCCACAGACGCACCCGCTCCCGCTTCCACTCGTGACATTTCAAATTTTTAGGTCAAGTCAATTTTTAATGTCTATATTTTTTCCCCTTTTTGATGTATTTATGGTGCAATAAATATTTCAAATAAAGTTGTAGATATCTTCAATCTTGAAAAGGTAGGTACTAAAAGGGATAGGAAGTTTAGGTAGAGGTATGGTGCTAAAATGATGTAATTTTAAACACTAAATATTTTGCATGCTTTATGGGGCAATGATGACATCAATGCCCCAAGGCTAGTGTACCCCCTCAAGTTTTAGAAGGAAAAAATCCTAAGGAAACTCAAAATTGTAGAAGGGATGGGATGAAGGGAAAAGAGGGAAAGAAAGAAAAATATGAGAGAGAAGGGAGGGTAAATTGGAGGGGAGGGTGAAAAAGAAAATTATTTTCACCATGTGAAAGAGGAGAAAGAGAGCTCTAGGGATAAAATGGTACAACCAGTGCACTAATCAATGATTGTGAGGGAAAATGCTAGCACAATGGTAGATCAAGCTTGGGTAAGCATCAAAACCTTCCTCATGGGGTAGAATTTTAGGGATAGCATTATATTAGATTTGGATTTTTTTTTTAATATTTTTAAGATTTTTGAGGAAATCATTTCTAGGATCAACATGAATTCATGGGTCCCTCCATGAATTTAGCAAGAGCATGAAATTATGGATAGGAGTCTATGAAATCATGGTTGACTATGACTAATGAATTCGCAATCCATAAAGACTAGCCGTAAATTCATAAATTCACACCCTAGAAAAGTAGGACATGAAATTGTGAAAGAAGAAGAGAAAGGAAGAAGAGAAGAAAATAAGAAAGCAGAGATAGAAATAAGATGGAGAAAATAGGAATAGAAATAAAATGAAATAGACATTGAAAAAGCATAAATTGATTTTAGAATTGATTTGATTTTTGAATATATGGGTACTGATGAAAAAAATAAATTGGTTTTATAGCTAGATGTTATAGAGAGTAGAGAATGGATACCAAGGACACTAGACCTATCCCTAAGGAAGTTGATAGTAGTGGATAGGTATGTCCTAGAGAGGTTGGGGCTTCTAAATGTGGCAAAGATTCCCCAAGTGGAGTGTGATAGGGCACTCCTAACAACATTTATGGAGAGGTGATACCTAGAGTCTTTGACCTTTTGGTTACTAATAGGGGAGGTGACCATCACACTATAGGAAGTGTGGAAGATACCGAGGGTTCCCATCATAGGGAGGGCAATGTACAGGTCTTAGATGCCCCATGCAAGACTATATATATTATCAGGGGATCCCACTCATGAGATCCAATAGAGCAAGGTACACATCGATGAGATACCCAAGTACTATGGGATTGATGCTCTGACTCATATACTCTATGGGGTGGTGGTAGGACTGCTTTTGTGTCACACAAGCATGAGGTGCATGCCATGGGATTTGGAAAGAGTGGTGGCAAACATGCGAGACCAATAGGTGTGTTCGCATGGGGACCATATGTACTAGTTTAACTATAGAGGATATTATTGATGGTTTTTTAAGCTTTAATACTACTATAAATAGCATAGGTTAAATATCATAGGATCGAATATAATATAGCCAACAGGTGTGGTTCGCATGGGCACCATATGTACTAGTTTAACAGTATAGGATATTTTTTATGGCTTTTTAAGCTTTAATACTACTAAAAATATCACAGGTTATATATAATAGGATTGAATATAATATAGCCACAATTCAATAAGGTCAAAATAATAATATGAGTAGAGTAATATGATAAAATTAATATGTATATCTGAGCAAGATGAGGAGTGTGAGCGAGATTTTGATTTCTCAAGCTAGTAGGAACTAGGGTTTCAACAGACAATGAGTTGAAACCTGATCGATTAAGCTAGGGAACAATATCGAGGATGGAATGGATGGTAAGGGAAGTGGATCTAGTATTTCAAATGATGAATGTGATAATATTTTGATGAAGCAACCCTCGGATAAACATCATGATAAAATGGGGAATGAGTGGTAAGTTTACCCTAATGGCGTAGCATCCGGGACTATTTCCTTTGCAAAAATAGTCAAAGGAGGCCCTAAACCCCTTCTAATTCCCAAGCATACTTTTATCCCTCGTGGATTTGATCTGATTATTCTGGAGGAGATTATGGCTAACAACATATCCATAAAATCTTTCTCCCTGGTGGAAAAATTTATCAAAGGGAGAGCCGATATAGAAGCTATTCGATGTTGGAAAGCCGCTAAATATAAAACATGAGGATGTTTAGAAATCATTGCCATGTCTAAAGTTTTCTTTCTAATTCATCTTAAAAATCAAGAGGATGTAGATCGTATCTTTTTTAGTGGTCCTTGGTTCTTTGGGAAGAGAAGCCTCTTCCTTAGCAAATGGGGAGAAGATTTCGATCCGAAAACCCAAAACATAAACTTCACTCCAATTTAAATCAGAATCTTCAACTTGTCACTCATGTTTTGGCATGAGGATTTTTTCCATGGGATTGCCATAACCATTGGAGAACTGGTCACCATAGATCCGGCGATGAAATCTAGATCAAGATTTATGCAGGCTCATAAATGTGTTAACACAAACCTAGAATCTCAACTTCTAACTCATGTAAATTTAATCTATGGATTTTATCGCAAAATTCAAGTTGTGGAATATGAGAACAAGCCTACTTTTTGTTCTGAGTGTAACATCTAGGGTCACCTTTGAAATCAATGCCTGAAGCTGTGCCCTAGCCAGAATACCCTAAAAGGGTAAGATTGCATGAACAATGACTTCTAGCAGCATTCTTGCTTTTTCGCATCCAAGAACCAAGACAACCAAATTTCCAAGGGCGGGTAGTGCCATAAATCCAAGGAAAAGCAACCGACTAGCATAAATAAAAAGATAAATTCTTATTATGGTTTGGCTAATCGTTTTAGTGTTTTAAATGAATCAAATATTATTTTTGATGGCAATCAAGATGAATGCCCTAGCCTGGATATTTTTGATCCAAATTCCATTGCCCCTATCAATGACACTTCTTTCCATCCAAAAAATCCCTCTACCAATGATGCAATTGAATCCCTCCACCCTCTCAATCCCCTACCTCCACCTCCACTTTCTTCTTCTCCTCCGCCATCCAATCCTCTTTCACCCTCTAGGTCGAGACCTTCTCAACCTCCTCCCATCCTTGGATCTGATGAGGTTGTTAATCTAGAAGGGGGGTTTGAGATCCTTGGAGCTTGAAGTCCTAAGCATACTAGAAGTTATAAGAAATCTAAGATAGGTTTTTATAGTGACAAAAAAATAGGAATACCCTCTACATTTGAACAAATAAAAAGAGATATAGAAGAAGAGATAGATAATGACATTCAACGAACCCTATTTCTAGATATCATGGCATCCAATGGAGATGAACCGAATAGAACCAAACCTCCTCTATAGAAAACCAAAGGAGTGATAAAACTTGGTAAATATTCTAAATGGAAGTCCTCTCTTAGAATACAAAATGGCTTAATGGTATAGTAAAATAAATAATTGTTATCTCATTAAGAAAGGAGTTTAGAATGACTATTTTCATTATGCAAGAATCAAAATTGGGCACATAATATTCTCCCCAAATTGCTAAAACTATTTGGAAATAGTGTGAATTTTCTTTCAGCCCTTCATTTGGATCATCTGGTGGCCTCCTATGTCTATGGGATCCTACCAAAGTGGAGGGAAGAGTGATTTCTAGTCAAGGTCATATTTCCAATATTTTGTTCCATGATCTGATTTCTAAATAGTCCTGGGTCTTGACAAATATTTATGCCCCAAATAGTCCTGAAGATAGGCTAATTTTATGGAATACCCTCATCCAAATGAGTACAACCTTTTCTAATATTCCATGGATTCTCATAGGATATTTTAATGCTCCTCTCTACCCCTCAGAGAAGAGAGGAGTAAATGATATCAATCCTAGATCCACTGAAGACTTTTACAATTTTGTGAACACTAATGATCTGATGGATGTACAGTTGAAAGGGTATCAGTTTACATGGAGTAATAGAAGAGTTGGAGTGCATCTTATTTTGGAGATACTTGACATATTTTTCCTATCCCAAGGTGCTCTACAGATGTTTGGTGATGCCACTCTCCAATATCTTCCAAAAATTGGTTCTGATCATAGTCCTTTGATTTTTAAATCAGCCAATAGACCTTCCTTCAAAATTCCCTTCAGGTTTGAAGCAATGTGGACTTAACACCCAGATTTAAGGGTGCATTTTGGTGAATGGTGGAAAGAAACTTTTCCTAGATCTCATATTAGGAAATTTTCTCAAAAATTATGCTCTATCAAAAACAAGCTAAAAATATGGAACAGGGAGGTTTTTGGAAATATCTTTGAAAATAAACAAAATATAAGGGATAAATTGCAGATAATTGAAAATCAATTTTAGCAAGGATAGGAGGGTCCTCATTCGAGACAAGAGGAAAATTTACTTCTTTCAAAATACCATAACATTCTAAAGAAAGAGGAGATTTTTTGGCATCAGAAATCTAGGCACTTATAGCTAAAAGATGGGGATTTGAACACTAAATTATTTCACATTTCAACCCTCAAGAATAGAGGAGCAAATGGGATCAAGGGTCTGGTAAAGAATGATGGGTCTTACACCGCTGACATATACAAAATCAGGGATGAGGTTGTTCATCATTTTTGAGTCTTTATTGGTATCCCAGCCTATCCAATCCTCCCAAGCAATGGATTCCCTCCTTAGGAAAATCCCAAGAATTGTTACTAGTAAAATGAATGTCAATATCCTAAAACCCTAGTGATGAGGAAATCCATAAAGCTCTTTTTTCCATGCAACCAGACAAAGCTAGTAGGCCTGATGGGTTTTCCCCTCATTTTTTCTAAACTTTTTGGGAAATCATAGGTCCTGACCTTTGTCTGGCCATTAAAGAGATACATAATTCCATATTTATCCCTAGAGATGTAAATTCTACTTTCCTATCCCTTATCCCTAAAATTTCTACTGCTAGGAGTTTATATTATTACCGTCCTATAAGCCTTTGCAATGTGGTCTACAAGATTCTTACCAAAGCTATGGCCACTAGACTTAAATATTTCCTTCCAGACATCATAGACCCATGTCAAGGCAGCTCTTTTAAAGGTTGAAATAGTGTTGATGGTGTGATAACTATTCATGAGCTAATCCACTCTACCCATAAATCTAAAAAAAGTGCTTTTTTATTTAAGCTGGATATGAACAAAGTCTTTGATAGGGTCAATAGAGATTTTCTAGCTAAATTCCTTCTAAAGTTTGGCTTTCATAGTGATTGGACCCATCTTATTATGTATTGGATTTCATCTTCTTGGTTTTATGTCCTGGTGAATGGCTCCATAGCTAGGTACTTCCCAAGTACTAGAGGATTAAGATAAGGGGACCCCTTGTCCCCCATCTTATTCATCATTCTAGTTGAATCTCTTGGCAAAACTATAAAGTCAGCCTATTCTCTAGGGTTGTACTACTTTTTAGGCTGATGATCCATTGCTTGAGGATTTAAGGGCCTATGGAAATCCTCATTTTTTCATTCCACTCTTCAAGCCCTCAAGAGATTGGTTTTTTTGAGTTTGTGTAATCCTTTGCAATCCCTGGTTGACTCCCATCCTTGTTTTGGTAGGTTTTTTATTTTTTTCTGATCCTTTGCTCCACCCGTTAGTTCTGGGTGGTTTTTCTACTTTTGGCTGGTTTTTCCCTGTGTGGGAAGTTGGTTTTCAATTATTTTTGGTTTCCCATGGGTGGTTTCTGGTTTTCCCACCTTTGGAATGTTTCAAATTTTAAATTTTGGCTCTTGTTTCTTTTTCCCTCTTGTGGGAAGTTTCAAATTGTATTTTAGCAGGTTGGGTGGTTTGGCACTTTCTCCCATCCTTGGGGTGTTTTAAATTTCAAATCTGGTGCCTTTAGTTTCATTTTTTTTTCTTCTGGTAGGTTGTTCCTTTCCTGCATGTTTTTCCTCCATGCCTGTCTCGATCACCTTCTTGATCCTGTTTCCTTAGCATTGTCCTAATTTTTATCCTCTGGTGCTTTCTTGAATTAGTTCCTTTTGGATTTTATCAAGCCTATCATGTTGTCCTTCTTTGGACATTTTCATCTTGATATAATCAGGTTTTGGGATCCTTGATAAAAACCCACTTTTAATTTAATCGACAAAAAAAAATTGGCATAAAAGATGCTTCCAACCTAAGACCTACCACCCACCAATAATTTATTGATGACACTTTGCTGGCTACCATAGCTTTTGTCCTAGAAGCCCGTACTATCAAGACTATTCTTAACCTCTTTGAAGATTCAATTGGGCAAAAAATAAATTATTCTAAGAGTAAAATCTTTTTTCTTAATACTTTTGTCTCGTGGTAAACTTCTATTGTTAATATCCTGGAATATTTCATTGGTAATATGCCCACTGCCTATCTTGGGTTGCCCATGTTTGTGGGTCATCCAAAAGATGCAATGTGGAATAATTTCATTGAGTGGATTCACAAGAAATTAGTAGGCTAGAAAGGTGTTTTTCTTTCTTTGGCAAGAAAAGCCATGATGGTCATGTTAGTTCTTCAGAGCATTCCTATTTATTTTTTGTCTATTTTCAAAGTGTTTGCGGTAGTTGGATTTAAAATACAAAAAATTCAAAAGCACTTCCTATGGACAGGAACTGATAATCAAAAAAAGTTTCACTTGGTTTCTTGGGATATTGTTTTCTCTTCAAAAGATAAAGGGGGCTTTGGTTTTCAGAGAATTCACAAGATGAATCATGCCCTTTTGGCAAAACATGCATGGAAGATCTTTACCCATGAGAACTTAGAATGGATATCTATCATAAGGGAGAAATATCTACAACACCATTCCTTTATGGATGAGGAAGCTCCTCAAGCTGGAACCTATTTCTGGAAGTCTATCCTCCAGATAAGACTGTTGCTCAGTAGAGGTGTAAGATGGTAGCTTGGTGACGGGAAGACAATCAATTTTTGGCATGATCCTTGGGTCAAGGATGAGGATCTTATAAATGATCAAAACATTGCTATCCTAAAATTCTTAATAGATGCAAATATGGGACTAAAATTTTTTGACTTCATCATCCAAACCCAAGGGCATCCCATGTGGAAACAGCTAAGTTTCAATTCATATGATAAATTAATTTCCCAAGATGTTAAGGCCATGCAGTACATTCTTAGATCAAGTTTTATCCTAGCTTCTCAGGAAAAATATAGGTCTTTCTATAAATGCAGTAAGGATGGTAACTTCTCAATCAAAACGGACCATGGGTTATATGACAATTATGATTCTCAAGATGAGCAAGTGATATCTTTGATCTTCAAATGCATTTGGCTCAAAAACATTATCCCCAAATTTGCTCACTTCTCTTGGTTGGTTGTTAAGAACAGAATTTTAACTACTAACAATTTTATTAAGCATGGAGTCATGTTACCCAATAGATGTTATTTGTGCTACCAAGCTTGGGAATCAGTGCAGCATATTATGGTTGACTGTCAATTTGCCTATGATGTTTTTACAGTGCTTTTAAGTATATTCAAAGTTCAATGGGCATGGCCCGATACTATTCCTAATATTTTTACCTAGTGGCCTCCTGTGTTTCGCCACACTAGATTAAATTTTATATGGAAAGCTTCCCTCCATCATACCTTATGGTACATTTGGTTAGAGCGAAATAACATAGTCTTCAATAATCAGACCAAGGATCTAGTGATGGTATCCAACAGAGCAGTGAGGTTCACTACCGAGAACACCAACTTAATTCAGTGTGATAAACCCTATGATATAGGGCTATAAATTATTTTGTTTAAATTTCTCAATATTTCCACCAAAATTTCTAAGCAACCAGTTCACATCAATGATAGGATCAATACTAATTGGAAACCTTCACCATTGGGTTGGCTAAAAGAAAATTTCAATGGTTCATATAAAAGCAATCCTGGGTATGTTGGGGTTGGTGTTATAATCTGGGATCACAATGGAAAGATCATCAAGGCCTTCATTGAAATTTTTGGGATTCAATCAAATAATTATGCTGAGGCTCGTGCCCTATGGAGGTATCTTGTTCTGTGCAAATATTTTCCTAACCCAAACATATTTTAAGGTGATTCCCTTGTTATGGTTAATCATGCAAAAGGTTCCTCAAAACCAGGTTGGAATATTCAAAATTTTATTAAGGAAAGTCAAGCCATTCTCAGGCAACTTCCCTTAAGTACAGTTCAACATTTCTTTCGTGAAGCCAACGTAGCTACTGACACTTTGGCTAATTTGGCAGAAAACCAATCTGATTACATTATTTTGGAAGACTGCTTTCTAGAGGATTTAATCAGCATTGTTCAAAAATAAAATGAGCAGGTTTCTTAATAATCATTGAAATACCAGCAAAGGTGTTTTTTCAATGCCATAACGTGTTTTGTCAACACCGGTGTCTTTCCTTTCAAGTGTTTTTTCAACACTATTGTCAGTTCCAACAAATGTGTTCTTTTTAATGCTATAAGGTGTTTCCTAAACACCCTGTTTATTTTTTCTTTGGTGTTTTGTCAACACCATTCCTTGTCCATTTTAGGATCCCACATGTTTCCTTCAAATTGTGGGCTTTTTCAAAATTGTGGTTTTCATCACAAGGCTATTATTTTTACCTCTATGCAAAACCTTCTCCATCTGACAAATTTGTTAATTCATGGAATGATGTAATGGTTCATGTTAGAGGGTTCCAAATTGAGTTTGTGGATGCAGCTAAAATTATTACTAACTGTATTTTTGAAACCTTTCACTCTAGAATCATCAGCCATGTCTCAGAGACGGTTGACCAACTCCTAGCAGCAACCAATATGATCAAAGAAGTTGGGGTCATCTTCTCTCTTAACTTCAAGGAATTGCATGATTTTTCAATGTCGCTCATCGCTCTTCTCGCACATCAGTAGAATAATGCTACTGAATATGGTGATAAAGCCCAGTAGTCCTGGGTTCTATGTTAGTGGGATTTTTGAGTTTAGTTTCTATTACTGAACCTTCCCTTATTTGTCAGGTATATCCTTGGTTTCTTTCTGTTATTGAAAAAGGTTATTAGAATCTTTTGTTTTGTTTTTTTGTGTTCCCATAGAACTAGCACAACTCTTCCCTATGTCTATGGGGGTTGTTCTATTTTATTTCTTCGGTGCTAGATAATAGCCTTATGTAAATAGGGATTGGGACCCTTCAACCCAGTGATATTAATAAATTTCATTATCTACCAAAAAAAAAATAATATGTATATCAAGGATTATGATATAACAAATAATTGTTGGAATATATTACATTATTTGGTTATTTACTGATGTACCATCATGGGTACATATTTAGATTAGGAGTGTATTAAGCATTAAATACTTTATTAAAGCAATGTAATAAATTAACAAGTGTTAGAATGTGCAATTATGTATTTGTGCATATAGTCCACATGTACATGAGTCCTTAGAATAGAATAGTGAGGTATCATAGGAATCTTGAAGCCAAAGAGTTGCATCTCACTATATATAGGTCTTCATAGAATAGAAAAGTGAGAGAATTTTGGAATGAATAGGTAGAGTAGTAGTAGATACAATGTAGACCTATTTTTGCAAAATGGAGAGGTAGTGACCTCCATTGCATAGCATTGTATATTTTTGTGAGATTTCATATATGAGCATTTCTTGAACATTGTATCAAGTTTTCTATCATATTTTCATGCATATTATTTAGTCATTATCATAGTTATAATATTGCCTGTTTATTTATGACATAGAAAGGGAAAAATTTGGAGCAGGTGAGAAGCGATGTTCTAGGGTTTCTGGAGCTAAGGAAAATCCAGGGCATCAGGTGGGTTGCCGTAGTGTTTTTTTGGTTACTGTGGATCTGAAGGCAAGTCTGTTGCCCCAGGAGGGTCCAATGGGGACTCCTCCGGATCCTCTCACAAGGAGAAAGAGCTCTTTTGCAGACTTGCTAAAAGATAATTCTCCATCTTCTAATGACGAAGCTCAGAGAAATGCTCTTCATATGCTCTTCAAGAATGCTGGAAAGAGATCAACAGCCCAACGAGTCAATGGATGCCTTCCGCAGTCCGAATCAAGGCCCAAGATTGTCATCGAGCCAAAGATGGTCGAAGACACAATCTTATATAGAGCCAACCATGATCTGATCTATAAATTCATGGGTATTCGCCCTACCCTGAATTTCTTGCATACCTGGGTCAGGCAAAACTGGGAGCCTCATGGTGAGTACTCCTTATGGTTTATTAGCAATGGGTATTTCATTGTTAGTTTTTCTTCTCTGGCCGATAGAAATAGGGCTTTTGAATCGAAAAAGAGGAACCATGGTCCGGCAGGGTTATTTGTTCAACCCTGGAGAGTGGGTTTCGATCCTCGTATTGAACCCACGGCTGTCCCGGTTTGGATCCGTTTGTATGCTCTTCCAATGGAGTTTTGGGGTGAGCAGGTTCTGGAAATGATCGGTAACTCCCTTGGAAGACATTTGGGTGTCTCCAAAGACACCATAGAAGGAAACACAACTATTTTTGCAAGAATTTGTGTGGAAATGGATATTAGCCAGCCTCTACCGATAGAGGTGGAACTTGAACTGGCAGGACTATCTTGGATTCAACAGCTAGATTATGAGGCTCTGCCCTTCAGATGTAGAGTTTGCCACAAATATGGGCATTTGGCCCGGTTTTGTCCAAATAATTTGAACACAAAAATGGAGGCCCCGCTTGGAATGCCAAATCGTCCCAGGGAGGGTAAGTCAACTCTAACCAAAGAACCAACCAATACTCCTCAGGGTAAAGATGTTCAGAAAGATGGCTTTGAACAGCCCAAAAGAAGGAGAAAGCAAAAGAAAAATGGTAAAGAGCAAACACAACTCAAGCCAGCCAATAGGTATGAAATATTTAAGACACTAGTGGACCAAGAGGATCAAGTTATGGAAGGAGTGGATGCGAATATTGAAGACAATAACATCCACGCTCAAGCTTCTCCTTCATCTCCCACCGTCATAGAACAGGTAATTGAGTACACTGAGTTACCGCAGTCAGAGAATGCAGGGGCATTGATAGTGCACACCCAAGCGCAGCCAATAATCAAGGATGTCAGCATGGGAATAGCAGAAAAGAACAGAGAAAGGCCAACCCTAGGGATAACTCAGGTGGAAAAGAGATAAAAAAATAGCAACTCTCAAGGAGTGGGTAGAAAATCAAATAAGGACCTGCTAGCAGTTCAAGGAGACAAACTGATCACTTGGAGGATCGGTGAGGACAATTGATTCTTACTGCTCTCAAGGTTTTCAATGATTATACAATCATGGAATGTTAGGGGTTTAAACAGTAGAACCCATCAATCTGTTGTTCAAAGACTCTTAGGAAAATGCAAAACAGATTTTTTGCTTATCCAGGAGACAAAAATGTCGTTAGATCTTATGTGTAAAATAGTTAACAGAATCTGGAGGGGCGTTGGTCATATGGATGTGGCTGCCCAAGGTGCCTCAGGGGGGATTGTTACTCTTTGGAACTCTCTGGAATGGACTGCAATAGAACATATAGCTTGGAGGGGTGTTCTCACATCTCATTTTAGGAATAATGTCACAACTGAACATGTTTTAATCACAAATTTTTATGGGGCTCAAAACCTTGATGGCCAGAGGCTCCAATGGAAAGTTGTGCATAACATGAGGACCTCAAGGGAAGATTTAGACTGGATTATTGCTGGGGATTTTAATGCTAAATTATCTTCTAGAGATCAGGAAGGGGGAACCCCAATTTTGGACCCAGGGGATCGACTTCTGATTGCCCAAGTCCAGGCTTTTCACTTAGTGGATATTAAAGGCCATGGAACCAACTTTACTTGGACTAACAAGAGGAGGGAGCCACATAGCAGGAAGGTAAAGCTAGACCATTTTCTGGTTTCAGAGGAGGCATTTGTAAAATGGAATACAAAATTCCAGATTTTGGAGGGTCCAGTTTCAGATCACTTTCCCATTTTGTTGGAGGGAGGGATTATGACAGGGCAACATCACAAACCTTTTAAATTTGAGAATTTTTGGTTACAAAAAGAGGATCTTCGAAAGAAAATTCCACAGTGGTGGGAAGAAGGTCGTCTACCTTTTGGGACAACAATGTTTAGATTCCACAAACAACTTCATTATGTCAAAGCTCAACTGAAACAATGGAGGCAAGCTAACAAGACAGACTTCCAGCTCCAAAGAGCTCCTTTGGTGGCCAGATGGGATGAGGTTCAAAAACACTTTAGGGAAGGAACAATTACGGAGCAGCTCAAATCCAAGGATGATGCCTTGCGTAAAGCGGTTGAGGACATTGATAACCAAGAGGAGACCTACTGGAAACAGAGAGCAAGAACCACTTGGTTATTAGAGGGTGATAGAAATACCAAATTTTTCCATCGGTCAGCCTGTGCTAGGAGACAGATGAATAACATGGAAGCTCTTCAAGATGAGAATGGACACTCCTTTGATACTCTTCCTGGTATGCATTCCCATTCAATGGATTATTTTTCTAAACTTTTTAAGGAAAGTATGGAGCAAGATGTAGAGGCTCAAAACGAAGTTATTGATGTCATACCCTCTGTTATCTCTGAAGAAGAAAATCAGACCCTTCTTAAACCCATTGATAGAGAAGAACTGAAGAATGTGGTCTTTGGAATGAGCACCGGCAAAACTCCAGGACCGAGATGGCTTTCCAATTGAGTTTTTTCAGGCCTTTTGGGATACTTTGGAGGAGGATGTTTTGGCTGTCATAGAGGAGTCCGGAGGTAATAAAAGAATGCTTAAGGCATTAAATCATACCTTCATCACTTTAATTCCAAAAGGGGAGGAGGGGGTTCATATTTCAGATTATAGACCTATTGCCTTATGCAATGTGATTTATAAAATAATCACAAAGGTAATGGCTGAACGGCTAAAACCTCTTTTACATAACATTATCTCCTCTGAGCAAGGGGGTTTTGTAGAGGGTAGGCAGATCTTGGATGGGGTGGTTCTTGCTCGAGAGGCAATCCATACAATGCAAAAATCTGGTAATAAAGGAATGTTCATTAAATTAGATATGTCAAAGGCTTATGATAGGGTGGAGTGGAGTTTCTTGTCAAAGATGATGGCAGCCTTTGGTTTCTCTCGAGATTTGGATAGATTGGGTCATGAGTTGTGTATCTACGCCGTCTTATTCAGGTGTTAATCAAGGGTCTTCCCTCGCAACCTTTTGGAGCCACTCGAGGTCTTCGTCAAGGGGACCCTTGCTCTCCCTATCTTTTCCTCATTTTGGCTGAAGGATTAGGTAGACTTTTCTTGAGGAGAAGACATCAAGGTTTGCTAACAGGGTATCAAGGTGGGTGAGGAATTTTTGACTCACTTACAGTTTGTGGATGATACGAGATTGGTTGGAGTGGCCGGCTTCGGGGAAGCAAGAGTGATCAGAGATACTCTTAATGTCTACCTTAGGGCTTCAAACCAAGTCATCAATGATAAAAAATCCAAAGTGGTCTTTCTCAATCTTGATCAAAGGCTACCAGACAGAGTTCTAGAGATCTTGGGATTCACAAGGACTTCTCTTCCAAGTGGTTTACTTGGGGGTTCCTTTGCATTTCAAAAAACTAAAAATAGATATCTGGAAGGATCTTTTGGATGGTATCAAAGATAGAATGAATCATTGGTCTCACAAATGGTTAAGCTATGGGGGTAGATTAACTTTTTTATAGTCGGTCATTCAGGCCATGCCAATTTATAAATTCTCTATCCTGGCTGCCCCACATACTATATGGAAAGAGCTGGACAATATGGCTAGAATATTTTTATGGGAAGGAGTAAAAGGAGAGAGGAAATGGGCCTTAGTTGGTTGGGATAAAGTAACCCAACCCAAGGAAAAAGGAGGGCTGGGACTGAGAAGATCCAAGCTAAATAATAAAGCTTTGGCTGGAAAGCTATACTGGAGGTGGATTTCCCAACCAACCTCCTTATTCAGTAGAATCCTAACTAGTAAATATTTGGGTCATGTTAACCCCAATGAGGTGGGCCATTTCCCTTTGGATGGTCCTGGATCCCTAGTGTGGCAGGCTCTCAAGATAGGTTCTCAGGTTGTTAAAGATCGATTGTTTTGGAAAGTGGGGAGAGGGGAGAAGGCACGTTTTTGGACAGATTCATGGGATCAATACCCACCCATCATTGTTGAATTTCTTGAATTGCAACCAATAAAAACAGCCATAGAAACCAAGGGATGGGTCCACATTGAAAGTTATTTCATCACTAGTCAGCTGGGGGAGTATAAGTTTAAGCAGTTTAAGAAGTTGGAGGAGTGGCCAATTTCAATCCCTCCGGAGTTGGCACCCATCATGACTAAAATCTTGTCAAAAATATTTCTCACTGGTAGAGACGAGGAGGATGAATTAGCTTGGGGCTATGGGAGCCTTGGTGTCTATACAGTGAAGGACGGATATGAGAAGATCCTCCCAGAGCCTCCCCCCATTCATTCCCGGTTGAGGATTGGAGAAAGATTTGGCACTCCAAGGGCTGGCCGAAAGTAAACTTTTTTGCCTGGCAGTTTATGCACAATGGAATTCTCTCTTTTGACAATCTCAGATGTAGAGGAATCATCGGTCCATCTCAATGTGTATTATGCTACAAGAACGAGGAAACAGCTGATCACCTGATGTTTGAGTGCCCTTTCACGCGTCAGATTTGGAAGCGATGGCTTTCTTGCTATAAAATTCAAGTTAATGGTGACTTGAATCGGACTAATATCTGGAAAATATGGAAGAGTGGTAGATTTAAATCTAAAGCTCTTCGAATTGGTTGGGAGCTTGGATTAAACTTCATTTGGTGGCAAGTGTGGTTGGAGAGAAATGCTAGAATTTTTAGAGAAATTTTTTCCTCGTTAGATGGAGTTTGGCAGGTCATCTGGAGCAAAGTCATAGAAACTGTAGCTGTCTATGCTATAGAGGAAACTCGAGGTTGTTACTGGGCCAATGGAAGAGGGAGTTGAAGAGCAAGAGGGACAGGACAGAGCTAGTTGGAAACCACCACCAGAAGGCTGGATTAAAATTAATACTGATGGAGCTGCAAAGGGCAATCCGGGTAGTGCCGAAATTGGAGTGGTTTGCCGGAATCATGATGGATCAGTGCTCTATTGGGAACTGCAAGGCTTGGGAAGAGCCACAAACAATGAAGCAGAAGCCATAGCTATCAAATCCGCTTCTATTTGGGCGGTGAAACAGGGCCACAGGAGGATCATTCTTGAATCAGATTCTCAAATAATGGTTGGAGCTCTTGATTGCATGAGGAACTTTGCTTTGAAAGCATGGAGGTTGAGGATTCTTGTCACTCAAATTAAGGAATTATGGAAGGAATTAGATGATGTGATTCCAGTTTATGTGAGTCGAGATTTAAACAAAGCGGCCGACTTCCTGGCTAAGATGGGTGCTGAGAAGGAGGCAGGGGTCCAACTTCACAGTGACATGGCTATTGAGGATGAGGTGATTAGGCAGGGTCTTGAAAGGTCCTTGAGCCAATGATCAAAGAAAAAGCAAAGGGAGGAAAGTTGTCACGATATCGCGACATGTCGCGCCGTCGCGGTCGCTGGAGGAAAGTTGTCGCGATATCGCGACATGTTGCGCCGTCGCGGTCGCTGGAGGAAAGTTGTCGCGATATCGTGACATGTTGCGCCATCGCGGTCGCTGGAGGAAAGTTGTCGTGATATCGTGACATGTTGCGCCGTCATGGTCGCTGGAGGAAAGTTGTCACGATATCGTGACATGTTGCACCGTCGCGGTCGCTGGAGGAAAGTTGTCGCGATATCGTGACATGTTGCGCCGTCGCGGTCGCTGGAGGAAAGTTGTCATGATATCGTGACATGTTGCGCCGTCGCGGTCGTTGGAGGAAAGTTGTCATGATATCGCGACATGTTGCACCATCGTGGTCGCTGGAGGAAAGTTGTCGCGATATCGCGACATGTTGCGCCGTCGCGGTCACTGGAGGAAAGTTGTCGCGATATCGCGACATGTTGCGCCGTCATGGTCGCTGGAGGAAAGTTGTCATGATATCGCGACATGGTGCATCGTCGCGGTCGCTGGAGGAAAGTTGTCACGATTTCGTGACATGGTGCGTCATCGCGGTCGTTGGAGGAAAGTTGTCATGATTTCGCGACATGGTGCGCCGTCGCGGTCGCTGGAGGAAAGTTGTCATGATTTCGTGACATGTCGCTCCGTCGTGGCCAAGGGAGGAAAGTTGTCATGATTTCGTGACATGTCGCTTCGTCGTGGCCAGGGGAGGAAAGTTGTCGCGATATCGTGACATGTTGCATTTTCGTGGCTTAGGGAGAAATGGTGTCGCGATTTCATGACATGCTGCATTTTCGCGGCCAAGGGAGCTAAGGTGTCGCGATTTCGTGACATGTTGCTTTTTCGTGGCCAAAGGAGAAAAGGTGTCGTGATTTCATGACATGTTGCTTTTTTGTGGCCAAGAGAGAAAAGGTGTCGCGATTTCGTGACATGTTGCTTTTTTGCGGCCAAGAGAGAAAAGGTGTCGCGATTTCGTGACATGTTGCATTTTCGCTGCCAAAGGAGAAAAGGTGTCGCGATATCGCGACATGTTGCCTTTTCACGGCCAAAGGAGAAAAGGTGTCACGATTTCGTGACATGTTGCACTTTCGTGCCCAAAGGAGAAAAGTGTCGCGATTTCGCGACTTGTTGAGTTTTCGCGGCCAAAGGAGGAAAATGTCGCGATATCGCGACATGTTGCTTTTTCGCGGCCAAAGGGGAAAGGTGTCGCGATTTCGTGACATGTTGCTTGTTCGCGGCCTAAGGAGAAGATTTGTGTCACGATTTCGTGACAAGCTGCTTCTTCTATTGTAAGATTGTGTTCTCTCTGAGTTCGGATGGGAAGAGTCTCTTCCCTTTTTGTAATTGATCTTTGTTTTAATACAAGTTTTTTCAAAATTTTCAAAAAAAATATTGCATGTTTATTTTCATACTTGTGGTTGCATTTCCTTTAAGTTTAAAGCTTCAAAAGCTAATAGTGGTATCAGAGCACACGATAGATCAATAGGAAATAGAGAGAGCCACAAGAGATATTGAGAGGAGATTGTAAATCTCATTTTTCAAATTTTTGAAATTTACTATTGGCTAGAGTTTTTCCACAGAGTTGCAGAAAAACTTGTGAAGACTAGAACTCAACATTGAATCCACTAGATTGGCAATCCAACTAGTGAAGATTATTTTTTATAGATTTACAAAAATTTATATTTCTAATATTTTGTTGCAAAAAATTAACTCCTAGAAGTTGAGAAACTTTCTACAACAGATAGAGAAGAATTTCACCTTCGTTGCCTAAAATTCTATGTGCTTTCCTCGTAGGGATTAGTTCTTTATTGCAAAAAGTAGAGATTGAAGATTTGGAGGCCTAAGGAGAAAGGTCCCATTGAAATATTTATGGATTGAAGACCCCATTGAAGGAAGAAGAGACTCAAGGAGAAGAGTCCTAGTGAAGATTGGAGATTGGTGATCTCCATTGAAGATTGAAAACTTCACATTGAGGAAGAGGTCCATAGAAGGCCCTATTGAAGAACTTCCATAGTGGAAGATTGAGGATTGAGAAGGACTAACAAAAGTCCTATTGCAATATTTTAGTAGCAGTGGATTTAGGATATCCAAGGAGAAGATCTCATTGCAAAACTTCCATAGTTGAAGATTGAAGAGATCAAGGAAGGTCTCATTGAAGTTTTAGAAGCTGCAAGATTGAAGACCTTGGAGAGGTCTCAAGGAGAAACAAGGAGAAGGCTTGGTGAGCCTCATTGGAAGATTTCCTAGAAGAACTCATTGGAGAAATTTACTACCAAGGAGAAGCTCCTGATAGTAAAAGAGTTGGGACAATTGTCGCCATCCAACAACAAGCCCAAAAGAGAAATATTTGGCAAGAAGTTTGTCAAATTTTGGAGTAGTTTGAAGATCTCAAGACTTTCAGATTCTTGAGAATAAGGCCAAGATTGAAGATAGATTTCATCAAGGAGAAAGGAGTAAGAAACTACCAAACCTGAGAGGTTTGAAGATTTCCTTTGGAGGATTAGAAGGCTTACTTGGAAAAGAAGATTTGTTGATTTCTACAGCAGATTATTGAAGAGTTCTTGAGTGAATATATTAGCTACGATTTGGAGGAGTGTCCAACCAATTGTTTGAGATTCAAGGACAGTATCTTAGTGAAGGTTTTGACTACTTTACAATATGAAATTTTTCATATTTGAGGATAGAAAAAAGGCATCAATTTGGGCATCATTAGTAGCTACTAAATTTCAGATTTTAGAAGTGCATTCTGAAGAGAAATTGGAGCCACCAAATCACAGTATTGGGCAACAGATTAGTGGAGTGTTAAAGCTGCAAAAGGTGAGCCAAAGAGCTATTTTTGGATAGCCTAGAAGAGCTGCAATATCATCTACAAAAGGCAGCAATTTAGGTGACTTAAATCACCATCATCATCATCATCTATAGAGGAGAAAAGGTATGCAACAAAGGTGCAAAAGGTTCATTAGTTGAAATTTTATATTTAGTTTTTTATCAAGTTTATTGAGCACTAGTTTCAAGGTTTAAAGGTTGCATAAATAGTGTTCATTCAAGTCTTCAAGGTAGTGCAAAAGTTATTGTCTACAAGTTTCAAACCTACACAAGAAAAAATATAGAAGTTAGATATATTTCGAGAGAAAGAAACATATCAACATTCTATTGACTATTTCTAAGCAAAAGAAGACTTTACAGATTTGCATATACTATAGTGCAAAAATAATATTGAAAAGCTTGGATTATCAAGTGTGAAAGTAACCAAGCAGGAGGAATATTGCCTAAGGTTGAAAGGCAACATTAACTATAGTTTCATCTTAGCATTTCAAGAAGCTAAGAGATACTAGTCTAAAGAGCACAAATGGGTGGACAATGTTTACACCATATATTTCTACGTTTGCATAGCATCCCATTAGAGCCACTCTAAAAGTGAAGTATCTCCAAGGAAAAGGGAGATATCTCAGACATCATCTACCTGCATTTTATTCACTCAAATCAAGAAGAGAAGTCATTAACAAAAAGGTGAAGAAAGTGATTACTTTTTAGACTTCTAATAATATGTATCCATTGAAGGATCATTGAGCAAAAGGTAGGAGAAGCTATTAGCTAAGCTAAGGACATCAAGAAAAATATGTTCTACATCTTGGAAGCCTTTGGTGAAGGCAAAATAAGGTACATTGAAAGGTATCTTACATAGTTGATAGCCTTTGGTGAAGGCAACACAAGGAGCACAACAAAGTCTACCTCCAAGCATCAAACGACACATCACAACTATGAAGGCATCGTAGTATTCTATCCATGAACTTACATTGGAAGAAGCTATATTGGCACCAAGTCTAGCCACCATTTTACCCATGCAATCATGCAACTTGCACCATTGCAAAGGTTCATCTAACTTAGATATCCAGCATGGAAGATATCTCAGATTGCAAGGCAGATGTAGCAATTCAAATAGAAGATACAATGACCATCACACAATGCGAACAACAAGGAAGATTTAGTTTCAAGAAGGTTCAATTTTGGAGGAGAATACTCATCATCTGAAGCCACCTCATAGCCTTGCTCAACACTCATTCGAAGCATTGGAAGAGCAACCACTTCTGCCATAGAAGTGTTGGAGAATAACCATCATTCTCCTATCAAAGAAGCATTGGAAGAGGAACAAGAAGGGCAGAAAACAAGCATTGGAATAGCCTACATCAGTTAGGGTAAAAGAGGTGAACTACTTGCACCACATGGGAGAAGACATTGCATGCATTCACCATGACATCAAGGACAACTCGAGAATCCTTGGACATTATTCACGTAACACTCCTAAAGAAGCATCATTTGTAGGTCAGGGATGTTGAAGGAATCTATAACCTTACCTGATGCCACTTGTCATTCAACGTTAGAAGAAGGGGAGTTAAAGCATTTTTGGAGCATCAAAATAATGTTATCACCACTTGGCATTTCCCATAGCTTACTATGAAATATGCCCTCAAAGAGAAGCACTTGTATAGCATTCAAAAAAAGTAACGTCCATAAGAAACTTGAGGCAAAAATTATTAAGTGCATTTAAGTCTTGAAGCGATGAAGAAATCAAAGGTGAATAATCAAGCAATTCATCAAGTACTTAGGCCAACACAACTTCATCAAAGAGAAACACACATAGCAGAGATTGTAGTTTACCAAGTTATAGTGTAAAAGAACATGTTCACCATTTAAATAGTAGCTTGAAAGTTAAGCAAAGCGATGACAAAGAGATATCAATTATCACCTAAACCAAATTAAAGTAAAGCACATTCATCGAGGAGAGTAGATACTCGTAGGCCAAACATCAACATGAAAGAAGCATGCATAGGTCTGAATTAGACATTGGAGGAAGCACGCATACCGGTGAAGAAGGAAGGAATGACTTTACATTGCATCTTGGAGTTGACAAGAAGTCAACCATCACTAAGTCATAGAAGGTCAAATCAATTTCAGAGAGCTTGCAAGGTTGAAGGAAAGGTAAGATTTATATTGCAAGTTTATAAGGTTGTAAAATCAACTTATACTAGAGATATTAAAAGATAGGAGCAATAAGGTGTTAATCTCTAGATTGTTTATCTTGGAAAACAAGTTGAAATTAGAAGCATTTGAATCATTATTGTTATTGCTTCAAATATATTTGCAAATTTTAAAACCAAGGAGTTATAAGATAAGTTGAATTTAATTTGCAAACATATATTTATTCAAAACTTCTAACTTGGGAGATATAAGGAATCCTACATCAAACTTATATCATAGAAGTTTAGAAATTTATCATAGCATTGATTCAAAGTTAAAGTTTATTGCTTGCATCAAATACTAGTTGGAAAAGTAAAACTTATTAGTCTCATACTTAAAGTAAAGAGACATAGAAAATCCAACTTAAATACCTAAAACATATTGAAGGTTTATCCTTTGAAATTGTATTTATAATATTTCTACAAGAAGAGATAAAATAGTTGATTGAAAAGTGAACTAACAACTATTAAGCACTTTATCAAGCATATATCTTATCACATTACTAGGGAGACAAAAGGAATTCAACTCAAATCTTGAAAGCCAAGCATTCTATCAAGTCCATAGTTCATTTATTTTCAAGGTAGAAAGATCTTTTACAAAATTTGAAAATTGGAAAAGTATTTTCAAGATTGATTCTACAAATTGAAAGATATTAATTAGTCATATTATCAACCACTAGGGAGTCATAAGGTTGGCAACTTCAAAGGTTATAAAACTTGAATCAAAATTATTCTTCAGAGACAAAAGGAATTCTAATCAAAGTTTGGTCATATTGATAAAAGAAATACTACAATTTTTTGAGAGTATGGATAGATTGGAAAAAGGGACATTTCATCACAATACTCACTACAAGAGGACTCAAGATCAAAATCCATCCAATATACCATATCAAAGATGTAAAATCACTTCAAACCCAAACAATTTCACAAGTCAAAATGAAAAGGACATTTGGTATATTGATTTTGGTGCAAGTCATCATATGATAGGAAACTTACAATGGTTTGATTGCCTTGAAGTCACTAACAATTACAGGTTGAAAATTGCAGATGGAAAATTCTATCATATACATGGATATGGATGTGTAACTCCTAGTAAATCATTTCCAAATTTTCTACTACATAATGTAATGTATATTCCTAGATTATCATCTAATCTTATTTCAGTAGCAAAGCTAGTAGAGAGCAAAAGGATAATTGATTTTAGATACTCAAATGGAGTCAATAGGTGTCTCATCATAAATCAAGATGAGATAGAAGCCACTGGATCAATCCACAAAAATATATATGCACTAGATACAATTGGAACCTCACAAGATATTGTTGTATTCCAAAACAATGCTAATATCTTTTCTGAGAAACAGATTGCAGAAAATGAAGAACCAATATATCATAAAGATAAACAAAGAACTAGAAGATTCAAAATTAGGAGGATGAGAGGTCAACAAAACTACGCACTACTTGGCCATCTACAAACTAAAGAAGAAGAATGACCTGATCAAGATAAAGAATATTTGAAATACGAAGATCCATATTGAAGACTAAGTCATCAATACCCAAATAATGTAATATAGGGGGGTGTTAGAATATATTACATTATTTGGTTTATTACTAATGTACCATCATGGGTACATATTTAGATTAGGAGTATATTAGGATTTAAGTACTTTATTAAAGCAATGTAATAAATGCACAAGTGTTAGAATGTGCAATGATGTAAATGTGCATGTAGTCCACATGTACATGAGTCCTTAGAATAGAATAGTGAGGTGTCATAGGAATATTGAAGGCAAAGAGTTGCATCTCATTATAAATAGGCCTTCATAGAATAGAAAAGTGAGAGGATTTTGGAGTGAATAGGTAGAGTAGTAGTAGATACAATGTAGACCTATTTTTGCAAAATGGAGAGGTAGTGACCTCCATTGCATGGCATTGTATATTTTCATGAGCTTTCATATATGAGCATTTCTTGAGCATTATTTCAAGTTTTCTATCATATTTTCATGCATATTATTTAGCCATTATCATAGTTATAACATTGCATGCTTATTTCCATACTTGTGGTTGTATTTCCTTTAAGTTTAAAGCTTCAAAAGCTAACAATAATATTCAGTAATAATCAGCAATATAAATGTAAATAGTCTAAATCATACATGTACAAAGCATGTAGAACAACTTACAATATTAATTGCTCAAAATGTATGTAATCTTTATTACTCCTCTTTCTCTTACAAATATGATACTTGATACTTCTCTTTGTAATGTGATATTGATACTTGATACTTCTCTTTGTAATGTGATATTGATACCTGATACTTCTCTATGGAGTACTATATAGCCATAGTAGAATGACTCTTTGGATACTTGACTATTCCTTTCCATATGCCAAGTCTCATGACTCTTGGCTTATCTACTTGACACTTGCATACTTGATGAACACATGACTCTATATTGTATGCACACCTAGACATGACTCTTGACCTTCACTTTGCACACTCTAACCTAAGACACTTATGCACATATTTTATCTCATACATACAAGACACTTGTACACATAGACTCAAATTACACTTGCACACTAACTCATATGACACTTGTGCATTTCTTACACACATATATAGAAAGTATAATACAACTCATACTTTAAAATATGACTCAACCCTAATATATTATTTACATATGTAACATGAAGGTACCATGGAGGTACATTGGCATGTACCAAATAATATAATATACTCTAACAATTGTACAATATCATGTATAAGAGAGGGTGTGGCTTTACTTGTGTAACCATCCTCTAGGAATGGTGTTAGGAGCACATAGCAGTGCAAAGACAACATGGGCTACCAGGACCACTACCCAACCCAGAGAATCCAATAGCATACAGGTGGACATGACACTATGAGCACATCTAGAAGACATTCATAAGAATTTTGGCACTAGGGTGAAGGGTAGTTGATGAGTCACAAGACCATAAGATGGTCTAGCATCCATGGCATCAACACCCAAGATGGGATAATGATAAATTTGAGCTAGCTCCTATAGATTATATGGGTGATCACATACCAAGATGGGTGGTAGTTGTACCATTTTGATCGGGTATAAAGGTAGTTTAGGATCCAATAACTGATATCAAACTTGGTGGATTACTGGTATAGATAGGTGAGGAGGGACCCAACAAGAGTAGGTGGATAATCTGATGTTTCTAGTTTTGTAGAGGAGGATATTGATGATCTATTATACATTGATTCAATGGTGGATAATGTCAGGGTAGCTAGAGGCTACAAGAGGTGGTACTAAAGCATTATGCCTACAAGGATCTCACTAGTGATGCCTATTCAAAGGTGCCAAGTTATGGATTGAGGAATGCAACTAACACTATGAGAGACTACCCTATGGACTTCAAGAGATGATAAATGGTGGTAGGACAGTCGAGATAATTATAAGTAGAGGTGAGGGTTGAGGTCGTATTATCCATTAGGATGTCTATCATGATCATAGACATAGGCCAAGGAGAGGGGATGATTGGAGTTTCTCACATGGCTACAGGGGTAATAATTAGTACAATAGTAGGTCAGGATGAACCAAGGGAAAATATGAAGGTAATGCAAGTTGATATAGCTTGACTATAGAGGGAGTTAGACTTGTTGCAGGAGGACAGGTCCAATATGCTGATAAGACTATGGGAAGAAACCAATAACATCATCATCGAGCAAGACTAGGTCATTACAAAGTTGGATATCATGAGAGTTGAGATGGAGTGCCTTAGGGGAAAGGTGAGTAGGTTGGGATGAGAGAGGTAACATACTTGCTCAGAGGGGATGGTCATTATCACATAATTCCAATAGGACCAAGTTATTAGGCTGCTATATGAGAGGCTATAGAAAACACGAGAGGACCTTTAGATGTCTATGTTGTGATAGAACTTCTTCTAGACCATGTACCATTAGGTTATCTCAAAATGGTAGAGTGTGGCCCCACCATCCTTGTAGAGATCCCATAGTAGGTTGTAATCATAGATGCAGACTGTCTCATAGTACATGAACATTCCACCATCAAAGACACCACTAACAGGTGGAGCAGGTGAATTTGGTTCACAAACTTAGGGAGGGATGGGATTACATGTCAATTTTGAGTGTGGCATGCTTCCTAGGGGACAGACTAGAGGATGGTTGAGTGTGTTGATTTTCCCTTGTGGCACACTGACTCATCAGGAATGACATGTACTCTCCATTATTTTTGAAATAATAATATCTAGCTTATTTCTTTTATTATTTTGATGATTGACATGGATGCTTGACAAATTATAAATTTATAGTTTAAGTCATGTACGATGAGTAGATAATTAGATTTAGGTAAGGAAAGTGATGGAATAAAAGTGAGGAAAAGAGAGAAGAAATAGATGAAAGAAGGCTACAAATAGATCAAAGAGAGGGAAGAGATGCTTAGATCATGTCACCCGAATCAGCATAGATAGAGAGAGATCAGTATAACCAAAATGATATGGGTCTAAGTAAAATATTGGGGGTCAAGATAGGACCCAATATATATAGTTATACTTAAATTTATTGTTATAGTTATAGTTATAGTTATAGTTATAGTTATAGTTATAGTTATAGTTATAGTTATAGTTATAGTTATATATAAATAGTTGTTGTAAGGCCTATATATATAGCTATGTAAAGTGGCCAATTTAAGCCTAAAAGAGGATCACTAAAAAGGACCAAGGAAGTGTTATATTTTGATGCAGTCTACAATAGGAGATAGCAATCACAAGATGAAAAAATAATATGAAAGAAAGTAAATCCGATAGATGACTTAAATATGCTATAAATAGAAATTATGAAAATGAATACAATGTAGCTATGGAGGAAATGGACACTCCATAAATAATTCTACCATACTACATTGCACCCATCTCCAATATGGGTGGCTATATCTATTATATGCTTTGTTATGCTTTCATATGCTCTATGTTGAATTACAATGAGGCCATTATATAGGAAGATAAGTTCCTTGGCCAATACTCTATCTATCTTTACAAGGGACAACTTGCACATATACAGCTTGCACATTAACACTTGTGCATTTATTACATTGCATGAAGAAACTAGGTAAATTCCCCCTAAAGTAATCTAATGTCCTAAGTATGTACCTTGGAAGATACATTTACATGACCCAAATGATGTAATATAATCTATTTATAGCACCTCCATGTATTACATTATTTTGGTATTGAAGACTTTAGTCTTCAATGTGGATCTTCTTCTTGATCTTGAGATTCATATTCTTCTTTTATGTTTTCTATAACCTGTTCAAGCAAGTAGTTGGTGTCTTCATAACTTGTCATTCTTGCTAAAAGAGCTTTGAATTCATAATCACCTGTGGATCCTTCCAGTTATTCAATTTCTTCTATCCTCTAAGCTAGATGTTCTTTGTTATTTCTTTTGTGATACTCCAATTGGGGATAATTGGTTGGACACTAAAAATATTACTAATGAGGATTTTGATATTGTCATGGCTAAAATTGATTCCCATTTTTCATTTGATTTCCTCGATTCTGATTTTTGGGATTGAATCTCTAATAGCTAGTATTATGGCATTTTTTCTTGCATATCTGAAAATACCTGTTGTACCATGGTTTTTGTTATTTTGATTATGAAACAATATTTCCCTATGGATTATCTTTAGATGATAATACAGTGTTAGTCATTTCATCTTTAATTGTATTTTCCACCTCATATTCCTGTAGAATATTGACTAGGTCATAAAAAGAGGTATCTTTACTTAGGACTTGTAAATATGTTACCAAACGCTTATAGCTTTATGCAAGTGCTCTCATGGTTACTTGAGTGATAATTTCATCCTTAATTTTTTCTCCAGAGGTCAATAATTTCCCTTTAATATTTGTTACCTTCCTTAGGAATAGTTCTATGCTTTTTCCACTATTCATTTTTAATGAGTGAATTTGAGTTTGAAGATGTAGAATAGTTTCCATATTCTTTTCTTCAAATATTTTCTCTAGTCTTGTCCATGCATCTAAATATAATTTTGCTTAACTGGTATAGGGTTTTATCTCATCAATGATAGCAAAGGTTATTATCATTAAATCCTCTGAATCATTTTCCTCAAACTTTATAATTTCAGTATCACCTGTGGTAGGTCTCTGTGTTTTCCCTTTGACAATATCCCAAAGTTTTTCATATACCAAGATTGCTTTCAAATTATACTTCCAGGAGAAATAATTAGGACCCTTGAGTAATTGAGATTCTACTAGGAAGAATTTGTTTGATGCCATTTAAATTCCTTAATATCAATCCTTAGATTTTGTGAACTTTCTTATGTCTCCCTAGGTATATAATATAGTGCTCTTGAAAAAAGTTGTTCAATTTTTGGTTGATTTTGTAATTTTTTGTAAATATCAAAAATCAACTTTTATTATCCCTTATTGCTCTTATTCAACTAAGCACTTTTCAATTTTGAAGAGGTTTTAATGTTGGATTTCTTTTGTCCTTTTTTTGAAGTTTTTGAGACAATAATATTATAAATTTCCAACCTTAGCAAAAAGCCTTAATAACCTCTTTTAATATCCCTTTAGGATTTAATTGTAGTGTATCTAATTTCCAATAAATTAATTTTATGTAGTAACCCTTATAAATCCCAAAAATTTGGAAAAATTAGACCACAATAATATTTGCAAAAATTTTAGAAATAATTTCCATTAGAAATCCTTATTGCTCCTATGTTCACTATTGCAAATATTATATTGATTTGATAAATTATCCCCCTTTAAGATATGGCTTTCAATATGGTTAAATTCCTCTAAGTTTAAACTTATAACTCCCAAGAAATGAAAGCATATTATAGTGGTAATAAACCTTACCTTATATCATTCAATAGTTGGCACTGATTTTTGATGTGTAAGGGCTGCAATATTGACATTGTTTCTTTGGTTGTTCCCTCCTATATTATTTCTTGGAACCTTCATGGGATTTGACGTTCCAAAATATGGCACCTTTAATATATGCCTTTGACCTTCATTGTCCAAAGCATTGAAGGCTCTTTCACCTTGCTTCCACGTTGTCACTCGGCCCTATATGCGTAGATCCCAAACATAAATGCTTATTGAATGACTTGGTCGTTAACTCTTAAAATGGAGGAGAATATTGTGATGAGTGCCAAGTGGCATGTCCATTTTCTTCTTGATAGCTTGAGTAGAAGGTGCTAGAAAACACTTATTTCTCCCTTTAAGTAATGTATGGACGTTATGTTCTTCAATGGAGTGCTTGGCTTCTCTTTGTACAAGTGTTTCTCATATACTCATTGCATCAACTTGTAGCTTGTAACTCCTTTTATAATGAAGATGAGCACTCACGTGAGGAGCATTAGGGTATTGCCTCAAGTGATAAATTCCACTTCCTCCTTGTGCATGGACGTCTTCTATAATGCTTCTTCAACGCATCCTTTGGAGGTTCTTTAAACCCTGTAACATTCACAACTCCTTTTTTAATCAATAGCTCTTGCTTGTGGATTGTTTTCAGCTGAGTTGAGGAGCGATGATTTGGAGGCTTGAGTACCAATTTTTAGCTTTGAATATGTGGAGTTTGAAACACTCCAATAGTTCTTTAATCTTCCTCTTTTCTCACCTGTTATAAATCCTCCTTTGTAGACAACATTGCTCTTGATTATAATGATATTTCTTCCTTTGATTTTTTGTCTTGTCTCTTGCAGGTTCGGCCATCCAAGATGAGGGGAGTATGAGCCCTTAGAGTGGCTCCTTTTGCTGTGCTTGGAAATACACTAGTGTTTGACCTAATTCACTCTAACAGATCTGAATTTTCTCTGAAAGATCTGAGTTATTATAATAGCAACCATCTAGATCAAGTAAGTGTCTAGTTTTGGATTCCTTTCAGTTTTCCATGCTTTAATTTTGTACAATTTTGTTTTAGAAGCATTTTCATAAAGGAAGAGGAAAGAAAATACCAAAAAAATAAAGTTAGTTGCATTAATTTGCATCAATCATATTATTTGGAAAACAAAAAAGAAAAAAAAATACATACATATACATGATAGCATAGAATTTACCTTTTGCTTTCAATACCCTCAAGAATCATTGCATTATAGTTAAATTTACAATCTTTCTAGTTAATTTGTATACTGCTACTTTCATGGAAATTTGAAGTGCATATAGTTAGGTATAGTTGCATTTGGCTAAACCCTAGGTGTGTGTAAATCAAAGAATCCATCAAACACTCACCCTACCTAGCTTTGGAAACCTCCATAAAGTTTTTTTAGTGAACCCCACCTAATTTTTCAAAAAACACTAAGGAGAGCACAACTCAAGTGCTTCTCATATGAGGTTTAGGCACATCATTTTCCCTCCCCATTTCAAGTGTGTATCCATTATCCTTAAGGAAAGGGATGCAAATTTTTTGGGTATACAGTGCTAATTTAGAATTGAATTGTCTAGCATGTTGGTAGATGGATTCATCACTCCTAGTTTTGTCGCCTAGCATTTTATGAAAAGGCCTTGTATAAATGTGAGGTGTCAAAATAAGGGGCTTGATTTCACCTAACAACATGTTGGGTAACTTTTGATATTGTAGATTGATAAGAAGTTTAATGATATTTTGATTTGCATGATATATCAGTAGTTTTCAGCAACCGTGCATGTAAAATTTGCATGTATGTGGTACATGGGACATACACAACCAAAGGTACCACTAATATATGAGGAATATCAGGATGATTATGATAGGAAATAATGAATTGTGGTGTTGATTAATGTGGAAGAGGTTTTTTATCTATTAATTGACATATGAATTTTTGTATGAATGGATAGAGAATATCTACTCATGTTGACATGCATTTTGAAGCCATGCATTCACTATCATGTAGATTGTTAGGATTTATTTTGATTCCATATTTGTATAATAAACTATTCAAGCTAATAATACTATAAAAATTTAGTATATTATGAGGCTTATAAATAATTTTAAGCATATAGGGCATTGGATTTGTAGAATACTATAACTTGAATGATTTATTATGCAGGTGGTAGGAGGTGAGAGCATGATTTTTTGATCATATATTGTTGTAGTAAACCAAGCGGCTAGGAAGACACCATCGATCCAGTGCCTAGTGAGGATTACAAATAATTGTAGGCATTTGATTGATGTAGTTTATTAGTTTGAGTGGTTCATTTAAACAACATATTGTGGGATTTTAATTCATGTTTTATTGTATGTTAATACAATAAAATAGGTGGCTAAGAAGACCCCATAGATCTAGTGCCTAGTAACGCTTACAAATAATTTTAGGCCTACAAGATATTGGATCTATAAAGTTTCCTAGTTTACATGGTTCATTTGAAAAGTATTCAATGAGATTTAAATTTACATATTATTGCATGTTGATGTGATAAAACCAAGTAGAAAGTAAAGATATCATTGATCCAATGCCTGGTAAGGCTTACAAGTAATTGTAGACCTATAAGATATTGGATCAATGACACTTCTCAATATAACTAATTTATTGAAATACAACCTATGAGATCTTGATTTATGCTTGACTGTGAACTTATATGGTAACCCAATCAAGGAAGAGAACCCCATTCGACTAGTATCTAGTGAGACTCACAAATAATTGTGGGTCCATGAGATATTGGTTGAATAAGGTTACCTAATTTGTATGGTTTATTAAATAAGTTGTGTTTGATGAAACTAATGATTAAATATCATGATAGATTTGATAGGCCACATTGAAGTGTTGAAATTATCCTATGTTGCTTGGCATACCTAAAAAGAATTGTAAGATTGCAACACTCTAAGGAGAAGAAGTAGTGCTCCAAAAGGGCCTATTAAATAATTATGAGGATTGATGTGAAAGGCTACTTTTTGAAAATAATTTTGAGAATAATATTGATACAAAGGTTTGAGAATGTGATACTAATGTGTGGGAAATAAGAAATGGATAAGGATGAGTCATCAGGGCTATAGATGATCACATCATACATCATTTAATCTGAGAGGGAGATGAAGAGAGGAAATGTCATATGAGAGAAAGAGGAGATAGAAGTAGTTCATTGTGTCCCAAAGTTGGTACAAAAGAAATGAGAGAGGTAGGGTCATCAAGGCTACAAATGATCGCATCGTACATCACTTAACCCAAGAGAGGAAGAAGAAGATAATAAATATGATAAGTAGAAAATGTAAATTAGAATAAAGTGGAGAGAAAACAAAGGAGTTTTTGGATTGAGATGATCACTCAACATGAGGCTTTCCTATGTGGATGCAATGCAAATGAATTTAGTAAAAAAAGTAGGATGGGTGTTTGCATCATTGCAAAAATCCTCCTCTCTATAATATGATCAAACAAACCAAATAGTCATGCAAAAGGTATGATGTGTATTATTTTGGTGCAATGTTTATGCATTTGTCATATGAGCAAGCAAGTGTTGTATTGTTTTATGTGTAGTACCTTTTGAGGTGCATAATTTTGATTGGTTATTTGTGTTCTTTACCATCTAATGTGGCTAGGTGATATACTCTTGAATTTAAAATTGCAATGATGATGAATATTTCTAACCAATTATGTTTGAATTTTACTTTAAGGTCATATTTGATATTGGTGTTCTTTTGGTTTTGTTTAAGGAATAAGAACCAATTTTAAAGGATCTTAGATGCACTTTCTTGTGATAGGCATGTCGAAGTCTATTGTGATATGTTCTTAGGTGTTCTAAGGAATTAATACACCTTTCTTCTAACAATTCTAATTATTATAGGTAATTTATATGGCATTCATGTCATGTCAAAGAATATTGCAAGAGGACTCTTAGAGAGGGTATTTCTATTTCAAAAGTGAAGACAAATTCTATGCCATAAAATAGACTATAGGGTGTTGCCCCTATAGGGGTTTGTACACTAGTATGATATACCCACAAGGTGGGGTATAGTTGTAAGTGTCAATCTTGGCCATTAGTGTTAATTAACTTGAGAATTTTTATTAATGTATTAAGAATATAAGATGTCTCCAATGATGATATATTTGTAGGAACAAGAATTTTGAGAATTGGATCCTTCAAGGAACATCCATTCTTTAAGGAATCTAAGGATGTCTTGATACCAATATTCTTAGGGTGAAGCAAATTCAATGGTTCAAATGCTTAGGGGTTGTAGAAATGACTTTAGCATGAAAATATCACTTATTGATCTTATGAAAATTGAGGTTTTGTCATATTATAATTATAGATAAATAAGGAATGTTGTTATGGCCATGGAATAGACATGGTGATTTCTCAATCATGGAATGGCTTCTATGTCTATTTTTTTAGAGCTAGAGTATATTACATCATTTGGGTCATGTAAATGTACCACCTTAGGTACATAGTTAGGATAGGATATTACTTTAGGGGGAAGTTATCTAGTTACTTCAAGCAATGTAATAAATTCACAAGTGGAAATGTGCAAGTTGTAATGTGCAAGGTGTCCCCTTGTATAGCTAGGTAGAGTGTTGGCCAAGGAATATATATTCTTATATAAAGAGCCTCATATTAGTAGATTACAATCATCTTCATATTATCATCTTCATATTAAGATATATCAAGTACTCCTGTATGGAGTACAATGTAGCTCTTTAGCTCATATTAATGGAGTGACAATTTCCTCCATATTGTATTGTATTTTGTCACTTATATTTATAGTATATTTCATTCATATTGCTATTCCACTTTATTTCATGTTTCCTATATTTCATTGGGACCTGTGTTATATCTCTCCATTGTATATATTCTCAAAAGCTAATAGTGGTATCAAAGCCACGGTTAATCGAGATAGGAGAACTTACATCCATTATAAGAGAAGTCTAGTAGGTCAAGAGGAATAGGGATAGTTACCATTACTACTATTTGCCTGCATATTTGCAAACCGGATCTACCATTGAGTGCCATTGTATGCAAAAGTTACCATTAGGATTAATTGATAGAAAGAACCATAGTAGTACAGGATTAGGAAAGTGGGGATTGAAATAAATCTCAATTATATAAAACCTGAAATTACATCTAGCTATGATCTTTCCATAAAGTTGCAAAAAAACTCGTGAATAATAGGACTCAACATTCAAGCCACTAGTTTGATAAATCAACTAGTGAATATTATTATCTCTAGGTTTATAAAGTCTTCGATTCCATTATCTAAAAACTTGTTGCAAGAAAAGGAGATTTAGAAAAATGTTGGGAAGCTTCCTACAAAAGAGTTAGGAAAAATATATTCTTAGAATCACTCCAACACTTGCAACAAGGAGAATACTGAATATTTCAAAGACCTCGAGAAAGGTCTCATTACAAGAGCTAAAATCCTACAAATTACAAAAGTAAAGAAAATGCCATAGTAGCCTTATAGCAGACTCAATGAATAAGAGACTCTAGAAGTTGAGTCATAGGAGGAGATAGGATATTCTTGATCTCCATTCAAGATTAACACCTATAGAGTGTAGAAGAAGAATAGGCAAAAGAATCCCAAAATAAGAAAAGGCCAAAGAAGCCTAGAAGAAGAAAAGGCCAAAGAAGCCTAGAAGAATAATAGGCTAGAGAATACTAGAATAAGAATAGGTCAGATAAGCCTATAAGAAGAATAGTACAAAGAAGCCTTGAAGCAAAAAATGCCATAGAAGACTTGATCAAGAAGAAGGCCATAGAAACTTTAATTCTAAAGAAAACTTGAGAGAATAATTCCTGTTTCAGAAGTTAAATCCTTGATTCAGAAGAAAAACTTCATAAATGAGTTTCTAAATAAGACTCCAGAGAAGAGTCCAAGAAATATGAGATTGGTGATCTCCTTTACTATTTAAAATACTTCTATTAGAAGAAGTTGAAGATATTAGGAGAATATCTCATTGAAGAAATCCCATTACTAGAAGAAAGAGGACTAGGAGAGTCCTATTCAAATATTGAAGAAATAGAATCAGAGATCCTTGAAGAAGATCTCATCACCAAAACTTTGAAAAGTAGAAGGTTGAAGAAAATGTCTCAGTTAGAAGACCAAAGAAGTTGCAAGATAGAATACCTTGGATAGGTCTCAAGGAATAAAAATAAGGATTGAAGAGCCTTTATGTAGAGCCTTTGAAAGCATTATCAACATATTTTCTAGGAGAAATCATTGGATAAATCCACTACGAAGAAGAATCCCATGATAGTGAAGGACTTGGGACAATTATTGCCATCTGAAAAATATCCCAAGAGAAGAATAATTTTGCAAGGAGTGCCAAATATGAGAAGAATAATTTGAAAAGGAGTGCCAAATCCCAAAAGAATCTAGTGAAGACCATAAAAAAATTAGAATATTGAGAAGAATATCATGTTTGAAGTTAGAATTTGAGAAGAAGCTTGAAGGAATATTCAGATAGAAGAAGCCTACCAAATCTAGGAAATTTGATATTACCTCTCATAGCAAGAAGGTATAGTTCAGAGAGTTCTTTGAATCTACAATAGAAAGTAGATCATTGAAAGGATTAAGCCACCAAATACAAGGCTCAAGATAGAAATTTCGAGGCTAGATATTGGTGAAGGATAAAATTGTTTGGAACAACCAACAAAGAAGTTGTGTATCCATCCACTATAAATCATCAACTTGGTGATTCAAAACACCAATATCTACATCATCTACAGAATCCATTAAAGGTAAGCAACTAGGTTGCAATTAATTGGACTTCAAATTAGGGTTCATTATCAAATTCCATTAAGCTCCATATTTGGAATAAAAGTTGTAGAAGAATAGATTGCATTATAGTCTTCAAGTGCAAAAAGAAAGAATTCCTTTTAAGTATTATTTGTACAATTAATAGGAGTTGGATATTTTTGAGGAAGAAAATTTTCATCTACCTATTTTCTATCTAGAAAGCAAGAAGACTATATTCTACAATATTTATTGTAGTGAAAATTTACATAATACTTATTAAGGTTTCATTACAGATTATTTTGAAAATTTGCAGAGATTATTAAGTGCATCTAAAATTATTTTGAGAGTTTATTTACTGGAGCAATAAGGTGATATTATTGTTATCATTAAAAAGTGCATTGGCACTATACTAGTTGATTACTCTCAAAAAGGTTAGTTTGTGTTTGTTGATTGTTAATGATAAATAGTACAAAAACCAGCAGATTAATCAAAGTGTCTAGAGACACTATTTTTTGCACATAACCTATAACATTTAGTAGCCAAAAAAAGCCACCAAAATCATATTAGATTCCTCCAATGAGTGGATAAGAAAGCCACCATTAAAATCAGCAATAGAAGCTTCTAATCGTGACTTGGTGAGTCTCAAATTCAAAGCAATAGAAAGGTTATATACAAAGGAAAATTGTAGGAAATAACATCAAGGATATTCTATCTACGTGGTTACAAGCTTGGGTTCATTAGCCAAATATCCAAGAAAAAAGGGGAAATATGTCTAATCAAAAGACAACCTCAAGATCCCCCATTGCATTCAAAGAAAACTGCCATCAAATCAAAAAATTAGATCTGCAAAAGGAGTGCAATAAGAGTATTTTTATATACAAAATATATTACACAATATTGGACTATCCTAATATGTTTTACATAGGGAAAATAGTAAATTTTTAAGTGTCTAAAAGGCACAATATTCTCAAGGTATAACAACCCATGACATTTGAATACTTGCACACTCCAAGTAAGGTAAAAGAGCCCCATAGAAGGATTGAATCCTCTACATATTGGATAGCAAAATATGCAAGCAAAAAAAGCACAATACAAGGCAAAGAGAAGCTTTATATTCAAGGGCAAAAAAGAGAGCATAACAGCTTGAATCAATATCAAAGCTAGATTTACATCCATGGAGCATTCTATACCATTACTAGAGGTTCACTAGAACTCCAGCAAATGTCCACAAAAAGCATTGCTCTTCACTCCAACTGGAACCAACTCATAAGAAAGCACCATTGAAAAAAGGAAGAGCTAAAAATATTACAAGCATTTAAAGGTGCTCCAAAGGTACGTTAAAGAAGTGTTAGAGAAAGAGTCCATGAATAAGGAGGAAGTGACACTTGTCACTTGAAAATAAATCTTAATATTACTTACATGAGCGCCCATATTTCACACTTTCAAGGAAAGGAATTCTACTAGCAAGAAAGGTAGTATTTTAGAGCAAGGGAGACACTTGTCTTCAAAGGAAATAAGTGCTCCTCCAAGGTTGTAATGCCCATATGTTACCTACAGGTGTTTCAAGCATCTTTATTCCCTCCAAGAACTTAAGAAGTAACTACCGTGACACTTGTCACATATCACAAGAACCCTCTTTTATTAAAAATCACCAAAGACCAAGAAAGTCCATATATTCTATATTTCAGTATTTAATCATAGCATAGGTTAAATTACAACATGGAATAAAGGTGAAAGAGCATTAAAATATCTTTTCAAGAAGGTCAAAGAAGTCCAACGTTTAAGCCAAGGCAAAATCAATGTACACCATCCTCCATAAGTTCTCAAGGGAAAGGCATTAAATTGGACTATCATATACATTCAAAATCTATGGTGAATACGTAGAGAATACAACATCAAAGGTAAGCTCTCTAATTAATTAAAGTTTCTTTCATTAATAGGGTTATAAGGTATAATATTAGGTTGAAATACTAAAGAAAATCAGCCATATTTGAAAGCAATATAAAAAGGAGAAACACATATTAAATAGCCTAATATTTGTAATATTTTTTTTGATCTGTTAAATTTAAATTAAAGTGGGTTTTTTTATCAAGGGACCCAAAACCTGATTACAAAAAATCACCAAACTTTTTATCAAAAAACCATAGGAAATGCCACAGGAAATCCCAAGGATGGAGTTAAGGAAAGGCTTAAGGAAATACTTCAGGGCAAGCAACAAGTAAACCTTCAAGATAGGCGTAAGGAAAGCCTTCAAGAAGGAAGTGAGGAAAACACACAGGAAGCGAGAAAGCAAAATTTTTTAAAATCCCATCTACAGAGAAGAGAAAAGGCAAAAAATTTAAATGATCACCTGCCTAGTTACAAATTTGAACAAACCAATAGGCAGGAAGAATAAACAACCCACTCAGGGAAAAATAGAAACCAGGAAAAAACATCAACCCATGTAGGGGAAAACTAGAATTTGATAAAATGCAACATCCCACGTAGGGAGAAACTAGAATCTGGTAAACAGAAACATCCCACATAGGGTAAAACCAAAAGTCAGGTAAAATTAACACCCTCCACCATAGGGTGTAACTAATAAATAACAGATAAGGAAAACCCACTGAAGAAAGTATGGAAAATAAGCAAGGATGCTAGAAAATCAAATGACTAGAAATAAACTGCATCCTATAGAGGACTGGAAAGTGGAACAACAAACTGAGGATCTCCACATGCCACAAAATCATCTTGTAGTGATGCAAGGGAACTATGAGGATGCCACCAGAAGTAGAGGAAGCAACAGACACAGAATAACACACTATCGAAAAGAGATAAGAAAGTTTCCAAGGAACCCAAAAGGAAGGAGCCACAGGGAGAAAAAACTGCAAGTGATAAGCACATACCATTCCAGACCAAAAGGATGCAGCAAGACACCCCATACAACCTTTAGTACCATCAATGAATAGCTTCAAGGAAATAAATGAGGAAGTCTAGTAAGAACCCAGAATTAAGCAACACAGAGGTCCACGATCAAAGCTACAAAAAATATTGAGAGCCCACTGAACCCACACCAATGATCCCAAAGAGAAAAGTCATAAGAGAAAGCATATGGTTGCACCAAACCAAAAATCTACTGTACAAAACTGCTCATGAAGCCACTTTCCCATAACCACAACAAACCACATCTAGAGAACCAATGAAGGCCAACATCAAGAAGAAACCTACAAAAAACTTGGCAAAATTTTGAGAACTCCAAGGGAAAACCCTAAAACAAACTATAAATAATAAGGAGGGTCCCAGGGAAAAACCCAGGGACGTCCCAAGGTCCTAGGGACAAACCCAAGGACATCCCAAAAACCAAGCATCGAAAGGAAACCCACCAGAAGGCAAGGAAAGGGGAATATAAATGGAGAAGTGACCTCCCATCCCAAGGATATCATTTGCAACACCATCCAACCAAGGAAGAAGGGTTAAGGACATGCCAAAGAAACTAGGATAGAACCAGGGACCTGGGATAGGACCAGGGAAGGGCTATATAGAAGTGGAGAAGGACTTACCAAGGAAGTTCCCAGAAGAGCCTCCCATCACCTAATATTTATAATATTATTATAACATAGGAGAAATAAGGAATTCTACTTGGAAATCAGAATTTATATTATTGTAAATTTCATTATTTTCTAATATTCCCTATTAGGGAGTTATAAGGAATACTACATCGAAGGAGATAATTGGAATTTAGAAACACTAATATCAAATTATTAAAGGCTATAAAAGGATATTTATTAAGGAAAATCAAGATTTGGAAATTAATTGGTATACTTATTTTAAAATACATTAAAGGGACAAAAGGAATCCAAATATTAAAACCTCATCAAATTAAAAAGTGCTTAAAGTTCATTAGGAGTAATAAGGTGTAGAAGAAGTTGATTTTTGCTATTCATAGAACTTTACAAAATCAACCCAAAATTCAACTATTATTCTCAAAAACACTTTATCTATCATATATCATTTCTAAAATCACTAGGGAGACATAAGAAATTCTACAAAACTTGATAACAATAGCATTCATAAAATATTATCAAGTACTAAGGTCTCTGCAAAGTCTACAAGGACTCTATTGATTCACATCTCTTGAATAGGGAGATATAAGGAAGCCTACAAAACCTAAATTCCATTAGGGTCATATACTATAAATATGACTACCAACACATTAAGAAATACAATTAGAAGTGGGATGAGAAAAATACCAGTATGGATTAAATGAATGAGTGGTAATACAATAGAAAATAAAAAAGAAAAAGAAGAATCAACAAGATGGGAAATAAGTTTAGAAGCACTTAGCTATGAAAAATTAGATTCTTATAATGAAACTAATGATAACTATGAAAACTCAAAAGATCACATTCGAAAGGGAGAAGAAAAGATAGATCAAGAAGAAATCACAAAAAGGAGTAAAAATGAAATAGCTTCAATCATGCACATATGGTTTAAGGAGATAGTCAAGGATATAGATGAACATGATATCCCTAATATAGATTACAAAGTAGCTAGAATATCTCTATTGTGCACCTACTACAATCAATACTATCATGAAAATATCAATTTTTGGAATTTCCATCCATGCAAATACTATGAAGGGAAAAATCACTCATCTTTCTTCTACTATTATAAACACAAATACTATAAAAGCCACGAAGAAATATTACTACACAAAATAGATTGCTATTTTAAAAATTTTACTCCAAAAGCATCTTAAAAATGGGCTTAATTTTGATACTTATGAAGGTCATAGAGACAGATCATACAAAAATCCAAATAAGAAAATATAGAGCAATATTAATCCACTTCAGATATGCCAAACCATGAGATCACTAGTTCATAAAAAATATCTGATGTCAAAGAACAAATGATTGGAAAGAACAAGAATCTTTAACATAAAGACTAAAGCAGCTAAAGAACAACCACATCAAGCTGAAGACCATTATCAGAAAGAAGAAGAAGAAGAACCAATGCAAGAAGGCATACAATGCATTAAAGAGGGACCAAATCAAGCTGAAGAACATCTCAAGACAAAGATCCATATTGAAGATTGAAATCCTTAATACCCAAATAATGTAATACAGGGGGGTGTTAGAGTTATAGTATATTAGATAATTTGTGTCATGTAAATGTACCACCTGAGGTACATAGTTAGGATAGGATATTACTTTAGGGGGAATTTATCTAGTTACTTCAAGCAATGTAATAAATTCACAAGTGGCAATGTGCAAGGTGTTCCCTTGTACAACTAGGTAGAGTGTTGGCCAAGGAATCTATCTTCCTATATAAAGGACCTCATAGTAGTATATTACAATCATCTTCATATTATCATATTCATATCAAGATATATCATGTACTCCTGTATGGAGTACAATGTAGCTCTTTAGCTCATATTAATGGAGTGACCATGTCCTCCATATTGCATTGTATTTATTCACTTCTATTTACAGTATATTTCAATCATATTGTTGTTCCACTTTCTTTCATGTTTGTTGTATTTCATTGGGACTTGTGTTAGATTTGTCCACTACATATATCCTGAAAAGCTAACATATTTTGTCAAAGTAAGTTATCAAATTATCTATGATGTCCTTATAGGGTTTTAATTTATCATATTTGGTTTGATAAATATCATTGATTTGGTTGATCACTAATTGTGAGTCACCACATACTATTAAAATCTTGACTTCAATATTTAAAGTGGCTCTAATACCTAAAATTAAAACTTCATATTCTACCATATTATTTTTGCATGAGAAATGAAGTTTAAAGGATAAATATATGAGTTGATGTTGTGGTGTGACAAAGATGATACCTGCTCCTACAATTTTGGCACATCTTGCTCATCAAAGTACAAGGTCCAATATTTAGGCTCTTGGGTTTCTATAGTTAGAACTATTTCATTAGGGAAAAATATTTTTATGGGATTTTTTTATTCTAGAGGCATAGTGGCAAGTTGATCAACCATAACTTGCCCTTTTAGTGATTTTTGATTAATAAATTTGAGATAAAAATTAGTAAGAGCTATGACCCACTTGGAAATATTTATGTTAGGTAATTTTTGACATGAGGTATCATAGAGGATCCACCCGTGCTATGATATAGGTCTTTTATCTAAGCATGTAATATCTTAATTTTAGGAAAGAGAAAACAACCACCAAATATAGCTTCCCTAATGGTGTGTAATGAGTCTCGTAATTTACCAAAGTTTTTCTTATATAGTAGATCACCCTTTCTTGATGTTCATCATAATATTGAGCTAATAAGGCTCTTAGGGTATGTTTGATAGCATCTATGTATAACAATAATGGCTAGTGTAGGTTTAACAATATTAAGATAGGTGGTGTTAATAGATAAGTCTTCAAGGCTTCAAAGACCTTTTGACACTTACTATCCTAATTGAGTTTTACATATTTCTTGAGCTACCTAGATAAGGGTTGATATTTGTCATATAATTATGATATGTATTGTTGTGGCTGATCCACAACACACTCCAAATTTGGGGACCCATCTTTTCGTTTTGATATCCGGATGTTGGCATTTTATTTTTAATGTCTAATCCTTCGTTTCGTCGCAGGTTTTGCAATTGTTGTCGGTTTGTTGTTTGCAATTTTTCTTGTCGACGATATTTTATTGTCGACGACTTTTCTTGTCGACGATATTTTATTGTCGACAACTTTTTCTTGTCGGTAATATTTTATCGTCGACAACTTTTTCTTGTCGACGACTTTTACTGTCGACAATTTTTTTTTAACGACTTTGTGGTTAGTTTCTCGTCAGCGTTTCCTTTTTATTGTCAGTTTGTGTGTCGGCAAGTCCGTTTTGTCAGTATTATTTGTGTGAGAGTTTGATGTACACCTGTTAGGTTTTATTTTATTTGTGATTGTGACCCGGGTTCACTTCCCATGGTAGACATGTATTTGTATAAGAAGTATTTACTCAATGAAAATAATAATAAAAAAATAAAAAAACAATAAAAAAAATAAGTAAAAATAAAAGTGGTGAATGAAGCCATGGTGCTTCATTCACCGCATTTTGGGTTTACATTTTAAAATGGTCTGATTTTAAATTTTGTTTTTTATAAGTTCAAATTTAAGTTTTTAGTCTAAATTATTATGTTTTTTTTAAGACTAATTCACTTATTGTTTATTTGCAAGAGTAGGCGATGTCGGACGATATGGAGGACACAATCTGAATGGCCATCAACGAAGACTTGGACATCGTGCCCTGGAACGCGGACCCCCTGGAGGAAGGTGTGAGCCTCTTCAGGCGCGGTAGCCTCTTCGATCCCTTTATCTTCGACAGCAGATTCCTTAACCCCTTCGAGGCATTTCCTCTCTGGGACTACACCCCAGGACGTCGAGGCCGTCGCCCATACCTACGTACAGGTGAGGTGAGATGCCGTGGACGAACGTGGAGTGCGTGTTGGGTGACGTTTTGATAGCAGACGACATGGACAAAGGACATAGACCACAATGAATGAATCGTAGCAATGGAAGAATACATGTTGGAGGAACCAGGTTACCGACATAAGCATCGCAGGAAAATGTGGAGAAGGTTGAAATTCGCACAGTGAGCACAATTAGTGAGTTGTATTAACGGACTCGATCCATAGAGGTGCCATCGATGAATTGCAAAGGCAACCATCAGGACGTAGTGACAAAGGAGAAGTAACGGCAAAATATGAGGACCTGCCGATGATATACGCTTAAGGAAAGATTAAATACGATATATCGAAAGGTGATAATATGAGATGGGTGCCAAGATCGATGATGGGGCACTGCAATATGAACAAAAATAAATTCCAGAATGGGTTGCAGTGTCACTGAGCATGTAATTCGCCGACATCACCAGCGATAGGAGACTGTTACAACTAGCTACTAGGAAGGCTACATGGCAATAGTCGAATATCTTCAGACGTAGAGGGATGGATTACATGATGATGGGAAAAGTAAGTTTAAACGATGCATGGATTCCTTGTGGTCAATGATAAACCTCGTAGGGCAACGGTCACTTAGATAGGACATTCATTTCCTATGGAAATTTGTGAGGTTTGGTAGGTATCATGAGGTAAACTTTGAGGATGGTATTAGATACATGGTAACACTCATAAAGATGTTTAAATGAAGGCTAGATTTCAAATAGGACAAAATGTCAAATAAATGAACATCATGGGGAGGTCTGACATATATTCCTCCGTGGGGCAAAAATAGATATGTCCAATGCATATGAAACCAATGGTGGACCTGTTGAATGTTTTGGGAAAGTACGATGAAAATAAATGCAAAGAGAGGCGTTACAAATGTGAAAATGAGCAATAATGTAAATCCCTTCGAAAAGGAAACTAACCGAACGTAGGGAGAAAAATAGAGAAAATGCAGCAAAGGGAAATGAAAAGCCAAACAATTGAAGACAATGAAACGAAGGGGCAGAAACGAAACGAGGAGTGTCTTGAAATTTTTAAATGATGCCTCCAAACAGAGGAGAAAAGGGGGACGGAAATTCTGGCATGGCCAAATGGAACTTTGGGCATGGCCACATTTGTAAAACTTGGATTTTAATTGGAATGTGAAAGCTTTTATTCAGAAATTTCAGGCCTTGTTAGCAAGAAAGAATGAGAAATTTTCTGCATGCTTAATTTTAATTGTCTTATTTTTCCCCTTTCAGATTTCAGACTTGTATGTGAAATTGATGCCATTATTTTGGGTTGTTTCATTTGAATGTCTGCAATCTGGAAATTATTTAGGATCCTTGGAGCCAGCACCTAGTTTACTTTGATTGTGTGTTTTGTACAGGTCAAATATGCTAGGTTGCATGTATGAAACTCTCACGTATTCGGTTTTGCGGGACGGGGTGCTATCAAACTGAAGGAGCTTTTGCATTGCTGTGTTTTCAGCAATTATTTTGATGCAAACTTTAATTTTCTGTTTCCAAAATTTTTAATTTCAGAATTTTTTCCTATTTTCAGGCATTAAAATAAACATTAAAAAAATTTCAAAATCTAAAAACGATTTCACCATTGTGTAGATTATAATTCAGACTTCAAATACGCACTTTGAAATTTCATTTTCGGACTTGTTTAGTATTTTTAAAAATTCATCGAAGTTGCTGTTTTGCTACAGATTTTAAAATTCCGAAAATAGAAATTTTCCATTTTAAGGTCAAATTTCATTTTTCCAGTTTTGTTTTGCATTCATGAGCCTATGATGACATTCCCTTCATGGAAATTCCAATTTCATTGAAGGGGTTATGTTTTACGGCATTTTCACAAATTTCCATTTTGGGCCTAAAATTACCCTTTCTTCATAAAAATTCCAATTTTACGAAAGAGGGATAATTTGAGTACTACATTGAAGGTCTTTTCCTTAAAGCACTTAATTGTTCATCTTGATGAAAATCTGATTTCATTTAAGAGGGATAAGTTAAAGTGACATTTTGAAGCTACATTTGGAGACCATATTCATCATTGAAGATTTAATGCAAGATAAAATCTATCTTAAAATCATCAAGATAAAAGGAATTAAAGCATTACATCGTGGTCATATGAGGGCCAACTCACATTTACTTTATCAGGGTTCAATGAACAATCACTAAAGTTTCATGGTAAAATAAACCAACAGTGCCCCTTGTTTTCAGTTACTTGCAACCACTAAGGTGTTCCAAGCATTTCAATTGAATATCTTTATTTGAGATTACTAATGCACATATGCAAATGCTAATATAACAAGAACCTTGGAGAAGTTGTTTGTTTAACTTCTTTGCAAGAGGGGATTTTGGAACCCAAATCCTATCGGAGAGTGTGCTTTCACAATTGGGTGAAAACACCACTCAACAGATTGGCGCTAGAAGGAGGGCATGAAACGGTTTATTTCATCATGATTTTAAATGCTTAAAATTGCTTAAGAGCTTTACAACACATTTGGATTGTTCATACAGAAATAAAGTGATTTAATTTAATTTTGAAAATTTTGGTCTTGACTAACAAAGTGTTATTTCATGCAATTACTTTTCATTTGATTCCAAGGAATACATCTCTTAGTTGATGCTAACGTGATTTTTGTTTATACATTGCAGGTTGAATATTCAACAGAGTTGGTTCTAAGATTACATTTTAAGTTCACTAATGGCAACACTTGAGGAGCAAAGGGTATCCTTAAGAAAAAGAAATAGCGTCTCTAAGAGAAAGAATGGTATCAATAATAGAGGATCATTATAAGGGTTTGTCTATACCTGTGGTACCATATCAAATTCCTACAATGTTATTGGATTTTTTACGGTGTTTTAATCAAGAGGTGCCACTAGGATACTTGCAAAAACTGCATGTCTACAAGGATGCATTATGTAAATTTCAGATTTTCTATGAGGAGGTGGCTTGTAAGTTATTTGCATACATTTTGGATGATAGACCATTCTTTTGGTATAGCCAACTACCTATGGAGGTTAGGACTTCTTGGATACAATTAGAAGCAGCCTATCTTTACCATTTTGGTAATCAGGTTGACTTAGAAATCCTGAAAAATCAGTTTACCTCCATATGTAAGGAGCCTAATGAATCCTGGAGTCAATTCAATGGAAGATTTCGTGAGTTGCATTCCCAAATGTGGGAAAATTTTGACACATCAGAGGAGGAAGCCATGGAAGTATACCTAGGAGCCATACACCCCACACTTGCTTCACTCATTGAGGAAAAACTGAGTGGTTTGTCCCTAGAGAAAATCCAGGAGGTCTTAGAAGAGATAGAACGACAAGGTCTTGAAGAAGAAAAGGCACAACATGTTCATATGAGAGATAGTTCTTTTGATGCCAACCTACACCAACCATCAAACATAGTACCCTCCACTCCAATGATATCTAAGGTAAATGATCAAGGGGATGAATTTGAATATCCAAATCTTACAACCACCTTAGATGTAGTCCAAGAGGAGGTGCAAATTGCTAAGACAACATCCACTAGTGAGGATCATGTAGAGATACACGATTATCTAGATGAAGGGGTTCTAAATTCAACAATGTTTGATATATGTGATAAGATGGAACCCACTATAGAATTGAATGAAGTGGTTGAAAGTGAAATTGGGAGAAAACCAATAAATGAATTTGAAGACATGATAGAATTTCACCACTTGTTCTTGGAAGATGCTATTGATGAGACGTGTACAATTAACAATCAAGAAATTCTTCACCCTCCAAATTGTGATAAAATTGAATCATGGGTTACTAATTTGGACAATGATAGCCTTATAAATTTGAATTCAAGAAATGACCCACTTTTGGAAATAATTGAACCATCTAAGGAAGGTGAAGATGAATTTGATGAGAAACACATTGATGAATTGGAAGATGTTGAAGAAGTAGTTGAACGTCACCACTTGATTTTGAAAGATGATTATTATGATGCTTGGAAGAAGTGGGAAGACTACACTCTCTCCAAAACTACTAATGAAGCTTGTGTGCCAATTGATATACAGGACAACATAATTGCCTACTCAAAGGAAGATATTACAACTCCTGTACAATTTGAGGATGTTTTGGAAGAGGGTTTCAAATCTCATCAAATTTTGGAAGATTATGATGATCCTATTGCCAAGGACAAAGAAAGAAAAGAATTTATGAATGAATCAAAAGATCATGTCACAAATACCATGGAGTTTCATCCCTCAAATTTGGAAGATAATTTTTATAATGGTTGGGGGAGGTATGATAATGCATTCTTTTCTCACACTTTTATAGATGAAACTCATATTTCACTTGATTTGCAGGATGTTGAAACTTCCACCTCACATGAAGAGATACCATGGATAGTGAACAAAGAATTAGAACCAAATGACAAAGAGATTGATCAATTGAAAGCAACTCAAATGAAGGATCATCAAGATGAATCATGGGACATACACTTTGACCAAAAGCATTTGGGTGAAAATTTGCATGACCATGTTTTGAATTTGATTGATGTTTATGATGAAATGTCATTAAAGGTAAATGAAAAACAAGGTATAATTTTTAATCACACCTTTAATAGCATGGTTTTAATGAATGGAAAAGAAGTTGATGCACTTGAATTGTTAAATCAAATTCATCAACAATTACTAATTGAATCTAGGATGAAAACTTTTAATGATCCTAATTTAGTAAATATCCTAGATGCTTGTAAATTGTTACACAAATTTGATTGGCCTACAAATTTGGAAAATGATTTGGCTTTGAAATTTGTAGAAATAGGCTCCTACTTACAAAATTGCATATTTGAAAAGGATAGCCTAATTCTAAATCAAAGATTGACTTTTGAAATGGGAGTTTTAGAGAATAGACATAATAAAATTGAAAATCAATCATTGTCTAATCAATTTGAGAATTTGAATCCCACCTATGAGAATACTAATGGAACTAAATCAGATTGGTGGGGTGAGCATGACAAGTGGAAATTTGTTGCATTGTTTGGTCTAGTCTTGTTTTTGTTGGATTCCCACAACATTTGGCATGCATATCATGTTATATTTTTGTTGAAATGTTCTAATCATGTTTGGGATCCAGGAAAGTGATAATCCAAGCTTTGCATCATCTTGTATTATATTGTACATTTGTATATAGATTTTGGTTTTTTGGGTTTTGGTTTGTGTTTTCAAGTTTTCATTTTTGGGATTGCTATTTGGATTAGGATTTAAGTCGTGTGTTTGATTTTATTTGACATATTTTGATAAATTTGAGATGTCAACTTATGCCTAAAATCAGGAGAACATGAAATATTGGAATTGTCTTGTAGAAGCTCCACAAGTAACATAAACATCTTAAGTTATATTGTTTGATTTTGTGATACATGAAAGAGTCAGTTTTGCATGACAAATCATTTCATTTGCAATTCAAGAAATAATGCATTCATGTTCCATCTCACCTTACATACATCTCATCTTAGTTACATATGCATCTTAGGTACAAGCCATTAAAGTATGTCAAATCCTCTTAGGGTTGTGTTATAACATATATGTAAGTAAATCCTAAGGTTGGGAACTGAGTCTTGAGATATCTAGAACCAAGCACGTCTCATACATTAAAAAGGATCTTGAGCAAAATGATCAAAACCTAACTTGGAGGAAAGGGTTGGGCGAAAGAAGTTTTTTCATGTCTATCCTATTATGCAACATGATCCTTAAAATAGTGGTTTTGACCACTTCCATAGAGCTTAAAGCCTAAAATCGGAGTAGTAAGGATAGGGTTAAATCCTCATCGAACTTAGGTTGAGGATCCAATTCCCCAAAGCTTTGATTTGACCCACATGGAGTAGTAAGGATAGGGTATAAATTCTCATCTCGCTTAGGTTGAGAATCTGATTCCCCAAAGCTCTTATGTCTCATTTCATAATAAATCTTGGATTGTAAGGATCGTACTATTTGTCCTCTGCAAAGGATGGGTAGTCATCCCCAAGGTCTAAGTAACAAAATTAATATTTTCCATTTTACAATCTAAAGTTTGGATTGTAAGGATCGTACTACATGTCCCTAACTAGGATGGGTAGTCATCCCCAAGGTCCAAGAATTAAAAAAAAAAAAAAAAAATAATAATAATAATAAATAAATTTTTCCCATCTCATCTTTATTTTGGATTGTAAGGATCGTACTACTTGTCCTCTGCAAAGGATGGGTAGTCATCCCCAAGGTCCAAAGAAATGAAGATAAGTTTTGGATTGTGGGGTTAGATATGCCCATGCATGGCATCATGTCTTGCCTAAAAAACAAGACCACTGATTGTCTCGAGGGTTAGACTAGCATGACCATTTCTTCCATAATTGGTTTAATTATTTTGCTCAAGGTGAGGTAATGAACTCTAAATCAGAATAGTAAGGATAGGGTTAAACTCTCATCTCGGTTGGTTGGGAGTCTGATTCCCCAAAGTTCTGATTTCACATTCACTTGCACATGGGTTCCAGATAGTAGGGACTCATAACCAACTTTGGGATACATAAGGTAATGAATTGGTGGATCCTAAGAGGGTTTGGCAATCTTGAATGCTTGTACATAATAATAGAGGAATGACTATGCATTTACAAAAAAAAAAAAATCTCCTAGCACATTCATTAGGTGGTACCACAATCATTCACCATCCCACATATGCATTCATGCAAAGCCGATAATGGAGTGTTGATCAATTTCAAATGATAGGGAATGAAATTCATTGCACACATCGAGCTAATACTTGATGATTCGATATTTCATGTATTTTCGATCTTTGGGCATTTGTTATATTGCTTATGTGCTAACGCCTGTATTTAAGCTTGTATTTTCAGGTTGGGTTCTCACTAAAATGCTCAAGAGCATTTGACAACAGAGTCGCCATTTGTTGTGGCTGATCCACAACACACCCCAAAATTGGGGACCCACCTTTTTCGTCTTGATATTCGGGTGTTGACATTTCATTTTTGTCTAATCCTTCGTTTTGTCGTAGGTTTTGCAATTGTTGTCGGTTCTTGTTGGCAGTATTTTCTTGTCGACGATATTTTATTGTCGACAACTTTTTCTTGTCGACGATTTTTTATTGTCGACAACTTTTTCTTGTCGACGATTTTTTATTGTCGACAACTTTTTCTTGTCGATGATTTTTTATTGTCGACAATTTTTTGTTAACGACTTTGTGGTTAGTTTCTCGTCAGCGTTTCCTTTTTATTGTCAGTTTGTGTGTCGGCAAGTCTGTTTTGTCAGTATTATTGTTTGAGAGTTTGATGTACACTTGTTAGGTTTTATTTCATTTGTGATTGTGACCCAGGTTCACTTCCCACGGCAGACATGTATATGTATAAGAAGTATTTACTCAATAAAAATAATAATAAAAAAATAAAAATAAAAATAAAAAAAATAAATAAAAATAAAAGTGGTGAATGAAGCCATGGTGCTTCATTCACCGCATTTTGGGTTTACATTTTAAAATGGTTTGATTTTAAATTTTGTTTTTTATAAGTTCAACTTTATGTTTTTAGTCTAAATTATTATGTTTTTTTTAAGGCTAATTCACTTATTGTTTATTGGCAGGAGTAGGCGACGTCGGACGATATGGAGGACACAATCTGAATGGCCATCAACGAAGACTTGGACATCGTGCCCTGGAACGCGGACCCCCTGGAGGAAGGTGTGAGCCTCTTCAGGCGCGGTAGCCTCTTCGATCCCTTTATCTTCGACAGCAGATTCCTTAACCCCTTCGAGGCATTTCCTCTCTGGGACTACACCCCAGGACGTCGAGGCCGTCGCCCATACCTACGTACAGGTGAGGTGAGATGCCGTGGATGAACGTGGAGTGCGTGTTGGGTGACGTTTTGATAGCAGACGACATGGACAAAGGACATAGACCACGGTGAATGAATCGTAGCAATGGGAGAATACACGTTGGAGGAACCAGGTTACCGACATAAGCATCGCAGGAAAATGTGGAGAAGGTTGAAATTTGCACAGTGAGCACAATTAGTGAGTTGTATTAACGGACTCGATCCATAGAGGTGCCATCGATGAATTGCAAAGGCAGCCATCAGGACGCAGTGACAAAGGAGAAGTAACGGTAGTGTTGGCAAAATATGAGGACCTGCCGATGATATACGCTTAAGGAAAGATTAAATACGATATACCGAAGGTGATAATATGAGATGGGTGCCGAGATCGATGATGGGGCGCTGCAATATGAACAAAAATAAATTCCAGAATGGGGTGCAGTGTCACTGAGCATGTAATTCGCCGACATCACCAGCGATAGGAGACTGTTACAGCTAGCTACTAGGAAGGCTACATGGCAATAGTCGAATATCTTCAGACGAAGAGGGATGGATTACACGATGATGGGAAAAGTAAGTTTAAACGATGCATGGATTCCTTGCGGTCAATGATAAACCTCGTAGGGCAACGGTCACTCGGATAGGACATTCATTTCCTATGGAAAATTGTGAGGTTTGGTAGGTATCATGAGGTAAACTTTGAGGATGGTATTAGAAACATGGTAACACTCATCAAGATGTTTAAATGAAGGCTAGATTTCAAATAGGACAAAATGTCAAATAAATGAACATCATGGGGAAGTCTGACATATATTCCTCCGTGGGGCAAAAATAGATATGTCCAATGCATATGAAACCAATGGTGGACCTGTTGAATGTTTTGGGAAAGTACGATGAAAAGAAATGCAAAGAGAGGCGTTACAAATGTGAAAATGAGCAATAATGTAAATCCCTTCGAAAAGGAAACTAACCGAACGCAGGGAGAAAAATAGAGAAAATGCAGCAAAGGGAAACGAAAAGCCAAACAATTGAAGACAGGGAAACGAAAAGCCAAACAATTGAAGACAGTGAAACGAAGGGGCAGAAACGAAACGAGGAGTGTCTTGAAATTTTTAAAGACGCCATCCAAACAGAGAGGGGGGGGACTGGAATTTGTGGCATGGCCAAATGGCAACAGATTTTGATATGTAAACTTAGGAATATAATTTGAATGCCAAAGCTTCTCTTCATAAATTTCAGGCCTTGTTAGTAAGAAAGAATGAGAAATTTTCTGCATGCTTTATTTTAATTGTCTCATCTTTCTCCTTCCAGATTTCAGACTTGTATGTGAAATTGATGCCATTATTTTGGGTTATTTCATGTGAATGTCTGCAATCTGGAAATTATTTAAAACCCTAGGACCCAGCACCTAGTTTACTTTGATTGTGTTTATTTTGCAGGTCAAATAAGCTAGGTTGCATGTACGAAACTCTCACGTATTCGGTTTTGCAGGATGGGGTGCTATCAAACTGAAGGAGCTTTTGCATTGCTGCATTTTCAGCAATTATTTTGATGCAAATTTTAATTTTCTGTTTCCAAAAATTTTAATTTCAAAAAAAAATTTCCTATTTTCAGGCATTAAAATAAACATTAAAAAAATTTCAAAATCTAAAAATGATTTCACCATTGCGTAGATTATAATTCAGACTTCCAATACGCACTTTGAAATTTCATTTTCGGAGTTGTTTAGTATTTTTAAAAATTCATCGAAGTTGTTGTTTTGTTACAGATTTTAAAATCCGAAAATAGAAATTTTCCATTTTAAGGTCAAATTTCATTTTTCCAGTTTTGTTTTGCATTCATGAGCCTATGATGACATTCCCTTCATGGAAATTCCAATTTCATTGAAGGGGTTATGTTTTATGGCATTTTCACAAATTTCATTTTGGGCCTAAAATTACCCTTTCTTCATAAAAATTCCAATTTTACGAAGGAGGGGTAGTTTGAGTACTACATTGAAAGTCTTTTCCTTAAAGCACTTAATTGTTCATCTTGATGAAAATTTGATTTCATTTAAGAGGGATAAGTTAAAGTGACATTTTGAAGTTACATTTGAAGACCCTATTCATCATTGAGGATTTAATGCAAGATAAAATCTATCTTAAAAACCATCAAGATAAAAGGAATTAAAGCATTACATCGTGGTCATATGAGGGCCAACTCACGTTTGTTTTATAAGGGTTCAATGAACAATCATTTATTTCACGGTAAAATAAACCAACAGTGCCCCTTGTTTTCGATTACTTGCAAACCCTAAGGTGTTCCAAGCATTTTAATTTAATATCTTTCATACATAGATGCAAAATGCTCACATAGCAGGAACCTTGGAGAAGTTACATGTTTAATTTCTTTGCAAGCGAGAGGATTTAGAACCCAAATCCTATCGGAGAGTGTGTTTTCACAATCGGGTGAAAATACCACTCAACAGATTAGCGCTAGAAGGAGGGCATGAAACGGTTTATTTCATCATGATTTTAAATGCTTAAAATTGCTTAAGAACTTTACAACACATTTGGATTGTTCATACAGAAATAAAGTGATTTAATTTAATTTTGAAAATTTTGGTCTTGACTAACAAAGTGTTATTTCATGCAATTACTTTTCATTTGATTCCAAGGAATACATCTGTTCTTTTGATGCTAACGTGATTTTTGTTTATACATTGCAGGTTGAATATTCAACAGAGTTGGTTCTAAGATTACATTTTAAGTTCACTAATGGCAACACTTGAGGAGCAAAGGGTATCCTTAAGAAAAAAACTAGTGTCTCTAAGGGAAAGAATGGTATCAATATTAGAGGATCATTATAAGGGTTTGTCTATACCTGTGGTACCATATCAAATTCCTACAATGTTATTGGATTTTTTACGGTGTTTTAATCAAGAGGTGCCACTAGGATACTTGCAAAAACTGCATGTCTACAAGAATGCATTATGTCAATTTCAGATTTTCTATGAGGAGGTAGCTTGTGGGTTATTTGCATACATTTTGGATGACAAACCATTCTTTTGGTACAGCCAACTACCTATGGAGGTTAGGACTTCTTGGATACAATTAGAAGCAGCCTATCTTTACCATTTTGGTAATCAGGTTGACTTAGAAATCTTAAAAAATCAGTTTGCCTCCATATGTAAGGAGCCTAATGAATCCTTGAGTCATTTCAATGGAAGATTTCGTGAGTTGCATTCCCAAATGTGGGAAAATTTTAACACATCAGAAGAAGAAGCCATGGAAGTATACCTAGGAGCCATACACCCCACACTTGCTTCGCTCATTGAGGAAAAACTGAGTGGTTTGTCCCTAGAGAAAATCCAGGAGGTCTTAGAAGAGATAGAACGACAAGGTCTTGAAGAAGAAAAGGCACAACATGTTCATATGAGAGATAGTTCTTTTGATGCCAACCTACACCAACCATCAAACATAGTACCCTCCACTCCAATGATATCTAAGGTAAATGATCAAGGGGATGAATTTGAATATCCAAATCTTACAACCACCTTAGATGTAGTCCAAGAGGAGGTGCAAATTGCTAAGACAACATCCGCTAGTGAGGATCATGTAGAGATACACGATCATCTAGATGAAGGGGTTCTAAATTCAACAATGTTTGATATATGTGATAAGACGGAACCCACTATAGAATTGAATGAAGTGGTTGAAAGTGAAATTGGGAGAAAACCAATAAATGAATTTGAAGACATGATAGAATTTCACCACTTGTCCTTGGAAGATACTATTGATGAGACGTGTACAATTAGCAATCAAGAAATTCTTCACCCTCCAAATTGTGATAAAATTGAATCATGGGTTACTAATTTGGATTATGATGGACTTACAAATTTGAATTCAAGAAACGACCCACTTTTGGAAATAATTGAACCATCTAAGGAAGGTGAAGATGAATTTGATGAGAAATACATTGATGAATTGGAAGATGTTGAAGAAGTAGTTGAACGTCACCACTTGATTTTGAAAGATGATTACTATGATGTTTGGAAGAAGTGGGAAGACTACACTCTCTCCAAAACTATTAATGAAGCTTGTGTGCCAATTGATATACAGGACAACATAATTGCCTACTCAAAGGAAGATATTACAACTCCTGTACAATTTGAGGATGTTTTGGAAGAGGGTTTCAAATCTCATCAAATTTTGGAAGATTATGATGATCCTATTGCCAAGGACAAAGAAAGAAAATAATTTATGAATGAACCAAAAGATCATGTCACAAATACCATGGAGTTTCATCCCTCAAATTTGGAAGATAATTTTTATAATGGTTGGGGGAGATATGATAACGCATTCTTTTCTCACACTTTTATAGATGAAATTCATATTTCACTTGATTTGCAGGATGTTGAAACTTCCACCTCACATGAAGAGATACCATGGATAGTGAACAAAGAATTAGAACCAAATGATAAAGAGATTGATCAATTGGAAGCAGATCAAATGAAGGATCATCAAGATGAATCATGGGACATACACTTTGACCAAAAGCATTTGGGTGAAAATTTGCATGACCATGTTTTGAATTTGATTGATGTTTATGATGAAATGTCATTAAAGGTAAATGAAAAACAAGGTATAATTTTTAATCACACCTTTAATAGCATGGTTTTAATGAATGGAAAAGAAGTTGATGCGCTTGAATTGTTAAACCAAATTCATCAACAACTACTAATTGAATCTAGGATAAAAACTTTTAATGATCCTAATTTAGTAAATATCCTAGATGCTTGTAAATTGTTACACAAATTTGATTGGCCTACAAATTTGGAAAATGATTTGGCTTTGAAATTTGTAGAAATAGGCTACTACTTACAAAATTGCATATTTGAAAAGGGTAGCCTAATTCTAAATCAAGGAAGGAATTATGAGGGTTACATTTTAAAGAATAGACATGATAAAATTGAAAATCATTTATTGTCTAATCATTCTAGTAATTTGATGCTCACCTATGGGAGTATTATTGGAACAAAATCAAATTGGTATGGTGAGCATGACAAGTGGAAATTTGTTGCATTGTTTGGTCTAGTCTTGTTTGTGTTGGATTCCCACAACATTTGGCATGCATATCATGTTATATTTTTGTTGAAATGTTCTAATCATGTTTGGGATCCAAGGAAGTGATAATCCAAGCTTTGCATCATCTTGTATTATATTGTACATTTGTATATAGATTTTGGTCTTTTGGGTTTGGTTTTAAGTTTTGTGTGTCAGTCCTTTGGACATGTTGGTTTGTCTATAAAAAAAAATAAAAAAAAATTGAGATATTAACTTATGCCTAAAATCAGGAGAATATGAAACATTGGAATCGTGTTGTAGAAAGCTCCACAAGTAACACAAACATATTAAGTAGTATCGTTTGAATCTTGTGATGCATGAAGCTGTCAGTTTTACACATTATGGTAAATTAGATGATATATTCCAAAAGAAGCAATGCATTCATATCTCATGTCATATTTCACATTGCATATGCATGTCATCTGAGTTACATTTTCATTCCATGGGCAATTATTGAGAAGGTGTTGAATCCTCTTAGGATTATTACATAACATATATTAAAAGGATCCTAAGGTTGGGAACTGTTGCCTGAGCTATCTTGAACCAAGCACATTCCATGCACATTAAAGAGAGTCTGGAGCAAAATGGTTAAAACCATACTTGGATGAAGGGTGAGGTGAAAAGAATATTTCATGTTTGTCCTATCATGCAACATAATCCTTGAAATAGTGGTTTTTACCACTCTCATAAAAATCTTAAAGCCTAAAACCAGAGTAGTAAGGATAGGGTTAAATCCTCATCGAACTTAGGTTGAGGATCCAACTCCCCAAAGCTATGGTTTGACCTACATGGAGTAGTAAGGATAGGACTTAATTCTCATCTCGCTTAGGTTGAGAATTCGATTCCCCAAAGCTTCCATTTTCTCTGTTTCATCGTAAATCTTGGATTGGAAGGATCGTACTACATGTCCTCTGCAAAGGATGGGTAGTCATCCCAAAGGTCCAAGTAATAAAATTGATTAATATTTCCCATTTTGTCATAATATTGGATTGGAAGGATCGTACTACTTGTCCTCTGCAAAGGATGGGTAGTCATCCCAAAGGTCCAAGTAATAAAATTGATTAATATTTCCCATTTTGTCATAATATTGGATTGGAAGGATCGTACTACTTGTCCTCTGCAAAGGATGGGTAGTCATCCCCAAGGTCCAAAGAAATGAAGTTAAGTCATGGATTATGGGGTTAAGTATGCTCATGCATGGCAACATGTCTTGCCTAAAAGCAAGACCACTGATTGCTCATATGGATAGACTAGTCTGACCATTTCATCCATAACAGGTTAAATTATTTTGTTCAAGATGAGGTAATGAACTCCAAATTAGAATAGTAAGGATAGGGTTAAATTCCCATCTCGCTTAGGTTGGGAATCCTATTCCCCAAAGTTCTTATTTCACTTACACTTGCACATGGGTTCAAGATGGTAGTGACACATAACCAACTTTGAGATCTAGTAAAGTTAATTCAGTATACATATATTTGGTCCTAAGGGGGTTTGACATCTTTAATATGTTTGTCCATGATATTAGAAGTTTTGAGCATTTATAAAACAGGTTGTTACATCTCTAGCATCTCCATCATGCATCATTCATAGCCTTACATACAAATCATAAGTAAAACTGACAATGGAATGTTGATCAAGTTCAAACGGTAGGGAATGAAACACATTTCACACACCGAGCTGATACTTATGATTCTGATGCTGCATGTATTTCTGATCTTTCAGTATTTTGTTATCTTTATGCGCTAACGCCTGTATCTAAGCTAGTATTTTTTAGGTTGGGTTCTCACCAAAATGCTCAAGAGCATTTGACAATGAGTCGCCATTTGTTGTGGCTGATCCACAACACACCCCAAATTTGGGGACCCATCTTTTCGTTTTGATATCCGGGTGTTGGCATTTTATTTTTAATGTCTAATCCTTCGTTTCGTCGCAGGTTTTGCAATTGTTGTCGGTTTGTTGTTTGCAATTTTTCTTGTCGACGATATTTTATTGTCGATGAATTTTCTTGTCGACGATATTTTATTGTCGACAACTTTTTCTTGTCGACGATATTTTATCGTCGACAACTTTTTCTTGTCGACGACTTTTATTGTCGACAATTTTTTGTTAACGACTTTGTGGTTAGTTTCTCGTCGGCGTTTCCTTTTTATCGTCAGTTTGTGTGTCGGCAAGTCCGTTTTGTCAGTATTATTTGTGTGAGAGTTTGATGTACACCTGTTAGGTTTTATTTTATTTGTGATTGTGACCCGGGTTCACTTCCCACGGTAGACATGTATTTGTATAAGAAGTATTTACTCAATGAAAATAATAATAAAAAAATAAAAAAACAATAAAAAAAATAAGTAAAAATAAAAGTGGTGAATGAAGCCATGGTGCTTCATTCACCGCATTTTGGGTTTACATTTTAAAATGGTTTGATTTTAAATTTTGTTTTTTATAAGTTCAAATTTAAGTTTTTAGTCTAAATTATTATGTTTTTTTTAAGACTAATTCACTTATTGTTTATTTGCAAGAGTAGGCGATGTCGGACGATATGGAGGACACAATCTGAATGGCCATCAACGAAGACTTGGACATCGTGCCCTGGAACGCGGACCCCCTGGAGGAAGGTGTGAGCCTCTTCAGGCGCGGTAGCCTCTTCGATCCCTTTGTCTTCGACAGCAGATTCCTTGACCCCTTCGAGGCCTTTCCTCTCTGGGACTACACCCCAGGACGTCGAGGCCGTCGCCCATACCTACGTACAGGTGAGGTGAGATGCCGTGGACGAACGTGGAGTGCGTGTTGGGTGACGTTTTGATAGCAGACGACATGGACAAAGGACATAGACCACAATGAATGAATCGTAGCAATGGAAGAATACATGTTGGAGGAACCAGGTTACCGACATAAGCATCGCAGGAAAATGTGGAGAAGGTTGAAATTCGCACAGTGAGCACAATTAGTGAGTTGTATTAACGGACTCGATCCATAGAGGTGCCATCGATGAATTGCAAAGGCAGCCATCAGGACGCAGTGACAAAGGAGAAGTAACGGTAGTGTTGGCAAAATATGAGGACCTGTCGATGATATACGCTTAAGGAAAGATTAAATACGATATATCGAAAGGTGATAATATGAGATGGGTGCCGAGATCGATGATGGGGCCCTGCAATATGAACAAAAATAAATTCCAGAATGGGTTGCAGTGTCACTGAGCATGTAATTCGCCGACATCACCAGCGATAGGAGACTGTTACAACTAGCTACTAGGAAGGCTACATGGCAATAGTCGAATATCTTCAGACGTAGAGGGATGGATTACATGATGATGGGAAAAGTAAGTTTAAACGATGCATGGATTCCTTGTGGTCAATGATAAACCTCGTAGGGCAACGGTCACTTAGATAGGACATTCATTTCCTATGGAAATTTGTGAGGTTTGGTAGGTATCATGAGGTAAACTTTGAGGATGGTATTAGAAACATGGTAACACTCATAAAGATGTTTAAATGAAGGCTAGATTTCAAATAGGACAAAATGTCAAATAAATGAACATCATGGGGAGGTCTGACATATATTCCTCCGTGGGGCAAAAATAGATATGTCCAATGCATATGAAACCAATGGTGGACCTGTTGAATGTTTTGGGAAAGTACGATGAAAATAAATGCAAAGAGAGGCGTTACAAATGTGAAAATGAGCAATAATGTAAATCCCTTCGAAAAGGAAACTAACTGAACGTAGGGAGAAAAATAGAGAAAATGCAGCAAAGGGAAATGAAAAGCCAAACAATTGAAGACAATGAAACGAAGGGGCAGAAACGAAACGAGGAGTGTCTTGAAATTTTTAAAGATGCCATCCAAACAGAGAGAGGGGGGAACGGAAATTGTGGCGTGGCCAAATGGGAACTTTGGGCATGGCCACATTTGTAAAACAGGGATTTTAATTTGAATGTGAAAACTTTTCTTCATAAATTTCAGGCCTTGTTAGCAAGAAAGAATGAGAAATTTTCTGCATGCTTCATTTTAATTGTTCTATTTTTCTCTTTTCAGATTTCAGACTTGTATGTGAAATTGATGCCATTATTTTGGGTTATTTCATGTGAATGTCTGCAATCTGGAAATTATTTAAAACCCTAGGAACCAGCACCTAGTTTACTTTGATTGTGTTTATTTTGCAAGTCAGATATGCTAGGTTGCATGTACGAAACTCTCACGTATTCGATTTTGCAGGACGGGGTGCTATCAAAACTGAAGGAGCTTTTGCATTGCTGTGTTTTCAGCAATTATTTTGATGCAAACTTTAATTTTCTGTTTCCAAAAAATTTTAATTTCAGAATTTTTTTCCTATTTTCAGGCATTAAAATAAACATTAAAAAAAATTCAAAATCTAAAAATGATTTCACCATTGCGGAGATTATAATTCAGACTTCAAATACGCATTTTGAAATTTCATTTTCGGACTTGTTTAGTATTTTTTAAAATTCATCGAAGTTGTTTGTTTTGCTCATGATTTTAAAATTCCGAAAATATAAATTTTCCATTTTAAAGTCAAATTTCATTTTTCCAGTTTTGTTTTGCATTCATGAGCCTATGATGGCATTCCCTTCATGGAAGTTCCAATTTCATTGAAGGGGTTATGTTTTATGGCATTTTCACAAATTTCATTTTGGGCCTAAAATTACCCTTTCTTCATAAAAATTCCAATTTTACGAAGGAGGGGTAGTTTGAGTACTACATTGAAAGTCTTTTCCTTAAAGCACTTAATTGTTCATCTTGATGAAAATTTGATTTCATTTAAGAGGGATAAGTTAAAGTGACATTTTGAAGTTACTTTTGAAGACCCTATTCATCATTGAGGATTTAATGCAAGATAAAATCTATCTTAAAACCATCAAGATAAAAGGAATTAAAGCATTACATCGTGGTCATATGAGGGCCAACTCATGTTTGTTTTATAAGGGTTCAATGAACAATCATTTATTTCACAATAAAATAAACCACAGTGCCCCTTGTTTTTAGTTACTTTCAATCACTAAGGTGTTCCAAGCATTTTAATTTAATATCTTTCATACACAGATGCAAAATGCTCACATAACAGGAACCTTGGAGAAGTTACATGTTTAATTTCTTTGCAAGCAGAGGATTTAGAACCCAAATCCTATCGGAGAGTGTGTTTTCACAATCGGGTGAAAATACCACTCAACATGTATCTATAAATAGCTCCAGGGTTATGCATAGCAGTGAAACTTCACCATTTGGGCAAAAAAACGCATTTTTGAAAATTCAAATTTGCAAAATTTTCGGGACCCGAACGTTGGCCATTTAGCCAGAATTTTTGAGAAAAAATAAATTTTAGGTGTCGGTTAGCCATCCTTTGATGAGAGTATCACAAATATTTTGAAAATTTTGCAAGTAATCCTGCCTAAATAAAGCACCCTTTTCACCCTAAAATTTTATAATTTCTAAATTATTCCACCAAACTCACCAAGTATACCTCTATATATAATTAATAACTCCAGGGATACATTTTCATTTTCAAACTATGTTCTATACTCAAAGAATATACCAATACAATTATTCACAACACTGAAACCTTTTCTACGACTGGATGTAACCAATTCTATAATCGAACAAAACCTCGTCTGCAACCATCCATAACTATTTTGACAACTAGATCGGTTTTTCGAACCATTTGAAACCACTTCTACAATAGGAACCACTTCTGCAACCGAATGGAACCACTTCTATAATTGAATATTATTCTGCAACCATCCGAAGCAACTTTTGTAGAAGGTACCTCCTCCGCAACCAGACATAACCAATTATACAGTCGGATCCTATTCTACAACCATTTAGAATAACTTTTGTAATATGAACCTCCTTTGCAACTAGACGTAACCACTTCTGCATTCGAAACCTGTCGTGTAATCGAATGGGACCACTTTTTATCCGGATCTTTTCTTGCATTTAGCCAGAACCAATTCTACAACTGGATTATGTTCTAAAACCATCCAAAACAACTTCTATAGTAGGAACCTCCTCTAAAATTAGATATAACCACTTCTATAGCCGAAACCTATTGTGCAACCAGACGAGACCACTTTTTATCTGGATATTTTCTTGCATTTGGCTGAAACCAGTTCTGCAACCAAAATTTTTTTAACTAGATCCTAGTCCACACCGGACCTCTTTTCACACTAGGTTCTCTGTCACTACTCTACTTGCTATATTTTTCTTTATTTTTCCATGTTCTGAATGTTATTTTGCCTCGTTCTACATTTTTTTATTTATTTAATGATTTTTCAATCCTGTTATACACCACACCAATATCGGAGCACTCTTCTACATATGGAATGTCATTGCTCTGTTCCCATGTTTTTCTTTGTTTTTTCATGTTTTGAATGTTATAAAACTCTTTTATTCTTATTTTCAATTCAGATTTTTTTCCTTGCTAAGATTATACATGAGTAAATGCTTTGGTTCTCTAAAGACATATTGATGCTCTTTTTCTCAGTTAAAGTGATTTCACCATAAAATAAACCAGTGGCATAAATTGTTAAAATCACAATAAAGAAGGTCAAGAAAAAATTATGTATAATCTACCACCCAAACAATTGTTTATTCTATTTACAATATTATCTTAAGGCCTCCAGAAAGTATACTCTCTTCAAAATTTTATTTTTTGTAACAAGTAAAATGTCACCCAGTGATGGAAATAAGGGCACCAAATATTCTACTGAAAAGAGTATCCTCAAATATTTTAGCCAAAATTCAAAATGCAACGAGCCAACAAAATCCATGCAAATTCAAGGTACAAATGATTTTTGACTTCCTAGTATGTGCTTGATTGACGATTTGAATATTTTTTTGTAAATGTTTTTATCCAAGAATGATAAAAAATATTATGGTATGCTACTATGCAGAATACCCTGTCGATCCTGATATGCCTCCACTTGAATATATTCCCCAATAAGAGATGCCTTTTATTGAAATTTCCCTTGAAAATGACATCCAAAAAACACTTGAAGACAACACACAAAATGACATCACAATTGAAAATAAAAGTGATAAATCAAAATCATTACAAGATTTAATTGAATCTTCAACAAAAAATTCCAAAAAAAGAAAAGTGTCTCTCTAGATACTTGGAAGGGGATTTAGGAATGAATGGACAGAAATATTTCCCTACCTTGATCCTATCATGACTGAGGATAACCAAATCGATGAAAAATAATGTAGATGCAAAATTTGCAGTTGGAGACTTGGTAAGGATCATAGGCTTCAAAACAAGATTGATACAATTGAAAAACATGCTGGCAAATATTATGTAAAAGTTATAAAAAGTAATGGTGAAGTTAGTAAAGAAGTTAAGTGGAAGGATGCATTAGAATGTATGCATTTAATATATGCTTTAGAATATGACAATCACTTAAAGAAACAACAATCTCTTGTTGATAAATGTGGAACAATTGGAGCCCAATTTCATAAAATACAGAAGACTAATTTAGCTTCAAAAAGTGTGCAGTTTGCCATTGTTTACAATATTATCAATAAAGGTAGACCAATGTTCGATTTTATTGATTATAAGTAGCTATTACATATTTTTAATGTGCAAAACCTTCATAGTTCTCATTGGTCAGACCGAAGTGACTGGGAAATGGTAAAATGCTTATATTTGGTTGAGAAAGAAGACCTAAGGGAGCAAGTAAAACTTGCCAAATTTATTTCACTTTCTATTGATGAGGTAACAACTGTGGATAACACATTGGATTTGCATGCATGTGTACACATTTCAAAATCATATTAAAAGGCCTATTTTGTTGGGAATACATAAGATGTTAGAAATTTCAAATGCAAAAAATATTTATAATGTTGTTTTCAAAAGTTTAAAGAATATTACGAGAATGAATGATATAGATATAGCAATAAAGTTAATTTGCATTGGAACTGATGGAGCTGCTATTATGCAAGGTCACAGGTCTGGTCTTTGTGTTTGACTCCAAACCACAGTTGTCGCATATATGATCCCCATTTACTGTATGGCTCATAGAGTTAATATTACATATAAAATTATGAGCACATTTTAAAATGTTGCTAAAGTAGAAAACCTTATTCATGATATTCGTTCTTATTTCTCATTAAGTCTGAAAAGATTTGCAAAGTTTCAATAGTTTGCACTAGGAGTTACAGAAAGGAAAAATGGTTAAAAGATGTGGATACAAGATGGATTTCATTGTATCAACCTGTTTAGAGAGTTTTGGCATAATATCAATCATTGATAGGGTTTATGCATGCAAATTGCAGAATAGTTGATAAGGCAAAATATATGTTGTTCTGTTTAAATGACTTGAAAACACTTTTGATCTTATGTGGTATTCTACCAATGTTAAAAGAAATGAACAGATTAATTAATCTTGCACAAGAGAGATCCATCTATATCGTTGATTTTATGAGAATGAGAAAACATTGATACATTATATGTATCTAATGTAGATTCTACAAAACCTGTATTTGATAGTTGGAATACATTTATAAATATGAACAATCCAAAAATCTTCTTGAAGTTTGACATCAATGATCATATTTGTATTAATGTTCATAAAAATATGGTACCTATTTATTGTTTTTAAAGGCAATCGAGTATAGTTGTGGAATATTTTGAAGAATTTCTTGTAACACACAATAGATTTCATGTTATAATATAGGAAACAAAGAGTAGTTTGTCAAATAAAGAAAAATATTGGACATGTGAGATAAGAGAACGGTTTTAGAGAGATGAGTTGCTCGAGTCCATTGGTGTGGTTAACCCCATGTTTTGGGGATCTTATACTGAATGCAATTCTATAAATGAGTTACTTATTAAATATATGGGTAACCTCATTGACCATTTTAGTAAGAGTATGGAATTCAATGGTGTTGAAATTAAAGGTATACTCAACAGCGATCTTTTGAAAGAATAGTCATCGCATTTTGGAAGAACAATGGTTGTGCAAATGTCACTTATGACAGGTGTCCATGAGATTGGTTCCACTGCATGTTTGTGGAAAAAATTGTATCCAAGCACAATATTAAAATATACGATAAGTGAATACTTTCATTTATATGAATTATGTGAAACAATTATTTTGGGATCAGTCGAAGATGAAAGAGTTTTCAGTGCACTTGCTTTTGTTAAATTTAAACTCCACAACAGACTCAACAAGAATTTAGAAAATTATTTAAGAATTTATGTCTTCATATCAGTTGGATATATTTATGTATGATAGAGCGTTGGAACACTGGAGTTCCCTGGTAGACAGAAGAGGAACGTCGAATACGATCGACAATGACGATGATGATGCTTTTAGTGATCAGATGGTGGAGACACAAATTTCTATTATGCTTCATAATAATTCTGGATAAGCTGATATGTTTCAGCTTCCATAGTGATAACTATCCATGATTTCATTGACAATGATAAACACAAATTTATTTGATAGTAGATTTCTCAATATTGTTCCAGATTTATATGATTTCAAAGAATTGTTGTTTTAAATCACATTATTGTTTTAAAATTACATGTCTTATATCATTTTTGTAGATTATAAAATTTTATGTTTATGTCTTAGTGTCTCAAAACTCATTTCATTGACAATGATAAACCTACATATTACATAACATTTTCAAACTCAAAAATTACATAAAATTTTCAAACCCAAATTAGATATTGCAGTCTTTTTAAAACATTTTCAAATAGAAATTACATAACATTTTCAAACAAAAAAATTCATACTAACTAGTTCAAAAAGAAATATATTACATCTTTCAAACATTTTTAAACCCAAATATTATTTAACATTTTCAAACTCAAATATTACATAACATTTTCAAACCCAAATTAGATATTGCAGTCTTTTTAAAACATTTTCAAACAAAAATTACATAACATTTTCAAACATAAAATTTTATATTAACTAGTTCAAAAATAAATATAATACATCATTCAAACATTTTTAAACCCAAATATTACATTACATTTTCGAACTCAAATATTACATAACATTTTCAAACCCAAATTAGATATTGCAGTCTTTTTAAAACATTTTCAAATAGAAATTACATAACATTTTCAAACAAAAAATTTCATATTAACTGGTTCAAAAAGAAATATATTACATCATTCAAAATTTTTTAAACCCAAATATAACATAAAATTTTCAAATAGAAATTAAATATTACAGTATTCTTAAAACATTTTTCAACTCAAGTCTCAAATATTACATACCAATTTCAAACAGAAATTACATACTGCAGTATTTTTAAAACATTTTTAACATTTTCAATTATTTGATTGGTGCTTAGATGCTTCACTAGTGGTTGGAGTTGTCGTTTATTTTCCTTTATCAACTTATGTGATACTCTCTTTTGGTAGTGCTCCAACTCTAACAAGGTTGTCACGTATTTTCACAATACTTGACACACATGCAACCTTTTCTTTGTTTGGATCTTCAAGTATTGTTGGAAACAATTCTTTCATTTTTTCAAGCACCTTATCTGGATCTTCTTGCAGCTTCTCTTTGATGTATTTTTTTAAATTATTGTTTTCTAAAACCTTTGCCTGCATTTTCTTTCTTATTTATGTTGCATTCATCAAACATGTCTTTGTTGTATGAATATTGACATCCATGTTCATAACCTGTGTTTTCAAATTTTCAAAATTTTATTGCAAAAACAAATTGAAAACTTAATTCGAAATGGATATATTGAAATTATTACAAATTTTCAAGAAATATAAAAAATTAACTGCAATAGAAAATTGAAATACATATAACTTTTTTACCTTAGCCAATTCTCTTGTAGTCTCAGCAACTGCAACCTTGTCCTTATCATAAGTCCATTGGTTGTAAAATTCTTGGGCTTCAATATTAACATTCTCCAATCTACCAACAACAACATTTAACACATCATCATCATAAATAAAAGCAGATTTAACTGATCCTGATGTAGCTTGTTTTAGCAGGCCATCAAGCTTTTCGGGTTCAAATTTGATCAAAGAATAAATAGATTCTCCTTTTTCAAAATTTGTATATTGGGATTTCCCTAATAAGGAAATTTGCCCTATATTCCCATTCTTTCAACTCCTGCAAATATTTCAACACAAACTCCTTAATTGTTGAATCAGTACTCTCAGCCAATGAAACATTTTTATTAAAATTGACAACATCATCCTCAGTTTGAGGACCCTGAGGATGAGGGTTGTCTCCTTGAGTGGGTGGTATTGATGTATGCTCATATGTAGGGCCTTATTCTTCTTTTTTTATATCTTTAAGCACATATGTTTCCTTGAAGACTATAATGTTGACTTGCAAAAGGTAATCCTCATAAAGTTGAATATTATCCAATCCCACTTTAGAAACTTTTGGTGCCTGTGAATTTATAGAAAATGTAAATTGATACCATCCATACCCAAAAATTGATGTTGGCATGTGTGATCTATGTGGGTGTAAAAACCCATACCCAAAACTTTGTGTAGTGCCATGTGATATCTGTGAAAATAATCATTTTCCAACATCGAATTACCCTCACATAGGAATTGTCAAAGGTTGTACTAGTTCCTGTCGTTGATTTTGTGGAAGTGGTAGTTGTGGTGAAACTGGTGAGTGTGATGCAACTAGAGGTGGTGGCGGCATATGCCCTCTAACTTGTGATGTTACTTTTTGAACATGAGAATCAATTGAAAATAGTCAAAAATATTTTGTTAGAATTTTTCTTAAAATAAAAAGGATCTTAATTTAAATTAACTACACATAGATTTACCTAAAGATAATGAAATGTTTTGAAAATGTCCTGCAATGGGGGAGGGGTTGGCCACACTAGATTCAATTTACATATTTTATGCATACCTAGGTGTAAGAGAAACCCCAAGAGTAGTTGCTTGCCTGGAATGTTTGTGTGACCTCTGCATAGGACCAGGTGTTGCTTCAGAGACCGTGTCTTTAGAATCACCTGTTTGTTCCAGCCTATGATTCTTAGTGGCAGAAATATGTTTACTCCTTGTATTTTATGCCTTCCCCTGCATATAAATGAAAATAAAAATTAAATAATGAATGTGGTAAACTCTAAAATAGTATTTCAAGGACAATGATGTAGCTATTACCTTCAATTCCTTTGCTGACATGGCAATAGACTATAGTTTTGCATGCACTACAGTTGGTACAGGAGTAGTCAATAAATTATGAAAACACTCAAAATATAAATCTAAAAGAAAATTTATAGTACCCACAATGGGTTGAGTCTTGTTGGTTGCCAGTTGGACCACGTGCAACTTGGACCTAATTCTATCCAAAATATAAGTGCACAAATCAAACTTTTGATTGTGCTTGGATTGAACAATATAAGCAAGTGTCCAAAATAGAATTTTTGATCTTCCCATAAAAATAAGTTTGGATTGGAAAACTTTGATAATGACCTTAAGAGTTTAATGGTTAACATCGTTGATTGATGAACCTATTTTTGATTTGGCGGTAGAAGCTGCATAAAAAAAATTAGATGTCAATTTATAAATTTGAAAGATTGAAAATTAACAAAATATAATAAACAAGATTTATACCTGCCAAATCTTTCGATGAAAGACCGTAATTGCTTTCGAGGTGTGATTTGTCATCTCGAGATAGCTGCAACCTCGTCAAAACTTGAGGAAAACCAATGAATGGAAGACCTGTCAATCTGTGAATATCTCTAGGGGTGATATTGAAAACCAGATTTCTATTTCGTGCTTTAACTTTCATTGTAGCCATGTCATGGTCATAACAAGATATAATTTGTTGTAGAACTTTATTTATTCCGGATTATGGCATGGAAACAAGGTTTGATAAACCTATGTTATTGAGCCACTGAAATTTCATCCTTTGAGTTGTTATCAGATCTGAAATCAATGTGCATGAAAAATTCTTGAATTTTGGTGCGGTTGTGGAAGAGGTATCCATCACAAGAAGTTGGAAGTTGAAGAAAAAGGATTGGGAATTGAAATAGAAAGGTTAATTAGAAATGTTAGTCTGGTTGTAGTAGTCATAGAAATAAAATGGAAAAAATTATATTTTACACCCTTTTATAGATTGATAAATAAGGTTGACATGTGGCAGCATCGTATCAAACCAGATTCTATTTTGCATTCGATCGATGCTCGGATCATATTGTGCACTTGATTCGAGATCGGGTCAAATTATGCACCCGATTGGTGATCAGATCTGAGTATGTATCCAGTCCAAAACCAAAGCATATTATACATCCAGTCCAAGACCATATCATAATATACATCTAGTCAGTTGTTGGATAATTTTATGCTATCAGTCGATGGTCGAATTATAGTATGCATCCGGTCGACGGTCAAACCAAACTGTGCATCCAGTCCATGACCAGATCATAGTATGCATATGAACATTGACCAGATAATATGATGCATTCGGGCCATCATTGGATAATATTATGCATCCAATCCTTCATCGGATCATAATATACATCTGGTTCGTAATTGTATCATATTATGCATCCGATCCATAACCGGATCATATTATGCATCCTATTTGATCCAGATTAAGATTTGGAAAGTGTCTTACATTGCCAAACTCCTTTCTCACTTGGTCTGATCAGAAATTTGAATTTCACTATTTTTTACCATTTTTTTTTTAATTTTGAGGTAATTCGCCATGCCATCATACATGCAGTTTTCCAGGATTCATCGAGTTTTTGGAATAGATTAGCCATTTTTTTACAAGTACCTTTTGGGTCCTACATCTTATGCATAACCCTGAATAACTCATTATTTTCCTTGGAGACTACATACTTTAGTCAAATTTATGGGTGGAAGCAAATTTCTTATTTACGTGATCTTGGAAGGGTAAGCTTTGATTCCTCGATAGGATATAAAAAACCCTACTATTTTTCTTAATGTTACCCCAAAAATGTATTTTTGGAATTTTAGCCTAACTTTATATTCTCAATATTTTTAAAATACATCTCAGATCATGAACATGGTTTTTTATTTATTTAGAATGACCTAAGAGGTCCTCTACATAGTCTTCTACAATGTTGTGCATGAGATCGTAAAAGATATATGTCATGGATCTTTGATAAGTTACTCCTGCATTTTTTAGATCAAATGGCATAACTTGATAGCAGAATATCCCCCAAGGGGTTGTGAGAGCTATTTTGAATTGGTATTTTGGAGTATTGTTTATTTTGTTATAACCTTAAAATCTATCCATTAAAGATAGCATTTTAGATCCCATGGTGAAGTCTACTATCATGTCTATTTTTGGTAAAGAGATATCATATTTTGGACATGTGTTGTTTATGTATCTAAAGACAGAATAATATATGGTATTTATGAAATCAACATCTAGGAGTTTTTGTAGTTTGTATTTTACCAAAAGAGTGATTTTAGGATGTATATTTCTTAGTTTTTGTTTGACGGGTTTGGCATACAGACGTACAACTAAGTTATGTACTACTAATGAGGGGTGAAATCTTGGAATATCATCGTATGTCCAAGAAAAAATATCATGAAATTGTTTTAGTCAGTTTGTATATTCTATTTAATCATCTTGGATTAGTGCTCTTTCCAATTTGAGAAGTCAGAGATTTTATTCTATACCAATGTTAACATCTATTATTTCTTCAATCAAGGCTTGTGATTCATCTTCAAAATAAGGAGTAATTAGTACCTCTAATTCTTCTAGTTCTTGTGGACCTAGTGATATTTTTTGTAGTTTGTGTAGTTGTGCAAAGTCCAAATTGAAGCTTTGTTTAAGTGATTCTTCAATATAGGTTTGATAAGAGGACTACTCAACATTTCCTCCTTTTGGATCTACTATTGATTTTGGGTGTATGATTTCCAACATGTTAATGCTAGAAAAGTTTATAGTTTTATGGAATATTTTATTAAGGAGTGTGACCATAGTTCTTCTTCATCTTCATCATCCCATTGGGAGCCATGTAGGGATTTGGGATAGTTATCTGAATTGTCTTCCTCCAATAAAGATGAGGGTTCATTTTTACTTTGGATAAATCCAATCCCACATTGTATTGGTCGAGTTTCAGCCTCCAAAGGTTCTTTGATACCTTGTTCATATATTCCTAGACCCTAGATTACATCTATTTGATCTTTGGAAGAAGCTTGGGGATCATCCCTTTAATTTTTGAGGATTTATTCCAATATTTCCTTTCCTTTGTTTGTTTTAGGTTTTTTGGATGTTAATGTCAGTTGTATTGAGTGGCAAAGGTTGAGTTCTTGAATATCTAAGGTATTACATAATGTGAATGGTTCTATATCTTTAGTGATATGCATAAGCCTTCCTTGATATTCTTATTTCAAACATTGATGTAAGGTGGAAGGTATCACCTTCATGGTGTGTATCCAAGGTATCCCAAGGAGCATGTTGTATGTTACATCACTTGATAACATAAAAGAGGGTATTTAGAATGCATGGTCCTACCTTTAAGGGTAAGGTGATTTTACTTGTCACCTCTCTTTATTCATATGAATTCCCAAATAATAAGGTTTTATTTTTGTAGATCTTTTATGCCTAAGTCAAAATTTTACATTGCAAAAATTTAGGGTTGATTCGTTATCCACTAAGAATCTCTTGATATGCTTATCATCTATTTGAGCTATGATATAAAGGGTTTAATCTCTCAATATAATTTCAAGAGGTGTATCTATTTAATGTTATGCTAGGATAGCATTATTCACCCTAGCAAACCCAACTATATTGGTTATCTCGTTAGATGATAATTGTTGATAAAATGATGGTTCGTAGATGGGTTACTACCAAAATATAAGAAAAAAATGAAGGGAGTACCATATCACACATATGAAGAAGCATTGAAACACACATAGACCTTTGAAAGCGAATAAAAATAGACGTAGACAGGAATATTGTATCATCCCAAGTCAAAATATTTGGATAGTGAAGAAGAAGACACTATCTAGAGGACGGTTGCATCTGATAAAATGGTTAAGGATAAAAATATCAAACTAGATAGGAATGAGCTGTGGTGCACTGAATGCAAGAGCAAGGAACATACAAATATGAAGTGTCTGAAGAATGACTATTGCCATATTTGTAATGTTATGGGGCATGAGATAATACTCTATTCCTAAAATGCAAGAACCTGTCCACAGGTACTATCAATCTAGGAGCAGGAACAAAAACCACAGGCCCAAGGGAGTGGCCAATAAGCAACGAGTGGTGGTTACAAAAATAGCAAAAGAGGTGGAAGAAATAATCAAGGTAATCGACAAGGAGGACAAAGTCACTTACAATATGACTCGAAAGGTAGATCGATCATACAATGTCACAATTGCCAAGAGTGGGGGAATTTTGTGAAGAATTGCCCTGCACCTCTGATGCAAGAAGCACCGCAAACAAGCTCTACACACATGTGTAGATGGTGTGGTCTAGGGAACCACAAGGAAGAGAATTATCCAAAGTAGATGAGTTTGAGCAACCCACAGAATGTGAGTTATTTGGACATTAAAATTCCTCAAGTTAAAGAGGAAACTTAGGAAGTATTAGCCGTGATGAGGAATCAGGCTAAAAATAATAAGTATCTAGAGCCAACAAAAGATAAGCAATGCTGGCAAACAACAAAGAAAATACTGCAAGAAGAAACTAATAAAACTAAGCAAGGAGAGTCAAAAATTCGAAGGAAATTACGAAAACCATCAGAACAAGAGATAGTTGTGCAGATCCTGGCAGCACAGGTGTTGGATACCACAGTCTAACTTAAAGTATATGATTTATTCAAAGCTATCCCAGAGTTACAAAAAGCAATTATGGAGGAAATGCAACCACAAAATTTTATGGAAGTAGAGAGCCAGCCAATTTTAGAGGAAGGACAAAAAGACCAATTTATGAATCCTACTATATTAATTATTGATGTGGGAAAGAAGCATGTATTAATGCATATGGAGATTTTGGGGCACAAATTGACACAAGTGATCATGGACGGAGGTTCCAGTGTTAATGTGCTACTAGAAAGAACTTGGCTAGAACTAGGCGCTCCATCTCTATGGGCACCAAGATTCTGACTGTATGGGGCTGACCAAAATGATATTAACATCAAAGAAGTTTTGACTGCACAACAAGTTATGATAGTTGATCAAGAGTTTGTATTGGATTTTGTTGTTATTTCAATGCATAAACCTGCATACGCTCTTAGGGATAGGATGGCTATGAGTGTCCAAAGTTAATCACAATTGGGGAAAGAATTAGATCACCTTCAAGAAAGAAAAACATAAATACATGATCAATTTAGCTAATCAAAGAGTTAGTGAGGATGTAGCTACAACTGACGAATCAAAAAACTCATCAAGGGATGAAGGACATGAACCTGATGGAGAGGGAATGTTGTACATAGATGAATATAGTGAGGATGAATCTTGATCTGATAGCGAACTTCTTCATTAGAAAATGGAGGATTACGAGGTGTTTCAGCCCAATTGCCTCTGTATTGAGTCAAAAGAGATCAAGAAAAAGTAAGACAAACCAAAAGTTAGTAAAGAAACTAATAAGGAAATAGAAGAGAAGTGGATGTTTCCAAAAAGCTTTACGGAGTATGCAGTAGGAGATGTAGAGATTGATACAATACTGACACATCCAGAGAACGTAATGAAAGCTACGAGTGAGCCAAAAAATATCAAGTATGAAGGACCTAAGATAGTGGATATCAATTTAGGAACAAAGAAAGAACCTAGGATAGTCCATTATGGTGATGATTGAAATCCCGTATTGAAGGCATAAAATTTTAAGATATTCTTGGAGTACAATGATGTCTTCGCATGGAAATATAAGAATTTGAAAGGAAGCCTACCCGAGATATGTGTCCATAAGATTACACTAATGCCTAGCGCTCAACTTGTTAGGAGGAGGCCATATAGAATGAATACCAAGTATGCAGAATTGGTGAATACAGAGATAGAAAAGATGTTGGAAGCAAGAATTATATTTAGGGTGACGAATAGTGAATGGGTTTCACCTATAGTAATCACCTTGAAAAAGGAAGTCGATAAGATAAGGATATATGTAGACTTCAAGAGTCTAAATGCAGTGACCATTAAGGATCCCTTTCCTATTCCATTCACATATTCTATCTTGGAAGAAGTTGTAGGACACAAGATCTATTCATTTTTGGATGGATTATCAGGATACAATCAGATCAGCATTGCTAAGGAGGATAAGATGAAGACCATATTTATTATGGATAATGGCATCTACATGTATAATCGAATGCCATTTGGGCTCTGTAGCATCCTGGATACATTTTAGTGCATCATACTGTATATATTTGACCAATTGGTGATGGGGAATTTCAAAGTATTTTTGGATGATTGGTCCATTTATGGGAAGATCAAGGAGCATCTTCTAGCTCTTAGTGAATGTATGAGCAGGTGCAAAAATGCACAGATATCATTGAACCCAGCAAAGTATTTTCTGTTGGTACCATATGGAAAATTGTTAAGACACATTGTGTGCAGCGAAGGATTGAAGACAGATCCGGATAAATTTTGGGTAATATTATACATGGAATAAGTAGTGTTTAAAATCGATTGACATGAAAAAAAACATCCCATAGCATTAAGTAGCATACACGGTGGTCAAATGTGTGTCTAAGATGCTTATGAAGGGAAGGTCATGGTTTCAAATCCCACACGGTTCATTTTGGCAAAGGAGGAGAGGAGTTTTTATTTTTGCAAAAATTCATGAGGTAGCTTTATTACGAAAGTGTGAACCTTTGGTTCATGTGTGGGTGTGTAGCCCAGGTGGCAGCCTAGCCTTGGGCTAAGGTGCAGTGGTGGCTTAGGTCACAGGTTCGAGTTTGGGTGCTGGTCATTAAGACATGCACAATATTTTTGGTGATGTGGGTCAACATTAATGTATGCACTTCTAATTTAAATTTTGCTAAAGGTTTTTGGGAATGTGGAAGTTGTTTTAAGACCACGTGATATTAAAAGGGCATGTGTAAAATGTTTAGGGAGTCATAAGGGTTGTTGAATAAATATTTTATTTTTTGTGCTTAGAAAATAAATAAAGGATTGGAGATTATAAGGTGTTAACAAAGGAACTTTATTTTTATGTGTTGAATATTATTTTAAGAGTATTGGAGATTATAAGGTGTAAACAAGGAACTTTATTTTTGTATGTGTTGAATATAAAGGAGTAATAAGGTGTATTTGTGACTTGAAATTTTGATTGTATTTCTTATATGGTGAAATAATATTTGAAGTGAATGTTCATGTGGAAATTCTGAGATAGACTATTGCTATCTAACCTAGGATTGGAAAATGGATTTGGTTGTGATTAAAATAGGTTTCAAAGATATATCCTCATCAAGGTAAAAAGGTATGGGCACACTATATTTTGTTTAGATTGATTGAAATGATGTATGAAATATAAGGTGGAGTGAAAAGGATTGATAAGTATTATTGGAAAAGTATGAGCAAGTTTAAGTGCATCTTATTGACGGATGATTTGATTTGAGATAGAGATTAAAATTTGTTTAAATTAGGGTGTGAGACCCACATGGTGATCTTATTTGAAAAATATGAAAACACTTATTTAGGTTTTATAAGCAAGTTGTGTTTCATTGGTTGAATAATTAAATGAAACTTTTTGAGTGTTGGTTTGAGTATATTTATGATTGAGCAAGTCTTGGTGAAGACTTGAGACAACATTAAGAGTAGATTTGATTGATTGATTTGTTCAAGCTTTGTGTTAAGGCTTGGGGCAGATTTGTGCAGAGTTTATTTATGATTTGATAAAGCTTTGTGTTAAATATTGAGGACATATTTGAGGATAGATTTTGGTGCAATTTTAGGGTAGATTTGTTCCAGACTAGAGACAGATTTGTGACATATTTTTACTAGACCGAGGATAGTGTTTAGTGCAGATTTGAGACAAATATTGAGCAGAGTTGAGAGTAAGCTTTGGAGGTGACAGAGTAGAGGAAAACAATCTCTAGTGGATATATATCCATTAGCCAGGGCAGTGAGGACAAAGGTCTTCTGAGTGAGGACAAAGGTCTTCTATGGATAGAGATCCACAAGCCAGTGTAGTGGGGATAGAAGTCTTCTAGAAGAGCACCAACCAAAGTAGAGGAGAAAGAGTTCTCCTGTGGATAAATTTCCATGAATCAGAGCAATGGTATTGGTATCTCCTTTGGATAGAGGTCCATAAATATTGTAATAGGGAATTGATTCCCAAAATAATTTATTGAGAAAATTTATGAATATTTTCTCCATGGAGTAGCCCACATTGGGTGAACCACATTAATCATGTCTCTCATTTGTGTGATGTTGTGTGAAATTCTTATTGCTTTAATATTGTTGATGTTATCATATGGATTGAAAAGTAGAAAGTATTATTTTATACTATTCACGCCCCATCTCAGTATAAGCTCATGTTCTTCAATTGGTATTAGAGCGGGTCTCTCCATGAAAAGACTAATAATATGGAGGAATATCCAACAGGAACACACATGACTTCAAAAAATGAAGAAGAGGCCATGATCAACATAAAGAGGAATTCTTTGTTGCTCTTAGGAACTTGGAAAAGGTTAGAAAGAAGAACTCAATTTTGAAGGATAAAATTCAAGAGGATGAATAAGCAAAGATGGAACTTCTATAGAATTTTACAAAACTCAAGATAAATATGGAAGAGGGAAAGAAAATTGAATAGGATATGACAGATCTATTAAGGACAAGATAAGCTAAGTGTGAAATATTGGAATCATAAATTATCTCTAAGGAATGAAGTTGAAAAGGCTAAGTTATGACAAGATATAAAGTTAGGAAACAGAAAGAGGAGTTGCGATCTCAAGAAATAGAGACATCAAGCAAAGATAAGCTCATGACTCATTAATACTCTAGAAGGAAAATGCATCAGGAAAGAAGAGGTTAAATAAGAACCATGGACAATATTCAATCACAAGAATAGAAAAAGAAGAATCACTTGACCATATTTTCCAAGGCACTCAAATAGGTTAAAAAATCTCTTCCATAGATATTGCTTTTCATGTAACAAATATGGTCATAGAGTTGCACACTGCACTGGTTATGTAAAAAATAACATTGATAAAAATTTTAATTCTTTTGCACCTCTTATGAATGATGATGTCATATGTTAAAAATGCAATAATTTTGGGCACAAGGCTAAACGGTGCAAAATGGCATTTCCTAAGTCAAGTAAAAATAATACAACTTCAACAATTAGGAGAGAGAGAAAAGAGCATGAGAAAGCTAGGTCATTGTTAGTATAAAAATCTCTTCATATTTAAGATAATGGAAAATAGTAGTTCCTTGATAGTGGTTTTTCTAGTCATATGACATGAGACAAGAGTAAATTTCTTGTACTTAAAGAAATTGATGGAGGATCGGTAAAATTTGATGATAATGGATACAAAACAAATCAATGGAAAATGAACTTTGAGTTCAAATTTTGGAAAAACAAAGACGGAGAATGTATTGTATGTCAAGGGTTTGAGGCACAATCTACTAAGTGTAAGATAAATTTGTGATCAGGGTCACACGGTTACATTTCATCCAAATAGGTGTGAGATCATAAAGTCTAAAACTGGAAAGCTTATTGTTGATGCAAATAGAACTACAAACAACCTCTACATGCTAATTGATATTAAAGGAGAAAAGTGTTTTCTATCACAAGAAGATGAGGGTTGGTTGTGGCATAAATTAATGGAACAACATAGTGAAAATAAGCAACAAGCAGGCTATCAGAGATTTACCCAAGCTAAAAAGGCCACAAACCACAATTTGTGCATAATGTCAGCATGGGAAAAAAACTAGAACACGTTTCAAGTCAAAAGGATTTATGTCATCTAAGCCATTGAAAATATTGCACATTAACCTATGTGGTCCTACAAGGACAAAGAGTCTACAAGGAGAAAGTTACTTTATATTATTTATAGATGATTATTCCAAAATTATTTGGGTAGCCTTATTGAAATAAAAGTCAGAATCTCTTGAGAAGTTTAAAGCTTTTAAAGAATTAGTGGAAAATGAAACATGTACAAGGATTAAGGGTTTTAAGAGCAAATAGAGGAGGAGAATTTACCTCAAATTAATTCATAGAATTTTGTGAAAAACATGGGATCAAAAGATAATATTCAACAACAAAAACTCCTTAACAAAATAGGGTAGTTGAAAGGAAAAACAGGAATGTTAAAAATATGGCCAGAGCCATGTTAAATGAATCTAAGATTTTAGATGGTTTTTGGAAAGAGGCAGTACATACAATAGTGTATATAATCAATAGAGCTCAAGTAAGAATAAATCATCACAAAACTCCATATGATCTCTGGAAAGGAAGACCAACCACAATAAAATATTTCAAAAATTTTGGAAGCAAATGTTACATAATATGAGAAGAGAAAAATTTGGGTAAGTTTGACTCAAGATGTGATGAAGGTATTTTTCTTGGCTATTCCACTAAGAGCAAATCCTATAGATGCTATAAAAAAATGACACATACTATTATAGAAAGTATAAATGTAACAGTTTATGAGAAGATAGGGTCAAGAGAACCAACTCAAGAAATTGTAAATCAGGAAGAAGAAATTTGCCAAGAAGAGTTAGGTGAAGAATCAGAAGAAGAAGAAGAAACACAAAGACTTTTACCTAAGACTCCATCCAGGTATGTACATAAAAATCATCCAAGAGATCTAATCATTAGGAATCCAAATGAGAGATATACAAGGAGGAAGATACGAGAAAAAAATGAGCATGCTAATTTCTCTTTGTTATCTAAAATAGAGCCCAAATATTTCAATGAGGCAAGAGAGGATACATTTTGGATCAAGGCAATGAATGAGGAACTAGATCAAATAGAGAAAAGTGAGACTTGGTAACTTGTTCCACAACCAAAAGGTAATAATGTGATTGGAACTAAATGGGTATTTAGAAACAAGTTAAATGAAGATGATCAGGTAGTTAGAAACAAGACAATATTAGCATGCAAAGGTTATGCACAGGTTGAAGGAATTAATTTTTATGAGATGTTTTCTCCAGTTGCATGACTTGAAGCTATAAGAATTTTCTTAGTCTTATTAAGTTTCAAAAACTTCAAAGTATATCAGATGGATGTTAAATTATCCTTTCTAAATGACATCCTGGAAGAAGAGGTTTACATTGAGCAACCTGAGGGATTCAACCTAACTGATAAACTAGACTATGTACACAAATTAAAGAAGGTACTTTATGGACTAAAACAAGCTCCTAGAGCTTGGTATTCAATATTGGATAAGTACCTTCAGGAGCAAGGTTTTAGGAAAGGAATAGTGGATAGTAACTTATACATCAAAAACAAAGTAAATAACTTACTAATTATGGTTTTTTATGTGGATGATATCATTTTTTAAGGCAACAATGATAATATGTGTTAGAAATTTTCAAAGAGCATGTAGAATTAATTTGAGATGCCAATGCTTGGTGAGTTGTCCTTATTTCTTGGACTTCAGATTTCACAATCAGAGAAAGGTGTATTTCTCTCACAAACCAAGTATATAAAAGAGATGCTAAAGAAATTAAAGTTAGAATATTGCAAACCAGTAAGTACCCCCATGGTTATAGGATGCAAGTTAAGTAAATATGGTGAATATCCTAATGAAAATAAAAAATTATATAGATCTATGATTGGTGGCTTACTATATGTCACAACTACAAGACCAGATTTAATGCAGGCAGTGGGACTAGTGGCAAGGTTTCAAGAAGCACCAAAAAAAACATATAGTAGCAGTAAAAAGGATTCCTAGGTATTTAAAAGGGACTATAGATTTTGGGCTCTGGTACCCCAAAAGTGTTAATTTCACTCTCATAGCATATACAGATGCAGACTGGACTGGTAGCATTGATGACAAAAAAAGTACAAGTGGAGGAGCATTCTTTCTTGGAGATTATTTAGTCTCTTGGCTAAGCAATAAACATGCATCAATATCCTTATCCACAATAGAGGTAGAGTATATTGTAGTATTTTCTTGTTGTACACATGTATTATGGATGAAGTGAACCTTAAAGGACTTCAAGATAGAGCATGATCACCCTATCCCCATACTATGTGATAATACAAGTGCTATAAACATCTCAAAGAATCCGGTGATGCACTCCAGGACCAAGCACATTCTGATTAAATATTATTTTTTGAGAGAGCATGTGATGGATAAGCAAGTTAGGTTGGAATATGTTACTACAAAGGAGCATATTATGAACATCTTCACTAAGCCACTTCCAAAAGAAACTTTTGAGTATATTAAAATAAAATTGGGAGTAGTCCTACTCCCAACCCAAAATTAACCACCTCAAGGAGAGGAGGTGGGGATGGGGCTGAGCTAAGAGTCTTATATTTAGCCCCAAAGGTGTCCCTTTGCCATTGATGTCAAAGGGGAAGATATTTGAGTTAGGGAGAGAGCATTCAGTCAAGGGGAGTAGTTTCTCAGGGGGAGTAGAACTAAAAAAAGGTAAAAGGAATGTTTAAAGAAAAAGAGGGTTTCCATCAATGACAAAGGAGATTGTTGGAAATTTGAGCAAGTTTTGTTGTCATTGATGTCAAGAGGTTTTATGACCAGTTTTTTTTTCATTAAGGTCAAAAGGTTGATTTCTCCACAAGGCAAGTAATTTGTTAAAAGGAAAAAAGTATAATATTTATTTTAAATATTATATACCTAAAGAGGCTAAAAATATGGAAGACCCAAAAAAAGAGAAGAAATTTTTAAAAGAAATAATAATATTATACTATTTAATATAATAATATTTGGGCAAAATGAAGAGGTGAAGAATAACAAGGTCCAAGAAATCATTAAAAAATATATATCCTTGACAAGGCCCATTGAGCAGGTTATAAAGGTTAGCAAAGGTTTTAATTTATTTAAATTAAAATATTTTAACCTAAGGTTAAATTTTTAATTTAAATAATTAATGGCACCAAAGGTTCAAAGTTTAAATTTGAATTCGAATGAGGGTCGACGTGTTTTAATGCAAAGGAAAAGGTATTTATAGGAAATGATTTTCATTTCCAAAAGGCTAATGAATTTGAATGCCCATGTGTGATAATAATTTGTGCACTCTATTTCAAAGAGGAGAAGACACTTGTGAGTTTTTTAAATAAAGGGAGGTAGAGTGGTGTTTAAACTTAATTGACATGATAGAAACATCCCATAGCACTGAGTAGCACATATGACGATCAAAGGTGTGGCTAAGGCACTCGTGAAGGGAAGGTCATGGTTTTGAATCCCATGCGGTTAATTTTGAAAAAGGAGGAGAGGAGTTTTTATTTTTGTTGAGATTCATGAGAGGCAGATTTATTAATGAAAGCATGAACCTTTGGTTCACATGTGGGCACGTAGCCCAGGTAGTAGCCTAGTCTTAGGCTAAGGCACGGTAGTTTCTTAGGTCACGAGTTCAAGTTTGGGTGCTAGTCATTGAGACGTGCGCAATATTTTTGGTGATGTGGGCCAACATTAAGGTATGCACTTTTGATTTAAATTTTGCCAAAGGTTTTTGGGAATGTGGAAGTTGTTTTAAGGCCACATGATATTAAAATGGCATGTTTTAAATGTTTAGGAAGTCATAAGGGTTTTTGAATAAATATTTTATCTTTGGTGCTTAGAAAAATAAATAAATGATTGGAGATTATAAGGTGTTAACAAAGGAGCTTTATTTTTGTGTTGAATATTATTTTAAGAGTATTGGAGATTATAAGGTGTAAACAAGGAAATTTATTTTTGTATGTGTTGAATATAAAGGAGTAAAAATGTGTATTTGTGACTTGACATTTTTATTGTATTCATATGGTGAAATAATATTTGAAGTGAACATTCATGTGGAAATTCTGAGATAGACTATTTCTATCTACCTAGGATTGGCAAAAGGATTTGGTTGTGACAAAAAATAGGTTTTGAAGACATATCTCCATCAAGTTAAAAAGGTATGGGCACACTATATTTTTTTTAGAATGATTGAAATGGATGTATGAAATATAAGGTGGAGTGAAAAGGATTGATAAGTATTGTTGGAAATGTATGAGCAAGTTTAAGTGTATCTTGTTGATGGATGATTTGATTTGAGATAAAGATTGAAAGTTGTTTGAATTAGGTGTGAGAGCCACATGGTGATATTATTTGAAAAATATCAAAACACTTTTTTAGGGTTTATGAGTGAGTTATGTTTCATTGGTTGAATAATTGAATGAAACTTTTTAAATATTGGTTTGAGTATATTTATGATTGAGCAAGTCTTGGTGAAGACTTGAGATAACATTGAGGGCAAAGTTGATTGATTGATTTGTTCAAGCTTTGTGTTAAGGCTTGGGGCAGATCTATCCAGAGTTGGTTTGTGATTTGATCAAGTTTTGTGTTAAAGCTTTATGACATATTTGAAGATAGAGTTTGGTACAAATTTGAGGGTAGATTTATGTCAAACTAGAGGTAAATTTGTGAGAAGATTTGTACTAGACCCAGGATAGTGTTTAGTGTAAATTTGAGATAGAGATTGAGCATAGTTGAGAGTAAGATTTGGAGGTGACAGAGTAGAGGACAATAGTCTCTAGTGGATAGAGATCCATTAGCTAGGGCAGTGAGGATAAAGGTCGAGTGAGGACAGAGGTCTTTTGTGGAGAGATATCCACAAGCCAGTGCAGTGGTGGTAGAAGTCTTCTAGAAGAGCCCTAGTTAGTGTAGTGGAGAAAGAGTTCTCCTATGGATAAAGTTCCACAAATCAGAGCAAGGGGATTGGTGTCTCCTTTGGACAAAGGTCCATAAACATTGTAATAGGGAATTGATTCCCAAAATAATTTATTAAGAAAATTTATAAGGAATATTTTCTCCATGGATTAACCCACATTGGGTGAACTACGTTAAATCATGTCTCTCATGTGTGTAATGTTGTATGGAATTCTTAATGATTTAATATTGTTGATGTTATCATATGGATTGAAAAGTAAAAAGTATTATCTTATACTGTTCATCCCCCTCTTAGTATAAGCTCATGTTCTTCATGATCATGTGATGACAAGGGATTTTGAAATATCCCTAAATTTATGTTGGGGAAGTCTTGTTTGTTGAATACTATATTACCTTCTTCTATAAGGTCTCAAATAAGTTTTTTTAGAAAATATATTTATTGGTTGTGTTCCCTTAATTGTGATGGTACTCACATTGTTCATCATGCTTATACCAGTTAGTTAATTCTTTGGTTGTATTCCAAGGTCTAATGGGTAAGAATTCTATCATATTTGAATCAAGGAGCATATTTAACATGATAGCTTGACTTTATCTAGAACATTTGTATTGTCTTTTAGGTTTATCTTGTTTTTGTACCACTAGTATTTTATGAGTGTTTTGAGTCTCATTTACACTTCTAGTTTAATGGGATTTTGTTACACCATCTCCTATGATATGATTGTTCTTGTATTGTCCTTTTTTCGAAGTTTTTTCCTCTTCTTTATTGTTTTTATTTGAGTTGTCTTCATATTATGAGGATGACTTCTGCTCTTTTAGCCATGTCTATGAATTCCTCTAAAAAAATTATATTTGTCATTTCTAAGGGATATGATAGTTGTTCATGGATATTTCTTATGAAAATGTGTAAGAGTTCTTTAGGGAGAGGAATATATAGAAGTATTACCACTAAAATTCTTTATTTGGATAGAAAAATTGAGAAGTGTTTAGTCTTGGATTTCTTAAGTTGATATAGGTCATCTATGGTGACCTTGTATTCTATATAGACTAAAAATTGTTTGACAAAAGCTTCCATGAGCTCTTTGAATTTCTTAATGGAGTGACGAGGTATTTGGAAATACCATTCTAAGGCTAAACCACTAAGACTTTTGGGAAATAACCTAAGGAGTAATTTTCATCATGATTGATGTCACTACATGCTATTTGAAATAATATTAAGTGGTTGATGGGGTCTTGATTCCCATTATACATTTGAAACTTGGAAGTTCCAAAGTTCTTTGGGGAAGGGTGGTTGAATATTGTGGGATCTAATGGACCATTATAGAATTATTCAAAGAATACTTTAATTTGGATGACCCTTGAAGAGAGGTAATTTGACATTCAAGTTCTTCAAACTTGGAGTCTCTCTTTTCAAGGTCTTGGATATTAACATTGAGGTCTTGGAAATAATTAGGTAGAGGATTAGGTTGGGTAGGTAGAGTTAAAATAGGTTGTCTGATATTTTGAGACAAGAAAGGTAAGGTTATAAATAAGGAGGTATCTTGGTTACATTTCATAGTTAGAGGGGTTTGGTTAGTCCCTAAGTTATGAGTTAGAAATGGGCTTGTGGAGTTAGGGTTCAGAATCGACATTATCATGCTATGGTAATATGATGAAAATGGAATAACCATAATGGGTATCCCTGTAGATATGGTTGGTGGAGTTGTAGAATTGGTAGGTTGTGCCATAGACACATTAAGAATATAAAATTTATTTTAATTTTCATTAATGTATGCAATAGTGTATTGACCATCAAAATATTCAATGTTGTCATGAGTTGTAAGTGATTATCTCTCACCTTTTTTTTTACGTTCTTCCATAAGAACATCTAGAAAAAAAAATTGTTTATTTTTATGTATTCTTTGATATGATCTATAGAATTAAAAGTAAATTTTTAGTGACACGTTCTTCTTGTACATGGTGTGACCAAGTAATTTCCACTTTATCATCATTCTAATGTTGTAAGGATGTTGAGCCATGGTTTATAGGTTTTTAGAAGAGAGGAGTAAATTTATTAAAAGTTTTATTTCCAGAGTACTTATAGCAAGTAAGAGAAGATGTTTTTAATACTTATATCACATTGCAAAAAATAGCCCTTCTTATGACTCCCACTAGTCCATGGTAATATACTAGCTAAGAGATATTTCTCCCTCAAATTTCATACGTTAGTCTACTCAAGGGGTCATTATCCTTCCCCTAGTAGGAATAATAATTTGGTTATATTCTTGTTATCTTTATTTAATGTTATGTAAGCTATGCAAACAAAATTATGTGATTTTACTTAAGTTTGACAAACTTTTATCTTATTTAAGGAAAGGAGTGCTCACATTGGGTTCACCAAGATGGAGAATCATAAAACCTCACATCATGTAGTAGGGGGGAGAGTCCACTGGGACCATCCTTGCTTCTCCACCTTGAGTGTATCTTTCTAAAGGATATCCCTAATATATGGGTATTTTCAACGTGAGTAGGCTCTACTCAATAAAGTTTCTCAAGGTGTCAATGTTGGTGTTGTTCTTGACGGTGTTATATGGATTTTATTCAACAAACACCTAAGGTTTTGAACCACTAATATGACTCTTATCAAGCCTTAAAAGCATATTTAAAATTAAGGTGAAGATCATTAAAAGTATATGCTTATCTTAAGACACAAAAATGCAATAAAATAAGGACTAACCTAAGATTATTTTTGTTTGAATCATGAACTAAGCTAAAGAGATGTTTTTCTTTTCAAAGAAAACAAGGAACAATACAAGAAGATAAACTAGCATAGAATACAACTATATGTCTTTTATGATTTTTCCTAAGTACTTGGAAATGAAAAGAGCTTAAATATGTTCTAGGGTTCCTTGAATCCAACGTAATGTTAATATTTTTTTAAAGAAAAATTTAACCTGCACTATGATTTCTTAACTTTCTAAACAGGATGTGATTTTACATAGAGATAGTTGCAGACATAAAAAAATGTAGAAAATGCTGAAAATAGGGTTAAAGGTAGTTCCAAGTGGTAGAATTACCTCAACTAATATCTTTGCAAAATTGCCACTATTGTGCAAAATCACCATTGGTGATTTTGACTATGACTAGCATTTATGCAACCTGTACAAGAAGATAAAAAAAAATAGGTTTATCTAATTTTGCGATCTATCTGAGTATTTGGAAAGATGGATTCCTATATTTTTATCTGATAAAACTCCCTTGTTTATGAAAAAAATGAGTGTGAGTGCATTCCTTGAAGTGAAAACGAGTCTCTGTCAAAAATACCACTAAGTTGCAAAATCGCTAGTGGTTATTTTCATAGCAATTGATATTTTTGCTCTATGTATTCTAGAGAGTCAAAATCACCAATTGCTATAACAATTGGTAATTTTCTCTAAAATGGGGCTGAGATGGTTTTAGGGTAAAATTTTAATTTGTTTTTGGGTGATTTCATAATACAATTGAAGGATATGGTTGAATTATAGGTTTGCTAAGTCTGTTGCTTACAAATTTTGAGATTAAAATCCCAAAATTCTAGCAATTAGTGATCAAATAAAATTCATGTGTAAAAGGAATGGGAAGTCCCTAAAATACCTAGAATTTAATAGATTGCAGAATGCAAAGTAGTCTAGAATATTATTATAAGTGTTAAGAATGAAAGCAACAATTCAATTAACCCTTAAGCTAAATCAAATTGAATGGAAAGCAAAGTGAAAGAGTTCAAATGCTATGAAATGCAAGTGTTTTTATAAACTCATGAAATATATAACAAGAAATAATGATAAAGCAAATGAAGCAATGGAATGAATTATGGCTTTAGCAGCATTCAACTACAACAAAAGATAAAGATCAAAGCAATAGAACATCTTATTGAATGAATAGAAGTGATACATTCGAGTAGAGATATGAGGCTCTTTATATAGGAATATGGATTCCTTAGCCAACACTCTACCTAGTTGTACAAGGGATAACTTGCACATATACAGCTTGCACATTGACACTTGTGCAATTATTACATTGCATGAAGTAACTAGATAACTTCCCCTTGAAGTAATCTAACATAGCCAAATGATGTAATATATTCTAACACCCCCTTGTATTACATTATTTGGTATGAAGTTCTCTTGAATCACATAGATGATCTCTAAATGTTTGAAACTTGATTTTTCCAAGTGCCTTTGTAAAGACGTCTACCAATTGATCTTTTGTAGGAACATACTTGAGGATGATATGCTTGTTCTAAAAATATTCCCTGATAAAATGATATTGTGCTTCAATATGTTTTGTTCTTTCATGTATGATTGGATTCTTGATCAGATTTAGTACTCCTTGATTATCACAAAATATCATAGTGGGAGTTTGTTTGATTCCCATGTCAGATAATATGTATTGTAACCATAGAGCTTCATAGGTTGTATCTCTTGCTGCTCGATACTCTGCTTCAGTTGATGATTGTGCTACTGTATGTTGTTTCTTGTTGTGCCAAGATATAGGACCTGATCTGAGATAGAAGACATAGCCTGAGGTGGATTTCCTATCATCAATAGATCCAACATAATCTGAATCTAAATATCCTTGTAGACAAAAATCTTTGACATCCTTCATATAAGTCAATCCATAGTCTGTAGTCTTCTTGATATATTGTAATATTCTTTTTGTAGCTTTCCAATGACTTTCCCTTGGTTCTTGCATGAACCGTGAAAGATAATTTACTACAAATGCTATGTCTGGTTGGCTGTTTGTTAAGTATAGAAGACTTCCAATCAACTGATGATACATTGTAGCTAAGACCAATGGTGTTTTATCATTTTTGGATAATTGAATCCCTTGTTCCATTGGTGTATCTTTAGGCTTGCACTCTATCATTCTGTACTTTTCAAGGAGAGCTTTTGCATATTTTGATTGAGTGATAACTATTTTGTCCTTTCCTTGATAAATTTCTAAACCAAGGCAGTAGTTCATTAATCCTAGATCTATCATTTCAAATGCCTTTTCTAGATCCTTTTTTATATCACTTATTAACATCTCTGAACTTCCAATAATTACTATGTCATCAACATATACTATGAGGATCAAGATATCATTTCCAATTTTCTTGGTATATAAAATGGGATCTGATGAACTCCTTTTGAAATCATGATGTAGTAGATGATTATTGATCTTTATATTCCATGCTCTGGGAGCTTGTTTCAAGCCATATAGAGATTTATTCAATTTGCATACCTTGCTTTCTTGTCCTTGAATAACAAAGCCTTCAGGTTGTGTCATATAGACTTCTTCTTCTAAGTCACCATTAAGGAATGCACTTTTCACATCCATATAATGAAGTTTCCACCCTTGATGTGCATCTAGCGCACATAACTATTCGGATAGTAGTCATTCGAGCTGTTGGTGTGAATGTTTCTTCATAATCAATTCCCTCTGTCTGAGTATATCCTTTTGCTACTAGTCGAGCTTTGTATTTGTCAAGTGTCCCATCTTGCTTTGTATTTTATTTTGTAAACCCACTTGCATCCCACTACTTTCTTTCCTGGAGGTAGATTTACTAGATTCCATGTCTTATTATTTTTGAGTGATGCATATTCAGTTTCCATAGTTGCTTTCCAATGTGAGTCTTTTAGTGCTTGAGAAGTTGATGTCGGTTCTACTGAGTTACTTAGCATTCCTCTATTTATTTTGGTCATGTTGTGAGTTTGAGGTCCTATAGAAGTAAGATCTGGCATTATTTCTAGATTTGATTCTCTGAGAGTGTCTCTGAGCCATATTGGTTCTTTTCTAGGTAGTATTATTGATGCTTCTGTATCTTGTTCTTGAGATTCTAATTCTGAATCTATACTCATTGTGTCTTCTTTAGATAAATTTATGAGGACTTCTGTGTCACCATTGGATTTATCTACATCGATCTTGGATTTTTCATCAAAGACCACATCTCTACTGATGTAGACTTTCTTTGTAGATGGATCTAGTATTATGTATCCTGTAGATTCATTGTCATAGCCAACAAATATCCTTGTCATAGTTTTGTCATCTAGTTTAGTCCTCTTTTGTTTTGGAACATGCATGTATGCTTTGCATCCGAAGACCTTTAGCTTTTCTATGTTGGGATTTTATCCTGACCATGCTTCTTCTAGTGTAATATGCTTGAGTACCCTTGTTGGAAGTCTATTTTGTATGTAGACTATTGTTTGTACTACTTTGGCCCAAAATTTATGATCAAGGTGTGCTTCTTTTAACATACATCTTACCATTTCCATTATTGATCTATTTATTCTTTCTGCAATTCCATTCTGCTGAGGTGAATATGTTGTAGTAAGTTATCTCTTAATTCCATTTTCTTCAAGAAATGAGTCAAATTCTTTGGAAATAAATTCTCCTCCTCTATCTAAGCAAAGTGCTTTTATGGTCTTCCCTGATTCTTTTTCCACTTGAAGTTTGAACTGTTTGAAGTGACTGAATGCTTCTGACTTGTACTTCATGAAAGATACCCACATTTTTCTAGTGTGATCATCAACAAATAATTGAAAGTATTTATGTCCTCCAACACTATCAACTTTCATTGGTCCACATAAATCTATATATATTATTTCTAGAGGTTGTTGAGCTCTGTGTTGATGAATTTCGAAAGGGATTCTATGTTGTTTTCCTGCTAGACATTCTAGACATACAATAGTTTTTGGAGAAAAGTTAGGTAGACCTTCTACCATTTGATATCTGAATAATTCCCTCATTGATGTTTCACTGGTATGTCCTAGTCATTTGTGCCATAGTTCTAAAGCATTGGTGGAAAGAGCTGAGTGAATAGCAGTGTCTAGAACAAATAGACCATTTTTATATGATCTTGATGCTATCATTCTTCCCTATCTAGAAATGTGACATTGTTTTCTACTAGTGAGAACCTTGAACTCAATGGTTAAGTCTTGATCCATAAGTTGAGAGATAGAAATAAGATTAGTAGTTAATCCTAGAACATACAATATATTTTTTATCATACCTCTTCCATCCTTAAGATTTATTGGAATATCTCCAATTCCTTTTACTTCATATGTTTTTCTATCTACTACGACAACTAGTTTTTCATTAATATTTTTCAAATATTTGAACCAATGTATGTTTCCTGTCATATGCTTACTTGCACCTGAATCTATATACCAATAATCCATGATACTATTTTTATACCTTATGTCTCCCAAGTATGTTTTGGATAGTGCTATTGTAATTTGAAGTTCAATGTTTGGTTGATTTTGTAAAGTTTTGTAAATACCAAAAATCAACTTCTAATATCCCTTATTGCTCCTATTGAACTAAGCACTTTTCCCAAATTTTAAAGAGGTTATAATGTTGGATCTTTTGTCTCCTTTTGAGAAGTTTGAGACAATAATTTTATAAATTTCCAACCTTTGAAATACTATGATAAACCTCTCTTTTAAATAACCCTTTGGGAATTAATTTTAAGTGTATCTAATTTCCAATAAATTAATTTGATGTAGTAACCCTTATGACTCCCTAATTTTTGAAAAAATTAGACCACAATAATATTTGCAAAATATTAAATAATCTAACCCAAGTAGAATTCTTTATATCTCCTAGGTTAATTTGCAAATATTATTTTAGCTTGGTAAGTTATCTCCTATGTCTTTTGCTTTCATAATCTCAAAATTTATCCTTGATTTTAAACCTTATATCTCCTTTATTTGAAAGCAATATTAAATGAGATAAATTACTTACCTTAGCTCCTTTATCACCACACTTGAATGGCTCTGAATTCGGCTGGATATAACAGCTACAATACGTAACTTTTGGTGCTTGAGATGATGAGTGTGGATTGGGTCAGCCTTGTCTTCAATGCTAGAGTGAAGAGTGTTGTAGATTTGAGAAGGTTTGACCTTCTTTTCTAGGAGCCTTTAATGCTCCTCCTTCCTTCCTTCTCATGATGCTTCGAACGTGTTTCACTATGCTATTCTCTCTTGGATTCCTTTGACTGCACTATTCTCTCTTCTTCACACTCTATCACTTCATGTTTAGATGCATTTTAAGGTGGTGAAGGCTTTGACAAGTGTCACTAAGCATTACATACAAGCTCTCTCCTTTGTAATGTAACAATCCTTTAGTAACGCTCTGCTAGCTTCTTGGTCACCTTGTAATGCATGAACACTTGTGTGGGTGCTTGTAACTCCTTCATGAGTTTTCTTGGATGTTAAGAAATGGGATGGCACCTTAGAGAATTCATGCCAAGTGGCTTTCAACCTTTCTGCATGGATTTCTTTCATTGTAATGCTTCCAAGGAGAGTATAACTCCTTTTTGTATGCCTCTTCTTTGCTTGCTATATTTCTTGGAGTGCAAGCAATCTCTTCTCTTGTTGGTCGATCGTTGAGGTGATTTTGGAGCTTCGAATGGCATTGTAGGTGATTCTTTTGGTGGATAATATTCACCAAGCTAGAAACCTCTGAATATATCACATGTTCTCCTCGTTCCTTGTTCCCTTCAACATGCTCCTTTTATGTTGTTTGTCCACGTTGATTGAGGTAGAATTTGTCACCTTTTTTCTTGTAAAAGAGAGCTCCATTTCTATCTACGTAAATGCAGGTTGATGATCGACTGATATGTGCATTGCCTTTTGTAGGTTCATCCATCCAATATGTGAAGTGTGAGCCCCTTCGAATGGCTCCTTGTGCCATGGATGAGGAGTGCTTGATGTTTGATCTTTCTTGCTTGATGTTTGGCCTTTCTTGGCTGGATTTCCCTATAATTTTTGTGCCTTTAGTGGCACCTTCAATCTACCCTTTTCCTATGAACAATGTAGTGCAATACCTTGTATTATTCTATGAGAATAATATGTTCTTATTGCACCCTTTTTGCACTCCTTCTTGTAGGTCTTGTAGTATAATTTTGTAGTAGATTTTGAATGCACAAATGAGGGTTTTGAGGATGTCCCTTTGGATAGACTCCTTGCCCTCTTTGCTTGGATATTTAATGATAGATCCAAGCTTTACAAATGTTGTAGATAGAATATTTTTTTTTATGTTGCACTTAACCCTATAGTGCTTTGGATTTGAGACTCACCAAGTCTCAATATTTGAAGCTTCTTTTGGTTAGTTTTTATTCACTTGTACTAACCAATTTTGGTGGCTTCTATTGGCCACTATGAGTTGCATATTTTTGTGCTTTAAGAGTGTCTTTAGACACTTGATGCAAACTAGATTTTGTACCCTTCTCAAAAGCACAAAACTAATTTATTTTGAGAGTAATAATAGTGCAAATGAATCTAACAATTTTTACTTTTAATGCACTAATAATTTCACCTTATCACTCCAATCAACTCTCAAAATAATGCACTTAATCAATTTACTACAACTAATCAAGAATAATCTGAAATGAATCTTCAATAATTATTTTGCAATTCTCTTATAAGCAAGGTAGTAGGAGCTAGTCTTTTTTTTGCTTTCCAAAGTAGATGATAGGTAGTTGATAGATAGTTTGAAATTCTAAAATCTAATCAACTCCTAAAGTGCAAATGAACCTTAAAGAAACCTTTCTCTTTTTGCACTTTTGAAGACTTGTAATTCAATTCTCCTTATTGCAACTTTAATCCAAATTAAGGTGCTTAAACAAATCTGATAAGTAATCCACTTTAATGAATCTACTTGCACCAATAGTTGCTTACATTTTTTTGAAAGCCCTTTTCGTCGCTTCTGTAGAGGATGTAGATCTTGGTGTCTAAGATCACCAAGTTGTTGCCTTGAGTAAGATCTTACAGCTCTTTGTAGGCTACCCTGAATAACTTTATCTTCACCAAAAGATGATCTCGAACTCTCTTTCACGAGCCTTAGGATTTTGGTGGCTTGTTCTCCTCTTGTAGTCTCATCATTTTTCTATAGATTTGAAGAGATATTTGTTTCTAAAGCAATGTATTTTTGCTGTGAGAGGCAATATCCAAATATCCTATATTTAGTAGGTGTTGGTAATTTTGGCACCTTGCCACATTAGGAATTTTGTTGGAGTATTTTGATGCAATATTTTGATGAAGTTTTTTATTGTATATGGTAGTTTTTATTTCAGAAATAATTTCATATGTCCCTTACTTGTTCACATATGCATTCCTTTTGCATTGATGCTATAAGTATTTTTGTAAATTTCATTCAGGATTCAAGTTCACCTTGTTATGAATTTATCAAAAATGAAGGCATCTTTAGGCTTGTAAAAAAAATGAATAATTTTTTTGAAAATTTAAGAATTTATAAGTATTTTAGAGATGTCAGCGTATTCGCCCTGATCATGGGGCGAACGCCCCATTCGCACCATGATCAGGTGAACAAAATAGTAAGAAGTTTAAAAGGACTCCAAAAACACAGCAAGAAGAGGCATGACAAACATTTTTGCATTCACCCCTATTGAGGGGTGAACGTACCATTCGCCCCTCCTTTGGGTGAACGTGTTCCACCACCTAATTGCAATTGTGTTCATGTGAAAGCAAAATGATATTATGTTCACCCCAGTTGAGGGGTGAACATCCCATTCACCCCTCCTTTAGGTGAACGTACCTCAAGAGGAAATTACTTTCTCATTTTCCCTGGTTGAGGTGTTAACATCCCGTTCACCCCTCCTATGGGCGAACACACTTTCAAAGAAGGATTGCACATGTGGGTCAAATAAGAGATGGTCAGGTGAAGTAGTTTTTATCTAAAGTTTTGGGATCAAAAATAATTATAGTCAACATTTCAAAGCGCCAGATTTGAAGCATTTAATAATGGTGGCAATGAGTAACTCATATCATGGATCTCGAGCATAGAAGAAGTTGAATGAGAAGAGGGAGGAGAATTTTCATGATTTCCAAGGCATTGAGATGTTCCCAAAATATTCAATATTTTCCAAATTATATGTGCACCGACGCCCAAGTTGCTGGTTTCCTGGAAAATATTTCCTAAAAAATGGATTGCAGTTCTTGATGAAGAGATTTTAAATGATATATGGTTATTTTGTTCTCTTTTGCATTTAATGAAAGATTCGAGATCCTCTATAAATACTAATCAAATTTTCATTGTAAAAGGAGGTTGGAAACTTTGTGAGAATACTCTCCAAGTTCTCTACATTAATACAAGGCATCAGGCTTTTGAATTTGCAAATGGTCTTGTGTGAAATTTCCTTCTATACCATGCACTTCTATTTTACATTCATGTTTCTTGTTTGCTATTAGATTTAAATTTTGCATTTGGATTTAAATATTATTGGTGAGAGAGTGAGTGCTAGAGTGTTATTGTAAAGGTTATTACTGCAATATTATAGGTAAATTATGCTGCTTTCTCTTCTATTAAATGCTATCTTATGCTTGGGTGAATTTCCTACTATTAGTCTACCCCAAACTCTTCATTTTTGCCTATGTCCATATTTTCCTTTCTTTCTATTATTTTCCCAATTTATTTCCTACATCCTTAGTCTTCAACCAATTTAGGATTAGTAATGGAACCAAACCTCTCTAGAGATTGGCATAGAGGACATTTCTTTCCTATGGCCTTTCAATATTGGCCATATCTAGGGTACAAAAACATAGTGTTTGTTGATTTGGCATATATTTGACCAACAATTTTTGGCATGCCCTTTGGGACTTCAAAGTTTCCACTTACAAAAATATTAAGGTTTTATGTTCGCCTTCATGTTGTAACATTAGAACATATGGTGACTTGATTACACCCAAAAATATCTAAATGTGAGAGCAGCGAAAGCTGTGTCTCATGAATACAAGATTGAAGGTCAAAATTCTAGATCATCAAATTGAGTTATATGAACTTGATATTCATAGGTTGGAATAAAATCCTCAGTTAGCCACTTTTTTCGCACATCTTCGCTACCCCATATATCCCATATACCATATGTCTCGTCCTAACGATTAGCTAGTGTATTTTTTGCTCCAATAAGCCTGGTGAGTACCGCCACAAGCTTCACTCAACCTCTGTCCCATACAAACACTAGTGTTCCTCAGCATACACCTCATATACCAGTCCATATGGCTCAAAGTCCTCCACCAAGGTAGTTACCAGCATGGAATAGCTCACGAGCTTTAAACCTACAAGTATAAAATTTGGTCCTACAAGCTACTTTGAAAGTTTTTCTGACTTATGACAGTACTGGTAAGATTGCATATGAGCATATCAAATACGTGGCTTCTTTGTCGACCATCCATGATATAAAATATGAGGATGTAATGATAAAGTTATTGGTATTGTTGTTAAGAGAGAAATTTTTGTATTGGTACCGATCACTGCAACCTAGTATTATTACATCATGGGATCAGTTAGCGGAGCTGCTGATTAAAATTTTTCATGAACAAGCTGATCCATACTCTTTTCTACACCAGTTCACAATGATTCAAAGACATCCGCAATAGGATATAGTTGGCTTCAATGTTAGGTTTGCATGAAGTTGGCAAAGAGTTCCTTATGAGTTACGGACCACACATGAGCAAGTTGCATTCTACTATCTTAGGGTTTGTAGTACTAAAATTGGCATGGTTGTATGGTAGGACATTGTAACTACATTCCTAGAATTGTATATGCAAGCTCAAAAAGTTGAGTCTAATTTTATTATTGTAGGTAGGCTTCCCCAAAGATGACTATACCCATTGTCCTTGACCTTTCGTAGAATCTATATTCAAGCACATTTTTGCAATTTATACCTTCAATGTATCCAGTTCCCTCATGGAGTTCTAGCCCATATCATGTTGCTTTGATCCCTACCCCACAGTGTCTGATATTAGTACTTTCTCAGTTTCTGACTTAATCAGTTCCCCAATTGCCGGTACTTATCCCATTCCCAGTGCCTCCCACTCTGTTTCCACTACCTGTGCCACAAGTGCCTTTATCCTTGCCAACATCAACCACATCTTCTAATCTAGGCCCTCTCATGGCATTGTTGCAAGATGTAAAGTCTAACAATGCAGCCTTAAGTAAAATATCCAATGACCTTACCATAGTAAGGAAGAAGCAAGCAGAGGTTGATTTCCAATCTAGGAGATTTTAGACCCCAACAATTACAAGAGAACAAGATTCTAAAATTAGAGGCCCTGAGAAGAGCCCAACAGTGATGGCGAATGAGGATATTAGTGTAGCAAAAAAGGCGTATTGGTGCTCAACATGTAATGATCTTCATGGAGAAGAAACCTACATGGTGCATATGAATTATGTGCAAATGCTAGAAGAGATTTCAGCTAGCGAACAAGTTAATATTATTAGAGAATCCAAACACAATTTCATGATGCCATATTTGGAGCAAGTTTCATTCATTACAAGGTCTAAAAAGAAGCTAGTAACTATAGACTCGGTCGAGATCGAACCTTTGAAGGTGCCTGCAAAACCAAAAGTACAAGATGAAAAGTAGCTACCTCCAAAAAAATTTCTTGGTGTGAGGACTAAGGAGCAATATTCTATCAAGTTGAGAGATTTATTGCCTAAGAAAGCTCAACAAAAAGTGTAAACTAAGTCATCAGGTTCACGACCTGTAGTAGTTGCTCAAACATAGATTAAAATAAAATAGCAATCTATGGAGCAACTTAAGTATCCATCATTGATAAAAATACAAATAGTAGAAGCTACTCAAAAGTACCGGGACAAGTATGAATGAGTTACAGAAGAGAAGGTTTCGGCTATCTCAAGTTATAGCATTGTAGAGGAAATGAAGCATATTCTAGCTAAAGTTAGCTTGTATGATGCACTATAGTTTCTAGGACAAATTGATTTGTTGCAAGAGTCCTTGAAGCCTACTAAAGATCAGAAGAAAGTTTCTTCTCAAATAGTCCTAGTGCAAGAACTACCCACTTTTGTGACAAGAAAAAATAAGCCTCCTCCATTTTATTTGTCATTGAGAATTGAAGGGTGGATTGTACACAACTGTATGATCGACTCTGGAGTTGCAACTACTGTAATGCCAAAGGCAGTATGTGAAGTGATGGGGATGGAATATACAATAAGCAGCCCAAGAGTTTTATAGCTAGATGGGACTCCGATCAAGATAGTGGGAGTGATCAAAGGCATCCCTATTGTCCTCCATACTATGCTACAGATCAAAGTGATCCAAGAAGTGGTAGTAGTTGACTTGGAGCCGTATTTTAGCATGTTCCTCTCAAGGGAATTCATAGCTAAGTTTTGAGGATACCTTTTCTTAGACTACTTTCATTTGGAAATACCATTGAAAGAAAAAAGGATTTGTATTCACAATGAAAAGCCTTTGCCTTTTCACATTGAAAAGCTAGAAGAAGAAGAAAAAATATCTAGGTGCAATTAACATGATGATTGAAAAACTAGAAGAGGTTGACTTGGTGGGAGAGGCATTGGGTGTGCTTCGCTTGGAATATGAGTTTTTACTCATTTATTTTAATGCCATGATCAGGATAGACATTGGCTATTATTCAATAACCAAGCCTAAGAAATTTGAGAAAGCAATCCATGATTCCTAGGGTTCTGACATGAATTAGCTATGGAAGTTGTATTTTTATGGTGGTATATGTAAGAATGGTTCAAGAGCTAGTGTCATGTTGATCTCTACAAAAGGGTTACAAAAAACTTATTCTTATAGGTTGACTTGGAGTTGTATGAATAACACAGCTGAATATGAAGCATTGTGCCTTGGATTGAAAAAGGCTAAAAAGTTAGGCATTAAGCAGCTACAAATTTTTTGCGACTCTGAGTGTATTGTCAACCAGACCACTAATAGGTGTGTGTCAAAGAAACATTACTTAAAACCCTATAACAACAAAGTTTGATATTTGTTTAAAGCTTTCATAGCTTTGAAAATTTAGGTGATCTCTTAGGAGTAGAATAAACATACAAATATTTTAGCCTCTCTTGGCATAAATTATTCTCTTGCAGAGCAAGTAGTCCAAAATCCCAAGACTGTACGAGTGATCTATATATCCTCAATCCTAGATAAGAATCTTTACTGATAAGTATTCAAAAATGACGAACAAATAGTCAATTTCCTACTTAGAGAAGTTGCTGGCACACATGATAGAGTGCTTATCGAAGAAGAGAAGGAAGAGATTATTCAATTAAAGAATAACCATATCCCTAGAGGATTGATTTCGTTGGAGAGTCTATTTGATCAGAATAATCTGAAATGAATCTTTAGAAATTATTCTACAATTTCCTTACAAACAAAGTTGTAGGGACTAGTCTTATTTTGCTTTCCAAATTAGATGATAGGTAGTTGATAGATAGTTGTAATGCATAAATATAATCAAATCCTAATCTACAAATAAACCGTAAAAGGAATTGTTCTCTTTTTGTACTTTTGAATACTGTAATCCAATGTTTCTTGTTGCAACTTTAATCCAAATTAAGGTGCTTTAATAAATCTAATAAGTAATCCAATTAATGAATCTACTTGCACCAATAGTTGCATATATTTTTTAAATCTTGTGTAGCTCTTCTACCGCTTTTGTGGAGGATGTAGATTTTTTTGCTTTCTGTAGATTATCCTAAATAGCTCCTTCTTCACCAAAGTATGGTCTCAAAATTTCCTTCATGAGCCTAGGATTTGGTGGTTTTTTCTCCTTTTGTAGTCTCCTCCTTTTGTTGTAGATTTGAAGTATTTGTCTCTAAAATTGTGCCTTCTTTCTATAAGTTATAATCTTCAAATATCTTGGATCTTGTGGGCTTCTCCTATCTTCAAGTCTTCTTATCAAATTTTGACTTCAAGCAGGATCTTCTTCTCAAGATTTTGAATGTCTTGAGGTCTTCACTGGATTCTTCTTCTGGGATTTGGAACTCCTTGCCAAATTCTTCTTCTCTTGGGCTTGATTCCATATGGTAATAATTATCCCAAGTATTTCACTATCAAGGTTTTATCCTTGGTATTTTATTTCTCCAATGAGTTCTTCTTGATCATTTCTTCAGTAAGGCTCTCCAAGCCTTTTACTAGATGCTCGTTGAGACCTCCCCAAGGTCTTTGATCTTGCATATTCTTCTGGTCTTCCTTGAGAATTTTTCTTTAACCTTATACTCCTGGAAATTTTGGTGGTGAGATCTTCCTCTGGATCTTCAATTTTGATGCTTCTGGATTTGAGCAAGACTTTCCTAGTCCTTCTTCTTCCAATACTGGAAGTTCTTCAATGAGATCTCTTCCTGATCACTTTTGCCTTCAATTTTTCTTTAGGTGCTGGATTGATTCTGAATAAGATACTCTTCCTAACTTTCTTATAGGAAGTTTCCCAACTCACTGAATTTTCTTTCCCTCGTAACAAAGTATTAGTACTGAAATCTTAATCTCCTTTTGAATCAAATACTCACTTTTGGAGTCTTCTTCAGGATCAAGGTTTATGTGGCCTTTTTTTAGTATTAAGGCTTTTGTGGCCTTTTTCAATATCAAGGCTTTTATGGCCTTTTCTTCAATATCAAGGCTTCTATCACCTTTTTTAGGATCAAGGCTCCTATGGCCTTTTTCTTCTGGATCAAGGCTACTGTGGTCTTTTCTTCTTATGTGAAGTTCTCAATTTAGTAATGGATATCTCTGGTCTCCTAACTTCACCACAACTCTTCTCTAGAATTCTTCTTCCACAATATTATTTTCTTGGGCAAGGAACTAATCTCTACACTATGAAGGCATGCCAACCTTAGGGCAACGAAGTTGAATTGTCCTAGTTTTCAGTTGTAGGAGGAGTCCCAATATTCTAAGAATTAGTTTTCTACAATAAAAAAATATTTGGACAATATCTAAGAGATATCTTAAATTATCTTCACTGGTTTATTTGTCAATCTAGTGGATTGAATGTTGAGTCCTAGTCTTCACAAGTTTTTTTCCTACAACTCTGTGGAAAGACTCTAGCCAAATGCAATCTTAGTATTTCTTGAACTAAGATTTTTTTTAGTCCTCACTTGTGGATCTCCCTAATTCTATCACCTAGATTCTTCTAAGAATTTTATCAAAGATTGGTCCAGCAATGCATTAGTTTGATAAAAAACTTAGACTCACTGATGATGGTGGTTTTCCTGTGGCTAGATCCACCATAGATCTGATACCATTGTTAGCTTTTTATGCAGTATGCAATGGGAGATAAAAAAAATAGGATGCAAAAATAATATGAAATAAATTAAATCTGAGATATGACTAAAATATATTATAAATAGAAATAATAAAAATGAATACAATGTAGCTATGGAGGAAATGGACACTCCATAAATAATTCTATCGGACTACATTGCACCCATCTCCAATATGGGTGACTATATCTATGCTATGCTCTGCTATGCTTTCCTATTATCTATGTTGTATTACAATGATACCATTATATAAGAAGATAAGTTCCTTGGCCAACACTCTATGGACAAATTGCACATATACAACTTGCACATTGACAGTTGTGCATTTATTATATTGCATGAAAAAACTAGGTAACTTCCCCCTAAAGTAATCTAAAATCCTAAGTATGTACCTTGGAAGATACATTTACATGACCCAAATGATGTAATATAATCTATTTCTTATAGGAAGGTGTGGTTCTAGTGATCAAATAAAAAATATGGAGTGATACCTGATAAGGTAAAGTACTCACAAATGACTAAAGGTGGAGCAATACCTAGTAAGGATGTGTGCTTATAGGTAGTCACAAGTAGAATTATATCTAGTAAGGGTCTGTGCTTTCAAGTGGTCACAAGTGGAGCAATGATCAATAAGGGTGTGTGATCACAAGTGATCAAGCAAAGATGACTAAGTGGTCATGGAAGGGGCATGATTGTACAAAATCAATGAAAGTGTAGTAGACATCAAACCTAGAGGATCTAATAATCAAGTGAGGTGTGGTACTGGTAGGAACCCATGAAGGCATTATAATATTCCAACCTAGAGAAATATAAGCAACTGAGCAAAGTATAAGTATCTATGTGCATGTGATATATACAAGATATGCACAAGTATATATAAAATAGATATAATAGTAGAAAAAATAGAAAGCAAGAGAAGGATGAAAGAGATAAATATATCTTGCCCCATGTCCTTGTTAACATGAGAGTGAGAATGAGAGGAAAAATAATCTTTTTTGATATTTTGATAGTTGAGATATGCTCGCAGAATATCCAGTGGTTGTATGAACACCATAAAATGATATTCATGTGGTATCTATCCTATCCTAGGAGCATCCCTTGACAGCTAAAAGGTCAATGAGGGAGGCAAGAATAAACAATGATCATTCCACTATATGCTATCATAATATTTTATTGATTGTGTGGACCAAGCTATAATCAATAAAAGTGATTATAGTTGCGATAGGTTTTGGGAGATGATTAAAAGAGGTACATGGAGAGTGCAAAAGATAAAAAATAAAGAGAAAGTGTATATCCCTTAATGTGGTGAGAAAAAAAAATATGATTATACATTCAAGTACAAGGGATATACAAGAGATGTAGAAGAAGTGAATATAAAAAGAGAGAATATATCCATTCACTTGGGAAAATTTAGATGACTTTATACTTATAAGGTCAAGGGATATATGAGATAGAGAAGAAATGTGATTAAGATCCAAGAACAATTTTGTTCTAATGAATGCAGTTATATGTAAATGCATAAGAACAAAAACAAACTTTCCACTAGAACAAAATTACCCATGTATATATACAAGAGACGTACTCATAGCATCCTGGTGGGTAAGGAAAATATGGGCCCTAGATTTGGGGATTCACTAAATATTAGTGACCTAGTGCAAGTGCAATGCATATGAGCTAATCCTGACTAGATGTCATCATTTCCTCATTGCGATATCCCAAAATCTACATGAACAAGAACTCGTATGAAGGTATGATCAAGAAGCAAAGTAACTAAATGTAAATCATAAGTTCAAAGGAGAATCATGTCAAGCAATTCATGCAAAGTATGATAAGAAATCATGCAATATGAGCAAGAAAACAAATTCTAGTTGGCATAAAATATATTTTGGGATATTTTATAGGAGAAGTAGAAGTGAGATAATATTATGAAGAAGAAATATAGAAGGTAAATAGAAGAATATTCAATGGAGAGGGAAATATCTCATGGTCAACTCTTTGACCTCTCCCCCAGATTCTATAAGAACTCAGAAAGGATAAGACTAGAAGAAAAGAAGAAGAGAAAAAAAGGTTATGCATAGTAACTTTTGAGGTGTATGATATTCATGGATTCTTTGATATATTTATCATCTAGGGTTTCAATACAATAGGCTCCTGAGCCAAACTTGGTCATTATGACAAATAAGTCTATCCAATTGGGCTAAAATTTTCATTTTCGATCAGTTTGAGCATTGGTGTTCCTTTGGTTTTCTTTGAGGACAAGGTCCTCTACTTTTAAAGAATGACTGTAGACTTTTTTGGTATTTTTTTATTTGATCCTATTTCAATAACCTCAAACATGCTCTAATGCCTAGATGTGCTTCTCATCCAACAACTCTAATTGGTTTAAGTGGGCAAGGCGATACTCATTGCTGACAGAGGCATCTTGCAACAAGATGCACAAGGAAGGGACTTCTAAATCAAAGAGGAAAATAGCCTTGGTATCATAGACAAAGACATAAGGGGTTGCTCCTGTAGGTGTTCATATGTTGGTATGATAAGCCCATAAAGAAAGATAAATTTGAATATGTCTTATTAATCAACTTTGTAATGATCTTAACTAAGGATTTATTAGAGGCTTCAACTTGACGATTACCTTGAGGGTAGTAGGGTGTTGACCATTTATGCTAAATATTATATTTAGCACAAATCTTATGGAAATCCTTGTTCTTAAAAGGAGTGTCATTGTTAGAGATGATGATAGAAGGGATTCCATACTGACATAGGATTTGGTTAAGGATAAACTTAGAGACCTAAACTTCAATGACCATGGATAGCGATATGGCTTATACCCACTTAGTGAAGTACTTGGTGGTTGTGATTATAAACTTATGATCATCAAAAGAAGTAGGATTGATATTTCCAATAATGTTCAATCACCATATGAATAATGGTCAAGGAGAAGAAATGACTTGAAGGTTTTGCAAATGTGCATGAATAATATTATCATAAAATTGACACTTGTCACAGTGTCAAACATAAACACATGCATCCTTATCCATGGAGGGTCAATAATATCCTATTCGAAGGAGCTTCTTGGAAATTGCATTATCGCTAAAATGACCTCCACATGATCCTTCATGGGCTTCATAAAGGGCTTGGATTGCTTCATTGAATGTGAGGCCTCATAAAAGAATACCCTCAAAAGAGTATCAATATAAGATATCATTGATTATCACAAATTGACATGCTTTGTATGCAAAAGCTTTTGATTCTTACAATCTAAGCCTTCAATAATTATGCCATATTTTAATAAATTAAATATATTTTTGTACCAAGGCTTAGAAGGAGAAGGTCTAGTATTCAATACATATAAGAGGATTTGACTAGAACTAAGGGTTACGAGCTCTCAGAGTTGTCAAATAAAAATTGTAGCTTTATTATCTTCTAACTCCAAGGGGATAAGAGATGTAGTTGCAACCATGGCATCCACATGATGGTTAAAAGATCTAGGAATAGACTCTATGGTTATCTTTTCAAAGTTTGACATAATCTTGGCAACAATGTCTTTGTATGGCTTTAGCTTTTCATATTTATTATGATAAATATTATTGAATTTATTAACTACAAGTTGAGAGTTTCCAAAGCATAAAAAATTCTTAACTTGTAAGGTTAGGAAAGCCCTAAGACCTAGGATCAAGGCTTTGTACTCTATAGTGTTATTAGTGCCGGAGAATCACAACTTGAAGGAAAGAGAAATTAGTTGTGTTTGTGAGGTTACTATAAATATTCTAGCTCTGAAACCCTTTAAGCAATGGGTTCCATTAAAATAAAATGTCTAAGAATCTTGGTTTGCTATATCAAGGTCAAAAATACACTCATCAAAAAATTCTACTACTAAGGGATCAATATATTCTAAAGGAGCTATATCTAATTGGTCAAAAATAATTTGACCATTTATATCCTTTTGACTAATGAAGGTTAAATCAAACTCACTACAAGCAGGGACCCACTAGGCATCTTGACTTGAAATGTGAGTCTTTGACATTAAGCAAAGGGGATCAAACCTTACAACTACCAATGTCTTATGGCTAAGCATGTAATGTCATAACTTTTAAGACACAAACACTATAGTGAGGTAAAGATTTTCTAAAGGGTTTTACTGAGTTTTATAACTGACAAGGGTTATACTAATATAATAAATTATTCTCTCTTTGTTTTGGTCATCATGTTGTGCGAACATGGCCCTTAAGGCTCAGGTTATGGTTGCTAAATAGAGCAATAAATATTTGGTTGAATTAGGTGGGATAAGGATATGCAGGGAAGTGAGATACCTTTTGAGTTAATCAAAAGCAATTTGGCACTTATCATCCCACTTTTACTCCACATTTTTGTGAAGAATATTAAGGAAGGTTTGGCACTTGTCGACTAGATAGGATATGAAACACCTAATGGATTGAAACTTTCATTGCAAACTACACAACTCAGTAAGGTTGCATGGAGGAGGTAGGGTAGTAATAGCCAAAATCTTGGCTAGATATACCTCAATGCTTCACCTAGACATAATGAATCCTAAAAATTTTCTAAATTTGACTCCAAAGGCACATTTAGAGGGTTTAAGATGAACTTTGTATTCTCTTAATCATTCAAATATATCCCTTAGGTCTTGTGCATGATTTTCTCGATGAATAGAATGACCATGAAGATTGTCCATATAGTCTTCTACAATGTCATGCATTAATACATGAAAAATATAAGTCATGGTCCTTTTATATGTGGCACTTGTATTCTTTAAGCCAAAAGGTATAACTAGATAGTAGAAGGTGTTCCATGGAGTAATAAAAGTAGTATTAGATTGATCTTCAAGAGCAATTTTGATTTGGTTGTATCAATGAAAAACCATCCATAAAAGATAACATTCCACATCCAATGGTGAAATCTACAATCATTTCTATGTTGGACAAAGAAAAATCATCTTTGGTACAAGAAAATTTTATTCCTCGAAAGTTAGTATATATTCTGATTGTGCCTTATTTCTTGATGATGAGAAAGATATTTTATATCTAATAAAAATAGTTGATTGCTTTGATGAAATCAACATTAAGAAGTTTTTGAAGCTTTTCTTTGACCAATAGGGTAATATTAGGGTGAATATTTCTAATATTTTGTTTAATAAGCTTAAAATTAGGTCAAAATACTAAATGGTGCATAACCAAAGAAGGGTCTAGCCTAGGCATGTTGGTATATGACCAAGGAAATATATCTTGAAATTATTTCAATAAGTCGGTCAATTTCTCTTGATCTTCAATAGAGAGGGCTTGCCCTAATTTGAGGATTTTAGGGATTTCTAAGATTTTAATGTTAATATCTATGGTTTCTTCAATGAGGATATGAGACTCATCCTCATAATGAAGAGGGATGGGGATTACTCCTAATTTCTCAAGATCTTCAGGACACATAGAAATTTGATCCTCTTGAGGGTTAGAAGACCCAACGTGGTGACACAATGGACTGATCCATCAAAGAAGATGTTATTTTGGAGGATATCTTCATGAGCCATGTCACAAAAGGTATCTCCTTCAGCGTATTCTCCTTGGGTTGCTATCAACTTAGGGTGGAAAAGAGTGATTAGTTTGTAAAACAATATGGTTGATAGGGAAGGAGGTTCCTCATATTGATCATCCCAATCCAAGCCATGATGATCCATAAATTTAGAAAAAAATATCATTTGATCATCATCTAAGTCATTATGCAAGGGTTGATTCTTTCTACGGATGTAGCCAATGCCACACCTCCTAGGCAAAATTTCAACTTCTAAAGGTTCTTTGATTCCTTGTTGTTAAGGGACCAAACCTTTACCTTGATATCCCATGTCAGTTAGGATTTGTATGGGTAATGGGTAATCTATAGAGAAATAACAAGTTGTAAATGGATTTTCTATGGGTAGAGGGTTACTACCACTAATATTTTCTTCATGAGAATTTTTTGTGTAAGTAAAGGTACACATGCCTATGTGTACTACTTCACCCTTCTTATGGGGTAAACCCAAAGTGCATGGCGAAGGTGGTAGTGCAGCAATATATAAAATAATTTTGAATAGATTGATGTATTTGAGCACTAGAAGAAGGGATAATTTGAGTTTCTTTATTTATTTTCAATCTCTTCAACTTCTTGGTGATTTTAGGAGAAGGAGGAATAGAAGAAGAATAAGAAAGAAATTCATAAAAAGAAATTGAAGGAAAAAAATATATTTTAGCTTGGGCTTGCTCAACCATTGAATAATATTGGAATGGATGAGGATCACGTAAAATGGTTATAAGCTGATTTTGAAATTCATACTTAAGACATTTATGAAGATTTGATGAGACAGCCCTCATAGCATGAATCCAAGGGCATCCAAGAAGAAGATTGAAATAAGTTGAACAAGATACTACATAGAAGAGAGTGTTGAGAATTTTAGATCCTACTTTAATAGGAAGGGAGATAATACTGCAAGACTCTTGGGCTTCACTGTTGAAATATTTTATAATGACATCAAATTTTTTGATATCTCCCAATACAAAATTTTGGATGATTAAAAACTATATATGTTAATGTATGAGCCATCGTCAACCAAGATACTACATAGAAGAGAGTGTTGAGAATTTTAGATCCTACTTTAATAGGAAGGGAGATAATACTGCAAGACTCTTGGGCTTCACTGTTGAAATATTTTATAATGACATCAAATTTTTTGATATCTCCCAATACAAAATTTTGGATGATTAAAAACTATATATGTTAATGTATGAGCCATCGTCAACCAATATTCTCTTGATAAACTTATCCTAAATGTAGCCTATAATATAAAGTGGGATCCCCTTGTAGGGTTGTGGTAGGAAGATCATATTCATAGAAAGAGATATGATTAATCACAAGAGTACCAACAAAATTAGCAAGGTTATCGGGTGGAAGATCTTGAGGGATAGAATGTTGGCTTAATAATTTTATCAAGGCTTCTCTATGGATAGAAGAAGTTTGAAGAAGTTCTAGAAGAGAAATTTTGGCTGGTGTATTTGCAAGTTGTTGTTTGAGATCAAAAGAGGGTTTTGGTTGAGGTTTTAGAACTAAGGATGGTTTGTCAACACTTGTGTTTTTTTTTGTTATTCTTCAAGATCAATGGTGGTCTATAAGGTTGATTAGAAGTTGGGTTTTCTTGAGTTTGAGGTTTTTGGGATGGTTGTGATTGGGATTTTTGTCTAGTGGTGACTACTATCATACCAACCATGTTGTCATAGGGAGGTGGTATAGTAAACTTGATTGGTTGTTTTTTTTTCATGGTTTGGCAAAGGGTTTTGGAATATCCATGTATTGATTAATGGATGGAGCGAGTTCAGAGTAAATTAAAGCAAGGCAACCTTCATTTAATAAACCTTGAATCATATTTTTAAGTCTTCAACATTGGTTGGCGATATTCCCATCCACTCTATGGTAATCACAATGTTGATTGGGGTTATACCAATTAGTTGTTGTATCAATTTATCTATTATTGGGTAATTCAATCATTTTGGCATCCAAAAGTTGTTTAAGGATGGATGACAAAGGTTGGTTGAGATTTGTATAATTTCTTGGTGGATCTTTTTGTGGCTTGTTGAGAACCAACTCTTGTAGGGTACTTGTAGTGTTTATGTTGTTGGTTTATCAATTATCAGTGACTTTGTCACCTCCCACATACATATTATTGTATTGTGGTTTTCTTATCTTTTTCTATTCTTTCTTAGGCCTTAGTTGACCCCTTCTTATGTGGGCCTTTTCTACTCTTCTTTCCAAATTCACTGCTTGATCAAAGGATGTTATAGTTGTTGGGTTTTTAAGCCTTATACTACCACAAATATCACAGGTTATATAACATAGGTCCCAATATAAAATAGCCATAAAATAATAAATATCAAGATAATAATATGAGTAGAATAATATGAGAAAATTAATATGTATATCAAGGCTTATAATAAATCAAATAATATTCATTTATATGCATAAATATAAATGTAAATAGCTTGAATCATTCATGTTCTATGCATTGGATTCATATCCTCTATTATATTTCCTTGTGTGACTTCTTCTATTCTTCTTTGTTTTTCTTCTCTTTTGCATCTTTGTTTGTGATATACCTGATGACATGCCTTCTAAACATTGGGTTAGCAAATCGTCATGATAAAACAACTTTGATTTCAATGATTTTTCATTGAAGCTAACATAAGCTTCATTCAAATTGTATGTGACATCTTTCTTTTCTTATCTCTTTTCTTGAAATATCTCAAAGCTAAGTAATGATAAGTAGATCATTAAGCATTCTTCCAAAGAAAATAGAATAGTGTTTTGTGAATTCCACTATGTTCTAAAGAGTTATTCATGAAGATAATTTATGTGTGACGATATTTTCTTCTTTTGCATATTTGAGAAATAAAAATAATTTCTCTTTTAAAGCATTTGTCATTTGTTTCTTTCCATCAAATATATATATTAATCTTTTAGAATAAAACTTAAGTTTGTGCACCATTTCTTCACTATTCTCATTGAATGAATTCTTAATCATTTCTTCCATGATATGCAATTAAATTTTATGATTTATTTCCTTTGAAGTAGTAAAACTTATGAATCTCAAATTCAAAAATATAAAAATTTGCAATTTTTTTATTTTTCTAACCTTTGATGTAGAAAACCTTTTATCTCCCTAGTTTAATTTGCAAATTTTCTAAACTTCAAATACTTCAAAAATTTAAATTTCAAAAATTAAAGTTTAAAGTTTTTTTTTTTTTCTTTAAAAACTTTAATTAACCTTTAAACTACCTTATCACTCCTAAAAACTTTAAAATATTTTAAATCTACCTTATCACTCCTATTTATCAAAAATTAAATCTAAACATTAACCAAAATTTAATCAAACTTTAATTTCCCTTATCACTCCTACAAATTTAAAATCTTTAAATATTCTTTAAACTACCTTATTACTCCAACCTTTAAAAATATCAAAAAATTTAAAACCTCCTTATCTCTCCTATAAAACTTAAGTGCTATTATAAATTCAAAAATGGTGAAATTAGTGCTTTACCTCCAAAACGTCTACTCAAATCTTTTTGGGTTAAGTGTTACCCTAATGCTTCTACAACGCTTGATGCACCCTCTTCTCTTGTCCATAACAAACACCTCTGCATTCTATATTCTCCCAATGAGAGACCAATGCAAAATAATTCCACCACTATGTTTTGTAATGGTTTTCAATTTCCAACGTTGCAAGCTCTCAAATCACTCTTATGTTTATTGTTTCACTCTTATAATTTGAGTGAATATGGTTATAGGTCAGAACACATAGGTGACTAATTCACCTCACTATGGCTAGTTTGTAGGTGGTTGGTTTACCTTGACTTGTTGCTAATGGGTGATCGGTTTACCTTGTTGATTAGTGGTTAGTTCATATCAATATATTGCACTCACTTGTAAGATTTAATTCCTTTTATATTAGTGATTTGAAAATTTATTGGAAGCACTTTGATTATATTCGATGTTGGCCAAATAGCATTATTTTCTCTTTCTTATAGGTGATGTCCAACTTGTTGCACTCAAATAAGAACCAAATAGATCGAATGACTCAAATTCTCTTTTGGTGTGGGTCAAAATGCTCACTCTTTTCTCTTTTGGTGTGGGTCAAAAGGCTCATTATTTTATCTTCTGGTGTGGGTTGAAAGGCTGACTCTTCTTTTTTCCTCTGATGTGAGTCAAAAGGGTCATGCTTCTCAGTTTCTTTAGTGTAGGCAAAAATACACAAGCATCTTTTCTCCTATGATATGGAGTCGAAGAGCTCATGTTTTTATGTTCTAGTATGAAGCCAAAAGGTTCACACTTCTCTATGATGCCCTGGTGTAAAACTAAAAATCTCACTCTTCTCTTCTTTATATTGTATCTTCTTCCTTAGTTGGCCAAATGGACCTTTCTTAAGTATATAGGCCTTTTCTTATAAAACCTTAGATCTTTTTCTTAGGCCTTTTTCTTTCTTCTTCTTGACTTGTAGATCCTTTTTCTTCTATTCTATATTAGACTGCCTCAATCCAATTTGGGAAGATACTTCCTTTTCTTTGTTTTACAATAACTTAACTTTCTGAAGATATATCAAGGTCAGTATATCTTGGTTATCTTTCTTTCTTATGAAGCTTTGAATGCTTCTAAATTCCCTAAAACCTAGAAGCTGAAATTCTTGTCTATCTCTAGAGAAAGCTTCTCATACTTATCTAGTACTTATCACTTTTCTAAATTATTCAATGTCAGGTTGGCTTTAGCCCTGAATGACCAACTTTCTCTGAGTTGGTTCTGCCTTAGTCTTCAATGTCACATGTCCCTAAACGATTAACTTTATTAGAGTTAATTCACCTTTCAATATTTAATATGCCAAAGCTTTAGAAATTTTCAAATCAATGTCAGGGTTGGCTTTATCCTTAAATGACCAACTAATCTTGAGTTGGTGTGCCTATCAATCAATATAGCTAAGTCCTAGTATTAATTAGTTCTTCAACCATGGAAAAAATATAGCCTTTATACTCAATATGACCTTTAAAATAAAGTTTGAGTCTCACTACCTTAAAAGTGGACATACTCTTAATTGACTTTATACAATATGGATAAAATTAATAATAGTGGCTTCAATAAACTCTATCAATCTGGACGGAGTTTTGATGCTAGCTCTAATACCACTCTTGGCTTTTTAAGACTTATACTACCACAAATATCATAGGTTATATAACACATGTCCCAATATAAAATAGCCACAATATAATAAAGATCAAGATAATAATATGAGTAGAATAATATGAGTAAATTAATATGTATATCAAGGCTTATAATAAATCAAATAACATTCATTTATATGCAGAAATATGAATGTAAATAGCATGAATCATTCATGTACTATGCATGAAGAACAACTTACAATATTAATTGCTCAAAATGTATACAAGCTTTATTGCTCCTCTTTTTGTTACAACTATGAATACTTGGATTACTCTAATTACTCAAATTACTTTCCTATGGAGCATTTTCTTTATAATATAGCAATAGTAATGTGACTCTTTGGATACTTGACTATTTCTCTCCATATGCCAAGTCTCGTGACTATTCACTTATCAACTTACCACTTGCATACTTGATGAACACTTGACTCTATAACATATGCACACCTATACATGACTCTTACACTTCTTACTTGCACTCTCTAATCTAGGACACTTGTGCACATATTTACATTACATATTTGTTCTCATACATACAAGACACTTGTGCACATTTACTCAACTTACACTTGCACACTAACTCACATGACACATGCATTTCCTACACATTCACACTTACATAAAAGGGAAAATATAAATCACACTCTAAACTATTGACTCAATCCTAATCTACTATTTACAAATGTACCATGAAAGTACCATGAGGGTACATTAGCATGTACCAAATAATGTAATATACTCCAACAATAGTTGCAGTTTCTAGATCATAGGAGAGTTGTTCGTGTAGGTTGTTGATAATATTTCTAACATGTCCTTAGAAGTTGGGGTATATTGCAATCTTCCAATTGATCCTCTCCATCAAGATAAGAAATTTGAAATGCTTTCATCTTTGGCTTAATTGAGAAGGCAGATGTTTTAGAGACTTACTCTTTTCTCCACATATGCACAAAAATGGTGGACAAACATCTCGATGATTTCTTCAAATTTTCTAAGAGATTGACAGGGTAGTTGATAATACCACTCTAAGGTTGATCCTCCAAGACTCTTAGGAAAGGTTTTCAATAATAGCATGTCATCATAAGATATGTCATGGCAAGATATTTGAAATATTCTTATGTGTTCTATTGGATCTTCCATACCCTTATAAATTGGTAGTTAGGGTGCTGAAAAATTCTTAGGGTATGGTTGACATGCTACTATAGGTTCCAAAGGTTGATTGCACATATCTTTATAGGAATAGGTGAAACTAGGTGCTTGAATTGTGTCTATTTGTTAAGTACCCAATATAAGTATTTTATATTATATTATTGTAATGTTGGGGTACCTAGAAATAGATATTTGGGGATATATTATTATATTGCATAAGGGTTGGCATGGGCCACACATAACCCAAGATTGATTGTATTATAATATTATATTATATTATAATATAATATTATATTAATAGTGGGCTCCCCAAAGTAGAATTAGAAGATGGGTATATAAAGAAGAGATATTGGTCATTGTAATCATCATGAAGAGAATTATATTGTAGAAGTCTTAGCTTGTGGAGTTGAAGATATTGTGGAGTGGATTCCTTTCAAAAGGAGTATTGTATGGTGTTGCTCTACCTCAAGGGTTTGAGTATTAAATTGAATACATTGCAGTAATTGTTGAGCAAGGTGCAGCGACAATATTGTCATTGTTGTCAACACAATCAGATAGATCGGTTGATGCAGTGGACAGGAGTTCAGAGGTTATTCAGAGTATGTACAAGTGATGTTAAATGCTTATGAGGATGTTTTTGATGTTTGGGTGAAGTTGTTACAGGTTGTTTGTGCAAAGTTGAAAAAATCGTCATGTTGTGGTCTGCTCCACAACGTACCCCAAAATTGGGGACCCACCTTTTTGCATATTTTCCAAGAAGACCGAAGTGGCCCATATGCTAAAGATCAAAGAAAAAGCAAAACACCGCAAAGAAAAAAAGTGTCGCGATATCGCGACATGTTGCATTTTCGGGCCAAAGCAAAGAGAAAGAGAAAGAAAAGTGTCACGATATCCGGACATGTTGCATTTCGGGACCAAAAGAGAAAGAGACAAGAAAAAAGTGTCGTGATATCGTGACATGTTGCATTTTCGTGACTCAAAAAGGGCAGGCAGGCAGAGAAACAAAAGTGTCGCGATATCGCGACATGTTGCATTTTTGCCAAAGGAACAGAGTAGTTGACAATGCGTCTGATATTAGTGATGAACACCAGGATAGTGAAACTGAAGACTGCATAGTGACGTGGACCTATAAGGAATAAATCGAAGATTGAATAAGGTAATTTGTCACATAAGGACAAAATTCAATGAATAAGACAAAACGTTACATAAGGAATCTTTAATGATTTGAAATCATCTAAGATGGTCGTTACACATGGAAAGAAGCGGACGCATGCCCATGTGGAGAAAAGGAAACGAAGGGCCACAAAATAGAAACGAAAAGCCTTTTTGGAAACCAAAACACATGCATGCACAAGGGAAGGAGAAAACGAACAATCATGGAAGGAGAAACAAAAATTTTTAGAGGTTTTAAATACGCCATTCAAAGAGGCCATAAGAGGTTGGTGCTCCTTTCTGTTGGTGCAGATAAATTAGGGTTGGTGCTCCTTTCTTGTGTGGCAGATAAATCAGGGTTGGTGCTCCTTCCAAGGGGTGCTGTAAATTGATTGTAAAGTTGGTGCTTTGCAAAGGCTGGATTTGGATGGGAGTCCAAACAATCATTTTGAGGATGTAGCCAAATCGGTGAACCTCGGTACATCTTGTGTTGTGTGATGTTCTCTTGTTATACTTGCTTTATTTGGTTTCAAGTTTTCATTGTTTCGGCTTTAAGAGTTGAAGATTTAAGTTTTAAAAGAGCTACACCGATTCACCCCCCTCTCAAGTGTCATTGTGAGACTAACAATTGGTATCGGAGCGAGGTTCCTGAACAAGCTTAACCGGCTAGGGTGATCTTGGAAGTGACACAATGGCAGGTGGTGAAGGCTTCTCATCAAACAAAGCACCATTGTTTGACGAAACTAATTACGCATTTTGGAGACTCGGGATGCAGACATATCTTTGTGCTTTGGGATACGACATTTGGGATTCAGTAGATAGTGGATACACAATACCCACCACTTCTCCAACCGATGTTGTCGGTAAGAAACTGTTTGAGAATGACTCAAAAGCAAAGAATGCTATCATGTGCGGATTAGTGGACAGTGAACTGGTAAAGATTATGAGTTGTAAAATGGCAAAAGAAATATGGGACAAACTGAGGAGCATTCATGAAGGAGACGTTAAGATCAAGGAGGCCAAGTTACAAACACATCGAGCTCAGTTCAAAGTATTAAAGATGAATGACGATGAGAACATAGAGGCATATATGCTAAGAGTTAATGAAGTCATTAATGCGATTAGAGGACTCGACGAGGAAATCAAAGATTCTATCATCGTGAAAAAGGTATTAAGATCTCTTCCCCAAAGATTTGATTCTAAAGTTTCAGCTATAGAAGAAGCTAAAGATCTAAATTCTTTTAGTATGGATGAGATGCATGGTTCTTTGACTAGCATATGAGATGAGAATAGGAAAATCTAAACCCACAGACAGAGAAGCTGCTTTTAAAGCCCATAAAAATATGAAAGCAAAACAAGAATCCGAGGAAGAAGAGACATCAGATGAAATGGAAGCAAACTTTGTTCAAAAACTAAAAAGGGGAAAAGGAAAATACAGAGGAAAGTTACCGTTTAAATGTTTCAATTGTGGAGGCGTTGGGCATTTTGCAGCTAAATGTCCACTTAATGAGAAGAACAAAAGTGATGAAGGATCGCACCAAGAAAGAAGTGACTGGAAGAAAAAAACAAATTTTAGAAAAGGCAACTTCAAGAAGAAAAGTTTCATCTCCAAGAATGTCAGTTCATCAGAAGACAACTACGATGAGGATTCTGAAAAGGAAACAGGTGAAGCTCTTTTCATGGCACTCAAAGAAGAAAAAATAGAAAAAGAACAGGAATGTGATGAAGAAGAAATTGATGCAGAAGTAAATTTGGAAGAGGAACTAATTGCAGCTCTGGATGAATTGAAGATAGAAAGAAAAAAGAATAAGAAAATTTCAAGAAAGCTTGAGGATGCAAATGAAATCATAACCAGTTTGAAAGTACAGATAGAAGAATCCAAGAAAATATCTGAAGATCTCGAAGTGCAAATAACCATGAAAATAGATTATTGCAACAAGCTAGAAGAAGAGACTGTTGGTTTAAGGATGCAGATAGAAGAGATGAATCGTAAAATTAGTTGTTATCACAAACGTGAAGAAAGTTCTATGAAGTTGGATAAGATCATAAATAACCAAAAGACTACAGGCATCAAATTTGGTTTGGGCTTTGACGAAGGAGAATCATCAAATGGATCAAAGGCCATAAATGAAGAATCCATAAAGAATGAAGATAAGAAAAAGGTTGATCAAGAAAAATTGACTCATCCAAAAGAAAGCAATAATGCAAGGCACGAAAGGAGAATTGACAATGATGGATTCACCAATGTCACACATCAAAGAAGAAGAAGATTTATGGCTCCTACGACAACATGGCAAAGACCATCACCCAGGTTCAATCATCTCTTTTTCGGTTACTATTTTAAATGCAATGGTTATGGACATAAGATTTCAGATTGCAAGTATAATGTAGGACCAAGGAATTTTACCAAGAGAAATGTTTTTTCACCTTTGATGGATTATGCAAGAGAATGTTATAACTCGTCATAATTTTGGGCACATTGCAAGAAATTGTCGAAGTACATTTGCATCAAATCAATTTCAGGGAAGAAAATTTCAACCAAATGGAATGAGACAAAATAGAAAATTTCTCGAAAAACATGCACAAGCTACTAAAAAAGAAAAGTCAAAACAAGAGCCCAAAACTCGTAATCAAACCAGAGTGGAAAGAAAAAGAGCGATCTAAGGAAGAAAAGGAATCCCTGATCGTACAAACAACATTTAAAGCACAGAATAAATCTGCACCATGGATACTTGATAGTGGATGCTCCAGTCATATGACAGGTGACAAACAAAAATTTGAGAAGTTACAACAATATGAAGGTGGTTCAATGAAATTTGGAAATAATGATGGAGCTAAGATAGTTGGCAAAGGTTCAATTAAGATCAGTGATGAAAAAATCAAGTCAAAAGAAGTCTTGTTTGTGGTTGGTTTGAAGCATAACTTGTTGAGCGTAAGTCAGATTTGTGATAGAGGTCATGAAGTGATTTTTAAGAAGCAGTGGTTGTGAAGTCGAAAAGAAAACAGTGGAAAGTTGATAGCAACTGGATCGAGGACATCCGGCAACCTCGTACACTCTCTCGGAGACTTTGAAGTATCTTGCTTGATTGGACAGGAAGAAGAAAATTGGTTGTGGCACAAGAGGCTCTGTCATATCGGCTTTGACAATCTAGTAAAAATCAGCTCAAAAAAGGCAATGAGAGATATTCCCACCATTGGAAAACCATCAAATAGCATTTGTGCTTCATGCCAAAAGGGGAAGCAAACTAGAGTCTCATTTAAAACAAAAGAGTACTACACAAGCAAACCTTTGGAACTAATACATACCGATTTATGTGGACCCATGAGAACGCAAAGCATAAATGGTGACAAATATTTTATGTTGTGTATAGATGACTATTCCAGGATGACATGGGTACTATTTTTGAAGCATAAATCAGAAGCTTTTGAGATGTTCAAGGTTTTCAAAAACCAAGTTGAGAATCAAACAAGAAAAAGGATTAAATGTTTAAGATCAGATAGAGGAGGAGAGTTCATTTCAGAGGATTTTACAGAGTACTATGAAAAATATGGTATTAGGAGACAGTTTTCAGCAGCCAGGACACCTCAACAGAATGGTGTGGTAGAAAGAAAGAACAGGACAATGCAGGAAATGGCACGGACTATGTTGACTGAGAGCAAAGTAGCAGACAGATTTTGGAAAGAGGCAGTCCATACTGCGGTATACATCCAAAATAGGTGCATGTTGAGGATGCATGAAAGCAAAACTCCTTATGAGTTGTGGTTCGGTAAAAAGGCAACAATAAGATACTTTAAAGTTTTTGGCAGCAAGTGTTACATCAAAAGAACTGAAGAAAACCTTGGTAAGTTTGAAGATAGAGCGGATGAAGGTATTTTTCTTGGCTATTCGTCAAAAAGCAAAGCTTACAAATGCTACAACAAGAGGCTAAGGAAAATTGTGGATAGTGCCGATGTTAAAGTTGATGAAGGTAGGGAACGAGTAATTAGCTATGAAGAGAACTACCCAATTTATGAAGAGGTTATTGAAGGAGATGAGGAAAAGGAAATGGAAAAGAAACAAAAAATTGACTCAGATGATTCAAACAATGATTCAGAAGTGGAAGAAAATAAGAAATTCAAAACAGGCAGCTGGTAGAAAGATCATCCTAGAGAGCAAATAATTGGAGACCCCACAGTTGGTGTTCAGACAAGAAGAAGAGTAGTAAGTAACTACTCTCTATTATCCAACATTGAGCCCAAAAATGTTGCTGACGCAAGCAAAGATGAAAGTTGGATGAAGGCAATAAATGAAGAATTAGATCAGATCGAGAAAAACAAAACTTGGGAGTTAGTACCAAGACCTGCAAATAAAAATATAATCGGTACTAAATGGGTCTTTCGAAACAAATTGAATGAAGACGGACAGGTAGTCAAGAATAAAGCAAGATTGGTATGTAAAGGCTATGCACAAGTTGAAGGTATTGACTTTGAGGAAACCTTTGCACCTGTGGCTAGACTAGAGGCAATTAGAATGTTTCTGGCTTTAGCAGTTTACAAGAATTTCAAAGTTTATCAAATGGATGTGAAATCAGCATTTTTGAATGGGAAACTTGAAGAAGAGGTTTATATTGAGCAGCCAGATGGTTTCCAACTTGGTGATGATCCCAACTTGGTTTGCAAGTTGAAGAAAGCATTATATGGCTTAAAACAGGCACCCCGAGCATGGTATGCAAGGCTAGACAACTATCTTACTCAACAAGGGTTCAAGAAAGGTATGGTGGATAGTAATTTGTATGTCAAAACAGAAAATGGCCATCTTATTGTTCTTGTTGTATACGTAGATGATATCATATTTGGCAAGCAGCAAAGATGAGTCGTGTAAAGATTTAGCAAATAAGATGCAGAAAGAATTTGAAATGTCAATGATTGGTGAACTTTCGTATTTCCTCGGGTTGCAAGTTAATCAAAATGAGAAGGGCATATTTATTTCTCAAATTAAATATGTGAAAGAGATGCTAAAAAAGTTCACAATGGAGGATTGTAAGCCAGCTTAGCACTCCCATGACGACAAAGTGCAAGTTGAGCAAGGATGACAAATCTCCACATGTTGATCAAACCATGTACAGATCTATGATTGGGAGCTTATTGTACTTGACAGCTACCAGACCAGATATTTTGTAGGCAGTATGCATGGTAGCACGATTTCAGGCTAGTCCCAAGGAGACTCATGTGACAACAATGAAGAGGATTCTTCGGTACCTCAAGGGTACTATGGAGTATGGGTTATGGTATCCGAAAGGTAAGGACTTCACCCTTATTGCGTATTCAGATGCAGATTGGGCAGGATGTGTAGATGATAGAAAGAGTACCAATGGAGGTGCATTCTATCTTGGAGACAAGTTGGTCGCGTGGCACAGTAAGAAACAAGAGTCAGTCTCCTTATCCACAGTAGAGGCAGAATATATTGTAGTGACAACGTGTTGTACGCAGGTATTATGGATGAAACAAACCCTGAAAGATCTTGGTATTAACTTCAGTGAGCCAATTTCAGTTAAGTGTGATAACACCAAGTGCCATTAACATCTCAAAGAATCCGGTTATGCATTCTCGCACAAAACATATTGCTATCCGGTATCACTTTTTGAAGGAGAAAGTTGCGAAAGGTGAGGTTAAGTTGGATTTTGTTCCAACAACAGAGCAAGTAGCGGATATCTTCACAAAACCATTGCCCAAGGAAGTCTTTGAGTACCTTCGCAATAAATTGGGAGTGGTCACGCTTCCCAAGAATTGACTAGCTATCGGGACCACATTCTCTGGGGGAGCATTTGTGTATTTGTTTATCTTTTTGCTCATGTTTGTGATTTTTGCTAAGTGTAATAATTTTTGCCCGAGAATGTTGTGCATGGACTCGTGGGGAGTTTGCAAGCAGCCCTTTGGTATTGTTGTCAAAGGGGGAGAAGAGTTACAGGAAATTGCACGTGTGTTGCCAACAATTCCAAAGGGGGAGATTGTTGAGCAAGGTGCAACGACAAGTATTGTCATTGTTGTCAACACAGTCAGATAGATCGGTTGATGCAATGGATAGGAGTTCAGAGGTTATTCAGAGTATGTACAATGATGTTAAATGCTTATGAGGATGTTTTTGATGTTTGGGTGAAGTTGTTACAGGTTGTTTGTGCAAAGTTGAAAAAATCGTCATGTTGTGGCTGCTCCACAACGTACCCCAAAATTGGGGACCCACCTTTTTGCATATTTTCCAAGAAGACCGAAGTGGCCCATATGCTAAAGATCAAAGAAAAAGCAAAACATCGCAAAGAAAAAAGTGTCGCGATATCCGACATGTTGCATTTTCGAGAGAAAAGCGAAGGGCGTTGCATTTTGGAGAAAAAGTGTCGCGATATCGCGACATGTTGCATTTTCGTGACTCAAAAGGGCAGGCAGAGAAACAAAAGTGTCACGATATCGCGACATGTTGCATTTTTGCCAAAGGAACAGAGTAGTTGACAATGCATCCGATATTAGTGATGAACACCAGGATAGTGAAACCGAAGACCGCATAGTGACGTGGACCTATAAGGAATAAATCGAAGATTGAATAAGGTAATTTGTCACATAAGGACAAAATTCAATGAATAAGACAAAACGTTACATAAGGAATCTTTAATGATTTGAAATCATCTAAGATGGTCGTTACACATGGAAAGAAGCGGACGCATGCCCATGTGGAGAAAAGGAAACGAAGGGCCACAAAATAGAAATGAAAAGCCTTTTTGGAAACCAAAACACATGCATGCACAAGGGAAGGAGAAAACGAACAATCATGGAAGGAGAAAACGAACAGTCATGGAAGGAGAAACAAAAATTTTTAGAGGTTTTAAATACGCCATTCAAAGAGGCCATAAGAAGTTGGTGCTCCTTTCTGTTGGTGCAGATAAATTAGGGGTTGGTGCTCCTTTCTGTTGGTGCAGATAAATCAGGGGTTGGTGCTCCTTCCAATGGGTGCTGGTAAATTGATTGTAAAGTTGGTGCTTTGCAAAGGCTGGATTTGGATGGGAGTCCAAACAAGTCATTTTGAGGATGTAGCCAAATCGGTGAACCTCGGTACATCTTGTGTTGTGTGATGTTCTCTTGTTATACTTGCTTTATTTGGTTTCAAGTTTTCATTGTTTCGGCTTTAAGAGTTGAAGATTTAAGTTTTAAAATCGCTACACTGATTCACCCCCCCTCTCAGTGTCATTGTGAGACTAACAAGTAATTTCCATATTTGTCTTGTTTTAAATTATATGGATCATTCATTGTGGTTGTTATGCAATATATCTACAATTTGTCAATGATTTATGTGGATGAGAAAAGGAGGTTCTTAACAAGTTGTATCAGAGCAGCGATTTAGGAAAAGTGGGTTTGTTTTTGCAAAGCTAGGGCACATTTCTCAGGAGCAACAATTTGGGAAAAGGGATTTTTTTGTGGAATTGCAAAATTAGGGTTTTTTCTAGAAAAATATTTCATCTTTCAGGAGCTATATCTGTGAAAGTTTATCCAATTTAGACGATTCTTGGATCAGTTTGTGCAGAATTTTAAGAGCTTTAAAATGAGTGGTCATATGAAGGAATCCAAGCAATATTGAAGGAGATACGACCTTTTGAATTTGTCATCTAGAACAAGTGCAGTGACAAATTTTTAAATCATGAATTTTTTGGAAGATAAAATTTAGTTCGGGTAAGCAAATTAGTTGCAATTTATTTTTTTTTGGAAGAAAAATTGCAGATCTAGTTGTTTGTGTGGAATTTTAGCTTCAAATCAGTGGGGAGATATAATTTTCATAAAACCCTAGTTTGCATTAGGGCATCAACTATGGAACTACAAAATGTTTTTGAAGGAAATGTTATTGATGTGAGAGAGTGGTTGAAAATAGTAAAATCTCAACATGGTGAAGTCATGTTACGTTGTTGCTTTAAGAGTTTTTTTGGGGGGGAAGTCTTGCAATGGGTAGAAAGCTTTATTAAGTATAATCCCTTGTGCACTTTGAGTGAAATAGAACCAACATTCTTGAGTAAATGGGAACATATTCAATTACAAATAAAGTTAGATGTTTTCAAGAGAGATATTGAGGGAATGAATAAAAAGATAGATAGCTTGATGGATGTCATCAAAGACCTTGAAAAGAAACTATAGGAAATTCAAAATGAGCGAAATGAAATGAAAGGAGAATGGGAAGTTTTCAAGAAACTGAATAAAGACTATAAAAAAGAAATAAAATTACTCGAGAAGGAGAAAGAGAAAAATATTAAGAAATACAGTGAGAAGAATGAAGCCACGTATTTGGATATTCAAAAGCAATAGAATGATCAAAAGGGTTTACATTCATATAAAAATTCTATTTTACAAGTTCATGGAAGCATTCAAAAGGAACAGGTTATTATTTCCATTGACCCTAGTAGAAAATATAATTTTATTAATATTGCTTTGGCTAAGAGGTTGCAGGTTCAAGCAACAAAAATTAAGGACACGCAACTGAAGGGTGAGCATGTTCATATTTTTGAATATTTGAAGATCACCATGGATAAATATGTTTTACATTCAAATTTTCATGCTATTGAGATGAATGATGAGGATATTATTCTTGGTTATCCTTGGTTAGATTATTTGGGTACTGTTAAAATTAATGTGCAAAAGAAGTTTATGAAGTTATAGTACAAAAAAAATAATATAACATTACATGATATTTCTCAGCTTCAAGAGCAAGGATCCGAGGAAAAACAAGAAGTGGTTGCAGAGGAACAACTTGAAGATAAAATGGAAGAACCTGAAACAAAATCTAAAAAGGCAGTAGCAACAACAGAGTCCATGGAATAAGTAGTAGCAATTGAGTCCATGGAAATAACAGTAGCTAATTCAAATAAAACTTTGATAGAAGAGCACAAGGACACACCAAAAAAAGGAACATGAAAGAACAATGTGTAGAAGATTTTAAAATAGTGGAACCAAATGTTGAGGAGTCAAAGAAGGTAGAGCATCAAGTTAAGGTGACACCATATCGTCATCCACACCACCATGAGGAGCAACAATCTTGGAGGTATGGCTCAAGGCAACAATATTATGGTTCTACATGGAATCAGAAGGGCATCAAGTATGGTAGTTTTTGGAAGAGAAAGCATAGTGATCCTGGTTTTTAGAATGGTTCATCAGCATCAAGGAACAAGTGGACCCATAATTCAAATTATCAAAATACAGTAGTAGAAGCATGGAGCCAATGAAGCATATTTAGATACTCAAGTGGAAAAATGGCATACCAACATCAAAGTGATTCACTAGGATGGATGGATGATCGAGATTGGTACCAATTGCTAACATTGCTTGGCAAATCATATTATCTTATTTCTTCATATGTTTCGAGGATACCAACATCAAAGTGATTCACTAGGATGGATGGATGATCGAGATTAGTACCATTTATCTTGTTGCTGTGGCAAATCATGCTGTGGCACTTTCTTCTTTTTTCTTCATATGTTTCAAGGACGAAACATTTGTAAGGGGGATGGAATGTTAAGTACCCAATAAAAGTATTTAATAGTATATTATTGTAATATTGGGGTACCTAGAAATAGATATTTGGGGATATATTATTATATTGTATAAGGTTTGGCATGGGCCACACATAACCCAATATTGATTGTATTATAATATTATATTATATTATAATATAATATTATATTAATAGTGGGATCCCCAAATTAGAATTAGAATATGGGTATATAAAGAAGATATATTGGTCATTGTAATCATCATGAAGATAATTATATTGTAGAAGTTTTAGCTCGTGGAGTTGAAGATATTGTGGAGTGGCTTCCTTCCAAAAGGAGTATTGTATGGTGTTGCCCTACCTCAAGGGTTTGCTTATGTTTTGAATACATTGTAGTAATTTCCATATTTGTCTTGTTTTACATTATATGGATCATTCATTGTGGTTGTTATGCAATATATCTACAATTTATCAATGATTTATGTGGATGATAAAAGGAGGTTCTTAACACTATTGTTTAGGCAAGTTGTTTCACTAGAGAGGTTAGATTTTGAATCTCAGGATTATTGTTGTGTAATTTCAAAGGTTGGGTTGTTGGTATATTTACTCTAAAATTACCCAAGGGTGGGTTATAATTATTTGTCATAGGATTTTGAAATGGGACTTGATTCATGTTTGAAACATTCACACTATTATGATAAGGGTTATGATAAGGAGGATGTTGAGTAGTATCTTGTGGAGGAACATAATGAGTATTTGGTGGAAGAGAAGAATAGTTGTTGACATTAGGTGGAATGGAAGCATTTGGATTAACAGAAGAAAATTTTTTATTAGGAGGATTTGAAGAAAATTGATTATGATTGGGAGGAATACTATTAATTGGAGGTGGTTGAGATATTCCTCCAACATTAGTTGTGGTTGTGGTAGCATAAGTTGGATTAGAAAATGGGTTGATATTTTGGTTTAGAGGATATTTTTGAAACAAAGGATTATGATGAGAAGTATGAAGAGGCATAGAACTAGGATGAGAAACTTGTTGATGGTTGGATGGTCCAACTTCATTGAAGTGGATATCCCTTTCTAGAATTTTAGCCATGATGTGCTTATTTTACCTTAAGAAATTCATAATATGATCATGATATTTAAAGGTGATTTGGCCATGAGGCCCTTCTATAGGATCATAATTATCATTGGTTGAGGTATCATCATCTTCAATGTTAGGGTTTTATCTATCAAGTTGATCATTGTCACTCCATAAGGGATTCTCATTTGGGTCTAAAATCCTCTTCTTGATTCGAAGAGTAGGAGGCATGGTTAAAGAGGAGGTGATTCAAATTTTAAAACTATCAACTCTTGATTAAGGAAAGGTAGTAAAGTTGTGATGAACAGAAGGCATAAATTATTAAGCCTTGATTAGTGACCTAATCTAAGTAGATAAAATTAATTGGTCTTGCTAAAGTTTAAATTTTTCTTTTAATTATGTGAAGGTTTTCAAAAGTTTTATAAGGAGGTGTTCACGATGAGTTCACCAAAATGTGAGGAGGTAGCCTGCAAATATTCTTAGAAAATTCATCGAGGCTGAGATCCCCACAGATTTTTTTCCTCACCTCAATTTTGGTGTAGCTAATTTAGGTTTATAGGGGTTCACCAAGAGCACTTTAAAGACTCACTCTAAGTATGTGTGGGGGTTTGATGTATCTTTTGACAAACACCTAAGTTTGGTTTTATTTTTAAGAAACTAGAGCTAACTAATTAGAAATATGTTATCTAACTAAGATGCAAGAAAACAAGTTGTGCAAGAATACAAAACTAGCCTAAAATGACTCTTTATCTTGAATGACACTAGTCCTAAGGCATAAAAGTAAATATTTTCTTTTAAGAAAGGGGCAAGAGAATGCACAAACAAAACTAGCCTAATGCAGACTATATGTAAATTGATTTTCAAATACCTAAATAAAGAGGAGATAAACAAACCAAATTAACTAGATTCTTTTATTTCCCTTTGTATTAAGTGACTTATGAATGAAAAATGAAACTATATTTCTTCTTTTAGTCCTTTTTCTTTAGTGTACACAAATAGAAAATAGAAATAGAGCAAAGAGCAAAAAATAGAGCTGATTTGAAAGTAAATCTAAGGACTAACTAGAACACTTACTTGATTCCAATGGTTTTCCTGATTTCACACCCTATAGACATGAACTGTAAATCTGATTTCATGCCTTGGAACTAGTGACTTTGAATTTGAGTGAGCACCTACAAAATAGGAAATATCAAAGTTTAGAGTTAGTGTTTGGGGGTATGCTTAGGCCATTGTGGAGACTAAGCTCATAGGATAGGTATTCAATCCCCTTGGGTCCTTTAGATGACTGAAAACAAGCATGAAATAATTAACCTTTGGTTGCAGGCCAAATAGTAAAGCGTGAAATCAAAAGAAATGCAGAAAGGGATAAAAATAGAGAACAAAGAGGAATAAAAAGAGGGAAGATAAACTTACCCCCACATATACTGAACTAATTTTATGGTCCTTATGGATAGGCCACAAAATCATATTGTTTGGCGTAGACTGCAAAAAGGGCTAGTGGTTTTGGAGAAATGCAAAAATGGGACCAGTAAGACCTAGACGATCTCTGGCTTCTATTCATGCCCTATAATAGGGGACCATGAATTTATATTGATGGTATAAATGAAGTGAATGGGAGGCTAAGCAGGGTTCTTCAAGGGCCTAGAGTCAAGGAAGACCCTTCTAGGGTTTACCTACAACTACACAAGGGCTTAAAAAACAAAGTTAGAACAAAAGGTAAGATTGAAGAAAAATAAAAATCTATGATAACCAAAATGATAAAACAAAAACCAAATCAGGAAGACAAAAGAAGAATAAAAGAGGCAACAACTAATAGAGGAGTGGTCCTCTAAGATGAGTCTATCAATCCCTCCTAGGAACCCTCCAAGGTGATACAAAGCTTGAGAACTTGGAAAGCAAATTGGTAAGAGTTTTTGTTAGCTTGAGAGTGTGATATCTTGATGTTCTTGTAATGGGAGCCCAATTCCTCTATTTATAGGATTTTGGGGTAAGAAGGGTAGGTTAAAATTAGGGTCTTTTGAATGGCGGGAAGGAACTTAAGGATTTGGCTATAGGGCGAGGACACTAAAATCTCAAGGTGGTCAGAGAATCTAAGATTTGGGTCCTTTACCCCAAGAATGTGATTTGATAGTTCATAAGGGCCAACTGTGAATTCATAGAAGTGGTCGTTGAGGGTCCCTTACCAACAACCACTTCAATCAATTCCATGGTTCAATAATCTGGACCAAAAATTTGTCAAGGGTGGTAGCACCTAAGGAACCAAGTTACGTGGTTTCGCAGTCTATCTAGGAGGACCATGAATTTGCTAAGGATGAAGGAAGGGCTCAAATTTGAGGGTTGATGGGCTCAAATTTTGCATTTGGAATTTTTGAGAGTCTTCTTAGGCATCTAAGGAAAAATTGAATCATTTGGACAGGTCAATTTTCGGTGTCTACAATATGTTATAATATTTTTATGGTCACAAAGAAAGTCTAATGAATATTACAGAGAACATGTTAGTAGAGCAAAATCAAAATCTCAAGCAATTCCAAATTCAAAGCAAAAGGACAAATGCAAGAATCAGATATTGAAGACTAAAGTCTTCATCAACCAAATAATGTAATACAAAGGGTGTTGAATAATATTACATTATTTGGTACATGCTAATGTACCCTGATGGTATCATTGTAATAATGTAATTATTATAATATGGTGTGAGTCTATAGTTTAGGATGTATTATTTATATTTCCCATAAAGTATGTATTTATGTATAGGATAAATACAAGTGTTATGTAACAATGTGTGTAAGTGTGAGAGTGTGCAAGTGTGTGCAATGTGTCATATAGGATAGTTAAGAGTCGTATGTATGTGCCAATTGTATCAATTATGCAAGTGAAGAGTCACATGTATGTGGCAAGATGTAAAGTTAAGAGACATAAGAGGTTTGTGTTATGTGTGGAATATGAAAAGATGCATCTTTCGAATATGTGAGGAGAGCAATAAAAAAAGTATTGAAGAGTCACCTTCAAAGGTTATATTATGGAGACAAAGCTTCATGTATTGTATATCAAAGAATAATTCATATATGAGATCTTGTATATTTGATTCATAATATAGTGAGTTTATTCATTGTGTTATATTATTATTGATATATTTCATGAATGTTATATTCATTGATATTGGTCATTTATACTGAATACTCATATATTTACTTTGTTTAAGATTCTATATATTGGGGCATGTGATTTAATTTGGCTAAAAAGACATCATGAGTGATGTTCTAAAAGTTGTCTTATTGTTCTTTGTCATAGGGATATTTCTCGTTGTTATTCCTTTAGTTACTTGCATTTGGATCTTTATGTATGTTGGACTGTGATCAAATTTTAGCTCACTAGGAACTACTTCAATTTCTAGATCTTTTATTATTGAAAGGAAGTTTAGTGGGAAAATAGAATAATCAACTACAGTGTGTCTGTTATGTTTTTGACAAGCATATTTTTAATAGTTTTACCACATGTTTATGTCATTGTAGATGATTAATCCCTCTATACTACATAGTTTAAGAAGTTCTCCATAATGTGTGATGGGTCATTGATTGTCTTATGAGAACCTCAACCAACGGTGATCCACCTGTTCTTCCAGCCATATCAAATTATCTTTTGTGTCTTCATTGATATTTAAAGAGATTACTTTTCTATTTGTTGTCCTGGAATTAAATTCACCCACTAAAGCAACCTCTCAAAGCTTTTTATATTATGAGATACCTTTTATCAATGCCATATATAGATCCTCATGATCTAAGCCATGTTTCTTATAAAACTTAGATTGTTGTGGAGCATAATAACAAGCTATAATTCGACGATATTGTTGGGATGGTGATGAGGAAAAAAAGTAGAGAGGGGAGGGTCCCGATCCCGTCTCTGCTCCCCCTCCCCTAGTTCCTGCCCAGTCCCTGGCTCTTCCTAGGTCATCCCTCCCTGGGATTGTTTGTTGCAGATGATCTCCTTGAGGGAGATCCTTCTCCTCTTTTTGCACCTCTCCCAGTCGGTCAGGGTTCCCTTGTTTGAGTTTTTGGCCTGGTGCTTCCCAGGGTTCCTTGTTGTTTTTGGGATCCCTTCCCTTTTTTTCCCTCAGGCTTCCCCCTGGGGTTTTTTGTAGGTTTTTGGCATGGATCTGGTTCCCTGCGGTTCTCTGGGTGGTGGGGGTGATTGGTTGGGTTTTTGACGGCTTCTTGGGGTTTCCTTTGAGGTCCTTACTACTTTGGGGGTGGTCGGGGGGGGCCTCTTTCCCCTTTTTGCTAGTGAATCCTCTCTGGGATCCTGTGGTTGTTGTTGGTCCCGTCCCTGTGGGGAGGGCCCTCTTCGATTTCCCGCTTAGAGGCTTCTTCGTGCTCGTTCTGCTCCTTGGTGGATACCCTGGGCATTTGTTTGGCCTTAGGGGGGATTTTTCTCTGCCTGGGTTGTTCCCAGCCTCAGTCCCAGTTCCTTGAAGTTTCTCCTGTGCAAGGATGGGATTCTTGGCCCCCGTTGTTGGGGTTCTCTAGGTTCTGCTGCATTTTTCAAATCTTGGGGGATCTGATCTATGCATGTAGACCCTAGATCCCCCAGGCTAGGCTCCCAGGGATCCCATCTTTGTGGTTGTTACCTCTTCCCGCTTGGGATCCCCAGTCCCTGTATCCCTGGTCCCTTAACTTGTCTTTTCATGTTGGTTGTCCTGGGGGCGGGATTCTCTTGGTGGTGCTTTCTGGCTGCTTCCCGATGGGCGGGATCTCCTCTTTGCTGGTTTTCAGCTGCTTCCTATTAAGCGGGATTCCCCATTTTTTTTGGGTAGGATGGTTTCCTGCTGGGCGGGATGGTTTCCCGCAGGGCAAGATTCTCCAAAACCGCTAGGTTTCCCATTGGGCGGGTTTTTCTCATTTCCTACTGGTTTTCTCGGGAGGCGGGATTCACTTGGTAGAGGTTTTTGTTGCTTTTCGCTAGGCGGGATCTACACTGGGATGGATTTCTGCTGCTTCCCGTTGGGCGAGATTCACTATTTGGTGGTTTTTCGACTGCTTCCCGCTAGGCGGGATTTATATTATAATGGTTTTTTGCTGCTTCCTGCTAGGCGGGATTTACACGATGGCGGTTTTCAGCTGCTCCTCGCTGGGCAGGATCTTCAAACTTACCTTCCTTCAAAATTGGTGGTTTCTCGCTAGGCGGGATTGTTCAAATTTACCTATTCCCACTGGGCGGGATTTTTGTTTGTTTTTCATTTTCAGGGTATTGGTGCCTTGGGCCTAGAATTTTGTTGTAATGGCTTATTCTCGGCATGTTATTACCAACTCTTATGTAATCAAGTTTTGGGATCCTAGTTAAAACCCGTTGTAAATACAAACGCTACTTAACAAAAAAATAACAAGCTATAATTCTAATCAATTTGTCATTATCTATTATTCTAATCCATATATACTCATATCTTTTGGTATCCTTTGCAATCTTGAATCATGCATCCATCTTATTCATATTTATGTGTTAGGAGTGAAGAGTTTCACATCTTAAATCAAGGTTCAAATCTCATAGGTAAATCTTAATGTTTTAATTAAATGGCATCACATATTAAATCAAGATTTAAATCCATAGGTGAATCTTAACATTTTAATTAAATAACATGAACTCAACCAATTAAATTATTTAACTTTGTAAAAGAAAATCTAAAATTCAAATCTTGCCGAATAATATACACAAAATAAAATTTTACTATATACCTATAATATAATATAATTATTCTATATAAATAATTAAAAATAAAATATATTTGTCCCAGGGAAGAGCGCAACGGTCCGGGTTCGGGCTTTGGCTCTTCTTTGGAAAGTCCAAGGTTCAAACCACAACATGGCCAAGTGTGTGAGGGATGGGTGCGTGGTGATTGTGCGTTAAATTCCTTATTGATAAGCATAGTTCTCGGCTTTAAAAAAGATCATAATTGAGAAAGCCTGTTCAATCCGATGTATTGATTGTAAAGATTTCTCACACTAACCAAATAAAATATATATTTATTTTTAATTATTTTAAAATAATAATAAACAAAAAAATCATTAGTTGTCCTGGTCTTTGTCTATAGCACACCCACTTCTACGCTTTTATACACGTTAGGCTCGACTCAAGAAGAAAATTTATGCAAGAAAAGGTTTGGTAGTGGTCATAGGTTGTTTTGGTTTTATTATTTTGAAAGGTTAGGTTTAATGATTTTTGTTTTTATTCAATGAGTTAAGGATTATAAAGATTTTTTTTTTTAATAGTTTTTAATTATATTATTTATTGTATTTAATTGGATAAGCATAGCTCTCAACTTTAAGAATGATCATGGTTAAAAGAGCCTACTCAATTCTATGTGTTAATCGTAAATAAAAATATATATTTTTATATTTATTTATAATCAAATAAAAATAATAATAAACAAAAAAAATCATAGTTGTCGTAGTCTTTGTCCTATAGCACACCCACTTCTACGCTTTTATACACGTTAGGCTCGACTCAAGAAGAAAATTGATGCACGAGAAGGGTTGGTAGTGGCCATAGGTTGTTTTAGTTTTATTATTTTAAAGGGTTGTCCTATAGCACACCCACTTCTACGCTTTTATACACGTTAGGCTCGACTCAAGAAGAAAATTGATGCACGAAAAGGGTTGGTAGAGGCCATAGGTTGTTTTAATTTTATTATTTTAAAAGGTTGAATTTTAAGATTTTATTTTATTTAATAGATTAAGGATTATAAAGATTTTTTATGTAATGATTTTTAATTATATTATTTATTTTATTTTATTTAGAATTATAGGGAGATATCTTTATTATTATTTTTTTCATTTTGAATCATGGGAAGAGATATCTTTATTGTTTTTTTTATTTGGTTAGTATGAAAAACTTAGAATCATTAGTAGAAATGTTTTTATTGTTTTTTTTATTATTTGGTTAGTGTGAAAATTTTACTGTGAAAAACCTCTATATTTAGAGTTGACTATTTTTATTTAATCATAACCTTTGACAAGGTTAAAAGTTAAACTTATCAATAAAATATTAACCTCAACTCTCTTAAAAACCAAACTCCAGAAATTTACACTATTTTTCAGTTTTACTATCAAAATATTTTGAAAGTTTAAGTTCGTGAAATATCTCTTAAGAGTTTAAATGCATGTCGTTCCAAAAATATAGCACAAAGTTTTCTAATTTAATTGAGATAATATTATTAAATAATAAAGAAATAAATTATGAGAGCCCACACACTTATAAATATTAAAAAAATACAAACCCTTAACCTTTTATAATACATAGTTATTGAAGTTTGTGTGGGCTAAAATAGCGAGATTCCATGCATTATTTAAATCTTTGACCAGATATGCAACCATATTGAAAGCCTTGTTCCACTTCACTTGAATTTTTCCAACCGTGAGGTCACATTATCTCTTTGACAAATAGACAAATGGTAGGTTGGGTTGGTAAAGAGCACCATGAAAGGATAAGACAAACCCAAACGGAATATATTATCAACTTAACAAATATGCTCACCTACCACTTTAACCTATCAAATCTCAACCACTCAAATATATTAAAAAATGATAGGTTAGTTGTAGTAATTAAGTACTTTTAAAAGGATAGTTGGTTGGTAAGAGTTAATTGCGTTTTAAAAGGATAGGTTAATTAATAGACATATATGTAAACTTTGATCAATATCATTAACTACAAAAATATGTAAACTTTGATAATTTTTTATTAAAAGATAAAAATATGTTAACTTTGATTTTATCTTTTTTTTAAAACATAGTGGACTTTGACACCGACTTAAAGAGTGATGTTCCGTGGAAGGGGTTTTATCTCCTTGGCTATAACACCGACTTAAAGAGTGATGTTCCGTGGAATGGGGTTTCTCTCCTTGGCTATGGCTATATTAAGAAATGAGCAATTGGTGAATGACATGTTGGGCCAATAAAATGTAATGAAAGTAATGTTTTTATTTTTATTGAAGCTTGAGTTTGCATGAACAAACAAGTATCGCGTGGGGCCAACTTCGTGTGCAGGTTATGGTTTTAACAGTTATGATATTACTCGCCTTTATTTTGAGTTTGGCAGGTGGCAGGTAGAGACAATTAATAAGGAGTTCACAATTTATTTTTGTCCTTTAAAGTTATGAATTTAAAGAATAGAATAGTTATGATATATTATTGGTGTTTTATTTTGGTGATTTGAGTTTGGTAACTAAGGTAGAATAGTTATGATATATTATTGGTGTTTTATTTTGGTGATTTGAGTTAGGCAATGCAGGTAGAGAAATTTATTGTGACTTTTAAAGTTATGAATGTAAAGAATAGTCTTTACGAGGACAACAACCCTGACGTTTTATCTTGATGACTTAAGTTCAAATCACGGGAAGGGAATGAAGGCCCTTTATTACTATGCTTGTGGGGAATGTGGTCTCCAATTGTTTTTTTTTTTTTTTTGATTACATAGGAGAGTTGGTAACAACCACTATTTTTAGTAACTAGCCAGTGCAAAGTTCAAACCACAGGGATTGCAACCATTAAACTTATTCATCTCGTTAAGGTTAACCGACGCAAGATGGGGACCATCGTTGCTTCGGAATTCGTACTGTCATCGTCAGTCAAGCGCGCACTCAGAGGATTCAGAACAGACTACTATCTTTAGCACAAAGTGGGCATGCCCGCGAGGTTTGAACCTAGGTCTCCTCCTGTTAATGTGGTCCCCAATTGTTACTTCAACAACAAAAATAAATAATGAAAAAAATAATAACGCCAAAGATATTAGTATATATAAAGATAATATTTATTGTCCTTATGGGACATCCTAGTGGTTCAGGTTTTGACCCAAGTTCAAACCAAGGTCAGACATGGTGTGTAAGAGTGAGCTTGTCAAAAAAATAATATTAAATTATTAGTTGTTAGTGTATCTTTATTAAATGTTATGAATTTAATTGATTTTTTTTTTTAAATACTTAGTTAAACCATATATAATTGTATAAGTTATTGTGATACTACTGTGATTATAATGTAAATTATAAAAAACAATGTTGTTGTGAGGCACCATTAGATAAGTCCAGGACTAGGGATTAATAGTAAGATTTAATTTAAGAAAAATTAATGACAAGGAGATTTATAGCATATGTAGAAGTCTTGAAAATAAGTAAAAAAAAAATTAAGTTATAATATTATTAGTTTATGGGAATATAGGTTTATAATTTTTTAAGGATGTTTTGAGAAAGTTTGATAAGATTAATCAAAGGTTTTTATAGAGCAGGGAAAAAGTAAAGTATAAGTGGGCCTTAGTGAAGTGGGATTAGCTTTGTCTTCTAAAAAAAAAGGGAGGATTGGGTCTTCAATCAATGGTTAAAAACAACTTAGTCTTGGTAGCAAAATTATATTGGTGGTTAATTACTTCCTTTATTGAGTTATGGGCACAAATCCTAAGAGCCAAGTAAACAAAAAATCAAGCTCTAGAAGTTATTACTAGATATTAACTTCCTTGACAAGGATCTTTGGTTCTTGAGGTACTAAGGATAGGGGAGACAATTATCAAACCACAACCATTCTGGATGGTAGAAAATGACCATCATGCAATTTTTTTATAGAACTTGGGATGGTGTGCCTCCATAATCTCAACAATTTTTAGAATGACGAGACATCAAGGAACAACTTCATAGTCGAGGCTGGATAAATATATCACATTATTATAGAAACAATAAGGAACAAAATTTGGAAGATAGAGTATGGATTCTAGTAAGACATTGGTCAAAAAACAAAGATAGTTTGGAATGAGGGTCACGTTCTAACGGTGTGTATACTGTAACTCTAGGATATTCATCTCTCACTCATCATAGAGAAAATCCACTAAGTGATTTCTTCAACCAGATTTGATAACTTTTGATTTGGCCTAATGTGAGACTTTTTATTTGGCTCCTACTCCATAAGAGGGTTCTTGCAGGAGATCAATTGATGAAATGAGGTTTTTTTGGTCCATTCAGATGTGAATTATGTTTTTTAGAAAATGAGAACTAGGACCACCTTTTTTTCTTCTACCCTTTGACCATTCAATTCTAGAAATGGTTGACAACATTTTTAGATCGAATATTTTGGCAATTCACCTCCCTGGATCAGGTATGGAAGACTTGGCCTAGAGTAAATGGGTTGGACAGTTCAATGAAACAAATGTCATTGGTCAATATATCTTTGATGCTTTGAAATCTATGGAAAGAAAGGAATAAAAGAATATTTAAAGCAATTCACCATAATGTTTAATATTTTTAGGAAAAATTGTAGTTGATATCAGGAAAACTACTCTACATACATTGAAGCCCCCCTCCATAGTATCTTAATAGTGGCATGGTTTACTCTCCAAGCTTCAACTGTTTGTGGATGAATGAAGATGTAAGCATATGCAAGCTCCTCAACCTACTATTCAAAGAGAAGTAGCATGACAAGCCCCTTCCAAAGGTATGGGGAAGATCAACACTTATGGCGCATTAAGAGGTATTCCAAAAAGGGCAAGTATAAGAGGTATAGGAAGATTCTTAGATGGTAATCATGCTTTTCTTTTTGCAACAAATTTTGGCATCCTCTCTAATAATTTAATAGAAGCTTGTGCTATCCTTTATGGCCTTCAGGAAGCTACTAAGGTTGGATGATTTGTAATACAAGTAGAATTACATTCACAAGTAACCATTAATTAACTAAAGGCATCTCCTTTCATAGTTTTTGAAACTTCTTTTGTCATTTTAGTTTCTTAGATAAAAAAAATATCAGGCTTATTACTTATACATAGGTCCTTGATACTGTAGCGACCCCGAGAACGCACGCACCGGTCCCTTTTCTAAAACCCTACTTGCAATGCTTATTTAAAATACCAAAGATGAAATGGAAAGACAAGAGGAAAAAGCATATAACACGAAATAACAAAAGACGGATCTCTTTATTGATATTGAAGCTCGGTTACATGTCGGTCCCTCTTAGGGATACCCATTTTGATACTATAAATTACAAATAGGCAAGGAGTGCCCCTTCCACGAAGAGGTGGTGCGCTTATAAAAGCTTCCCGGTTCCGCACACGAAAATGTATGAGGGCTTACAGATGCCTCCTTCTCTAGGTCTGTTTCCTAGAGGGATCCCTTTTGCTCTCGTATGTTGTAATCTTCGTCCGATGTACCTGTGGCCCTGCAAGCAATGAAACAACAACACACATTTAGGTGTCCGAGATTGCCTCCCGGATGAGGTTGTTAGTAATCAAAGAATGTAACGGAAATATGATAAAACTATGCCATGAAATCATGTAAATCTATGCTAATGATATAAGAAAACAGAATAAAAGATGCTATGTCTATCTAAGCTAAGCCTGCGGGCCACTGTCCAAGACAACGACCGCTAAAGTAAACCTTACCCTCTTTGCCCCAAAGCTATGGGTCAAAGACTATAATCTGATGTTGAAGATAGTAGGTGTTATGCTCTTCGATTCGTCAAAGCTCCGTCGTACACGTGATCTCAAAGAGAACTCTCCAAGTCTCGAAAGCTCTCCTCAAAAAGATGTCTCTCTCCCTTAAGAGCTCCCCTCTCCCCCCCTTTTAATAAAAAAAAAAATCTCTTGGTGCTCTTAGGCTTGCACCTTTTATAGTGTGAAACCCTAGGTCTATGTCCAAGCCCTAGAAATGAATTTCTCATGCATAGTGCAAGTTAGCATGAGAAGCTTTTGTCCATTGTCTATATTTGAAGGCCAGTTAACTAAAATCTAACTGCCCACTTGAGTCTTCTATGCGAACTGGTCATTAGCATGAGAAGCTTTTGTCCTTTGTTTATGCTTGGAGGTCAGTTAACTTAAGTCTAAATGCAAACTCAAACCTCCCATGTGAACTGGTCATGAAAAGGAATGCAAAGTCACTCCCGCTCACCTTTATTGCATGCAGACTACCACTTCCACTCGAGATTAGGCCTATTTGTCGACAAACCACTTCTTATGGCTTAGCCATTATCATCTACAGTGGCTAAGATCTGGCCATTATCATCTACAATGGCTAAGGTCTAGCCACTCTAGGCTTGAGCGGCTAGGATCTGGTCACTCTTGGCTTGAGCGACCAAGCTTGGATGGCTTGAAAAGGCCCCAAATGAGTGGTGAGAACCACTATTGATGCTTGGAAAGTCCAATATTATGTCTTATGATCTTATGAGTGTGTCTATGTAAGTAGCTCCCCTAAGCATGACATGATTTAGGTGTCTACAGATGCCCCTTTTTGTGATGCATTGTGTGGAAAACACAATGTTGAGCAAAAACGTAGACTGATCTATTTGTAGGGTGTATGGTGATCAATGGTCTGATCAATGTTGGATGGCCCAATCATGCAAGATGGTATGCATCCCTTGAATCATTGCCTCAATATTCGGAGGACTTAGCTCAGTGGCTTTTGCATGTTAAATTGCACTCATTCCTCAAACTCAATCGGGTAGCTTCAGCTGCTACAACAATTTTGATCGGTAGGAGAGCTACAATTGAAGATGTCATGTCTACTTACGTTCCCAAAAAACAAGGGAAATTTGTGATTGTTGTATGCAATGATTCATAGGATGAACATGATTTTGCTATGATCGAGTGATATTTTGTTGATTTTGATTATGATTAAGTTGAAGTTTTGAACTACCTCTTCACACAATGAATTGGTGAAGAAATGACAATGAATGAAGTGACAAGTCGCTTGACCAATATGACTAATCTGGTTCCTTTCTAGCATTTGTTGCTTTTAATGGGCAATCCCACATCCAAGTGTGATTCCAATTGCTTATGATAATCATCCATCCCTATCCCGAGGAGCGGTCCGACTATCAATAGCCTTCTTAGGGAGTTAGGATGAGTGATTCTATTTATGCCTAGATTGTATCACTTTGACTTAATGTTTTTGATGTCATAGGGGAATTAGAATGACCCCTTCGCACCCATGGAGCAATTCGACCATCTTGATCTTCTTCGGGTTTGAAGGGTGACATATCGTAATTCCAAAATGAGTTGTTTTTGCCCCAAGTGGCCTTATGGTTGCCTACTCATCTCACCAAAATACATGGAGTGCAAATCGTTGCAATCATCGAGTGGATAGAGTAGGTAACTAGATACGAGGCCTACTTGAGATTGTGATTTTATGTGATTTTTTTGTTATTTTGAACATTCTGATGATCTAAAACCACCAAAGTGTGTTTATTTATTATTTTTATGGGATCCCTCAAGGAGAAAATCCCTTATTTTGATCTATGGATCTGGTCATTATCAGGTCCAATGACCTCTGAGTTCTTACCTATGGTCATTGTCACCTTGAGCGGCCAAGAAGTTCGGGCTACTGACGTCAACGATGGCCAAGGCATAATTAAGGAAATATAAAAATTTGCAATTCTAGGGTTTGACCTATCATTTTCACTATTGAAGATTCATTTTCAGAGCTCTAGTGCAACGATGATGGTTGCGACTTCAAAACTTGTTGGTGCTGAGGACATGGCTACATGGGGTGAGACATCAGCTACTAGAGGAGCCGAAGCTTCTCGGGTATTTCTCTCTTCAAAACCCTAGCTCTCTTTTCTTTGTCTAAGTAAAATTGAACTTCACTAAGTAATGAGCAAAATGAACCTCACTAAACCTGTTGGCAATGAACAAACTTCGTAATTAGGCTTAGGTTCCCTTTTGCTATGGTGGGTTAGTCCCCAATTTTGCTATTCTGTCAATGGCTTCAACCTAGGGTTTTTCAAATTTTTTAATTATTCACCTGTTGCCGCCATTTTGGGCATTCTTAAACTTAGCTTAGTTTTGATGCTTGGGTAGGAGATTTGCTTTCCATTTGTTTGCTTTCCCTCCCTCTATTATTTTTTAAGTTATTTTGTTAAATTTGTAATTTTTTTTATTTTTGGCCAAGGGTTCATGGGTTTGTCATGTCGCCCTTGGCTATCCTAGTGTCGACTCTGAGCCTTGTCACTCGAGCGGCCAAGCTTGAATCCCAATGGTCAAAAATTTGACCATTGGGTCTTGGCTACTGCTGCCTCCAAGCGGCTAAGTTTCGCATTGTAGGCGACAATGACTAAAGCTTAAGCCTTTTTTTTGCATTTTGTGTATTGATTTTTATGATTTTTTTACTTTTGAATTTTTTCTTTGCTTGATTAGGTGCAATTTATTCTTCCTTTGCTTAGATTTAGAGTAACTCATACTCTTTTGCACCATTTTCATGTTTATTGTGAATTATGCCTTAGATGCACTGTAGTTATATTTTGTCTTTCTTCTGCTTTGTTTAGATCCTCACTGCTCGGGCTCGAGACCCGAAGCTCCTGCTTGACTTACTTCCTAGATTTGATGACACTGACTAGGAGTGGTTTAAGGCCCATGGGCTATAGTACATCATCAAGTTGCCCCACATTATGGCCGACCAGGCTTATCTTATGGCCTTAGCCCATCGTTGGGACCCATGGACCAACACCTTCCACCTTCCACTCGATGAGATGACTATCACGTCGGAGGATGTGTATAGGATCTTTCAGATCCCATTCGATGGGGTGCCCATTATTTCATCGACCACTAATGATCAGGTGGTCGTCTATGCTCGGGTGTTTGGAGCACGCTCTACATAGGCCCTCTAGGAGACTAGGTCGAGGGAGTATCTATCAAGGCTTGGTATGATGCTCATGTTTTCACAACGAGGCATGTCGTGTTGCTGATGGTGATCAACAATGTTCTTATCCTAGACTGCTCGAGTTTGAGGTTCCCTTGGAACCTCCTAGCGATGGTGCAGGACCTACTGGATAGCGAGGAGCCTATCATCTATGCATGGGGTAGATCGCTATTGGCTCAGTGCTATGATGAGTTGTACCACATCCATCGATGGGGACGTGTCAACATTGCTTACAGCTTGCTCCTACAGGTTTGGGGATGGGAGCACATTAAGGTAGATCACCCTAAGGGGCTCCCAATTGAGATTACAGCTATTGAGGCTCGAACATAGTGCTATGCTGCTAGATGGGCTCGAGAGCATGAGGAGCGTAAGAGCCATACTTTTGTAGGGGAGTTATCCCACTATACTGATGCTTTCACCAGACTATTGGTCGAAGATGTCGTGTGGTGGCCTTACTATGAGTGTCCTACTTGGGATGATCCAACTAGTTTTACTGCCAGGACACATGAGTGATGGCTCATTGGCCATAAGATTGCCATCCAGGAGTATTTCTTCTACTCTCGGGTTCTTCATCAGTATGGATTGCAGTAGGATGTGCCCTTGATACCATTCTTGTATAGGTGCCTCACAGTAGAGAAGGACCTACCTCCATGATAGATCATAGAGCTTGCAGATGAGGAGGATGCCCCAACCATAGACCCTACAGTGGTTGGGGGAGTTACAGAGGCCTACTCTCAGTGGTGGGGTGATCGGATGTGGCATGGCATCGATAGCCTAGGGCACGAGGATGATGGTGGGGGTGATGGTATAGATCCGATAGGACGTAGGGTTCGAGCCAGGACCGAGGTATGGGGCCAGCCGATAGAGCAGGTGGTAGCAGAGGATCCTGATGTTCCTAAGGAGGAGGAGGAGTTAGAGCCCGAGGAGAGAGACTCTCCTCTAAGAGCATAATTGCATGAGGTCGAGGCTGAGCTTCAGGCCACTAAGATCTAGGTACAACGATGAGATGCTACGATTGAGCAGCTCACAACATAGATACAGGCTCTATAGGCTACTATTGGGGGTGGCGATGTCAAGATGTAGTTTGTTGTTCCTCCTTCTACACCATAGGAGGTTCCAATGATAGGCTCAGGGGTAGATGTGGGATGACTTTAGTCTTTGTTGGATGAGCATGAGGAGCGGATCTAGGGACTTATGGATCATGTCACCATCCTTCAGATGCAGCTCAGGAGGCATGGGCTTGTCCCTAAGGATCCAACAGGTGCAGGTGGTTCGTAGGTCAAGGGCGCTCTACCTCGGGGTAGTCTTCCACCCATCCTAGCCAGAGGACCCAGACTCAGACAGAGAGACCGATAGGCTCACATCACTCGACTCACGACACCACCACAGGGGGAGGTGGCACTAGAGGAGGTGATGCAGGGGGCTCAGGCCCGATATTTGATTGATGCTCTACTTGGTTCTTGATCCATTTTTGAGGTCGACTGACCTACATGACTATAGCCCATGGGCATTTTTGTATATCCATTGGACTTGACACACATACTTTTATGATAGATTTGCTTTTTATGACTCATTATGTGTATCATTTATTGCTTATGTTTTTGTTATTATTTTATTTTATGATATGATGCGATGATGATATTTATGATGATTTGATGAATATGCTAGATGATAGATGATATTTGAAGATGCTTAGATGGATGTGTAGATGCTTATATGATTTGATGATATGATGCGATGTATTTTGATGATGTATGATGAATTTATGATTGGTATGCAAATGGATATTGCCTATATGTTTTATGATGTGGTTTATGGATGATTAATGACTTGTTTTTGTGGATGCAAATGTTATTGTTAAATGCATGTTTAATTTTTGCTTTAATTATATGCATCTAACTTATGTGATGGAATGGTATAAATGAACCTGTATGCTCTAATCACTTAAAACATACGGAATGCATATGACATTGACAATCTTAATGGGTGATACCATAGAAAGTAAAAAAATAATCATGAATTTAAATAATCACTCTTATCATAAGAATTGATTAAGTATTCATATATGAGATGTAATGGTGTGTAATGTATTTTCTTAATAAGTTTCTGTAAATTAAAAGATATAAAGTAGTCAGTGGTCGTCTATATACTATTTCTAATATATATGTGGTATCTATCCTACTATGTTGATACCCCCTAATTTATAGAATCTTATAAAGAAAAGTGATGGTGTGAATGATGTTATGATTTGTTGCTATGTAAAAATTTTGGGGCTTTTCGGAGATTCAAACACTCTAGTTCCCCTATCAACGAGTTGTCTACTTACCACTTAGACTTTTGAAAAGTAAGGCTTTTACCATGGACCTAGTTTTTCATGATCTCTGTGTGTGCATGTGATTGTATATTTTGAGATAGAACTCAAGCATTTCCTCCGATGTCAGGCGGGATTCTTTCAGCCCATTGCTAAGATCAGGGATCCTCAAGTGTTCATCTCATCCTTATGTTGGACTTAGTTGGACTATACCACTAGGCAATATTTGGTTACCTAAGCTAGCTCATCCACATTCAAACATTGGTCTACACAAATGCATGAAGCAATTGTAATAGACATATCATCATGCGTAAGGATTTCTCCTTCCAATTTTGTACAATGCTGAGAATTCCAGGGATTCAAGCTTTATTCCCTTCTTTTTGGCTTTGGATTTTTGCTCATATGTAGTGATGAAAATCACTATTTATTTTGATTTAATTTTTTCTTTGAGTAGGGATTTTTTTGTAGTGATGATAATCACTATTTATTTTGCTCATACGTAGTGATGAAAATCACTATTTATTTTTTATTGATTTTTTTGAGCTTGATTTTTTTTTTGAATTTATGATTTGTGTATCGGATTTATTGCTTTGAAATATGGACTGTATGCTTGGCCTTTTGAATATGTACTTTGCTTTGGGATTTTTGCTTATTTTGATTTAAGCAAGGGATTTTGATAGGGTAAAGCTTGTCCTTTTGCCAATTCTCAACACCTTTAAACCGGTTGCACAGGGGGATAAGCAAGGATAATCCTTTTCGCTTAAGGTAACCTAGACCACTTTGCAGCTTTCATATTTTCCTTGTACCAACTAGGATTTTAGTGTTTCAATTAGTGATGGGATCTTGAATATCCAAGGCTTTATCACAGCTAGGCCTTACCTTCTACTAATCAAAGTTGTTTTCCTCAAAAGTTGATAAGATTACTAGGTGTGGTTGACTAACCAAAAACCTTATTATATTATGTATAGCAACAAATAATGGTTGTGTTGAAAAACACAATTACACACATGTGGATGGAGGTATGGATATGAATGACTTGTGCGACAAACTGTGGTATCACTTTTAAGGCTCTCATGACATATACAATTGTAATGTATGTGAAAATGCAATGCAATGATGTGGATGCAAAATGTGAAGTGCAATTGTTTTTGTATTTTTGATTTTATGTTGTTTTTGTATTTTTTGATTAATTTGACCAAAGGGCTTATTATGCCTTTGGGGCTTTTGTTATTGATTTTGACCAAGCGGTTTGAATTACCCTTGGAGCCTTTTTGATTTGATGTTTGACCAAGCGGTATGAATTACCCTTGGAGCCTTTTATTGATTTTGACCAAGCGGTATGAATTACCCTTGGAGCCTTTTGAATTGATTTTTGACCAAGCGGTATGAATTACCCTTGGAGCCTTTTGAATTTATTTTTGACCAAGCGGTATGAATTACCCTTGGAGCCTTTTGAATTGATTTTTGACCAAGCGGTATGAATTACCCTTGGAGCCTTTGAATTGATTTTGACCAAGCGGTATGAATTACCCTTGGAGCCTTTGATTTGATTTTGACCAAGCGGTATGAATTACCCTTGGAGCCTTTGAATTGAATTTTTGAATTTTATGTTTTTATGATTTGTTTGTATTTTTGACATATTTGAATTTTTTTTTTTATGAATATTTATGTTTTTTTTTTTTATATTTAATTTTTTTTTTATGACATATTTGAATGTTTTTGTGTTTATGTGTAAAATGCCTTTAAATGAATGATATTGAGAGGTTCAGGCTCTTCAACACCATCTAATGATATAAGGTGATATGCTCCAGGCCCAACTCTCTATGAAATCATATATGGACCTATCCAGTTTACCATGAACTTATCTCGTAGATGCGACGATAGATTTGAATTCTGTTGGTTTTCTTTGAGCACTAGATCTCCAACCTTGAATTCCCTTAGGTGGAATTTACTATTGTAAGCTCACGCAAGGTGATCTTGGTAAACATGGAGATGCTCTAAAGCATTGACTCGACGTTCATCAAGAAGCATCAATTGATCAAGGTGGCCTTGTCATGCAACTTCATCATCTATGAAGTCCTTTAATGCTATGCGTAGAGTCAAGATTTCCAACTCTAGAGGCATGATGGCTTCAATGCCATATACTAGTGAAAATGGTGTTGCCCCAGTGGGCATCCGTATACTAGTCCTGTATGCCCATAGTGCAAGAGGCAACTGCATGTGCCAATCCTTGTGATTTTCTTGCACTATCTTCCTCAAAATGGAGACTATTATTTTGTTTGAGGCTTCTACTTGCCCGTTTGCTTGTGGATAATAAGGCATTGAAAAACTATGTTGAATATGGTATTTTTTCATTAAAGCATGCACATTTTTGTTCTTGAAATATGGCCCATTATCCGATATTATCTTAGAAGGGACCCCAAAATGACTTATGATATTATGGAGTATAAACTCCACAATCCTTGGTCCAATTGTTGATGTTAAGGGGATCACTTCTACCCATTTAGTGAAGTATTATATGGCCATTATGATGAATGTATGTCGACATGAGGATGGGGGTGAGATCTTCCCAATCAAGTCTAGTCCCCATTACGAGAATGGCCATGTTGCCTGGATGGGCTGCAAAGCTTGCGATGGTAAGTGCATTAGGTTTGCATGATGTTGGCACTTACTACATTTCTTGACATACTCACAGTAGTCCTTTTCCATTATGGGCCAATAGTAACCCATTCTCAAGATGCGCTTAATGATGGCCATGCCACTAAAATGGCCTCCACATGTTCCATCGTGAGCTTGCAAAATTGCCCAAGATGCTTCCTAGGGCTCAAGACAATGGAGTAATACTCCATCATATCCTCATCTGTAGAGGATTTCTCCTAGAAAAATGTATCTTGTTGCTCTCTATTTGAACGTTCACCTTTCAGTATGTGACAAACCTTGAGGTATTATTCCAAGCTTCAGGAAGTCCCATAGTTGGGAAAGCCAATCTTGATAGGCCACAACTTCTATAGAATAGACAACTTGCTCTTCCTGCATTTTTGAGGTAGTGAACATGGATTGAGGAACAACTCTATGGTATATGGTTGCACCACACTCTACAGGTCCTTGGGAGATCAAAGACCCCCAAGGTGTTATTTGCAAGAAATATCTGGCTACGAAGGACCAATCCTGATTTGGTTCGATGTTGATCATGTTGATTGATTCTTGATTGTCAAAAGCCTCATGACGTATTGTTGAGTGTGAAAGCACTTTCACATGAATGGTAGTAAAATTAGTAGATGGATTCTGAGGGATTAAGGATCCCAAAGAGGCCATGGTGTCTACAAATCTATTCGACGTACGAGGGATTGCCTCGATGTCGTACCATTCTAGCCAAGCTAAGTAATTGTCAACAAGTTCCTTGTAAGTCTTCAAGAGTGGGCACCTGCATTGGAATAGTCCTTTGACCTAGTTTACTATGAGCAAGGAGTCACCAAAGATATTCAATATTTTAATGCCCATTGCTATGGTTGTTTGGAGTCCCAGGATCAATGCTTCATATTATGTATTGTTGTTTGTGCATGGGAAGTCTAGTTTGAATGATAAGGGCAATGGAGCACCCTATGGTGTGATAAAGACAATCCCTGCTCCACCTCCTTGTTCACACTTCGAACCATCAAAGAATAATGACATGTCTTTTTCTTTCTTAGGTTCTTCGAGTTCTAGTGGATCTGATAATGCAAAGACCGCATCATCAAGCAATTCTATGGTGAGAGGCTTGTTATCCTGAAGAGGCACCTCTACTAATTGATCTGCTATGACTTGTCCCTTGATGGAATTTTGGCTTATGAACTCTAGATCAAATTCTATCAATAGCATGATCCACTTTGTGGTACGTGTATTGTGATATGTCTTGCTCATCATGTACTACAAAGGATTTTGTTTTGATATGACGTAGGTCGTATGGCTCAACATGTAGTGTCACAACTTTCGAGTTGCAAAGACCACTGCTAAACACAACTTTTTGACATACGCATATCCTAGCTCATAGCTCACCAAGGTGTGACTAATGTAATATATGGCTTGCTCTTTATCTTGTGCATTCTTTTGGGCTAACATGGTGCCCAATGCAAAATCAGTAGCCGATATATATAGTAAAAATGGTATGTCTAGCCTTGGTGGAGCCAATACTGGTGGTGTTGCCAGATAAGTTTTGATCTCTACAAAGGCTTGATGGCATTCTTCATCCCAATGAAAGGGGACTTCCTTGCATAGCAACCTATTCATAGGTCTGCATTTGTCTGATAATTGCATGATGAATATTTTGATGGATGCTATCTTGCCTTGTAGGCTCCTCAACTCCCTAATGTTGGTAGGGGCGGCCATTTCTAGTATAGCCTTTACCTTTGTAGGATCTACTTTGATGCCTCTCTTGGATACGATGAATCCCAAAAGCTTGCTAGAAGTTATGCCAAATACACACTTCTTAGGATTCAATCGGACATTGTGTTCTATGAGGTGATCGAAGACTTGTCTAAGGACTTCGGCATGCTCTTGCCACAATAGGGACTTGGCTAGTAAGTCATCCATGTAATCTTCCAAGATCTTATGCATATAGTCATGGAATATGTATGTCATGGCCCATTGATATGTGGCACCAACATTTTTGAGACCGAATGGCATCACTTTGTAATAGAATGTTCCCCATGGAGTAATGAAAGTAGTTTTATGTTGATCTTCGAGCTTAATCTAGATTTGGTTGTATCCAGAAAAACCATCCATTAGGGAGAGCATTTCATGACCTATGGTTGCATCTACAAGAGCATCTATGTTTGGCAATGAGAATGAATCCTTTGGTGTTGCCCTATTTAAATCTCTAAAATCCATGCAGATACGGACTCTTCCATCAGGTTTCCCTATGGGTACCATGTTTGACACCCACTCAGGGTAGTCGATAGGAACTATGAATACTGCATCCAATAGTTTTTGCAATTTGTTCTTCACCATCAAAGCGATGGTTGGATGCATTTTCCTTAGTTTTTGCTTGATTGGCTTCTTCATGGGATCCAATGAAAGGTTGTGAATGACTAACTTTGGATCTATCCCTGGCATGTCTTTGTAAGTCCAAGAAAAATATTTGGCCTCTCCTTGAGGAGAGGAATTAAGATGGCTTGTTCCTCTGGAGATAGACTTTCTCCGAACTTGACTTTCCTTGGTTGGGTAGGATCATCACTGATGTCCACCTCGAAAGTTGCTTCTATAGCCATATGTGACCCATCCTCTAGCTGATGAGGCATGGGTATCAAATGAATGTCATCGATGAGATTCATAGGACCTACTGACTCAGGTTCCAAACCAACATGGAAGACGTCATACGCACAACCTGATGCAAAATGGAATGGTTGTAACATCTCTTCATTGGGGAAGAGGTCTTCTAGCTCTATGGGTGAACTAGCATGATCCCAATCAATAGCCTCTACATCAAGATGCAATGATTTGGTAGGATCTACTAGATTATGAAGTGGAGTGGTCAAATCGATGGAGATCATGTTGATGGATGGGATGAAATCTCTAGGACCACATGGGTGCAATCTTGTCTCAGGGGTTTCCCTTCCATACTCATGATGAGGTTCTAGAGGAATGGGAATTTCTAGATCTAGCCCATGAGCAGGGTGGACAATAGGATCATTGGGCTCTAATTGCTCTCTGAATGTAGGTGGAGGGGGATTGACCATCCGATGAATGGTAGCTAGGTCAATAGGTCTCCCCAAAAATTGGAGATGAGGGTCTATGGCATGAAGTGCCGCCTCTCTCTCTACTAGCTCATTGACTTGCCGCAAGTGGTGAGGTCCAAGATAAGCCATCTCGGTCTCATCCTCAAAGTCATCATCACTTATCCAAAAACCATTAGCATTGGTATGCGGCCCTAAGACAAGGGGCTCATGTCTTGGCCCCAAGTAGGCCATCTCTATTTCATCTTCATATTCTTCATCACTTATGAAGAATCCATTTGCATTTGTCTCTTACCCCAAAGTCAGGGGTTGATGGCTTAGGCCTAAGTAAGCTCTTTCTATTGAGTCTTCTGATTCATAGTCACTTTCATCTGATGTATATCCAATCTCATCATGGATGGACCATGTGAATCTTTGTAAATAGTGAGGCCCTTGATAGGCTAAGCCAAGTTGTACCTCATCATCACTTGCTTCATATCCATTCTCCTCATCCCATGAGTTGTACCCTATTGGGGTGGAATCAATTGAGGTGTTTGGATGATAAGTTTCTAGAGGTGGTATGTTTACCATGGCCACTTGTCTATTGCTCAAATTTTCTATTCTTAAGGGGTGATAAGGAATGAAATCAATGTCTTCTCCTAACCCTATGCTTAATCTTTCCAATGCTACTGCAAGAGAGTCATCTCGACCTCCACTATAATAGCCTAAGCCAAATCTATCAGAGGGAAGCTGATATAGTGGCTCGTAAGGCCTCCTACACCCCTACTCATATACGCCAAGGCCATAGCCATGCCAATGGCAATGCTCAAAGTATCTTAGAGAAAACTCAAGATTAGAGAGGTAATAAACATTGACTATGAATAATTCATCACCATCCTCTTCTATATCTGAAGACTTATGAGCGTAGTCCAGGCCGACATAGACAAAATTGGTTTGGTTGGGAGGGATTCCAAGTGGAACCACTATTCCTACTAGCGGCCTCAAGTCTTTAGGCCTCCCTATGTCTTGTGCAGACTCAATGATAGGTGTAAAGGTAATGTTCTACACAAGGTACTCCCCTATGCCTATACTTGCCAAGTGTATTGATGCATGCGATGTGGATGACCCCACGGATGATACTGGTGAAGCAGGGTGATAATCACTATCTTCATCTTGATCTTGAGGATCTTCCTCTTCCATAGGACTTGGCATTTCAGCAATGGCTATAGTTGGCACTTCTTTGGGCCTTTCTTCCTTAACTAAGGGTGCCTTTAGCTTCTGATTATCTTTTGGTTTTGACGTTGATGGTACTTTAGAAGCATTGATTATCTTGAGTGCACTAGGAGGTGTTGATGTGCATGGGTCTTTTCTTACCCCTTTGTCTTTGTTATCCACTTGTGTGGTTGGGGATGAAGGTGCCACGTATAGGTGAGTAGAAGGGATCATGAATTCTCCTAGAATGTCCACCTGATTAACGTATTTAAAAGGCTCTTCATCGGCCAGAACCACATAGACTTTGTTTTCGTGCACATACTTGACACATTGGTGCAAGATCGAAGGCACACACTTCATGGCCCTTATCCAAGGGTGCCCTAAGAGGATGTTATATTGCATAGCTCCTTCCAAGACATGACACATCATGGGGATGGTCTTGTGCCCCACCTTGATGGGTAGGACTATCATTCCCACTAGTATTGCATAAAGCATCATTAAAAGCTCTCAATGTGTAAGCTCCTGGAATGATATTGGTCTTGGGTATCTTGAGGTGCTCTATTGCAGTTGTTGTGATGATGTTTATCGATGAACCTGTATCGACCAAAACCCTCTTGAAAGGTAAGTCATTGATGGCCACTACAATGTTTAGCGGAGGGTCTAGTAAGGCAGCAGAAACTATCTTAATCTCATGATCATAGAATCGGATTACAGGTTCCTAGCATTCTTGCACTTGTCCCACAAAGTGAGTGAATGCATTCGCATCTTGCGGTTGAAGCTCAATTGTTCTTAAAATCTCCATTAGAGTCTCCCTATGCTTTGGGGACTATTGTATGAGCTCATAGATGGATAACTTAGCTAGAGTCATCTATAGGTTTTGCTCCAATCTACTCCGAATAGTTACCATAGGTCTCATTGGTGGACCTAGAAGGTTGTCTTGCCTTTGCCTAGGAGTGGCTGGGATGTTCATGGGAGCTACAGGTGGTTGTGGTTGACCATACCGCCTAGTCCTTGTTGCTATGTTAACAATCTCAACCATCCCAATGCATCCATGGGTAGGTATGTCAGCTCGAACCTGATTGACTTGGGCCCCTTGCTCTCGAGGGGCCTCATGATTGGGCAATGGGTTTCTATATATGCCCATGTCTCTATTATCGAGAGCCAGTGGGTTGTCAACTTTGAGTTCTCCTACCTCAATCATGTTTTGCACTTGATGCTTAAACCCGATGCAAGCCTCAATGTCATGCCTCGGTATCCTATGATAAGGGCAAAATTGATCTTCCCTATATCCTTTTGGCTTAGGATGGTTGGGATCTATAAGAGGTATATCAAGAAATCTGATCCTCCTAGCCTCGCTCAATTGATTAAATATTGATTGCATTGATTCTATCAGAGGCATGAAATAACGAGGTGGCTTGCATTCTCGATTTCTTCCCTGATTGTTCTTTTGGTCATAGTTGGCTGGTGGGGGATGTGCTTGATAGTTCTATGGTTGTTGTGCACCCCCATCCTTGGGTGTAGCCAATACGACTTGATTGACTAGAGTAAGGTTGCCCTACTTCTACTTGTACTTGTCATTCTTACCATTCTTGTTCCACTCCTTTTTGTTTTGGAGCTTAATGGTTCCCTCATCTACTTTTATCTCTTCGATGAGCTTGGCCTATGCCAAAGCTTCCTCAAATGAAGGATACTATTGGAGTTGTAGCAAGAGGGAGATATGTTTAGAACAACTTTTGGTGAACATGTGAATGATCTCTTCTATGGGAATGGAGAATGATAATTTTGCCATGATTTTTCTCCATCTATTCCCATAATCCATTACTGGCTCATCATCATACTATTTCAAGTTAGCCAGATCTGAAAGGTTCACCTTCTTCTTAGCACCAAAGGAGAAATGCTTCAAGAATGCATTTACTAGTTGTTCAAAATTGGTTATGCTATGCTTAGGTAGTTGGTTGAACCATTGAGTGGCAGCACCTAAAAATGTCATTATGAATGTTCTTAGCATGAGAGCGTCATTGTCTTCAAGATGAAAATAGGCATTGATAAAATTGGTGACATGCTCTTGTGCATCCTCTTCACCTTTAAACTTTTCTAACCTAGGCATCTCAAAGTGCTTAGGATATGGAGGGCTAGGGATTGATGGGCACAATGGTTGATTGTGTATCTTGCTCAATGTTGGTGAGTTCCCAGCTGCCTCTTGTTTCTCAAAGGTTTTCATATTTTTAGCAAGCTCTTGAAATGCCTTTGATGCATGGATTTCCTCCTCTTGTAAGCCTATTCGCATTGGCAATGGAGGTAACTCTCTATCCATTTGATTTGTTCTATTTTCCTCCCTCCTACGAGGGGACTCAAGATTGTGATCTTGGTTTGTTATGTTTGCCCTCCCCCATTAGTTGGATTTCATTCATGATTTGGTGGGGGGTTTCATTGTGGGCTATCTTGTCTAGTGTGCCTCTCCTTAGGTGAGTCAGCGTGTCTTGTTCTTTGGTGGTCACCACTATTTGTTGGTAAATTGTTAAGAGCTAGCCACTCAGCTTGCTCTCTTAAACGTTGCTCATGTTGGTGCAAGAGTCTTTCTCTTTGTTTCTCTTGTTCGAGAGCTTCCACTAGCTCTCGCTCTTTACGTAATGCATTTTCTAACCACCTCATTCGGTCAGTTTGTGTTGTCATAGAAGACTCATGTTTATCTGACTCTGTTCTTGTTGTCTTGACTCATAGATTCCTCGAGGGGGTTTCTATTGTATCTGTACTCTTGCTAGTTAATGTGACTTGTTCAGTGTACTATTGAGTATCCCTATGATCAGACTCCATGCATCTTCTATGGGGTCACTCTGAGGTACCCCCAGACTAGGAGGTATGTTTAGAAGTCATAGTTCATGAGCTTCCAGATGCAGAGTTCTCAGTAGCTATAGTTCTTTGAGTTGGTTGAGTAGGAAATCGATCCAACCCATCTAGTTATCTTATTTTCCATGGCTGGTCCCATGGGGTGCCATTTACTCCTATGAGGTCATAGTCTATGGGAATATTTCCTTTTGTGTGAAGGGTTTCTTCTATATGATTCCCATGACTAGATGTAGCTCTAGTTTCCTGCCCTTCAGTGGGTAGACCTATTTCATATGTTTCTTGTGAGTCTTGAGGTGTTGCAATTCTTGTTTGCCTTCTTGATGAAGAGGGCTTGGTGGTAACATGTTTCCTCCATGTGGATGGAGATGTGGCAGTCTCATCATCCCTATGTGAAGAATGAGTCTTAGAACCTTCTTTATGTCCATGTGAGGAGGAAGCCCTTGAAGCTTCCTCATGTCTTTGAGATGTTTCTATGTGTTTAGAGGAGGCCCTTGAGGTCTCCTCATGTCTCCTTGATGAGGATGGTTGTGAAGCCTCTTTTTGTTTATGTGACTTTGTTCCATGATGTGGTTCCTTACTTGGGGTTTCTCGAGGAGATCCCCCAAGGGTTGAATTATCACCCCTTAGGCTCATGGAGCTACGTCTCACGGTCTTACGGGTAGGTCATTCAATGTTACTATGACTTCACCTATGGGTATGAATTGCTTTTGTCTCTCCCTCGATATCAGACCGAGGGTGTTTACTTCTTGTTTTGACCATGTTGTTTTATGAATTGATCTTTTGAGTTGCAAATTAGGAATGACCACACAATTCCAAACAAATGTTTATCTTGATTACCAATTTGAGTGTGCCCTAAACTATTTGGTGTGTTTTGATGTGTTGTTCTTTTGATTTCTTTGCTCTTGTTCTTGGATTAAGAATGAGAAGACTCATCCATAGTGACAATCAAGTACACTCATGCCAAACATGATTTTCTCAAAAGAAGCTAGGGTACACCTTTGAAGACCCAATGGAGGGTTCGCCTAGCTCTTCCACTCTGAACCAATGATTGTTCCAATAGTGGGAGACAGTTTGAACACAAGTAACTTAGTGTCACTATAAGTAAGTTTCTCAATCCATTTCTAGGAAGCTCTAGGGGGAAACCAGTGGAAGGAGATGAATTCCAATGTCACTGGACTGAATTGAAGGTTGGTGATGAAATCCAACTCTCCAATGTTTAAATGAGACGTGCGTGTGTGGTGTTCATTTTAAGCTTGCGTAACATAAAGTGCATCATATAGCAGCAATGAGTCTTTCCTATATGCCTAAGTGCAAAAATACATTTCAATATTCAGAAAGATGCATGAACTACTATGATTTGTATGAGCGCACTTTATCTCATGCAACTATGGCCTCTAGCAGGGCCTCAAAGCAAGCAAACAACATACAATGTCTAGCACATTGGATTCTAGGGTGAAATTTTTAGGCATAAGCCATTGTTCCTAGCAACGCCTAGTGGAAAATTTAAAAGAAGATCTAAGATATGCGAAATGCTTAATTCTTTCTTCTTTATTCTTTCAATTTCCAAACATAAATGTGCTTTAAGTTCTCTATTTTAAACACACAGAAGCAGATAGAAAGCTATAAAATATCAGAGAAGCTATACCAACCTTTGATCCAGCTCAGAGAGTCTATGTTTTGACCTCTATTGCACTCCAATTCTAGCCATTGTTGACCAGAGTGGCTGGTTCTTAGCCGATGTAGCTCAGAGCGGCTAGTTTCTGGCTGCTGCTGTAGCTCAGAGCGGCTAGACCTACACATAAAATTAAGTTAGTATTCTGACAAAAAATGAAAAATTAGTGGTGGTCCCACCATGATCGCCATCTGTAGCGACCCCAGGAATGCACGCACCGGTCCCTTTTCTAAAAACCCTACTTGCAATGCTTATTTAAAATACCAAAGATAAAATGGAAAGACAAGAGGAAAAAGCATATAACATGAAATAACAAAATACGGATCTCTTTATTGATATTGAAGCTCGGTTACATGTCGGTCCCTCTTAGGGATACCCATTTTGATACTATAAATTACAAATAGGCAAGGAGTGCCCCTTCCACGAAGAGGTGGTGCGCTTATAAAAGCTTCTCGATTCCACACATGAAAATGTATGAGGGCTTACAGATGCCTCCTTCTCTAGGTCTATTTCCTAGAGGGATCCCTTTTGCTCTCGTATGTTGTAATCTTCGTCCGATGTACCTGTGGCCCTACAAGCAATGAAACAACAACACACATTTAGGTGTCCGAGATTGCCTCCCTGGATGAGGTTGTTAGTAATCAAAGAATGTAATGGAAATATGATAAAACTATGCCATGAAATCATGTAAATCTATGCTAATGATATAAGAAAATAGAATAAAAGATGCTATGTCTATCTAAGCTAAGCCTACGGGCCACTGTCCAAGACAACGGCCGCTAAAGTAAACCTTACCCTCTTTGCCCCAAAGCTATGGGTCAAAGACTATAATCTGATGTTGAAGATAGTAGGTGTTATGCTCTTTGATTCATCAAAGCTCCATCGTACACGTGATCTCAAAGAGAACTCTCCAAGTCTCGAAAGCTCTCCTCAAAAAGATGTCTCTCTCTTTTTTGGTGCTCTTAGGCTTGCACCTTTTATAGTGTGAAACCCTAGGTCTATGTCCAAGCCCTAGAAATGAATTTCTCATGCGTAGTGCAAGTTAGCATGAGAAGCTTTTGTCCATTGTCTATATTTGAAGGCCAGTTAACTAAAATCTAACTGCCCACTTGAGTCTTCTATGCGAACTGGTCATTAGCATGAGAAGCTTTTGTCCTTTGTTTATGCTTGGAGGTCAGTTAACTTAAGTCTAAATGCAAACTCAAGTCTCCTATGTGAACTGGTCATGAAAAGGAATGCAAAGTCACTCCCGCTCACCTTTATTGCATGCAGACTGCCACTTCCACCCGAGATTGGGCCTGTTTGTCGGCAAACCGCTTCTTATGGCTTAGCCACTGTCATCTGCAGTGGCTAAGATCTGGCCACTGTCGTCTGTAGTGGCTAAGGTCTGGCCGCTCTAGGCTTGAGCGGCTAGGATCTGGTCGCTCTTGGCTTGAGCGGCCAAGCTTGGATGGCTTGAAAAGGCCCCAAATGAGTGGTGAGAACCACTATTGATGCTTGGAAAGTCCAATATTATGTCTTATGATCTTATGAGTGTGTCTATGTAAGTAGCTCCCCTAAGCATGACATGATTTAGGTGTCTACAGATACACCTTTGCTTTGAGGGGGCATTAGCACCCCATTCCATGAGATGATAATCATGTATCATTAGGGGCTATTGGCCCTGTCTGCATATTATCTATATCATTTTTTTGTTTGGTAAATAGAAGTTCAACCAACTTAGTTTGTGTTTCTTTCTCTATGTTTGCTTTTGCTTCCCTGGATCTTGCTTGATAATTTGAGGTTTTTTCTCTTTTTTCCTTGCCTATATCAAAAGTAGGCCTTATATTCTATTCCTAAATATGCTTTCATTGTTTTTTTCATCATATTTATCCTCTCTTGGCTCTACTACATAAACTTTTGACTTGTCCTACTCATTTTTTGGTATTTCCTTATTAATGGCAAAGGTATTAACTTCTAAAACTACATATATTCTTTACCATTTTTTTCTCATGAATGGTGCATGGTACTTCAAGAGAGTCTTCAAAATCGGATGAGACACATTAGGTTCATCGAGAATGTCCTTTCTTAAATCACGATCATATTGAATAGATGAATCCTTGTTAATAAGTTGAACATGTTGTGTTGTGTCCTCTAAGTTTTGATCTACTTTTTCTTCATAGGCTAAAGCCTTAAAAGAGTTTGCATTTCTTCCAATATCCTTCCTTATTGGTCTCCATTATTTATTTTCTAGATCTTATTTTTGGGAAGTTGAAAATCATCTTCATCCACATAATCTAGATCTAGATATGTTTCCATAATCTATGGTTTGGATCCACATAATATTCCCATATTTAAGAATGTTTGATTTTGGTAAAGTTTTACTAATATCAATCATGACCAGTATTTGAGCATAAATAGCCAAAAATCCATCTTTCATAGTATCTAATTTCCAAAATTTAATGGGTAACTCAAACATATTTCATAACATCTCAAAGAATTCTCCTAGAGTGTCGCCTATTGCCTTGAAGGTATCTATTTCCCAAAATTTAATGGGTAACCCAAACATCCTAACCCAGACTGGTACTAGAGATAGATTTACATTTTCAAGCGAAAAACCTTCATACCAGTAGGTAAGGAAGAGTCCTACTCTTCCCATAAACCAAAGACCCCCTTTTAGGATTTTTTCTCTTTCTTCTCTAGAACAAAAAATGGCTATGAAGAAACCTTTGGGAAGAAAGGATAGAATCACTCCTGGAGACTTTCAACTCCTATCAATTCATTTTCTCAAGGCTAAAACCCCTAGGACCTATCTTAGAGCAATGAGGATCTCTTTGAGGTGCACTCACTAACCTCTACCACTAGAGATGATTCTAAGGATTTAACCATAAATCGATCCATGAGAAGGAAACTAAAACTCAAAATCTATTAAAGTTTATCAGAATGTCTTATAGCAAATATAATATTTGATTTAAAAAACTATAATAATTTGCATTAAAAAATTCTAGGATAAAGAAGGGAAAAAAAATTAGCTAAAATTTTCTATGTCCAAATAGAATGTCTTGCCTCACTAACGTCCTAGCCCTTCATTGCTCTTCCCATCATTTGAACCCTAGCTGACAAATATTTGCAATTTCGTTTTTCATGACTTGAAAATTTGTTACTATCCTTGTTCTAGATGGTTGACTTCACAGGATCGTATCTCCGTCAATATTGTTTGAATTCTTTCATATGACCACTCATTGTAAATATATTCAAATTCCACACAAGTTGGTCCAAGAATCAGTTAAACCATATAACCCTTCATGAAGATATGACTCCTTATGGATAATATTTCAGTAATTTAACCTTGCCTCAATATATTTGTTCTAAAACTATCCTTTCAATAATGTACCTTTTTAAAAAATTCCTTTATAAGTCAAATAAATTTGCACCAATGTAATCTCAAAACCTTATTTTACATTAAATATATACAAAAAATATGTATAATCATATGGGTTGGTTACTATGGAACACTTATTAATATTAATTATTTTATAAAAAAAATTAATGATGGTTATTAACTTTATTATTTTTATATTTGAGAGTAATAAAGGTAAAATTATTATTTTTTTATTTGGTTAGTGTGAGAAAAATAAAGGTAAAATTATATCCACATATTGATAATTATATGGAACCTCAACAAACATCCAGGTAAAGACCAAATTAATTTTTAGAGAGATCAAGATTACCATAGAAAAAGGATGGAAATATATTTTAATCTAGGATATTAAAAAATTATTATTAATTTTGTCAAGCAAAATAAATGTGGAGATTGGATTAATAATAGCATTGCTTTTATATCTATAAACTAGTATTAAAGGTAATATTTTCAAAATGTCAAAAAAAAATATAGGGGATGAAATAGGAAAACATATACATTTAGTTCTCTAGAGAAGAGAAGAGAGATGTAATTCATCAAGGGTGTGGGACCCGAGTACAACCCTTTATTATCCAGCAAAAAAACATACACATTTAGTTAACTATAATGTTGATCTTTGTTAACTGAACAAAGGAGATTTTATCTCTTAATAAAAATAATATCAAAGAGTTGATAGAGAAAACATAACAATCTGAAAAATATGAAATATATCTTTGATAGAAAGAAAACTTTGATACGATCTAATTAACCTTATAGCAAATGTAATATTTTGACGGAAGAGACCCAAACAAAAGCCACAAAGTGTATTTTTGAATTTTGAATGATGCATAACCTTAAAAATCGTATGTGTTAGAGAAAGGATTGCAATGCATGTGCATGAAAAACTTGACCCAAACAAAAGCCACAAAGTATATTTTTGAATTTTGAATGATGCATAACCTTAAAAATCGTATGTGTTAGAGAAAGGATTGCAATGCATATGCATGAAAAACTTTCGTCTCAGTACTTTTTTTATTTTAATAAACACCTCATTACTTCTTTTTTTGGTTACATAAGAGAGTTGGTCACAACCACACTATTTTTAGTAAATGACAAGTGCAGGGTTCAAACCATATGGGCTACTCCCACCAAACCTATTTCACAATGTTATTGTTGACTCCGCATAAAGGGGACCACCAATCACTTAGAATTCGATAGGTCTAACATGAATTCAAAGGATTCAGATTTGCAAACAGGCTACCCTCGAGGCTTGAACCTGGGTATCTTCTTAGTAAGTGTCTGACCAAATAAACACTTACCAATCAACCTAACCCTCGAGAACCAGACTCATTACTTATTCCTAATATTATGTCCTATTACCTAATATAACAATCCATTAAGATTACATTTTATAAATATAAAGAGCTTATAAAACATTAAAACTCCTACAAAATTTAGTAAAATTAAAATAAAAATTAAATAGTTCTAGGGTACATTGAGCTTTGGCTTTGGCTCTTCTTCGGGAGGTTCAAGGTTCAAACCGTGGTGTGGAAAAGTGTGTAAAGGGGTGGGTGTGTGGTGGTTGCGTTAAATTCCTTATTGATAAGCATAGCGGTGTGGGCAGGCAAGTGTGTAAGGGGGTGGGTGTGGGGTGATTGTATGTTAAATTCCTTATTGATAAGCATAGCTCTCGAGCTTTGGCTCTTCGTCGGTAGGTCCAAGGTTCAAACCACGGCGTGGGCGAGTATGCAAGGAGGTGGGTGTGTGGTGCTTGTATGTTAAATTCTCTATTAATAAGCATAGCGAGGGGTCATGGTTGGAAGGAGGTTGTGTGTTAAATTCCTTATTGATAAACTTAGCTCTTTACGAGGAGTCATGGTTGGGAGGATACTGTTCATCCCAGTGCGTTGGTTGTAGGGGTCTCTATTTTTTTTTATTATTATTAGTGTGAGAAACCCCTATGACCAACATACAGGGCTGAGCAATCTCTTCCCAACCATGACCTCTGTAAAGTTGAGAGTTATGCTTATTAATAAGGAATTAAACACACACCTACTCCTTTACACACTCGTCCATGCCACGGTTTGAACCTTTAACCTTCGAAGAAGAGCCATGAAAGTGAACCAAATAACTTAAATATGTTGCCTTTCATAAAGAAAAATTATTTTTAGATAGTAATGAGCATAAGTGTGCATGAATGACAAGAATTATCTTGATCTCGCTAACTCATTACAAAAATTATAACAAAATCATAAAATATAAAAAATTATTGTTAATATTACATTAACATATTCATGTATAAATAGTGCATAACATATATACAAAATCTAATAACTTATAATTTGATTAAAAATTAAGATTATTTAAGAATAAAAAAAGTATTTGATACCACTTGGCATTTGCAATAAAGTATAGGAGGTCAATGAGGATAAAAATTAAAAAGTATTGTTGAGATTTAAGGATAAATAAAAATAATTAAAAATTAAGATTAAATAAAACATTTAGGTTAATTTCCGTGGAGAATTTTTATACAATTTTAAACTATATTATGAGGAATAAAAAATAATTTAAAAATTATTATACAACGAGGAGAATTTGAGAAAATTATTATGTCTAAGTTTAATGTAAATATCAATTGTTTCCTTCAGGAAAAAAAGCCGTAATTTTATATTAAGTAAATATGAAATTACATTTAACCGTGGCATAGGTGGGTGAGTGGGTGAGGGGTGGAGTTGTTGTAACAGGTTTGGGGATTCCTGGTCAAAACCCCCATTACTTAATATTATATATATATATATATATATATATATATATATATATATATATATATATATATATATAATTACATTCTTCATATACTTTTTTGGCATTTTTTAATAGTGACCTAAAAATCAGGTCATTGATACATTTTTTTTTTTTTAAGCGAAAAACCTCTTGTAGGGCCGCCTTGGTCTAAGAGACCACGAACAGGGGGTTCTACACCGTCAAAGTCACCCGGGGTCGCACCTAGCCCTGCCCGCACCAACATTATCAATTGGATTTTGGGTACCCAATTCAACTTTTTGGTAGGGTGGAGATTTGAACCTGGGACCTCCCTTGGAGGATTGCCCTCTCCTCTCCAACTCACCTACAACACCTAGGTAGGTCATTGATACATTATAATTAGCTCTATCATGCTAAGTTTTAACCTTGGGCACCTTTTCAATTTATCAAACAGTATCCTTTAAAAGTTTTAACCTTGCGCACCTTTTCAATTTATCAAACAATATCTTTTAAATCGTTAACTTTTGATTTTTTTTGAAAAAGTTGTTTTATCTGTGCTTGCTTTAACTAGAGTGTATTAATCCCCCAGATGGATATTTTGACCATCTGTAGTGCATTACCCTCGTTAAATTCTTGTACTATGCACATACCTGGATCAATTTGAAGTACCTCCTTTGAGAGTTCATCTACTTCCCTATTTAGTTCTCTATAAATATACTAAAAAATAAAAGCTTCACTTCAATTTACAGCTTCTTTTATTTGAGAGAAGATGAGTTATAGAATCATGTTTTCCATCCTAAAAACACCAATCATCTAGTTTATTACAACTTGTGAGTCTCTGTAAATTTGATTTTCTTTGGATTCCTTTTGATTCTACCAATTGAACCAACAATTTGAGGGCTATAATTTCATCATAATTATTAGAACCTTCTCCCAATCCAGCCTTGAATTTAAGATAATGAGAGTAAAAAATATATAGTAATCCTCCTGCTCCATAAACTCCAGGGACCCCTTGTCTAGCCCCATCAAAAAACCCTAGGCCCCTGATTTATCAATCTTTGGAGGGATGATTTATCGATATTTGGAGGGATGATTTATCTATTTACCTTTGTTGTTGCCAAAACCTTATAGTTTTTGAAACTGCTAATAATTTGGGTGGAGACCTGCCAACTAGGTTTTTCTTGATCTGAAAAATTAAAGCATTCCTAGTTAACCTTACTCCCCAAGACAAACAATGGTAGAGCTATAAAAACTTTGTAAGAACTATTTTCAAACCAATATTTTAAGCACTCTCCTAAGGAATCTTCTTGCCATCCTATAAGAAGTTTTAATTGTGCTATAACCTCCCTCCAAACTTGTCTAGTAAAGGAGCAAGCAACCAGTAAGTTTGACTTACTTAACTGACACCTTCCTGGACAATTTTCATTTTTCTTCTATAAAACATCTCATGTTAGAACCTTATTTTTCATGGCAAGCCACAGAAACAATCTTGTCTTCAATGGGGCTTTCTGCTTCCAAAGTGTCTTCCAGCACCATGTTGGATTGTCATTGTTATCTTCCAATAGAGTCTTATACCCCAACTTTAGAGTGTAATGCCTCGTAGCTCCATTCTTTATCCAGGCCAATTGATCAGTTTCCTTTGGCAACTTGATATGTCCAACTTTAAGTCTGCCCACATATTCTTCCCACTGGTGAGCCTCTTGGTCTTGAAGCCCTAACATTATTGTTTCCTTCCATCCGTGACTCTAGTTTAATAATGTAGATATCATTATCAATAAAATTGGTAAATGGTTGAATAATTATGCATTAAGTAAACAACATTTTTTAGAAGAGTAGTCTCATATGACCTGTGACTTTGTGGACATTAAAAACTATCTTATCTTAAAACTATTATGTCCAAGTATATACAAGCACTTATGTAAATATTATTACCAATAAAATTGGTAGGGCAGAGGTAGTAGACCAATCGGACCGGTTTTTTTTGACAATTTCAATCCTGAGCCCCTCCAGGTCCCTTCATTGGAGTAAATACATACTGATACGGGCCAGGTGAAAAAAACCTTGTATATAAAAAAATTTGGTAAATGGTTGAATAATTATATATTAGATGACCCAAGTTCAAACCTTGGAGGTAAGCCTTCCTTGAGGTAAAGGTAGTAGACTATCTTAACTCTGTTGAGTACGTGCCACCAGTGGTCTCCCTCACGCCAGGTCACTAATAACTAAGTGAGGTGGGAGTTATAGAGACAATTCCCAGGATTTGAACTTAGGTCTAATAGTAAAGAATGAATTGAAGTTGTTGATTCTCCTATGTAACAAAAAAATTATATATTAGATAAACATCTTTTATAAAAATCATCTTATGTGACCTATGGCTTCGTGGACACTAAAAACTACTATAATCCAAATTAAAAAAATAAGATTGATCTAAGTCTTATACAAAAAACTATGCAACTTATTCATGATATCGTGTAATTTATAATAAACATTTATTAATGTATGATATCGTGTGATTTATAATTTACTTATTAATGTATGATATCGTGTAATTTATAGTTACACGATATAAATTACACGATATCATGAATAAGTTACATAGTTTTTGTATAAGACTTAGATCAATCTTATTTTTTTTTATTTGGATTATAGTAGTTTTTAATGTCCACAATGCCATAGGTCATATAAGATTATGTAATGTTATTCAAGGTCAAAAAAAAATTTAAGAAAGGTATTAATAGAATTAGAGATATTTGGGATCTGGGTAGCTACTCAATTCTTATTTGGAATCAAATATGTAATTATTGTTTCCTTCCCTCTAAATTCAAAAAGTCTTATGGCTTAGTTGTGGCGTCCATCCCTTGTGTGGTCCTTATAAAGTTGGGGAACAACTACCCATAATGTATGGAATGATTGGAGATGGTTTAATGGTCATAAAATCTCTTCCATTACTTCTAGTTGGATATACAAAAATATTTTGTGTCGTTCTTTATACTTTAAGCTCAATGTCAAGTGGCAAGTGAAATTTATCAATGTCCAATGGCGGTTTCTTGTTACTCAAATTTGGAAAGTTCCTATTGAATCTAAAACTCAACTTCTTGGATGGCGGATTTTGCATCAAAAACTTCCAACTCTTGAAAGTTTGACTGCGATTTTATACATTCCTCCTCAATGCAATTTTTGTAATGTTTTAGAAACTCTTATTCACTTGTTTTGGTTTTGTGACATGACTAAACAGTTTTGGGATATCTTCTACTTTTTTTTCCATCTTTCACTAGATCTTGGAAGCTATCTGCTTAGTTTTTCTCAGCTAGATCAATACCCTAAACTTTTGGATGTTTGTAGACTCATCATTTTCAAGCATATTCGGAAGTGTAGATGCAAAAAGGCGTTTACTGGATCTACTCCTCCATGGGATATAGTTTTAGTAGACTTGGTCTTTGATATTTTGTTAAATGTGGAACGCATTCTTTCCCAAGTCTATAGAACTTCCAACACACCACGAGATTTTATTGATAGACTTCAATCAAATTTCTCATATGATTTAGGATCTTTAGAAGGTCCAACAAGAAACTAAAAAGAAGGCAGTTAACAATGATGAGCAGGTTCAAGTTTTGATTACTTCTATTTCTTCTTTGAAGACTTCTAAAAATGTCACAGAAGACACGCCTAAAATTTCTCTGTATAATAGTCTCTCCCATAGATGAATGTTGATATATGGTGTATTGCAATAAGCTATAGCTATAGTTTTTTTGTTGTTAAAAGCTTCTGTTCTTATGTATATTCAGTAATGGATGCTTTACTCCTTATCCACCTCATTTTGTTTTTTAGCTAATGGACAGTGTTAGCACCATTACATTGTAATGTTCCGATTAATGAATTAATATAATTTTAACTTTTTCTATAAAAACAATGGTGTAATAATTTATAATACCATATATATTCTCACAAGAGTATCTATTATCTTACAATAAATTGAACATGGGATTACACTTATATAATTGTATTGCATATACTATTGTTATATATATATATATATATATATATATATATATATATTTATTAGATCTTTCAATTTATTTTTAAAATATATATCATTGGGGATAGCGTAACGGTTTGTGCTTTGGTTCTTTTTCAAGAGGTTCAAGGTTTAAATCACAGCGTGGGCGAGTGTGTGAAGGATGGGTGTGTATGGTTGTGTTTGACCCCTACTGATAAGATTAACTCTCATCATTATCAGAGGTCATGGTTGGGATGGGGATGCCTAGCCTTGAGTGTCGATCGTAGGTGTTTTTCACATTAACTTCAATAAATAAATAAATATATATTAAAAATATATACTATTAAATATTTATTTATTTAAATTTATTTATAATTTTATTATTAAATACCTTTCAAATGTCATAACAAATAAAAATGATTTTTATTGAGTTAATTTCATTAATTGTTTGAACTTCATATCAATCATATACTTAAACTTATTTTTCAAAATTAATAATTATAACTAACATTATGATTTAATTTTAACTTTTTATTTTTGGGTTACATAGGAGAGTTGGTCACAATTTTTAGTAATTGACAAGCGCAAGGTTCAAACCACAGGGGTTGCTCCTATTAAACCTATTCTACCTCATTATTGTTGACCCGACATAAAGGAGACCACTGGTCACTTGAGATTAGTATTGTCAGTGTCGATTTGGCACACACTCAGAGGATTCAGATCAGACTACTACCTTTACAAACATGCTATCTCCGAGGTTTGGACCTGGGTGTCTTCTTGGGAAGTGTCTGGCCAGACAAGCTAAACTTGTTAATAAGCTATATGTGGCTTATATTGGAGCCACTTCCATCAAAATATCAAAATATTACATTTGTTGCTAGGTCAATTAAACCATATTTAACACGTCTTTTATTACATATATTTTTCACTTTTTCTATTATATATTCTTCATATTTCTCTAAGTGTTATGTTTTCACAATTATCTCCTTGTGCTACATTTCTACAATCAACTTTTTACCATCATTTTTATTAAGAGATAAAGTCTCACTTAGTTAGTTGCTTTCTAAAATTTGAGTTTCATTAAGATGAAGATGTTAACATTTTATGGGATGGTAGTACAACCACAAGATGCAATATAACTAATTTGAGATAACTATAAACTAATGGCACAATAATATATAGGAAAATAATGAAATGAACATCTACAAAAAACTCAAATATATGCCATTAATGAGTGACAAAAATAGTACAATGCTATATAATGGAGGATATGAACACTCCATGAACAAATATGAAAGGACTACATTGTACCATACCACTAAACTATACCACACTCTCTATATCTCCTACCACTCTATATTTATTACCACTCTTACTATGAGACCTTTATATAGGAAGATAGATTCCTTGGCCCTTACTCTACCTAAGACTTATGTACATGTGGACTACATGCACATTGACACTTGTGCATTTATTACAATACTTGAAGTAACTAACTAACTTTACTCTAAAGTAAACTCCTACTCTAGTTATGTACCAAAGGTGGTACATTTACATGACCCAAATGATGTAATATACTCTAACACCCTCATGTATTACATTATTTGGGTATTGAAGACTTTAGTCTTCAATATGGATCTTTTATCTAGTATTGGAGTTTGAGTTCTCCTTCTCTATTGTTTGTGTCTTGTTCAAGCAAGTAGTTAGTATCTTCATAAAATGCTATCTTCGTTGAGAGAGCTTTGACTTCATGATCATCTGTAGGATCTTCTAGTTCTTCAATTTCTTGAATCCTTTGAGCTATGTGTCCCTTCTGATTTCCTTCTCGATATTCCAATTGAGGATAATTGTATGGTCGCTAAAACTATTGCTGATAAGGATTATTTTGAGCTTGATATTGCCTTGGTTGGAATACCCTATTTGGTTGGCTTCCATAGTTTATCTGATTTCCTTGATTCTAGTTTTTGGGATTGAATATGCAGTAATTAGTGCTATGACCTTTTCTCCTGCATACATGACAATATTTGTTATTCCATGGTCTTCGTCCTTTTGAGGATGAGGCAACATTTCCCTGTGGAGTATCTTTTGAAACCAATGCATTGTTAGTCATTTCATCCTTCACCGTATTTTCCACCTCATATTCTTGAAGAATGTTAACTAGCTCATCAAATGATATATCTTTACTTAGAACTTGTAAAGATGTAACTAGATGTTTGTAGTTGTCTGGAAGAGCTCTCATGGTTACTTGAACAAGAAATTTATCTTTAACCTCTTCTCCTAAGGTTAATAATTTTCCTTTAATATCTGCTACCTTCCTAAGGAATAGTTCTACACTTTCACCACTGTTCATTTTTAGGGAATGTAATTGAGTTTGAATATTTAGGATAGTAGCTTTATTTTTCCCTTCAAATATTTTTTCTAGGGTTTTCCAAGCTTTTGTAGATGTTCTTGTTGAACTGATGTAAGGTTGTATTTCATTTGTGATGGAAAAAGTTATTATCATTAATGCTTTTGCATCACTCTCTTCAAAATTTTGAATCTTTGTATCACCTGAATTAGGTTTAGTAGTTATTCCTTTGACAATTTCCCAAAGCTTCTCAACTATTAAAATTGCCCTCACTTTGTTTTTCCATGAGGAGTAATTTGGACCTTTAAGTAGTTGAGATTCTATAAGGATGAATTTATTTGTTGTCATGATGATTCTTGTTGACTACCTTATATCTCCCTAATGATTAGAATAAGCTATAAGCTTGATAAAGTGCTTAGTAAGTAATAGTTCACCTTTTGGGTTGATTTTGTAATGTTTTGTAAATAACAATAATCAACTCCTATTTCACCTTATCTCTCCTAATGAACTATGCACTTATCAATTTGAAGTTCTCTATGGTTGGATTTCTTTTATCCCTTTTGTATGAGTATGAGACAAGTGTAAGTAAATAATTCCAACTCCTTTAAGTAAATAATGAACTTCCTTTTATAGCCCTTAATATCCAATGGTTTAATATTTCTAAATTCCAATAATCTATGTTAGATGTAGTATACCTTATATCTCCCTACTTTGGAATATTAGAAATTAATAGTAATAATATTTGCAATAATAAAGTTGTTTTTCAGTAGTAACCCTTATATCTCCTTCTTGGCTATTTGCAAATATCTTAATGTAAGCAATTTTATAATATCTTCTACCTTTGCTAAAATTGCTTCCTTGCTTCCTAAGGTTGATGCTTCAATGAAATAATAATAATCAACCTTATACTTAACACCTTATAACTCCTAATTAGAGGAAAGTAAATAATTAGAAGATATACGTATTTACCTCCCTTCAACGTATAGCTAATGAGATGATTGGATGACGGTGAGTATTCCAAATCTAGGCACTAATGAGCATTCAATGCTCTTACTGGATGGTGCTAGTCTTAATCTCACAACCTGAGCATTCAATGCTCTTTCTCCTCTTGAACGTGTTGGTCTTCACCTTGCTATTTGAGCATTCAATGCTCTTCCTTGAAGATGTTGGTATATGATAGTCTTTCACTACTCTTTGACCCTAAATGTTGTGCATTTTCACTTCCCTTTTATTCACTTAAACTTCACTTAGACTTCGCTTAGGCTTCGCTAATTTCTCCAACTTGGTTGGGTGCTTATGTAGCTTCTATGCTCCTTGGAGTTGCACCCATGTGTCATTATAATCTTGAAAGGTATTACATTCTTGAATAACCTCTCTCCAACCTTCTTCAACAGATGAATTATGATGAGTATGCTCGAATGATGTCTTTCAACACCCAAGAAATAGATGTTACCCTGAGCGTTTCCTTTCTGCATGAGCATTATGGAATATAGGGTGCTCTTATTAATTGTGACAAGTGGTAACCTTCACACTTGCATGTAGAGCCTTCTCAAACATCTATCAAACCTTATATTCTCTTCTTGCCAATGGATGCACAATTGTATCTTGTCCTCAATGCTTAAAGATGCAATTATTTTTACAAGAGGTTGGCTCTAGTTCGATGGTAATAGTAGGGTACTTCAAATATGGTTCTATGGTGCTACTCTTGGCTGGAAGTTCATCCATGGTAATGCACCTTTTATTTTAGCTCAAGCTTTCTTCTTCTTCATTGTAATGAGTTATCTTACAATAGATGATAGTTGCCTTGATATGTTATCCTTCTTACGTGGATATGAGCTAGATAACAAGATCCTTACATTGGCTTTGATGCTTGTAGGTATATGCTCCTATGGATGCTCGATTCGATGGCTGATGATGTGTCTTTGGACACCTCAAAGTGAGCTAGATTTTAAGCCTTAGGATGGCTCTATGTTCAAGCACCAATGGTGGATATCAAGCCCTTATGTTGGCTCGTCTCTTAAGCACTCTAACTTAGTGCTTACTCTTCATGAATGGTGGATGTTGAGCCCCTTCTAAATGGCTCCTCTTTGAGAACTTTAGCTAGTGCTACTAGAAGATATTTGTAGATAGGATCAAGAGCTACGTAGAGTGTCCTTATGACACTTAATCTCTCCCTTTGATGTAGTAGTAGGAGATAAGTTTGGTGCTTGAATAACAACTTGTAATAACCTCTATTTGCACCTTAAATCTGAGACTCTCCAAGTCTCATTTTGTAGCTCCTTTCAATGGTGGCCTTCTTCTCCACTCCTTGGAGGGATATCAATCTATAAGGTGGCTTCTCTAGGCCACAATAGATTGCAGGTTTTATGCATCGAATAGTGTCTCTAGACACTTTGATATTAGCAGATTTTGTGCCCTTTGGTTTTCACCTTAAGTTAACAACCAATGCACATAATAATATTTAAGAGTAATAAGTTGAATAATCTAGAATAGTGCAATAGTAGTCTCACCTTATTGCTCCTTTAATGCACTAATAGTAACTCTTAAAGAACTCTCAAATGCACTAATAATCTCTGCAACTTTCAACTAAGAATAATGTAATAGGAAGATGATATTTTTCTTTCTATCAAAATATATCTAACTCCTATTTTAATGTGCAGGTAATAACCTTAAATAGAAACTTCCTTCTGCACTCTCTTGAAGACTATAATATGCAACCTTCTCTTTGCAACTTCTTAAAACTCTAATATGGTGCTTAATGAAACTAACTAATGAACTAAATATAAGAGTTCAATAAATGAACCTATTTGCACCTAAGTTGCTTACCTTAATGATCTCTGAAGATGAAGGATTTCTAGGTGATTAGATTCACCTTATTGTTGCCTTTAACTAGATGAACTTGTAGCTATTCTTGGCTGTCCTAAACAACTCTCTAACTCACCTTTTTGTAGCTTTGAAAACCCTCTAACTTGCTATCCTTTAACTATAGTAGGTGACTTGATTCTCCTTCAGGATGTTCTCTATAAATCTAAATTTTTGTAGCTAGTAATGTTATCCTAATTGCTGCCCTCTCACAGTCAATTTTTGCACTAAAATGTTGTCCTTGAAACTCAAAAATTTGGTAGGGAATTCCTCCAAATCGTAGCTAAATTTTTCCTTCAAGAACCCTTCAGTATTCTGCTATAGATTCAACAAACCCCTATCTCTGGATGAGCCTTCTAGCCTTCAAAGGCAATCTTCAAACCTTTCAGGTTTGGTAGTAATGTTTGGCTCCTTTCTCCTTCAACCTCCTTGTCAAATTCTGACTTCAATCTAGGCCATCTTCTCAAGAATCTGAAAGTCTTGAGGTCTTCACCAATATCCTCCAAAATTTGGTAAGCTCCTTGCCAAATCCTTCTCTCTTGGGCTTGTTGTCGGATGGTGATAATTGTCCCAAGTTCTTCCTTTATCAGGAACTTCTCCTTGGTGGTAAATTTCTCCAATGAGTTCTCCTAGGAACTCCTTTAATGGCCTTCTTTGAATTCTAAAATAAGGCTCTCCAAGCCTTCTCCTTGTTTCTCCTTGAGACCTCTCCAAGGTCTTCAATCTCATAGCTCTTATGGTCTTCCAAATGAGACCTTTCCTTCAACCTTCTACTATGGAAGTGTTGGTAATGAGATCTTCCTCTCGGATCTCTAAAATTTGCTACTTTAGAATCTGGAATAGGACCTTTTGCTAGTCCTTCTTCACTCTACAATCTGTAGTCTTTAATGGAGATCACCAACCTCCAATCTTCCAGAACTAGGAGTTCTATAACTAGACCTTCTATGGGTCTCTTGAATCAATAGTGAGGCTACTATGGCCTTTTCTTCTTCTGCACTCTACAGGTCTGCAATCTCTAGTAATGGGACCTTTTCTTTAGGCCTCCAAATCTTCATTCTTCTATTTGTTGCTTCTAGTGCTGGATTGATTCTAAAGAAGATATTCTTCCTAGCTCTTTTGTAGGAAGCTTCCCAACTCACTTTGAATCTCCTTTTTCCTACAACAAAATATTAGGACTGTAATGGAAGAAACTCTAAATCTAGAGATGATGAATCTTCACTAGTTGATTTGTCAATCTAGTGGAATTTATGTTGAGTCCTAGTCTTCACGAGTTTTTCTGCAACCCTGTGGAAATACTCTAGCCAAATGTAATCTCAAAAATTTTGTAAATGAGATTTCTAGATTTCTCTCAGTCTCACTTGTGGCTCTCCCTATTTCCTATCTGATCTACCATGTGCTTTGATACCATTGTTAGCTTTTGATGGGATGGTAGTACAACCACAAGATGCAAGATAACTAATATGAGATAACTATAAACTAATGGCACAATAATATGCAGGAAAATAATGAGATGAACATCTACAAATAACTCAAAAATATACCATTAATGAGAGTGACAAAAATAGTACAATGCTATATAATGGAGGACATGAACACTCCATGAACAGATATGAAAGGACTACATTGTACCATACCACTAAACTATACCACTCACTCTCTATATCTACTACCACTCTATAAATCACTCACTATGAGGCCTTTATATAGGAAGATAGATTCCTTGGCCCTTACTCTACCTAAGACTTATGTACATGTGGACTACATGCACATTTACAACTTGCACATTGACACTTGTGCATTTATTACAATACTTGAAGTAACTAACTAACTTTACTCTAAAGTAAACTCCTACTCTAGTTATGTACCAAAGGTGGTACATTTACATGACCCAAATGATGTAATATACTCTAATAGAATATTAACACCATGATTGGCTAAAGTATATGCTACTGACTTCCTTCTCTTCCTTATTTGTAGATAAATTTGAATTTCACCAAGATGAAGATCAACACTACAATTGACTAAATTATTAGCTACTCAATTTCTTTTATATATAGATATGTTCACATTTCAAAGAGATTACCTCTAATAATAGATGATGAACATAAAAATGAAATGAAAATAGCTCAACCAGTTATATTCCTCGATATTCAAGAAGAAGACCTTGGTTCGAATCTTGCTAGATAATACATGGATAATATCCAAGTTGTTGTAATGTTGTAATACCATTATGTGATGATGATGTAATATGGGTGCAACTTGTTTCAATCATTTTTTAAATATTATTTTTTATTCAATTTCAATATTCATTTTTGTTGATAGCATTAATGATAATTTATGAATCCCCTCAATTGAAATATTTTCATAATTTTTTAATGTAATTTCAATCTTTGTAAGAAGTCCCCCAATTCAGTTTCTATATCCATTTTTTTTAATAGCATTTATGATAATTTGTGAATAAAGCATTAATGATAATATGTGAATCCCTAGACGAGTGAGTGATAACATAGTGGTAAGTCCTTAAATTTTTATCCAAGAGACCTAAGTTCAAACTATGGTACGAGTGGACAGGGATCCTTCATAAAAACCTATGTATACTTAATTTTGTTATCAAGTGATATTAGATCAACCAGTTAGATTCCTCAACATTTAAGGAGACCAAGGTTCAAAATTTGTCAAGAGATACATGGATAATATCCAAGCTTTGTTGTAATACCACTGTGTGGTGATGCTGTAATACAGTTAGAGCCCGTTTCAATCCCATATAACCAATATAACCATTTGAAAAAGATATGTGAATCCCTCTCACTTGAAACATTTCCATCATTTTTTAATTGTAATTTTAATCTTTGTAAGAAGTGTCTTAGCCTCTGCATAGTTGTTAGTTGAAGTTCCATATAATAAAATGTTAAGGTTTACCAAGATTTGAACCCTGGTTAAGGGTGTGAAACTCTTCATTTCCTACCAATTGTTTTAAGCCTTATAAGTATCGATCTAATTTAAAAAAAACAAATTATGGTTCTAGGATATTTTTATTAAAGATTAAAAATTAATATATATTATTTTTATTGGTTGATGTTTTTATAAGAATTGAAAAATTTTGGATCGTCTCTTGAAAAACAAGCCTAACTTTGGTAAAAAAAAATTATGTGTTGATCTTTATAGAAAAGTAAAGTAGTTTTTAGTGTCCTCAATGTCATAAACCATCTGAGGATCATTTTTCATGAGGATGTTGTTATATAATATATTTTTATTCAATCTAATTATTAGGACATGGTATACAAGTCTTTCCTATCATATTTGAACCCTAGACCTTCTATTTGTAATTTTAAATTCTTTACCATTAGGCTCACTTAAGTTATAATAATAAAATTCAATAAATATTTGAAAGTAGTTTTTAAATTTTATAATGTCGTATTCTATGGTGTATAACCCTATCTTATTTTATCAAGTGGTATTAACTCAACCGGTTAGATTCATCAATATTTAAGGAGAAGACCAAGGTTCAAATCTTACCAAGAGATACATGGATACTATCTAAGCTTTGTTGTAATACCACTATGAGGGAAGCTAGGGTTTTGAAGGTGACTGTGTGAGGATTTTGAGTGTGGGTCAAGCACAAGTGATAATAGAGGTTATATCTCGAGGTCTACATGCCCTAGCAACCAATTTTTTTGTTGTTTTTTCCCAAGATAAATGTATAATATGTTGCAGGAGACCCACAATTGGTTAGAAATTTGTCATTTAGTAAATATTCATGTTATGGACTTGATTGAAAACTACTTCCAATTTGCTACCCAAGAAAAAAATAAAAATCACACCTTTCCTCGATATCCAAGGCATGGATTAAAGAGATATAGAAATAAGTTTCAATTTGCAAACCGAATAAGAGAAGACTCCTTAGAAAATAATTAATGGATCAAAACTCAAGCGATATTGACACTAAGGAACACCCCCAAACTAGATCCACTATGGAAACCCCTTTCAAAGGTAAGGATTTTGGGGATTCAACCCCAAAATTGAATTTTAGGGATGCCCTCCATGGTAGATAGTCCCAAACTAATGCTAACATAATCTTAAGGCTTCCCTTAGACCTCTAAGAATGCCTAATATTTATCCTAGAAAATTTGAGTTAGGATGTCTAAGAGCATTTGATAATACCCCAATAGCTAAGCTAAAAATATGTGACATTAAGGATGGCATAGAAGATCTGGAGAGAAGAGGATTGATTTGTCATTTCTTGGGTTTTTTTCCAAGCCTATCTATGTTCAAAGTGTGGGCTATAAAATACTATAAACAAAAGGTGAGACACAAATCTTTGTTTATCCCAACGGTTATTTTCTTGTTATTTTTGTTAATGATGAATATAGAGAGAAAATATTTCAAGGGGGGGCCTAGTTCTTTGGAAGGGAAAGACTTTTCATGAAGCCTTGGCATGCTAAATTTAAAATCAAAGAAGAGATACCTTCTACAAGACCTGTGTGGGTTAGACCCTTTGGCCTCCTAGTTGAATTTTGGAATTCGATCATATTTTTTACAATCAAAAACTTCCTTGGGAATTTCATAATGACTATTGAATGTACATATAAATTTGAACACATAATTTATGCTTGAATTTGTATCTTAATGGATTTTAACAAAACCCTTCCAGAAAATATCTCATTACAATTTGGGGAGGACACTTAGGAGCAAGTGGTGGACTATGAGAACATTCCTTTCCATTGCATAATAAACCATTAATATGGTCATTTAGCTAGTGTCTATCCAAATAAGATTCCAAATTGAAATAAATAGGACACAAACTTAGCAAGTTTCCAAATACCTAAAAATAAAGATACTATAAAAATTTGGTTATAAAGTATCAAGTGATGTTGTCAACTAATATGTTTGGAATTATTTCCACAAATAACATTCTAGGTGAGGAAGAGGACATAATGGAGACAAAAATCTTAGAAACATAGTTTAAAGTTGCAGGGAAAGACTCAAAGATAAACTAGGAAATTAAAAGTTTTCAACAAATAAATAAGGGATAAAACATAGACAAGAAGAACAATCTTTGAAAGTCTAGAACTTCACACAATTCATACCTTGAGATAGACTTTGTTGAACCTTCCAATAATTCTTTGGTTTTGTATACGCATACTTCAAGTTTAGAGGCTATCCCATATTCACTTGGGGTAAGATAAGAAACAGATAAAAAAAATGAAGAGGGACACTAACAAAAGAGTAAACCACAAGACTAATCAATATTATATGGTAAAATAAGGTCAAAAGCTTGTAAAGGAAGGTAAATTAATACCCTTACCAATATCTTTAGCCCCATTATTAATGAATATCATCACTTGGAATATTAGAGGATTCAAAGTGAGTCTGTCAAAACATGATTGTTGATTCTTTAGCTAATTGGGCATTGGACAAAGTTGATATTACTTGTTACGACCATCCTCCCATATGATGGGCTTTACAACTTAGATATGCTCTTCTTTCTATCCTTTCTCTGGATGGTTCCAATACTAGAGGTACCCAATTTCTTTTTTCTTTGTATTAGCTTCTCTTTGGTTCATTCAGGGTATTTCAGTTCCCCAGCTCAAAAAGATCTTTCTTATGTTTCCTTTGTTGAATCTTGGCTAAAAGACCTATTGGAATGGTTTGTATAAAGATGTAATATGTTTTTTCTTCATTTAATTTTTCTATGTGTGTTTTATTTTTGTGTTTTTTTGTATTTTTGTTTTTTTTTGTGTTTTGTGTTGTTTTATTGTTTTTGTGTTTTTTTTGTGCTAAGGTGTTACTGTTTGTTGTTTATGTTTTTATTGTTTTAGGTATGCTCTTTAAGTGTGCCAAAGGGGGTAGTTCAGGTGCAAGCCTTGGGCATATTTTTGCAGAATAGATACCCCTGCCTCCTTGGGTCTCACCTGAAAGTGGCACCCCAAAAGAGGTGTTTTCCACAAAAAAAATATTACCTTCTTTTAGATTTGAACCTTGAACCTCTTATTCGGAGTTTCAAAATATTATAATATAAATTTTAATTTCCACAATGCCATACTTTATGGTGCATAGCCCTATCTACTTCTAGATTCAAACCTTAAACCTTCTATTCAAAGTTTCATGTCTTAATAATAATTATACACAAATTAATTCAAAATCATTTTATTTATTAATATTTTTAATTTAACAACCTAATTTTTCAAATAAACAACCATGGCACTAAGTATATAATTAATTATTCTTTTACAATGAAATTGAGTCGCATAAGGAAAAAGGAACTATTTGGAATTAGTACAAATTATCACTAAAAAATGTGTATTTATACATGACATGATCCTAACTGTAGAAAATCATGAGTGAAGGAGATACCAACTAAAATAAGGTACATGTTTTTTCTATACAAGGGCAAAAGAGTGAGGTAGTTATAGTGCTGCTCTATCTAGTCAAAATAACAATTAGTTTACAGCTAAATGAAGGGTCACTTCACGAAGTATTAGAGCATTTTTTTCTTAAAAATGTCTCATATAGAAGAGCCATATCTTCGTGAATGGTTATCTGATTCAGCTTATTCTTGGACCAACTTGTGTGAAATTTGAATAGCTTTAAAATGAGTGGTTATAGTAAGGAATCTAAGCAATATTGATGGAGATATAACCCTATGAATTTAACCATCCAGAACAAGGGCAATGACAATTTTTCAAGTTATAAAAAATGAAATTATAAATATTTTTCAGCTAGGGTTTGGATGATGGGAAGAGCAATGAAAGGCTAGAACTTCAGTGAGGCAAGACATTCTATCTAGACATAGAAGTTTTTATCTATGTATTTTTTCCTTCTTTATTTTATAAATTTTGCATGCAAATTATTATAATTTTTTATCAAATAATATATTTGCTATAGGATTTTTTGATCAATCTTAATAGATTTTGAGTTTTAGTTTCCTTTCCATGGATCAATTTATAGTTAAATTCTTAGAATCATTTCTAGTGGTAAAAATTAGTGAGTGCAGCTCAAAGAAATCCTTGTTGCTCCAAGATAGGGCATTTTTTGATAAATTTAATGGGTATTGGCCAAGGGCTTTGGCCTTGATAAAATGGATTGATAGGAGTTGGAAGTCTCTAGGAGTGATTCTATCCTTTCTTCCAAAAGGTTTCTTCCTAGCCATTTTTTGTTCTAGGGAAGAAAGAGAAAAAATCCTAAAAGGGGGTCCTTGGTTTATGGGAAGAGTGGGACTCTTCCTTACTTGCTGGTATGAAGGCTTTTCACCTAAAAATGTAAATCTATCCCTAGTACCAATTTGGGTTAGGATGTTTGGACTTCCCATTGAATTTTAGAAAATATATACCTTCAAGGTAATAAGAAACACTCTAGGATAATTCCTTTAGATTTTAGATACTACAAAAGATGGATTCTTATCTATTTATGCTCAGATATTGGTCATGATTGATATAAGTAAAGCTTTACCAAAATCAATCATTCTTAAGTATGGGGATAAGATGTGGATCCAAACCATATATTATTAAAATATATCTTTTAGATATAGAATATGTCATGATGTGGGGTATATTGAGAGATCATGCCCTAAGAAGATCCCAACAAAATCATATGTAGAAAACCGTAAGAGAAACTTACAAATGGATATGGATGAAGATGGTTTTTAACTTCCAAAAAATAGATCTAGAAAAAATGAAAGAAAATAAATAGTGGAGACCAGTAAGGAAGGATATTGGAAGAAATACCAACTCTTTTGAGGCTTTAGCCTATGAAGAAAAAGTAGATCAAAACTTAGAGGACACATTACAATAGGTTCAACATATTAACAAGAAATTGTCTATTCAGTATGATCCTAATTTAGGAAAGAACATTCTTGATGAACCTAAGGAATGTGTCTCATAAAATTTTGAAGACTCTCTTGAAGTACCATGCACCATTTAGGAGAAAAATTTGGTAAATAAAATGCAGTTTTAGAAGTTAATACCTCTACCATTAATAAGAAAATACCAAAAAATGAGCAAGACAAGTCAAAAGCTTCTATAGTAGAGCCAAGAGAGGATAAATATGATGAAAAACAAAATTGTAAAAGAATATTGAGGAATAGAATAATAAGATCTACTCTTGATATAGGCAAGGAAAAAAGAGGAAAATCCTCAAATTATCAAGCAAGATCCAAGGAAGCAAGAGCAAACATAGAGAAAGAAACACAAACTAAGTTGGTTGAACTTTTATTTACCAAACAATAAAATGATATTGTTAATACGCAAGTGAGGCCAATAGCCCCTAATGAGACATGATTATTATATCATGGAACATAAGGGACCTCTCAAAGTAGAGGTGTATTAGGAAGTTGTATTTAAGTAATAAGCCTGGTATTATTTGTATCAAGGAAACTAAAATAACAAAAGAAGTTTCAAAAACTATGAAAGTAGTATGGGCAAGTATCTGAAGGAGAGATAATGGGAATTTTAACTTGTTGGAATCCTTCTAGAACCTCCTATATAACCATTCATAAAACTAGGCACTGGTTAGTATCTTTAGTCACTTGCTACTTTGCAGATATCCTTATCAATGTCTATGGACCTACAACTCAGTCAGGTAGATTAGAAGTTTGGAGTGGGATTGAAGCCTTTATGAGAAGTAAAGACCAAGAAATTTGATTCATGATCATAAAATATTTTAATTCCATAACCAAGTTGGATGAAAATTTTAGGGCAATTAGGGAATTGACCGAAAGTATGGGATATTTCTTCACTTTTATTCAAAATAATAATCTATGGGAGGTTGAGTTTGAAGAAGATAACTATACATGGGCCAAAAATAGGAGAGGCTAGAACCTAAGAGCAAAAAATTTAGACAAATGCATACTCTCAGATCATTGGCTAGATGAAGTTATTTGTGCTAAAATTAATACCTTAACAAGAATTGGTTCAGATCACTAACCAATAAGAGTTAAAATGGTGGTAAGTGAATTAAAAAATATCATATTTTAAATATGAACATATGTGGGAAGACCATCCTAAATTTGTTGATATGATAGCACAAACATGGAATTCTTCAAGAAATAGTGGGTCGTATATTCTTCCAAAACAAATTAAATCCATAATATCTAGATTAAAATAATGGAACAAAAATTCTTTTAGAAATATTTTTGAGAAGAAAGAAGAACTAGAGGATAAACTTTCAAAATTCTAAAAATGTGATCATAATAATGCAAGCTTAGAGTAAAGGGATTTGCTTAGTGAATGTCATAATATTTTGATTAAGGAAGAGAAATTCTAGAGATTAAAATCAAGACAGACTTGGTTAAAAAGAGATAAAAAAACAAAGTTTTTCATAGGATGGCTATAGTACAGAGATCAACATTTAGAATTAGTAGGATTAAATCAATAGAAGGGGTTTGGATTGAAAATCAAAGTGAAATTAAAAAAGAGGTAGTCTTTTTATCATAATATTCTAGGATTAGAGGAGATTGAAGTTCTTAATGATAAACTTGAAAGGACATAACTTGGAGGGATAGCAGAAGATCTCTCACTTTGGGCGGGAGACCACCTCTCCATTCTCTTTGCTCCTTCCCCTGCTCATCTAGTGGTGATCCTTGATTGATCATGGCTTCCATGGAGGTTCCTTTAGGTAGGTTACCTCATCCATTTTTTTAGCTTTTTATGGATTGTGTTGGTGGGTGAGGTTGTCTTTGTTGCAGATCAGTAGTGCTTCCTTGGTGGTTAGGTCATCCGCTATTTTCGCGATGAGTGAGATGGTCTAGTTAGTTCCTTTTCATGTTTCTAGGTGGTCTTTGGGTGTGATATAAGGTACTTCATATCATGGAAGTGAGCTATCTCGTATGGTTTCCTGTTTTGGATTCAGTGGGTTTGGGTTACCCATGGTGTCATATTTTGCTTACTAGATACATGAGGTAATCCAGTAAGTTCTTTTCCTATATTTTTGTGGTATTTGAGGTGGAGACCAGACACTTTATTGTCATAGGGAAGGTCTTTTCCAAAAAATCTCCTAATATGGTAGTAGTGGATTAGGATCGTGCGACATTTTGCAGTCTTTCGATAGCATTGGTCTTGTGGTCATTAGTGTGGAAGTCCCTATGAACCTATCTCTGCATTTTTTTCCTATCTCGCTTTGAGGACCTCGTGCTTTCATGATGTTCATATTTGAGGGGTTTATTGTTGTCTTCTAGGGCTTGCCCTTGGTCGGTTGGGGTTCTTTCATCTTCTAAAGAGGAGCATGTTTCTCTGAACTCCTTTCCTTATAACAATTTGAGGTCTTGGGGGTGGACTTGGTGCTTTCACGATGGCTATTGAGGAGGGTTCTAGGTTTGGTTTCTTTTCCAATTGGTTGGAGAGGCCCTTTGGGTGGTGGTGTTGGTGGTCTGCATCTTCTCAAGATTGTCTCTACTTTCAGCTCTGTTACCAGCTTCTTCCTTTTGTTGGCTCAGTTTCTCTGGTCTAGCTAGTTATTGAAGGGTTCCCTTGGTGTGGAACTTCTCTCCATGTTTTATGTTGCAAGAGTTGGTTTCCTCGAGCGAGAAATATTTTTCAAATTTTTGTGGTGTTTCATTTCGAGTGGGAAGCTCATGTTTCAAATTTTATGATTCCTAGAAGTTCCCTCATGCTGGAACTCAATTTCAATTTTCAAAAATAAATGTGTTTGAATCTGAGATGTTTCCTGAGTAGGAACTCAGTTTAAAATTTCAGAAAGGCAGTTGTTTTCATTCAAAAATTTTAGCCTTCCTTTAATTTTTAAGGTTTGCACGGTTGTTTCTTTAGTCCTTGGGAAACCTACCTTTTATTATTACCAATATTGAGACAGTTTTAGGGAAACCGTATCTTATTTTTCTACTTGCCCAATGATGATTTTGGGGAAACCATATTCTATCTTTGTGCTTGTCTAGAGATGATCTTTGGGAGACCATATCCTATTTTTCGGAGATCATCTCCCTACTCTTGCTTATTCCTGGATGTTCTTTAAGAGGTTGTATCTCTTATTTTTTCTCTTTGTAAAAGGTTTGGGGATCCTTTCAAAACCCCTTTATCTATAAAAAAAAAGTTCTTAATGATAAACTTCTTCAAGATGTACCTTCAGTTATAACGAATGAAGACAATAAGAAACTAATGGATTTTATTACTCTAGAAGAAGCACATTTAGCTATTTTCTCTTTTAATAAGGATAAATCCCTAGGTCCAAATGGGCTCTCTACAACTTTTTACCAACATAATTGGGATATAGTGAAGGGTTATTTAATGGTGTAAAGAAAATGTCTAGGGTAAAACAATACATACCTTATAAAATAAATGTAACATATCTTACCCTAATTCCAAAAAAGAAGGATGTTGAATTGTTTTATTCTTTTAGAACTATAAGCCTATGTAATATGGCATATAAGGTTAATTTCCAAAGTGATGGTGAATTGATTAAGGCCATTGGAAAAATAATAATTTTAGAAGAGCAAGGATGATTTGTGAAAGGGAGACAAATTCTGGATGGGATCATAGTAGCTCATGAAGTTATACATTCAAAAACTTCAAGAAAAGAGAAAACAATGATCTTAAAACTTGATATGAGTAAAGCCTATGATAGGGTTAAATGGGATTTTCTTTTTGTAGTTTTAGAAAAGTTTATATTTTGGAAGAAATGGGTTAGATGGATTAAAGCTTGTGTCTCTATAGTTTCTTATTCAGTGTTGGTCAATGGGTTAGTAACAGAATATTTTAAAGCCAAGAGAGGCCTTAGACAAGGATATCCTCTATCTCCTTATTTGTTCATTATTATGGTAGAGGTTTTGAGTAGGAACTTAAAGAAGGCTTACAAATATGGGCTTATAAGTGGACTTAATATTAGTAATAACATCAACAACATCACCCATCAATAGTTTGTAGATGATACAACCCTTTTTGGAAGGGCAAGGATAAATGAGGCTAGAGCTTTGAATAACTTTTTAAAGGAATACGAAAGAGCATTAAGGCAAAAATTTAATAGGAGAAAATCCAAAATTTACTTCCTTAACACTCCAACTAATATCAAAGCAATAATTTATAGGTTGCTTCAAATGGAGGAGGTAAATTTACCAACAACTTATCTAGGGATGCCTTTATTTGAGGGGAGAATGATGATAGAATTATGGAATCCAGTTATTAGTAAAGTTCAGAATAAACTACCATCTTGGAAAGGTAGATGGTTATCGTTAGCAGGAAGAGTGTAGTTAATTAAGTCAATCTTACAAGCCATTCCAACATATTATATGTCATTGTATACTATGCCAAAATCAGTTGAAAAATTTTAATCTATATTATGCGATCCTTTTTATGGTCAGGTTTACATGATAAAAGAAAATTTCCTTTGGTGAAATGGAGCAAGGTGTGTGATGATAAAACTAGGGGAGGTCTTGGTTTAAGAGTTCTTATAGATGCAAACTTAGCTCTTAGGGGAAAAGTAATCTGGAGATTATACAAAGAGAGTCAAAGACAATGGGCAAGAATTCTTTTAAGTAAGTATGTTGAGCCCAATGACCCAAGTTTAATATTTACTGCATTCTCTCTACTAAATGGTTCTGCTCTTTGGAATGGTTTAAAAATATCTATTTATCTAATGATTAAAGGTTTAATATGGGTGGTGGGAACTAGAGAAAAAATTTCTATTTGGATGGATACTTGGTGTGATAAAAAACCACTCAATTTAGATCCAATTTTGAAACCTTGGATGAGATTGCTTCAAGATAAATATGGTGATAGGGTTTCAAATATTTTGTACAAGGATCAGGAAGGAAGATACAAATGGAAAGAAGATTTTTTTACAAGTATACAAGACATTGATGCTAGGAGGCAATTGAGTAGAAAGATAACAACTGCAATTATTCCGAGGGGAGCCAAGGATAAATTGATTTGGGAGTTGAATAACTTAGGAGAATACACAACAAGAAGTGGATATAATGTAAAGCACCAAAAAAATAGTAATATCACTAGAATATGGAGAGATATTTGGGATAGCCCAAGCATTCCTAAAGTTAAAATGTTTGTTTGGCTAGTAGGTCATAGAAGAATTTTATCTTGGGATAACCTTATGAAAAGGGGTTTTCATGGCCCCTCTCAATGTGTTCTTTGTAAAAAGGAGGAGAGTATAGACCATCTCTTGGGACATTGCTCAATAGTTTGGAAACTATGGCAATGGATTCTTAATATGTTTGGTAAATGCATGGTGATGAATAGCAGAATTGAAGAATGGTTAAAGCAATGGTAGAGCACTTATAAAAGTGAGGCTTTACAGACAATATGGGATATATCAAAAGATACAATACTTTGGATTGTATGGCTAGAAAGGAATAGAAGAATATTTAAAGGAAAGGAAAGCAGTTTAGAGGTAATGAAAAGGAAGATATGTTTAGCCATAGAGGAGTCTAAACCAACCCTATCAACTCACCTAGTCCCTAATCTGGAAGCAAAGAGCCTTGATAGATGGAGTCAAGTCATTAAATGGAATTATGATGTTGGGTACAAGAGAAGCAAAAAGAAGGCAAAGAATATAAAGTGGAAACCACCAGATGTGGAGTTGGTTAAATTGAATTTTGATGGAGCATCTAAAGGAAATCTAGGACCAATAGGAGGAGGAGGAATAATTAGAAATAATAGAGGAGAGATTTTGTCTCATTACGCTTTCAATAGTGGATTTAAGACAAATAATGAAGTTGAAGCTTGGGCAGACTTTAGAAGGGTTAAAAATATGCAAACAAATAAAATGGAATAGAGTATGGATGGAAGGTGATTCTCTCATAGTAATAAATGCAATTTTGAGGAAAGCAAAGGCTCCATGGAACATACAAGAGATAATTATGGAAATTCAAGATCTTGCTAAAGAGTTTGAAGAAATCAAGTTTACACATACATTAAGGGAAGAAAATAAATGTGCAGATAGGCTAGCCAATAGAGGGGTTTTGATTGAGGATCGTGAAGTTAAATTCTTCTTTCCATGGTTAGAGGAAGTAGTAAGTTTAGTTGAAGTTGACAAGAAAATGTTGATTGCCTAAATCAAATAATGATTAAGATTTACTTTAATGTTTTCCATTGGTAATATTTGCTTTATTTTATAACATTAATGTGTTTTCATATAAACTATTTATTATAATTTTTGTGGTTGCACTTGTGTTTCAAGAAGGAAACTAGCAATCCAAATTTGGTAAAGTGGACTATGATAGTGCGATGTTTTGGAAATATTACTCTACTAAGATGCAATGCATAGATAGTAGAGGTGAATTTTTGGTATTGTGAAGGCTGCTATAGAAAAATGTCAAGAAGGATGCTAAATTATGGAATATTTGTATTCATACAAAAAATTGAAAAGATCCAGAAAATGAAAATCAAGAATTCAAACATTTTATGTAAAATGATGTAGGTTTCTAGCTATAGCATCTCAATTGAGATGAGAAGTGTATCTATTTGTAAACTCTCAAGCTCTAAAGAAGAGAGTTGTAATTTGTCAAGGGTGGGGGAACCGAGTACAACCCCTTATTATCTAGAAAAAAACACCTGAATGAAGTGAGATAATTGCAATAAGATATACCTTTAGTATATGATATTTTAGAATATAATATAAACATTTTAGTTTAATATTTATGAAAATAATAATAAAATATTATTAGTTGATTATATATATGTGTGTGTGTGTGTGTGTATTATTTATAATAATAAGATTATATTATTTATATATATTGAAGAGGTGAAAAAGCGAGGCACATCGGGGTCACCCTTCCCATGGATTGAACTTGGGTTTCCACTAGGAGAGCCCAATGTCTTTTACCATTGCAATATTCCTATCGGGATAAAATTATATTATATTTTAGTCAATGCATTATATAAATTTTTTAATACAAACTTTATAAGCAATTGAAGATAAATTCTTAAAAAGAATCTTCTTATTTCATATGTACTATGTTTTTTGCAAAGGTAAAAAATTATACTGATAGAACAAGAATCAAATTACAGTCATAGGTCTACCACTTCTGGCAAGCCCTAAAATCCAAATAAAACTCGAATTAACATCTCAAAAAATAACAAAAAATTAAGTACCATCTACAGAGCAGAAACTTTGAACTTGTTCCCATTTCTTCTTTACACTGATCCTAAGAAACCTAGTAGGCTTGACAGTCTTATGAACACTACCCGTGCTATCCCAAAAAGGGTGAAAGAGTGCTACAAGAGGTAGCAAAAAACCCAACAAATAATTATTCATCTTCCATTGATCCACAAGACTCAGTGGACTTTGGACCTATACTCATCCTTAGCTAAGTCTTTGTTGGCCAATTTAAGAACCATTTGGTTCACCTCCCACAATTCAGAAGTGTCCCTATCTTGATTAGAATTCAGCATGTATCCAACCAAACTTTCACTGCATTGTATAGCTAAAAATCTAGCCGCTATATTTGACTCATAATGGACTTAATTTGGCTCACAATGTTTCTTATCCTCCAAGCCTTTGGCCTAAAATTTATAATAGCATCTAGAAGCCCCACCATAGTTTATGAATCAAACTCAACTATGAACTTTCTAACCCCATTCTCCCAAGCATTAAGAGAACTTGTCTGATATCCATGCCTTTAGCTTCATTGTTAGTAGCCCTTCCAACACCCTCTAGCTCCCAATGGAGGATCTTTCCCTTGAAATCTCTTTTGAGAAAACCAATGCCTACAACCCCAGGGTTATCCTTATCTACAGTATTTGAATTAATATTTTTCCAACCTAGGGGAGGAGGCTGCCATGATCCCAAATTTTGTGGCTTTGAAGTTCCCTCATTCACCTAAGTTTTCTTATCCCTAAAGTGAGCTCTGAAAGTTTTAGAAATCTTGGTAACAATTTATGCCAAACCAACTCCATTGGACTGAACTCCTCTCTAAAAATTTTGGAATTTATTTCCATCCAAATGTGCCACCAAATGAAGCTTGGGCCTAGGGACTAGCCTAGTTGAATAGAGGTATTCTTGAATTTTTTATGTTTCTAAATATCCCATATATTAGAAAGAGTCGCCTAAAAGTTTAGGTAAACCTTAAAGAGGTCTAACCACATTTTCGTAACTCTCTTGCAAATGCACACTAGAAAAGCATATGATCAAGTGTCTCCTCCTGGAAGTTACACATGATGCAGTTGGAAGGGCCATAAAAACCTCTCTTCATAATATTATCATAGGTGAGACAACTCCTATGTATCACTTCCCAAGAAAAGAAATTAATTTTAGACCAATCATTAGCCACCCAAACTCTATCCCATGGGGCATCCTACAAGATCAACAGAGGAGGGAGCAAAGCATTATAACCATCATGAACAGTGAAGACACCTAGAGTACCAAGGCCCTAGAAAATCCTATCCTCTTCCTCTTTCCCTGTAAGACACCTTTGCTTTAGGATCTTATCAATAAAAAGTCTTTTATGAAGAGGGACATATATAGGCCATTATTCTAACCTCTTCAACTGAAAGAAAGAGAAATCTCTAATTTTTCGGGAAGTAATGTATGAGGCCATATTTATCCATCCTGTACCCTCAAGGATTTGTTGCAAGGGCTACAACTCTGAAAACTCAAAGATTAAGGGGGGATGTTGGTCCCAAGAATCACTCCAAAAGTTAGCTTTGTCTCCTTTACCTAATTTCCAAATAATTCTATATTTTATCAATTGTTCATCAACTTTCAGGACCTTCCAAAAAATGGAGCTAGGGCCCCTTAGAGGAATGCAGTCAACTTCTTGATGAGGGATAGAACCCAAATACTTACTAGTGATGACTCTATTGAAGAAAGCCTCCTTGTTGGATATCCATCTCCAATTAAGCTTCCCAGTAAGAGCTTGATTGTTTAAAATTATTTTACGAAAGCCAAGGCCCCCTCAAGCTTTAGGCTAACATATTTTATCTCAACTAACCAGAGCCCACTTCTTACCCATCCTTGGGCCATCTCACAAAATTGTTCTCATAAGTGAATCCAACTCTTTGAGGACTCTCATAGGGGCAGTTAGGATGGAGAATTTATAAACATATATGGCTTGGATCACTGATTGGATGAGAGCCATTCTTCCTCCAAAGGTGATCCAGCAGTGAGTTCAATGATTAACTTTAGTAGCAATTTTATCCATTAAATCTTGACCATAATAAATAAATTTAAAAAAAGTTTAATAACCATTAAATAAATATCTAGTATAAATAAATGTTATAGTTTTGATGATATAAATATAAATTATATATAGATGATGCAAAATCTAAATTTAAGTGGAAAAAAATATTTTTTTAATATTTTGTTAATTTCCTTTAAAACTTTGAATTAAGGTTTAAGATTCAAATTCTATAGAAGTTAGGGTTGTACATCATGCTTATGCAATGTAATCAAATAATGGTTGAGTAAGTATATATTAGATGAATAACATTTTACATAAATATAGTCTCATTCATAAGACCTAAATTCAAACCACTATGTATAAAAACAAAATAAAAAATCATGTAACCTATAACCCAACAAACTTTTAAAACTATTTTATCTTAATTAGATATAAATTTTGGTTACTTGTCATATGAAGCAAGAGAATTCTAATAGTGTGAAGTAAGTATATGTTCTCATTTGACCCAATATCCAAAATAAAAAAGTATTAGATTAAACTTATAATTAAAAAAATTCATTATCCATATACTAAGAATTTGATTGGCATCCTTTTGTGCCAAAAAAATATATGGTGATGGTATTAGACCTTCTAAAATTAATTTCTAATAGTTTGTTATACACAAAAAACATATACAAGAAATAAATCTATACGTTATTGTCGAGACATCATAATGGTATATTGTTGGTGTTTCATATTGATTATCTTAGTTGGAATCACGCAAAGAAAAACTCGTTGCTATTATGTTCTCAAAAAATGTGGCCTCGGTTATACCAATCGTTATACTTTACATTACTTTAAAAAAAAAAATTCAGCTCTCTAGGTTTATAGAACATTTATCGGTTTCCTAATTTAATGGAATAGCTAAGTTGAAGTTTACCTTCTTTTGATGCAAGAGCATCTACATATGAACTGATTAATGTATCAAGAATTTAATGGAATAGTTATATTGAAGTTTACCCCCCTTTGATGCAGGAGCATCCACACATGAACTGATTAATGTGTCAAGAACTAGAAGGTCGACCATCTAGAAAATGAACAATTTGGAAGTTGGAACAAAATTGACTTTTCAAATATATAAAGTGGGGTGAAGTTCAAGTGGTGAAATGGATTGGAAATAACGATGTATAGGAGTAGTGAAAGCATGGAGAAGTAAGAAAGATGAGTGCATCTGAGAAAGGAGCCCATTCAATTTGTGTCACAAATATTTCTATTGAGATGTAGTAAAATAAAATAAATAATACAGATGACTTTCTTATCTCATGTGCACTTTGTATAGATGTCTATATTCTCTTGTAGTCAAAAGAACTGTGTTGTAGGTGAAGCAGGTGTCATCAATCCAATGTTTATCGATACAATACTAGAAACGTTAGGACTATCGATCTATCAAAAGCAAAAAAGGTGTTATCGTCACATCACATTGTCGACATGAAGTATCTAGCTGAAGCTTGTTGTCCAACCATTTGAAGACACCAACCATTGGGGAAGGTTGGTATCTGAAGAGTAATCCAATTGACATGACGAGAGCCAACTAGGATAACATTGTATTAGTGTGCACCATCAATATTGATGAAGTGAGCTATCGCCTAACCGAAATAAATATTAGCATCTACAACCTGTTGTCTCTAACACCATCAAAGGGAATTGTTATCAAAAGTTGATTGATGTATCAAAACTAAAAGATCTCTAAGGATTGATACATGTCAAAGGAATGATGGCACAATGTGGAAGAGGAAGACCATGAGGACCCCAACCTGTAGACATAGCTGAGATGCTAAGGGGAATTATCGCTTGACTTGATGCAATTGAAATTGACCAAAGGAGAGGCGTTCATCTTGAGGAGATTAGTGATAGTGAAGAAGAGGAGGTTGGTCACGTAGAAGCTCGAGATGAAGAGCAAGAGGGAGAACTAGAGGAGCGATTGATCCGGGCAATTTCTAATATGGGTCAAAAGTCGAAGATAGAAACTTTATCATACAATGGAAGCTTGAATCTAGAGGAGCTCATAGACTAGATTATAGAAATGGAGAAGTATTTTGATTTTGAATCAATAGAAGACCCCAAAAAGGTGAAATTTGCCTGTATGAAGCTAAAAGGGCATGTGTCCTTGTGGTGGGACCATGTTCAAACCGAAAGATGAAGAAAAGGAAAGGAAAGGATCAAGACATGGGAGAAAATGGTCACCAAACTGAAGGCCAAATTCCATTGCCATCGGACTACCAATTGGGTCTTTTCAGGAAATTGTAGAACTTAAGACAAAAGGATATGAGTGTGAAGGATTACATGGAGGAATTCTATAGGCTCACCATTCGGGTCGGTCATGTGGAAGATGATGAAGAGAAAGTGTCAAAGTACATCAATGGACTGTGATTGTCCATACAAGATGAAGTCAATATGATAAGGATAAGGATGGTAGAGGAAGCCTACCAGTATGCCTTAAAGGTAGAGGAGAAGTTGTTGTGAAAGCAACAAAATAATCAGAGAGGAAGAGGAAGGTTCTTGTGAGGATGAGGACAAACAAACAATGGAAGAGGACAACAAAAATAGGAAGGAGAAGCTAGTACTTCTCATAGTAATTTTAGCCAGAACACCAGAGGAGGTGGAGACTCCTCACGAGGAAGAGGTGGTTTTGGTAGAGGAAGGGGTAGAGGATTCTTCAAAAGATGTTATAGATGCGGAGAAGATGGTCATTGGGCATTTGAATGTCCAATAGTGCAACAGAGCAGCAATAAGGGAAAGGAGGTCAGGAACCATATTGCACAAGCAGAAGAAGAAAGTGTTGCTTCCCTAAGACATGTAGAAGGAGCCTGAGCAAGGAGAATATCTCATGATGAAGAGAGTACTATTGAAGCCAGAGAAGAGGGAATGTGAACCTGTTCAAAGGAGAAGTCTTTTCAGAATAATATGTAAATTAGGGGGTAAATGTTGCAAGGTCATTGTAGATAGTGGGAGTATGGATAATCTAGTATCTATCGAGATGGTAGAGAAATTGGGGTTGAGGAGGATAGAACACCCCAATCCGTACAAGGTCTCTTGGTTGCAAAAGGGACACCAGATCTTAGTTAGTGAACAATGCAAGGTGAATTTTCAAATAGGATCATACAAGGATGAGGTCCTATGTGATATTATGCCTATGGACGCTTGCCATGTGTTGTTGGGAAGACCTTGGCAATTTGACAAGAGGGCAGTACATGATGGTAGGGAAAACACCTACACCATTATGAAAGATGGTAAGAAGTATGTACTGAGTCCATTGAAGGACAAGGATGAAAGAGAGGACAATGGTCCTAAAATATGTTTGATTTCAAGAAAATAATTTTTGAAGGAGATGACAAAGAAGAAGGCATGTTTTGCCTTGATTGCTAAACCCACAAAGGATGGAATGGTAGACAAGAAGGAGGAGATTCCAAGTGAGGTGAAGGATTTTCTAGAGGAGTATGCAAAAATTTTGTTAGAAGAATTGTTAGATGGATTGCCATTAATAAGAAGTATTAGCCATCACATTGATTTCATTCTTGGATCGAGTTTACCCAATAAGGCAGCATATAGAATGATGCCAATGGAGAATGAAGAAATAAATAGACAAGTTTAGGAGTTATTGGACAAGGGGTTGATCAAGGAAAGCTTGAGCCCATGTGCAGTACCAATTATACTTGCACCAAAGAAGGGTGGAGAATGGTGCATGTGTACAGATTCAAGGGCTATCAATAAGATAACTATAAAGTATCAATTCCCATTGCCTCGTATGGATGATTTGATGGATTGCTTAAGTGGAGCAAAGTACTTCACAAAGATAGATTTGAAGAGTGGCTATCATCAAATCTAGATTAGGGAAGGAGATGAGTGGAAAACCACATTCAAGACAAAGGATGGATTGTATGAGTGGCTAGTTATGCCATTCAGATTGACAAATGCACCCAATACCTTTATGTGGTTGATGAACGAAGTGTTGAAGCCATTTCTTGGCAAGTTTGTGGTTGTCTATTTGGATGACATTTTGATATTCAGTAAGAGCAAGGAAGATCATTTGGCACATTTGAGATTGGTCTTACAAAGACTAAAGGAAGAAAAGTTGCTAGTCAACTTGAGAAGAATGAAGGAGGAATTGGTGTACTTGGGTTTTGTGATTTCCCAAGAAGGGTTATGGATGGACCCTGAGAAGGTGAAGGCCATTGTAAATTGGTCATCACCAAGAAGTATGTTTGAGGCCAGGAGTTTCCATGGTCTAGCAAGTTTTTATAGGAAGTTTATCAAAAATTTCAATGGAATTTGTGCTCCAATCATAAAAATGATGAAAGGAGGAAAGCATGAGTTTAAGTGGATGAATGTAGTAGAAAGAAGTTTTTGAATCTTGAAGGAGAAGATAATAAAACAACCCATTCTAGCTTTGCTAGATTTCAACAAGGTCTTTCAGGTGGATTGTGATGCAAGTGGGAAGGCAATAGGAGTCTTGAGCCAGGAAGGCAAGCCCATTGCCTATTTTAGTGAGAAGCTAAATGAGGCAAAGAGGAAATACTTAGTCTATGACCAAGAGTTTTATGCCATTGTTCAAGCCCTAAAGAAATGGAGGCATTATTTGCTACCAAAAGAGTTTATCTTATTCACAGATAATCATGCTTTGCAGTTTATTAACAATCAGAGTAAGTTGAATCAAAGGCATATGAAGTGGGTAGAATTTTTGCAAGGATATTCATTTGTCTTGAAGCACAGAAGTGGTCATTCAAATCGAGTGGTTGATGCCTTGAGCAGAAGAAATATGTTGGTGAACATGATGCAGATCAAAGTCGTGGGTTTTGATGCTATGAAGGAGCTTTATGTTGATGATGTAGACTTCAAGGAAGCTTGGGCAGCATGCAATAATCCTACTGTAGGAGATAGGATGCCATGGCTTGATTATTTCATCCAAGAGGGATTATTGTTCAAGGGACAACAATTGTGCATACCATAGAGTTCAATGAGGGAGAACCTGATAAGAGAGAAACATAGTGGAGGACTAGTTGGACATTTTGGAGTAGACAAAACGATGGGACAACTTTGTGCAAGTTACTATTGGCCTGGAATGAATGTAGATGTAAGAAGATTTGTGCAGTATTGTCGAGTTTGTCAGCATGCAAAGGGAAGAAGTCAAAATACTAGGTTGTATCAACCATTACCAGTACTAGAGAGACCATGGGAGGACATGAGCATGGATTTTGTTCTTGGGTTGCCGAGGACACAAAAGGGTAATGATTCTATTTTTGTTGTTGTTGACAGATTCTCGAAGATGGCACATTTCATACCTTGCAAGAAAATGAATGATGCTACCCATATTGTTGATTTGTTCTTTCAAGAAGTTGTAAGATTGCATGGTTTGCCAAAGAGCATTGTGTCAGATAGAGATGCAAAGTTTGTAGGTCATTTTTGGTGTACCTTGTGGAAGAAGTTGGGTACCAAATTGAGCTTTAGTTCAACTTATCACCTGCAAACAGATGGACAAACCAAAGTAGTGAACAGAAGCCTTGGGAATTTGCTATGATGTCTAGTTGGTAAGAAGTCAAAGTTGTGGGATATTGTATTGGCACAGGCATAATTTGCATATAATAATTCAATAAATAGAAGTACAACCAAAAGTCCATTTCAAATTGTGTATGGAACTCATCCCAGAGGAGTAGATGAGTTGTGGAGTACAACTAATTTGTAGAAACCTAGTGCTTTGGCAGAGGATTTTGTCGAATATATGCAAGACTTACATCGTGAAGTGAAGGCTGATTTGGAAAAGAATGTCATGAAATACAAGCAACGTGTTGACCTCAAGTGTCGAACATAAGAATTCCAGGTTGGAGATTTGGTTTTGGCGCATTTGCAAAAGGAAAGGTTTCCCAAAGGCACTTACAACAAGCTCAACTAGAAGAAGATTGGACCTTGTAAGGTCTTGAAGAAGTTTATCGCCAATGCATATGAAATTGAGCTTCTAGAGGGGATCGACATTTCATCGATCTTTAATGTAGCCAACCTGTATCCATACTATGGTCAACCTAGAGATGAGGATGAAGATCATACAATTGATATTCCAACAAAGAAATGGATAGTGCAGTTGCCAGAGAAGGAACAAGATGAAATTGAAGCCATTATAGATTCCAGAGTGGCAAGAAGGACAAGAGGCAAGGCATATCATGAATATCTAGTTAAGTGGAAGAACTAGGATGTTGATGCAACAATGTGGATGAAAGCTTCTAAGATCACCAAGTACGGAGTATCCATTGAAGACTTCAGCAATGTTCATGGAACATTTCTTTTGTTACCCGATGAGTATGATGTAGGAGCATCCACATGAATTGATTAATGCATCAAGAACTAGAAGGTTGATTGTTTAGAAAACAAACCATCTGGAAGTTGGAATGAAATTGATTTCACAAAGCTTTAAATTGGGTGAAGTTCAAGAGGTGAAAGGGATTAGAGAGAAGGGTGCAAAGGAGCAGTGAAAGCGTGGAGAAGTAAGAAAGACGAGTACATCTAAGTAAGGAACCCAATCAATTTGTGTCGAAAATATTTCTATTGAGAATTATCTTGTAAAATGAAATAATAATATATATAACTTTCTTATCTCATGCTGTGCACCCTGCATGGATGTCTATATTCTCTTGCAGTCAAAAGAATTATGTTGTAGGTGAAGCAAGTGTCGTCAACCCAATGTATGTTGATATGTGATTAGAAACGTCAAGACTCTCGATCTATCAAAAGCAAAGCAAGGTGTTTTCTTCACGCCTCACTGTTGACATGAAGTATGTAGACAAAGCTTATTGTTTGGTCGTTTGAAGACATCAACCATTGGGGAAGGTTAATATATGAAAAATAAACTAGCCAAAATGAAGATAGTTGATTAGGATAACACCATCTTGGCATGCACCATCAACCAACATGAAGAGAGTTGATTAGGATAACACCATCTTGGCATGCACCATCAACCAACATGAAGAGAGTTGATTAGGATAACACCATCTTGGCATGCACCATCAACATTGATGAAGTGAGCTATCGTTTAGCTAAAATAAAGACTATCGTCTAGAACCTACTGTTGCTAACACTGTTGAAGGGAATTATCGAGGTGAGTGCTAACTTACGAACTATCGTAACGATTGGAAGTTGTCATAGTAAATTGAAGGATACAGTTTGGAACATTTGCCTTGTCAACTAAATTTGTCGCCTTCGATAAAATTTTATATTGTTAACAACCTAGTGCTGAGTGAAAATAAACCCCCACCCCTCCCTTACTGCTACATCACCTTCAATTTCAAATAAATTGTAAAATCACAAACATTTAAATAGACTTATAATTTTAGGTTTACTTATTTACTATTCATTATTTTAAATTAAAATATATTTATATTTTTAAATTTATTAAAATAATTAAAATTTGTTATAAAATTTTACTTATATAGGATATTGTAGTGATAAGTTCTTGGGTTTTCATTCAAGAGACCCAAATTCGAACTCAACAATGAGAGGACCGAGACTCATAAAAACCCATGTTTTACCCTAACATTTTTTTTCTGACAAAAACAATGTCGTGGTTAGGGTTTTGGCCTTTCTTTGAGAAATATCAAAGGTTCAAACCACACCATACCCAAAAGGTATAGGCTAGATGGTAGTGGTCGAGTGTTTGTAAATTGGATACCCTAGTTCAATGCCTTGAAGGGTTGGGAATCGTACCCGAAAGGGGATAGGCTGGATGGTAGTGGTTGAGGGTTTGCTAGTTTTTTTTTAATAATACTTCTTATACACATCCACCATGGGGATTGAACTCGAGTCACATCACCAATAATACAAGTGGCGTCCTTGTTGGTAGACCACACTCACGGGGATAAGGGTTTGCTAGTTGGCTACCTCAATTTGATGATCCAGAGGGTCAAGGACCATACCCAGAAGGTGATAGGTTAGATGGTAGCAGTTGAGTGTTTGTTGGTTGGCTACCCCAATTTAATGATTTAGAGGATTGAGGATTGTATCAGAAAGGGAATAAGCTAGATGGTAGCAGCTGAGTGTTTGCTAGTTGACTATTCCAATTCGATACCCTAAAGGATCAGGGTCCCATTGACTTCGTTTTACAACAACAAACTAGAGTTATAACGACATCCTAACAAAAGATGCTACTAATACTTTTATGTATAAAAAAATCTTAAACTTAAATAACTAAGTTAAATAAATATATGAATGATTGAGGTTATATATATATATATATTATTTTTTTTTTGACAATTCTACTTCCTAAGTGGTTGAACGATAAAGTATTTTCTAGATTGGGTTCAACCACTTAGAAAGTAGAATTGTCAAAATATATAATAGTTTGGGTTTTGGCTCTTCTTCGAGAGGTCCACGGCTCAAACCGTGGCGTGGGTGAATGTGTGAGTGGGTGAGTGTGTGCAAGTGTGTGTTTGGCCCTTATTGATAAGCTTAACTCTCATCCTTATCAAAGGTCATGCTTGATAAGCTCAAATCTCACCCTTATCAAAAATCATGGTTGGAACGAGGATGCCTAGCCTTGAGCCTTGGTAGTAAGCGTTTCTCACACTAACCAACTCTCACTCACCCTTGTCAGAGATCATGGTTGAAACGGGGATGCCCAAAGCCTTGGTGGTAAGACTTTCTCACACTAAACTCAATTATTATTTTTCCAAGTTATTTATGAAATCTCAAGTATTAGTTTATTAAAAAAAGATTAAGTTAACAAGACTACAACTTTTGAAAGAAATAAATTGTACACTTTAACTACCAACCCACCAACCTTTAACATAACTTATAATTATTTTTAATAACTCTCCTTAATGTCATTAGCTTTGATTTTAATTTGTTTTTAAATTTATTAAATTTGTTTTAATTTTTTTTTAACTTGATTTGTGTTTCATTTAATTTATCGGTCACTTTTTATTTTTTTCTGTTTTCACCTTGTTTAGCTGCGAGTGTTCCGCCGCCATAAGCTCGTTCTCCAGTTGCCTGTTCGAAAATATAGTCATCAATGGTCTCGTTTATGTTAAAAATTATGATATCATTGAGTTTATCGACGGTAAAAATATCCTCGTCTGCTAAAGAAACCAGTTGTTATCTTCTAAAATTTTAGCTCAAGTCCTCCCATAAGACCATGGGCTACCTACACCGTGTTTATCGGGTCCTTTCCCCAGCCGCCACGTAGGCCCCATTACATATTAAATAAATACGAAAAATAAACCTGCCGCCAGGTCAAACGGCCTGCCGTCATGGAAGCCGTATAAAATGAAGCACCGTCACCGGGAAATTCTTACCGCGCACGACAGTGGCTCGCCAGCATCCGGGGAGCCTCCCTTGCGACGAAAAAGCTTATAACAGCTACCACATTGCTGACGTTGTCGATCTTGAGCCGTCCGATCCCACGGAGCCACTGACGGCCCAGATCTCCGATCTGCATTTTTCGTCTTAATTTGCCTTTAAATATAGTGGAAAGAGAGGAAAGAAATCGTCTCTCGTGAAGCTCCAGCCACTATAATCTCCTGCAGCTGCTAGAGGTTTGCGTGGTGATTTGAGTTTCACGCTGCTTCATTGCCTCCTCCTGCCCCTCGAGGTTTCAAGGGTTCGGTACAGGTAAGGCACGAATGCCCCTTTGTTTTTTGGTTTTCCCTGCATTTTGGCTTTAGTGTCTTTATATTTGGTCTACGGTAGTATGTATTAGGTCATTTAGGTTCGAATCCCTGTGGGTGTTTTCTGAGGGATCTGGTAAAAAATGGAACTGGTAGTGTGCCCCTGGGATCTTTAGGATGGATAGTTTTGTATGCGTGGTCAAGGGATTTGGTCTTCAGATCTGCATCTGAAACGTGCAAATCTGAGAAATTTGCCTGTGCTCTCTGTTGCTTTTACCAGGTGTGTTATGCTTTTGTCAGGGTCATGACTACTTGTTCTCTTTTGCATGTATTAAATATGTCTGAAGCAGCAGATCTGTTTTTCTATTCCTTTTGTCTAGAGCACAGAGTTGGAATAGGGGTGCGTCTGCAAATCCAGATTTTATGGCTTTAAATTTTGTATTTTCAAATTTTAAGGCTTTTAATTTTTTTTTGTTCTACTTTTTTGATAAATTTTCATGTTTGTGAATCTGAGATCTAGCAATAATGCTTTGTAGATCACGAATATTTAGCATAGAAAGCTCTGGAATGAGGTAATGGACTGTGGGATTTTGACCTTTGGATCTTGCTTGTAGCAGATGGAGACCTTTTTGTTTACATCTGAGTCGGTGAACGAGGGACACCCAGACAAGCTGTGCGACCAGATATCTGATGCGGTGTTGGACGCATGTCTGGAGCAGGACCCTGACAGCAAAGTCGCCTGCGAGACCTGCACCAAGACCAACATGGTCATGGTCTTCGGCGAAATCACCACCAAGGCTAATGTCGATTACGAGCAGATCGTCCGCAAGACCTGCCGAGAAATTGGCTTCATCTCCGACGATGTGGGTCTCGATGCCGACAAGTGTAATGTGCTGGTGAACATTGAACAGCAGAGCCCTGACATTGCACAGGGTGTGCATGGCCATCTGACCAAGAAGCCCGAAGAGATTGGAGCCGGTGACCAGGGTCACATGTTCGGCTATGCCACCGATGAGACCCCCGAGCTCATGCCTCTCACCCACGTCTTGGCCACCAAGCTCGGCGCCAAGCTTACCGAAGTCAGAAAGAATGGAACCTGCCCCTGGCTGAGGCCTGATGGCAAGACCCAGGTGACCATTGAGTACAGAAACGAGGGAGGGGCCATGATTCCTGAGCGCGTCCACACTGTTCTGATCTCTACTCAGCACGATGAGACGGTCACCAACGACCAGATTGCTGCTGATTTGAAGGAACATGTGATCAAGCCAGTGATCCCAGAGAAGTACCTTGACGAGAACACCATCTTCCACTTGAACCCATCTGGGAGATTTGTGATTGGGGGGCCTCATGGAGATGCAGGGCTCACTGGCAGAAAAATCATCATTGACACATACGGAGGGTGGGGAGCGCATGGAGGAGGGGCTTTCTCAGGAAAGGATCCGACCAAGGTGGACCGCAGCGGAGCATATATTGTGAGACAGGCTGCCAAGAGCATTGTTGCAGCTGGTCTTGCAAGGAGATGCATTGTGCAGGTGTCCTACGCCATTGGAGTGCCAGAGCCCCTCTCTGTTTTCGTTGACTCGTATGGCACTGGCAAGATTCCAGACAAAGAAATCTTGAAGATCATCAAGGAGAATTTTGATTTCAGGCCAGGCATGATTTCCATAAACCTTGATTTGAAGAGGGGAGGAAATCACAGGTTCCAAAAGACTGCTGCGTATGGCCACTTTGGAAGAGATGACCCTGACTTCACTTGGGAGATTGTTAAGCCCCTGAAGGTGGACAAGGTTGAAGCCTGAAGCAGCCTCCATTACTAATAAGTTCAGTGTTTTTTTTATGTTATGTCTTCATTGATTATGTTGCAGTGTACTTCTAGATTTTGACTCATATAACTTCCTCAAGGCTGTATTTCATTCTTCTATGCTAGTGAGTTTTCAGTTAGTATTGTTTCGAGGGATGCCCTCGTTTATTCTGAAGCATACTAAGATGCTTGCTGGTGGTTGTCTATGCTCTGGATTATAATGGCTAAGATGATTATTTTACTATCTCAGAATGTGGTTTCCCCTCATTGTCTTTGAGGAATAACAATTTCCCTTTTCGTCTGTGGAAGAACGATTTCTGTCAGTGTGCATAATGTGTGAAGTAAAATGGTAGAACAAGTTGTTTTTATTCTGCAATGACTCTTTTCCCCTTGTTTGGACAGTCTCAAGGGGACTATTTCTTAAGGACAATATTGAATATTCCAATATCCCATAGAGGCTCAACTGTCCTCTAAAGTTATCTTGTCCTCTCACTTGAATATTCGAATATCATGAGGGTTTATGCGGCATGGGCACAGTAAATTACATGTGGCTTATTCTGTTCAAGTTGGAATCTCCTTTCATCATCTAACAAGATAAAAGAATAAAGATAAAAATAGGGTATGAAAGGGCAGATTCACATGTCGTGTCTTTTATAAGAATATATTCCAAAGAAAATGGGAACTCCTGTTGATGTTGATGAGACTGAAGTAAGTCTTCCTAAATCTTTATGGGTGCATGAGTTGTGTCTGGACTGTTATGTTGTGTATGACATGGGAGTTGTCTGGATAAACTTCTGCAAACCTCTATATTACAAGGCAATAAGAGTTGCATTTTGAATCAAAGTTAAAATTAAAATCCGTAGCATGGTTGCATTCTACTAGCAGAGCAAAAAACTAACAGCTAAAACATAACACCAGCAAAAACCATCTTTCAGTCTTGCACCTGATTTTGTTTTTCCGATTTATTGATAGATTCTCATTCTAATTTGTGTGTAAGGTTTCTGTGTTGGCTGTTATGTTGTCCGTGCCATCTTACTTGTCCTCGGGAATTTCTGAATTACAAGGTTATAACCGTTGCATTTGGGTTTGAAAGCAATAAAAATAACATAGCATGGCTGCATTACAAGGTTATAACCGTTGCATTTGGAATTTGAAAGAAATAAAAATAAAAATAACATAGCATCGGGGCATCCAGTCTCATGGGGAATTGGTAAGGTTAGTGGATTGGTATTCAAGTTCAAACCTGGGATGCAGCCTAATTTGAATTTTCTGAGTGCACGTCAGACCAACAATGACGTTCAAACCTCGGGTACACCATCAATGCACCATCAACGATCTGACGATGACGATGATGTTCAAACCTCGGGTGCACCATTGACGATATGACGATGATGTTCAAACCTCAAGTGTTGTACATAGGTAGTAGTCTGATCTGAATCCTCTGAGACTGATTGATAGCTTGTTTGCAAAGGTAGTAGTCTGATCTAAATCTTTTGAGTGAGCATCAGACCCTGTTTGCACAAGTAGTAATCTGATCTCAATCCTCTGAGACCGTTTGATAGCTTGTTTAGTAGTTTGATCTGAATCTTTTGAGATCGTTTGATAGCTTGTTTGCAAAGGTAGTAGTCTGATTTAGAATTCTCTGAGACCGTTTGATAGCTTGTTTGCAAAGATAGTAGTTTGATCTAAATCCTCTGAGGGAGCATCAGACCCTGTCAAACCTTGTTTGCAAAGGTAATAGTCTGATATGAATCCCTCGAGACCGTTTGATAATTTTATTTGCAAACCGTTTGATAACTTTAGTTGCAAAGGTAGTAGTCTGATTTGAATCATTTGAGTGAGCCTTAGGTGCTGTACACAAGTAGTAGTTTGATCTGAATCCTCTAAGACTGATTGATAACTTGTTTGCAAAGGTAGTAGTCTAATTTGAATCTATTGAGTGAGCATCAGACCTTGTTTGCAAAGGTAGTAATCTGATCTCAATCCTCTGAGACCGTTTGATAGCTTGTTTAGTAGTCTGATCTGAATCCTCTGAGATCGTTTGATAGCTTGTTTGCAAAGGTAGTAGTTTGATCTGAATTCTCTGAGACCGTTTGATAACTTGTTTGCAAAGGTAGTAGTCTGATCTGAATCCTATGAGGGAGTATCAGACCCTATTTGTAAAGGTAATAGTCTGATTTGAATCCTCTGAGACCGTTTGATAACTTTGTTTGCAAAGGTAGTAGTCTGATTTGAATCATTTTAGTGAGCATCAGATCGATGATGACGATTGGTGGTCTCTTTCCCGTTGGGACCGTTTGATAGCTTATTTGCAAAGGTAGTAGTTTGAGTGAGCATCAGACCGATGATGACTATACAAATCCTGATCGACTCGTGGTCTCTTTTCCGCCAAGTCAACAATAATGAAGTAGAATAGATTTGGTATAAGTAACTTTTTATCAATTATTAAAAATAATATGATTGTGAAAAACTTTCTATATAATATTGTGCAGTCAGGTATTTTTGCATTACAAGGTCATAACAATTGAATTTGGATCAATCTCTAAAGAAATTTTAGCAAAGCAGAGCAAAGGAAAAGAAAGAGCTTAAACATTATAACATCACCTAGAAAGAAATTAGTCATTTTGTTAAGAAACAACCTTGATAACTGTCGCTAGAAAGAACTTATTTAATGTCAATATATAGAAAGCAACATTTTTTCCCTGCAAAATAAGGGGTTAAAAAACAGCATTTTTTGTCTGAAAAATAAAGGGTTATATTTGGTTCAAGTTTTATTTTTGACAATTTAAAAGTTTTTTTTTTATGGTTTAAGAGTTTACAAATCAATTCAATTTTTATTTTAATTAAGTTGTTATTTTAGTTAATTTTTTTTTTTTTTTGCGAAAAACCCTTTGTGGGGTCGCCTTGGTTTGAGAGACCACGAACAGGGGATTCTACACCGTCAAAGTCACCCGGGAGTCGCACCCGACCCTGCCCGCACCAACATTATTAATTGGATTTTGGGTACCCAATTCAACTTTTTGGTAGGGTGAGATTCAAACCTGGGACCTCCCTTGGAGGATTGCCCTCTCCTCTCCAATTCACCTACAACATATGGGTTTTTAAATTAAATTGTTATAGCTTAATATCTACATCATTTTATATAAAATGTCTGAATTTTTTAATTTTATTTTTTTGAATCTTCTTTAGTTTTTTGTGTGAATACAAATATTTTAGAATTTATATTTCTTACAGCAACTTTCACAATACCAAAAATCAACCTACTATCCATGCATTCTTAACATTTGCCTTGACATTTTAGTGGAATAAATTTTCCCAAACATTGTACTATCATAGTCTGCTTTACTATAAAGTTTATCACAATACCAAAAATCAACCTACTGTCCATGCATTCTTAACATTTGCCTTGACATTTTAGTGGAATAAATTTTCCCAAACATTGTACTATCATAGTTTGCGTTACTATAAAGTTTATATAATATCACATTTTGGTGGAGTAATATTTTCAAAACATCTCACTATCATAGTTTGCTCTACTATAAAGTTTATATAATATCAATTTGTCACTATCATAGTCTACTGTACTAGAAAGTTTATATAATGTCAATTTGTCACCATCATAGTCTGCTCTACTAGAAAGTTTATATAATGTCAATATACTCTACTGGAAAGTTCATATAATGTCAATCTATCATAAATCAACTCTTTTATTGAAGAACAAGGGGTTGTACTCTCCTCCATCCTTGACAAATCACAACTCTCTCCTTTATAGCTTGAGGGTTTACAAACAGATTCAATTCTCATCTCAATTGAATCACAACTCTTTCCTTTATAGCTTAAGAGTTTATATAATGTCACATTTTAGTGGAATAATATTTCCAAAACATCGCACTATCATAGTCTTCTTTACTAGAAAGTTTATATAATGTCAATTTGCTCTACTAAAAAGTTTATATAATGTCAGTATTCTCTACTAAAAAGTTCATTTGCTCTACTATAAAGTTTATATAATATCAGTTTGTCACTATCTTAGTATGCTCTCCTAGAAAGTTTATATAATGTCAATTTGTCACTATCATAATCTGCTCTACTAGAAAGTTTATATAATGTCAATCTACTCTACTGGAAAGTTCATATAATGTCATTCTATCATAAATCAACTCTTTTTATTTTTTATTGAAGAACAAGGGGTTGTACTCGATCCTCCATCCTTGACAAATCACAACTCTCTCCTTTATAGCTTGAGAGTTTACAAAAAAATTCAATTCTCATCTCAATTGAATCACAACTCTTTCCTTTATAGCTTAAGAGTTTACATAATGTCACAATTTAGTGGAAATAATATTTCCAAAACATTGCACTAGCATAGTGTCATAGTCTTCTTTACTAGCAAGTTTATATAACATCAATTTGCTCTATTAGAAAGTTTATATAATGTCAATCTGCTCTACTAGAAAGTTTATATAATGTCAATGTGTTAGAAATCAACTTTTTTTCATTTTTATTGAAGAACAAGGGGTTGTACTCGGTTTTCCACCCTTGACAAATCACAACTCTCTCCTTTATAGCTTGAGAGTTTACAAACATATTCAATTCTCATCTCAATTGAATCACAAGTCTCTCTTTTACAACTTAAGAGTTTACAAATATATTCAATTTTAATCTCAATTGAGTTGCTATAGCTTGATAATTACATCATTTTACATAAAATGTTTGAATTCTTGAATTTTATTTTTTAGCTTGATACCTACATCATTTCATATAAAATATATTTTCTGGATCTTCTTCAATTTTCTATGTGAATACAAATATTTTAAAATTCAACATCCTTCTTGATATTTTCACAACATCCTTCACAATACCAAAAATCCACCTAGCCCACTATACAAAACCATTGCATTTTAGTAGAGTAATATTTCCAAAACATTGCACTGTCATAATCCTTGCTTTACCAGATCTGGATTGCTAGTTTCCTTTCTGCTTTACCAAATCTGGATTGCTAGCTTCCTTCTTGAAGCATAAGTGCAACCTCAAAATTGTAATAAATAGTTTATATGAAAATACATCATTGTTATAAAATAAAGCAAACACTACCACTACCACTGGAAAACATTAAAATAAATCTTAATCATTATTTGAATTAGACTTTCAACATTTAATTTGTTAGCTTCAACTAAACTAAACTTACTACTTCTAACCAAGGAGAAGAGAATTCAACTTCATGATCCTCAATTAATTACCTTTTATTGGCTAGCCTATTTGCACATTTGTTTCCCTTACACATTTGTTTCCTTTTTTAATGCATGTGTAAACCTTTGTTTCCCTATCTACACATTTGTTTGATTCTCTAATGTATGTGTAAACTTGATTTCTTTAAACTCTATAGCAAGGTCTTGAATTTCCACAACTATCTCTTGTATGTTCTATGAAACCTTTGCTTTCTTCAAAATTACATTTATTACTATGAGTGAATCAACTTCCATCCATACTTTGTTCCATTTCATTTGTTTGCATATTTTAAACCTTTCTAAAGCCTAACCATTTTATTTGTTTGCATATTTTTAACCCTTCTAAAGCCACCCAAACTTTAGCTTCATTATTTGTCTAGCTTTGTTTGGGTCGAAGTTGTAAAACTGGTTTAATCAGTAGAGAGCAACTTGGATAAGGGTCTGCTTGGACCTTTTCAGTCTACAGGTATAGTTAAATCTTGTCTTTTGGTCTTCATTTTACGTCGGGTCAATAATAACGAGAAGAATAGATTTTTGGGAGCAATCCCTGTGATTTGAACCCTGCACTTGCCAGTTAAATCTTGTCTTTTGATCTTCATTTTACATCGGGTTAACAATAACAAGAAGACTAAATTGTTGGAAGCAATTTCTGTGATTTAAACCCTACACTTGCAAGTTACTAAAAATAATGACTGTAAAACTTCCTTGTATAATAAAAAAAAAAAAAAAATTTGCATTAGTCATAGTCTTTCACACTGCATATTGAATATTGAACGCATGGTGCTTGGTGATCGTCTACTCTGAGTGGGTCGAAGTTGTAAAACTGCAGAGCAGCTTAGATAAGGGTCTGCTTGGACCTTTTCAGTTTATAGGTATAGTTAAATTTTATTTTTTGGTTTTCATTTTACGTTGGGTCAACAATAACGAGAAGAATAGATTATTCAGAGCAATCCCTGTGATTTGAACCTGCACTTGCCAATTAAATCTTGTCTTTTGGTATTTATATTACGTCGGGTCAACAATAACAAGAAGAATAAATCATTAAAAGCAGTTCCTGTGATTTGAACCCTGTACTTGCCAATTACTAAAAATAATGGCTGTAACTAAAGTAGTCATAGCTGTACTTGCCAATTACTAAAAATAATGGCTGTAACTAAAGTAGTCATAGTGAACTAGTCGTTCACACTGCATATTGAACGCGTGGTGCTTGGTGAGCACATTAGGTTTTATTTGGAGTCTAAGGAATCGGCTTCAAAATGCTCATTAATCTTACATTTATTATTTTAATAGAAGTTAACAGTTACTGTCTTTAAGCCTTCAAATGGATGTCTTCCTTTAAATGCATTGGATATGGCATCATTATCAACTACCCTGCAGCTATGAGCAACCGACACCAGTTGCATAAGATTTCTGATAAAAATGGATGTGTTTCTTTAAATGCATTGGAAATGGCATCATTATCAACTGCCGGCAGCTACAAGCAACCGCCGCCAGTTGGACCAGATTTCTGATAGGCATAATTAAGAGACGAAGTGGACACACCAAATTAAAAAAATGCCTTGATTGGAGAGATTCTAACATAACGGTAATGTATGTCACCATTAAAAGCCCTAAAAGCTCAATTATCAAAACACAACTTTGTGTCCACTCTTTAATCGGAAAGGACAGAAATAAAAGGTTGCAAGATATGGCCCTTTATTTTACTCTGGTTTTCCACAGGTCCCTATGAATTTTCCTGAAGCTTTTAAAAATTAAACTAAAATAATCAACCAAACTCTTTCACGCTTGTTATATCTATAAATTGTATAATATTATAAAATTAAACTAAAACAATCAAGCAACCAAACTCTTTTCACACTTGTTATATTTATAAATTATATAGTATTTTTTTTTTTCTACAACCTAGGTAGACGAACCCTAGGTGATGAACCGTCCACACTAACTACAAAGATCAAATTCGGCTAAAATGCACCATAGTTGACCAACTGTTGGTAGCATACAAACCATCCAATATGAGTATGATCTACAATATAGCTAACCAACCTCACCACGCAGGGTCAACATGGGTGAGATGTTTTAGAGTTGTCCAACCCTCCAAGGAGTAAGTCCTAACATTAATTGGTGAGATTCACCATGGTTGTCTATTTTTTTAATAAGGTTTTGTGATAAATTAATAAAATTACTTATATATTTAAGAATATTGTAGTGTTATGTTTTTTTGAGTTTTTATTCAATAGATTTAAGTTTCAACTTTAATATAAGGAGATTAGAATCCCTCTTAACGTTTTTTATTAAGTTTTTTTAATAAAAGACTTGTGTCTTTAACTTAATATTTTAATTTCCTATGTCTTTAACTCAACATTTTAATTTATGAGGGATACCATAGTGGTATGTTTTTAAGTTTTCATTTAGGACATCCAATTGTAATGGTATGTCTTTGGTTATTATCCAAGAAACCCAAATTCAAACTTCAAACTTCAATATAAAAGGTCTATGTTTTTTACTTAAAAAAGTTTTAATCAATAGAACTATGGTTAGTGATTGAGATACATAGATGAGGTAGCTCATACCAAAATTCAATTTCCTACCAATAAACTAAACTATACAAAGTTGTATGACTAAGTTAATGTAAAAAGAATGAAGAATCCTTTCAAAACCCTACTTTAAAATCGCTTGTGATTAAAGTAGGTCTTTTCTTAATACATAAACCTTATTTTAAAATTGCTTGTACCCCCAAGGGCTAGGTGGATTGGTAAGTGTTAAGGGGATTGGTAAGTGCTAGTTTGGCTAGGCACTTACCAAGAAGAGACTTAGGTTCAAACCTTAGGGGAATCTTGTTGCAAAGGTAGTAGTCTGATTTGAATTCTTTGAGTGTGACTTAAAATGACAAAGGTATGAATCTCGAGCACTTGGTGGTCCATTTCACGTCAGGTTATAAAACAACAAGGTGAAATAGGTTTGGTGGATGCAGCCCATGTCGTTTGAACCCTACGCTTGTCAGCTACTAAAAATAGTGTAGATGCAACCAACTCTTTTAATCAATAAAAAAAATAAACGTCGTATTATAAAACAACGAGAGCCCCTCCGCTTACCAGCTATTAAAAATAGCGTGGTTGTAACCAACTCTCCACTTACCAGCTATTAAAAATAGTGTGGTTGTAACCAACTCTCCTATTAAGCAAAAAAAAGTGTGGTTGTAACCAACTCCCCTATCAAGCAAAAAAAAAATTACTTGTGATTAAAGTATCTCATCTTTTAATATATATATTTTTAAGTAACACGAAACACAATAGTTAACACAAGTGGGGGCCATACTCATAGCAACAAGCAAAAAAAAAAGTGTGGTTTGAACCCATGTCGTTTGAACCCTACGCTTGTCAGCTACTAAAAATAGTGTAGATGCAACCAACTCTTTTAATCAATAAAAAAAAATAAACGTCGTATTATAAAACAACGAGAGCTCCTCCGCTTACCAACTATTAAAAACAGTGTGGTTGTAACCAACTCTCCGCTTACCAGCTATTAAAAACAGTGTGGTTGTAACCAACTCTCCTATCAAGCAAAAAAAAAAGTGTGGTTGTAACCAACTCCCCTATCAAGCAAAAAAAAAAAAAAAATTACTTGTGATTAAAGTATCTCATCTTTTAATATATATATTTTTAAGTAACACGAAACACAATAGTTAACACAAGTGGGGGCCATACTCATAGCAACAAGGGTCTTCCTCCCCATGATTTGAACTGAAACTACTAAAATAAAACACCCACCACATTCAATTTTAAAGTATCCTAAACAAAATTCATCTTTAAAAAAAATAGAAGATAATTGTGTTTTTTTAGGAGAACTATTACAAATTACATCAACAATCACCCTCAAGGGGTTTGAACACAAAACCACTTATAAAACAACCATCATCTTAACCACTAAGACAACTACATGTTGACAAAGATAATTGTTTTCATTTTTCATATTTGCTTTTTTAACACGAATGGCTTTAGGATGGGACACGGTAAGCTCTTTTACGCGTAAAACGTATATTTTGTTTATTTACCTAACTATGTTTTTCCCAATATTTTATACAATGAGTATTGTCCAGACAATATATGATTTTATACAACTAAGTACTGTTAAAGACATACGTATCTTAAGTTCAAGATACATGAGATGTTTTAAGATTGATAATATATATTCTTTAATTTGTATAGAATATAAAATTTAAATGTTTTATAAATATTTTTTAATTTTTATTTGGTTAGTGTGAGAAACTTTCATAGTTAATGTATAGGGTTGAATAGTCTCCTTTCAATCATGATCTTTTGTAAAATCGAGAGCTATGTCTATTAATAGGGAATTTACCACACACCCACCTTCTTACACACTTGCCCATGCCACAGTTTGAACCTTGGATCTGTCCACACCACGGTTTGAACCTTGGATCCGACCACGTCGTGGTTTGAACCTTGGACCTCTCGAAGAAGAGTCAAAGCCCAAACCGTTGTGTTGTCCTCCATCCATCTGGGGACATTTTTAAATTATTTTGATAAATATTTTTATTATTATTTTTTTTCTTTTTGAACAATTGGTAACCTGGTCAAGTCACATTACCTCCGATCATAGCATCAAATCATGGTGCTACCACTATAAACCCTATGCCTCGGTAAACATGATTTGAAGCGTAGCATCAAATCATGGTGCTACCACTACAACCCCTATCTCGCCTCGGTAAACATTACCCATAGTGAGGGAGACCCTTGTTGGCTCGAGCTTGTATCAATGTCATCAAGTTGACGCACACTCAGTGAACTCAGGTCAGACTACCACCTTTGCCCAGATTAGGCATGCCCCCAAGGTTTGAACCTAGGTCTCCTCTTGGTAAGTATCCAACATCTTACCAATCCACCTAGCCCTCGGGGATACTTATTATTTAAAAGGTTATATATATAGGGATACTTATTATTTAAAAGGTTATATATATATATATATATATATATATATATAGGAGAGTTGGTTACAACCACTATTTTTAGTAATTGGCTAGCATAGGGTTCAAACCATAGGGATTGCTCCCAACAAACCTATCCGTCTTGTTCTTGTTGACCCAATGTGAGATGGGGACCATTGGTCGCTCGAGGTTCGTATTGTCATTGTCGGTATGTCACACACTCAGAGAATTCGGAGCAGACTACTACCTTTGTAAAGGGTTGGCTTCCCCCAAGGTTTGAACCTAGGTCTCTTCTTGGTAAGTGCCCAACCACACCTGCACTTACCAATCTACCTAGCCCTGGGGTGTTAATATGTGATATATCATATACAATAATTTAAAAGAGTGAAATTTTAAATTGTTTTTATATGATTAGAATAACACTTAAAGCTACATTAAATGTTGTTTTTTTTCATTAATCTAAGTTATGATCCATGTGGATTTATAATAGGTTACTTGGGAGTATGGAAAATTGACGTCAAGGAAGAACCTTCAAGGAAGGTCGATGTAATAAGCATCTAAAATAGAGCAATGCCATATTTTGTTCATACTCCTTCAAATAAAGTTATAATTTAATGAATATTCATAGTGAGGTTTATAACATCAAGAAGAATACTAAGAATTAATTTGAGCTTAAATTGCATCTTTGAACCTCCAAAATATAGAAAGATACAATTCAGACTAATAAATAATATTTTTGGTGAACCAAGTCCAAATTGAGCAACTATTTTTCAAAATTTATATAATAAATATTACATAATAATAAATACATTGCACAATGAAATGCCCTTAGGCCTATCCAATACATGGAACAATATCAACACTTGGCCATAAAGCAGATTATAAATTCAACCACCGTCCATAATTTGAACTAAGGGGCTAAGGAAAAAAGACATTAGTGATAATAATATCTTTCCCCCTATAGAGGACTCTCTAGTGGGTCTTTGTAATTGAGGCATATCCATTTGAATCTCCCTCATCATTTGGAAGACACCCACTTAACTTCAAGAACTCAACTTCAATCCTTTGTAGCTTCAACAAGCAATTCTTCCTTGAATGACCCTCCCTATTATAGTATCCACAATTGGTCTTTGATTTCTTTGAAGTCTTAGTCTTGCTCGTGGGCCCTTGGGTCTTAGCCTCCTTAGATTTGAATTTCTTTGCGTGAACTCGTATTTGAAGAGTTTCACCACCATAATTATGTATGACAACTTGAAAGTGAACTAGAAGAGAAATAATTGGTCAAACGTAAGAGTCTTCTAAGACTTGAAGAACATAGGAATCATATGAACCATAAAATTCAACATCTAAAAGGAGGGGGAGATATTAGCAAGGACAATCTTAACACATTTTAAATCATCTTTCTTTTTTCCTTTAGAAGATGTAATATCTACCCTTAAAGCATTGAATCTTGTAATATAGTCCTCAACATTATCAAACTCAACTAGCTTAAGAGAAGAAAGCTCTAATTCCAAGTGACTTACTTTAATAGTATTAACCTTTCCAAAATATTCATGCAACTTTGACCATACCTTGATAGGGTAACTCTCTTCTTTGACATGGAAAAATAATTATGGTTTAATCAAGGAGGAAAATAAACCTAGGTTCTTTTCTACCTTTTGATGCTACGTTTCATCATCAAGAACCACTACTTTATCCTCTTGAAAGATGCACATGTTCTTACTTCAGAGTAGGTCGATCATTTGAGTTAGCCAAATAATATAAAATTTTCCATTAAGGCAAGGAACTAGGGCTTTATGGTCCATATTACATAATAGTAGGTCTATGAAATGATACCATTTGTGTGTAGAGCTAAAAAAATCATATGATTTAAAAAAAGCTTAAAATGTCTTCATATGCAAAATTTATGGTCTTATGAAGTTTTTTCCTAATGGACCCCAAAAAATAAAAAACTAAAGCATATATCCTTAGAAAATCAAGAGCCAATTTCAACCTACCACTTAGCAAGCTCAAATTTGTTGGAGCACTCCAATCCACTTTTACCACCTTTGATTTTTTGATTTGTCAAATCATTACCACTTGCTTTTTATTGATTGGTTAGAGGTGTATAAATAGGTTTAAATAAGGTGATGCGATACAATAGGGGGCTATGTCGATCACCACATCAGCCAAGCATCCGTTGATCGAGGTCAAGGCATCAAAAGGGGCTTAGAGGTGATTGAACTTGGGTATTTCCCAAGCTAAGCACTTGTCTCTCCCTTCAACAATGAGGAAGTCAGAGTAGTTATCTTTTCAATGGAAGGAATGAAGGCTCTAGGTCTTGATGGTCCCCCCTCTTTTTCCACAAGTATTTGCATATTGTGGGTAAGGATGTTGTTGATGCCCTTCGGGAGGTCCAAACCACCAATCATATCTCGTCCAGAGTGAATTCTACTTTTTAACTCTGATCCCCAAGATTGTTGGTGCAAAGGACTTTGGTGCCTTTAGACCCATCAAATTATGTAACATTGTTTATAAAATTTTGACAAAGGCCCTTGTTAACATATTAAAACATTTTCTTCTAGCCTTGATTGATTCAACCCAAAGTGGATTCGTGCTAGGGAGACAGATCTTGGACAATATTATAGTTGTCTATGAAATTCTTCATTCAGCTGATAAAAGTGGTAGTGTTGGTATCCTCCTTAAATTAGACATGAACAAGGCTTATGATATGGGTTCGTGGGAGATTTTGTTAAAGGTTTTGGAAAAATTTAGTTTTTTCCAAAGTTGGATAAAACTTGTCCATGCATGTATCTCTTCTACCAAGTTTTTGATCTTAATAAACGGGTTCCTAGCAGGTTATTTTGCAAGTCTGAGAGGCATTCGCCAAGGGGACCCCTTATCCCTTTACCTTTATATCTTAGTGGCAGAAGCTCTGGGTAGGACTATCAAGTTAGAACCCTTTGTGAAAGGTATAAAGCCTGCTTTTCCAGTGGATCCTATTTCTCATCACCAATTTGCAGATGATGTTTTGCTCTACCTCCTTTATTTAGTTTTCCAAGTAAGGGTGCTAAAAGAAATCTTTCAAGCATTTGAAATTGCAATTGGGCAAAAGATAAATTATATAAAAAGCAAAATCTTCTTTTTGAATACCCCCTTAGCAAGGTAGAGGATAATTGCTCGCATATTGGGTTGTGAGGTGGCTGCCATCCTGCCTATTTACCTTGGAATGCCTTTGTTTAAATACAAGATCTAGGATTTTCTTTGGGAACCTGTGGTGGAAAGATTGCAGAGGAAGCTAGTCAGGTGGAAAGGATCCCTCAATCAAGCCGAAAAGGCTACCCTGGTAAAGTCTACTCTTTAAATCATTCCAACCTTCTTCTTATTTATATTCTATATACCTAACATGATTTTATCAAAGATTGAACATATTCAAAAGTTGTTTCTTTGGTCCAGTTATGATGAGAAGAAAAAATTTCACTTAGTTGTTTGGGAGCAAGTTTGCAAACCTAAAAAGGATGGTGGCTTAGGTATCCTTAACATGAGGCAGATGAATAAGGCCCTGGTTGCAAAACAGGGATAGAAGTTAGTAAATCAAATTGAAACTAGTTGGATCAATATTGTGTCGGTCAAATACTTAAGATAGGAGAATTTTTTGATTGTTGATCCTCTATCGACTTTTGGTTCAGCCTTTTAGTTGAGTTTGCAAAAATCAAGGGCACTAGTCTCCAAATGTTATAGGTGGAGCCGTGGAGGTTGGGTGATGGACTCAAGATTGATTTTTGAAAAGATATTTGGTTTATGGACCAACCCCTTATGTAGATTCTAAATCTAGTGTGTTTGGAACCTAGGACCATATTGGTCTTTGGGTCTAAGATGGTTGAATTTATGAAGGTGGTTAATAAGTTGAAGGTTTGGAAATCATTAGACCAGTCTATTCTCAACAATGTCGAACTTGAAGCTTGAATTCTAATTGCTAATAGTTTGAAGTTTTGGGCCATTAAACAGATAAATGAAGAGGATGAGATCTTTTGGGTAGGAAAAAATAGCGAATCCTTTTCAGTTAAGTCTGCCTACAATCTTCTAGTTGTCAGAAATGCTCCATGGATCCTACCTTTCAAAGTATGGCTTAAGGGTCTAACACCAAAGGTGAATATATTTTTTTGGTTGGCAACTCAAAATAAGATTTTGACCATTGAAAATATTAAAAAAAGAGGTTGGTTGATGCCTAACAAATGCTACCTCTATGGTGCTAATGAGGAACAAACAAGCCATCTATTCTTTCAATGCTCGCTCTTTGTGGAAGTTCTTAACTCTGTTTTTAATTTTTTGGGACTGAGTTAGGTGGTGTCGAGTTCCCTTGATGTTTACACTCAACGGTCATCTCCTTTTTACTCTCCAAGGCTGAAATATTTTTGGAACTTTTGTTTGTTTCATTTTTAATGGCGGGTGTGGAAGGAGAGGAATAGTAGAATTTTTAAAAACTTCAAAAGATATCATGCCTCTGTTTGTGCCAGAGCTTTGGCCTCCACCTTGGAGAATGTGTCCTCTTTGACTTTGGATGAAGGCAAATTTGAGAAGGCTAAGCTCGAAAGGAAAATTGGCTTTCATTAAAGTAATAGGGTTGTTGGTCTTCCTGGTCCTAATCCCCAGGCCCTTGTGAGGTGGGAACCTCTTTCGAGCTAGGTTAAACTGAATTTCGATGGAGGTTCAAAGTAATGTTAGCATTGGGGGGGTGCTTAGGGATGACAAAGGTGGGATTTTTCTAGCGTATGCCTAAAGAACACAAGCTTATACTGAGAGGGGGGTGAACAGTATAAGATAAAACTTTTACTTTTCTTTCCAAGGTGATAACTATAATTATTATCAATTGCAATAATGAAACAATGCACAAATCACCACACACATAAGAGACACAAATTTAACGTGGTTCACCTAATGTGGGCTACATCCACGAAAAAATATTTCTTATAAATTTCTCAAATAAATTTCATGGGCTCCAACCCCTATTACAATGTTCGTGGACACCTATCCACAAGAGACACTTGTTCCCTCTCACAAGTTCGTGGACCTTAATCGACAAGAGACATCAATCTCCTTAGCTTTGGTTCTATGGACACCACTCCACTCTATTCTGGTTTTGTGGACACCACTCCACTCTGTTTTGGTTTTTTGGATACCTCTCCATAGGAGACACCAATCTCCTCTGTTTTGGTTCTTATCCTCAACTTTACTCAAACTTTATCTTCAACTCTGCACAAACTCTATTTTCAACTCAGCTCAAACTTTATCTTCAATTCTGCACAAAAACCTCCATAACCTGCTCATAAAACCTACTCAAACCTGCTTACTAAACCTACTCAATCCATAACCTACTCATAAATTTGCTCACAACACCTACTCAAATATGTTTACAAAACCTTCTCAAACCTGCTTACAAAACCTTTCTCAAATCTACTCTAGATATTGCTCAAATCTGATCTAAACAATGCTCATCTATTTCCAAATCTTGCATAATGATGTCATCAAGTAGTTCAGCTATTCTTCAACGTGTTTTCCTCAACTAAAGCAATTCAAACATATTCTACCCAAAATTCTTTTATCTTCATGAGCATATAGAGAATGATATGCCCTAACAAATGCCCAATATGTTTTTTACATTCATTAAGTGTGTTGCTTTCATATGTCTCACATGTATTACATCAAAAGGTAGCTTTAGTCTAGCACTTGATAACTAACTTGGTAATTGCTTATTTGCACCTCCACTTCAAAACCAATCATAATGCACAAGTTTGTCCTTTTCATCTACTCCAAAAATCAATCATGAATAATGCATAATTTTGCTCTCAAAACTAATCTATAACTCTTATTAATTTATTTCTAATTTTAATCAAAACCAATGCACAACTTTACTCTCAAAACTGACCTATAACTCTTATCAATTTATTCCCAATTTCAAGCAAAAACAATGCACAACTTTGCTCTCAAAACCGATCTATAACTCTTATCAATTTATTCCCAATTTCAAGCAAAAACAATGCACATCCAATAATTCCTTATACCTCCAACCTTATGACAACAAAAATATTTTCCTTAAACAAAACCATCTTGAGAAAGGAATTAAATCACCATACCTCTAAATCTGCCTCAATGATTATGATGAGCTTTCCAAACCTATCTTTACAAAAATAGTTCCCTTTTTGTTCCTTAAAAAATCTGGTTGGTAATTTTTTCTTTCTTGCACAATCCCCTTTTTAATATGCCAAATACAATATAACATTAATCACAATTACACCTTATTTATCCTTTCTATAAAATTTCAAATACAATATAATATTAATCACAATTACACCTTATTTCTCCTTTCTATAAAATGCCAAATACAACTTTGAAAACACAACAATATCCCTTAAATTTTCCTCTTATTAATTTTGCATAATAAACACTATCAACCCTTATAACACCCAAAATTAATAATGCATAATAAAACACAAAACCTTGTCTCCCTAATTTTAATTTAATCAAAACATTTTGTCCTTACCAAACACAGTTGTGGATGGGAATCAAACACATGACCTCAAGTAGCCCAATGCCCTAGTGCAAGCTAGGCTGCCAGTTGAGCTGCCCCAACTATTGAATACAAAGGTGCACGAACTCTGTTTTAAAACCTTTTTCCTCAGCCCCAACTCATTGCAAAAGGTTACCGTCATGAATTGACCCCGAGACCTCCTGCTCGCCCACACCCTAGTACCAACTAGGCTGTCATCTGGGCTAGTCGTTCGAACGGGAACCAAAGCGCATGACTTTGCTTTTGAAATCTTCTTCATATACCTTTCTATCCAAAATCACAACAAAATAATGCCACCGCGAATTGAACCTGAGACCTCCTTTTTGCCCACACCCTATTGCTAGCTAGCCTACCGTTGGGGCTAGTCGTCCGAATGGGAACCAAAGCGCACGACTTTGCTTTATGAACCTTGATGTCTACCTCTAAAGCTTTATGCCTTCCACTCTTGTCTTCTGCACTTCACGAATTTTCACACGAAAGGATTTTTCAAATTGTGCACTTCCTAACCTTATTCCAAGTGAATTATTGCTCCCCTTTTATATATGTATTTTGATTTCCACCAAGAAACGTCGATCGATATTTTTCCAAAAAATTATGACTTTATATATTCTCTCAATGACAATGGCGTCTTGTATTACTTGTTGTATCTAGATTTATATATATTACCATTCTTACTATTAATGATAGTATTACTTGTATCTAGATTTATATATCTTTGCTTTACATAATTACTTTTATGCATAAATAATTGTAGTAAATTAAATATGAGAAAGCATAGTCTATATCCTTTTTAAAAACTTGACTTTAAAACTTTCAAACTTAAAAAAAACAAAAATATAATATAATTTTTAAATAAATAAATTTATCTAATTTTTTTTGCATAAAAAAATAATAATAAAAAAATAAAACGCCAACATTTTCTATCCTCAAATATGTCCTCATAAAAATAAGAGAAGTTTTATTTAAACGTCAACTTGTGGGCTTGACCCCGCCGTGAGAGTAAGAGCTCGTCATTCCAACACTTTCCTTGCGCCACAAGGTTGCGCCACAAGGAAAGGAAAAAAAATTGTTAATTTTTTATATGTTTTTTTATTTTTATTTTTGGTAAGGATGGAAATTTTATTTTATTTTTTATTTTATTTATTTATTTATTTATTAATCATGATTTTTTGTAAGGTTGAGATTTAAATTAATGATTTTTAGTAAGGTTGAGATTTAAATTAGAGGATTAATATGGATATGGTGATTCTCACACTTATGAAAAGAAATTTTTGTTTTTTTTGTTTGGTTGCATAGGAGAGTTGTTCACAACCATACTATTTTTTTTAATAACTGACAAGCGCAAGTTTCAAATCACATGGGTAACTCCATCAAATTTATTCCACCTTGCTATTATTAATCCAACGTGAAGGGACCATTGTTTGCTCTAGATTTGTACCGTTATTATTGGCCTAATGCGCACTTAGAAGATTCAAATCAGACTACTACTTTGCAAACAGACTGCCTCCAAAGTTTGAACCTAAGTGTCTTCTTGATGAGTGCTTGGCCAAACATTCACTTAGAGGATTCAGATCATAATACTACCTTTGCAAACAGGTTGCTCCCGAAGTTTGAACAGTGGCTTCTTGTTAAGAGGATTCAGATCAGACTACTATCTTTGCAAACTGGCTGCCCTCGAAGTTTGAACCTGAGTATCTTCTTCATAAGTGCTTGGCCAAGTGCACACTCAAAAGATTCAAATCAAACTACTACCTTTGCAAACAAGCTGCCCCGAAGTTGAAACTGTGTCTTCTTGATAAATATTTGGCCAAACAAACACTTACCAATCCACCTAACCCTTGAAAACTGAAAAAAAAAAAAAAAAACTTATTAATAAGAAACCGACAACGGTTAAGACTGAACATACATTTCCATCCGAATTATGATCCTTCGTAGATTATCAATATACGACTAACACATAATCCCACAAACCACCATTTGATTATTGTACTGTCCTTTTAATATGTTATCGAAAGAAACTTGAGATCCACGGAATAGCATAATAGGTCAATAGATCAACTCCATGGTTGGATAATAAATAAATTGTAGCTGTTATTAAACCTCTATAGAGAACATCCGCATCTCATTACATTTTATTCCGCAGTCCCACTCTTTAAGAAGAAAGGAAAAAAAAAATTGGACGTGCTTCCATATTTGGCCGCCGTATTTTTTTACATAACCTTATTGCACTTACTGCAAGTCGGTCCATATCTAAACAGGCTAGCACAGTCCTCCCCCTCTCTACTACCTCTCCCCATTAAAGGAAGTTTGGAAGATGGATTCGACCTTTCTATTCACATCCGAGTCTGTGAACGAGGGTCACCCAGACAAAATGTGCGATCTGATATCTGATGCGGTGTTGGACGCATGTCTGGAGCAGGACCCTGACAGCAAAGTTGCCTGCGAGACCTGCACCGGGACCAACATGGTCATGGTCTTGGGCGAAATCACCACCAAGGCTAATGTCGATTACGAGCAGATTGTCCGCAAGACCTGCAGAGAAATTGGCTTCATCTCCGACGATGTGGGTCTCGACGCCGACCATTGCAAGGTGATTGGTGCATGTCAGCAGTGCCGGCAAATCGCGCAGGCCGTGTACCTCTCTCGGAAGTCGCCCGAGGAGATCGGCGCCGGCGACCAAGGCCATATGTTCGGCTACGCCACCGACGAGACGCCCGAGCTCATGCCCCTCACCCATGTCTTAGACACCAAGCTCGGCGCCAAGCTTACCCAAGTCCGAGAAGACGGCACCTGCCTCTGGGTCAGGCCCGACGGCAAGACCCAGGTGACCGTTGAGTACAGAAACGAGGGAGGCGCCATGGTTCCCGAACGTGTCCACACTGTTCTCATCTCCACCCAGCATGACGAGACGGTCACCAACGACCAGATTGCTGCTGATTTGAAGGAGCATGTGATCAAGCCAGTAATTCCAGAGAAGTACCTTGACGAGAACACCATCTTCCACCTGAACCCATCTGGAAGGTTTGTCACCGGGGGGCCTCATGCAGATGCAGGGCTCACTGGTAGGAAGATTATCGTTGACACGTATGGAGGGTGGGGGGCGCACGGAGGGGGGTGCTTTTCCGGCAAGGATTCCACCAAGGTGGACCGCAGCGGGGCCTATGTGGCCCGGCAGGCCGCCAAGAGCGTCGTGGCGGCGGGGCTGGCGAGGCGGTGCCTCGTGCAGGTGTCTTATGCCATTGGCCTGGCGGAGCCCCTTTCTCTGTTTGTTGACAGTTACGGAACTGGGAGGATTTCGGACAAGGAAATTCTGGAGATCGTGCGGGAGAATTTTGATTTCCGGCCGGGTATGATTGCCCTTAATCTTGACTTGAAGAGGGGCGGAAATCGCAGGTTTGAGAAGACGGCTACCCATGGGCACTTCGGCAGGGACGATCCGGACTTCACCTGGGAAATTGTGAAGCCCCTTCGCTGGGAGAAGGTCGATACGGCCTAGGGGTTTGGTTGTGGGTTTTTAGTATTAAAACATAACAATCTAGCTGATTAGTTAATTGAATTAATGACTAGAAGGGCATGCCCCCCATGGGGCAAACAGAAGCAGAGAGTAGGCCAAAGGATTGTGACTACTTAGTGTAGAGACAGGAATATAGGAAGAAATATTTAGTGTAGAGATGGGAAGAAATATTTGAAGGATTGTGTGTTAATTTTCTTCGAGAAGAATGAGGATTCAAAATATATGAATTTGTTAGTAGTTAATTTATAAACATTAAGGATGAGGATTCAATTTTTTTTTTTTTTTTTGCGTCAGCCATGTAATTGATCTGTTACATGCTACTTGGAATGATAGTGAGAGGTTATTTGTGTGTCTTAATGAGTTTCAGCCGAGGTTCCAAACATTAAATTGATTTTTACATGGCATGGGCAGCTTTGTCTATATGTTTTTCGTTTTTTTTAAGGGAAAAACCCTTTGTGGGGCCGTCTTGGTCTAAGAGCCATGAACAGGGATTTTACACCGTCAAAGTCACCTAGGGTCGCACCTAGCCCTGCCTGCATCAACATTATCAATTGGATTTTGGGTACCCAATTCAACTTTTTTTTTTAGGGAAAAACCCTTTGCCGGGCCGTCTTGGTCTAAGAGCCATGAACAGGGATTCTACACCGTCAAAGTCACCCGGGGTCGCACCTAGCCCTGCCTGCACCAACATTATCAATTGGATTTTGGGTACCCAATTCAACTTTTTGATAGGGTGGAAATTCGAACCTGGGACCTCCCTTGAAGGATTGCCCTCTCCTCTCCAACTCACCTACAACACCTGAATATGTCTTTCGTGTTTAGATGAAGCATGACTTAAATTACATATAAATGGTGATAAGACGAATCCAAATTTGCTTTATTTAAAATTGATTCGTTATGATGATGTTATTTGATATCATGAAAAATCGATAAGCCAGAAAAGGTATTAATGATCGTGCAAGCATATCCACTTCCAACTGGAATAGACACAGCTGAGGGTGTCAGATAATATAGCAATTAAACCCAAGGAATTCTCTTCCGATATGCTCGGTGTCCGGCAACAAGGGCTTTTACGAAGGAATCGAACACACAATCCTGTACTTGTAGATATGGGAGCTTTAACCAAACGTCCAGTCCAAACCAGTGACAACAGCATTGTTACGGGTGAAAATAGAGGGTATTGTGGAATTTTCATCGGCTTTTATGTCACCTCCTCTAGCTGAACATCTGGAGTACGTTAGCCTTGATCAGCTTTTATCCTCCATTCTATCCTCCATTCCCAAACAGAGCGTATCTGTCCAATTTTGAATTTCGATCAGAATGATCCATCTTACTGATTTTTATGATATGTTCAAAGAATATAAAAGAATTCGAACTCTGAATCTCTTCATTACAAAACACCTTATACCTTACACTTATCATTCTTATGAGACTTCGTGGTCACTATTTTACTGTAAGAGAGCAGACCTCCTAACCATCACTTTTTCTTTTTAATGATAGTTTTGCCTTCCAGATCATATTTTCCGCATTTTAGAACTTCATTAGTTTTTCGAACAAGGGAAGTCCTCCTGGAAGAGGTCCCATGCACAGGTGAATTCACTCTGACTATTGTGTACCGTGCCGTATTAAGATCTCATGTTGGGGTAGCGTTAAATATGTGTCCAGCCATTGTTTGTTATTTCATCTGTTCAAAAATATATATCTGAAATTAAGGTTTCTTAAGCAAACAACAAAGTTTCCTAAAACCAAAACATTACATTTTAATTTTATTTTTTGTCATTTTTAGAATCACTTTCTTCTACCAGAGTATGTGGATTTTAATTTTATTTTTTGTCATTTTTAGAATCACTTTCTTCTACCAGAGTATGTGGTTGTGAATCATAACAAGTTAATCATTTATTAGATAAATGAATAGAAAAAAAGTTGGCTCTTACCGGTTGTTCTGAATATAATCAATTCCTTAGACCTCTTTGCAATTTCTGGAACTAAAGATTTTCATAAAAGTTGGTTTTTTTTTTTTATTCATATAACTTTGATTTCATCTCCCTAAATCTCTGTTCAAAGAAAATAATAAAACAATTTGTTTGTTATGTTGATCTAAAATTGGAGTTTCACTTAATTTTATTTTTTAAAGTGATTTGTCTAAGACTTAAATTTGCTTCATAAATGAGAAAAGCAAAAAACTTATTTACATTATTGTTGCAACTTTCAAAGACATCAATAGATTATAAAGTATATCTAGATAATAATATAAATAATAATATGTATACATGTTAAGTATTGTAACATGAAATTATAAGAAGTTACACTAAATTACATTAAAAACAATATTTTGTAATTGTTTTTAGTGTGTTATGATTCATGTATAAGGAAGTGCGTCACCAAAAGTTATTGTATAAAATAAATTGTAATTGTTTTTAAAACAATATTTTGTAATTGTTTTTAAGTGTATTATGATTCATGTATAAAAAAGTGTCACCAAAAATTATTGTATAAAATAAATTGTAATTGTTTTTTAGTGTATTATTATTATTTTTTTTCATAGTATGTTATGATTCATGTATAAAGAAGTGTGTCACGGAAGTTATTGCGTAAAATATTCGAAGTACATGGATTATCGCTTTCCCTCATTGCTATAAAATGTATAAACCTTGTTGTATTTTTTAAGTAAAAATAATCAAACAACCATTTAAGAATTAAAATAATACAATAAATGAATAAATTTTGCATTTGGTTAGATGCTACTACAATTAATTTATTTAAGTGAGATCATATTTAAAAGTATAATAATTTAAAATAAATAAAAATGAAATCATAGTTTGAATGTTAATAATAATAAAAAATTGAAATAAATATTTAATGATTTTTTTTTGTATTAATACGAAAGGGGGGTTTTGAAAGGAATCCCTCAAATTTTTACATCAACTCTCTCGTGGAAGATAGATCATAAAACATAGTTATGCAAAATAGTCACCGTAACTCAGAAGAAACGCCACAAAAGACAAACATAAACACCACATGGAAACATTACCAACACCAAAAATAAGGTGGATCCACAAACCAAACAAGCAAAGCAAAGGTAACATCAGTGACAAGATAGCTCTAGATTTCCACCAAGGAGTATCTGAAACTCGACTGCCACGAAGGACAAAGTCAAAATGGGTGCCATTTTTCCAGTTTGAATTTGAACAAGAGCAATTATTGAAGGATGTGAATGGCACCAGTTGTCCAAATAGATGCGATGGAGAATTATTATCCTCAAGCAGAAGCTAGACCACCAACGAACAATATGAACATCGTAATAATAGGGTGCGACATTCCAACAATTCAAATTACCATAAGTGCTAGCACTTTTGAAATAACGGTGATGTAACATACTGAAATGTTATTGATCGGATTCCTGACAAACTTTAAGAGAGTTCTGCATTAAGAAGATTTAGGAGATCCGTCAAGAAGTTATTTCTCCATACTATAAAGCCAGGAAGGCTGGTTCCAATATTGGCCAATTAGTTAGCAAGTGAATTACCCCCCCTCAAAATATGTGCCACCTTGAATAGATTTAAACCTTGGAGATACCTTCTCGAATTCCACATCATATTTATTATATTTCGTCTCGGATCAATAGTGGAATTAAGAATATTAATCACATTCTTTGATTCCCCTTCAATCTCAGAATTCGGATATCCCAAATCATCCAAGAGTTTAATGCCTTGGAAAGTTGCTCGAACCTCTGTGAAGTGGGAAGTTTGGAATGATAAAATTCTCACAATATGCCGTAATAACTTCACCCATGTTGTTCCTAATGATGCCACCAGCCCCAACGATCCTAAAATTGTATTTTGATGCCCTGTCGAAGTTCAATTTGAGCCAACCAATGGAGGGATGACCATCTCACATTATTCCTTGGATTCGGCATAGGAGGCCTAGGGTCAAACCTCGAAAATCCCAACTTAGCTTCCAATAGAACTTCAACAGGAGAACTCTTCATACAATTCTCCCTGGATCAAGAAACACATTGGTAACATTCTCAATTGAACTCCACAAGATTTTGAGACCTATTCTAAGAGAATCTCTTTTGCAGTTTTTAAAAGCCCTGACATTTCATTCTTTCCAAATGTCCCAAAAAAATGTGGTAGGAGGAAACTCCCCAGGCACTTGAGATGAGAGGCATTAAAGGGGGAGATCCATTGCAGAATAAAGTTTTCCAAGGAATTAGGCGCACTTGAGATGAGGGGCATTAAAGGGGGAGATCCATTGCAGAATAAATTTTTCCAAGGAATTAGGCAACACCCATTGCACCCCCCAACTTATCCAAAATTCTTATAAAAACATCACGAAATAAGAGACATAAGAGCAAAAAATGAGTAGATGACTCCCAATAAACTTCACACAAGTAGCATCTATTTACAATTTGCATACCTCTCTTAAGCAAATTTTCAATGGAAAGAATCTTATTAAAGCTAGCTAACCAGAAAAAAAAAGTTGACTTTAGGAGTTAGTCCTTTTGGACACATTCTCTAGATCGAAAACAAGCATGGAGCATCAGGATCAAGCAAATATTATACGTCACTTTGAGAGTGTAGCCTCCCTCGTTATCACCAGCCCAAATGATCTTGTCTTCGATGTCTTCAGATTGGAGAACCTAAAACTATAATTCCTTAGCAACAAGATACCAATCCTGTTGGATATCCAAATCTCCAATTATCGCTAGGATTTGAAACCAAGATTTATGACCATTCTCATAAATAATGAAATTAACAAATTTAACATGGCCCAAGGCACGGCTGGTTGGCTCGAGAATATGAAATATCTGGTCAGAAGAAAGGGGCTCTTCTCCTAATCACGAATCATTCCAAAAATCCACAAAATTTTCATTACCAATAATCCACCTGCTATTGCTGTGTAAGAAGACTGGATTTTAAAATGCTTTGCCAGAATGGAGAACCTCCTTCAGGAAGTGGGTCTAAGAGAAAATTGACAAAATTGCATTTTGCCTTGAGGATCTTCACCAACTCCACTGCTTCATTAGACATGACTTTCCACCCCAACTTAGAAACTAAGGCCTTATTCATGTGCTTGAATATTTTTAAACCCAGACCATCGTACTTCTTCTAGCGACAAACCTGCTCCCATGAAGCTAAATAGAACTTACCTTTCATCTTCGGACCAACCCATAAAAAAGATTTGAAGATACTTTCAAATTTGACAATGATCTTTCTAGGAAGGCTGAAGAGCGACATGAAATAAATCGAGATGCTTTGGAGAGTGCTCTGCACAAGAACAAATTTCCCAACCTGACTCAGCAATGCTCTTGTGCCCCAAAATCGGGGACCCACCTTTTACTTTGATGTTTTGAGGATTTTGGTTGTTTTTGAGTGATGATTTTGATGTGCCTCTACCCATGGGTTTGCTTTACATTTTTCAAGGTTAGGGGTTGGGTAATTTCTCCTTGTGTTATTTTCATTCGAGTGCTTAATGATTTGGTTAGGTTTTATTGCCTTAGTCAGTTTCAAGGTTCTAATTTAAATCAATGTAAGGCATTTAAACTTTTCCAAATCAATTCAAGCATAAATAAAAGAAAAGGAAATTTTTAATTAAAGCAATATATATATATATATATATATATATATATATATATATATATAAAAGGATAATAAAGTAATATCTATATGTATATGATATTGTAAAAATAAAAATAAAATACAAATATCAATGGCTATATATATATATATATATATATATATATATATATATATGATTATTTAGGTTAATATTTTCACTTTGGTTTTATTTTTAGATAATTTGTCTTATTTTAATATTCTAATTTGTGTCCTTGCTTGATGTTTCAGGATGTCTTTGGAGCTAGAGACGAGCACGGTCTTCGAGGGGGTCGACCAAGCGGTGAACGTCAGATGGTCATGTGACACAATGTGACAGCATGAGCGAAACTCAGATGCGATAAACCGAATTGGCGGTGAAGGAGATAGTATAGCTGTGTTTGGAGAGTGAACAACACGAGGACTAGCCCAAGTTAACATAGCATGGGAACATGTAGAAGAAGTAAGTTACACTATAGACACTAAGATTATTTTTAGTGTGTGTGTCAACCATTTAGATCCAAATTGCACCATCATCCCAAGAGTAGGACCACTACAGGCAACCGTGGTTGAGATGGGATCCCTCCCATACCATCGTATCTGTGAAGCATCCAAAGCGGGATGACGTTGGTAGGACGAGGAGGTCTCCATGGATGTAAAGTTGGATTAATAAAATAGGACAATAGACAATATTGTGGACCTCTCGACGTGCGTACATGACAACTATGATAGGAAAGAACAAAACAGATTAATCGGCATCGTGGACGTCTTCGGTGAGACGCACGACAGATGGGACAGTGATAGCTTGGACTTAGCATCGATGATCATTATGGTGTCAAGGGTAACGAGAGTCGAAGCGCGTATACCCAAGAAAAGATCAAAGGATGTTTGGACGTCATCACCAGATAGGCAAGGATATTCGAGTGCGACTACATCCGATGTGCCATAGATCGACAAAGTTTGATGTTCCTAGCATAGGGTGAAGCAAGTTAGATTTGGTAGAATTTACATAGAAACAACTAGGTTAAGGTAACCAATTATTGTAAGTTTCAAAGGGAAAGTTGGAAGGTAAGAAGAAAATGGATCTCAATATAGGAGTGGTCAATCCAAGTTCTCAAGGAATCAGAGAAACAAAATTTATAGGACCATATAAACAAGATCATTCTTGTGGTCTCAAGAGGAGGATACTCTTGGATGGGGTAGACAAAAACATAGTGAATATACAATTACCTATAGATACTTAACCCTTTTCGAAAGTACCCCGAGCTTGTTAAGAGATATATTCACACAGTTGTGGGCATAGAACCTTTGGTCTAAAGTGAGGTTCTTCTTATGGCTTCTACTTCATAGAAGGGTGCTGACAGGGGAAAAATTGATGAAAAGAGGGATACATAAGCCTTTCAAATGTGAGATGTGTTGGGAGAATGAGGAAACAATATTTCATCTCTTTATAGAATACCCCATCATAGTCAAACTAGGGAAATAGACGACAACTCTCTTAGGCATCCATTGGTTTGGGATATCATCTATAGAACAACTTTGAAGGGAGTGGCCTAAACAGAAGGAAATGAATCAATCCACTTGACATATTTTTTAGTTGGGGACGACTCTCCTTATGTGAAATTTGTGGAAGGAGAGAAATAATCATATCTTCATCTAGGAGTACAAAGATAGTCCCTTTGTTTGGCAAATGATCACAACCAATATGATGGAGTCAATCCAAAACCTATTAAAAATGTCCTAGAATCCTAACCAAAAGTGGATTAAGATAATATCCAAATTACAAGTGCCTTCAATGGTGATAACATCAAAAAGGATAACCTCAAATCGCACAAAAGTAATCTGAATTAGGAATTGGAAACCTCCTCCAGATGGACCGAGTAAGATAATTCAGATGGAGCCTCAAGGAGAAATCTAGGAAAAGCGAGTATGGAGGAATATGTCACCTCTTGAATGACACCCTTGCTTTTGTCTTCGCAAAAATACCTAGGTATCTTATCCAATAACTTGGTAGAGGGATATGCCATCTTCATGGGATTACATAAGGCTCTAAAGGTGGGATGGAGGAAAATTCAGGTAGAATTAGACTCCAAAATTATGATTAATCACTTAAAAGGACCAAGTAAACAAAAGAACAATACAAAGAATAATTGAGCAAACACAAATGACCTAACAATGCTTGAGACAATGGAGTTCATACACATCTTTAGAAATCAAAACAGGGTGAAAGATGCATTGGATAAGGAAAATTCAGGTAGAATTAGACTCCAAAATTATGATTAATCACTTAAAAGGACCAAGTAAACAAAAGAACAATACAAAGAATAATTGAGCAAACACAAATGACCTAACAATGCTTTGAGACAATGGAGTTCATACACATCTTTAGAAATCAAAACAGGGTGAAAGATGCATTGGATAAGGAAAATTCAGGTAGAATTAGACTCCAAAATTATGATTAATCACTTAAAAGGACCAAGTAAACAAAAGAACAATACAAAGAATAATTAAGCAAACACAAATGACTCAACAATGCTTTGAGACAATGGAGTTCATACACATCTTTAGAGATCAAAACAGGGGGAAAGATGCATTGGATAACTAGGCTCTCGATCGTTGCTATGGATATCCTCCTAGATAGCGGACTCAATGGACCAAATAAGCTCTTTTTTCCATTCTTACCATTAATGATAGTATTACTTGTTGTATCTAGATTTATATATCTTTGCTTTACATAATTACTCTTATACATAAATAATTATAGTAAATTAAATATGAGAAAGCATAGTCTATATCCTTTTTAAAATCTTGACTCAAAAACTTTCAAACTTCAAAACAAAAATATAATATAATTTTCAAATAAATTAATTTATTAATTTTTTATTAAAAAGGGGAAAAAATAATAATATAAAACGCCAACATTTTCTATCCTCAAATATGTCCTCATGAAAACAAGAGAAGTTTTATTTAAACGTCAGCTTGTAGGCTTTGACCCCGCCGTGAGAGTAAGAGCCCGTCATTTCAACACTTTCCTTGCGCCGCAAGGAAAGAAAAAAAAAATTGTTAATTTTTTATATGTTTTTTTATTTTATTTTGTTAGGATGGAAATTTTATTTTATTTTATTTATTTATTCTTTTTTTTTAATGATGATCTTAGGTAAGGTATAGATCTAATTAGAGGATTAATATAGATATAGTGATTCTTTTGAAAATGATTTTTTATTTTTTTTGTTTAGTTGCATTCACAACCACATTATTTTTTAGTAACTTGACAAGCGCGGGCTTCAAATTATATGGGTTGCTCCATCAAACTTGTTCCACCTTACTATTATTGATCCGACGTGAAGGGACCATAGCTTGCTTAAGATTCATATCATTATTATCAGTTTAATGCGCACTCAGGGGATTCAGATCAGACTACTACTTTGCAAACAAGCTGCTCATGAAGTTTGAACTTGATTGTCTTCTTGATAAGTGTTTGGCCAAACACTCATTCAGAGGATTCAGATCAGACTACTACCTTTGCAAACAGGTTGCTCCCGAAGTTTGAATAGTCTCTTCTTGATAAGAGGATTCAAAGCAGACTACTAACTTTGCAAACAGGTGCCCCCGAAGTTTGAACCTGAATGTCTTCTTCATAAGTGCTTGGCCAAGCGTGCACTCAAAAGATTCAAATCAGACTACTACCTTTGTAAACAAACTGCGCCGGAAGTTTAAACCATGTCTTCTTGGTAAGTGTTTGGCCAAACAAACACTTACCAATCCACCTAACCCTTAAAAACTGGAAAAAGAAAAAAAAAATTATTAATAAGAAACCGACCATGGTTATGAATATTTCCATCCAAATTATGATCCTTCGTAAATTATCAATATACGATTAACACATAATCATACAAACCACCATTTGATTATTGTACTCCCCTTTTTAATAGGTTCTCGAAAGAAACTTGAGCTCCACGGTAAATTATAATAACACGCTTTTCTTGAGCTCCACGGAATAGCATTATAGGTCAATAGGTCAACTCGATGGTTGGATAATAAGGAAATTGTAGCTGTTATTAAACCTCTATAGAGAACATCCGCATCTCGTTACATTTTATTCCGCAGTCCCACTCTTTAAGAAGAAAGAAAAAAAAGATTGGACGTGCTTCAATATTTGGCCGCCGTATTTTCTTATAGAACCTTATTGCACTTACTGCAAGTCGGTCCATATCTAAAGAGGCTAGCACAGTCCCCCCTCTCTACTCCCTCTCCCCATTAGAGAAAGTTTGGAAGATGGATTCAACCTTTCTATTCACATCCGAGTCTGTGAACGAGGGTCACCCAGACAAAATGTGCGATCTGATATCTGATGCGGTGTTGGACGCATGTCTGGAGTAGGACCCTGACAGCAAAGTTGCCTGCGAGACCTGCACCGGGACCAACATGGTCATGGTCTTGGGCGAAATCACCACCAAGGCTAATGTCGATTACGAGCAGATTGTCCGCAAGACCTGCAGAGAAATTGGCTTCATCTCCGACGATGTGGGTCTCGACGCCGACCATTGCAAGGTGATGGTGCATGTGGAGCAGCAGTGCCGGCAAATCGCGCAGGCCGTGTACCTCTCTCGGCAGTCGCCCGAGGAGATCGGTGCCGGCGACCAAGGCCATATGTTCGGCTACGCCACCGACGAGACGCCCGAGCTCATGCCCCTCACCCATGTCTTAGCCACCAAGCTCGGCGCCAAGCTTACCCAAGTCCGAGAAGACGGCACCTGCCCCTGGGTCAGGCCCGACGGCAAGACCCAGGTGACCGTTGAGTACAGAAACGAGGGAGGCGCCATGGTTCCCGAACGTGTCCACACTGTTCTCATCTCCACCCAGCATGACGAGACGGTCACCAACGACCAGATTGCTGCTGATTTGAAGGAGCATGTGATCAAGCCAGTAATTCCAGAGAAGTACCTTGACGAGAACACCATCTTCCACCTGAACCCATCTGGAAGGTTTGTCATCGGGGGGCCTCATGCAGATGCAGGGCTCACTGGTAGGAAGATTATCGTTGACACGTATGGAGGGTGGGGGGCGCACGGAGGGGGGTGCTTTTCCGGCAAGGATTCCACCAAGGTGGACCGCAGCGGGGCCTATGTGGCCCGGCAGGCCACCAAGAGCGTCGTGGCGGCGGGGCTGGCGAGGCGGTGCCTCGTGCAGGTGTCTTATGCCATTGGCCTGGCGGAGCCCCTGTCTCTGTTTGTTGACAGTCACGGAACTGGGAGGATTTCGGACAAGGAAATTCTGGAGATCGTGCGGGAGAATTTTGATTTCCGGCCGGGTATGATTGCCCTCAATCTTGACTTGAAGAGGGGCGGAAATCGCAGGTTTCAGAAGACGGCTACCCACGGGCACTTCGGGAGGGACGACCCGGACTTCACCTGGGAAATTGTGAAGCCGCTTCGCTGGGAGAAGGTGGATACGGCATAGTGGTGTGGTTTACTTTGTGAGTTTTTAGTATATCTAGCTGCTTGATTGTGTTATTTAGGAAGCATGCCCCCTGAAACCTTACTGGGGCAAAGAGAAGCACAGAGTAGGCCAAAGGACTGTGACTATTTAGTGTAGAGACAGGAATATAGGGAAGAAACATTTGAAGGCTTGTGTGTTAATTTTCTTCGAGAAGAATGGGAATTCAAAATTTATAAACTCGTCAGTAGTTAATTTGAAGAGAAGAGGTAAGCTGAGTCTTTTTTTGGAGGAGTCAGGGGATGTACTTGATCTGTTACATACTGTTTGAAATGATAGCAAGAGGTTATTTTTTGTGTCTTAAGGAGTCTTGCCGAGGTTCCAAACATTAAATTGATTTTTACAAGGTATGGGCAGCAGCTTTGTCTATATGTCTTTCGTTGTTAGATGCAAGCAGGCATGCCTTAAATTACATATAAATGATGATAAGACTAATCCAAATTTGCTTTATTTAAAATTGATTCGTGATGATGTTGTTATTTGAAATCATGCGAGCTTAAAAATTGATAAGCCAGAAAATGCATCAAGGATTGTGCAGGCATATCCACTTCCAGATGGAATAGACACAGGTGAGGGTGTCAGATAATATAGCAATTAAACCCAAGGAGTTCTCTTCCGATATGCTCGGTGGGCGGCAACAGGGGCTTTTGCGAAGGAATCGAACACACAACCCTATACTTGTAGATATGGGAGCTTTAACCAAAATTCCAGTCAAACCAGTGACAAGAGCATTGTTACGGATGAGAATAGAGGGTATTGTGGAGTTTTCATCGGCTTTTATCTCACCTCCTCTAGCTGAACATTTGGAGTACGTTAGCCTTGATCAGCTTTTATCCTCCATTCCCAAACAGAGCATATCTGTCCAATTGTGAATTTGGATCAGAATGATCCATCTTACTGATTTTTATGACATGTTCAAAATTCGAACTCTTAATCTCTTCATTACAAACACATTATACCTTACACTTACCATTCTTTTGAGACTTCGTGGTCACCTATCTTGCTGTAAAAGCGCAGACCTTCTTATGTTAGTTTTGCCTTCCAGATCATGTTTTCCGCGTTAAAGAACTTCATTAGTTTTTCAAACAAGGGAAGTCCTCATAGAAGAGGTCTTGTGTACAGGTGAATGAACTTTTGCCTATTGTGTACATCGCCGTATTAAGATCTCAAGTCGGGGTAGCATTAAATATGTGTCCAGCCATTGTTTGTCATTCCATCTGCTCAAAAGAATATATCTGAAATAAAGGTTTCTTAAGCGAATTATTCATCATCATCACATTGCTCTCTAAGCAAACAACAAAGTTTCCTAAAACCAAGACATTACATATTAATTTTATTTTTGTCATCTTTAGAATCACTTTCTTCTACCAGAGTGCGTTAGGTTGTGGAGTCTTAGCTAAAATTATGTTCTTTTTAATTGTATAAAGAAAAAAAACAGCAAAAAGCCTTTAAAAAACAAAAATTCAAGAAAGCAAAAAGCATAAAAAGATATATTTAAAGATAAAAAACATATGGTTAAGAAAAATTATTCTAATAATTCTATATATTTGAGTATCTTGTTTACGGTGTTTATGGGAAGTGCATAGGATTATGTATCTTTTATAAAAAACAAGGAAGCTTGGTGTAGAGCTTGATGCAAAGGTGTTTGCATGTTGAATTATTGTTAGAGTAATTGTGTGGAGATGCTACTGTTTTGAAAAAGAATTTGCAGCTGGTTGTGTTGTAGGATTACTCTCTTCAGAGATTGTAGTTTATGTTCTTCTTCTGTGATGGTTAATAGTTTCTGTTGTTATTGATTAAGTTGTTTGCTTCAAGAATTTCTTTTGTTTATATAGTGAATCCTAACAAGTATGTGGTTGTGAATCATAACAAGTTAATCATTTATTAGATGATGAACAAGTTAGCTCTTACAAGTTTTTTTGTATATAATCAATTCTTTTAAACCTCTTTGCAAAAGAGGTTTATAAAACTAAATATTTTCATAAATATTGGTCTTTTTTTACTCATATAACTTTGATTTCATCTAACTAAATCTCTATTCACCCATCTAGAGGGAAATAATAAATAAATTTGCTTGTTATGTTGATCTAAAATTGGAGTTTCACCAAATTTTAGCTTTTTAATTGATTTGTTTTCAAAGTTAATTTTTTTTTAAATGTAAAAGAGAAAAGCAAAATAACTTATTTACATTATTGTTGCAACTTTCTAAACCTATTATTTAAATATATACATGTTATCTAAGTACTGTAACCTGAAAAGTAATATTTCTTAAGTTATAAGAAGTTACACTAAATTATATTAAAAAGAATCAATTGTAATTGTTTTGAAGTGTGTTATGATTTATGTATAAGGAAGTGTGTCACCAAAATTATTTTGTATAAAATAAACTATAATTGTTTTTATTTTTATTTTTTAGTGTGTCAGTATAAAGAAGTACCTAATAAATGGTAGAAATAATCATACAAGTATTTGAAAATTAAAATAATATAATAATTAAATAAATATGATATTTAGTTAGATGCTACTAAATTTTTTTGGTGGGTTCAAATGTAGAAAGTATAATAATTTTAGAGAAATAACAATAAAGTCATTCATAGTTTGAATTTTAATAATAATAAAAAAAATACTTAATCATTATTATGCAATGTGAAATAATGTTATTAATTAGGTAAATAACATTATTTATATTTGTATATCTTTATATGTAAACTTTATTATAAATTTGGAATTGAATTTTGTTTCTTCCTTAAAAAGAAAGTAAAAGTAGTATTGTGATTTCCTTTAGTAACAATAAAAAAAAAAAAGAACCATATTAAAATATCCAAATAAAAAGAAAAAAAATTAAAATATAATCACCTCATTTAAATAAAGGTGCAACTTAAATTTTTTTATTATGTCTTAATTTTTATACTAAGAAGGGCCTTTCAATGAGAATCCATAGCAGTGTGAAAATAATATGAAAATTATATACGTAACGTAAGTCTATAAAAACCTTATAGGAGGGAGCCTTGAATTTTTAATATAATTATAAATTCTTTTAAGTGTTTTATTTCTACGACTTAGTGCATACAACCCATATTTAAAAAGTACAACCTTTCTTCCTAATATTCTCTATATCCTGGACTTTTTTTTTTTTTTAAGATTAAATATAAAACTTTTGACTCTTAAAATTTTAAATTATAAAATGATTTTATAATTAAATAAATGATTAATTTTTTTAATTATTTCATATGTGTAAATTTTATTTCTTGTTAATATATTTACATATATTTTGATATATATATTTTTAAAATATAATGTTTTTTATTATTATTATTATTAATTCAATTACATAAATCCTTCAAAGAAATATATTATTAAATTTTTTATTATTCATTAAAATTAATTTATGAAAAAACATAATTTTATATTTAATTTTTCTTAACATTTTATATTATTCTATCTAATTTTTTAATTATTTATTAAAAATTAATTTATACAAAAACCAACCAATTATTTACGTTGATTTTATATTTATTATAATTTTTCTTAATATTTTACTTTATTCCAAAATTTTGCACCTTAATAAGATGTTTTCAAATAATGCTTGTTGGGAAAAAGAAGTTATGATGAGGTCCACAAAGTATAAATTCAATGTTACTTCAAATATAGAGATATAAGGGATGAATGACATAAAGTTTGATGTTCAACTTAGATGGAGCTTATGCTTACCCAAGGAACCTTTAATTACTATTTTTACATTTAGCATTTTATAAGAACCTCTACTATAGACAACAATAATGATTGATGAGTATTTTACTGCGAGGTCACAAATTAAATTCTCTAAAGACATCTATGTCAACCAATAGTTGGACATCTTAATCACTTGATCTCATCTTATAGGAGGGACTCCATGTTATAATTTTTTAGTTTAAAATTTTATATTAAAAATACAAGTTGAGATGAGACTCCTTCTAGCCTTAGCCAATGAGAACACCTGTTTATAATAGTAAAGGAGATCTGCATTGGAGCTAAATATCCTAAATCATATATCATCAATGGTTGTTCAAATTAGCTAAACATAGGATTTGCTCATCAACCAACCTAATCCTCTCATCCTCAATAGCCATGTCATTATGTCATTGAACCCCTTCCTCCTTAGTACCAATATTAGCTAGGAAATCTACCACTTTATTCAGAGCTCTACCCACATAAAGTGGAATTGCATCATCTAATTCCCTCCATAATTTCTTAATTTGGGTGACAAGAATCCTCAACCTCCATGTCTCCAAAGCAAAGTTCGTCATGCAATCCAAAACTCATACCAAAATTTGAGAATCAGATTCTATGATTATCCTCCTATAACCTTGTCTTATCGCCTAGATAGAAGCAAATTTGATAATTAAGGCTTCTACTTCATTGTTCATGGTCCTGCCTAGGCCTTGTAGATTCTAATAGAGCATTGTCCCAATATGATTCCTAGATACCACTTCAATTGTAACTCTACCTGAATTATCTTTTACAGCTCCATCCATATTGATTTTAATTCATCCTTTTGGGGTGGTTTTCAATTAGCTTTGTCCTACCCCTCTTGCACTTCAAATTCCTTCTCCATTGTCCCTATATCAGCCTAAGTTTCCTCTTTAGCATACATTACCACAATTTCAATGAATTTGCTCCAAATGACCTGCCAAATGCCATCTAGGGATGAAAAGGTTTCTCTAAAAAAAATTATCATTTATTTCCAACCACACTTGCCACCAAATGAAATTTAATTCAAGTTTCCACCCAATGATTATACTAGTCTAAAGCATCTCCCCCCAATGTCTGAGGAAAATTTCTGAGCATCAAAGCATCTTGATCTTGAATTCGAAAGCATGAGTGGATAAATGTGCTGATGTGCTCTCTAGGGTCCTCAATCCCTTTAAATTTGTCAAATTTTGGTATTGTAAATTTTGTAGAAGAAGGTGGTGATGGTACCAAAAAATGATAGGTTGATTGATTAGTTGTCTAAGTGTAGGCTTTTGGTACATCATACCAAAAGTATGCATCATCAAGTTGTCAATGTGTTGTTGCATTACTTGGATTTTAGGGTCCTCCCTGTGTGTAGAAACCTTGAATTATTTGATGATTGTGTGAAGGTGGGGTATATGGAGTGGTGAATTGTTGGGATGGAATGTGGTGTTGATGACCGGATGGATTGAAGGGTACTTGATGATGTTGGGCATGTTGTTGGACTTGGTGATGGAATGATTGTTGTTGATGAAATGGAGATGGGGTTTGAGAAATGTGAGTGTACTAGGTTTGCGAGAGTGGAATGTATGTGGATTAATGGAGGTGTGGGGATGGAGATCGCAGAATATCACGATACCCAAGATGGATTTGAGGTGAAGAAATTATGCTAGCTTAAAATGGAATGGGGTTTAAAATCTGCTACCTATGTTTGCTATTGGGGGTAAGAATGAGCATCTTGTTGGCCCATGAGTAATTGGTTGAGGTGTTGACATGCTTGTTGTATGGCCATTTTTAAAGCAGATTGTATGGGTGTGATGGAGGTGGATGTGGGTGAGGTATAGGTGTTTGCAATGTTGGTAAATGTTGATGGAGGATAAGTTGCGAAAGGAATTATAATAGAATGAGGGGTAGTGGATGGAATGGTAAATGGAATCTACAAAGCTGCATTGACATGTGCTTTGTAGAGTGGGTTGGAATAGGTGGTGGTGTAGGAATATGGGATAAAGGTGATTTGTCTATGTTGTGGTGGATATATGTGATGTGAAGGTGCAAATGATACCCCAAAAAGAGGGTTGGTGTAGACTTGGTTGAAGTTGGTGGGATGTGAGTGAGCTAGTTCCTGTTGACAAGAAGGAACATGTTTGGATGGAATGTGAAGTGGTTCTAGAATAATATTGGTTGGTCTTAAATAATCTCGAACCTTGTCCATGTCTATGTAGGTGGTGCGATGATCAGTGGGTGTAGATGGCTCTGTGCATCACATCAATATTCTAAGTGAATACTCTGTGAGAAGGTCTTGCAAACAGGCCAAAATAGCTTGTCTATGCTGGTCTAGTTGGGTTAGCCACATAAGTGACTAGGGAAGAAGTGGAACACTCCATTGATGAAGTGGGTTGGATGGTAGATGCTTGACTCATGATTTTGGCTTGGCTTTGAGTTGAAACCATAGGCTAATGAGTCAATTGGGATAGTGAATGTGTGGTATGTGTGTGGAAAGTGATATGGCAATGAAAACACACAGAATCAAACAAACAATTGAATCCTATGTCTTGCAACAATGTTTTTGATTTTTTTTTGTGGTTTATGTGTTTTGATGTGCAAACCCTAAGCCTAGACTACTATGCAAGATGGATTCCTAAGGTGAATGGCAAGTGGGGATTTTTCTGGTGATGAAATCTTGAAAAATTGCTCACGGGCTACTAAGGTGTCTATGGGGTGAGCCAACGGGTGGAGGTGAAGCCCACTGTCATTGGTATCGATTAGTGGTTGGTGGTAAAATCCAGCTCACTAATGTTGAATGTGAAACGTGCAATTGTGTGTGATTATTTTTAAATATTTGTTGTCTATGGTGTTCATACAATACCAAGAAACCCTCTTTCACTCAACCAAGTTGGTGACCAAGAACACTAATACCAAGTTTCTCAAAATAATCTAGGGTACACCTCTTAAGATCCACCCTGAATCATCAAGTGATTCCAACAGTGGAGGGTTCGCCTAGCTCTTCCACCCTGAATTAGCAAGTGATTCCAATAGTGGGAGTAAGCTCGAGTACCAAAGACTTGTTCCAACTTAGAAAGTAAAAAGTGAGATAATTTAGCCTAAAGTGCAACTACTTATGTTTTTTTATTTTATTGTAAACAACACGCAGGGCAAAAAGTAAAAACACCATGAAAGACAAAAAAAAAACTTAAATCTAGTGTAATGAATGTTCTAATTCAACTAATATGAACGTACAAGTACAGATCTATCCTATGTGTAATTTTATATGATTTTGAACAATGTTTATGAATGCCTAACAATGCAAAGTATGTTGCTTTTTAAATATAAAATAGATATTTATTTTCAACCTCTCTTTAAAAAGCATAAAAAATGGAGGTGGGGTTTGATCAAGACTTACCATGAAGCCTACGTATTTATTCCCAACTCTCTTGGATGTGGTGTAGAGTCTCCTATATGTGATGAGGTATCTCTTGGATGCGGTTGGGCATCCCTCGAACATGGTAGGGCATCCATACAACCACAAATTGAATCATGTTGCTCCCAAAAATCCTAGTTTCACGATAAAATCTTCGAAAACCTACAAAAAAAATAGAAAAAATAGATCAAAAATGTTGACAAGGTATATTAAAATAAGAAACCCTTTTGGGGTCCCACTGTGATCACCATTTTTAAAGTAAAAATGAATAACACCAATATAATTATAATAGATCAAACATAAGAGATATTGCACAATAAAGAAAAGATATTATATTGATATTGTGGGAGCCTTGATATCCACTATTACAATGTGACTTGTGTTGATACAAATGATTTTACAATCAGAGGGTTTGAAACCCTCATTCAAATGAATATTTGGTGTCTTCAATTTGTCTTCACTCCAAACAATTTTTGGGGGGGCTTGTGTATCCCTACGGGACCACTCGAGCTGCAATAATTATCAAGTAAGATATCTCCTATACTTGTAAATAAATCACTACACAAAGAATTTAGTAGCATATGTGAGGGCTCCACTATGTGAGACCCTATGAATAACAAATCTACAAACCCTAGATGCAACAATGATGAAATGTGAGCTAAATATAGAAAATGTAAGTTGTAAAGCAATAATACCTTGTACCTTGTTAGAATAATACTTGTGATGTTGATCTATGTATTTGCTTATGTTATCTGGTGATACACGAATGCTCGAAAGTGTTTGAGGGTTTTTCCACTTCAAATTAGTTGAGGGGAAACACCCTGGAGCATTTGAGAAGATTTTTGGATGCCCTGCAATATTCCTAAAACACTCAACAATGTTCAAGAAATGCCATGGGATGTTTGGGGGCTTCGGGGAAGTATATTGCAAAACCAGGTTTGGTTCACAGGGATTTTAGCGATAGAAATTGAGGATGCGATGACGACAAGGTGGAAGGATGTTAGAAAAATGCCAGGGTTTGGATGATTATGGATGAAGGGCTCTAACAATCTCAAGAATCCATAATCAAATTTTGAATCAAATAACCGCTTAACCTCATTTACAAAAGTGAATGATCTTTTATAACTTACCTTCAACATGTTAGGGTTTCGACGATACCAATGGGCGACCAAGATTAAAACATGATGAATGGCTAAGATTATAACTTTGCTATGTGATATGGATCATGATGAATGAATGGCATATATTAAATCATGATGGGCGATTGATATTTATTTACATATATATATATTTATTAAATATAAATATAAAATATTTATATTTATATATAAATAAATACACACACATATATAAATATATATATATATATATAATGAATGGCTATAATTTGGGGATGCATATGGATGACAAGTGGCTAGGTTTTGGTGTCTATAGTTATATAAACATCCTAGATTAAAATTGCTTTCTAATTGTCCATGGCTACTGGTGAAGGCCCTTCGAGGACCCTCTATCTCCCAAGCGGTCCTTTGTAGACATAGTGAGGAAGAGACAAGAAGTTGAGGATGAATATTTGAGTAGTGATGTCTTAAAATCCATCTTCTCTAATGCTACAACAAAGAAGCCAATAGATACAAGCTTGCAATCCAAATTTAATGTTTATCTTCCCCAGCTTCTCACCATCCCAAGCTTGTTATTGAACACAGTTTGGTGGCTAGAAATATTTTGTATAAGAGTAACCATGATATAATATATAAGTTTGTTGGCATGAGACTATATTTAGGGTTTATGACCTTATGGATTCAAAATAAATGGGAGCCTTTAGGGGATATTTCAATATTCCTCATTAGTAATAGATATTATATAATGAGTTTCTCTTTTTGAGCAAATAAGGACAAAGAATTTGAATTAGGGAAGAGAAGCTATGCAGCAACAAGTCTTTTTGTTCAGCCCTAGAAGATAAGATTTTATCTACATATGGAACCCACTGTAGTGGTTGTTTGGGTTTTGATTATATGCTCTACCAATGGAATATTGGTGCAAACTAGTTTTTGAGAGACTGGGTAATTTCTTGGGATGCTATTTGGGAGTAGCCATAGATATGATTATAGGAGCTTCAACCATTTATGTTTAGATTTGTATTGAGATGGATCTTAATCACCTGCTACTAGTTGAAATAGAAATAAATATGGGGGATTTAACCTAAGTCCAACAAATAGACTATGAAGTGATTCCCTTCTGATATAGGATTTATCAAAAGCATGGATATCTTGCTCGATTGTGGCTTGAGACTATCCAAAAGGATCACATACCATCAAAGGCTAATGGCAATGATAACAAGATGCTTGAGAAGAAGGTAAAATATCAACCCACAACCTCAAATCTAAATACTCCAAAAGATTATTTTGAAGCATCTAAGAGAAAGAAAAAGTAAAATAAGGCAACGCTATCAATATTGACATAAGAGAGAAACTTAAATAGGTATGAAATTCTTGATGTCCTAATGGACATGAAGAATGACATAACTGTAATAGGGGAACCACAAGGGAAAAATCTACCCTCTAAAAATGTAGAAGATGTAGTCTACCAGAGGATAACTCAACTAGTGTTGGAGACCAATATCCAACCCATCCTAAACCATATTGGCATAACAACTTCAAATAACCTCAACCTTGCTATGGTCTTGGTTGATAGAGATGTCTTAATGAAATATAGATGGAAGCCTACTCTTGGAACTAAAAAAGGAGATAAGAGATTAAAAAACTCCAAAACCAAGAGTTTGGAAAAAAAATCAAACCAAGAGTAATTGGAAATGGAGGTGACCAACTAGTAAACCAGGGAAGAGTAAAGAATATTGATACTTACTAGGTTCTAGATTCCTAATATTTGTACAATCATGTAATATTAGAGGCTTAAACAATAGGTCTCATAAAATTGTTGTTCATAGTTTAATTGAAATTCATCATTCATATTTTATTCTCCTTCAAGAGATAAAATCTTCAATTCAAGTGATGGATAGAATAACCAAAAAAATATGGAGACAAGCAGAGCATATGGTTGTAGTGTCCCAAGATGTTTCATGGGGTATAGTGACTTTGTGTAATCCTTTGAACTGGATAATAAATGATCATGTTGTAGGAAAGGGTGTTCTCACATATCTATTCTAGAGTAAGAGTTTAGGAGAACTTTTATCGATTTCAAAATTTCTATGGTTCAAAAAATTTTGGGGAGAAATACCTCCGATGGGCAATTTTACAAGCAAGTAGGATAAGAAAGGAAGAGGTGAATTAGATAGTGGTTGGTGATTTCAATGCTAATATTTTGGCTAGGGATCAGGAAGGAGGTATCCCATATTTATATTAGGGGGATAAATTTATGATCTCTAAAGTAAATCAACTTAGTTTGATTGATGTCCAATATGCGGGGCTTTCTCATACTTGGAAAAACAAACAAGTGAGGTTGGTAAATAGGAAGGTAAAGCTAGATAGATTTTTGGTGTTCGAAGAGGCTTTTCTGTTATGGTCACTCAGACTAAATATTTTCAATCGTACAAAATCAAACCACTTTACAATTCTCTTAGAATGGTAAATGGGCCATAAATCTTTCTTTAGACCATTTCAATTTAAAAATTTCTCGTTGGAAAAGGAGGAGATAAGGGATAAAATCCCAGCTTGGTGTAAGGAGGGGCACCCTGCCCATGGGAAAACATTGTTTAGATTCTTTACAACTCCAACATGTCAAAGATCAACTCAAAATCTAGAAAAGAAATAATAAAACAAACTTTCAACTTTAGAGAGTTTCACTAGTTGCAAGGATGGACAAGCTAGCCACACTCTTTCAGAATGAAACAAATATAGAATATTTTAAACAAGAATATGAGCTGGTCAGAAACAGTTAGAGTATAGACAAATAGGAAGATATCCTTTAGAAACAAAGAGCTAAAAATTTTGGTTATTGGAGGGGGACTAAAATACTAAGTTCTTCCACCACTTAGCCTTAGCAAGAAGACACTCCAACACACTGCCTATCCTAAAATACCTTCATGGTAATGTGATGAACATTATCCCAGGTATGCAACAAGCTACAAATTTCTAGTTTAAAAATATTTTCTCTACTTTTTCCCATCCTAATCTTGTAGCGCAACAAGAGGTACTTAATTGTATCCCATAGATTATAACAAATGAACAAAACTAGGTCCTCTTCAAAATTATGGATCTAGAGGAGATGAGACATGTTTTCAACATGAGAATCAAAAAGTGTCTAGGCCCTAATGGGTTCCTGATTAAATTTTTCTAGTCTTTTTGGGATGACATAGGGGAGGTTGTAACAAGGTTAGTGGAAGAATCTTGTGAAAAAAGCGTGTTACAGTCTATGAACCACACTTTCCTTACTTAAATTCCTAAAGTGGGAGAGGCTTCCAACCTTGGAGACTTTTGCCTAATTGCACTTTACAATGTAATCTACAAGATCATTACCAAACTAATGGCTAAAAGGCCCAAGAAGGTACTGGACACTATTATCTCTTTAGATCAAGGAGGATTCATGGAAGGCTGACAAATTTTGGATGGAGTAATCTTGGTACAAGAAGTTATTCACACATTGCATCAAAAAGGTCAAAGAGGTATGGTTATCAAATTAGACATGTCTAAGGCCTATGATAGTCCCTTGGCAATTTCTAGATTGAATGTTAGAGAACTTCAGTTTCTCTTTGGGATGGAGAGAGTGAATCATGAGTTGTGTCTCTTCGACCTCCTTAGTCCTCATCAATGGTATTCCCTCAATTCCTTTCAGGACTCTAAGGAAATTTGGTAAGGAGATCCTATATTCTCGTATCTATTTATTATTCTTACTAAAGGTTTGAGAATATTTCTTCAAAGGAACAAGCAATAAGGATTTATCTCAGGAGTGCAAGTGAGAGCAATGAATCTGACCATTTGTAATTTTTTTATGACATAGGGTTGCTTGGAGTGACCAATGTTAGAGAGGCAAGAGTGCTCAAATTTGCCTTAAATATCTATCTAGAAGCCATAGGTCAAGAAGTGAATGAAATCAATTCCAAGGTTACGTTATTTAATATTGAAAGGAGGTTCTAAGATCATATTCTAAACATCTTAGGTTTCTCTCAGGGATCCCTTTTGCTAGACTGCTTGGGGATTCCACTCCATTATAAGAAGCTAAATGTGGCAGAATGTAAAATATTGATGGATAAAATTATTGGTAAGGTAGATCATTAGATGCATTGTTGGCTTTCTTTTTTAGGAAGAGTGACTCTTCTTCAATGAGTAAATCAAGCAATACCAATTTACAAGCTCTCTATCCTTGTAGCTTCGATTGGAATCCTAAGGGAGCTAGACTCACTCATGCAAAAATTTCTTTGGGATGATCCAAGTATGGGTAAGGATAGGTAATCGATGGGTAAGTGATGGGTAAGCGATGATCTAGTAATTTGGGACAAAATCTATCAGCCTAAATCAAGCAGAGGATTAAGAATTCAAAAAGGAACACTGAATAACCAAGATCTAGTAGGTAAGCTTTATTGGAGATGTATCTCTAATCAGGAAGCATTATTTAGTAAAGTTATTACTAGTAAGTATTTGGGTAAAATTCCCCATGAGGAAAGTAGATCGCATCCCTAAGAATGGCCAAGGTTTTGTTGTTTGGAAAGTGCTAAAATTAGGAGAGAAAGTGGTAAAACCAAGACTATTTTGGAAAGTGGGTAGAGGGGATAAAATTAATATTTGGATTAATTCTTAGGATCAATACCCTCCCTTAATTTTAGAATTTATAGAGCTACAACCCCTTCAAAAAAAAATTGAGGATAGAGGCTAGATAAATATAACATGTTATCTACATACAAGGAAGAATATGACCTTCTCTCTTATGCAACTAAAACAGTGGGAAGAGTGGCTAGTCTCGATCTCTCAGAATGTGTTGCCACTTTTAGAGAGGATACTAAAGCAACTCCTCCTTATAGGAAAGGAGGAAGATGATAAGATAGCTTGGGGTCATAGGAATTTAGTCAACTATACAATATTGGATGGTTATAATGAATTACTCCCTCTCCCTCATGTGCGATTGCATGTTCCATGGGATAGATTATGGTTGGCCAAAGGTTGGCCAAAAATCAATTTCTTTGCCTGACAAGTTATGCATTGGAGTTTCCTCACCTATGATAATTTACAAAAGAGGGGTTTTCATGGTCCCTCTAAATGTACCATGTGCAATATCTAAGAGGAGGCAATAGATCATTTGCTCTTCCATTGTGACTTTACCTTGAAGTTGTGGAATCAATGGGTTCATCTATTCAAGGCCTGTCTAAATTAGTAGTTAACACATACTAATATATGGGATGTCTAGAAATGAGGAATGTTAAAAAGTAAATCATTTTAGCTAGGTTGATCTCTAGGTTCGAACTTTATATGGTAGCACATATGGCTAGAAAGAAATGACAATTTTTTTAGAGAGGAATAAACTTTGATAGAGCTAGTTTGTCAAAAAATATTAAACAAGGTTATAGAAATAGTAAAAGCTCATGTGGAGGAGCAGAAAAACCAACAAGGAGAGAATTTTTCCATGAGGTAAACTCATGGGGCTTGGAAACCCCCACCCCTAGGCTAGGAAAAAATCAACACGAATGGAGCAACAAAAAATAACTCAGGGGCAACATGCATTGGTTTCCTTAAAAGAGACTATAAGGGGAAAATTCTTCATTAGGAATTGAAAGGTCTAAGGGTATAAACAAATAATGAAGCATAAGCTTTGGCAATTAGACAAGGCTCTCAATGTTTGGGAGAATAGAGTTCAAAAGATCATAGTGGAGTCTAACTCTCAAATTTTTGTGGAGTTTCTAGATGATATTAGGAATTTTAGATCGAGTGTGTGGCATATCAAAAATATAATGAGTCATATTAAAGCTATTTGGTAGAAATTTGAGGATGCCATTCCAATTTATATAGGTAGAGGAAAGAATGCAACGACTAAATTTTTGGCTAAAAAAGAAACTGAGCACCTTGTTGGATACCAGTTAAAATTTGATCAAAACAAAGATAATGTAGATTAGATGGAGGTGAACAAACAAGTTTTATTACTAGCCAACAATGATTTAGGCAATAAAGTGTGTGGGACCAGGGTAGATGTTTATGATGATTAGCCTTTTATTTGGCATTACGTTGTTGCTTGTAGTGTTCTTAGTCCCAATTTGGGATAGCCCCCGAAGTCATGGCAAGAGAGAGAAGCAAATCTAGGTTCTTTGAAATAGTATTAATAAAAATTGTAATCATGATAGGAGTTTCTGCTCTCTAGATCACACTAAGAAATTTGTGGTCCAAGGAGATGCTAGAGTTAGTTTTACTAGGATCTTAGGACTAGCCAAAAGTGGGAGGCCAATTATTACAACTTTGAGTTTGTCTTTTTAATACAATTTTCACCTTTTTCAAAAAAATATTATATACCTAAATTTCAAATGTTGTCATATATAATATATGTATAATTGTCAAAATATTATTATAACACAACTATAAGGTTTGTTAAATATAGATATAACACAACTATAAGGGATACTTTCATCTAAATATCAAAATATTATGAACGGGCTACGAGATATTCAAGCTAGTTTGCAATGGAAAACATAAGCTCTGAAATCTTGATGACAAAGGTTGTGGCATTTGTGAACTAGGGTTGTAGTGGAGAACAAAATATCTAGAAACACAATGGCACATGTTGTGGCTCATGTTTGTGTTATATTGTAAACATGCATGAACTACAATCATTGCAAGCTAGGGTTGTAGTGGAGGATAAAATATTCATAAACACACAATGTGATTGTAGATTAAAATTGAGTTTTTCTTTGATGAATAAGAAGTAGAGGAGGCCAAGGAAGGATGTGCTAGATGATTACATGGTATTGGTGGGGTTGCTAACAATGTTGGGGATGAGTTTGTCATCATTGTAGAAGCATGGAAAAGGGTGACCACCGAGATCTGGCAAAAAACAACAATTGCTTGTGCTCAAGAAAATGAGACTCTTATTATTAGAATTTTTTCAACAAGGCCAAGAAGGAGAGGGGAGGATGGAAATTTTTAAAAATAATTTGGTAGGAACTCTCAACTAGTGCAAACTTGGCCCACTGATCACTAACAATGGTAGGACGACTAAGTCAATGATGAATGAAGAAGATGTAGTGGACTATAGTGAAGAGCCTAAGGAATATATGAAGGCCTCAATTTTTTTCTTTAAGGAAGAAATTTTTGACTTGTGGCATAAGGGGGACAAGGTACATGCCAAACGTAAAATGATTTTAGGATGATTTACAAAAGCGATTGGACAACTTATAAATGAAGAAAAGTCCAAGGTCATATTTTTTTGTTGCTCACCTAGGTAGGAGATGATGTTGTTTGATAAATTGATATAAAAGAAGGTATCTCTTCCAAACACCTACCTAGGAATTCCACTTACAACTAGGAGGAAAAAAAATAGGAATGGACTTGGTTGCTAGAGAGAGTGAAAGCCAAATTGGAAAAATGGACTAACGGGTGGCTTTCTTTAGGTGGTTAGATGACCTTTATAAAAACAATCATCCACACCATACCTATTTATGTCACCTTGGTGGTAGATATCCCTAAGTTAGTTCTTAAATAAGTGGATCAAATAAGCTATATATTCCTATGGAGTGGATTCAAGAAAGAACCGTAATGGGCACCAATGAAACATGATGCTTTATACCTTTAGAAAAATGAGGGAGGACTAGGAATCAAATCAACAATCAAGAATAATAATGTAGCACAAAGATGTACTATTCCTAGTGGGGAGGCAATTTATAGTTCTTAGAATGATCAATGTACTATATCCAACTTGTCTACTAAATCGTACGACCGTACAGCCCCTAAAACTACCATTTTACACCCAATGAACAACTTGTACAAAAGTCAATTCGATACAATGTACGATCCAAAATCATACAATGACATGTATTCTATGATTCTACACTCAATAAATCCTTCAGATTTTGTTTTGCAGGTTACCGTACACAGTTTTGTAACCAACAAGTTGATTTCCCAAAACTGCCAAATCGGGTAAGTTTACTTCAATCGCTTGAATTGCCAAATCGGGTAAGTCTTCCTTGTACAATTTGTATGAACTCTGGTGTACAATATGTACGGGAATAAAGTACAACAAAGTGCTAAATTGGATACTCTAATGGGCCAATCTCTCTCATATAGGTTTTGTAAGGGTTTAATATGCCAATTAATCCTTTTCCTGTAACATGCAAAACATGTTAACAAGGCTTGAGAGAGATGCAAATCCAACGGCTACATTCAAAAATCATACATTAGGTTTCACTAAATCCTCAATAATGTTTCCATCATCACAGATAATTCTACAAAGCTTCACCAATGCCGAATTAATCTATTCTATCACAACAAGATATAGACTAGCCAAAACATTCACCAGAAAGTACATACAACACCATTAAGTCGTCAATTGTCATTCATCTATGCCAAAATCATACACAACCTGGAAAAATGTAACTGTGCTCATTTTATATTATTCTATTATTATTTCACTTACAATATGGCTGATCTACAATAATTATAGCTAGAACTCATAACATAATAGCATAACTCAGTCAGATTACAACCAGCAAATATCCAGACCTACAAAATTGAAAATGAGACCTTATATACGTTGCCCAGGTCATTCCAAAGTGGTTCTTGTGGCAATTAGTTATTTACAACCGCCCATGCATAATGGAATGCATTATTACTAAGTCTAACACCTTAATTATTAAACCTATACGCCATTTCAACCTGAAATTACATTTCCATGCATTTTATTGTATTTCAGTGCGCCTTGTAAAATTTATCTTTGCCTTGTATGGTTTGCCCTCCTGGTTGTACGGTTTACTCCTACATGTACAATTTGCAAAACCTGTACAAACTATCAAAATTGAGCAAATCCCTTTTATCACTTTCTCTTATTTTGGGAGGTAAATTTACTGCCTACATCTGCCCTCCCCTTTACTTTGGTCGGTGTCCTCGTCGACTCACCTTTCTACTTCCACTATGTCTCGTAACTCGCTACTATCGCCTTCAGGTCAATTACTTGGGATTGAAGAACTGCACATTCGTTCTTCAACTTGGCTGCATAACTTCCTATTTTCACTGCTTTTACCCCATGGAAATTAGCCTTCTCTTCAAAAGTCTTAAGGAATTCTATCATTTGCTTTTCACAATCAGTGGCACTCCTTTTCAACCTCTCCTACTATTTGATGTCGCCTTCCATGTTAGGCATATATTTTTTATTATTGTTGTTAATAATGTGATCCACCTTGCTCACAGTAGCTTCTAGTTGGTAGGTTGTTTTGGACAACCTTCTAGTTGTTAGTTGTTAGCAACTAGTTAGATTTCCTTTGTCTTTAGCTAACTAGGTGATGTTTTAGTTAGCTAAGTTTGTTGTAACTCACCTTGTCTCCTTCCAAAGTGGTTGCAAATTCTAGATTCTTGTAAAGTGTTATTTAAGCACCATGTTGGCAATGTAGTTCATTCAATTTTTGGTTTTGCAGTTTCAATCTTTGTCTTTCACATTTATATGTGGCACTTTGGTGCCACATCATTGTCCTTCTTAGTTCCTTCTCATGTTTGTTCCAAATGAACTTTGAAGGCTTTCACCATCTAATGACATAGAGAGACTTCATTTTCCACTTTTTAGGATTGGAAAATCCTTCATCTAACCAACTTCGACTACAATAATATCTCCTTGCTTCATATTTGAGTTTATCTTATGACCAAAAAATTTCATCTCTTTTTTAATAGTTAGTTTGTAATCCTTTACTATGTGTTCAATGCTATATCATTTGTAATATTGAAAGGTAAAATTTTCATAATCTACTTTTCCTTATTGTCTTGCTTCATATTTAATTGATTTTAGCAATAACAAAACATAAGTATACACAACATGCTTTTATTCCTTAATTGCTCCCATATGGATGAAACCCCTTGAGTATTACCTTATTCTTCAAAACCTCGTTGTTGTTAAGCTTATAAGGAAGACCAAAAAACTTAATTCACACTCAAAGCTTTTTAAGAGTTTTTGTACCCATAGAAAAATCTTGCTCCATGTTCTTATTCTTCTCTCCAAACTATAGGATGCCACCAATTATTTTATCTATGGCTTTTGAAAAATAATAAAATTATGAAAAAAAAGTTATTTTCAAAGGAAATTCAAGAAATAATTTGGACTCCCACATTTAAATAAGTTAAATAACATCCATTGAATGAAAAAAAAAAAAAAAAAAAAAAAAAAAAAAAATATATATATATATATATATATATATATATATATATATATATATATATATATCCTAAGAGAGATAGCGTAACGGTTCTGGATTTGGCTCTTCTTCGGGAGGTCCAAGGTTCAAACCGTGAGGTGGCCAAGTGTGTGAGGGAGTGGGTGTGTGGTGGTTGTGTGTTAAATTCCTTATTGATAAGCATAGCTCTCGACTTTAGGAGGGGTCATGGTTGAGGGGAGCCTGCTCAACCTTGTGCGTTGGTTGTAGGGGTTTCTCACACTAACCAAATAAAAATAGGTATATAAAATAAAATGCTTTTGGCTTTAGGACGGGTCATTTGATATTGAACTTATACATTAACCTTTAAAAACCACCATGCTATATTTGAATATCTCCCTGGCAATCACTTTTGGTTAAACATTTGCCTCTCAATCGAGATTCCCATAAATTTATTCTTTATTTTTCTTCTAACTAAGATCTTTAATTTGAGTAGGGATTTTATAAAAAGCAAACATTCTTTACATTCTAACATTTTCTCATAAGAATTCTTTATTTTTTAATTTTACCCAATGGTTTGAGCAAAAATTGTAAAAAATGAAAATTGTTCCTAATAGTTAGTAGTGTTAGAGGTTTGACTCTTTTTTGAGAGGTCCAAGGTTTAAACCATTGTGTGTAGTTGTGTGTTAACTCTCTATTGATAAGTTTAGCTCACGACCTTAAAAGAGGTCATGGTCGGGAGGAGATTGTATGGTTGTGTGTTAACCCTCTGTTGATAAGTTTAACTCTCGACCTTCAAAAAAGATCATGATTGGAAAGAGATTGCTTGACCCTTAACATTTCTCACACTAACATTATCTCCGCAAAAGAATTGCTCCTAATAAAATTAAATAATGATTATTTTTAAAAAAATTTAACACTAAACATATAAAATCTATAAAATACTTATATAACCATTTCCCTCACTCAACACTCTCCATAGTTGTAACATCTTCAATTAAAAATAAAATATTAATTTTTTAACATTATTATTTAAAACTGTATGAATCTTTGTAACTAAATTTAAATATCCATGGACCTCATGGGCAAGGCTTTGAAATGTAACACTACAGTCAACAATAAAGGGACCTAATGGTAAAGGTTTTGAAATGTAACTCTTCGAGTAACATTTACGAGTAACTAGTAACAAATTTTTTTTTAAAATTTATATGGTGGAATCGGTAGCCGCCACGAATCCGGGCAGGCTGTCCAGCTTTTATGACCGCTACAGTATTCTGCGCTGTCCGCCCCAGAAGCTGCTACACAGATCTTCACGCAATCCGATCCTATAACCACCATGCCACAATTATTTTTAAACCTTTTACGCATTTGAAAGCACCAGGAAAGGGACAAGCATTCAGTCCGACGAGGCCCGAGATTTGAACAACAATTTTTTATTGTTGAATTTTGTTAAGGTTGGACTTAATTTAAGGTTTTGAATTTGAATTTTTAAATAAAAAATTAAAGATATATTAATATAATATTGATTAATAAATTTTTAGAGTAAATTATAGGTTTTTGAAAAAAATTGTACATAGATTTAAACTTAAACTTTTTACATAAAAATTTGATTGTACAAACAAATGAGGAACCACAAGATGGTCCTATTTGTACTATAGGAGAGGACAGACCTTATGATGAGCTTAGGGGCAAGCTCAATGATGTAAACTTATTGTCACATCCTTTGTATGAGGGTACTCATGATAATTTTTTCGTCATGAGGGTCCACTTAATGCATGACTTTTTTGTGCATTGTATCCTTGATAACAAATCGTAAAGGAATTTAATTGCAAAGTCTATTGTTGATAGGTTGAAATTGTCGATGCAATCCCATCCTCATCCTTACTAGGATGGAAGCATAAGGGTTTCTCCTCATACATCAACAAAAGGTGCATGGTGTCATTTGCCTTTAGTCCACATTATATGGATAGAGTTACATGCGATGTGACTCCCATGGATTGTTGTGGTTTAATTTTGAGCAAACCCTATCAATTTGAAAAACGGGTTATCTATAATGCTTTTGAAAATACATAGACATTGCACCATGAGAATAAGACTTTTCTTATTGAAAGCATTAAGTATAATCTACTTTTGATGCATCATCACAACTAAAGAAGATTACCTTAATATTTGAAAAACCACATGACACATCGACACCAATTGAACCATCTCCTCCTTCTCCTAAGAAGTCAACTTCTTCTTCACTGGCTCCTCCCCCTATTACTCCTCCTGCTCCTCTAGCTTTGCAGCAGACTCAACAACCTCAAAAACAAGGTATTGGTCCTTGTCGACTTCCTTCTCCTTCTAAGGATAACGACAAAGTAATGATCAAGTGTGGCATTCCAACATAGGCATCGATGGGTTTCATCGACCTTGTCTAGACCAATTATGATGTGACACCTCAACCTTCACTCCATCTAACCAATAGGATTTATTTTCAGCATTTGGTGTGTCACACTTCCACTTATGTTGTAAAAGTATTGGAGTCCAATGTTTCTATTGTGGGGAGGTATGATGAGGGCATCAAATAGCCTAAGTATTAGCTTAGGCATATTTTTTATTATTATTGTTGCTAATAATGTGAGCCACCTTGCTCACACTAGCTTCTAGTTGGTAGGTTGTTTTGGACAACCTTATAGTTGTTAGCATCTAGTTAGTTTTCCTTTGTCTTTAGCTAACTAGGTGATGTTTTAGTTAGCTAGTGGTTAGCTAAGTTTGTTGTTAGTTGCAACTCACCTTGTCTCCTTCCAAAGTGGTTGTAACTTTTAGATTCTTGTAATGTGCTATTTAAACACCATGTTGGCAGTGTATTTTATTCAATTTTTGGTTTTGCAATTTCAATCTTTGTTTTTCGCATTTGTGCCACATCATTGTCCTTCTTAGTTCTTTCTCATGCTTGCCATCTAATGACATAGAGGGAATTCATTTTCCACTTTTTAGGATTGGAAAATCCTTGATCTAAACTAACTTCTACTACAATGAGATCTCTTTGCTTCATATTTGAGTAAACTTTTCATCTCTTTTTTAATAATTAGTTTGTAATCTTTTACTACGTGTTTAGTGTTATATCATTTGTAGCATTGAAAGACAACTTTTTTATAATCTACTTGTCCTTCCATTGTCTTGATTTATATTTAATTGATTTTAGCAAAGACAACACATAAGTATACACAACATGCTTTTATTCCTTAGTTGCTCCCATTCGGATGAAACCCCTTGAGTATTATCTTATTCTTCAAAACCTTGATGTTGATAAGTTTATATGGAAGACCAAAAAGCTTAACCCACACTCAAAGCTTTTTGAAAGTTTTTGTACCCATAGAAAAAATCTCTCTCCATGTTCTTAAATACTTTCTTCTCTCCAAACTATATGATGCCACCCATTATTTTATCTATGGCTTTTGAAAACAGATAAAATTATGAGAAAAAAATATTTTCAAAGGAAATTCAAGAAATAATTTGGACTCACACATTTAAATATTTAAATGAGTTGAATAACATCCATTGAAAAATATATATATAAAATAAAACGGGCTTTGGTTTTTCTTCGAAAGGTCCAAGGTTCAAACCGTGGCGTGGGCGAGTGTGTGAGGGGGGTGGGTGTGTGGTTGCTTTGTGTTATATATATATATATATATATATATATATATATATATATGTGCGCACTCGGGGTGCAACGCAATGATTCGGGCATTGGCTTTTCTTTGAAAGGTCCAAGGTTCAAAGCCGTGGTGTGGGCGAGTGTGAGGGGGTGGGTGTGTGGTTGCTTTGTGTTATATATATATATATATATATATATATATATATATATATATATATATATATATATATATATATTCCCTATTGATAAGCATAACTTTCGGCTTTAAGAGGGGTCATGATTGAGGGGAGCCTATTCAACCATGTGCGTTGGTCATAGGGGTTTCTCACACTAACAAAAAAAAATATTTATAAAATAAAATAAAATAAAATGTGTAACTTGTATTACAATAACTGACCATTTTCCATGTCTTACTTGCCAAAATTCAAATTATAATGGAGTTTAACTGCTTGAGATAATGCTTGAGATAATGCCATTTGATATTGAACTTACACATTAACCTTCTACCTTTAAAAACCATGATGCCATGTTTGATTATGACATCTTTAGCAATCACTTTTGGTTAAACATTTGCCTCTCAATAGAGATTTCCATAAATTTATTCTTTCTTTTTCTTCTAAGAGGCATCTTTACTTTCAATTAAGCATCATCTTACTTTGAGTTAGGGTTTTATAAATAAAATACATTTTTTTAGGAGAACGTTTACAAAGTACATCAACAACTACCCTCAAGGGGTTTGAACACAAGACCACTTAAGAAACAACCATCATCTTAGCCACTATGGCAACTGTAGGCATAAAATACATTTTTTACATTTTAACATTTTCTCATCAGAATTTCTTATTTTTTAATTTTACCCAATGGTTTGAATAAAAATTGTAAAAATCAAAATTGCTCCTCATAGTCTCTAGGAAACAAGAAAATGGTTTGAGACTTGACTCTTCTCTGAGGTTCAAGGTTTAAACAACTGCATGTGTGTGGTTGTGTGTTAATCTTCTATTGATAAATTTAACTCTCGTTAAAAGAGACTTAACTTTGAGTTGTAAAAATTTCTCACACTCACCTAATCTCCAACTTTGAGTTGTAAAAATTTCTCACACTCACCTAATCTCCAAAAAAATTGCTCCTAATAAAATTAAATAATAATAATTATTTTTTATAACTTCTTAACACTAAATTTACAAAATCCATAAAATACTTATATATCTTTTCCTCACTCAACACTCTCCATGGTTGTAACATCTTCAATTAAAAAATAAAATATTAAATTTTTTAAATTATTATTTAAAATTGTTTGAATCTTTGTAACTAAATTTAAATATCCATGGACCTCACGGTCAAGGCTTTGAAATGTAACGCTACGGTCAACAATAAGGGGACCTAATGCTCAAGGTTTTGAAATGTAACGCTCCTAGTAACATTTACAAGTAACAAACTCTTATTGTTGATTTTTGTTTACTGTTGATTTAATTAAAGGTTTTGAATTTGAGTTTTTAAATAAAAAATAAAGATATAGTATTAATTGATAAATTTGTAAAATAAATTATAAGTTATTTAAAAATGTGTATTAAGATTTAAACTTAAACCTTTTGAATAAAATCTCAAAAAATACTATTACAACATAAATCAAATACTAAATTTATATGAAATTAAAATATATATTTATTAATATATAGTTTATAATATAAAACATATTCAAGAATTTATATTTTTAAATTTAATTATCTGTTTATGTATAATATGATGTATATAAAACTTAGTACAAATTGCATATAACGGTCTTGTAAGTTTGGAGGACATCAAAGTTGACGTTGGATCCAGAAATTTCACCGGTTAAAAATTGAAAACCCATTAAATAAAAGTTAAAAAACTATGAGCAAATAATATATATAAATTTTACATACTCTCTCCGTATATGCCTGTTGGTGTACTAATGCTAATGCCTCGTTGATATTTCTTGAAAGTTGGCGCAAAGTTGCAATTTCCGACACTACTATACACTGAACGAGATTAATCTGGCAGGTTCGCACGTTCTTCCACGTCACAATAATGGCAGTCACAGCAGAACCAGGTATTAATGTGGAATCACATTCTGACCTAAATCTATATCTAAATACCACCATCGGCAAGACCACCAAACGGGACAGAAAAGGGTAAAAATTCAAAAAACAGGACTTCCCGAGTCTCGATCATGGTACCTCATTGAAATCATTGTCTTCTGTCTGTGGGGGGTCGATGGATCTAAGCAACGACTACCTTGGAGAAATAGCGGACGTGGCGCAGATCACAGGCCTCAACTATGCCAAGTTGATAGCCCTCATCATCAAGGCGGCCAATAATGCGCGCATGCACAAGAAGAACTGCAGGCGGTTTGCGAACCATCTGAGACTCATTGGGAATTTGTTGCAGCAGCTCAAGATCTCGGAACTCAGGGAGTGGCCGGAGACGAGGGAGCCGCTGGAACAGCTGGAGGACGCTCTCAAGCGAGCATATGTGCTTGTGAACAGCTGTCAGGATAAGAGCTACCTCTACTTGCTTGCGCTGGGTTGGACCATTGTCTCTCAATTCAGGCAGTCACAGGCGGAGATCGACATGTATATGAAGCTCATTCCACTCATTCAGCTTGTTGAGAACAAGAGAGTAAAAGTAAGTTGGCATTCCTCTTTTTGTTGTGTCGCTCTATTTATTGGATACTAGCTTTTATTAGGCAGTGGCATCAAAGAAATTGGTTGGTTATTTAGTCCTTGGTGGATTGGTAGTTGTTTGTTTGATTAGGCATTTATTTAAAAGAGTCTAGGTTCAAATTTTGGGGCATGCTTATTGCAAGGGTAGTAGTTTATCTGCATCCTCCAATGTGCGTCAGACAATACAAAGCCTCTAAAGTCCTTCCCCTCACAAAGATCAACAATAACAAAATAATATAAACTTGAATTCAAAAACAAAAATCTAACAATAACAAAATAATATAAACTTGAATTCAAAAGCAAAGATGATTCGTGGCTTATACTAGTGTTTCAAGGTCTATCCACACAAAATTCGAGCACAGATATAAAGTTGTGTACGTCAAGAGCTTTACAACAGCCTTTTAGTTTTTTTTTTTTTTTTTCAGAAAGGGAACAAGGAGTTGTGGACCTCCTGGCTGTCAAATCAGGCCATAAAAATTTATGAAAAACATGGTTGTAACGAGTCACTTTTCATAAGATATGCTTTTTTACATTGATTTTTTTGCTTTTTTTACACAAATTCATTAACATCTCACGGTAGTTTGGTTTGAACTTGGGTCTCCCGAAAAAAAACCTAAAACCTCTACGGGGACAATAAAATGCTTTCTTGTTTATGCAATTTTTTCCTTAAAATTGAATAACTCATGTTGACACTCCAAAATCCACCTGCAGGTAAATATCATATACTCATTTTATAATTAATTTTTTAAACTCTTTTATACAATATAAATATTTTATATTAAATAATATTAATAAACAAGGTTTTATATTTTTAACCATCGGTAAACAAAAGTTCAAAAATTTGACGTACCATCGCTATTGGTCCTGTGCTCAGGAGTCTTTTTCCCTATCGGCAACTCGGGAGTAACATAATTCAAGAATGTACTATAGAGCTTAGAGTTTGTGTTTGTCTAAGAAGCCATGCCCAAGGGTATTTATTCCATCAAAATTCACCTAAGACCTGCACGCACCTTTATTGACTGTTGTCTCAATAGCAATGGTTGCATTGACGTCCAGAGCATGCCCATTTTAGCCTGTATCAATTGAAATAGCATAAACATAAATAGTTTCTGCTAAAATATATATAACAATTGCAATTAGAATATGTTCGAGAACGTAATTATTGAAGTGAGAATTTATCTGAGAATTATTCATGTTTATTGATGTTCAGTATCAGAATCATGTTTCAAAGGAAAGTGGGTATTTATAGGTTATCTACAATGTAAGGTTTTAACTTCCTTTATCCCTGACGCCAATATTTGCCGAAAATGGTCTAGTTCAGTCACAGGGGTATCTTCCTTTTGCTTTGACCTTCCAATCTCAGCAATGGCCCCTTGATTTCCTATCATTGCCCCTCTATTTCACACTATGTCTATTGTGACCAATATAGCTTCTGTAGTCAATCATATTTCAGAGTAAACAACATACAGATTGTTAGTGTACAACTTGCAAGCTTTACATGGGAGGTTTCCTTCTTTTACGAGGAAATTTTCCTTCGGAGTTCAGTTCTACAAACTAAAGCAAGTTAGAAAGCATAAATGATGCTAAATTTTTTCCTCCAAGTCTAGGTCATGATACAATTTTGTTTTGCTAAATAGCCAATTTGTCTGTGCTATAAGCAATGGTAAGAGATCCCACATTTGGCAACCCTTTGTTTTGATTGATGTAGAATTTGAAATGTATTAATAAAATGCAAAAACATTTAGATGAGGTTAGTGTTTGGCAACTGAAAGGAAAATAAATTCCTTTCTCGTCTTGAAGCCAAGTTGCAAGTTGTTCATACGAGAACATGGTTCATAATTTTTCAGGTAGGAATATGGCATCTGGGCAGATGAAAATTAGCCCCAGAAGAAATGAAATACAAAGCAATAAGGAATTTGAATGGATACACAAATCAATATTGCTTGGCAGGAAATTGGTCATAGGAACAGATATTCTTCACAAGACCAACCAAAGAAGTTGTCAGAATGCAATCAAGATATTGTGATCTGAGGAAGATACTAGCAGAAATGCCATAGAATTCTTTCATGTACTTCTTAATGAACCAAATGGACGGGTTGTAGGTCATCCTATATTGGATAATTTTTGTACTGTCATCATAGAGTATCAAAAGGGGTTTTATTGTCTTCAACTTTTTACCTATATGCATGGGACATATTAAAAGATCTTCTGGAGACTTGAATCTGAGATTAGCTTTTCATGATAAAAAGTTCATAAAATCTACTTTTTTTCTCTTCCCTGAGTGGAAAAATATCAAACTCTTTGGCAGATTCCAGCCCTGCTCTTTTCTTGAACAATAAATATAAAATTCTAAGTAAAATCATTCCCAATAATCTTGGGGAACCCTTAAGCTTCAACATTCATTAATAAGGCAATCCTTACAGAAGAAGTTGTGCTGCCTATTAAATCAAAAACGATTTTGTCATTGTGTCAAACCTTGCTACAAGGAAAGCCTATGATTAGATGGATAGAAACTTAAAGATTCTACACAAATTTGGCTATTTAGTTAATAACTTAATTGTATAAGATTGGTAAGGTGTTGTATTACTGCCCTAAGATTTTTGTTTTTGATTAATGGCCAAGTTTCTACTTGTTTTCCATCCTTAGGAAGCTTAAGCAGGGATGCCCCTTTTTATGCAAAAACTAAATTGCAAAGTTTATGGAGGTTCTGAACAAACTGGATCACACATTGAAGCAATTAGAAAGAAAAAATAACTTGTAGTCTTATACCATGTGAAATATAAATTCTCTTTTCATGAAATATCAGAGACTTAACTTTTTTGAATAATGGATTCTTTTATCTAAGAAAAAGGAGTAAAGGGTTATCAAGGCACTCAACCGTCCAATGCCAATTTACCCCCCAACTATATGCTATCATTATCATCAGAGATACACTCCTAGCCAAGCCTCATGCCAAGAAGGATTTCTGATCAATGCGGGCAAAACATACTGAATACTAATTGTCTTTTGCCTCAGATAGAACAGTGAATAGATCTGTATGCTCTAGCCAAACAAATTTACCAAGTGAATCTCTTACTTGAGCGTGCAACACTTATGGATATTGGTGACAAGTGAGAAGAGAATGACATTTTTAGTGCATCTCTTAGTTGATCCTGCATCGGCCCCAACTGGTATGGATCTCCCCACTTCTCAATCCTTCAATTCTATTGTCTTCATCCAATAGAGATTTCTAGTCCACATCTTGGATGGCATGCTTGAGGAAGTAACTGTTACAGCTGACAACTATCACCACTCCAACTGCCTGCAAACAATCGTAAAAGGTCAAGAGATTGTGCAAAGGCAAACTATTTCTGCTTTATGCACATGCTTACAGCTTTTAATACTTTTGAAGTCTTTGTCCCTGTTTTGGGTTGTAAGCTTGAAGAAGTAACTATTCCACTTGGCAATCATCACCACTCCAAGTGCCTGCCAAAAGTCACAAAAGATCAACACATTTTGTACAAGCAAACTGCTGCAGCATGCACAACATTCTCACAACTTCCAACTCTTCCTCAAGGTCTTAATAATATCAACCCTAAAAATAGGCAGCCAATACATCCAAAATGGAGGTACTCAATCTAGACTCTGTATGATAGGAGGACTCTGCTCACACTTTCTTCGTCTTCCAAAAGGATGAACACCAAGCCGACTACAAAGTAAGAGCAAGATGCGTGCGTGAGAGAGAGAGATGGGTGTGAAATTGATTTCCATTAAATTGTCAACCACATCTCTACAAACTTCAACTAGGAATTTTGGAAATGCACCTATTTACATATTCACATGAAAATCTCTTTCTAGACTAATCACCATTGAGAAAGGAAAGTGCTAGAAAATGAAACTATGAAAAAGAAACATCTAATCTAATCCAATCTAATGAGTAGTGGTGACTCCTATATAGACATGGGGGCCTTCCTCCTATGAAGACAAAGGGACCCATCCTTGCCATCAAAGAACAATAACATTTTATTAAATCAGAAAGCAATACTCTTTTACATTAAGGTTCGTTTATAGAGAGGTTTCACAGCTACTTGATGGTTGTTTCCATAGCCAAATTTATATTTTGAATGTTTTCTAATTCCAATATTTTGGATTTAGTTAATAGAATGTTTATACTATCTCAAACAGTCCAACTACATGCATATCTCAATCCTTGTCCTATTCTAAGATTGGAGAGTTCCAACTACATGCATATCTCAGTCCTTGTCCTATTCTAAGATTGGAGAGTTCATTATTTCCAATTATAGTGCTTCACCATAACAACTTGAGAACCCCATATTTATTCTCCTTATTTTAAGATTCTATTATTACATGGATTAGATGTCTGTATTAACTACCAAATATTTCTAGCATCCATGAAATCTTTGATGTTTGGCACAGCGCATTTGATTTTCTATCCTGCATTGGCACTCACATTGTGGAAATTGCTTATTTGCAACCACGTTGTGAAAACTGCATACCTAAAATTGTTATCCACATTTGCAACTATATCCCACAAATAATGAAATTTTCAACCATAATGCAACCTGCAACTTGCAACTTGCAACTGTGATGCAACCTGCAATTTACAACTGGGATGCAACCTGCCTGCAACTTGCAACTGCACTGTGCAGGCAGAATTTCAATCACATGAAACATCCTTTGGTTTTTTTGTATTTTTCATGCTTAAAACAATGCCAAAAACATGACATTTTCTGAATTCATAAACTGCAAAATAGCAGAGGAGATAAAGGGAAGAAATGGAATGAATACGACAACACGTCTGTTCTATGTGTACAGTTTGGAGGAGGAAACTCCAGATCTAGAATGAACCATTAGTTACAAGGTGATACAGAGATGAACAGCAAAATATAATCTAGATAATTAATTTAAGATAATTTTATTTATGTCCATAGATGGTGAAAGTAGACCAGTGGGACTCATTGAAAAGAGCTGTTGCAAGTTACAATGCACTGTAGTAACCAAAAAGTACTACAAAATTAAGCTAAACTAAAGTATATAATCTAGTGTAATTATTTTGTTTTTATCTCATAATTATCTTCTTTTCATATCAAGTGGCATTAGCTCAATTGGTTAGATTCCTCAACATTTAAGGAGGAGACCAAGGTTCAAATCTTGCCAAGTGATACATGGATAATATCCAAGCTTTGTTGTAATATCAATATGTGGTGATGATGTAATATGGGTGGGGCCCGTTTCAATCCCATATAACAAATTGAAAACAAATTATCTCTTTTCATCTTTATCTTAAAGTTTCTAAAAGATTCCAAGGATAATTCCTCATTTTTGAGTTCATATGACCGAGCATGACAAAGAATGTAAGGGGACATGCATTTGGTGAAATATGGTAGCGGGCTTATTCTGTGTGTGCTCTTGAATAGGCAATTCATGGAATTAACTTCCAAGCTGGAATTGGAGACCTTGGGTCCCCTAAAAGACTGTTAGACTATATTTTGAAAGTTCGGAGATAGGGGACTGCCATAGTATATCTTGCTTACTCTCCATACTCAACTTGTCTACATGTCTTGATTTTTGACAGCCGTTGAAAACTTTGAATATCATCAACTGGTTATGAATGGTGAGAGAATATGGTTGTTTTCCACACGTAGTCACATAATTGAACATTCCGTGTGTTGTTCCATCTAATTTATGCACCACATCCAATTAACGCTAGCCTGCACGGTATCAGGACAACTCATCATATTGTTATGTAGTTATTAAAATTCTCATAGTAAAGACATAAATAACTTGTGACATTTGACAATCAATTACAACAGTACCAACTTGTGGCTTATTACATCTTATTTCAAATATTGATGATTTTGTTTGTTGTATGCATGGTAATAAAGTAGGAGACTAATAGGTGGACAAACTGACATGGCACCAGCTTAGGCGCCACCCTACTGAGTTGTCATTGAGCATCTATGTGTTTTGTACATATGAGGAATTTGTCGTTTTGTAGTGCATGTCATGGGTTTGTCACATTGTGTGTGAGGCTCCCTTTTAGTTTAACAACCCCCCAAGAGAAAGGGAACCAAAAAAAAAAAAACTTGCATATTAATGATGTACATTGATCAAATGGCATTAGTTCAACCTCAACTTTCAAAGGAGGAGACCGAGGTTCGAATCTTGCCAAACGATACATGCATAATTGTCAAGCTGTTGTAATACCACTATGTGATCATGATGTAATACGGGTGGGGCCCGTTTCAATCCCATATAAACCATTGAAAAATAATAATGATGTACATTGGGTGGGGTAATGTCAAACTTTTTATGTATCCAATTATGCAAAGGGTATGCGGTGGTTGGTTCTGTAGTTATAATTGCTCCCTTATTACCTTTAGTAGTATATATTCACCTCTAGACCAGTCTAGATGCCTACGTTTGTTGATATATAGAATTGTGTATGCTTATGTTCATGTTTTTCACAAAGAGATGGTGCACATATGCTTTCATGGAGACTAGTTCACGATGTATACTTTTGGTGAAAGTGATAACAGGCTTTTGCTGTTCTAATTTCATATATTGTTTTTGATTATTTTATTGCATAGCATTTCTTGTTACCTGTTACTTTGTTTTTTTAGAATACATAAAGCAATCCTACATTTGGCATTGTTGTAGCAATGTCTGGATTGAGTGTATACAATAATAGAAAACAAGCACGACAAGAGTGAATGACCAACCCTTGTGTACATGGAGACACAAAGCGGGTATGATAAGAGTGAATGAGTAACACACTACAACATGCTCGCAAATGTAAACGCATGCAATGACAACTTGGTGAACCGACATGTAAGCTTGAGCATGTTGCACAATGTGCAATGAACATTGAATGTGATGATGACGATGTGCATGCACAAGCATAATGACATTTGACAGAGCTCCTTTTGCATATGGAACAATGGAAGTGTAGCAAGCGTAACTTTTATGAAGCCCCCTAGTCACGAAGGAAGAGAGAGTGTAAAGACACCTTTTCCTGTTCTTGTTTTTGGATGAATATGTATGAATACTCATGACAACATCGTCTCATCATGAGAGATTCAACCCATGTGGTACCCTCCAAAATTGGGAGTTCTTAGACGAAAGACTTGGCCTTTAATGATGATTGAAGTGTGGCATCTGAAGAACAATCTTGGTTTGAGATGTTGCTGCTATTTGCGGAAGAGAATAATGTTGACAAAAGGCATGACACAATGGCCCACAACGAGGGTGTTTGTGCCGACAAAGGTCAAAAGGGTGTGGACTCTGATGAAGCTCATGTGAACAAACATGTCGAAGTGCATGCTGATGAGCATGATGTGTAAGTGCACATATATGCAGCTTGTGATGTTGGAGGTGTATGTGAGGACATAGTACACATAGATGCTACACATATCAATGACACAACAAACATACAAGGTAGCTGCAAGGGATTGCACTAGAGATTCAAACATTGACACAAGTGCAGGAGAGTGTGACCAGTGGTGCATGGGATGGGAATTTGGCATAGGTGAAACCATGAAGGAGTGTGTCTAATAGCGGTTGAAGTTGTGTCAATAGGTCAGGACCAATATGGTTCTATTAGCGATGACATTCACAAAGCTTAGGCATTGACATTGAAAGATGCCTTAGCACATTGTTTAGACATGTAACTGATGCAATGAAGGAAGCACAATCTGAGGGTAGTGTTGAGGCCATGCAACACCAACCAAGAGTGAACAGAAGACTAGCATAGGCAACAATGCTTGTTGCAAGAGCGACCAAGTAGAAATGCCCAAAGTTTCCCAGAGACAAAAAGGATAACCTTGATCATCACATCAACACTTGTGTCACAATTTGCTAAGCAAATAGAGTGAATTATGAAGTGGTGTGGATGCAACTATTTCTTGCAGTGCTCAAAGGGGTAGCAATGAATTGGAATTTACAATTGACAACTCCATTTGCCACATGGGAAGACCTAAGAAAAAATTTAAGAAGGAATTTTATTTTCCCATGTGACGACATTGATATCGTTGGAGAAATTGACATCTCAAAACAAAAGAAAGTTGAGGACAAACTCCTATAATAGTCACTTGAAAGAATTGATCTATAAAATGGAGAACCAACATGCCGGTGGATTGAAAAAGTGATGGTTCATGGATGTATTACTTTAGGAATAAAATGAAGGTGGTAACAACCCACATCTTACCAGGAAGACTTTGATAGGGTGCTTGACCTAGAGAATGAGATGAAAATGATGGGGAGGTGGAAGTTGGAGCTGAGCAACGAGTGACTCCAATAGTAAGAATGATGATGACAAAGCTAGAGCATCAATTGAGGTGCTCAGGAAGGATATGATGCACATGATATAGGAGATCAAATGTGAATCCAAAGACAAAAAATGTGATGTATGGTGCATAGAGTGTCATATAGAGGGACATACTAACCCCAACTGTCCAAAATGAAGCTATCGCGACATCTACAAAGTCCATGGCCATTCACTATTACCCCTTTAATGTCAAAAGTAAGAAGCATTATACATTGGAACTTTAAAAGAAGGCCACCATCAAGCCTAAAACTTCAAAAGGTGGGGTTTGTGCGACAAGTGGTGATTACTAGAAAAATTGCCAAGTGAATAAAAATGACAATTAAAATGGTGCAAAGAATGTGAACAACCACATTCAATACGATATAGTGTGGAGTTTTTTTGTCTACTATTGCAAGTATCAAGAGTGGGGATACTTTGTGCATAATTGTATCAACAATGCTAGCTCGAGTGTGCAAAAAATGTGGAGATGGTGTGAAGTGGGCAACCATGGAGAAGAAAATTGTTTCAAGAAGGGAGGGGCAATCAGAACATCAATCTAATTGACATTAAACCAAACATGAGCAACAAACACATTATAGCAGTTGTTACCTGGGCATGGGCAAAGAAGAATGAATATCCTAACCCATCCACAAAGCGAAAATGATAGCAAAAGTAGATGTCAAAGAAGAGATGGAAAGTGAACATGATGAGCAAGGACACCAAGGGAGAATGACGACCATACCCACAACCAATAAATTGTTCATGTCGCATAGCTTGGATACCTAACTATTGTAGTCAAGCATACTAGTTAAATAAGCAACTCTATTGAGGGATGTACCTAACTTGCACACAACTATCAGAGAATTGATGCTCAAGACAAGAAAAGAGGAGAGGAATTGCATGGCATTACCACCAAGGATTGTAACAAAATACTAGCTTATTAATTGGACACTATTGATGATAAATGTTGAGAAGCGACCAAGGCTACTCCATGTGGATATATTGGGCCATATAATGAAGCACATCATAATGGATGTTTGTTCAATTGTAAACGAGCTTTTGGAGAGGACATGGAGAGATATTTGTGTGCCAACCTTATGGGCACCTATCTTTTGGGAGGCAATTGATTTTGTATAAAGATGAAAGGCATGTTGACAAGTCAAAAGGTTACCATTACCTTGTAGACCTTCATGCTTGACTTCATAGTGATTGTCGTATAGAAGTCTGCTTATAAGGCTTTGTTGGATTGAGGTTGGTTAAGGATGGCAAATGTAGATCATAATCGGGGAAAATACCTCATATCCTTCAACAAGGGACACCAAAAGTACACCGTTAAGTTGAGGAACCAGTAAGCGAGTAAGAACCTAGTGTCTTCAAATGAGTTAAATGTTTCTACATCCAACAAGAAGAAGCAAGGGAGATCCAACATCGAACCAATTGATGAAGGTATCCTTGAACTAGAAGAGTGCATAAAAGACAAATGACACTAATAGTAGTTTTTTCTATTTGAAAATGGAGGACTATGAAGTGTTCCAGCCTATATACTTATGCTTGGATGTTGAGGGAGACAAGGGCTTTGACATGAAGGGCAAGGCAGCTATGCTTGACACCTTTGAGGTGGTTAGTCAAGTAGCACTACAACAATTAAAGTGCAAAGAAGGAACATGCATGCAACAAAGGAAGAAGAGAAGTTGTTCCTTGTAAATTTTGTAGAGTAAAATATTGGTGATGCACAAATTGATGAGAGTCCAATGCATTCCTTCGACAAAACCAAAGTGGTTGAGAAACCTTACACTATAAAAAACTATTAATCATGAATGATGCAAGTGAATTTCAGTGAGACATATGAGGAAAAGGTCATAAGTCGTGGGAATGACAAGGATCTAGTCTTGAAGGTGGTTGCATTAAAAATATTCATGTAGTATAAAGAGGTTTTCATAGACTTACAAGGACCTCAAGCAGATTCTAGTTGTGCTATGCATCCATCAGATATCACTGGTTCTAGAAGCGTAACCATTGAGGAGGAGGTTGTATTGCATGAACCCAAAGTACATAATACTGGTCAAAGCAAAAATCAAGATGTTCTGTATGGGCATTATATTCAAAGTGATTGCCAATGATTTGGTGTCACCAATATTCATAAGCTTGAAAAATGAGAGCGCATAAATCAAAATTTATGTAGACTTTCAAAGCTTAAATACAGTCACTATCAACGAGCCCTTCCCAATTCCATTTACTGAGTCAATTTTGGAGGAGGTGGCCAGACAGGAGATGTATTTGTCTCTCAAGCTACAATCAGATTAGTATTGTGGAAGAAGACAAGATGAAGAATAGGTTTGTTGTGGAAAACAAAATATATGTGTACAATTTAATGCCATTCAAATTGTGCAATCGCATGCAACATTCTAACAAATTATATTCTAGATCTTTGAGTAGATATCGATTGTGTTGGGAATATGATGTTGAGAAAAACCCGTAGCTATGGAAATGCTGGAAATGTGATGCTGAGCTTGTAACTACAGTTGTGCAGATTCTTAGCCAAGGTTGTAACTTTAGTTGTGTAGATTCTCAGCTGAGCTTGTAACTGTAGCTGTGTAGTTTCCTAGTTGAGCTTGTAATTGTAGCCGTGCAGATTCTCAGTTGAGCTTGTAATTGTAGCCGTGCAGATTCTCAGTTGAGCTTGTAAGTCCAGCTGAGTTTGTAACTGTAGCTGTGCATATTCCCAACTGAGTTTGTAACTCAAATTATGCATTTTCCTAGGTGTGCTTGTAACTGTAAGGTAGAATTAGTTTGTTGGTGTGTATATAAAAAAAAAAAAATCAGAATGCTCTTGGTGTGTAATTTTTCTGAGATGTGAAAAATATCTGTGCAAATTCTGCTTTAAAATTTCTACGTTTTCTTTAGTAAAAGGGCTGCAGTTTTCACATTTGGTATCAAATCCATTGCTGATCTTGGGTGGGAGTGATTTTGTGTTCCTGATATTTCTAACCATTGATCGTGGCCAACAATAAATCCCTTACTATTCCAGAGTTTAGTGGGCAATATCATGACTACTGTGGCATTAAGATGAGGACATTGTTGACTAGCAAAGATCTTTGGATATTGTTGAGGCTGGTTAATATGAGCTAGCAGACTGGTCTATTACCCACATAATGAAAAACAACCAAAGGAGGAGACCAAGAAGAATAATTCTTTGGTGTTGTACCACATTCAGTCAGCTCTAGATAAGAGCTTGTTTCCAAGGATTGCAGATGCAAAATCAACAAATGATGCTTGGAAGGCTCTACAAGAGGCTTACCAAGGTAGTGACCAAGTGAAAGTGGTCAAGTTGCAGACCTTGAAGAGAGAGTTTGAGAACTTGAGGATGCAAGAATCTGAAAGTGTAAGTGAATATTGTGTTAGAGTGAAATATGTGGTTAATAAAATGGCTACTCTTGGAGAAATAATGGAGATGGAAGTTGTTGTGAAGAAAGTGCTAAGAACTTTAACACCAAGATGGAATCATGTTGTCATCATTATTGAAGAAAGTAAAGATTTGACAACATTGGAGTTTGATCATCTTGTTGGTTACCTTATGTCACATGTAGGTAAAGAGAAGGCTTTTGCCTCAAAGGTAAGAGTCTCAAAGAGTGATGGTTGTTGGCAAATATGTCTGAAGATCTCACAGGTAAAATTCACATGATCGAATAATCACATCCAACACAAATTTTGCACAACAAAAATACTTTATTAAATTCATAAATCAGACTTTTTTACATTCATTAAAATGATTACATTAAATGTTCGATTACATAGCATGGAGCTTTGTCTCCAATATATAACTTTGCATAATAAACTCTTCAATACTCTTGACTATTGCTCTCCTCTAACTCATGGGAGATGCAACCTTTCACATGCCTCACATTATGACAAAACTTCTCATGATTACATAATCTCCTACTTCACATCTTGACACATCTAACATGATTCTTCGCTTCCATTTGACACCTATCACTTATGACTCTTCACTTGCACACTCACAACTCACACTTAATTAAATGACACAAACACTCTTCACACTTTGACACATACTTTAGACAAATATTAAACACACTTCCTAAACTAAATATTTACAATAGTACTCAATGGTACCAAATAATGTAATACCTCTAACAATGTTGCGAGTACAAGCAACCAAGGACAAGGACAATGTAGAGGGAAAAATTAAAATTTTTCAAGAGGAAGAGGAGGCGGACCTGCTGGTAGAGGAAAAGGAAGAAGAAGACTTGACAAGAGAAATGTCCAATGCTATTGCTGCAAAAGTTATGGAAATAAATGAAACAAAAAGAGCAAATTATTCAAATGAGAATGAGGATGCTTCAACCAACTTGTTCTTATCCCATGACAAGGCTGAAAAGACTCTTCAAGAGAGTTGGTAGCTTGATTCTGGCTGTTCCAACCACATGAGGGGTAACAAGGAGTTGTTTGCTACTATGGATGAGAAATTCAAGACCAAGATCAAGCTTGGTAATAACAAGTTTTTGGAGGTGATAGCAAAAGGCGTAATGGACATAAATACTGAGGAAAGTATAAAGCAAATTCAGGATATTTATTACACTCCCAATCTTAAACATAATTTGTTGAGTGTTGGGCAGCTTTGTGAAAAGAATTACAAAGTTGTTTTTTAGGATAAACAATGTATCATATATGACAAGAACTTGTCACTATTGTTCCCATGTCAAGCAATTGCATGTTTCCTTTGAAATTTGGAGGTAATGGCAGCAACTTGTCAGATGTTGTTATTGAGGATAAGAGCCGGTTGTGGCATTTGAGGTATGGCCACTTAAATTTTTTCAGTGTGAAGTTGTTGACTTCTCAAGAGCTGGTTTTTGGTTTGCCCAAAGTTGAAAATCACAAAGAAGTTTGTGAATGTTGTTCCAAAGGCAAGCATGCTAAAGAAAGATTTCCAAGAGGAAAAGCGTGGAGGGCCCAAAATCCACTCCAATTAGTTCATTCTAATATTTGTGGCCCAATGCAAACCAAAAGCTTGGGTAAGTCATCTTATTTTATTACTTTTATTGATGATTTCTCAAGGAAGTGTTGGGTATACTTTTTAAAGAGTAAAGATGAGGTTTTAGATGTTTTCAAGAGGTTTAAAGCCTATGTAGATAATGAAAGTGAATATAGAATTAAATGTTTAAGGGGTTGACTGCCGTGGTGAGTATTGTTCAAGGCAGTTTAAAAAGTTTTGTGATAAGACTGGGATCAAGAGGCAACTTACAACTACCTACACACCTCAACAAAATGGGGTGGCTGAAATAAAGAACCGGACTGTGGTTGAATGGTAAGAATTATTCTTCAAACCAAAGGGCTGAGAAATTCTTTTTGAGTTGATGCGGTTGCTAAAACAGTATACATTCTTAATAGGAGTTCCACAAATGCTCTTGACAAGATGACTCCTTATGAAGCATGCTATGAGAATAAACCCAATGTTAATCATTTTTATAGTTTTTGGTTGTTTAGCCCATAGTAGAGAAACTCGGTCTCGACAAGGCCCACTTGGGACTCAGGAAAAAAACTCGGAAAAACTCGGCAAAAAAAACCAAAGAAAATGTAAATTTTCATTGAAAAAAAGTTTTTTTAATGAATACCACAATTAATTAACATTATACAAGCAAAAAATTAATACTGTAAGTGATACAAGCTTAAACTAAACATGAAAGTGACAACACACATTTCAATTAAAGAAATTTTAATGCGTTCAAAATTCAAATATTATTGTATTGCTTATAATATAAAGAAGGTACAAAATACAAAATGTGTCAGGACAATGCCTGAATAGGCCCACTGTCCATATCTTGCAATGCCTTTGCCCTTTGCCCTAGTAAAAGCTCTAGTCTCCCTTTGTCACTGTGCGCGTACCTCTGCCTGTGCCTTGGTTGCTAACTCCTCTACTAGGTTTTCAAAATCATCCATGGAGAAGAGAGACTCTTGTTGCTACTCTTGCTCTGGCTCTGTGATCCATTTATATGATGGATCAATCTCGTCTAGGTAAATGGCCTCATAACTTGATCTCGATTTTTTTTATGGTGGAGGCGAAGGTTGTAATGAACAAACACAAGATCATTCAACTTTTGTTGTGTGAGTTTGTTGCGCTTCTTGGAGTGTATGTGCTCAAACATACTCCAATTGTGCTCACAACCTAAAGCGTTGCATGGTTGACATAAAACTTTCATGGCAAAGTGCTATAGATTGGGTGTATATGCACCAAAGTCCTCCCACCATAAATCTAGAAAAAGCCAAAAAAAAAGAAATTTAATAACTCACATGTAAAATCATATATTGAGATCATTTTTGAAAACAAAATTAAAAGACAATAAACAATAATTCGATGAGGGTTACCTGGCCTCAAAGTGGACCTTGCTCGAGGATGTGAAAAGGACGCCCTCACATCTTTTATAAGCTTGTGTCTTGTCCTGTATCTTACTACAAATTTATTCGTTAGGCATCATGTAGTCAACGCATTTTCAAAGGCTTGACATCACCTCATAGTCGGCCTCGAATAAATCAACTAAAAAAATTTGGGGTGGAGGTAGTACCCTGTTGCATGAAGAGGGCTATGGAGCTTAGATGTCCATTGCTAGTCAATAATTTCCATTGTATATGGGCTCGGAATAATTAGAAAATAAGGCAATTGCCTCTTTGGCCCATCCATAGCCTCATATAAATATCTCATTGGTGATTTTTCTCCGTCAACAAGACGGAGAACCCTCACCAAAGGCTCTGACACCTAAAAAAAAAAAGGAAAAATAATTTACAATACAAAATTCGCAAATGGAAAAATAATTTAAATTAAAAAAATAAATAATAAAATAAAATAAAAAACTTAGTCTTGTACCTTGATGGCCTCATCCATGGCTGTCTAGAAGGGCTCCTCAAAGATATAGTCATACACCTTCCACCCCTCACTGGAGAGTCAATATCTAGTACCATCTTCGACACTCCACTCATCGCTCATATACATCCTCTTCAATGCCCCCTTTGCATCAAAGAGGCTCTGCAATGTCACAAAGTTTGTGGCGAAGCATGTAACTCCAATCAGCATAAGCTCCCTTCCACCTATAAATTGCCTCATGAGCTAGAGGACCCATGTATGGTTGTAGATAAATTTTGTAATAGATTTGGCCTTTTGTACAACCTCTGACACCCAAGGAAATTTCCTAATGTCTTCGAGTAGCAAATTAAGACAATGGGCTACACATGGGGTCCAAAAAAATTAGGGAATCTCTCCAACATCTTGCCAGCTGCTATATATGTTTCTATGTTGTCCATGATGACTTGGACAACATTCTCCTCTCCCACCTCTAACACAACCTCCCCCAACAACTATGAAAGTGTATCGGCAGCTGCGGAATCTGCTATTGGGTTGGCCATTCCGGTTATTACTTTCCGAATTCGAGGGACCATTGCAGTAGAATCCATCAATCGCATGAAGGGTCGAGCGAGCTATTTTATAATATAATGAGGCCAGCTCTTTAAGATTATGAGGAGGAAGAACACAAATACGAAGAAGTATTACTTTAAGAGCGAGCTCACTGAACGCCTTGAGTTTAAAGAGCCGCATTGAATCTAAAGGTTCTCGGGTGGCTCACTCACTGATAAATGGGAGGCGTACCTCTCTATCTATAAGCCCCAAAAAAGGATGGAGAATAAGTAGGAAATCCCATCCCTCTACCTCCTCTCTATTATAATTTGTGCCAATGCGTCCACTGACTTGAGGAATACAATTCCTCCTATAGAAACAACCAAAAAATTAATTAATGTTCTGCCCTTTCCATCGGTCCACCCATTAGACATGATAGTGCAACCCCTCTTCCTCCACACCCTATGCTGCACAAGCAAAGCCTGCATATCATCCTAGATTCACGAAGGAGAGGGCCTCTAAAATCATCATAAGTTGGCAGCTTAAATCCTACACCTCAAACTATTAGTGATCTACCATTCCCTGGTAGTATGGAGACCTTGCCACATTGAAGGGAAAGTCAGAAAAATACTAGAAACTTGCAATGACCTTCCTCGTTACCCTATGCTTCTCCTCGTTCTATGCGGTCATACCCTCAAGTGTGGGTTGTGACCCTAGCGTGGAACATTCTGCAAAATAGGACTATTTTGTCCCACTCCCTGAGTGTGCAACTAATGGACTGGAACTTTGGTGGTAAAACCAGCTATTTGTGTTGCTGATACCCTTTGTACGAGGTTGAGAAAGGGGGTTTGTTGTGGCTTGGCTTGTTCTTCGTTTGAGTTCTTTTTAGAGTAGTCTGAGAGGATGGCATTGCATTCTCTCTGAATGTCAGTTGACACCTTTGAGCATTCCCTAACATCATTCCCTTTTTTCCTTGCCAAGTGGTATTTGAGGCGGTTTACGCCTCCAAAAAATTTCTCCCCACAAAAATTGCAAAAAGCCTCCCCTTTCTTATCCCCTTCCCTTTTATACTTCCATGCCAAATCTCTTTTCCCTACCATTTTCTTATGGCTGCACATGGAAACAACAAACTATTACTTAGAAGCTTAAAAAACAATGTCGTAGGGCTTAAACCCTAGTTTAAACATTGACAGCTAAAATGAGTTTCTCTAGCTTGAATGCAGCAGTTGGGTGTTGTTGCAAATAGTTTGAGTCTTAAAAAAAGAAAAAGAAAGAAAGAAAGAAAAAAAAGCCTGCAACTTAAAAAGAGAAAAAAAAATGACAGCTGAAAGAGTTTTTCTAGCTCAAATGCATCAATTGTGTGGCTGTTGAAATTGGTTTGAATCTTATAAAAAGAAAAAAAAAAACTTGAAACTGAAAAAGAGAAGAAAAATGATAGTTGAAAATTTTTTTTTCTTACCTCAAATGAAACAGTTGGGTGGCTGTTGGTGGCTGTTAGATTCCTTCAAACTACAAAAAATCTGGTCTTAGGATGCAATTTTGTGTTTTCTTTGGTCTGGTAATAGGTAGTCTCTGCTCTCTCTCCAATTTGCAATAGGAAAAATGAGGGCAAATAAAAAAAAGTTTCTATTGCATTCCTTGAACCCGTGTGATGCCAGGCGAGTTTTTTCTTAGGACTCAATTATTTTTTGATTCAAAAACTCGCGAGTCTCGAGTACTCAATAGAGTTTTCAAAAAACTTAGTTGAGTTTGAAAAACTTACCGAGGCGAGCCCAAGCGACTCGTGGTTTAGCCTATGTTCATGTTGCTGATGAGAAAAGGAAGAAGCTTGATCCAAAAAGTGAGCCTTGCATTTTTGTTGGATATTGTGAAAATAGCAAAGCTTATAGGCTTTACAATCCAAAGACTAATAAAGTGGTGGTTTCTAGAGATGTGATTTTTGACGAGGGGGGAGTATATCTTCATCAAAGAGGCCAAGCTGGTAAGACCATCAATGTTGGTAATGGTAGTGTTGGTGGTGAACAACCCATTAGTGTGCCTACTCCTCCATTAAGTCCTCCAAGCAATCCTTCAAGTAGTTCTTCAAACAGTCCTAAGGAGAGTTCATCAAGTTCTTCAAGTAATTCATCACCTATTATTGATCTTACGAAGACTAAGAAGGGGAAGAGAACTCTTCAAGCTCACCCACCAAGTGAAATGCTTGATAGCAATTTTGAAAAGAGGTTTACAATAGGCCAAGCTCAATAAGTTGATCAAGTTGTTTCAAGATTGGAAGGCTGCACATATATGGAGACGATGAAGAAGATCCTAAAGGTGAGTCGGTTAATTATGTTTTGATGTCTCAAGCTGAGTTTGAACCTTCCTCTAAAAATGCTTGTACTAATGATGTGTGGGTGCAAGCAATGCAAGAAGAGATCAATTCCATTCAAAAGAATGATACTTGAGAGCTTGTGAAACTTCCCAATGGTGTGTGTGGGTTCCAAGTGGGTCTACAAGACCAAGTATAACAGTGATGGCAGTATTGAAAGACATAAGGCTAGACTTGTTGCTAAAGGATTCACACAAAGGTATGGAATTAATTATGAAGAAACGATTGCACCTGTAGTAAGGCAAGAAACAATCAAAATGGTTATTGCTTTGGCAGCCCAAAGGAGATGGAGTGTGCATCACTTGGATGTGAAAAGTGCCTTCTTGAATGGGTACTTAGAAGAAGTGTATGTACAACAACCATAAGGTTTTAAAGTTAAAGGAAAAGAAGACATGCATACAAGTTGAAGAAGGCCTTGTATGGCATCAAGCAAGCACCAAGGACTTGGTATGTCTAGATAGATGGAATCTTATATCAAATTGGATTTAAATGGAGCAAGAGTGAGCCTACCCTATACTATTCTTCTTGTATGTTTGTATGTAGATGATCTGATTTATATAGGAAGCAGGTCAAAAATGAAAGATGAATTAAAAAATGCTATGATGAATGAGTTTAGAATGAAAGATTTGGGGTTGATGCATTACTTCCTTGGAATGGAGGTTCATCAACATGAAGATAAAATTTTTATTTGCCAAACAAAGTATGCTAAAGATATGTTGAAGAAGTTTTGTATGGACAAATGTAAACCAGTTCCCACTTTGACTGCTCATGGAGTAGTGTTGTGCAAGGACGATGGAGCTGAGAAAGTAAATGTGATAGGTTATAGGAACATTATGGGAAGTTTGATATTTCTCACTAACACTAGACCAAACATTTCTTATGTTGTTTCTCTTGTTTCAAGGTATATGAATGAACCATCTCAAATTCATTTGAAGGCTGCCAAGAGAATCTTGAGGTATGTGAAAGGTACTCTTGATTTTGGCATTCATTATTATGCAACTAAGAAGATGGAGCTTGTTGGTTTAGTGATTCTGACTATGGCAACAGCTTGGATGATCGGAAGTCTACTTCTGGGAATTTGTTTTCTCTTGGTTCTGGGCTGATCACATGGAGATCAAAGAAACAAGGATCAGCTGCTCTTTCTAACACAGAAGTTGAGTATATTTTAGTTGCTTCAGCTAGTGCACAAGCCTTGTGGCTCAGGAAGGTATTGGAGGAGATTTGTGATAAGTAATGTCATCCTACAGTCATTTTTTGTGATAATATGGGTACAATTCAATTGGCAAAGAATCCCATCCATCATAGTAGGTCTAAACACTTTGATTTGAAGTATAATTTTATCAGGGATATGGTACAAAATAAAAGAATAGAGTTGAAGTACTATAGCACTCAAGAGCAGCTTGCTGATGTGTTCACAAAAGGAGTTGCCAAAGCTCAGTTCTTAAAACTTAGAGATAGTCTTGTGAGACCTCTTAGCATCAAGGGGGAGAATGTTGGGAATATGATGCTGAGAAAAACCCATAGCTGTGGAAATGCTGGAAATGTGATGCTGAGCTTGTAACTGCAGCTGTGCAGATTCCTAGCTGAGCTTGTAACTGCAGCTGTGCAGATTCCCAGCTGAGCTTGTAACTGCAGCTGTGCAGATTCTCAGCTGAGCTTGTAACTGCAACTGTGCAGATTCCTAGCTAAGCTTGTAATTGCAACTATACATATAGCAACTGAGTTTTTAATTGCAGTTGTGCATATTCCCAACTAAGTTTGTAACTGCAGCTGTGCATTTTCCTAGGTGTGCTTGTAACTGTAGGGTAGAATCAGTTTGTGGGTGTGTGTAAAGAAAAAATCAAAATGCTCTTGCTGTGTAATTTTTCTGAGATGTGAAAAACTTCTGTGCAAATTCTGCTTTAAAATTTGTGATTTGTTGAGTAAAAGGGCTGCAATTTTCACAGATTGGGAAGTTCAAAGTCTTTTTGGATGACTAGTGTTTGAATGGACAAAAAGAGAAGTATTTGAAGACACTTGAACAGTACACGCAAATGTATATAAACACTCATGTTTTGCTCAACTTGAAGAAGTTCAAATTACTAGAGCCTTACGAGAAACTATTGGGCCACATTGTTTGTCAGATTGGACTGAAGACGGATCTTGACAAGATCCACATAGCCATAAGCATGGTGGTGTCATATGACGTTAGGTTGTTGAAGTCCTTCTTGAGCCATGTGGGTTATTGTTGCCATTTCAATTAAAGACTTTGTATAGTTATCCCATTCTCTTAATGTGCTCTCTAGGAAGGGTGTCTAGTTCAAATGGATGGAGGACCATCCACAAGTCTTTGAGGAGCTAAAGGCCAAATTAATTTTTTTTTGAAAAATTTGAAAAAACTTGTATTAAAACAAAGAACAATTACAATTTGGGAAGAGACACTTCCCAGCAGAAATCAGAGAGAGCACATGCTTACAATAGTAAAAGAAGATTTGCAATGGAGCCAAATCTCTTGAACCATTAACTAGCTAACAGGGGGATCGGCAAGATCAGTTGATGCAACTAGTCGCGATATCGCGACCCTCTTTCCTTCTTCTCCTTTGGCCGCGAAAATGCAACATGTCGCGATATCGCGACACTTTTCTCCTTTGGCCGCGAAAATGCAACATGTCGCGATATCGCGACACTTTTCTCCTTTGGCCGCGAAAATGCAACATGTCGCGATATCGCGACACTTTTCTCCTTTGGCCGCGAAAATGCAACATGTCGCGATATCGCGACACTTTTCTCCTTTGGCCGCGAAAATGCAACATGTCGCGATATCGCGACACCTTTTCATCCTTGGCCGCGACGAAGCAACATGTCGCGAAATCGCGACACCTTTCCACCCTTGGCCGTGCCGAAGCAACATGTCGCGAAATCGTGACACTTTTTCTCCTTTGGCCGCGATGAAGCAACATGTCGCGAAATCGCGACACCTTACCACCCTTGGCCGCGACGAAGCAACATGTCGCGAAATCGTGACACCTTTCCACCCTTGGCCGCGACGAAGCAACATGTCGCGAAATCGTGACAACTTTCCTCCCTTGGCCGCGACGGAGCAACAAGTCGCGAAATCGTGACACCTTTCCACCCTTGGCCGCGATGAAGCAACATGTCGCGAAATCGTGACAACTTTCCTCCCGCGACGCAACATGTCGCGAAATCGCGACAACTTTCCTCCAGAGACCGCGACGAAGCAACATGTTGCGAAATCGCGACAACTTTTCAACCTTGGCCGCGACGAAGCAACATGTCGCGAAATCGTGACACCTTTCCACCCTTGGCCACGACGAAGCAACATGTCGCGAAATCGTGACACTTTTTCTCTTTTGACCGCGACGAAGCAACATGTCGCGAAATCGCGACACCTTACCACCCTTGGCCGCGACGAAGCAACATGTCACGAAATCGCGACACCTTTCCACCCTTGGCCGCGACGAAGCAACATGTCGCGAAATCGTGACAACTTTCCTCCCTTGGCCGCGACGGAGCAACATGTCGCGAAATCGCGACACCTTTCCACCCTTGGCCGCGACGAAGCAACATGTCGCGAAATCGTGACAACTTTCCTCCCTTGGCCGCGACGGAGCAACATGTCGCGATATCGCGACAACTTTCCTCCAGAGACCGCGACGGCGCAACATGTCGCGATATCGCGACAACTTTCCTCCAGTGACCGCGACGACGCAACATGTCGCGATATCGCGACAACTTTCCTCCAGTGACCGCGACGGCGCAACATGTCGCGATATCGCGACAACTTTCCTCCAGTGACCGCGACGGCGCAACATGTCGCGATATCGCGACAACATTCCTCCAGTGGCCGCGACGGCGCAACATGTCGCGATATCGCGACAACTTTCCTCCCTTTGCTTTTTCTTTGATCATTGGCTCAAGGACCTTTCAAGACCCTGCCTAATCACCTCATCCTCAATATCCATGTCACTGTGCAACTGAACTCCAACCTCCTTTTCCGCACCCATCTTAGCCGGAAAGTCAGCCGCTTTGTTCAAATCTCTACTCGCATAAACTGGGATCACGTCCTCCAATTCCTTCCATAATTCTTTAATTTGGGTAACAAGAGCCCTCAACCTCCAAGCTTTCAGATCAAAGTTCCTCATGCAGTCTAGAGCTCCAACCATTATTTGCGAGTCCGATTCAAGAATAATCCCGCTGTGGCCATGTTTCATCGCCCAAACAGAAGCAGACTTGATGGCAATGGCTTCGGCTTCATTGTTAGTGGTTCTTCCCAGGCCTTGCAATTCCCAATAGAGCACAGTCCCAGCATGGTTCCGGCACACCACTCCAATTCCGGCTCTACCCGGATTGCCTTTTGCAGCTCCATCAGTATTGATTTTAATCCAACCTTCAGGGGGAGGTTTCCAACAATTTCTGTCCTGTCCCTCTTGCAGTTCAACGCGTTCTTCCATAGCTCCAATGTCAATTTGAGCTTCCTCCTCAGCATGAACAGCCACAGTTTCGGTAACCTTGCTCCAAATGGTCTGCCAAACCCCGTCTAGAGCAGTAAAAGTTTCTCTAAAAATTTTGGCATTTCTTTCCAGCCATACTTGCCACCAGATAAAGCTTAAACCGAGCTCCCAACCAATACGAAGAGCTTTAGATTTGAATCTACCTTTCTGCCATTTTGCCCAGATATTCATCCGGTTCAGGTCATCACTTACTTGAATTTTAAAGTATGCAAACCAACGCAGCCAAATCTGTCGGGTGAAAGGGCAACCAAACAACAAATGGTCAGCAGTTTCCTCGCTCTTGTAGCATAGTACACATTGAGAAGGGCCGATGATACCTTTTGATCCGAGATTATCAAAAGTGAGGATTCCATTGTGCATGCACTGCCAGGCAAAAAAGTTAACTTTCGGCCAGCCTTTAGAGTGCCATATTTTCCTCCAGTCCTCAACCTCGAAAAGTATGAGGGGGGGCTCTGGGAGAATGCTATCATATCCGTCATTTATCGTATAGACACCAAGACTCCCAAAGCCCCGAGCTAATTCATCCTCCACGTCTCCCCTGTAAGAAATCTTTCTGTCAGAATTTTAGTCATGATGGGAGTCAAATCCGGAGGGATTGAAATGGGCCACTCATCCAACTTCTTGAACTGCTTAAACTTACACTCCCCCAGTTGAGTAGTTGTGAAATAACTTTCAATACGGATCCATCCCTTGGCTTCAATGGCTGCTTTTATTGGCTGTAATTCTGGAAATTCAGCAATGATGGGTGGGAACTGATCCCAAGAATCTGTCCAAAAACGAGCCTTCTCCCCTCTTCCCACTTTCCAAAATAAGCGGTCTTTAACAACCTGAGACCCTAACTTGAGAGCCTCCCAAACTAGGGACCCAGTACCATCCAAGGGGATGCGAGCAACATCGTTTGGGCTGGCCTGTCCCAGGTATTTGCTAGTTAGGATTCTACTGAAAAGGGAGGTGGGTTGGGAGATCCATCTCCAATACAACTTTCCAGCCAAAGCTTTATTATTCAGCTTAGATTTTCTCAAACCCAGACCTCCTTTAACCTTGGGCTGGGTAACTTTGTCCCAGCCCACTAAGGCCCACTTTCTCTCTCCCTTTGCTCCTTCCCATAAAAACTTTCTAGCCATCCTGTCCAACTCTTTCCATATTGTAATCGGGGCAGCCAGGATAGAGAATTTGTAAATTGGCATGGCTTGAATGACTGACTGTAAGAACGTTAATCTGCCACCATAACTTAACCACTTGTGAGACCAATGGTTAATTCTGTCCTTGATACACTCCAGCAGATTCCTCCATGTGTCTAATTTCAGCTTCTTAAAGTGCAAGGGGACCCCCAAGTAAACCACTGGGAGAGAAGTCCTTGTGAATCCCAAGATTTCTAAAATTCTGTTCTGAAGCCTTTGCTCCAGATTAAAAAAAACCACTTTGGATTTCTTGTCATTAATGACCTGTTGAGTAGCCCTGAGATAGACATTAAGAGTATCCCTAATCATTCTTGCTTCCCTGAAGCCGGCCACTCCCACCAAACCAAGTGTCATCCACAAACCGCAAGTGCGTTAAAACTTCATCACCCACCCTGATACCCAATAATCTACCTTGTCTGTCTTCTCCTCAAGAAAAGTCTACCAAGACCTTCAGCCAAAATGAGAAAAAGATAAGGAGAACATGGATCCCCCTGGCGTAGTCCCCGAGTAGCTCCAAAAGGTTGCGAAGGAAGGCCCTTGATTAGCACAGAGTAAGTCGGGGTAGAGACACAGCTCATGACCCACTCTATCCAATCCTGAGAGAAACCAAAGGCTGCCATCATTTTAGCCAGGAAACTCCATTCAACCCTGTCATAAGCCTTTGACATGTCCAGTTTTATGAACATCCCTTTATTACCAAAAGTGTGCATTGAATGGATTGCTTCCCGGGCCACAACCACCCCATCCGGAATCTGTCGTCCCTCAACAAAACCCCCTTGCTCGGAGGAGACAATGTTGTGAAGAAGAGGTTTTAGGCGCTCAACCATTACCTTTGTGATTATTTTGTACAACACATTACATAAGGCAATAGGCCTATAATCTGAAATATGAACCCCCTCCTCCCCTTTTGGAATTAAGGTAATGAAAGTGTGGTTTATAGCTTTAAGCATTCTCTTATTTTCTCTGGACTCTTCTACAACAACCATTACATCTTCCTCTAAGTAGTCCCAGAAAGCCTGAAAAAACTCAATTGGGAAGCCGTCTGGACCTCGGAGTTTTACCAGTGCTCATTCCAAAGACCACAGTTTTCAATTCATCTCTATCAATGGGTTTGAGGAGGGCCCGATTTTCATCCTCGTAAATAACAAGCAGGTATGACAGAAATAACTTCATTTTGGGCCTCTACATCTTGTACCACACTTTCCTTAAAAAGCTTAGAAAAATAATCCATAGCATGGGAATGCATACCAGGAAGTGTATCAAAGGAATGACCGTTCTCATCTTGAAGGGCCTCCATCTTGTTCATCCGTCTTCGAGCACAAGCAATCCGATGAAAGAATTTTGTATTTTTGTCCCCTTCTAATAACCAGGTGGTTCTTGCTCTCTGCTTCCAATAGGTCTCCTCCTGGTTGTCAATGTCCTCAACCGCTGTACGCAGGGCATCATCCTCAACTTTGAGCTGGTCTGTAATTACTCCTTCTCTGAACTATTTTTGGACCTCATCCCATCTGGCCACCAAAGGAGCTCTTTGGGCCTGGAAGTCTGTTTTATTAGCACGCCTCCAATACTTCAACCGAGTTTTGACATATTGTAGTTGTTTGTGGATTCTGAACATTGCTCTCCCATAAGTTGGGCGGCCTTCTTCCCACCACTCGTGGAATTTTCTCCTGAAGTTCTTCTTTCCGAAGCCAAAAATTCTCAAATCTGAAAGGTTTGTGATGCTGCCCCATCCTAGTCCCGCCTTCCAACAGAATGGGACAGTGATCTGAAATTGGGCCTTCTAAAATCTAAAAATTTATATTCCATTTTACAAACGCCTCCTCCGAAACCAGAAAATGATCTAGCTTAACCTTCCCTGCTATGTGGCTCCCGCCTTTTATTAGTCCAAGTGTAGTTAATGCCAGGACATTTAATGTCCACTAAGTGCAAAGCCTCTAGACTTGGGCAATCATGAAACGGTCCCCTGGGTCCAAAAATGGTGTTCCCCCTTCCCGATCTCTAGAAGATAATTTAGCGTTAAAGTCCCCCGCTATAATCCAGTCTAGATCTTCCCTTGAGGTTCGCATGTTATGCACAACCTTCCACTGCCGCCTCTGACCATCTAGGTTTTGAGACCCATAAAAGTTTGTGATTAGAACGTGTTCCGCAGTGACATTATTCCTAAAAAGAGAAGTGAGAACACCCCTCCAGGCAAGATGTTCTATTGCAGACCATTCAAGAGAGTTCCACAGAGTAACAATCCCCCCTGAGGCACCTTGGGCAGCCACATCCATATGACCAGCACCCCTCCAAATTCTTGTTGACTGTTTTGGACATAAGATCTAATGACATCTTAGTCTCCCGTAAAAGCAAAAAATCAGTATTACGATTCTCTAAAAGTCTTCGAACAACAGATTGATGGGTTCTCGCTGTTTAAACCCCTCACATTCCATGATTGTATAATCATTGGTTACCCTGGGAGCAATAAGAGTCTATTGACCTCACCGATCCTCCCGTGATCAGTTTGTCTCCTTGGGCTGCTAGCAACTCCTTATTGGATCTTCTACCTACTCCCCGAGAATTGCTGTTTTTTGATCTTTTTTCTACCTGGGTTATCCCCAAAGATGGCCTTTCCCTCGTTCTTCTCTCGCTATTCCCATGCCGACATCCCGAGATACCGTCTCGCTCCCGGTTATGCACTACTAAAGCCCCCGAACACACTGGATGTGATACCTCACAGAGTTCAACTACCTATTGTATGACGGGAGGAGATGAGAGGGGGAGTTGCCCGGGAATATTAGAACTTTCCTTAATACCCTCCATGCCCTCCATAAGATGTTCCTCTTCGTCAACCAGTGACTTAAATATCTCATACCTATTGGCAGGTCTGAGATGGGATTGCTCCTTTCCCTCTTTTTTCTTTGTCCGTCTTTTTCTTCTGGGCTGTTCAAAACCCTCTCTCTCAGCTTCCTGGCCCTGAACGGTGCTATTAGAATCTTTATTAAGTGTTGCCTTATCCTCTTTAGGCAGGTTTGGCATTCCTAAAGGGGCCTCCATTTTAGCATTCATATTATTAGGGCAGAAACGGGCCAAATGTCCATGTTTGTGACAAACCCTACATCTAAAGGGTAGGGCCTCATAGTCCAGCTTGTTGAATCCAGGAGAGTCCTCGCCAATTCAATTTCCATCTCTCGTCGGCAAAGGCCGGCTGAGATCCATCTCCACACATATTCTTGCATACACCGCCATGCTCCCTTCAATTGTGTCTCTGGCAACACCCAGATGTCTTCCAATAGAATTGCCAATCCTTGCCAACACCTGCTCACTCCAGAATTCCATTGGAAGAGCATATAGTCGGATCCATACTGGGACAACAGTAGGTTCAACTCGGGGATCGAATCCCACTCTCCATGGTTGAACAAATAGCCCTGCCGGGCCATGATTTTTCTTCTCTGACTCGAAAGCCCTATTTCTATCGACCAAAGACGAAAAGCTAACAATAAAATATCCATTGCTAATAAACCACAATGAATACTCACCGTGAGGCTCCCAGTTTTGGCGGATCCAAGAGTGCAAAAAATTCAGGGAAGGACGTATACCCATGAACTTGCAGATTAAATCGTGATTAGCTCTGTAAATGACTGATTCTTCAACCATACTTGGCTCGATGACAATTTTTGGCCTGGTTTCGGCCTGCGGCAAACATCCATTCACACGATGTGCTGTCGACCTATTCCCAGCAGCCGTGAAGAGCATTTTATATGCCATTTTTTGAGCTTCGTCGTTCTTTGGAGGAGAATTTTCTTTAAACAAATCTGCGTATGAGCTGCTACTCCCTGGAAAAGGAGCCGGAGAAGTCCCCATTGGACCCTCCTGGGGCACCAATCTAGCCTTCAGATCCACCGTACCCCGAAAGCACTTCTGCAATCCAGCTGATGCCCTAGATTTTTCGAAGTTCCAGAAACCCTAGTTCAGAGGAAAAAATCGCCAGAGCTCATTTCCCGCCAAAGTCATCTTTCTACAATTGTCCCAAAGGCCAAATTAATTAGCACACCCATTTTGGTTTATTGGGATAAAGAGTTTCATGTGTACATATAAGTGCATCGAAATTTGCAATTGGGTCTGAATTGGATCAACCTATTTATTTTGGAATGCGACTATCATTGAGACTCTGAGAGAATAAAATAATTAAAACATTGTAGAATGTGAGGCATTGAGATGGTCTATATGGTGCAAAAGTTTTAGCATTATAAGTTTGAAAACTTCTTAGCGTTCTATGTCAATCATTTGTCTTCACTATACTTGATAAATAAGCTAATAATACATGGGCGAGTAAATAGGTGGCTCATCATGTTACTAGAGTTTGTATTTTGGGTGATGGTTTGGCTTGGGAAGAAGCATGCAATAACCAATCAACTCTCTTCAATTCATTTGGACAACTTGCAAAAGGTGTACTAGACGAGCTGTCAAACACTCTTCTGTTTCATATTATGCTGTTTCCATCTTGGTATAAGCACAAAGGTACATATTTATCGATGAGAGATATACCACAAGAGATATTGGCAACAAAATGATGGAGAATTATGTTGAAGCTAGGATTGTTCCAGCTGATTATGGGACCTTTACATATGATGAGACCTCGCACGATATTGCATTGATGTGCGATGGAGGAAGAAGTGCACAATGTCTTAACAGAGACACATGGAGGATCACTAGGAGGACACAACGGGCTTGACACAATAGCAAAGGTCTTGCTTGTCATATTGCGGTGGTCGATGTTCTATGCTGCGATGGGGAAACCACTACAACAAGACTTCATGCTCTTTCATTTGTCTCATTCATAGGGATTGTTCAAAAGGTGGGGGTTGGATTTTATTGCACCTCAAAATACTGGCCAAAGACAAAAGTGTGGATATATTATCATCGCCATTGAATACTTGACGAAATGGGTCGAGGCAAGAGTTTTGTCGACTATTCATTGAAGAGCATAGCTAGATTTGTATACAAACAAATCATCACTGGGGATGGGGGTGGGTTCTGTATTTATAACCAAGGTTTGGTATCCTGTTGCACATCATAAGTAATCATGGGGGACACTTTATGAATGAAGAAATTCAAAGGTTGATATCAAAGTTTCACATTCTCCATTCACTATTGAGCCTGTACACACATCAAGCAAATGGGAAGGCATAGGCCATGAACAAGGTGTTACTCTTTGTCATTTACAAGTATTGCAAAGTCAAAGGTGTTGAATGGGAGAAGATTCTGACAATATCCCTCTAGACATGCAGGACTATGTATAAGCCGATGACTGGCCATGTGCTCTTTTAGTTGATGTATAGATAGGAAGCTATTGTAATAATGGAATTCTTGATCCCATGTTTTAGGAGTGATGGTGTAGAATCAATTGGGAGATCAAGGAATCCTAGTGGAGAGACTATTTTCACTTAGCAAGCTAAATTTAAGATGAGTGATGGCGTAGTGGGCAAGTGTGATAGCCTAGTGGCGGAAAAAAGTGTTGGCATGATGAGATCTACAACGAATATAAATAAACGAGGGGACTTGTGTTGCATTTTAACAGTGGAAGATAAAGTTGGGTAGGTTAAAGATCATGTAGCTTATCCTTTTCCAAGTTGATGAGGTCAAGGATAATGGGTTCGTTTGTCTATAATTGTTGGATAGGATACCAATATTGGATCTTGTAAATTGATCAAAGTTGAAGCCCTTAAGGTGTGCATGCAGGTCAATTTCAGTGGTTATGAGCCAAAGATTTTGGATACGTTGCTTGACATGTCTAGTTAGTTCGATAACTCCTTTAATGGAGTCACGATTTTTGAAGTAGGGGAGTGTAGTTGGCTGAAGGAGGAGACAATTAATTGCATATCATTAGGATTAAGTAGTGCCACCTTTACTAGACAAACCATTTGGAGCACTAAAGCCTAAGATGGAGTTAGAGCCTCAACTGGATTCCCAAGCCAAAGAAGATCAAGTGCCCTTATAGAGAGATGCACACAAGGGAAGGCTGTTGCAAATTAAAAGGAGGGTAGTCCATTGCTAGAGGACTAAACTCAGATTACACTGGAGGTCAAGATACTGATACCTTGACACCATACAAAAAGAAGATGGATATGCCTATGCTCACCAATCAGAGTGTGTCAAGAGACACAAAAGAGATAGGGATGGTTGAGTTGTTCCCTTAGCAAATGGACATATTATATGTGTGCAAAGAGCACTTTCTAACAAGCCCGTTATAGAGTGGCATCATAGGTGGTGAGACTTGTGAGATTGTGAATCTTATAATTGGGCCAAAGGAGAGGCATAACAAAAGTCCATTGAAGACCCCACTAATCTTCATGCTTAGAGAGTGAAAAATAAACGGGTTATCATCGTTGTCTAAGATGCCTCTAGGCATTGTGATTTTGTATCGATGGCCACCAGCCATATAGTTTACACCGAGAAGAGGTATTAAAGTGGAATGAAATTCCAACATAGGAATATGCCATTGGAAATAAATAGCTTGTAATGGGAACAACATCACATGAACCGGTTAGAAAGCAAGAGGGCCAACTACCCCCCACACACATGCCACGACTCAATGTTAATAGGGGTGAGGAGTCCCACATAAGTGGGACCAAGGGCTTCCACCTTTAAGCCTGCTACCCCATTGGCAAAGAGTTTGGCAAGTGTTGGGGCTCATAAACCACTCAGGTCCCACAACTGGGTCAATGTGGGATTATTAACACATGCACATACTACACTAAATAGAAGAGGTATTAAAGTGGAATGAAATTCCAGCATAGGAATATGCCACTAGAAATAAACAGTTTATAATGCATTGATCCACCACTCGGGGAAAAGAAATATGCTATCACTGAGTAGCTTGATATGCCCTTTCGACAATTGAATTATCTTGACCATTTTATCTAAGCTTTTATGGGTAACATTCAGACATAAAGAGGGTTTTCTAAACGGGCGAGCCAACTAGCCGACTCACAAACAGTGAGCTCAGCATAACAAAGAGGACTTGCACCTTTTGATGGAGCAAGTCGATACAACAACTACTCAGCAGGGAGGAGTGGGAGACTATATGTCACCAATACTAGGAACTACTTGAACAGAAAGACTAGCAGTTGCACTTTATGATTGATAGCATGTGTATAGGTAAAAAGTGCAATGGAAGAAGGTAGGAAGTTCAAAAATATTTATTAGAGCTTGGGACTAGCACTTTTTGGGGGTGTGTATTAGAGCTAGTATTTTGTAGGTAGACAAACACTTTTTGGGGGCTGTGTAGGAGTTTTGGGTTCGTCCATTTTGCATTGGTTTGGGGTTGGTATAAGTGTTTGATGGTTTCCCCCAAGTTGGTTTTGTGAACCGATTCCGTGCCTTGATTTTTTCCTCCGCTACTTTCGTCAAGCCGATGGTCTCTAACATGTTTGTAGGGTTATACATTTGCACCTCTATTCGAATTTCTTCTTTTAATTCGCTGACAAAACATTCTTGAAAGAAGGCAACCTCTAATCCGGATGTTCGATTAGCTAGCCTTTCAAATTATGCTTGGTATTCGCTTACCGAAGTGGTTTGGCATAATTTAGTGAGGGCCCCTGTAAAGATTTGAAACTTGCTAGGGCCAAATCGCACTAATAGATTTTGTGTAAAGGTTGACCACGTCGGAGTGCCGTTAGTTTTCTCGAACCATTGGTACCATTGGATGGCGTCGTTTTCCAAGTGGAAGGAGGCGATATGCACTTTTTGCATTTTCGGAATTTGATTTAGTGAGAAATATTGCTCTGCTCGGTAGATCCAATTTGTAGGGTCTCCTCCTTCAAATTTTGGGAAGTCTAATTTGGTCGTCCGTGGTAGAATGGAAGTTTGTGGACCTCCTAACATTGCTCGGTTTGATGACCCGTTGTTGGTTGAATTTGCATGTGTTGTTGCCTGATTTTGATTGATGGCATCAAGTTTAACATCCATTGCAAATATTTTCTTGAAGAGTTCTCTTGTGTTACGGGTATTCTCCTCTCTTTCCTGTTGAACTTCTTCAATGAGCCTTTCGTGTTTCTCATGAATGGAATCCAGTGATCGTCGTCCTTCAACCATTGCGGTTGGTGTAGGTAATGATCAATATGACTTGGTACAGGTGAGCAAAAAAAAAAAAAAAAATTGTTTAACAACTTTATAAGTTGTTTTAGCAAATTTTTTTTTTTCAAAATTTGTCAAAAATTTGGTGGGCAATGCCCTATCAACTTTTTGAATTTGGTGCTCTCTGTTATTTAACAAGTAGCTTGTAGAGGCGTTAGGGTCGAGAGCGCACGGCGGTCGGCAGGGCGGTAGGCGGGAAGGTAGACTGGCAGGGCGGCAGGCGGGAAACACAAGGAGCGGGCAGACAAGGGCAGCAGGCGGGAAACACAAGGAGCGGGCAGACAAGGGCGACAGGAGGGAAGGCAGACTGGCAAGGCGCAGCAGGCGACCGATGCAGAGGGGTGGTAGCCGGGAACACTAGGAGTCGACGGGCGGTGCAAATTTTGAGGAAGGACTGGGTAGCGGTTGGTTTGCGCGAGGTATGGGGGAGGCGTGACCGAAGTCACGTTCTTCCTTGTGCCTTTTGGCGCTTATAAAGCGCTACAAAGACGTAGCACCGCAAATGTGGGACTTTAGTCCTTTAAAAAAAAATTTATTAATTTTTTTTTTTTTTTTTTTCCTTTGCGTTTCGGACGTCGAAAACCTTGATGCTGCGTTGAAGATTTTAGTTTTTTCAAAACAGCCACCGGTCACCACGCGAAAGGTCGAGCAATTTGGGTGTAAGACAACTTAATTCGTACCTTAGGAGAAGGTTTAATTTTCTGCGAGGATTATGACACGGATCCGTGAAGCGTGAATGCTGTTTGCGTCCTTGCAAATGTGGACTGGCTGAAATGTGCGGTGGGAAAAATTTTTAATGGTGAATTTGCTCCTTGATCTAGCTCTGATCCATATGTTATGAAACTAAATAGTGCAGAAGGAGGAATCGTTTTTATATTGAATCGTTTTTTGATTGTAAGGTAGAAAAACCTACAATAGAATTAATTAATATATTTGTTCGATGATGCCTTATTATCATATTTGGATTGCATTTAAATACCTAGTCTATTATCATATTTGGATTGCATTTAAATACCTAGTCTAATAGTTGTAAAAGTGAAAGGTTGTGACGCTAGAATATAATTAATAAATAATATAAGTATTAGGACATGTTAGGAGGGTCCTAACAGTTTCTGTCAGGTTAAACAATTGGGACATCAAATTGAAATTTAGAATCTCAAAAGTAAAAAGTTGGAGGTTTCTGTTGGGTAAGGTCTTTCAGAAAGGGAAAGGTGACTGGCCTTTGCTGGTCACGTTGCCTGTCTAAATCAGCTGTTTGCAGTGCCTTCTGTCTCCCGAACAGGAAGCAAACCATTGATAGAAGACTTTTGTGGTAAGGCGAAAAGGAAATTTCATTTAGTTAAACAGAACGAAATGCCTTTGCCCATCCAAGAAAGTCAATAATTTGAAGTATGGGGCTGCTTGCTTGATTAAAATTTAAATGTCCTTTCATATTTGATTATATATATTCGGGTGATGTTATTTACGCTATACCTGAAACCACGAAGATTAGGTGCAGCTTCCAATTCAGTAGATGGGTATTCTATGTAACGTTTATTTTCCATTGGAAAATATGTGTACACGGGCCCAACGTTGATTAGGAAAGATGGCGAAAGGGTATCAGGTAAAGTTTTGGACTCATCCCAAGCCCCTAAATTTATGTCATTGGGAAAGACGGACCGGCTTATTTAAATGTCGGCAAAATTCTATTCCTGGGGCTTGGGGGAGAGAATCAAAGAAAAATAAAGGACCACAACTTTTGAGAGAACCAAAGTAAGAACTGAAGTAATTCATTTACATCAATGTGGTTTATGTATAGATGAAAATATTTAAAAAAAATTAGAAAATTATGAGGATCTCAATCTTTTAAAAAATTAAATAAAATTGTTTACTTACAAATATTTAGCTGTTATCAATTCACTTATTTTTGATGAACAAGGTCTTATAATGTTTATTTTTACCAGTGGCTTATGTATAAGATAAGAGTATTTAAAAAAATTAAGAAAATTATTAGACAAAATCAAAAAAACTTCAACCGTCAGAAAATCAAATAAAACTATCCACCTACAAACATTTTGCTGCTATCAACCTACCTATCTCTGATGAACAAGATCTTATCAACCTACCTATCTCTGATGAACAAGATCTTAATATTTATTTTAACCAGACAACAATAGTCTAACCAAGTGTTCTGTAAATTTCATAACATCACAGGTAAACATTGGCAAGGCCATATAATGTTTTCTTTTAACCAGACAACAATAGTCTAACCGTTGTCTAACCGGCGTTGAGTATAACTCAGTAAATTTTATAACATGGATAGATAACATTTAAAAGGATTTGAAAGGTGTATTTTAAAATATATTATCTCAGTTTAAATAAAAGAAAAAATGTTATTGTGTATATCTGTACTTTAACAATAAATAAGGTCATTTGTCAGATCTTTAGGTATACCTATAAGGTGGATGTTAGGCCTTTGACGAAGAATCTCACATAGGTCTACATTATATTTAATTTTATTATTAAATAATTTTAAATATAAAATAAATAAAATTAAATCTTAATTAATGTGTTTGAAAAGGCAAATACCTTAGCCAGATGCATTGGAATTGCATGGGCAGATATACTTAGGTGAGTAAGATGAAGACCGGATGATTATATTTTTTATTTATTTTAATTGGAAATATATTGGGTTATTTGAATTTTAAATTTTTTAATAAAAAAAACAAAAATACTATTTAATTATTATTAATTTATATTTCAATAATATATTTACTTGAAGCTTGGTTGCAGGTCCTTGTAAATCCTGTCGGTAGCAAATAATATATTCACCAAGACCCCGCTCTTTATATATATATATATAAACGCCTTTATCATTGTCATTTTATTTACGTTAAAAACTTCTATAAACCAGACAAAAATCAAGGAACCCGACAGTTTTAAGAGTCGAAGGGGCAGCCCACTTTATTTATTACCATACGCCCGTAACAATTCTTCTTTAAACTGCAAATAAGAAATGAATATTCTTGGTACTATACTCCTGGTCGATTACAGAGCACAACAATGAGGGCGACCCTACATCGGTCCTGATACTTTTGAAAACCTAGTAAATGAGCGCCACGTCACAACTATGGCACTGATAGTGAGGGGGTCTGGCCGTGGCTTGAACCTAAAATCCTTTCGGACAAGAAAAAATTCCGCACAGAGGCTAAAAGGTGCCGGCAGTACATGCCACCAGTTGCCACCATCAGCAATGCCCACCAAATGTAAATGTGTGCCCGCCAGCGCGAGGTTAAATTGGGGTTACGAGGAATGTAGGATCCCAGCCCCGGAAACGGAACGCGAGCCCTCTGCCCCAAAGCCAATTCTCACCATTGCCCTGGAAACCCTCTCCGTTTTGCTTTGGAGGCGCCATGGAGTTGAACTGCGACTACCTGGGGGACATGGCCAACGTGGCTCAGATCACGGGCCTTGACTATTCCAAGTTGATAGCTCTCATCATTAAGGCGGCCAATAACGCGCGCATGCACAAGAAGAACTGTAAGAGGTTTGCCAACCATTTGAAACTCATCGGGAATTTGCTGCAGCAGCTCAAGATCTCAGAGCTCAAGGAGTGGCCGGAGACTAGGGAGCCGCTGGAACAGCTGGAGGATGCTCTCAGAAGAGCCTATGGGCTTGTCAACAGCTGTCAGGATAGGAGTTATCTCTATTTGCTTGCGCTGGGGTGGACTATTGTGTCCCAGTTCAAGCATTCCCAGGCGGAGATCGACGCGTATCTCCAGCTCATTCCCCTCATTCAGCTTGTTGATAACAAGAGAGTAAGGGTATGTCTATCTCAACCCACCACATTGTTTGCTCTCAAGGCGTATAGGTTTTTACCCCCTCATTCAGCTTGTTGATAACAAGAGAGTAAGAGTATGTCTATCTCAACCCACCACATTGTTTGCTATCAAGGCGTATAGGTATTTTTTAGATAGAAGGCTTTATATCTTAATTTAGGTCCCAGCCTAACGGGGAAGCTTAAGCTTATTTATTTATTTTTAAATAATTGAATCGGTTATATGGAATTGAGAATGGATCTAACCAAATTCTATGGTGATCATGTTAGGGTGTTTTGGTAACGCATTACCTGCTAAGATTTCAACTTGGATTTCCTTTTTAAAAGTGGAGGTGAAGGTTTTTAAGATTGATCTCATCTCATTTCATAAAAGTAGAGGTGGAGGTGGAGGTGGAGGTGGAGGTTTTTAACTGATTGATCTCATCTCATTTCATAAAAGTAAGTAGAGGTGAAGGTATTTAATTGATAGATCTCATCTTATTTGGTAAAATATTAAGATTCACCTATGGGAGTGGAACCTTGGTTTATGGTGTGAAACTCCTCTAGCTGCCCTGGTCACAAATCCCATTGATCTAATAACTATTTTTTTTTTTTGAATTTAGTGAAAAACCCCTTACGGGACCGCCTGGTCTGAGAAACCACGACCAAAGGGGTTCTACACTGTCAAAATCATCCGGGAGTCACGCCCGGCCCTGACTGCACCAGCATTATCAACTGGATTTTGGGTACCCAATGTGCGTTTGGTAGGGTGGAGATTCGAACCGGAGACCTCCCTCAGAGGATTGCCCTTCCCTCTCCAACTCACCTACAGCACATGGGTATTATATTTTTAGTTGGTTATGGGATTGGTATTATAAAAGCTTGGCTTGGCAAAATTTGATCGGTTGATTAGATGTTAAGATTTACCCATAAAATTTGAACTTTTAAACTCCCAAGTCCCAACCAATTGTTCTAAAACCCTATGGGCCCAAATTTAAAAGTTCATAAATGAGATTTGAACTTGATCTATGGTGTAAAATTCTTCACTCCCCACCAATTATCCTAAACCCTATGGACTAACCAACATGCTAATTAGAATTTTGGACTTTTTCTTTTGTCTATATTGTTATATTGTTTAAGTTTTGAAGTTCACTGGATTTTGACCCTTTGTCAAAGGACATATGGTAAATTGGACTTTACTTGTTCTCAATCCAGTAGAATCTACGGAGAAATGTATTTACTTGTCAAATGAGGACTCCACTCGAAGCTTTTTTTTTAATATTTATTGTTTTGGGGTTCTACTGCTGGTGTTCCAAATATGAAGTTACATTTGCATTTAAGTAACCCTATGTCTGTTGCCATTGAACCTATCACATGTCATAGACATGTCCCCTGTCAAATTTTCTGATTCTGATGGCTTGAGGTCAACTCAGCGCATATCCGTAAGCAAAACTATAGCATAAAATTTGGACATATTTCTGTATGTTAAAATTGGGAAAAATGTTTTTTAGGACTTCACTCGAAGTTTTATTATATTTATTTTTATTGTTTTGGGGTTTTACTGCTGGTGTTCCAAATATGAAGTTTCATTTGCATTTAAGTAACCCTATGTCTGTTGCCATTGAACCTATCACATGTCATAGACATGTCCTTGTCAAGTTTTCTGATTATGATGGCTTGAGGTCAACTCAGTTCATATCGGTAAGCAAAACTATAGCATAAGCTTTGGCCATATTTCTGCATCTTAAAATTGCGAAAAATGCTTTTTAGGACTCCACTAAAAGTTTTTTTTTTTTATTGTTTTGGGGTTTTACTACTGGTGTTCCAATTATGAAGTTACATTTGCATTAAAGTAACCCTATGTCTGTTGCCATTGAACCTATCACATGTCATAGACATGTCCCCTGTCAAGTTTTCTGATTCTGATGGCTTGAGGTCAACTCAGTTCATATCGGTAAGCAAAACTATAGCATAAGCTTTGGACATATTTCTGCATCTTAAAATCGGGAAAAATGCTTTTTAATTGAAAGTGAATATTACTTGTCCAAGTTAGGGGAGTGGTCACTTCTGAGCCGTCTTTTAAAGTTAAGGGGCAGCCACTTCCTATCCATCTTTAGGAGTGTTGTCAGGTAATTGGTAATGCTCACATGGAATGCTCTATCAGCTTAGAAGCCATGTCGAAGGGGTATCAGTTCCATCAAAAGTCATTTGGGACCATCATGAGCATCCTCATTTGAGCCTTTTCCCCTTCTAATTTGGGAGATGGGTGCCTTCTGTGTTACAACACATCAAGGAAGTGTTCCATAGCATGGGCTGCTTAATGTGGGGATTTGAACCTAGGTCATGCTTTTATGAATGCAACATATTTATCATTACTCCACAGTGCCTTGGACAAGCGTTGTTAGTTGAAACAATAGATATTTTCCTTTTTATAAGTAGGACATATATGGACTTTCTTATTTTATGGGCATATGCTATTACAAACTTATTGTAAACAATTTTATATAGAACTATATAATCTATAGTAGAGAAACTCGGACTTGGACTTGGTAAAACAAAACCCAAAGAAAATGCAAATTTTCATTGGAAAAAAGTTTTTTTGCATGCATATCACGATTAATTAACATTATACAAATCCAATTTAATATTGTAAGCAATACAAACTTAAACTACACATGAAAGTGACAAAACACACATCAATTAAAGAAATTTTAAGGCCATGTAATATTCTTGTATTGATTATCATATAAAAAGGTACAAAATGGGTCAAAATGTCTCAATAGGCCTACTACAACAATCAACTAATCTATGCAGCATCTAGTAATGCCTTTGTCCTTTGCTCTAGCTGAAGCTTTAGTCCTCTCTGTTTGTGCTCGTGCCCGTGCCTCTTTTTCTACCTTTGCTGCTAACTCCTCCGTCATACTTTCAAAATTATTCATTGAACAAAGAGGCTCTTACTTCTCCTCCTTAGGCTTTGTGAGGCATTCAGATGTGGATCTATGTCATCTAAATCAATGGCTTCATAATTTGATCCCACAATTTTTTTGTGGTGGAGGCGAAGTTACAAGCTCATTCAACTTGTGTTGCATGAGTCTATTACGCTTCTTGGAGTGAATGTGCTCAAACATACTCCAATTGCACTCACAACATGAAACGTTGCATGGTTGTCACAAAATTTTGATGGTGAAGTGTTGAAGATTGGGCTTATAGGCACCAAAGTCCTCACCATAAATCTAGAAAATGCCAAGAAAAAATAAATTTAATTATTTATGTAAAATTGTAAATTGAGATTATTATTTGAAAACAAAATCAAAAGAGGAAATCAATAATAATTCGATTCATAAGGGTTACCTAGCCTCTAAGTTGCCCTTCCCCGAATATGCACTATGGGGTTGTGAAAAGGTAGCCCTCACATCTCTTGTAATCTTGCAACTCATCCTGTATCACATTGCAAGTGTTCTCATCTGGCACCATTTGGGTAAGGCATTGTTGAAGGCCCGACATCACCTCATAGTCAGCCTCAAATGAATCATCATAAAATAATTTGGGGTTGAGATAGTACCCCACTGCATGTAGTGGGCTATGGAGCTGAGAAGCCCATTGTCGGCCAATCAGTTCCCAAATGGGTATGTATTTGGGCTCGAAATAATTAGAAAATGAGGCAATTGCCTCATTGGCCCTATCCATGGCCTCTTATAGGGTATCTCATTTGTGATTTTTCTCCATCAAGAAGACACAAAATCCTCACCAAAGGCTTTGGTACCTGAAGTCAAATAGGAGATTTTAGTTATTGTTAGCAACTTAGCTATTTGAAATTTGGATCACAATTCAAAATTTGCAAATGGAAAAATTATAAATCATTCATAGCTGTCCAAAAGGGCTCCTCAAACACATAATTGTACACCTTTTGGCCCTCATTGGAGAATCGATATCTAGTAGCATCTTCTCCATTCCACTCCTTGCTCACAAACATCCTCTTCAATGCCCCCTTTGCATCAAAGAGGCTCTGCAATGTAATGAAGTTTGTGGTGAATCATGTAACTCCAACTTGCACAAGCTCCCTCCCATTAGTGAACTGCCTCATTACCAACAGAATCCACGTATGGTTATAGATGAATTTTGTAATACAATTGGGCTTAATTAAAACCTCAAACACCGAAGGTAATTTCCTAATGTCTTTGAGAAGCAAATGGAGACAATGGGCCGCATATGGTGTCCAAAGAATCATGAGGAATCTCTCCTCTGAAATCCTTCTAGCTGCCACATATGCTACTGCGTTGTCTGTGATAACTTGGATAACATTTTCCTCCCCTACCTCCAACACAACCTCCAACAACCTAGCAAGCATTTTGGCATTCTTTTACTTGTGCTGATGCACTGCTGACTTGAGGAACACAATTTCTCCTATAGAAGCAACCAAAAAATTAATCAATGTTCGATTCTTTCCATCGGTCCACCCATTAGACATGATCGTGCAACCCCTTTTTCTCCATATCTTGTGCTGCTCTTCAACCAAAAATTAGATATCCTCCACGGATTCCTAAAGGAGAGGGCCCCTAAAATCATCATAAGCGGGCAGCTTAAATCTTGAGCTACAAACTATGAGGGCATCAACCTTCCTCGTCAATATGGAGACCTTGCCACATTGAAGGGAATGTTACAAAAATACCAAAAGCTTGCACAAGCCTTCCTCGCAGCCTTGTGCCTTTTCTGGTTCCATGCAGTCATACCCTCAAGCTTGGGTTGTGACCCTGGCGTGGAATGTTTCACACCTGGGTGTGCCAGTGATGGACTCGATCCACTGCGGCACTGCTGAAAACGGCTAAAGACACTGCCGCTACCCTTTGTAGGAGGCTGAGAGCCATTGGTTGCTTGTTTTTCTTTTTAGTTCTTTCTTCTCTTCATAATCTGTTAGGAGGGCATTGCATTCCCTCATTACTTCAGGTTCCACTTTTTCACATAGCTTGACATCATGGCCAGCTAACTTTGCCAAGTGGTATTTGAGGCAGTTTATGCCTCCACAAATTTTTTCATCACAAAAGTTACAATAAACCTCCCCTTTCTTCGAACCATCCTTAACATACTTCCAAGCTGGGTCTCTTTTTCGCATTATTTTCTTTCAATGTGACTGCACATGGAAACAATAATTAAGTAGTTAGAAACTTAAAAAAAAGAAAAAAAAAACCCTTGGATTTAAGCATTTTTTACCTCAAATGTAACTGTTGGGTGGCTGTTAGATTCTTAAAAACTAGGAAAAGTTTGGTTTTAGGATCAAATGAGTGTTTTTTGGGATCTGATTTCACCTTCTCTGTTCTCTCTGCAAGTAGAAACATCAAAAATGAGGCCAGTTTGGGGAAAAAAAGTTTTTATGCCATTTTTTCTGTGTTTTTGCTGCCCCGGCCAAGTTCAGATCTAAATTAGAGTTCAATAATCTAAAGCAAATTACGAGGCACAAACGATGCTAACTTTGGACTTTCAAGTTCAGATCTTGCTAAGTTTCAATTTTACTAAATTTGTAAGTTTCTAATACTAGGAAACATTGGAAGCAAGGGAATCCCATGTTTGGCAATCCTCCCTTTTGATTGATGAAAATTTTGAAATTGATTAAAAAATTTAAAAAGCATAACTGATCAAAGGTAGTGATTGAAAAGCAAGATGAAAGGAAAAATCATCTTGAGGCTGAGTTGAAATCTATTCATAAGCACATAGTCCAGAAACTTATATTTCAGGACGCTGAAATATTTGGGAGCATGGAAAACAAATTGTGGAAGCATGTGGCAAAGCAAATCGGCGTGCATTGTTTCTATGTGACTCATGCTTTTGGTGAAACATCTTAGCATTCATGTTGGGTTGAGTATTCATGCTTTTGCTGACTCATGCTGCACCAAAGCACATGCTTTAGGTGGAGCATGCAACCAGGTGTTCATGTTGGGTGATCTAGAACAGACGATTCATAGAATTAGGCTGCCAAATTGGAATTTGATCCTGTAAGGAAGTTAAAGAACTTGAAGACAAAATTTGAAAGGTTTGGAAATAGAGAATTACCTTTGTTAGGATATCTTGCGTACTTCCCATGCCTGACTGGTTTCCGTTTAGCTACATGGCATGATCGTTGACAGCTTTTTACACTGACCTGAAACAGCTCATGGCAACTGATTTTAATTTCATGTAGTTGTTAAAAATCTTATTATAAAGAATGTATAAATTATGTTGCAACATATGGAAATCAATTCAGCTGAAAAGAACAGTCTTTTGTTCATAGCTGCCAAGGTATTACATTCGGAGAGAAGCAAAGGGAAATTTGCTAAAAAAGACTGGATGGAATGGAAATCTCCTCCATTTGTTTGCACTTTGTGATATCCTAGGCAAGGTATTACACTAGGAGAGAAGCAAAGGGAAATTTGCTAAAAAGACTAAAAGGTATGGAAGCTTTTAATTATATGGAGATCTCCATTTGTTTGCACTTCGTGATATCCTATGTCATGTGGAGATGTGACCCTGGGCCTTGGGGCCCTCTTCCACCATATTCAACATATCAGGGACCTCAAGACATGTAAGGAATGTTCTTCTGTTGTTCCCTCTCTTGGGCCCTGAGGCTGACCATACCCTGAACATCTTGGGGTAGTTCCTGAGACAAGCTCAATTTGAGATGCTGTCCCCAGGGTGCTGAGAGGATGTCAAAACACCTCCATGGTGTCCTCGGGATGCCTCAGTGTCTCAGGGATGCCCCCACATTCTCAATCTTGGTGATGTCAGGATACCCCCTCAATCATCTTGGGGATGTTTGATGTCTAGGGGTAAAAGTACAAAACAAGGTGGACCCATCTTCCCCCATTCCTAACCCTAATCCACTCAATGAGGAGAAAAGCGAAAGAAAATTACAAATATGTTACTCATTCTATTGTATTTTCTTTTTCTTCTGTATTTTTTAATCACCTGTTTTACTCATTTTGTGAATGTCATTCAAATTTGAAGCTAATTGTTTAAATTATTATTTATAATATATCTTTTTTGTGAATGCCATTCATTTGTTTTATCGTTTTAGCTTTTAGATTGAATAATGTTGCATGTTCATGCTTAAATAATCGATACTGTTGCATGCGTATCCTACATACACTGTCCTGCATTGCAGGAAACATGCCTTGCCATCCTGCACTGTCCTGGTCTGGGAATTTTTGTGGAACATGTATGTGTTTATGTACACACACACACCATCCTGCACAGTGCTGCTGTGCCAGAAACTTGTCCTGCCATACTGCACTGGCTGAGTCCCAGAAATGCCGTGGAACATGGATGATACCATATGTATGTATAAAGTTGCAATTGAAGAAGCTAGAAAATTAAAAAATATTCTAATGTATTCTGTGGCTTCAGGACCAATGATAAATTATTATAAATATGTCTCATCTTTAACCATTTTTCTGTCAGATTACAAAACATGCTTTCAGACTCCTAAATTGCAAAATAGGAGATTTTTCAAATCATTTGTGTACTTAGTGGTACCGACTGGAAGTTAAAATTTCAAGAATAAAACACTGGAGGTTCCTGTTGGAGAGTTTCTAACAGATAGACAGGTTAAAGGCGGTTGGCCTTCTCTTGTAGTGTGACCCTTTTAAATTAGTTACTTTGCTGGCTTCTAAAATTCGGTCATGTTGGTTGGATCCTAAACAATTAATATAGACTTTATTGAGAAGATAGAGGGAAGATTTCTATTTCAAACAAAATGTGCTTTTAGTTAAGGAGGTGAAGAATGTGAATCCAAGGAGCTTGAGGGTTCAGAAATGAATTGTTGTCATATAGCTAAACTTTGCAGCTCAAAGTTTATGTACCTCTCATTTACAAGATTGGAAGAATTATTTCTGTTGCTACAAGGGTACTCCAGGTTCTTTGAAAAGATTTTATTTTATCTAGCTTTTTCTTCTTCTAAACTCTCTGTTTAAAAATTATTATGCGTAGGTGTAGGCTTGATAAGGAAAGGTGTTGAATGAGTAGCAGGCAAAGTTGATACAGTGAAATTTTGGATCTATGTCTGGTGTGGTAATATCTAGCAAACTTTGGATTTGAATGAGTTAACATGTGCTTTTTGGACAAGAGGGCTCGACTTTTCTTAGTCACTATGCTCTTGCAAAAGAGATTTTATTTGTCTTTTTCTGAAGGCTGGCCTTTCTTGGATGAGAATCTAAACTAGCCACAAGGTAAATTGTTTTGTATTGCAGAGCATGGGTCTATTGCAATTACAAGGGAAATGGATAAATTTGCTTTGAACTGAAAAGCAAAAATTTGAAATTAGTGTAAGGAGCTGATCTAAAGTAAACGGGTTTGCAAGACGTGGAGATTTTTTGAAATTCTTCTTCAAGGCTGTCTAGGCTAGTAGAAATAATGTTATTTGAAGACTACAGATAAAAATTGATATCTCAGATTTCCACTGGTCATGCTGAATTGAAACAAAACAATCTTTTGGATTACCAAGCGTGAAGATTCTTCACAGAAATCTTCACACTCGGTAATTCTTAAGACCGTTTCAATAGACTAGAATGTTGATGGAGAACTTCAAGATGGCTTATAGAGTTATTAGTGTTTGTTAACTGCTTTTGGGAACAAAGACGTAGAATGATGCAGACAGATTCCAAAAGATTCTTGAATTTATGATAACCTTTATCTTTGAACTACATTTCAAAATAAGTAGGATTAGGAGGAAAATGCAGTAAGCCTTTTGGAGATTGCAATTTTATAGAGATTTGAAGAAAAAACCACTTTTGGCTAGTACTAAGGGATGGTTAATGGATTCATCCAATGCTTTTTTTTTGTTTTTATTTAGAAGGTACAAAGAATGTTGTTGAATTTGGACTCCAACGAGAGAACTAAAGCATCAAAACTTTCATAGTAGAAGGCAAGGTTATGCATAAAGGGTTGGACTTGAAATGCACTTGTAAAAAAATGTCAAATCTTAATCGAAATCAAGGCAAATCAAGGTGAATCCTAATCAAATCTAATCAATCATCTTCACACCAAAATTTGGGGCATTTGAAGCCCTAAAAATTAAGGTCATCTTTGGGGAAAATTTTGACTTATTAAATCACCTTATAACTTCATACAAACACCACCATTAGATCAGGCTCGAAAAGAGCTTTCCAACGATTACAAATATGCCTATGTTTGGATATATATTGTGGTGAATTGACCCTAAGAAAAAAATGGTCCTAAAAATTTTAGGTGAATGGGCCGACGTCGAGGGTCCTCATATTCGCTAATTTCCAATTTTGGAAATCCTAATATTCGCCCAATTTACGAATATTTGCCACTGTGCATAACCCTGGTAGAAGGGAAATCATATTTCTCGTATGTTCATTAGAGTTTATGAGAATGTCATTATTTCTTTAAAAATAAAGCTTTTTTAAAGCTCATAAGACATGGCACCATACATTGATCTAGGAAAGCATGACTCATATATTAGATGTTTCTATCAATGTATGGTTAGACTTCTGTTTTTTTGTGCAGGATAATGAAGCTTGCCCCTTTTTTCTGGTCAGCTGTCAGATAATGAAATTGTTAGATTTCTTATTTGATTCCATGGTTTTGCAGGAGAAACTGCGAGCAATAGAAAAGGACCAGCAAGAGTATACACTAGAGGAGGAGGAGAAGAAAGTGCAAGAAACGCTCTTGAAGTCTGAATGCACCTGGACAGATTCTATTATTTTGAGGAAGTCTTTGTCTCGCAGGTACCCAGACCTGGCATTTGAAGAGGCTCTGCAGACTGAAAATGAGAAACTCCAAGAGGAATTACAACGGATGGAATCATGTCATAAGACTGAACAATGCGACGTCATTAAGCGGTTAATTGATGTCACAGAAGCTGTGGCTGCGGTTCCATCTGAGAATGGAAAGGTCGAGTCGTATAGATTTCATCAGCATTCTGAATTTGTTTCTAACAACAGTTACAGATATGAAGATGGTATAGGCAATGGGAGTCCAGATGCAAAGATTAGAAAGCCAGATAAAGGTCAGAAGTGTGCTGTAATGTAAACTACTTTATGTGGGTACTGTTTGAGATGCCAAAATTGAAGTAGCTTAGATGTTGAATGCTGAAACCAACCTGTAAATTAAAGGAATTTTAGGAAATGTCGTTGCTTCTAGCAGAGATCTCATCTTGTTTAACTGGTTCTAAACTTGTATATGATGAAATCAGAATCCAAACAATTTTGCTTCTGGAACAGGAATGGTTATTGCCACTTTAAAATGATATTTGTGGGTGTTTCAGTGTACAATTTTTTTTGAAACTGTGACTAAAATTTTTATTTCCTCGTGAATAGTCTATTCAAGAACTTGTAACATTTTAGATTACACTCTCAAATGAAAAATACCATACAATTAAGTAAAGAATATATTTGGATATTTTTAAAATTTTATATCTATTATATCCTACTTATGTCTCTATCTGTATGAAAGTCAAAGGAAGTACTAAGTTACTTAATATTGATAAGGATTCTTAAAAAACATACAAGTTAATAGCTTAAATCTCAAGTCATTGATTTTTTTTTCATAAATATTAGAGATTAATATGTTTTATGAATTTTTTATTTTTATTTTGTTATAAATAAATTCTTTCATATTAGTCATAGTTGTGAGATAAGATGGGTTTGGAAGGCATTGTATATGCTAAAAGATTTACCAATACGAAAAGAAGTACAGGGTGAAAGTTCTTAGCGACCTACTTATATGCTTTGTAGGTCCTTGTTTTATGGATTTTTCATTTTTATTTTGTTGTAAATAATTTCTTTCATATTAGTCATAGTCATAGTTGTGAGATAAGATAGGTTTATAAGACATTGTATATGCTAAAATTTTTATTAATATGAAAAGAAGCATAGGGTGAAAGTTCTTAGCATCCTTCTATCCAATACTAATATTGTTTGAGATATTTATATGCATTGTAGGTTCTTGTATATTATAATCTTTATGTTTAAAAAGGTCATTGGAATCTTCCAAGGTTGAAGTCTTACTAGTTAGAACACTATACTCACACATAGCCTATTAAGGTCTAATACTAATAGTTCTTAGCTAGAACACTATACTCACACATAGCCTATTAAGGTCTAATACTAATAGTTCTTAGCGTCCTTTTATCCAATACTAATATTGTTTGAGATACTTATATGCTTTGTAGGTCCTTGTTTTATGGATTTTTCATTTTTATTTTGTTATAAATAAATTCTTTCATATTAGTCCTAGTCATAGTTGTGAGATAAGATGGGTTTATAAGACATCGTCTATGCTAAAAAATTTAGTAATATGAAAACAAGCATAGGGTGAAAGTTCTTCGCGGCCTTCTATTCAATACTAATATTGTTTGAGATACTTATATGCTTTGTAGGTTCTTGTATATTATAATCATAATGTTTAAAAAGGTCATTGGAATCTTCCAAGGTTGAAGTCTTACTAGTCAGAACACTATATTCACACATAACCCATTAAGGTCTAATACTAATAGTTCTTAGCGTCCTTCAATCCAATACTAATATTGTTTGAGATACTTACATGCTTTGTAGGTCCTTGTTTTATGGATTTTTCATTTTTATTTTGTTATTAATAAATTCTTTCATATTAGTCTTAGTCATAGTTGTGAGATAAGATGGGTTTATAAGACATTGTATATGCTAAAAAATTCACTAATATGAAAACAAGCATAGGGTGAAAGTTCTTAGTGTCCTTCTATCCAATACTAATATTGTTTGAGATACTTATATGCTTTGTAGGTTCTTGAATATTATAATCATAATGTTTAAAAAGGTCATTGGAATCTTCCAAGGTTGAAGTCTTACTAGTTAGAACACTATACTCACACATAGCCCATTAAGGTCTAATACTAAAAGTTCTTAGCGTCCTTATATCCAATACTAATATTGTTTGAGATACTTACATGCTTTGTAGGTCCTTGTTTTATGGATTTTTCATTTTTATTTTGTTATAAATAAATTCTTTCATATTAGTCATAGTTGTGAGATAAGATGGGTTTATAAGACATTGTATATGCTAAAAAAATTACTAATATGAAAACACGCATAGGGTGAAAGTTCTTAGCGTCCTTCTATCCAATAATAATAGTGTTTGAGATACTTATATGCTTTGTAGGTTCTTGTATATTATAATCATAATGTTTAAAAAGGTCATTGGAATCTTCCAAGGTTGAAGTCTTACTAGTTAGAACACTATACTCACACATAGCCCATTAAGGTCTAATACTAATAGTTCTTAGCGTCCTTCTATCCAATACTAATATTGTTTGAGATACATACATGCTTTGTAGGTCCTTGTTTTATGGATTTTTCATTTTTATTTTGTTATAAATAAATTATTTCATATTAGTCGTAGTCATAGTTGTGAGATAAGATGGGTTTATAAGACATTGTATATGCTAAAAAAAATTACTAATATGAAAACACACATAGGGTGAAATTTCTTAGCGTCCTTCTATCCAATACTAATAGTGTTTGAGATACTTATATGCTTTGTAGGTTCTTGTATATTATAATCATAATGTTTAAAAAGGTCATTGGAATCTTCCAAGGTTGAAGTCTTACTAGTTAGAACACTATACTCACATATAGCCTATTAAGGTCCAATTTCCATTAGGTGAACATGATATATATTCCAAGTTTTTATAGTAGCTTCTAGTATAGGTCCTTGTTTTATGGATTTTTCATTTTTATTTTGTTATAAATAAATTCTTTCATATTAGTCATAGTCATAGTTGTGAGATAAAGTGGGTTTATAAGACATTGTATATGCTAAAAAAATTGCTAATATGAAAACAAGCATAGGGTGAAAGTTCTTAGCGTCCTTCTATCCAATACTAATATTGTTTGAGATACTTATATGTTTTGTAGGTCCTTGTATATTATAATCATAATGTTTAAAAAAGTCATTGGAATCTTCAAGGTTGAAGTCTTACTAGTTAGAACACTATAATCACATAGCCCATTAAGGTCCAATTTCCATTAGGTGAACATGATATATATTCCAAGTTTTTATCGTAGCTTCAAGTATAGGCCTATTATAGTTCCAAGAATGGGAGTGTGATTAATTCCAACCATATATATTTATGAGATGGTTTGCCCTTTAATCAATAATGACCTATTGGTAAAAAGGGCATTGAAGCAAATGATCACTTGTGAAAAGCAATTATTGAAGTTGGAAATTGTGATATTGAATGAGACAATAACTAGAATAGGATAATAATAGAACAAAAATAAGAAGACGATAAAATTGGAGTTGCAAGTGAAACTTAAAAAAAAGTTCTCTCTTAGATTTAAAGAGAATGTAGAATGTGAAACACCAAGAGTCTCTTGAGATAACCAAACAACATTCTATTATATGTATATGAGTAGCATGCATTATATTAAAGTTGTATGTATATATGTAAAGAGTAGAAGTGTTTTTTGGGGGTCTTGTATGCAAATTTACTTTATTTTTAAGAACAAGATAAAATTGGAGTTGCAAGTGGAAAAAAAAAAAATGCTTTCCTAGATTTATTGAGAATGTGAAACACCAAGAGTCTCTTGAGATAACCAAAGCAACATCCTATTATTTGTATGTAAGTAGCATGCATTATATGGAAGTTATATGTATAGATGTAAAGAGTAGAAGTGCTTTTTTTTTTTTTTTGGGGGGGGGGGGTTTGTGTGCAAATTTATTTTATGTTAATGTTGGATTTAAAGTACCACCACATCTCACATACTATATTAGAGCTTGGAGCTTGATGATTGGTGGAGAGCTTATGGATTTGATTCTCTTCAAACATAGATTTTAGAATTCAAGTTTATAGAGCAAAGCTTCACACATTATTCTTGTAGTCAAGGTTCATAGTAATGCTTCAATGCCCATTCCATAATTTAAAGGAGAAAAATATGATTATTGGTACATAAAGATGAGGACTTTACCAATTGGCAAGGAAGTGTGGAGTGTTGTGGAACATGGATACAAGGAACCAAAAAAATTGGAGTACTTTATCAGCCACAAAAATAAATATAGAGGAAGCAAAAAGTAAAGATGCTTTGGCTTTGTATCACATATAAGCAACTCTTAATGCAAGTATTTTTCCAAAAATTGCAAATGTCACCTTGAAGATAGCCTATCAAGGGTCTACTTAAGTATCAATACTAGCAAAGGATCTTGGGGCACCTTGAAGATAGCCTATCAAGGGTCTACTTAAGTATCAAGACTAGCAAAGGAGCTTGGGACACCTTGAATATAACCTATCAAGGACCTACTTAAGTAAAACTAGTGAAGTTACAAAATGAAGAGACAATATTAAAATCTAAGAATAAAGGACAATGAAAATGTGGGAGATTATTATGTAAGGTGTGTGACATTGTGCACAAAATGGGTATCTATGGTGAAGAATCAACATAGGGAGATGTTGTCAAAAGGTATTGAGAACATTGACATCAAAGTGAAATAATTGTGCTATGATTATTGAATTTTTTTTTTTTGAAGTTGGCGTTTGATGAATTGGTGGGATCACTTATATCCCATGAAGAAAGAATAAAAAAAACACTTGGCTCAAGCTTTTGTTTTGAAAGCTAGTGCCAAACAATAATGGGGCTAGCTCAAGCTCTAATTCCCAATGACAAAGAGAGGAGCAACAATATCAACTTTCACAAGAGGAAGAGGCCATGGTAGAAGAGGAAGCTATATTGGAAGAGGTAGAGACAAGTTTATGGATAAGAGGAATATTCAAAGTCACTATTGTAGTAGGTATATCCACCATAAAAGAGAATGTGGAATAAAGGCAACCAATGGAGGAGGAAAAAGTAAGCTTTTCTTATGAAGAAAGTGAGGGGTCAAAATATATGTTCTTGTCATGTAATGTGGAAAAATTTTCAATTAAAGAGTCTTGGTACATATATTTTAGTTGTTTAAATTAAATAACTAGTAATAAAGAAGTTTGTGAAGTTGAATGACTCATACAAGAGCAAGGTAAAAGTTGGGAAAACAAAGCATTGGAGGTTGAAGGAAAAAAAATGTTACAAATTGACACAAAATTTAGAAATAAATATACAAATTGCTTACTTCACACTAAGCATGAAACACATTTTGATGAGTGTGGGAAAACTTTTAGAGAAAAACTACAAAGTGGTGTTTAAGAACAAGGAGTGCATAATCAATGGCAAGGCAAATGAGAACAAAGCAGAACCTATTTTACCTATGACAAAGAACATAATATTTCCTTTGAATCTTGGAGGAGAAGAAAACAAGTTGTGTCTATAACCATTGAGGACAATAACTAGTTATTACACCAAAGGTATGATCACCTAAATTTTGAATCTTGTATTTTTTATTTCTAAAGGAATGATTTATGGCTTGCCTTATATAGAAACAACAAGTGACATGTATAAAGGTTACACAATGAGAAAACCTCATTAATAGAAATTTTCAAAATGAAGAGAATAGAGAGAATCATATCTGTTGCAATTGATTCATTCAAATATTTGTGGTCCAATGCATACACAAAGTGTTGGTAAATCCTTCTACTTTATCAATTTCATTGATGATCATACTAGAAAAACTTAGGTATATTTTTTTAAGAATTAGAGTTATTCTTTTGAAGTATTCAAGAGCTTCAAATCCATAGTAGAGAATGAAATAGATTATAGAATCAAAATATTGAGGATCAATCATGGTGGTGAGTATTGTTCTAAGAAATTCAATCAAACTTATGATTAGCAGGGGATAAGAAGACAAATGGCAATAGTCTATACACCTCAACATAACGGAGCGATACATATGACTAATAGGACAATCATAAGATTGAAAGAAGCATGATACTAGTGAAAGGTTTGGATAATCATTTATAGAATTAATTAGTTACAATAATAGTGTACATCCTTATCAAAAGTCCCACAATTGTTGTGAAGAATATGAGTCCTCATGAGTCATAGTATGGAAATAAGCCTTAAGTCACTTGAGAGTGTTTGGTTGTTTATTTTATGTTCATGTTGAATATAAGAAAAGAAATAAATTAGATGCAAAGAGTCAAGCATCAATTTTATTGGTTATTTTGAAGAAACCAAGGCATAGATGTTTTGATCCCAAATCTAGACAATGCATTATGTCTAGATATGTGATTTTTATGAAGCATGAGTAGATGAACAACAAGAAAAAAGATAAAGAGGATAATCATAATTGAATATGTCAGTGTATCACAAGCATCAAGTGTAGACAAAAGGATTTTTCTAAAGACGAGCACAAAGGGAAGAGAATGTTACAATCACATCCAAACTATCAAAAGCTGGATCACAATTTTTATTGGAGGTTCATAAGGAGCCAAGCACAAGAATAAAGAAAAAAGGAACAAGAAGATCATATGGTGAACTATGCACTCATGTCCAAGATTAAAGTGAAGCCCTCAAGTTTTGAAGAAGCAACCCAAAGCAAGGTATGGACAAAACCCATGAGAGAAAAATTGAATGCAATTGAAAAGAATGATACTTGGGAGGTGTGTGAACTTCCAAATACAAGGAGATTATTAGAGTGAAGTGGGTGTTCAAGACCAAGTACTATAGTGATGGATCAATTGAAAGGCACAAATTAAGGCTAGTGGTAAAGCGGTATACACAATAAATTGGCATAGATTATGATGAGATATATGCACCTATTACAAGGTAAGTCACAATACAAATGGTCATAGCCTTAGTAGCCAAAAAAAGATATATTGTACATCAACTTGATGTAAAGAGTACATTATTTAATGTTAATATTAAATAAGTGTATGTGGAACAACCATAAGGCTTTGAAGTGAATAGTAAAAGATATGTCTACAAGTTGAATAATATTATGTTTACTCAAACAAGCACCAATTCCAGAATTGATGCACACTTTTGAAGTGTGAACTGGTGAGAAATAAAAATGATCCTATATTGTAGTACAAAAAGGAAGGTGATGATATTTTTATTGTTTGTTTTAATGTTAATAATCTAAATTTTATATGAAGTTCATAAAGAATGAAGAGAGAATTCAAGCAAGCCATGATGTAAGAATCTAAAATGAATGATCTTAATTTGATGCATTATTATCTTGATGTGGAGGTACATCAAACATATGATGATATATTCATTTTCCAATCTAAACATGCACATGATACATTGACGAAGTTCATCATGGAAAGTCATAAATATGTTGCTACATCACTTGTACAAGGTGAAAGAATGTGCAAGGATGATAAAAGGGAAAAAATGGATGAGAAAATATAGAAGTTTAATTGGTGGCCTTTTATACTTGACAACAACAAGACCAAATATTGCATATGTAATCTCTTTGGTTTCAAGATTCATGAGTGAACCATAAGGAGATCATATGAGAGCAACTAAGAGAATATTGAGTTATTTGAAAGAAAATTTAAATTATGGAATCCATTATACTTCAGTCAACAAGATTGACATGGTTGGATACAATAATTAATATTAAGGAGTCTTAATTATTAATAAGAATTTTGCATCAAGAATTTTTTTCTTATTAGGAAATGGAATACTAACTTCGAGTTCAAAGAAACAAGCAATGGTTGCACTCTCAATAGCAAAGGTAGAGCATAGAGCAATTACATAAGAAAACACACAACCAGTATTGTTGAGGCAAATCGTAGAAGACTTTGGTGAAAAGCAAGAAAGAACAACTACATATTTTGTATAACATGATTGTAATGCAAATGGTTGAAAATGACTAAAAATATATTTTCAATACAAGATCAAAGCACATTGAGTTGAGGCATCATTTTATTAGAGACTTAATTCAAAAAAAGGAATTTGAATTGAAACACTACAAGTTACAAGATCAACATGATTAATTTTTTACAAGGTAGTGGCAAAAATCAATTTCTTTCGCTTACAGATAGAATGAAAAATTTCTTAGTTGATCTCAAGCGGGAGAATGATGAAAAGTGTGATATTGAATGAGACAAATATCATAACAAGATAAAATTGGAGTTGTAAGTGAAACAAAAAAAAAGGTTCTTCTAGATTTGAAGAGAATGTTTTTTTTTTTTTTTGTATTTACATGGTGGAATCGGTAGCCGCCACGAAACCGAGCAGGCTGTCCAGATTTTATGGCTGCCACAGTATTCTGTGTTGTCCACCCCGGAAGCTACCACATAGATATTCATGCAGTACGCCCCTATAACCACCATGCCACAATCATTTAAAACCTTTTATGCCGCTGAAAGCACCAGGAAAGGGACATATTTGAAGAGAATATAAATGTTAGATTTTACACCTATTTCTAGTAATGAACAAAATCAATCCATTCACTCAAAGCTTATACAAAAAGCACAGAAAGGATGAAAGAGAAAGCAAAAAATATAGAATTGGGGGTGCCTTTGAGCACCATAAATATTCATCTATGGATAAGGATCACAACACTCCAACACTATGTATGGAGTGACTAGGGGTATTTATACTAATATCAAAACCCCAATAACATAATCATATTAATCAAATTAAAACAAGTGGGATTTAGGTTAATAACAAGTTATAAATTAGGGCTAATTATAACAAAATTAATCGTGTCCCATTGGGCATACATAAATGAATAATAACTAAATACATTATAAAATGAATGCTTGTAGGCCTATACAAAAGTACATCATACAATGTCAACTTTGGCCATAAGTCTAATTACACTTTCAATAACAAAACACCAAGAATATTTTGAGATAAGCAACAAATATTCTATTGTATGTATATAAGCACAATGTATCGTATTGAAGTTGTATGTACAAATTTGAACAGAAGAAGTGTTTTTTGGGGGTTTTGTGTCCAAATTTTTTATTCATTTTTTATGTTGTATTAATTTAATGACTAACATTAATGTAACGAAAGTTTAAGAAAATATTTTAAATAATTCTATTTTGAGCATGCACACATACGCATGGATGCACACACATAAGGGCACACTCCCATACATGCACACACACACAACACAAAATATATGCAACCTTCCAATTTAGAAGTAAGTATTATGATGTAAATTCCCAAATTAATATTTCAACAACCTTCTCTCTATTGTTAACATCATTTGTCATACTTGTATACTTTGTGGGTTCCCATAAAACATAATTATTATTTTACATAAAAAAAATATCATTGGAATAAATAACGACTTATAAAAATAGCCATTGGAGTAATGATCAATAGTACACAATGGAAATCTCATAGAATAATTTTAAATTATAATAATTTTACTATCTCATGAACATTTAATCCAATGCAATTTATTTATTAATAGCATATTTATTATAAATTTAATCCCTCTATCCAACTTCTATTGGTTTTGATGGTGATTGTGTATCTTTTCAAAATGAAAGACACTACATTTTTTCAAATCCATGTTTTGGACTATGCTTGCTTCTTATAAGTCACAATATCAACTCTTTTGAAATGTAATAAACTTTAAGTTGTATGCCTCGTTTATTAGTCTTGCAAATGTGAAGTTTATATATAGATTATGTGACCATAAAAAAAATATGAATGGTATCAAATGGCATTGGCTCAATCGATTAGATTCTTCAAATTTTAAGGAGACCAAGGTTTAAGTCTTGCCAAGCGATACAAGCATAATTTCCAAGTTGTAATACCACTATGTGATCGCAACATAATATGGATGGGGTTTGTTTCAATCCCATATAATCCATTGAAAAACAATATAAATGGTGTTCATAAACACATAAATGTTCTCACTAAAGAAAATAATAATAGTCTAATTGATGATCAAAGGATTGGTATCAAGGGGTATAAATACCTAAATATAAATGGGTTTTAGGTCAAGGTTAAAAAACTTCTTTAAGGTTTAATAGTAAAATATTACAATAAACCCACCTATACAAGATGTACAAGGGCCCAAAGGGATATACAATAATTAAAAATATAAAAGTTAGTCACGACCTCAAGTGAAACTTAATACCACATATTTCAACATCCTCCTTAAGCTGAATGAGAGGCATAGAGATAGACCCTTATCAATAATCTCCTCTTAAGAGGCACCCTCCTACTACAAGACACTCCTAAAATTACATAAAAATAACCTCAAGGATAGCCTTTATTAGGATATCTATTTTATGTTCCACTAATAACACATAGATTTGATCAAACATCCCATGTGCATAAAACCATTGCACATAATGCATCCAAGCCTCAACATGCTTGGTGTTTTGATGAAACACTAGATAATGAATATGATTCAAAGAAATGTGATTATCACAATGGAGAGTGACAATAACTATTGAGGTATACTCACTTGCTCTAGAATCATGAGCATGCAATGAATATGCTTGGCAACCTCATTAGTAGAATATTATTTAGCTCTTATAGAAGATTGAGATATACTGGACTATTATCTACAACACCAAGAGACTAGGCCAAAGCCAAGATAAAATACAAACCTTATAGTGGAGAATTATTAGTCTAAATCATCTACCTAATCTACATCAAAAATCCTATTAAAATTAGAGGTGCTCAAACTAAACACCGAATATCAATTTGTATGTATCTCTAACATACCAAACAACATGCTTGGTCACTATCTAATGACTCTCATAGGATGCCTACATGTACCTCTAATAATAACTAATAACAAATTCAATATCCTAACAAGTGTGGGTAAGATAGAGAAGACCCCAACAATTTACCGATACAAAGTAGCATCTACCAGAGTAGTAGTGCAATCTACTCATAGATTCAAACCATAAGCAAACAAGGTCTAAGCAAGATTGTAATACTCTATCCTAAACCATTATAAAGTATCCAAGGTATATTTGTTCTAATAAATAGTGATCTTAGAGGGTGATTAGTGAATCTAAATCCCTAAAAAGTAATGCAACAACCCCAACTCTATCATCTCAAAAATTTCATGGAGCCATGACTTCATCTCTTGGACCAAAGAAGTTGAACTGCCCATAATGAGTAGATCATGAACATATAATACAATCACCAAGGTCTTATCATCCTAATGTTTTATGTTTATATCATGCTCTATCTCATAATGCTAGAACTAGAAGAAATATATCTTCTCATACCAAGCATAAGGATCCTACTTAAGCCCATACAAGGATCTATTTAGCCGATATATTAAGGGGATAGGTCCATCAAGACTAAAATAAAGTGGGTTATGCATCTAGACCTCCTCCTAAATATCATCATGAAAAAACACTATTACATCCATCTGATGTACCTTTCATGCATAGGAGGTAGTTATAGGAAAATTCATCCAAATAGAGTCCACATTGGAAACTAGAGCAAAGGTCTCTGAGTAGCCAATTTCCTCCTTTTGAGAGAGTCACTTAGGAACAAGAAATTTCTTGTGCCTCTTCACCTAACCATCAAAATTATTCTTGGTCTTATAGATCCATTTGTAGCCAACTACATTGCTCCCTTCTAGAGGAGAAACAAGCTCCCATGTTTGTTTATTCAAGGACTCATACTTGATAAGCATATAATCATCTCACTCTAGACAAATCTTGGCTTGGAAATATGTGATGGGATATCTATAATCATCAACCCTCAATATCAAGGCTTGATAAAAAACCCTTTTAATAACACTATTGAGAGAGAATGAGCTAGGCATCCTAAAGAATACTCCATACACATTTGCATATTAAAAAACCATGGAAAAATACAACACATCCTTTATAGATGCATCATCATAAACCTATACTAATGCATCCAATTCGATATTACCAGCCATATCAACATCCATAATCATTGCACATGATATATGAGGATCAAGATCATTCACTCTAGGATCCAAAATTATAGGTTTTAGAGAATAAGTTATAGATGGATTCAAATAAGATGAATGTGAAACGACTAAAATTGTGGGAATGAAAACCTCTAAAGGAGAAGAAGGAACCACTAGAGAATATATGGGAGAATAATATTCAACCAAAATAATAAGGATAGGTATGGAAGTAGTTGGAAGAACCTCGTCAAATATCACATCTCTCCAAATTAGAATACCCCAACTATTGGAATCATACATGTGACACACCTTGGAGGTATCAAAATATACCACAAAAATACAACAATGATTATTTGTCTCTATCTTATTTTGTGTATCTTTAAGAATATAGGCCCATGTAGTGGATTCAATGATACAAAATCAAGACACATCAAGCTTGCCACCTATCAATCTCTCAAGGAGAGTCATACCTTGAATTGTTTGAGTCAAATTCTAATTGATGATATGTACTATGCAAGTCCCTGTTCTACCCTAAAAATTTGGGTCAATCTATTTGGCACATAACACACATCTAGCCATATACATAATAACCTTATTCTTTTGGTGACCTATCTCATTTCATTCTAGGATATAATAAACAATCATATATAAACAATACCATAAAGAGTCAAAAAATCAACAAAGGAATAACTCATATACTCACCTCCTCTATATATCCTCAAGCACTTGATCTTCCTCTTCAACTAATTCCCCATAAGCACCTTGAAGTCCTTGAAATTACCAAAAAAATGCACCTTTGTTATGAATGGTATACAAAAATACATACTAGGATAAATTATAAATAAAAGTTATAAAGTACTTATTCCTAGAAAGAAATGTGTAGACACCTAAAACGCGTCATGTCGAGGTGACTACTCATATGGGACATGCTAGAAGACCATATGAAATATCTTGGATAGATTCCAAGGTGAAGCAGTGGTTCTAACCACTCATTTAGGCATTTTGGCCTAATCAGTGTTGGTCATGGCTGACACCCATGGTTAACAGAGCTGACCGTGCCTCAGAGCCATGGCTAGCCTTCAAAATTAGTTGGACCTCGACCGACCCAAAATCGGTTACAATGGCCAATTGGTTGAAGATCCAAGCAGTTAGAGAGCGAAAAGTTCTAGAAGTTTCCATCCAACTACCCCAGCTGTCCCTTCTTGATCTTGGCTTCTCCATGAAGCTAAGACAAGGCCTTCCCAAGTGCTATAAAACCCCCCTCCAAATTGGGGAGAAGTCTGGAAGAATCTTGAGTTGAAGAGCAATGAAGCCCTGTCAAATTGTATACTCACTTGTATCCATTGAGAGGAATACTTTTGCTGCCTAATTGGAGATCACATGGCACTTGGAACCAAGAAGGCTATGGAGGGCTAGGAGGAATCAAGAAACTCAATTGAGCCCATTCCATCACCAATCTGAGCAATTCAACCACCAAATCTATCAGAGGACATCATGGCGACCCTTGATCATCAATTCATCAAGGGGAATTGGAGATCTAAGACCGACATTTGAGAGCAACTACATTTTTAGCTCGATCACAATTGTCAGACGTGGCTAACAGTGCCAATCGCTTCATAGACCCATGGTCAAGGTTTAATTTCCTTTTTCCCTTGGTTTTAGCAGTAGTTTATCTTTTATTTGTAGTATCTTATATGCATTTGATCTAGATTGGTTTCATTAGAGACAATTGTGTGGTAGAAGTAGGAATTTAAGACTTGTTTCCTTCATTTCTTGTCATTTGGTAGCTAGATTAGTTGTGGCTATTTCTTATGTTTTCATGCTTCCAATTGTTTAAATAGGACATTAGATGGATTGATTTATGTTTCCTTTATATTTCTTGATGGCCAATTATCATGTTTAGTGTAGATTGCCATGCTTTATGCATTTTCTTGATTTCAAGCTTTCATGACATGTTATATGCAAGATTCCTCTAAAAGCCTCATTAAGAGAGGCCTCCTTTGCTTTTAATTGTTTCTTGTTGTTTCTTGAATGTAGGGTTAATAGGGTCTTGCCATTCAAAGCAACAAATACCTCTAATCATGGAGAAGAAGGCTACATTTGCCTTGGAGCAGTTCGTGTCAACCTAGGAAGCCTACGGATTACACCTACCCTTGCATGGGGATTTTCTATGATTGTAATAATTGTATCACATTGGGTATCCCTAAGAGGGATGGATTTGTAATCGAGTTTCATTGGAAATTTAATAAAAGAAGCCCTTCTTTGTGGTTATTTGCAAATTCATCTATTTCTTTATGCTTTGTGTGATTTTCAGTTATTATTAGCTTAGGTGTATGCATCCTAGATTGCTACAGAAGGTGATCATGGTGGAACCCCACATTTTATGCCATAGAATACTAACTTACTATGTTTTGTGATGACAGGCCTTAGCCGTGGTTAACAGTTATCACCTCATCACAGAGCCATGGGAAATAGTTGCAGTCACGCATGATAGACGCGGTCAACAGAGAACAGAGCATACAATAGGCATCCAAAACTTCATCAGACTTGGATCTGAGGTAGGCTTCATTTTACTATGTTTTTTCTATATGTATGTGTTTTTATTTTCTAGAATGTAGAAATGTTAGATTAATTAGAAAACTTAATGAAAGGTAGAAATGGGAAAATCCTAGTTCATTTTTAGTTTTCTACTAGCCGTTGCTAGGAATAGTGGATCTCTGATTGCAGTCCGCCCTAGTCTCCAGTGGTCTAGGCCATTCTATGTTTTGAGTTTGCATGTATGAGGCCCAATCAGTGGCCATTTTCTTCATAGATAATTGCATTCTCTAAAAAATCATCTAGCATAGTCGTGCATTCTCTTAAAATCAAACGTTCTTTTGAAAAGCATGTAGGGAAAATCATGTGAATGTTATTTTATGCATTTTATTTTCATGCAAAGTAAAAAGAACCACACACACCATGACACATTTTAAATGCTAGTGAGTTGGAAGTCACATCCAACCACTAGTAGGGTTCAACGATGGTGGTAGTGATTTCCATCCATTGGCCCAACTCCCTCGATCCTTTTGTTACTAGACCAATACCGGATCCAAGATGCCATCATAGCCCATGCAAAATAGCATGCATTCCTCTTCGGAGGGGTGTATCACTACGCACGGGTGAACAGGGTGAGGACCAGGAGGACCTATGCTCCCTGCCCGAGTGTGGGTTTCATCTCCACATTTTGGGGGGTTTACGTGACCGTGAATTTCATTGTCGGTTGTCGAGCTATGAGTATACAAGTGAAAACCCTTAAACAATTGAGTATATCATCAACTTATTGAAAACATGATGAGAGTTACTTTTTGATACAACAAATCTTAAAACACACCAAATAGTTTAGGGCTCACAAACAAAAATTTAAAAGAGATAATCATCATTGTTTACTTTGTTTGCCTTAAAATTTACATACGAGATAATATAATATCATGGTGCAAACATGGAGAGGCCAATCCGAGCATAGACCCGAGGTCGAGGCCGAAGCTCCACCCAATGCACAACAAGATGCGTAGAACCCTCAACCACAGAATCCTCCCAAACATCATTCGATGAGTATTAGAGGGGATAATTCTATGCATGGGGATCCTGTTGAGAATACCCTAATTAGAGGAGCCACTAGACACTCCTCGAGACACATATTAGAGCATGGGGCTTCCCAGCATGGGGGTCCCAAATAGGTTAGCATTTACCATGACCACATTCCACATGCTTCCATGGGATCTACTGAAGAGTATGTCATAGAGGGATCCAGATTGGTACCCCTTCGACCTGTAGCTAAGGGAGGCGCAAGGCCCCCACCATATGAGTATAGATAAGCTCAAGATCCACCCATTCAGGGGTAAACAGAGAGGGCCACTTTCGAGCGTAGACCCATGCAAACTCCCAACAGAAGTGAACCTTGTAGGATCACCATAGACATGTCTAAAGTGGGAGCAAATGGTATGCCACCTCATGAGCCATGGCGTAGTAGATAGTTAGATGGTCTAGACAGAGTCTTAGGATAGCTAGGTTATAAACCTTCGCCTGCGCCTTCTCATTCTATGAGTGTGCATAGTGGAAGTACAATTAGGACCATCAGAGAACCTGGAGAATGCTCCAAGCATTCTCATGATATGCATACCCCTACATCCCATGCGAGCATAGAGTATAGGTGACAATTGGATGCAAATGTCATCTTCATAGACAAGGGCAAGAGCGTAGCAAATCAGTCTATTGGGGGACACACCCACAAAGCTGCTCGAATAGAGTGCACACACCAGAGGCCTCATACGACTGATCACATAGATAGATCTCACAAGCTAGTGTCAGAGCAGAGATGTCAGATCCTCCAAGACCAATTGGAAGATGTTCATGTAGAGTGAGAATACCTCAAAAATGAGGACACTCAGAGGCAAAGGTTCATAAGACAATGATTATATGAATAGTGCATGCACGAGCAATGCATCCTTGATCAAAAGGAGCATGCTGAGAGGGAGGACCGATTGGCCAGTGCTAGTTTACCTCCTCATAGTGAGTACAGGGAGAGCATTGATAGATGAGCTACTTCATAGCCCGAGTTGCACCTTGACCATATAGACACCCATACTCGCCATACGGCCCAACATAGAGATCGGTATCCCACATCCGAATATCATGGGCATAGGTAGTATGAAGAAGAAGTGGGAGATGAACTAGATCAAGAGTATCCTAAAATCTCCCAAGTCAAAGTGGATGATGAGCCTAGTCCTCCACCTTGATCGAAGAGGAATCTGCCTCCAAAGGTGCCTCAAAGGCAATCCAGAGAAGAGGAGTTCCTATCTTCGTAGGCCTATAAGGCCTTGGCAGAAAAGGTTAAAGCTATCGAGAAGCAAGGAATGACTTATCAAAATCCTACCTTGAATAAGATTCATAATGAACCTTTATGCCCATCAGTGCCTATTCCTGCCTATCCTGAGCATTTTGAGATGCCTAGGCTAGAAAATTTTAAAGGAGAGGAGGATGCTCAGGAGCACGTCACGAGTTTTCTAGACATGTGCTTTCAGATCGAGAGCAATGATGCCTTGCTCCTATGGACCTTCATTACAACCCTCTCAAGCCCAGCCCGAGAGTGGTTTAATCAACTCAAAAGGCACAACATCACCAACTTCGAGCAACTGGCCGATGCATTTCTTGAACGCTTCTCCTTCGACATCAAGAAAAAGGTGAACTTATCCGATCTGGCTACTTTAATGCAACATGATGATGAGCCAGTTATGGATTATGGGAAATGATGGAGAAATATGATGGTAAAGTTGCCATTCTCCATCCCTACTTCTGAATTAACCTGGATGTTTATGAAGAGTTGTGCAAAGCACATTTTATTATTATTATAATTGCAACAATATCAAACATTTGAAGAGGCTTTGGTGCAAGCCAAAGTGATAGAGGATATCAAGTTATAGGAGGGTAACTTGAAACTCAGAAGCAAGAAGGAATGGAATAAGAAGAGCACCGAGAAACAATAGGCCAAGCCGACCCACGTTAATCAGGTGGTTCTAAACCTTCAAAAAGGGGATAAGGGGTAGCAACAATGAAATTATCAAGCCCAACCTCCTCCTACACAATATGAGCAATGCAACAACAACCAGAAGGGTAAGGACAAAGAAAGATGCCCTCCTCGCATATTCACTCAATTATCGAAATCATTGACATCGATTTTCCATCAATTGTGCGAGGCAAAGGTAATAAACTTACCAAAAATCAAATTAGTGGACCCTAATCAACCCAAGCCTAAGGGATATAAGGATGATCAATATTGCATATTTCATCGAATGAAAGGTCACGACATAGAGGTATGTTGGTCTTTCAAACATTTAGTGCAAAATATGATCAAAAGAGGTACGCTTCTTGTGGACAACCCACAAGCACTAGATAATCAGAATATGGGGATTTACAAAAATCCTCTACCCAACCATGAGGTACCAAGGAACAATGTTGGCCAAGTCAATCAAGTACGCATCGAACCACCAACCCACGGGTTCATCGGAATGGTCAACATCATCACAAGACATGCGAGGTATGAAAGACCAAATCAACCTCCATTGCCTATTAGGGTCCAAGATGTGCCTCCTCCAAGGCCAGCCCAGAATGTGCCAGGCCCACCAACTAGACCGGTGGTGACAATCAAGAGTAGGTTAGTTCAAAACCTATAGATGACTCCAGCAAAGTTGTCAATTTATGAGCTGATTCAGTAGTCTCCCAAGCATAGGGAGATGCTTATGGATATTCTAAGGTCCATAGAAGTGTAGTCCTAGGATCCTGAAGCATTCACACACTTTGTGGGACATGTGCAATAGTGTCAAGAACCGATCATACAATTTTATGATCATGAAATCAAGATGGTTTCCACTATCACAATGGACCCACCGCTCCACATCATTGCATGTGTAAATCACAAACCTTTCAAGTAGGTTTTGATTGATACGAGATCATCAATCAATATAATCATGACCAAGGCATTGACATACCTGAAGTTTCCAAAGATGCATATCATACCTTCTACCTTCACGTTGAGAGCTTTTAACGATGCATTATGCTCAACTATCGGCACGATAGTTTTACCTATTCAAGTGGGACTGAAGACCATCCCGATGATGTGTCATGTGATTGAAGGTGCTATGTAGTACAATATACTTCTAGGTAGACCTTGGATAAGAGAAATGCATTGTGTCCCTTCCATTCTCCATCAATGTATTAAATACGTGCATGAGGGATAGGTTCACGTGGTACCTTCAGATGAAGAACCATTCAAATACATGAATTTAGAAGATTTTCGGGGGACTTCATGCTCCCCTCAATGCACCTAGACATACGACCAGTGTCACCGATCAAAGAGCTAAGAGGTAAAATGAAGGAAGTGTGTGCCAAACCTACAACATCTACATCTCAATGATCGGAGCACATGACAACTGATTCTACCAGACCATCTGCATCCATAATGCATCGGGATGATAAGAAGCTAAAGGTAAATATGGGTAAAAAAGAGATAAAACAAGCACCCAAACTAGTTGTCATCGAGGTCCCTACTCCCATGGAAGTAGAGGATGCTCAAGGAGAAGTCGAAGAGGCACCTCAACCTACTTCACCTGCATCTTCAGTAGGGTCATCTGCACCACAGGTGACCATTCATTTGGTTAATCCTAGATTAGGGGAGTATATTGTGTAGAATGTGACATTTACACTGATCATCGAGACTGCATAGGATATGGGCTGACCACAAGCCCATCACCTTCCCATAGGGATGGTGGTACCACTGGGGGTACCTCCTAATCAAACCAATTTCATCTATGGAGGGCTCGACCAACTTGCATCTCGCACTACCATGGATGAGGATGATGATGAACCATTCATTATGAATGTTCATTATCTCTCTAACCTAGAATACACCTTATGATATTTTGAGCATTACCATTGGCATGGTTACGGTCTCAGATTATTCGAGTAAGGGCGTAGGAGGCCTTACGAACCATAATATCAGTTGTCGAATGATAGGTTCGAGTTAGGATATTATATTGGAGGATAGGATGAACTCCTCATAGCATCTTTAGACCACCTATACCTCAGTTTGGGGGGTGAAGTCGACTTCAATCCTTATCACCCCAATCCCTCCACCTTTCGAAGGGATAACCGGTTAGTGTCTTACATCACTATAGAACCACCTGAGATATATCATGAGAACATCTTGGTGGAGACCAATCTAGAGCACATACCAAGAGACAACTTGGATGAACAAATCTATGGGGTAGTCGATGACATGGACCTGCAAGTTCAGAATGTTAGTATAGTAGTAGATTTCGAGTCAGAGGATCATTCTGATGAGGATATAGTAGAGTCCATATCTGAGAGAGGTGGACCGAGTTGCATGTATGAGAGTGATGATGATGATGAGTCCTTGCACAATGAGCAATATGAGGATGAGACTGAGTTGGCTTACCTAGGCCCTCTAAATTTATGTCATCTGTTACCCTTGGAGATAGTCATCGAGGATGAGCAATCCTCCATTAATGATAGTAGTTATCAAGAGTGGGATTACATGGGGCCCCATATTCCCAATATCCTAGTTCCAGTAGGTAGTGGTGAAGGTTTTTATTATGATAGTGATGATGAAGATGAAATAGAGAGAGCCTATTTGGGGCCTCCCTACTTGCATCATCGTAATGCGCCATACACTATAGAGGATATGTACAGAGATATCAATCTCCACCCTCACCTCAGAGGAAGACCACCTAATCTCAATATGATTTATCATATGGTCTTTCCTGATCCATCGACATATATGGAGCTCCTAGAGCCTAGCGATCCTATGTTCGAGTCTATCCATAGACCGGATCCAGATATCCCCATACCCCTAAAACCACATCTTGAGGATGGAAGTTATATAAATTTAGAGTCACATGCACGTGGTCCTAGAGACATGATCCATTCCATAAATATGATCTCCATTGATTTGACCACTCCACTTCACAATCCAATTGACCCCTCCAAACCATTGTATCTTAATGTAGATGCTATTGATTGGGATCATGTTGACTCACCACTAGAGCCTGAATATTTCTTCCCTAATGAAGAAATGTTGCAACCTTTTCATTTTGCGCTAGGCTATGCACATGATGTTTATCATGTTGAGGATGCTTCCAACGTGGAACCCGTAAACCCAGAAGATGACATCCACTTGATCCCTACGCCTCACCAACTTGAGGAGGGATCCCACATGTCAGTAGAGGAAACCTTTGAAGTGGATATCAGCAATGATCCCATAATTCCTAAGAAGGTTAAATTTGGAGAAATTTTATCTCTTGATGAGCATGCCAACCTCATCCCTCTACTAAAAGAGAGACCTGATCTCTTTGCTTGGACTTATAAGGACATGTCGAGTCTAGATCCAAAATTGGTTACTCATAACCTTTCGCTAGATCTCTCAAAAAATCTAATCAAGCAGAAACTCAAGAAGATGCATCCAATAGTAGCCTTAATGGTTAAGGATGAATTGCAGAAGTTGTTGGATGTAGAGTTTGTCATTTCCATCGACTATCCAGAATGGGTATCAAATATGGTGCCTGTAGGAAAACCTGATGGAAGGATCCATATATGTATGGATTTTAGAGACCTCAATAGGGCAACACCAAAGGATTCATTTCCATTGCCAAACATAGATGCTCTCGTAGATGCAACTATGGGTCATGAAATGCTCTCCCTAATGGATGGTTTTTTTGGTTACAATCAAATTTGGATTAAGCCCGAAGACCAGCATAAAACCATGTTCATAATGCCATGGGGGACATTTTATTATAAGGTTATGCCATTCAGCCTTAAGAATGTTGGTGCTACATATCAATGGGCTATGACATACATATTTCATGACTACATGCATAAGATCTTGGAAGATTACATCGATGACTTGTTGGCAAAGTCATTGCTACATTCAGAGCATGCAGAGGTCCTGAGAAAGGTCTTCGATCACCTGATAGAGCATAATGTCAGGTTGAATCCTAAGAAGTGCGTATTTGGTATGACTTCAGGAAAGCTCTTAGGATTCATCATTTCAAAATGAGGGATCAAAGTAGACCCAACAAAGGTCAAGGTCATTTTAGAGATGCATCCTCCCATGAATATCAAGGAATTAAGGAGCCTACAAGGCAAAGTAGCATCCATAAAGTGATTTATCACACAATTATCAAATAAATGTCGACCCATGAATTGACTGCTACACAAGGGGGTCCCATTCAATTGGGATGAGGACTATCAAGCAGCCTTTGCTGAGATTAAGCACTACCTAGTGACACCGCCAATACTAGCTCCACCAAGACCAGATATACCATTCTTGCTATATATATCAACAACTAACTTTGCATTAGGGACCATGTTAGCCCAAAATAATGTGCAAGACAAAGAGCAAGCCATATATTACATTAGCCAAACCTTGGTGAGTTACGAGCTAGGATATGCCTACGTGGAAAAGTTATGTTTAGCAGTGGTGTTCACTACAAAGAAATTGTGGCATTATATGTTAAGTCATATGATGTATGTCATATCAAAACAAAATCCTTTGTAGTATATGATGAGCAAGATGTATCATAATACACGTACTACAAAGTGGATCATGCTATTGATAGAATTTGATTTGGAATTCATTAGCCAAAATTCCATCAAGGGATAGGTCATAGCTGATCAACTGGTGGAGGCACCACTAGAAAATAGTAGGCCTCTCACCATTGAGCTTCCTGATGATGTAATATTCGCATTATCGAAGTCACCCAAACCCAAAGAACTAGATAACAAAGTTGATATGACCTTGTTCTTCGATGGTTCAAAGTGTGAGCAAGGGGGTGGTGTAGGAATAGTGTTGTTCATACCACAAGGTGCTCCCATGCCCTTGTCATTTAAGTTGGACTTTCCTTGCACTAACAATAATGTTGAATACGAAGCCCTAATCTTGGGCCTCCAAACAACTATCACCATGAAGATCAAAAGGTTAAATATCTTTGGTGATTCCCTTCTCATTGTCAACCAAGTGAAGGGACTTTTTCAATGTAGGTGTCCTATCCTGAAGGTCTACAAAGATCTTGTTGACACTTATCTAGCTCAGTTGGAGTGGTACGACATCGAGGCAATCCCTCATTCATCAAATAGATTCATAGACACTATGGCATCTTTGGGATCCTTAATTCCTCAGAATCTATCTACTGATTTTACTACCATCCACATAAAAATATTGTCACACTCTACCATGCAACATGAGGCTTTGGATAACAAAGAATCAATCAACATGATTCATATAGAACCAAACCATGAATGGTTCTACAGAGCCAGAGACTTTCTCAAGAGGGCATCCTAGGGGTCATTGATCTCGTAGAGTCCTACGAGAAATGGTACTACCATTCACCATAAGGTTATTTCCTAGTATGCATTTGTGAATGTTAAACCATAGGGGGAACATGTTGTCTTGTCAGTTGAGGTTGAGGTCTATCAGAATTGGATGTCACAAATACATGACTTCCTAAAACTTGGTGTAATCCCTCAGGGATTATCATGTGCCGTGAAATGCACATTTAAGTAGAAAGTGACAAAGTATGTCTTGTTAGGAGATATTTTGTATCATCGAAGTTACGATGGAGTTCTCCTTCATTGTCTTGAGCCCCAAGAATCATCTTGGGCAATTTTGCAAGCTCATGATGGTACATGCGGTGGCCATTTTAGCGGCATGGCTATCATCAAGTGCATCCTTTGCATGGGCTATTATTGGCCTACTATGGAGAAGGATTGCAATGTGTATGTCAAGAAATGCATTAAATGTCAACATCATGCTAATCTTGCACACTTGCCATCATAGGCCTTACAACCCATTCAAGCGGCTTGGCCATTTGCTCAGTGGGGTTTGGATCTAATCGGTAAGATCTCTCCTCCATCATCGGGCCGACATACATTCATTATTATGGCTACTGAGTACTTTACTAAGTGGGTGGAAGCAATCCCATTAACAATGACAACTAGAGCACGTATTACGGAGTTCATACTCACCAATATCATAAGTCATTTTGGGATACCATCCAAAATAATTTTGGATAATGGAACATCATTCAAGAACAAAACTGTGAGGGCTTTGACATCCAAGTATAGGATCAAACATAGTTTTGTGACTCCATATTATCCATAGGAAAATGGGCAAGTTGAGGCTTCAAATAAGATAGTGGTATCCATATTGAAAAATATGGTATAAGAGCACCACAAATATTGGCACATCCAACTACCCCTTGCATTATGGGCTTATAGGACTAGCATTCAGACACCCATTGGGGCAACTCCATTTTCACTAGTATATGGCATTGAGGCCATTATGCCCTTAGAGTTGGAAATTCCAATGTTGCGCATCGCATTGAAAGAGTTCATCGATGATGACACTACATGGCAAGCTCACCTAGATCAATTGATGCTTCTTGATGAACATCACGTGAATGCCCTTGAGCATCTTCATGTTTACCAAGAGCGCTTAAAATGAGCTTACAATAACAAAGTCCATCTGAGAGACTTTGAGGTTGGTGATCTTGTGTTGAAAGAGAACCAACAGAACTCAAATCTACCACTAGAACTGTGAGACAAATTTATGGCTAATTGGTTAGGTCCTTATATAATCTCTGAGAATATTGGACCTGGGACATATCGCTTAACATCACTTGAAGGGGTTGAAGAGCCTGAACCTCTCAACATCCTTCATATTAAAGCGTTCTATACCTAAAACCATTAAAAAGGCTCCAAAGGCATCTATAAGCCCTTTGTCAAACCATTAAAAGGCTCCAAAGGCATCTGTAAGCCCTTTGGTCATCCCATAAAAGGCTCCAAAGGAATCTAAACCCTTTGGTCAAATCAAAATTTCAAAAATTCATAAAAATTAAAAAGCAATAAAATCTAAAAATATTGCATTTCATTTTGCATTGTTGCATCTCATTTACATTTTGCATTCTCATTTTGCATATGCATTCATTTAATTGCATTGCATTAGGCATTTCCATCCATCGCACTTGCATTAGGATAGGTTGTGTTTACAATCTTACAAATGACACCACATTTGTGTTTCAATCATGCATCTATGCATTATCATCATCACACATCACCCTTGTGAGTAATTGTGTTTTTCAACACAACCCCTCCTATTGCTATGAAGAATATACTAGGGTTTTTCAGTCATTCAACCATACCTAGTGGTCTTCTCAAGAGTTTGGTAGAAATCTTGCTTTGATTTTGTAGATGAGGTCTAGTTTTGATAGCACTTAGCATATCATAATCCTATCACTAATCAAACACATTTAAACAATCCTAATTAGGGTAAGGAAGGATGAAAACTACAAAAGTGGTCCGGGTCACCTTAGGTGAAAGGTTTTGTTACTTGCTTATTTTGTGAGGAGCAGTGGTCTAGAGTAGAGGTCATTGGAAAAAGGACAAGTTTACCCCCTACCCAAATAAATCCCTTGCTTACAAATGAAGGAGCAAAATCCTAGAATGAAATCCCAAAATCAAGTCAAATCAAGATCAAATTCAAAATAAAATCAAATCAATATCAAATCCCTTGCTAAAAAAAAGAAAAAAGAAAGTATATACAAAATAAACAATGATTTTTGTCACTATATATGAGCAAGTATCCCAATAAATTGAAGAAAAGAAGGGGGTGAACTTGAATCCCTAGAATGGTCAATACTCAAAGCCATGGAGTGATCCCCAATACAACAATGGGCTGAATGAATCCTGCATGACATTGGGGTAGGTCTAGCAAGTCACAAGTGAGCTAGCTTTAGGTGGCCTGGATTGCCTAGTGGTCTAGTCTAACTAAATCCAAACCTAGGATCGGATAGACATTTGAGGATCCCTAATACAACAATGGGCTGAATGAATCTCGCTTGGCACTGGGGTATGCTTATGCCTTATCTAATACATTCATTTGCACACATAGGGGTAATGAATAGCTTGGTCTTTCAGAGCGAAAACTTTATTTTTTAGAAGTCTAGTATAGTGATTAATACAACTTTTGATAAGTCAACTAGGGTGTTTGAGTTTCATGGAAAACCTCAAAAATTCCCAAATAGCAACAACCATCACAATCATCAAGGATCAAATTTCTCTTTATAAGATTTTGTTTATTAAAGACTATTCATAATATAGGTTAGATACCGGATGGATGTCAGAAATGATATTTAAATGGCCACTGACTATGTTATGCATATTCTTTTAACTTGCAAAAGCTTATGAATAGAAACAATATATCATGACATAGTGCACATGGGTGATTAATTGATTAATTCTTATGATAAGATATATCAATTATAGTTCATGATTATTATACATTTTGTGGTGTCATCCAATAGATTGTTAAACTCATATTGCATTCATACATTATGTTTTAAGTGATTAAAGCATACATGTCCATTTACAAAAAATCATCATCATGAAAATTATGCAATACATACATGGCATGAATCATGTCATAACATCATAAATTAAATGCATACAAGTACTATAAATTAAACATGCATTTAACATCAAACATTGCATTCATATACATTCATCATAAGTAGTCCATCTACACATATATATCACTGCATCTAATCATACATCACATAGCTATCTAGTGCATGTCATATATACATCACATCATATAGCATAAAATAAACATAACACATCAGCATTGCATCCATATGCATCTCATAAACATAAAATAAATAAAACTACACATATAATGAGTCTCAAATGTCAGATCATATATATATATATGTGTGTATCAAAAATAAAGAGTACATCGGCATATGTCAAAAATGCCTGTAGGCTACAACTGTGTAGGTCCTCGACCTTACACTCAAAAATGGTACAACATCTGGCATAGATCTATACTAAGTAGCGCCTGCACCCCCAGTCTATGAGGCTCCACTGTCACCTCCACCCTCCCTGTGAGTCCGCCTAGAGCTGGCACCTAAGGTCCTCTCAGATCTGTGCATCCTATGACTGGAGCGAGCTGAAGACTGCCCTATCTCCCTAGTCTGAGTCCTCTGAGATCCTGGAGCTATGGACCTCTCTAGAACCTCACCCCCGAGTAGCTCAATCTCTCCCACCAAGGTAGAGATGTAGGCAACATCTGATGATCACTCATCGATGTGTCACTGCACCAGAGCCCGTAGTCTCCTGATCTCTGCCATCGGGTCCACCACTACTAGTCCCTGTACTGCTATAACTATTGGAACTGATGGAGTAGCTGGAGCCGCTAGAATAACCTATGGAGATGAGGGGTCTTCCCTCATAGCCCTGAGAGAGTCACGCTCTACTGTCATAGCATCTAGCTAGGACTGTAGGAGGATGCGCTACCCTGTAATCCTCTGGATCTCTATCTCTACCATGGTAATCTGTACCTAGAGAGCTATCTTCTCCTCTACATAGTTGCACCACTGAGTCTGCCCTACTATGAGCTGTGACTGTAGGTCACTAACCCATGCCTGTAAGGTAGCTATGGAGGTGTCTCTCCCTAGCATCTACATTTGAAGTTGTTGGCAATTTTGGGTACCTTGGGTACATTGCCTTTGCTCAAGTGTATAAGTTGTCATTGATGTCAAGAAGCTTTTTAAGGAATTTGATTTGATGTAAAATAATTTGTTTTGATGAAGGTTTCGGCATGACAAGTTCGAAAGAAAGTAAGTTGAAAAATGTCGCGATATCGCGACATGTCGCATTTTCGTGACTTAAGCAAGTGAGAGAAAGCTTTCTAGAAAAGTGTCGCGATATCGCGACATGTCGCAGTTTCACGACTCAAAGAGGAGAGAGAATGTTCGAGTCAGAAATGTCACGATTTCGTGACATATTGCAAGGAAGGTTGGTCGGACAAAAAAGTGTCACGATTTCATGACATGTTGCAGGAGAGAGAGTCCGAAAGAAAAAGTGTCATGATTTCGCGACATAATGTAGGAGAGAGAGTCCGGGAGAAAAAGTGTCACGATATCGCGACATGCTACAACAGTCAAAGTGAGAACTGTCACGATTTCGTGACATGCTGCAGAACTCGAAGTGAGAACTGTCGCGATTTCATGACATGCAGCAAAGGGAAGAGTCTGAAATGAGAACTGTCACGATTTCGTGATAGGTTGCAAAGAAGACGTATGGAAGCTGAAAGCGTCACGATTTCGCGATAGGCTGAAAAGAAGTCGTACGGATGCAAAAAGTGTCACGATTTCATGACAAGTTGAAGAGAAAGCTTATGGATGCAAAAAGTGTCGCGATTTCACAACAGAGACAGTAAGCAAGTCTTCAACAGAAGAAGCGTCACGATTTCAAGATGAATTCAAGAAGGAAGAGCTCGAAGGCGAAAGCGTCATGATTTCGTGACATGTTCTAGTTTTGCGGGCGTAAGGCAGAGAAAAACACAAGGCAGCGAAAGTGTCACGATTTCGTGACATGTTCCATTTTCGCTAGTGCAAGCAGACAAGAGTGCAAGGAAGAGAAAGTGTCACGATTTCGCGATAGATTGAGATGGCAGCGTTCGGTTGGAGAAAGTGTCACGATTTCGTGATAGAAACACAAAGCAGGTCTTCAACAGGAGAAGTGTCATGATTTCATGATAGAAGCCAAGTTGTGAACTATGAAGACAGAAGTGTCATGATTTCGCGATAGAAGTGAAGTCAGAGTCTGCAGAGGCAGAAGTGTCACGATTTCATGACAAAAGCAAAGTTGATGCTGACAAAGACAAAAGTGTCGCGATATCACGACAAGAGCTTAGATGAAGTCGTTAAAGGCTAAAGTGTCATGTTTTCACAACAAAAGGCAAAAGAAAGTGTACGGTTGCAAAGGTGTCGCGATATCGCGACATGTTGTAGTTTCACGACAGAAGCTATAGAAGAGTTGCAGAGGTAGTGAGGCCGACAAAGTTAAATTTGGGCCGATGAAGATTAGGGTTTGCAGCCAACGTAGTTTAGGGTTGTGCAGTCGACTAAGATCAAGGTTTTGATCTTGAAAGTATTAGTATAAAAGGAGGGCTATTCGAAGAGTTAAAGTATCGATTTTGTGTGTGCGTTCGAAGTGTGACATTCATAGATAGAGTGCGGGGGAGAAGTCCGATCATTGAGAGCAGAGTGCAAAATTCGATAGTAGTGTATAGAGTGCATTTTTTTGAATTGTCTAAGTGAGAGAGATCGCAAGGAATCAGAGTACGCGAAGACGGTGCTGCTGTGTTTGCGCATAAAGAGCAAAAAAGCACAAAGCTGTGGGGTGCATCATTTTTGCGACGTTCGGTGATAGTGCACAGGCTTTGATGGTTTTGGACAAGTCATTGAGAGGGATTGTTGCACAGATTTGAGCAAGTTTTTCTTGAGCTTGTGAAGCAGTTTGGGCAGGTTCTAGTAAGAACTTGCAAAGCAGATCCGAGACAAGTCTTGGTGAAGACTTGGGTGAAGATCAAGCAAGCTTTAGTGAAAGCTTGTGAACCACTTTTGTGAACCATATTTGAGGACCAGTTGAGGACAGAGATTGGTGCAGATTCGAGGACATTTGTGCCAGACCGAAGGACTGTGTTTGGTGCAGATCAGAGAAAGAGAACGAGGACATTTGTGCTAAATCGAAGGACTATGTTTAGTGCAAATTCGAGGACCAGCTTTGGAGGTGATAGAGTTGAGGGCAGAGGTCTCCATCCAGAGCAGGGAGGACAGGTGTCTTCTGTGGATAGAGTTCCATTTGCTAAGGGCAGCAGAGGCAGAGGTCTTCTAGAGGATCACCAATCAGAGCAGAGCTAGGGGATTTGTGTCTCCTTTGGGTTGGTGCCCATAAACATTGTAATCGAGAAAGGTATTCCCAGAATTTGATTTGATAAAATTTAGTGAAAGATTTTATCCGTGGAGTAGCCCACATTGGGTGAACCACGTAAATTGTTGTGTCTCTATTGTGGATGGTATTTTGTGCATTGTTTTGATTACGGCTATTGATACTGCTATCTATACATCGCATAATTTTGAATTGAAGTATAAAGGAAAAATTAAAAATTAAAAAGAGGTCTTATACTATTCACCCCACCTCTTAGTATAAGCTTGTGTTCTTCAATTGGTATCACAGTAGGTGCCTTCGAAAAGTTTAACAGCTTGAAGGAAAAGCTAGTAAAGAACACAATGGATTATTCAAGTGGCAATGAAGCACCTATTCTTGATGGATCAGATTTTGGTCTTTGGAGTGCAAGGATGAAGGTTCATCTAATGGCACTTGGGAATGAGGTTTGGGAAGTGATTGAAGATGGGTACACAATTCCTAAACATGGTCCTTATACTAAAGAAGAAATGCTTCTACATCACAGCAATTCAAGAGCAATGAATGCAATTCTAAAAGGTTTACGAAAGCAGATCTCACCAAGGTGATTCACCGCAAGACAACCTAGTGAAATGTGGAAACAATTGCAGGTGGTTCATACAGGTGATGTAAATGTCCGAAAGGCTAAGTTGAGACACTTCAAAGGTATGTTTGAACAACTCAAGATGAATGATGATGAAAATATTAGTGACTACATGCTTCGTATGGATGAGGTTGTTAACTCCATGAAAGACTTAGGTCTTGAGCTTGCTGAAAATGATGTTTGTGATAAGATTTTAAGATCTCTTCCTAATAGATTTAGTGAAAATATTTCTGCTATTGAGGAAGCTAAAGATTTGGATAAGTTGAAAAAGGATGAGCTCCATAGTATACTTGCAAGCATTTGAGTTGAGAACTCAAGTGAAGGTTGATGTCAAGAAAGAGGCAGCTTTCAAGGCTACCAAGAAATCCAAGGGTAAACAACTTCAAGAGAGTGATGAGTCTTCTAGTGATGAAGAGGCATATTACAAGCAAGAAAGGCAAGTTCTCTAGAAAGCACAAAAGCGTGAAAAATATAAGATGTTTCAATTGTGGAAAGTTTGGTCATTATGCTACTGACTGTATTGTTCCCAAGAATGAAAGTGATGAAGATATACAGGATTCTAAGAGCAAGGATTCTGAAAAGCACAAGCATCACAGAAAGAACAAAGATGAGCACAAGCAATCAAGGAAAGAGGTATTCTCACAAGCACAAGAAGAGTTTATACCTAGACAAAGCAAGTAAGTGTTCTAGTAGTGATAGTGAAAGTTCTTCAAGTGATACTGAAAATGAGATGTTGTTCATATCAGAAAAAGAGGAAGAACCGAAACATAGATTCATTATCATGAAATGTCTTAGATGTGGAAATTTTGGTCACCTTGAGGATGATTGCACAAATAATGATTTGGTTTCTAGTATGTATGAGGATGCTTCAAAAAACTATAAGGAAGATGCATGTATGGTTTTTGAAAAAGGTAGCACCTCTAGTGATAGGAAATCTGAAAAAGGGTTTGATGATTCTGAAAGCAAACAAATAAAGGATCTTGAAAGTGAACTTACTAATGCTCTTAGTGTTTTGAAAAAGGAAAGAAAGAAGAATGCTAGACTCAAGGATAAGTTAGATGAATGTTGTATGGAGAGAGATGATCTTATAGAAAGTCTCGACGTCTCTATGGCTAAGACACAAGAACTCAAGGATGAGTTAGAGTCTAAGGTTCTTGAGTATAGTGAGTTAGAACAGAAAATGGCTTCTTTGAAAGAGGAAACTAAAGAGTACAAGGATAAGCTTTACAGGGTTCAAGATAGCTCCAAAAAGGTTAAGTCACTCATCAAAGGTCAAAGAAAGACAACGGATAAAACAGGCCTTGGTTTTGTCAAGGAACAAGCTGGAGAGTCTAGTAAGAGACTCCAAAAGGAAGAGAGTTCTGATGAGGAAAGTATTTCAGATTATGAGTCCTTGGATGATAGATGCGTAGAAACAGAAAACGAAATTCAGAATGAGAAGAAGAAGTTTTCAGGACCCAAGAGGTCGAATAAAGGTAAATTTCATGGCAGATGTTTTGCGTGTTACAGGTTTGGTCACATGGCTGCACATTGCATGGCTCAAGTGAAGAAGGTGAATGACAATTTCAGAAGCGCTAGTTTCTTTCGAGGGTATTGCTACTCTTGTCAACAGTTCGGGCACAAGGCAGTCTATTGCGAGGTAAATAACAAGAACAGGTTTGATCAGAAGAGGTTTAGGCAGAACTGGCAGATTCAAAGAATAGGTATGCCTAAAAGAAATAACATTGTTACTTGTTATAAGTGCAACAATGAAGGTCACACAGCTAGACAGTGTAGAGCTAAACTTTCAAGGTACAGGAACAGGAACAGTGGTATAAACAGGTCCAAGGATCAAGGCATGAACAAAAACAGGGATGAGAACAAGAACAAGAACAGTGACAAGAACAGGAATGATAACAAGAAAAAGAACAATGACAAGAATAGGAATACGGGCAAAGAGTTCAAGAGAAGGCCCGACAAGGAAATTATAGACGCTGATGATGATCAATGCCTAATGGGAGTTTTACTCCCACCCCAGAATTAATCACCTCATCAGGAGGTGGGGGAGGGACTAAGCTAAGAGGCTCATTCTTAGTCCCGAGCCCCAAAGGTGACCCTTTGCCATTGATGACAAAGGGGGAGAAATATGAGTAAGGGGGAGAGCTTCAAGTGAAGAGGAAAGCTTCAAGTCAGGGGGAGCAAAACCTCAAAGGCAGTTTCTCAGTTGTTAGCACAGTTGGTTTCGGTTTTGGCTCCTAAGACGTGTTTTAAGTAAAGGTTTGCCATCAATGACAAAGGGGGAGATTGTTGGCAATTTTGGGTACCTTGGGTGCATTGCCTTTGCTCAAGTGTATAAGTTGTCATTGATGTCAAGAAGCTTTTTAAGGAATTTGATTTGATGTAAAATAATTTGTTTTGATGAAGGTTTCGGCATGACAGGTTCGAAAGAAAGCAAGTTAGAAAAATGTCACGATATCGCGACATGTCGCATTTTCGTGACTTAAGTAGGCGAGAGAAAGCTTTCTAGAAAAGTGTCGCGATATCGCGACATGTCGCAGTTTCGTGACTCAAAGAGGAGAGAGAATGTTTGAGTCAGAAATGTCACGATTTCGCGACATATTGCAAGGAAGGTTGGTCGGACGAAAAAGTGTCGCGATTTCGCGACATGTTGCAGGAGAGAGAGTCCGAAAGAAAAAGTGTCACGATTTCACGACATAATGCAGGAGAGAGAGTCCGGGAGAAAAAGTGTCACGATATCGTGACATGTCGGGTTTTCGCGACCCGAAGAAAAGAAAAGCGCTAAGGAGAAAAAGTGTCACGATTTCGCGACATGCTACAGAAGTCGAAAGTGAGAACTATCACGATTTCGCGACAGGTTGCAAAGAAGAATTCATGTAAGAAAGAAAGTGTCACGATTTCATGACAGGTTGAAGAGAAAGCTTATGGATGCAAAAAGTGTCACGATTTCATGACAGAGACAGTAAGCAAGTCTTCAATAGAAGAAGCATCATGATTTCACGATGAATTCAAGAAGGAAGAGCTCGAAGGCGAAAGCGTCACGATTTCGTGACATGTTCCAGTTTTGCGGGCGTAAGGTAGAGAAAAACACAAGGCAACGAAAGTGTCATGATTTCGTGACATGTTTCATTTTCTCTAGTGCAAGCAGACAAGAGTGCAAGGAAGAGAAAGTGTCATGATTTCGTGCAAGGAAGTCCGATCACTGAGAGCAGAGTGTAAAATTGGATAGTAGTGTATAGAGTGCATTTTTTTGAATCGTCTAAGAGAGAGAGATCGCAAGGAATCAGAGTACGCGAAGACGGTACTGTTGTGTTTGCACAAGAGAGCAAAAAAGCGCAAAGCTGTGGGGTGCATCATTTTGGGGTTGATGTTGGTGAGAGTGGGGAGGCTTTGATGGTTTTGGACAAGTCATTGAGAGGGATTGTTGCATAGATTTGAGCAAGTTTTTCTTGAGCTTGTGAAGCAGTTTGGGCAGGTTCTAGTAAGAACTTGCAAAGCAGATCTGAGACAAGTCTTGGTGAAGACTTGGGTGAAGATCAAGCAAGCTTTAGTGAAAGCTTGTGAACCACTTTTGTGAACCAGATTTGAGGACCAATTGAGGACAGAGATTGGTGCAGATTCGAGGACATTTGTGCCAGATCGAAGGACTGTGTTTGGTGCAGATCAGAGAAAGAGAACGAGGACATTTGTGCTAAATCGAAGGACTATGTTTAGTGCAAATTCGAGGACCAGCTTTGGAGGTGATAGAGTTGAGGGCAGAGGTCTCCAGCCAGAGCAGGGAGGACAGGTGTCTTCTGTGGATAGAGTTCCATTTGCTAAGGGCAGCGGAGGCAGAGGTCTTCTAGAGGATCACCAATCAGAGCAGAGCTAGGGGATTTGTGTCTCCTTTGGGTTGGTGCCCATAAACATTGTAATCGGGAAAGGTATTCCCAGAATTTGATTTGATAAAATTTAGTGAAATATTTTATCCGTGGAGTAGCCCACATTGGGTGAACCACGTAAATTGTTGTGTCTCTATTGTGGATGGTATTTTGTGCATTGCTTTGATTACGGCTATTGATACTGCTATCTATACACTGCATAATTTTGAATTGAAGTATAAAGGAAAAAGTAAAAAGAGGTCTTATACTATTCACCCCCCCTCTCAGTATAAGCTTGTGTTCTTCAATTGGTATCAGAGCGGGTGCCTTCGAAAAGTTTAACAGCTTGAAGGAAAAGCTAGTTAAGAACACAATGGATTATTCTAGCGGCAATGCAACACCTATTCTTGATGGGTCAGATTTTGGTCTTTGGAGTGCAAGGATGAAGGTTCATCTAATGGCACTTGGGAATGAGGTATGGGAAGTGATTGAAGATGAGTACACTATTCCTGTACATGGTCCTTATACTAAAGAAGAAAGGCTCCTACATCACAGCAATTCAAAAGCAATGAATGCAATCCTGAAAGGCTTACAGAAAGCAGATCTCACCAAAGTGATTCACTGCAAGACAACTAGTGAAATGTGGAAACAATTGCGGAGTGGTTCATACGGGTGATGCAAATGTCTGAAAGGCCAAGTTGAGACACTTCAAAGGTATGTTTGAACAACTCAAGATGAATGATGATGAAAATATTAGTGACTACATGCTTCGTATGGATGAGGTTGTTAACTCCATGAAAGACTTAGGTCTTGAGCTTGCTGAAAATGATGTTTGTGATAAGATTTTAAGATCTCTTCCTAATAGATTTAGTGAAAATATTTTTGCTATTGAGGAAGCTAAAGATTTGGATAAATTGAAAAAGGATGAGCTCCATAGTATACTTGCAGCATTTGAGTTGAGAACTCAAGTGAAGGTTGATGTCAAGAAAGAGGTAGCTTTCAAGGCTACCAAGAAATCCAAGGGTAAACAGCTTCAAGAGAGTGATGAGTCTTCTAGTGATGAAGAGGCATATTACAACAAGAAAGGCAAGTTCTCTAGAAAGCACAAAAGCGTGAAAAATATAAGATGTTTCAATTGTGGAAAGTTTGGTCATTATGCTACAGAATGTCTTGTTCCCAAGGATGAAAGTGATGAAGATAAATAGGATTCTAAGAGCAAGGATTCTGAAAAGCACAAGCATCACGGAAAGAACAAAGATGAGCACAACAATCAAGGAAAGAGGTATTCTCACAAGCACAAGAAGAGTTTCTACCTAGACAAAGCAAGTAAGTGTTCTAGTAGTGATAGTGAAAGTTCTTCAAGTGATACTGAAAATGAGATGTTGTTCATATCAGAAAAAGAGGAAGAACCGAAACATAGATTCATTATCATGAAATGTCTTAGATGTGGAAATTTTGGTCACCTTGAGGATGATTGCACAAATAATGATTTGGTTTCTAGTATGTATGAGGATGCTTCAGAAAACTATAAGGAAGATGCATGTATGGTTTTTGAAAAAGGTAGCACCTCTAGTGATAAGAAATCTGAAAAAGGGTTTGATGATTCAAAAAGCAAACAAATAAAGGATCTTGAAAGTGAACTTACTAACGCTCTTAGTGTTTTGAAAAAGGAAAGAAAGAAGAATGCTAGACTCAAGGATAAGTTAGATGAATGTTGTATGGAGAGAGATGATCTTATAGAAAGTCTCGACGTCTCTATGGCTAAGACACAAGAACTCAAGGATGAGTTAGAGTCTAAGGTTCTTGAGTATAGTGAGTTAGAACAGAAAATGGCTTCTTTGAAAGAGGAAACTAAAGAGTACAAGGATAAGCTTTACAGGTTTCAAGATAGCTCCAAAAAGGTTAAGTCACTCATCAAAGGTCAAAGAAAGACAACGGATAAAATAGGCCTTGGTTTTGTCAAGGAACAAGCTGGAGAGTCTAGTAAGAGACTCCAAAAGGAAGAGAGTTCTGATGAGGAAAGTATTTCAGATTATGAGTCCTTGGATGATAGATGCGTAGAAATAGAAAACGAAATTTAGAATGAGAAGAAGAAGTTTTCAGGACCCAAGAGGTCGAATAAAGGTAAATTTCACGGCAGATGTTTTGCGTGTTACAGGTTTGGTCACATGGCTGCACATTGCATGGCTCAAGTGAAGAAGGTGAACGACAATTTTAGAAGCGCTAGTTTCTTTCGAGGGTATTGCTACTCTTGTCAATAGTTTGGGCACAAGGTAGTCTATTGCAAGGTAAATTACAAGAACAGGTTTGATCAAAACAGGTTTAGGCAGAACTGGAAGATTCAAAGAATAGGTATGCCTAAAAGAAATAACATTGTTACTTGTTATAAGTGCAACAATGAAGGTCACACAACTAGACAATGTAGAGCTGAACTTTCAAGGTACAAGAATAGGAACAGTGGTATAAACAGGTCCAAGGATCAAGGCATGAACAAGAACAGGGATGAGAACAAGAACAAGAACAGTGACAAGAACAGGAATGATAACAAGAAAAAGAACAGTGACAAGAATAGGAATACGGGCAAAGAGTTCAAGAGAAGGCCCGAAAAGGAAATTATAGATGTTGATGATGATCAGTGCCTAATGGGAGTTTTACTCCCACCCCAAAATTAATCACCTCATCAGGAGGTGGGGGAGGGACTAAGCTAAGAGGCTCATTCTTAGTCCCGAGCCCCAAAGGTGACCCTTTGCCATTGATGACAAAGGGGGAGAAATATGAGTAAGGGGGAGAGCTTCAAGTGAAGAGGAAAGCTTCAAGTCAGGGGAGCAAAACCTCAAAGGCAGTTTCTCAGTTGTTAGCACGATTGGTTTCAGTTTTGGCTCTTAAGACGTGTTTTCAGTAAAGGTTTGCCATCAATGACAAAGGGGGAGATTGTTGGCAATTTTGGGTACCTTGGGTGCATTGCCTTTGCTCAAGTGTATAAGTTGTCATTGATGTCAAGAAGCTTTTGAAGGAATTTGATTTGATGTAAAATAATTTGTTTTGATGAAGGTTTCGGCATGACAAGTTCGAAAGAAAGCAAGTTAGAAAAGTGTCGCGATATCGCGACATGTCGCATTTTCGTGACTTAAGCGAGGCGAGAGAAAGCTTTTTAGAAAAGTGTCGCGATATCGCGACATGTCGCAGTTTCACGACTCAAAGAGGAGAGAGAATGTTCGAGTCAGAAATGTCACGATTTCACGACATATTGCAAGGAAGGTTGGTCGGACGAAAAAGTGTCGCGATTTCGTGACATGTTGCAGGAGAGAGAGTCCGAAAGAAAAAGTGTCACGATTTCACGACATAATGCAAGAGAGAGAGTCCAGGAGAAAAAGTGTCGCGATATCGTGACATGTCGAGTTTTCGTGACCCAAAGAAAAGAAAAGCGCTAAGGAGAAAAAGTGTCACGATTTCACGACATGCTATAGAAGTCAAAGTGAGAACTATCACGATTTCGTGACATGCTACAGAACTCAAAGTGAGAACTGTCACGATTTCATGACATGCAGCAAAGGGAAGAGTCTGAAATGAGAACTATCATGATTTCACGACAAGTTGCAAAGAAGACGTACGGAAGCTGAAAGCATCACGATTTCATGACAAGCTGAAAAGAAGTCATACGGATGCAGAAAGTGTCACGATTTCATGACAAGTTGAAGAGAAAGCTTATGGATGCAAAAAGTGTCACGATTTCATGACAGAGACAGTAAGCAAGTCTTCAACAGAAGAAGCATCACGATTTCATGATGAATTCAAGAAGGAAGAGCTCGAAGGTGAAAGCGTCGCGATTTCGTGACATGTTCCAATTTCATGGGCGTAAGGCAGAGAAAAACACAAGGCAACGAAAGTGTCACGATTTCGTGACATGTTCCATTTTTGCTAGTGCAAGCAGACAAGAGTGCAAGGAAGAGAAAGTGTCACGATTTCGCGATAGATTGAGATGGCAGCGTTCGGTTGGAGAAAGTGTCACGATTTCATGACAGAAACACAAAGCAGGTCTTCAACAGGAGAAGTGTCACGATTTCACGAAAGAAGCCAAGTTGTGAACTATGAAGATAGAAGTGTCACGATTTCGTGACAGAAGTGAAGTCAGAGTCTGCAGAGGCAGAAGTGTCGCGATTTCATGACAAAAGCAAAGTTGATGCTGACAAAGACAAAAGTGTCGCGATATCGTGACAAGAGCTTAGATGAAGTCGTTAAAGGCTAAAGTGTCACGTTTTCATGACAAAAGGCAAAAGAAAGTGTACGGTTGCAAAGGTGTCACGATATCGCGACATGTTGTAGTTTCACGGCAGAAGCTACAGAAGAGTTGCAGAGGCAATGAGGCCGACAAAGTTAAATTTGGGCCGACGAAGATTAGGGTTTGTAGCCGACGTAGTTTAGGGTTGTGCAGCCGACTAAGATCAAGGTTTTGATCTTGAAAGTATTAGTATAAAAGGAGGGTTGTTCGAAGAGTTAAAGTATCGATTTTGTGTGTGCGTTCAAAGTGCGACATTCGTAGATAGAGTGCGGGGGAGAAGTCCGATCGCTGAGAGCAGAGTGTGAAATTCGATAGTAGTGTACAGAGTGCATTTTGTCGAATCGTCTAAGTGAGAGAGATCGCAAGGAATCAGAGTACGCGAAGATGGTGCTACTGTGTTTGCGCACAAAGAGCAAAAAAGCGCAAAGCTGTGGGGTGCATCATTTTTGCGACGTTCGATGATAGTGCGCAGGCTTTGATGGTTTTGGACAAGTCATTGAGAGGGATTGTTGCACAGATTTGAGCAAGTTTTTCTTGAGCTTGTGAAGCAGTTTGGGCAAGTTCTAGTAAGAACTTGCAAAGCAGATCTGAGACAAGTCTTGGTGAAGACTTGGGTGAAGATCAAGCAAGCTTTAGTGAAAGCTTGTGAACCACTTTTGTGAACCAGATTTGAGGACCAGTTGAGGACAGAGATTGGTGCAGATTCGAGGACATTTGTGCCAGATCGAAGGACTGTGTTTGGTGTAGATCAGAGAAAGAGAACGAGGACATTTGTGCTAAATCGAAGGACTGTGTTTAGTGCAAATTCGAGGACCAGCTTTGGAGGTGATAGAGTTGAGGGTAGAGGTCTCCAGCCAGAGTAGGGAGGACAGGTGTCTTCTATGGATAGAGTTCCATTTGCTAAGGGCAACGGAGGCAGAGGTCTTCTAGAGGATCACTAGTCAGAGCAGAGCTAGGGGATTTGTGTCTCCTTTGGGTTGGTGCCCATAAACATTGTAATCGGGAAAGGTATTCCCAGAATTTGATTTGATAAAATTTAGTGAAATATTTTATCCGTGGAGTAGCCCACATTGGGTGAACCACGTAAATTGTTGTGTCTCTATTGTGGATGGTATTTTGTGCATTGCTTTGATTACGGCTATTGATACTGCTATCTATACACTGCATAATTTTGAATTGAAGTATAAAGGAAAAATTAAAAAGAGGTCTTATACTGTTCACCCCCCCTCTCAGTATAAGCTTGTGTTCTTTAGAAGTGTGCCTACCTAAGTCTGTAGGCTACCCACCTAAGCCCTGAGCTACCTAATCTACTGTCAAGAGTTGTCTCACCCTCTACTAGTGCCTTGACCTCCTCCTTAGTATGGGGGGACTCCTTTGTAGATCCTCCTTCACCCCATATGCCCTTAGTCCTTTGACGGACTCGATGCCCATGAGGATCAACCTCTACTCCCTCAACACCCTCTGCTGCTACACCCTCTTTGAATCTACGTAGTGGGTCCTCCAAGCCCTTCCATAGCATAGTTGTCCACCAAGTGTCATATTCAATGGTCACCCCTATGTTTTATAGGCCTGAATCTTGGAAGTCATCATACTTTTTGACCAGCAGAGTCACCTGAGGCCATGTCAAGTCCTTTCCTAGAGTGAGACGACGATAGATGGTGGGGAAATTTGGGATGTCCTAGAAGGTAAGAAGTAGAAGAACTCACATACCTTGGACTTGCATCGGATGAGCCATCTATCTCTGTATACCTATCATAGATACTCATCAGCATCCTCCTATGGAGGGTAGTATAGGTAGGGGCACCACTCAACCTGACCTGCTTGTAGTTGTACAAACTACTCAATATAGTAGCTCAAGTCCCCTATGTGAGACCTAATCTTGAATCCCTCCTGATCGCAAGGCCAACACATTGTATAACACTGATGCGCCTCCTCAATATCTGCAATCTCGAGTGGCAGTCCTAAATGATGCTCAATATTGATGTGTTGCCACCCCCATATCTGAAGAAGTAAGCTACAACCGATGCCCACTCAGCTCGTCTAAGTGATTTGATACATCTCATTATAGAGCTACACTAACAGGGCACTCCCCCAGGACAGGATCAGAGGTTGTTGAATGGTGCTCGCTAGGACATCTCACCTCCTAGCCAGGATGTTCTAAGGAAACCTCACTCCAGAAGTATCAGGGAGCACGATTTGCACAATCAAGTGCATGAATATGGTCGCTTGCTAAGAGAAGACCTGTTGAGTGTACCAATGCTCAATGTGGACCTCTTCGTGGTCCAAATGTTGATGTGTTGTGTCACTACGATGATTGAAGATCTGGTCAAATACTACCTTCTTCACCTTATTCGATGAAGATGTGATGGCCTCGCCATCGAGGGGGAGTCAGAAGATGCGGTACACATCCTCTAGTATCACAATCATCTCACTAGTAGGTAGGTGAAATGTGTTGGTATGTGCATCCCAGTGTTGAGCCAAAGCTGTCATGTAGGCTTGATCAGCCCTAATGGCAGGGAGGCGCAAGACGTAGCCAAAGCCCACGTCCCTAAACCAATCCAACTTTTCCTATGATAGGGCACCACATAGGTTACAAAGGATCTTTGATTCCCTCGCCCTCACAGTTAGAGTCTGGTCGAAAGCAGCAGAATAAGGCATAAATAATTAAAAATCAACCAAAAACATAAAAAAATGACTTAAAAATGTCAAACAAATTCACAAAATCTTCAAAAACACATAAAAATCAAAAAATGCACTCAAAATAAAAAAAAAATGGATAAAGCACTTCAAAAAGTCAAAATAATTAATTAATTCCTTTCAAAAATAAAAAATTTTTGAAAAAATTTATTTATTTTTTCTAAAATTTAATTTAATTTATCACCATCCCATGGTTGGGATGGTGATAAAATTTAATGATCATTGGGATTTGAATCCCATCGTGATTGACAATCGTGGCCCCCAATTTACCAATTAGGAATCGTGCCTTCCAGCCATGACTAAGGGAGATGACCTTTTTAAGGTCATTTTTCATCCCGAGTCACCTGAAAATAATTAAAAGAACAAAAATAAATAAATCTGCCCCTTCTAATATAACATAGACTACTCCTAAGCTAGGGTGTGATTCATTACTGGAAGTTTAGTGATGTTAATTTAACCCATTACTTAATGAGGTTCAATTTTATCCAGTAATTAAAAAAATGAGGGTTTGTGTGCTTCTACCTTAGTAGCATCAGCGCCTCCAGGTGGTAGTGAGGTCAAGTTCCAGTAGCGTTCCGCGTCAAATTTGGTAACTCACCTCTCAGAGCACTCAGGTTTGCAAAGTTGTCTATTGGAAAATGATGTCAAAAATGACAGGTTTTTCTTAAATATTTTCCATTTTGCTCTTGACCATGGCTGACACCCATGGACGCAGAATTAGGAAAATTTGAAAAATTGGTTGCGTTTGACAAGCGCGGCTAGCAACTTGCAATAAAGGCTCCATAAATCCGATCGTGAGGAGTTTCAAAGGGTAAAATTAAAAATATTTAATGGGCCAGAAGCTTCAAAATATTAAAAATAACATAAAAATTAGATAATTCAAAAGCCAAATATGCCTCGTATCCAGTTATTTACCCTATACACTTGGCGGTTGTAGTGACTGGTGCTCCATGCAATCCAATAAGATGAGTAAATTACCATAAGGAAATTTGGGGTAAATTTATCATCACCGAATTGATATGCTTCATTTCAATCTTGAAGAAGGCCTTAGAGGCTAGATCGCTCCACGAGAACGAAGCATTCATGTCAATTATTCTATGAAATTTTTAGCAGATCATGGACAAATATGATTCAACACATGCCTAATTGTAATTATTATCATTTTGATTTCCTAAGAAGGCCTTCATGGCTGGATCGCTCCACGAGATAGGAATATGCATTTACTATTAATAGTTGTAATCATAACTGATTAAGCCTTACCAAATATCAAGTGCTAAACTTTAAATCAGTTCAAATCAATCATAGTGGTCAAAAAACTCGTCGCTTCATTTAATTATCATTATCATCATCGAATCGTCGCTTGAGGGGGTAGTCATAATATCATAATCATAATAAAATTCAACAGAAGATCCCTTTATCGTAGATACCTTGATCTTGTCAAAATTATGTTCATCTTACGAATCATTGCCAACAACTATCATAAGCTTACCCTTTGTTGGGGTAAAAAGCAACTATGATAGTTAAGTTAGTAGCTCTCCTCCTTTCGGATCTATATGGTGCAAGCCTATAGTAGTGTTGAAGCTACCCGATCGTCGTTGGAGCTTGCCAAAGCTTTGCAAATTTAAGCCTTCCATCCAGTTGGAAGCAATGATTCTAGGATGCGCGTCCTTTTGCAGGACCTTGAGCATCTAATTTTGATCAGACTAATAATCATCATCCAATCTATGACATCATTTTAGGAGGTCTATTTTTTCTCAATGTTGTTTTATCTCACAATGCATCTCAAAAGGGACATCTGTAGACATCTAAAACGTGTTATGTTGAGGTGACTACTCATATGGGACATGCTAGAAGACCATATGAAATATCTTGGATAGATTCCAAGGTGAACCAATGGTTCAAACCACTCATTTAGGCATTTTGGCCTAATCAGTGTTGGTCGCGGCTGACACCCGCGGTTAATAGAGTTGATCGGGCCTCAGAGCCGCGGCTAGCTTTCAAAATCAGTTGGACCTTGGCTGACCCAAAATTGGTTACAACGGCAAATTGGTTGAAGATCCAAGTAGTTAGAGAGTGAAAAGTTCCAAAAATTTCCATCCAACTGCCCTAGATGTCCCTTCTTGATCTTGGCTTCTCCTTGAAAAGCAGCGAAGCCTTATCGAAGTGTATACTCGCTTGTATCCATCGAGAGGAATACTTTTGCTGCCAAATTGGAGATCACATGGCACTTGGAATCAAGAAGGCTATGGAGAGCTAGGAGGAATCAAGAAATCCAATTAAGCCCATTACATCACCGATTTGAGCAATTCAACCGCTAAATCTGTTAGAGGACATTGTGGAGACCCTTGATCATCAATTCATCAAGGAGAATTGGAGATTTAAGACCGACAATTGAGAGAAAAGACATTCACGGCTCAACCGCGGCTAAAAGTGCCAACTGCTTCACAAACCCGCACTTAAGGTTTAATTTCCTTTTCCCTTGGTTTTCGCAGTAGTTTATATTTTATCCACAGTAGACTATATGCATTTGATCTAGATTGGTTTCATTAGAGACAATTTTGCGGTAGAAGTAGGAATTTATGACTTGTTTCCTTCATTTTTTATCATTTGGTAGCTAGATTAGTTGTGGCTATTTCTTATGTTTTCATGCTTCCAATTGTTCAAATAGGACATTAGATTGATTGATTTATGTTTCTTTTATATTTCTTGATGGCCAATTATTATATTTAGTGTAGATTGCCATGCTTTATGCATTTTCTTGATTTCAAGATTTCATGACATATTATATGCAATATTCCTCTAAAAGCCTCATTAAGAGAGGTCTCCTTTGTTTTTAATTATTTGTTGTTGTTTATTGAATGCATGGTTAATAGAGTATTGACATTCAAAGCAACAAATACCTCTAATCGTGGAGAAGAAGGCTACATTTACCTTGGAGTAGTTTGTGTCAACCTAGGAAGCCTACAGATTACACTTACCCTTGCGTGGGTATTTTCTATGATTGTAATAATTGTATCACATTGGGTATCCCTAAGAGGGATGGATTTGTAATCGAGTTTCATTGGAAATTTAATAAAAGAGGCCCTTGTTTATGGTTATTTGCAAATTCATCTATTTCTTTATGTTTTGTGTGATTTTCAATTATTATTAGCTTAGGTGTATGCATCCTGGATTGCCACAAAATGGTGTCCCAATGGATCCATAAATATCATTATGAATAAGCTCCAAAGTTTGTGTAGCAGGCCTAGTAGTCTCCTTTAGAAAGAACTCTCAATGATACTTCCTCAAAACATGCCCATCACAAACACCACTAGGATAATAGATAGGAGGAAGACCAATATCCACTTTATGTTAATTCATGTACCTCAAGGATCCATAGCCAATATGTTGAAGTATATGAAACCATCGCTAATATGCCACCATAGCCACATACTCTTTCTTTCTAGAGGAAGAAGAAGACAAATGATCACCTAGCTTGTATATTTGATCCAACTCATCACAATATCCCAAGGTTAATATCTTAAAACCATCATTAATATCTTTAATAACCCACCAATCCAACCAAAACTCCATCTTCTTGTTCATAGGGGTGATGCAATATTTAGATAAAATGTTAGATCCCAAAATAGATGTTGAAATTATAATCTAATTCATGGACAAGACTAAAATTATGTGATGTTTTGGATAGGCCTAAGGGCATTTCATTGTACAATGTATTAATTATTTGTAATACTTTATTATGTAGTCCCTATGGATTGCATTTAACCTTGTTATGGGTAAACCCTCTTTATTACTTGTAATTAACCTAAAGCCCTTTTGTCATGTCAGCTTAGATTAAACTTTATTATGTAATTGGGATTTTGGTATTGCTATAAATAACCCCTCTTACTCCTCATTTTATTATCAAAGTGTTGTTTAAAATTGGTAAGGTCTTCCTTACCTTCCCTCGCCCAAATGCGTGGAAACACAACTTATTGAACGTAAATATAACAGTGAATATAGACGACAGCGGAAGTATACAGGTAAATCAGTGAAGGATGAATTAATGAAATGAATATCGCCACTAGGAGGGCAGATCCCATCGTAAAGGCTTATATGCGAGAACGCAAATGAAATATGAGAATAAAAGATGATAAATGATTTAAAACAAAACAATTGGATTTATATAATCAAATGAAATCTTTCATAATATAGTCGACGACTATATTATGTTTGGTATGTAACATGACTCCCCTCCTCGGAAAGCTTTGTCCTCAAAGCTGGAAATGTCTGGAAAATCCTTTCAAGTTCCCATGTAGCCTCTTCATCTGGTAGGCCCTACCATTTGATGAGAAATTCTTGGATGTGACGAGAGCTCCGTATGCGTGTTCTGCTTTGTAGAACTGCTTCTGGCTGGAGATATATATGCCCTTCTGCATCTAGTATTGGTACTTCTGACTGAGATTTCACTTTTTGGCCGATCACCTTCTTGAGACACTGTCTGGCATGGTCATGGGATATTTTGGGAGGTAGTCCCTTTGGTTCTTGGAAGACCTCTTCGTAATGTGCTACGATGTCCCATAAATCTGGAGCAGAAATACCCAAAGTTGCTCGAGATTGCTTTTCCAAACAATTAATTTGAGCTATGAATCCGTATCCACCCTTTTTTAATATTTTCTCCATACTATGAGAGCTCACCATCTGTGATGGGGGAGTAGTAATACCTTGTAAGCGAATGACCCTTCCGTTTTCCTTCCATTCCACAAATAATTTTTTGAAATTGAAGCTAACCGTGTCTAGTGTTTCCAACCATTCGACTCCCAAAATGACATCAGAGTTCCCTAAATTCATTACGAAGAGAGATCCATACCATGTATAAGTTCCCATTTTAATGGAAACTTGAGATGTTCTCCCAATACATTGAGCGTTCAACCCGTTGGCTACTAGAACCTGGAATTTGTCTTTGTTGGAAGAGTTAATGAATAAATTCAAAGCTTTTGTTGTTTTGATGTCGATAAAATTGTGGGTACTGCCTGAATCAATTAGCACATTCACCTTTTTCTTGCGAAGAAATCTCGGTACCTTGATTGTATGGTGGGTTGTTAACCCCATGAGGGCATGCACGAAAATAGCCATTGTATCCTCTTCCTTCTCATCTAGAACAATCGATAGTTCTTCTTGAATAGGTTCTTTCTGGTGGTATGCTTCTTCCTCTTCTCCTTCATATTGAGCGCATTCAATATGAAAGTTTTGTTTTTGTGCACATGCTTGTTCTCTGGGATGGTGATTGCGACATTTATAGCAGAAGTATCTTGATGGTTGATCATTTCTGCGAAAAGAGTTGTTGCCATACGAAGGATGACTATAAGTTTCATGTTGTGTATACATCTGAATTCTCTTCTCAGCTAGCTTGGCTATTCTTATGCAATCGTTCAACGAGGTTGGATTTTGAATGTCCACCTCCACCTTAATATTTTCTTTCAATCCATTGTGAAAAGCTCCTACCACTGTGTCTGGACTGAGGTGTAATGCATACGGTAGTAAACTGGTGAATTCGAAGACGAACTCACTAACTGATCTTTCTTGTTTAAGAGATAATAGTTTTACTGTGTATGATGATGTAGCTCCTTCATCAAATCTTTCTAAAAAATAGGTAGTGAAATTATTCCAGCAAACAGTAGCTCCTTTCTCACGTTTAAGCCATACGAACCATTGGTAAGCCTCAGTGCCTAATTTTGATGCCACGAAAGGGACTTTATCAGAATCCCTAATTTGGTATAAGTCCAGAATGCCTTCCATCTTTGCTATCCAACCACGAGGATCATGACCTTCAAAAGTGGGCATATCAATGCGTGGAAAATTATTAGGGCCTCTCGGTTGGTGATAACCCATATCCCTATCCTGATCTTGGTTATATCTCTGTCGATGAAGGTGATTCCTGTAATTATCCGGATTGCCTCTTTGTTGCTCCCAATTTTCATCTTGGTCATTATTTTCCTCATTCCTTTGTTCGTGATAGTGATTTTGGGAATTAGCATTGGGATTAGGTCGAGTTTGTGTGTCCAACAGTTTAGATATTTTGATATTAAGTTGGGCCATACCATCTAGTAAGAGTCGAAGAGCTTCATCAGTGGTAATGGCAGAGTTGCTTGATTCTCCTTGTGTGATGTTTTCGTGAGTTGGGGGAGGGTTAGTAGCCATGGGGTCAACCAGTGGATGACTCGAATTATAACTGCCAATTTGAAAGGAGAAGGAGAATTATTTGTACCTTGGCCTCGATGAGGTCTTCTTATGTTTGAATTTTCTTTGTTGGGAGCTTCTGAGCTTGTTAATCGACCATCAGATCCTTTGATCCAACTTCTACTCATGCACTGTTCAAAATTTCCTGCTTAGTAATCCTTGAGCTTCAATTTCTGCAAAATTTGGTTGAATTTGGCAAAAATTTGGATTCTGCTTCAACTGTCACTCCAACTGCGATGCGGATTTGAATTTGGGTGGCCTCCTTGACAGCAACTTTCAACAACTTTTCAATTTGGACAATTTTAGCAACTTTGACAGCAAGTTTTTAGCAACTGTTGACAATTTTTGTACAACTTTGACAATAACTGGACTGGGACTAACCACTAACCGCAAGACAAAAATGTAATGACACGACCAGACCGAAGACGACGAAAAACAGATAGCTAGGACATAGATGACAGACGGACAACGAGGAATGGAATGGACAACAAGGACAATGAGGAACGGACAACGAGGACACAGGCGACAAACGGACAATGAGGACACAACAAGACCGAAGATGATGGACTGACAGTGAGGACACGAAAAGACTGAAGACAAAACGGACAGCAAGGAACCGAAACTGACACGACGTAAGCGCACAAAAAAGAACCAAAATTGACACGATGCAAGCGGCACGAACAGACACGTGGGACACAGATGGAAGACATGACGGAGACCAGACACGTGGGGATGGCTTCGCGTGAGAGAGAGGAGTTGGTCGTGTGACCAAAGTCACAAACTATTACCTTCCCTTTCTTCTTTAAAAACCGTTTGGGGCTTAATGCCTGCCCAATGTGGGATAAAACCCCGAAGCCAAAAAGACAAAATGAAATATAAACCTGGCGTACCTTAGGTTAACGCGCAATTTTGATTTTTTTGATTTTTATTTTGTTCCTATTTTTTGATTGGTCGTCGTGGCTGGTTTGAAAACGTGACAGTTTGCACCAGTTTAATCATAATTTTTTTGTTTTTCTTTGTACATTTGGAGAATGGAGGTGACTGCCACTGCTCCTGCTTGTCAAACCAGTTCCGAAATTTTCCGAATTAGAGTGAACCGTGAACGGTGGTTTTGGAAGTTTGGTTGAGACGCGTTCGGTGGATGTCTGGCAGCCTGAAACCGTCGATTGTTTTGTGACTAGCAAAACTGATCACGAGAGTTAAGTTGTGCGATGAAAACTATCTTGGCCTGGCTGATGATCGAACCAACCTGATACCACTTGGTAAGGTCTTCCTTACCTTCCCTCGCCCAAATGCGTGGAAACACAACTTATTGAACGTAAATATAACAGTGAATGTAGACGACAACGGAAGTATACAGGTAAATCAATGAAGGATGAATTAATGAAATGAATATTGCCACTAGGAGGGCAGATCCCGCCATAAAGGCTTATATGCGAGAACACAAATGAAATATGAGAATAAAAGATGATAAATGATTTAAAACAAAACAATTGGATTTATATAATCAAATGAAATATTTCATAATATAGCCGACGACTATATTATGTTTGGTATGTAACAAAAATTATCTACAAATATACTGTTTTATTTATAGTGCTTATGTTTTCCCACAAAATATCTCTTTCATCCTTTATTTTTGCTTTTTATATAATATTTGAGTGAATAGTTTGCTTCTATTCATTTCTAGAAAATAGTGTGAATTACAACATGGTATCAAATTGTTTATGGAGTGACATTGCTTTGCCATGTATAACGTTTTTTAGGCCTCCAATGTTTCTTTTGATATGAAGAGAGATCTTCTTTTTGGATCTTCATAAATCAATATTCATAAAAAAGGAATGGCCAATCAAGGTTATTTATCCTCTTCTTACAATGGCCTATTTATTTATTTTTAGAGTGAAAATTTAAATTTTTAAAACATATGTCATCACTTGTTTCTCTCTCATTTCTATGTTTTTTGTTGGATCCACTCTTGGCATGAGTATCGCTCATCAATATTTTGAAAAATCCACTTTGGAACCTATGTACTCTATAGATTCAAGGTTTGCACCATATGCATGGGTATTGGAAAAGTGACCATATCAACACTAGATAGAGCTCTATGTTATTGATTTGAATCTCAGAGTGATCAAACTAGCTATGCCTTCATAGTTGCTATTTTGGTAGGGATGGTGTTGTTTTCAAGGAGTGATGCATCCCTCTAGCATATCTCTTGCGACAAAAAAATATGAACAAAAAAGATATCGTTAAGGCTATGCTACAGTTGATCACGGGATCAAATCTATTTTTTTTATTATGAGTGTAGGTGTGCCTAGTGTATTTTGTCTATGGTCCCTAATTGGACACTTCCATGAAAAATTTTGTATCAACATTCCATCCAAAATGTGTGGTATACTGATATAAGGGTACCTACTAAGGTGCTTTGCAAGGAGATTTGTTACTCAAATTTATAAAATTTTGGTTTGGGGGCATTTGAGTAAGGTACCATTCACCTCAAGGGGTGAATACACCTTTTTCCTCCTAGTGCATTCACATAAGTGGCTGGTTAGATTTCCTATTTTAAGTTGTTCATTGAGCCAAGGTCTATATTTGGAACCTTACCCCTTAAATTGTGTAGGAAAGTGTTGTTCAATTTATTGAGGTGGTAATAAACATGGCTATTGAATGGGACAAGTTTTTATATTTATATTGGTCAAACCCATTCGTGAGAAGCAAGTGTCAACATTCTTGCAAACCAAAGGAGATAAAGTGATAAAATGTAATTGGAGAATAGTAATAAGTCTAAATTTACCAAGTGGTAGGTTAGGGTTGGCTCTTGCAACCCTGAGGTTTGAGAATTTTATTTTTAATATTTTTGGGTCCGTTAGGGAATTTTTTTTGGAGGCCATATCTTTTGCATACAAAAGCAATTTTAGCCTCTTTTTTTCAAATCATATAATTTTTCAAGATCTATGTACTGGTGATATCATTTCACAAAAACATGTTATAGTGTTATGGGTTAGATTGTGTAAGATGAATCATAGAGCCCTAGTTATTTGATTTAATGGGTAAAATTATAGTGTTTGGTCAACTTAGATCATTATTCTGCTAAGATATAAGAACCTATAATGCATATTTTAAGAAGAAAAAACAATTGTTCTTGATGATGAAATTCACTATAAAAGATAATAAGAGGATCTTGGTTTGTTTTCCTTGTTGATTGAACCAAACTTACTTTTTCACATCAAAGAGGAGAGTGACCCTATCAAGGTATGGTCAAAACTACATGAGTTTTTTGGGAAATTTAATACTACTAAAATAAGTCACTTGGAATTGGAGCTTTCCTCTTTTAAACTACTTGATTTTGATAACATTGAGGACTATATTATGAGACTAAAGGCTTTGAAGGTAAATATTGCATCCTCTAGAGGCAAAATAAAAATGATGCAAAATGCATTAATATTGTGCTTGTTAGTCTCTCCACCCCCTTTTAGATTTGAACCTAATGGTTCATAATATTTCTATGTTCTTGGAATCTCAAAAGACTCTTACTCTTGACCAATTGTTTTCTCTCCTAGTTCACTTTGATATTGTACTATAAAATTATGGTGGGAATCATAAATATAGGTTCATGCAAAAGAATTAAAATTTAAGGAGGCTAATACCCATGGATCAAGGACCATACTAAGTCTTTAAAGAAAACAAAGACTACTTGTGCATATTGTAAGAGGGAGGGACATCCAACAAAGAATGCTTACTAAATGTAGTGACCTTAAAATCTAGTTACAAGAAAACACACAAAAAAAGGAAAAAAAAAATCTAAGGAGAGGGATTCATATACCCCTAACTGATCTAAAATTGTTTTATTGATTAAAAACTCTAAGTTTCTAGAAGAGCTACATCTAATGAAATATCCTCACATAAGTCCATCTGTGTAGGCATATTATGTGTTACCGCAAATTTTTTTATCTATCTCATCATTCTTGATGAGCTAAACCTATCACCCTCAATCAATCGAAGGTATACACCCATCACCATACCATACACAAATCATTTTGTGTAGGTATGCTACGCTTATTGTGAGTTAAGCTATCCATCTCATCTCCACGACGGGTTATCTTAACTCAGATGTAGTATTTCCTTAAACTTAATTATAATTCTCCCTAAGGGGTCTTAATCCCTTAGGTCTTCTACGTTCACCTTAAGGTGTCTCAATCCCTTAGGTCACCCTATAACTTCATCCTAGAACTCATTACTTAGATTTATGTTGTTTAGCAAGAAAAGCAAAAATAGTTCTAGATACTAAATATAACAAAAAGCATAATTCATGAAGCATAAAAAGATACTAGAAAGGAAGTAACATTTAAAAAGGGTAAACATTAATTGAAAGGGAAATTAATACAAAACATAGATAATTCAAAGTAATAACTTAAAGATACATCTTCCAAACAATTAAAAATTATTACATATAAGCAAGTATATTAAATCCTCCATACTCTTAAAGAATAACATGTTACATCAATTTCATAAGGAAAATCTCCCCATAATTCTAATCTATTTGAGCATAAGTAAATCATTATAAGTAGAATCAAATGGGTTCATTGGTTCCAACTACCTCTTTGGTCCTTCCTCACTTTCCATCGATCATTTGAGGATAGTAGGGGATCAGGGCACTCATGGTTCCATGATAGACATGCTTCTAAATGCATTTACTAATTTCTTTGCCAAATTTCAACTATACAAATTAAATCAAAGTATCTAACCATTTATTGCATAATTGATATCATAAAAATTCTCATTTTTATTTTCATCTCTCATTGCCTAAGAGAGTCTTTCAACAAATGCAACTAGATCAAAGGTTCTACTTTAATCAATTTCTTTCAACCTTTATGCAATAAATTAAAGTCAAATACCTTTAATCTTTAAATAAGTTAGGTTCCTTTATCTCATAAATTAATTTCCATTACTTAATTCATAAAATAACTATTCCCTTCATTTCATAAATCAAAGTCTCATACCTTTAATCTATAAAATGAACTAGGTTCCTTTATTTCCATTTATTCTTCATTAATCAAATACATCTTATTTAATTAACTAAAATAAATCATCCTTTTAATTATTCAACATAGTCAAAGTCCCATACCCCTAACTATGCAAATAATATCATTTCCATTTATTCTTCATTAATAAAATACACCTTATTCAATTAACTAAAATAAATCATCCCTTTATTATTCCACATAGTCAAAGTCCCATACCCTTAACTATGCAAATAATATAATTTCTATTTATTATTCATTAATCATATACACCCTATTTAATTAACTAAAATGAATCATCCTTTTAATTAACAAAAATCCTCAACAAACAAGGGAATAAGCTAAATGACCCTATCCCTCCAATATTCCCAATAGAGAGCTTGGACGGTCATCGTCAACTATGAGGTATTCGCTAGTCAAAGACAATAATACTCCCGCTATTTGCCTTGATAGACACTCGAAAGGTGATGCCACAGTGGAAAACTCACCCTTGGTGGCTTGTTGGTCATGGGCAACGCCAACGTACAGGCAAAAGGCAAGGTGCAACAACCCAACCAACATCCAATGATATTGTAGGCTAAGTAAATGGAGATATCACTCAATAGGAGTAAAGTTATAGTCGGATACCACTGCCGCAAATGGTAACCATTGGTACAACAAGTTGGGACCCCTATGACATAGGGTTAATAGCCCAACAGGGTCCCTCCCTTAGCTTACCACAGAACCCTAAGAGACAACTAGGTAAGTTCAATGTCTTGTAGGCGCACTCTTTCCATGAACGGGGTTTGTTGTCTACTCTAAGCACACCTAAACATGGAATAAATGGTGCACAACATCACCTAAGGAATTTTCTCTTCCCTTAGTGGTCACTTAAACAAAAGGGGTAAAAACAAACACCCACAACCAAATTTTAAACAAACTAACAAGGTTAATGGTGACACAACACAGACTAGGGAAGGTGATCTTGCCAAACCCAACATTATCGAGGGCACACTTAACTCTACGTAGACATATCTATGTGTTGATTACAATAAGCAACACAACCCGATAGAAGCAAAGATACACAAAAAAGGTAAAGACACCATACATATGTGACAAGGAAAACAAGAGAAGACAAGCAAATAAACCAACCTGTAACACTTGGGTTGTCCTTTGTTTTTTTTTCTTTCTTTTTCCTTCATGGTGCCTACTGGATGTGAGACATTCGTCCTCCTACGACGTCCTCTTCTTTTTGGATATGAGACACTCCCTCCCCTATGACATTCTCTCATTGCTAGTTATTAGATGTTTTTTTCTTGCAACGCTCTCCTCCTCCTCTTCGTTAGTGTAGTGGCCCTTTTATTCCTCCTTTTCCATCCATAGGGTCAAGAATTCCCAAACGTCTTGTCTCAACTTAAGACTCAATTGCTTGTCATTACTCTTCCATCCATATTTATCAGGTGGAAGGGGAGATATTTCAAACCTCATCCTTACTTCAAGACTTCATCATAAATGAAGCTTATCCTTGCAATGTGGATTGAAAGGTTCACCCGACAAGCTCGATAAGATTTCCTTGAAAGGGCAGTTCCCTCAAATCGAATATTGCAAGCCTTATTTTAATTAAAAAAATTCTCTTATCTTTTTTTCATAAAAGTTTACCAACTAATAAATGAATTATTTTATTATCATTTAAATAAGAGCTTCTCTATTTATTAAATGAATTTGTATCATCATTTAAAATAAAACTTCTTTATCTATTAAATGAATTTCCATTATCATTTAAAATAAAAGCTTCTCTATTTATTAAATGAATTCCCATTATCATTTAAAAATAAAATCTTCTCTATTTATTAAACGAATTTCCATTATCATTTAAAATAAAAGACTCTTATATGCATACATATATATTCATAACATAAAAGGACTATTTTTTTTAATACTAACATCATGCTTAAAAGCATTCAAGTAATACTAGGAGTTTCAAAAGCATACAAATTATGCATGCTTCTTTTCAATCCATTGATGCAACAAGTGACAAAGTAAAATATAAATCAATAGTATGCAATAGAAAAAGAGGGAGTCTTTCCATCAATTCAGTCATCTGTCTCAACCTAAGAAATTATGATAGCTACATCAACTTGAGGCTGAAGGTGACTAGCTATTGATGATTATCCCTAATCGATAATGCATACCTATATGAAGGTATCCATCAATATTACCCCCGAGTTGTCTTAATCATAATTTCCCCAACCTTAAATACTCCCACTTCTAGTGGATGATTCTACTTCTTTCACCCATGAGTGTACCTGATCCTGCACATTTGGCAATATGTTAGGAGTACCATGCTCTTCCAAATCAACTAAACATCACATTGTTGGTTCAATTGCTCAAACTAGATATTAAAGCAACATCCATTAATACATTGTTTCTTTGTGCCAACAAGCTTGCCAAGGAGGGTCATGACACTAAAGCTATAAATGATTGAAGCTGAGTTCTTGAAGATAGGTGGACATCTTTTAGATATTGAGGGTGATTCTAAAGGATTTACCTCAATTATAAATTTCCACTAGAGTATCCCTTATGGGGGGAAGACATTATTGTCACTGATATCTTATCTTCTTAGCCTCTCAAATTAGATTATGGGGGTGTTGAATTTTTAATATAATTCATGTCTAAGGTTGACATTATACAATGTTTTGGATAGGTCTAAGGGCATTTCATTATACAATGTATAAAATATTTGTAATATTATGGGATGCAGTTAACCTTGTTATGGTTAAACCCTCCTTACTACTTGTAATTAACCTAAATCCCTCTTGTTATGGTGATTTAGGTTAAAATTTATTATGTAATTGGGGTTTTGGTATAGCTATAAATACCCCCACCCACTCCTCACTTGATTATCATAATATTGTATAATATTATCTATTAATATAGTAACAATTTATGGTGCCTATAGGAACCCATTGAATATTTCTCTTTTGTCCTTCATTTTGGCTTTATATAAGATTTGAGTGAATGGATTGCTTTTTTTATTTCTAGTAAATATTGTGAATACCAACACGAGCAACATGAGGACCTCATCAAATGAAGAAGAACCAATTTCACCTCCACAAATCCATCCACCTATAACAAGGAATCATCCTCAATGATAACACACTCTATAGAATGGTGTGTGTTATAGTCATGCAAGTTATGGCGATATCATCATGGTCATACTCACTAAAGACACTTGTGCACATAGACTCAACTTACATTGCACTCTAACTCACATGACACATGCATTTTCTACACATTACAAATTTACATGACACTTGTGCATTTCTTGCACATTCACACTTACATAAAAGAGGAAATATAAATCACACTCTAACTATGACTCAACCTTAATCTATTATTTATAAATATACCATGAAAGTACCATAGGGTACATTAGCATGTGCTAAATAATGTAATATAATCCAACACCTTCATCCTCCTCACACTGAACCATTTTGTACTTCTACCCCAAAACTTCTCAATCTTCCTCCTCCTATGTCACTCAACCTTCACTTATGCTTCTCCTAATTCACATCAACCTCTCTTGTCATATCCTCCATAGGATGACTAGCCTCAAGTCTCCTTGGCCCCACTCTATTAGAAATAGAGCATATTACATTATTTGGGTCATGTAAATGTACCTTCCTTGGTACATACTTAGGACATTAGGTTACTTTAGGGGGAAGTTATCTAGTTACTTCATGCAATGTAATAAATGCACAAGTGTCAATGTGCAAGTTGTAATGTGCAAGGTGTCCACTTGTACAACTAGATAGAGTGTTGGCCAAGGAACTTATCTTCCTATATAATGGCCATAGATGTAGATCATTATAAATCATCATAGAGCAGCATCACAATCAGTGTGTGGTAGATAGGCAGTAGGGTAGTGTGTGTGAGCTATAAGCTCAGAGCTCCCTCATGGAGCAGTAGCATATATTATGGAGTGCCCATTTCCTCCATAGCTACTATTGTAATATTTTTACCATTTCTATTTATAGCATATTTTAGTCATCTCGTAGATCTATTTTATTTCTTTTTGCATCTTGTGATTGGTATCTCCCAATGTATGTGGCATCAAAAGCTAACAGTGGTATCAGAGCTACGGTAGATCAAGCCACAGTAGGTCTATAGGGAAACCACCATTATTATTTGATCCTAAGTTTTTTGAGAACCTGACGCGCCATTGGACCAGTCACTATCAAAATTTCTCAGAAGAGTCTAGGTGGTAGAATTAGGGAGAGTTACAAGTGAGGACTAAAATATCAGTTTTAGAAATACTGAGATTGCATAGGGCTAGAGTCTTTCCACACGAGTTGAAGGAAAACTCGTGAAGACTAGGACTCAACATTTGATCCACTAGGTTGATGAATCAACTAGTGAAGCTAAGAGATCTAGAAATACTTACCTAAAAGTTTCTTTTATTGCAGGGAATTAATACTCAGATGATTGGGATACCTCCTACAACAGAAATCTAGGAGACCTCAACTTCGTTGCCCGAAGGTCGGAGTGCCTTCATAGTGCAGATATTAGTTGTTGTAGAAAGGAGAATACTTCAGAAGAATATTCTAGAAAAGAATCATGGTGAAGTCTAGAGATAGGAGATCTCCATTGATAGATTGAAGAACTTCACAAGAAGAAAATGCCATAGTAGCCTTGATACAGAAGAAAAGGCCATAGAAGCCTTGATCTAGAAGAAAAGGCCATAGAAGCCTTGATCCAGAAGAACAGGCCATAGAAGCCTTGATATTGAAGAACAGGCCATAGAAGCCTTGATATTGAAGAACAGGCCATAGAAGCCTTGATATTGAAGAATAGGCCACAGAAGCCTTGATACTAAAATAGGCCTTAGATGCATTTTATCCTAAAGAAGATTCTAGAGGAAAGGATCTAATTTAGAAGAAGATTTCAGTACTAATATTTTTGTTGCAGGTAAAGGTGATCCAGTAAGTCAAGAAAGCTTCCTACAAGAAATTTAGGAAGAAAAGCCTCTTCAGAATCAATCTAGTACCTGAAGCAAAAGAGATTAGGAGGAGATCTCATTGAAGAACTTCTAAGCTAGGAAGAAGAAGAAGGACTAGGAGAGTCTTACTCATATCCAAAAGTAGCAGAATCAGAGATCTAGGAGAAGATCTCAATGCCAACACTTCCAAAAGTAGAAGGTTGAAGATAAGGTCTCTAGGAAGACCAGAAGAAGTTGCAAGATCAAAGACCTTGACTAGGTCTCGATGAGCATCCAATAAAAGGCTAGGAGAGCCTTGCTAAAGAAATCCTCAAAGGAGAACTCACTAGAGAAATCCACTACCAAGGAGAAGCCCCTGATAGTGAAGGACTTGGGACAATTATCACCATCCGACAACAAGCCCAAGAGGAGGAGAATTTAGCAAGGAGTGCCAAATCTGAGCAGAAGAAGAATCTAGTGAAGACCTCAAGATATTCAAAATCTTGAGGAGAAGATCCTACTTGAAGTCAGAGTTTGACAAGAAGACTTGAAGGTAGAAGACGCTTATCAAATCTAGGAGATTTGAATATTACCTCCTATAGAAAGATGTCACTACTTCAGAGATACAAACTTCTCCAAATCTACAACAGAAGGAGGAGATTACAAGAGGAGATCAAAGTCACCAAATCCTAGGCTCATGAAAGAAAGTTTGAGACCATCAAATTGGTGAAGAAGGAACTATTCAAAATAGTCTACAAAGAGCTGCAAGATCCTATTCAAGGTAGCAACTTGGTGTTCTTAGGCACCAAGATCTACATCCTCTACAGAAGTAGAAAAGGAGCTACAAAAGCATTCAAAAAAAGTAAGCAACTATCGGTGCAAGTAGATTCATTAGGTGAATTACTTATCAGATTTATTAAAGCACCTTCATCCTGATTAAAGTTGCAAAAAGGAGATTTGTATTACAGTATTCAAGTGTGCAAAAAGAAAGGTTCTTTTTAAGGTTCATTTGCACATTAGGAGTTGATTAGATTTCAGAATTTTAAATATCTATCAACTAGCCTATTATCTACTTTGGAAAGCAAAAGAAGACTATCTCCTAATATCTTGCTTGTAAGAAATTTACAGAATAAATCTTGAAGGTTCATTTGAGATTATTCTTGATTAGTTGTAGTGAATTGATTAAGTGCATTTTCTTGAGAGTAGATTGGAGTGATAAGGTGTAATCTGTTAGTGCATTAAAAGTAGAATTTGTTAGATTTATTTGCACTATTATTACTCTCAAAAGAAATTAGTTTTGTGCTTTGAAATAAAGGCTACAAAATCTAGTTTGGATCAAGTGTCTAAAGACACTTTTAAAGCACAGAAACCTGCAACTCATAGTGGCCAATAGAAGCCACCAAAATTGGTTAGTACAAGCAAAGGAAAAAAAAAAAACTAACAAAAAATAAGCTTCTAATATTGAGACTTGGTGAGTCTCAAATCCAAAGCACTTAGGGTTAGTGCAACTAAAAGAAATATTTTGTTCTACAACATTTACAAGGCTTGGATTCACCATCAATCATCCAAGAAAAAGGGTAAGGAGTCTAGCCAAAGAGACATCCTTAAAACCCTCATTTTGCACTCATCAATCTGCTACAAAAATAAGAATTTTAGACCTACAAAAGAGTGCAAGGAAAAGGTGCAATAAAAATGTTCTATATACATGTAAAGGTTACATGGTGTTGCACTTCTACAATACATCAAATGTAGGGAAAGGAGCAGATTTAAAGGTGCCACAATAGGCACAACAGGTACAGGGAAAAAGGTAGCCAAAGGAAGGGCCAAAGGATCGAGCGTTCTCCAACACCAAAAGGGCATTCTCTCCAAGATCGAACCTATAGACAAAGGAAGTTTTACATAAATGATAACAAGCCTTCAAAGGCTATTTATGTAAGCAAAAGGAGCCAAAGGAAATATATCATGAATGTTTACGTAAATCATAGCAAGGAAGAAGAAGCTATCTACGTAAAATAAAATATAGAGCACATTTCAACATTCAGAAGCATCAAGCTTCACCTCTATCATCATGAACAGGGAGCACAATGAAGGTATAAGTGCACAGAAGGAAAGTGGATGCTACATTGGGAGTAGCATCAACAAAGGGTAGCAAGAGAGCTACCTCATCCTCATCCAAAGCTCCAAGGTGGCTCACAGATTACCTACAGAAGAAAATACATTGCTTGCTATTCAAGAAATCGATGCAAGCTAAGGAGAAAGACATTCGAAGGAGTTATAATCTCCTTCTTGGAGGTATTACATAGGAAAATCCATGCAAAAGGGTTGAGTGCCACTTGGCATATTATTCCCTCATGACTATCATATCTCTAACGCTCAAGAGATGAACGTTGAGAGTGCTCAAACAAGAAGGATACGTTATGTAGGAGTAACGATTGGTGCAACAATATTACAAGAAGAGGAGGCAGTATTACCAAGCTACTAGAGTGCCACTTGTCCACCAAATACTACCCATATATGCAACGTAGAGAGCGAAGGGATAGCATTCACGTCCGACATTCATAGAGTGTGTGAAGAGCAAGCACAGTCCAGTCAATCCACAACGTGGAAGAAGGAGAGCATAGGAGCATTTAAGACTCCATTAAAAGGACCAACATCTACTCTCCAAGCATCGAAGAGGAAGCTCGATAGCCATACCACACTTGTTTACTCAACCTCATCAAGTCAAGCACCGTAGAAAGGGTACGTAGAGGACTATCATATTTTAGTCAAAATCAATGCCATTCAAGTGTGAAGTCAAGAGGGCTAAGGTAAGAAAAATATCTCATTAATATTGCTTTCAAACATAGGAGATATAAGGTTATATTTTTATGGATTATTTTTAAGGTTGAGAAAGCAAAAGACATAGGAGATAACTTACCTAAAAATCAGAATACTATTTGCAAATTAACCTAGGAGATATAAGGCCTTCTACTTAGGTTGAATCATTTAAATACTTTGCAAATATTATTATCTTTTCTAATTTTCCAAAGTTGGGAGTCATAAGGTCTACTACTACAAATTGATTTATTGGAAATTAGAAAAATTGAATTCAAATCTCAAAGGGCCATTATAAGAGGTTTATCAAAATCATATAAAGGTTGGAAATTATAATATTTACTTGTCTCAAATTCCTCTCAAATAGAGACAAAATATCCAACATTAAAACCTCTTGAAATCTAGAAAAAGTGCTTAGTTCAATAGGAGCAATAAGGACAATAGAAGTTGATTTTTAGCATTTTACATAACTTTACAAAATCAACCAAGATTGAACTATATCTTACAAAAGCACTTCATATCTTGTCCAAAACATACTAGGGAGTCATAAGGCATTCTACTAAACTTGGTAATATCAGATTCTATTGTTTATCAAGTTGCAAATCCATTAGCAATATATAAGCTATCTACAAAACCTAAAAATCCTTATGAGTACTCATTCTCATTACTAGGGAGACATAAGGAAGCCCACAAGAATCAAGGATTAATATAGGTTTTATCAAATCAAGCTTATATACTTCTATCAGAGATCATATATCCTAATAGGAAGCCATAAGAATGTCTACTCTCCAAAATACTGCAAATATCAATAAAGAGAAAGTCAGTGCCATAAAGCTTGGGATCATGAATCTTCTCTTGAAATCAGAAAGAATGTTAGATCTAACTTCTAAAATAATCCATAGTGAAGCCCTAGAAGACAACTTTGACACTATGGAATGCTATCTTCAAACTCATCTCAATGAAGCTATTGGCAATGGAGAAAATGTTGTTACATTTTCCTTAGATCTTGTGAACATATTATATATGGCTTTACTCACATACAAGCACTTCAAGAATGAAAATGTAGAACAAAAGGGATTGATAGAACTACTCAAAAAGAAGGCAGAACTAAGTGAATCATATCTAGAAAAGTTTTTTCAATCCTCATGCAGAATTGATACTTCAAGTTCTACTAACTCAAAATCTTATCATGATGCCCTAAGTGGTTGTTCAGAAGCATCTACAGACTAAAGACAAGAAAGGAGAATCATCCATGCAAGAACCAAGTAGCAGCACAACCACCAGTGAAAAGTCAGAGACTGAGTTCAAAGGCAAAGCTAAGGAAGAAGAAGGAGATGAACCCAATGAAGGAGGAATACAGTGCAAGGTGAACTAAAAGAAGGGTCTACAACTTCAGCCTATTTTTGCATCATTTGAAGACTGAAGCAACTACTGAAGAAGCCAAAGATCATTTCGAAGATGAAGATCCAATTCAAAGCTATCATATGGAAGAAGATCCACATTGAAGACTAAAGTCTTCAATACCCAAATATTGTAATACAGGGGGTGTTAGAAATAGAGCATATTACATTATTTGGGTCATGTAAATGTACCTTCCTTGGTACATACTTAGGACATTAGGTTACTTTAGGGGGAAGTTATCTAGTTACTTCATGCAATGTAATAAATGCACAAGTGTCAATGTGCAAAGTTGTAATGTGCAAGGTGTCCACTTGTACAACTAGATAGAGTGTTGGCCAAGGAACTTATCTTCCTATATAATGGCCATAGATATAGACATTATAGATCATCATAGAGTAGCATCACAATTAGTGTGTGGTAGATAGGCAGTAGGGTAGTGTGTGTGAGCTATAAGCTCAGAGCTCCCTCATGGAGCAGTAGCATATATTATGGAGTGCCCATTTCCTCCATAGCTACTATTGTAATATTTTTACCATTTCTATTTATAGCATATTTTAGTCATCTCATAGATCTATTTTATTTCTTTCTGCATCTTGTGATTGGTATCTCCCAATGTATGTGGCATCAAAAGCTAACACACTCTGTGTTCTCAACCATTCCTTTACTCCTTTCACCCAAATTCATATCGACCCTAACATCGTGCATGTCTTGTCCATTATTGATCCTCCTCTCATACCCCAAGTCATGGACATCATATCCATTTCCATTGCTACCTCCAACCCTTATCATCCCTCTTCACTAAACCCCACTTCTTTCTTGAAGAATCTTGCTCCTTGGATGTCGCCCTTGTTTACTTTTCCCAATCCTTCTCCATTTTCCAATCCATGAGTTGATATTTTTTTCCATACTACTTCCATTCCTCAAATAATTTTTCATCCCCAAACTCCACCTCAAGAGTCCACTCCTTCAAATCCTACTCCTTTTGCACATTTTTCTACTGTCATCAATCCTCCTTCAATGCTCATCTTATTCTTTGACCTTCTTCTTATTATCAAAATTCTCTCATGCCTCAATATTCTTCTCATCCTCAAACCACTTATTCACATTCTTATTTATAGCATGCACATCCTAGCACTTATTATCCTCATCCTCATTTTAATTTCTACATTTTTCCAAACCCACCTTCTCAACCACCACCATCTTCTCAACCTCTCCCTCATCCCTATTCTAGTCAACCTTCTTTCTTAACTCAACCTCCTTTGTGGAATCTCACTCAACATACCCCTCCTTTGCAACCTCCCTCTCCATACACCTCTTATCAATGGCCATACTTGTATTCACAAGTTCAATGTCAAGCATTGCGCATCCCAAGACAAGCTCCACATGTGCCAACAAATCAAATGGTTATGCCACCACCATACCAACCCCCTCCATCGTCTCCTATCCAATCACAATATCCTCCATATCCGCAGCCACTTCTTCATCCCATGTAGCCCACGCAACTTATATTCCACACCCTAATCAGTCATCCTATCCACCTTATACATATTACCCTTACCTATATTCTTATATATACCATCTGAAGCCTTCCCATTTTTTCATCCTAGTTGACCCTACCTAGGTCACCCAAGCCCCTCCTCAAACTAATATTCAGTAAGTACTAGATCGACTTAAGAGCCTTGAGTTGTAATCAAATGGATTTGGGTATAAGAGGCCCAAATATAGTCAAATTTACAATAAACCTATCCACCATTTGATTCTAGTCCAACAATACCCTTATAGGTTCGAGTTGCCTAAGTTCAAAAAGTTTAATGGGAAAGAGGATCCAAAAGAGCATTTTTAGAACTTCATGTATTCATGTTATTTCATTCGAGAAACTGACCCACTCATGCTAAGAACATTCCCCATGTCCCTTGGGGGACAAGCCTTGGATTGGTTCAACAACTTACCACAACATAGCCTTTTTTCCTTCGAACAACTTGCTAACCTATTCCTAGAGCATTTCTCCATCAACATTAAGAAGAAGACTTCATTGTTTGATCTCTATAGTCTTTGACAGTTTGATGATGAGCCTATCAATGACTATGTCTCTAGGTGGTGAGGGGTTATTAATGAGTTGACATTATCTATCCCCTCCACTGAGTTGGTCAAGATGTTCAATAATATTTGTGGTAAAAATATTTCAACAACCCTTAAGATACAATGACACCACACTTTGAAGGAGTCTATTGCTCACGCTAAATTCATTTAGGAATTAAAAATTCAATAAGAAGAAGTCAATCTACAAAATAAAAATGATTACCCAAAAAATTCAACAAGAGTAATACCAATAACAACCAAACCAAGGCCCCTTAAGTGAACCAAGTAGTATTGAGTACCACAATAATTCCACCACAACAAAGTACTCAACCTAGACGATAGGGTTTTTATCCCTTCACCACTCATGAGTAGGCACCAACCCTCCCTCCATTTAACAAGCCTTTCAATTACCCCTAGTACCCTCCTCATCCACCTTGCAATGGTACTCCCCTTTCCAAGCCATTGTCAAATATTTTCAAAAGTTGTATGACACAAAAATAATCACCTTACCTAAATTTTGGCCAAAGGATCCCAATAGGATGAAATCCAAGTGGTATAATGACAATCAATTTTGTGTCTACCATCACTAGAGAGGTCATGATATAAATGATTATTGAAACCTAAAGCATCTAGTACAATACTTGATCGATAAAGAGGAGGTACAAGTTGATAACCCCTTAGACCCCTCCAACTAGAACCTTGGTATTTTTCAAAATTTCTTGCAATAGCATGGGATGCAACAACAATAAACAACTGCCTCGACATCCTCTACCATGCCTAAGCAAATCAACTATGTCAATCACATCCTATCTCACCAATATTTTATGGGTATGATCAATATCATTACCAAGAATTAATAGTATCAAGGTCGACCATCCCAACAATGTGACCCTCCTTCGATTTGCCATCATCGATTATTCCTCCCATGCAAGGTGCTCCTCCTCCTTCATGACCTATTATCACATTAATTTTCCTTAGCCACAAACTAAAAATGGTACTGGATAAATTATCAATCTATGACCTACTTCAACAATCCCAACCTCATAAGGAGACTTTAAACATCTTAAGGTCCATAGATCTGGAAACCCATTATCTAATTTTCTTTTTCAACTTTATGGGTAGTGTGAGGACATTCATGTCACCCTCCATTGTATTTTATAATCATAATATAAAGGATTAAGAGGGACCTATGGGGCATTATGTCTTCCTATGCACATAATGTCTTGCATTGATGGTATAGTCTTCAAGCTCATCCTAATCAATAATGGCTCCTCCATAAACATCATCTCCATCGCTACCTTGTGCCACCTCAACCTTACCTATAGCCATATTTCCACCCTTACCCTTACCTTCTAGACCTTAAATGACATCTTGTTTTCAACCCTTCCTATTTAGGTGGGCATGAATATCATACCTACCCTATGTCATGTCATTGAGGGAGATATGCAATATAATCTACTCCCTAGGACACCATGGATCAAGGAAATGTAGTGTATTCCCTCTACCCTCCACTAGTGCTTGAAATATGTCCATGAGAGATAGTGCATTGCATCCTCACTAGCATATAACCTTTAAAGTGTTGCAACATGGTCAACCTTTCAAAAGATACCACTCTCCTTTCCACCCATCTTGTTCCTATGCATGTCCAACCTGCTCCACCTGACCAATAGACACCCCCACCTTTAGTTATACAAGTCCATGCAGTGGCTAACCATCCTCCTCTTATCCATCTAGCAGATCCTCCACCCTAACCAACCAATCATCCATGGTCCATATTCTATCCACCTCTCCCTGCCTACCCCCCTTCTCCTTCAATGTGTCCTCCACACTTTTCTTCCATACTCCCTCCTACCCATATTCATCTCATATTCTACCTTAGTTTTCCCTTTCTCACATTGCCAATATCTACACTTCCTCCCATTTTCCACCCTTCTTCCTAATCCTTCCCATGTTTTTTCTCATCCACCTCCCATATCTAGATTGGATAGTTCTCGTATTCTCACTCCTTACCCACATTCTAGTCCTACATCGCAACCTCCTCCTACTTCATCTATTCCCTCATATACTCCTCAAGAGTGCCACTCTTGGGAGCAAAGAGTTGCTAGGTTGGACTCCCAACTTGTAGGTCTCTCTTCATCCACTTTTTTCTCTTCCATCATTCAATGTATTGCATCTGCACCACCATCATCCTACTATTCTCCTTCTATTTCACCATCCCAATCCATTACTTCACCTTCCCTAACCATTTTGTCTTCCCCTCACAATCCTAAAAATCATGGGTCTCCCCCAGGTCAAACAAGTTAAGGGGTGTCCCATGTGTTTGTACATTTATCTAGTCCTATTCTAGTGGAATATGTTGTACATAATGTTACATTCTCCCCTCCTCACATTGAGTGTATTAGAGATTTTGGTTATCCTCAAGATGCACCCTTAAGTATAGGTGTTGTTATTCCCTTTGGTTCTTTTCCTAATCAAACCAATTTTGTGTATGGGGGAGTTGACACTCCTTCCGAGAAACCTGAGCCTAAAGAGCCCAAAGAGAAATTTTATGGGAACGTTAATTGTAGGTCTAACCCTTCCTTCACCATAAAATATTTGCAATGCTTTCAATGGCAAGGATTTGACCTAGGTTACTTTGAGCAGGGTCTATGATACATCCTTGATCCCCCTTATCAATTACCCAAAGACAAAATTGGATTGGGCTATCGTGAGAACCACACAACTGTTATCCTTGAGGATGCTTTCCAATGTCTTAACCTTAACCTTGAGGAGAATAATTTTGATGTTCATATTAACTCTAAGGACTCCTTGATATTTGAGCCTTTCTCCTCACATTTCATGGTGGATATCCCTGTAAATTTCTTTCAAGTTTTGATGATCCACATCATCCCATATAATTATTAGGATGAAATCAATGAGTGATTCAAGAACTTATTGATTTTTTTTATAGCTCTAAAGATGTGTCATCCCGTATCATCCCCTTCATTGAGATTTCCAAAGAGGGTGATAATTACCTCTTCTCATTCCCTTTCAAATCCCTATCCTTCCCATGCTACTCCCGCAACCACATCCTAATGGTCAACCCATTCCACCTCCCCCTTTCATTCTACCTCAATGGCCCTCACCTCAACCCAATTATTTTACACCCATCCCTTAAAAAATCCTCCCTCATACATAAGAGCCCTCAACATCAAACCCATCCTCTAACTTACCTACCCATCCTCCTATAATCCACCCACGGTCAAGATGATTTATGTCAATATTTTCACCCCGCTTTTCTCTGTGACTGGTCCCAATAAAACTCTTAGTATTAACCCCAGTTACATTGACTTTGATCAAATTACTTCTAATATTTCTCTTGATTTCCTTCTAATATAACAAATGATCAACCAATCAAATGTCTATCTTCCCCCATCTCCTTCTCATCCTTCTTTTGTGTTCCAAATTGAGATTGCTAATAATGATAAAGTCTTTTCTAAGAGTGAAGTGGATGGTTTACATATCATTCCCACTCCTACATAGTTAGAGGATGGATCCCATATGCTTTTGAAATAAACCATTGAAATTGACGTAAGCACCGACCCTACCAAGGCTCAAATAGTCCAACTTGACAAGAACCTATCTAACACAGAGAGTGTGTGTCATCACACCCCTGACATAATATAAAAATGTTTTTGCATGGTCATATTTATTTTTTGGTTACATAGGAGATTTGGTCACAACCACGCTATTTTTAGTAACTAACAATTGTAGGGTTCAAACCACAGAGGCTGCTTCCACCAAACCTATTCTGCTTTATTATTGTTGACCCAACATGAAGGGGACCACCGATCACTCAGGATTCATACCATCATCATTGGTCTGGTGTGCACTCAAAGGATTTAGATCAGACTACTATCTATCCTTGATCCAAACTTAGTATTCCACAACCTCACCCTCGATAACAATGCCAAGTCAATCAAGCAAAAGCTTAGGAAGATGCATCCCACCACTACATTAATGTTTAAAGAAGAGTTATAAAGACTCTTAGATATGGAATTCATTCAGTCCATCGACTAATATGAGTGGGTATCAAACATGGTGCCCATAAAAAAAACCAAAAGAGAGGATACACATATGCATGAACTTCAAAGGTATAAACAAAGCATGTCCAAAATATAATTTTATCCTTCCAAACATAAACACCTTAGTCGACTCCACAACAGGTCACGAAATTCTCTCCCTAATCGATGGTTTTTTAGGATGCAACCAAATTAGAGTCAATTTTTATGATCAACATAAAACATATTTCACTACACCATGAGGGACATTTTGTTGCAAGGCCATGCCATTCAATTTAAAAAGTCCAGGAACTACATATCAATATGCTATGACCTACATATTTCATGATTACATGCATGCCATTATGATGCAGGAGCATCCAACGAAAAGCAAAATACCGCAAAGAATAAAAAGTGTCGCGATATCTCGACATGTCGGCAAAGAAGAAAAAGTGTCGCGATATCGCGACATGTCGCATTTTCATGACCAAAAGGCGAGAGAAGGCGTAAGAGAGAAAAGTGTCGCGATATCGCGACATGTCACATTTTCGCGACCAAAAGACGAGAGAAGGCGCAAGAGAGAAAAGTGTCGCGATATCGTGACATGTCGCATTTTCACAACCAAAAGACGAGAGAAGGTGCAAGAGAGAAAAGTGTCACAATATTGTGACATGTCGCATTTTCATGACCAAAAGACGAGAGAAGGTGCAAGAGACAAAAGTGTTGCAATATCGCGACATGTCGCATTTTTGCGACCAAAAGACAAAAGAAGGTGCAAGAGAGAAAAGTGTCGCGATATCACGACATGTCACATTTTTGTGACCAAAGGACGAGAGAAGGCCAAGAGAGAAAAAGTGTCGCGATATCATGACATGTCACATTTTCATGACCAAAGGACGAGAGAAGGCACAAGGGAGAAAAAATGTCGTGATATCGCGACATGTCGCATTTTTGCGACCAAAAGACGAGAGAGAAGCGCAGGAGGGAAAAAGTGTCGCGATATCGCGACATGTCGCATTTTTGCGATCAAAATGCAAGAGAAGTCTTAAGAGAGAAAAAATTTCGCGATATCGCGATATGTCGCATTTTCGTGACCAAAGGACGAGAGAAGGCGCAAGGGAGAAAAAGTGTCGCGATATCGTGACATGTCGCATTTTTGCGACCAAAGGACGAGAGAAGGCGCAAGGGAGAAAAAGTGTCACGATATCGTGACATGTCGCATTATCGCGACCAAAAGACAAGAGAAGGCACAAGAGAGAAAAGTGTCACGATATCGCGACATGTCATATTTTTGCGACTAAAAGAGAAGAGAAAGAGTAAGAAGGAAAAAGTATCGCGACATGTCACATTGTTGCAACCAAAAGAAAAAAGGGCAGGCGGTTACAAGGGCCGTTATAGAGGAAATTATCAAGTGGTGGGTATACCGAACATCATCATTGGTTGACAGGCGGAAAGAGTCTACAGCGGCCGCACTGAATAGCACATGGCACCAAGGTGCAATGAAAGCAGACGAAGACCAAGAGTCGAAAAGAAAAATGTTTTGAAAGCCAAGACAATGAAGAGGCACGGGAAATGAAATGAAGGGTCAGAAAAGGGAAACGGAGAGTCACGCCAGAGATTTTAAAATGGGAAGCAAAGGTATGCACAAGGGGTCGAAAACTACTAAGACAGAGTAGCAGATTTGAAGGCAAGAGGGCCATTCTGGACCTATTTGGGCTCTTTTTCTTCTAGGGGGGAAATGTTGTAAAAATAAAATAAACTATCTTTCAAAATAAAGGAGTTTGTTTGGCAAATTGCTGCCATTTCTGTAAATCTTTCCAAGTTGTTGAATGAGAATCAAAAGAGCAATTTTGGATTTCCATCAAGTGGTATCAAAGCTTAGGGTTCCTGAGTGTGTGAGCAGATCACCAAAGTGAGGCAGTTTGCACCAGGATCTGTGTAAGAGCTTAGGGTTCCTGAGTGTGTGAGCAAGATCATTGAAAGTGAGGCAGTTTGCACCAGGATCTATGGAAGAGCTTAGGGTTCCTGAGTGTGTGAGCAGATCACCGAAAGTGAGGCAATTTACACCAGGATCTGTGGAAGAGCTTAGGGTTCCTGAGTGTGTGAGTAGATCGCCGAAAGTGAGGCAGATTGTACCAGGATCTATGGAAGAGCTTAGAGTTCCTGAGTGTGTGATCGGATCACCGAAAGTGAGGCAGTTTGCACTAGGATTTGTGGAAGAGCTTAGGGTTCCTGAGTGTGTGAGCAGATCACCAAAAGTGAGGCAGTTTGCACTAGGATCTGTGGAAGGGTTGTGAGAAGAGAGCGAGGAAGAATGCCTCCATGAAGAAACCATGGTGGTGGGAGAAATGTGGTACTGAAAGGTGATTTCAGAGCTTTACAGAGGCAAGTGCAAGCCTTGCAAGAGGAGTTGCAAATAGGGGTTGAGCCAAGGAGAGAAGACCGTAGTGAAGATAAAGCTTAGGAGGTTGATGATCCATCAGATGAAGAAGCAATGGATCCTGTAGAAGCTAGATTATGTAGGGCCATATCTTGGATCAGGAAGAAGACAAAGTTTGATGTCTCCATGTATTCTGGGAATCTCAATCTAGAGGAATTGATTGAATGGATCAATTATATGGAGGAATATTTTGAGTATGAGGAGGTTGTAGATCCAGATCGGATCAAATTGGCAAAAACAAAGTTGAAAGGCCATGCTAGCATATGGTGGAAAGAAGTGCAGCTAGAAAGAAATAGAAGCAGAAAGAAAAAGATAACCAGATGGGATCGAATGGTAGAGAAGTTGAAGAGAGTTTATTCCTACAGATTACGAATTGGATCTGTTGAGGAAAATGCAGAGTTTGAGACAGTCAAGCAAATTTGTCAAAGAATATACAAAGGAGTTTTACAAGATCTCAATCAGAACTGGCCATTCTGAGGCTAAAAATGAGAAGGTAGCCCGTTACATCAATGGATTGAGAACCAGTATTCAAGAAGAGTTAAGTCTAGTTAGGATGAGCACCATTGAGGATGCTTACCAGTTTGCTCTAAAAGTTGAAGGGAAGCTGAACAAAAGGTTTGAGGGTAAGCAGAAAGGAAGAGGTCATAGAGAAAGAACTGGTGGAAGAATAGATGGAGGACGAGATGAGAAGAAAGAAGAAGCTAGCAACAGTCAGGATCAGAAGGGAGATAATGATTATAGATCTCGTGGTTAGAACAACTACCCAAGAGGGAGAGGTAGATATAGTCGATAAAATGGAGAAAGAGGGTTTCGTGGAACCTGCTTCAACTATGGAGAAGGAGGACATCAAGCATATGAGTGTCCACATCACCAAGAGGAGCCAAATAGGAGGCCAACGGGTGATTCCAAAGCTACTATTATAGATGAAAGAGCTGAATCAGAGTACTCTAAGGAGGCAGAGAGAGGAGAAGTTATGGTCATAAGGAGAATCTTGTTGAATGAGGAGAAAGAACCAGACCAGAGGAGGAGCCTATTTCGCACAAGGTGCAAATTTTCAGGTAAGGTCTGTAATGTTATTATAGATAATGGTAGTACTGATAACTTGGTCTCTGAAGAAATGGTTACTAAGTTACAATTAGAGAGGAGAAGACACCTGCATCCATACCAGATTACGTGGTTGCGGGAGGACCATAGGGCATTGGTCAGTGAACAGTCCTTAGTCAATTTTAATATTGGGAGATACCAAGATGAGGTCTTGTGTGATATCCTGCCTATGGATGTTTGTCATATGTTGTTAGGAAGACCATGGTAGTTTGATCGCCGTGTAGTCCATGATGGACATGCCAACACTTACTCCCTAACAAACGAAGGAGTGCGCCATAAACTAAAGCCATTGAAGGAGATGGATGAAAAGAGTTTCCTGACAACAATGAGAGTGGAAGTTGTGGGGTTTGAAGAACTTAAGGGTTTGTACCCTGAAGACCCAAATTTTTCTAAAGCTTGGAGAGCTTGTACAGCCCCAGTTACTCTTGATAGGACTGTCAATAGGAGTACTGGTAAATCACCATTCTAGATTGTATGTGGGAGTAGTCCAAGGAATGCTTCTGAGTTGAGAATGATGGATAAAGGAGAAAAGAGCAGTGCTAAGGCTGAAGATTTTGCAAGTTTTGAGATGTTGAAAAAGAAGGTGACAGAATAGTACAGAAGTGAAGGTCACTTCTCAATCCACTCCGAGTGTCTGATGCAGGAGCATCCAATGAAAAGCAAAATACTACAAAGAAGAAAAAGTGTCGCGATATCGCGACACGTCGGCAAAGAAGAAAAAGTGTCACGATATCACGACATGTCGCATTTTCATGACCAAAATACGAGAGAAGGCGCAAGAGAGAAAAGTGTCGCGATATCACGACATGTCACATTTTCGTGACCAAAAGACGAGAGAAGGTGCAAGAGAGAAAAGTGTCACGATATCGTGACATGTCGCATTTTTGCGACCAAAAGATGAGATAAGGCACAAGAGGGAAAAGTGTCGTGATATTGCAACATGTCGCATTTTTGTGACCAAAGGACGAGAGAAGGCTCAAGAGAGAAAAAGTGTCGCAATATCGTGACATGTCGCATTTTTGTGACCAAAGGACGAGAGAAGGTGTAAGGGAGAAAAAGTGTCGCGATATCGCGACATGTCGCATTTTCACGACCAAAAGACGAGAGAAGGCGCAGGAGGGAAAAAGTATCGCGATATCGTGACATGTCGCATTTTCATGACCAAAATGCGAGAGAAGGCTCAAGAGATAAAAAGTGTCGTGATATCGCGACATGTCGCATTTTCGTGACCAAAGGACGAGAGAAGGTGCAAGGGAGAAAAAGTGTCGTGATATCGCGACATGTCGCATTTTCACAACCAAAGGACGAGAGAAGGCACAAGGGAGAAAAAGTGTCATGATATCGCGACATGTCGCATTATCACGACCAAAAGACAAGAGAAGGCGCAAGAGAGAAAAGTGTCGCGATATCACGACATGTCGCATTTTCGCGACTAAAAGAGAAGAGAAAGAGTAAGAAGGAAAAAGTGTCGTGATATCACGACATGTCGCATTGTTGCGACCAAAAGAAAAAGGGCAGGCGGTCACAGGGGCCGTTACAGAGGAAATTATCAAGCGGCAGGTATACCGAACGTCATCATTGGATGACAGACGAACAGAGTCTATAGTGGCCACACTGAACAACACGTGGCACCAAGGTGCAATGAAAGCAGACGAATACCAAGAGTCGAAAAGAAAAATGTTTCGAAATCCAAGACAACAAAGAGGCACAGGAAATGAAACGAAGGGCCAAAAAAGGGAAACGGAGAGTCATGCCAAAGATTTTAAAAGGGGAAGCAAAGGTATGCACAAGGGGTCAAAAACTACTAAGATAGAGTAGCAGATTTGAAGGCAAGAGGGCCATTCTGGACCTGTTTGGGTTATTTTTCTTCCATGGGGGAAATGCTATTAAAAAATAAATAAACTATCTTTCAGAATAAAGGAGTTCGTTTGGCAGATTGTTGCCATTTCTATAAATCTTTCCAAGTTGTTGAATGAGAATCGGAAGAGCAATTTTGGATTTCCATCACATTATGGAGGATTACATGGATGATATCTTAGCCAAATCTAAAATGCATGATCAACATGTCAATATTTTATGTAAAGTATTTGACCAGCTTCTCAAGCATAATGTTAGATTAAACCCTATGAAGTGTATCTTTGGTATCACCTCAGACAAACTTTTGGGATTTATTATCTCTCAATGGGGTATCCAAGTGGACCCAAATAAAGTTAAGGCCATTAAAAAAATTCCTCCCATACAAATCTCAATCAATTATGAATCTTGTGAGGTAAAATTAAAGTGATTCATCACTTCATCGTGCAACTATCAAAAAAATGCAAGTCATTCAATCATATTTTGCAAAAGGGAGTTGCATTTAATTGGACCCAATAATGTTAGGATGATTTTAAGTCTACAAAGAAGTACCTGGTGGAGAACAGAACTAACACAGTAAAGGAGACAAGGAAAACAAGAGCCAAAATTTCTCATCCAATAGTTTCAGAAGAATTTACAGAGAATATACAGCAATCTGCCATTTTGCCAACCCGTTCTCATTACAATTCTTGGGTTTTTATCGAGGCCCCGGCCCTCTGTGTTTTCAAACTTCCCACGATCTGCAATAGCCACCTGGCTCAATACTGGAAAGTCGCATTGATGGGACTCTGGGTGAGGTGCTCGACTGGCCGCCATAACCACCGAAATCTTCTTCTGGAACTGTTGCTTCGTTGCTAGTTGTCTTAACTGCGTCTCTAGATGTAATGCGCGAGTGGCCGACATGCTTGCTGGAATCTTCCTCTGAGACTGCTGCTTCACTATCGCTAGCTTGTCGTGCATGAAGGAATGCATTTATGATAGCCTGGACTACGTGTTTTTCTTTTGGTCGTGATATCGCGACATTCTCTTCTTCTCGCCTTCCTTCCTTCTGCCTTGGTCGCGATATCGCGACGTATTTCTATCGCGTCCCCGTTCTTCCGCTTTGGTCGTGAAATCGTGACATGTCATGATTTCATGACCTTTCATCCTTCGCGCCTTTGCTCCCTGCTTTGGTCATGATTTCGTGACATTTTGTCCTCCGTGCCTTCGCTCCCTTCTTTGGTCATGATTTCACGACATTCTGTCCTCTGCACCTTTGCTCCTTGCTTTGGTCATGATTTCGTGACATTCTGTCCTCCGCACCTTTGCTCCCTGCTTTGGTCACGATTTCACGACATTTTGTCCTCTGCACCTTTGCTCCCTGCTTTGGTCATGATTTCATGACATGCCTCTGCACCTTCGTTCCCAGCTTTGGTCATGATTTCGTGACATGTCACGATTTTGCGACATTCTGTCCTCCGCACCTTCGCTCCCTGCTTTGGTCGTGATATCGCGACAACTTTTCTATCGCGATATCGCGACACATATTTTTCTTTGCAAAATACTTAGAAAAATTTGGTTGATGCAAGATTGCTCTGCTACCCTCAGATGCTCCTGCATCAGACACCCGGGGTGGATTGAGAAGTGATCCTCACTTCGATCTGTGAGAGGAAGACCCAGTCAGTCAACCTCTGTTTTCGACAACCATGTTGCATCTTCTACGAGTCTGCCCTTCCACTTGATCAAATATTCAGAATATTGTTTGTTCCTGGTGCTTACGCCTTCACGAGTGTCTAATATTTCCTCGATCTCGTCTGTGGTTGGGTTAGACGTCGGAATGCTCCATAACTCTGTACTTGGTGCCTCTGTACTGTCTCCCTCATGGTATTCCACTAAATTTGATATGTTAAAAATAGGCGAAATGTCAAGCCCACTTGGCAATTCCACTTCATATGCATTGCTTGAATCCCGTTTTTCCAGTATTTTGCATGGCCCAAACTTCTTCATCTTCAACTTGTTATAAGTTTTGGCAGGAAATATTTCTTTTTTGAGATGGACCATGACTTCATCTCCTACTTCGAACTCTTTGAACCGCCGCTTTTGGTCTGCTCTTTTCTTATACTGAGTATTCATTTTTGTAATTTGTTTCTTCACTTCTTCATGCATGGTTTTCATATGTTCTGCAAATTTCTCAGCCTCAGCCTTTGCTCTTTTCCCCTTTATCCAATTTCCTCAGCTCAAGAACATTTCTTGGGTTGTTTCCATATATGACCTGGAATGGAGATTTGTTTGTACTCTTGTTGATAGAATTGTTGTATGCAAATTCTGCCTACGGAAAAACCAAATCCCATCCCTTGGGTTTATCTGCTATCAAGCATCTCAATAAATTACCTAGACTTCTATTTACCACCTCTGTCTATCCATCGAGTCTATGGGTGGTATGCAGAACTGAACTTCAGATCTGTCTTCAACTTCTTCCACAATGTTCTCCAGAAATACCCAACAAACTTTGTATCTCTGTCAGAAATGATGCTTTTTGGTAGACCGTGAAGTCGTACCACTTCCTTGAAAAATAACCCTACAATGTGAACCGCGTCACTTGTTTTCTGGCAAGGAATAAAATGTGCCATCTTGGAGAATCTGTCAACCACCACAAATACGAAGTCATTTCCCCTCTATGTTCTCGGCAATCCAAGAATGAAATCCATGCTGACGTCCTCCCATGGCCTCTCAGGTACAGGTAACGGCTGATATAATCCAGTGTTCTGCCTCATGCCTTTTGCCATCTGGCATATTCTACAACTTTGCACAAACCTTTTCACATCCTACTGTAGTTGCGGCTAGTAGTAGTTCTCACTCACCAGGGCAATGGTCTTATCCCGACCAAAATGTCCAGCCAGTCCTCCGTTGTGTTTTTCCTTGACTAAGTTTTCCCGCATGGAACTCCTTGGAATGCATAATTGACTCCCTTTGAACAACAGTCCATCTTGGATTAGAAAATCCAACCATTTTGTCCTGTCCAAAGTAACAGGTGCCAAGCAAGCCATCCAAGCTTCTGCAAAATTAGGATCTTCAGGGTATAGACCCTTTAGTTCTTCAAATCCTACCACTTCCATTGTCATTTCAATCAGCAAATTCTGCCTTCTACTTAAGGCGTCTGCAACTCTATTTGATTTTCCGCTTCTGTGCTTCAACACAAAGGTATAACTTTGGAGAAACTCAACCCACTTCAAGTGCCTCTGATTCAGTTTTGCTTGGTTGTTAATGTACTGTAAGGCCTGATGATTAGTAAATAGAACAAACTCTTTTGGCAACAAATAATGCCTCCACTTCCTTAGAGCCTGAACTATAGCATAAAATTCTTGATCATAAACTGAATACTTTTTTCGAGCATCATTGAGCTTCTCACTAAAGTAAGCAACAGGCCTGCCTTCCTGACTCAGTATAGCTCCTATTGCACTACCACTGGCATCACAATCTACCTAAAATACCTTGTTAAAGTCTAGAAGTGCCAAAACAGGTTGTTCTATGACCTTTTTCTTCAACACATCAAAGCTCTTATCTGCTCCCAAGGTCCACTTGAATTCTTTCTTATCCCCTCTCATTGTTTCTGTAAGGGGTGCACAAATGCTGCTGAAATTTCTAATGAATTTTTTGTAAAAGCTGGCTAGACCATGAAATGATCTTACCTCTGTTGTGCTTCTTGGGGTAGGCCATTCGATGATAGCTCTCACCTTTTTTGGGTCCATTTTTAGACCTTCTGCTGAGATGACAAATCCTAGGTACACTAACTCCTTCTTTACAAAATTACACTTTTTCAGATTAATTAATAACTGCTCCTCCCACAGCTTCTCAAAAACCCTTCTGATGTGCACCAGGTGCTCCTCCAGGGTTCCGCTAAATATTAATATATCATCTAAATAGACAATGACAAATTTGCCTAAAAACTCTTTCAGTACCTCATTCATCAGCCGCATGAAGGTACTTGGTGCATTGGATAGCCCAAATGGCATGACCAACCACTCATACAAACCCTCTCTGGTCTTGAAGGTTGTCTTCCACTCATCTCCTTCTCTGAAATGAATCTGATGGTAACCACTCTTGAGGTCAATCTTGGTGAAGTACTTGGCTCCACTCAAACAGTCCATTATGTCATCCATTCTTGGCAATGGAAATCTATATTTTATTGTGATCTTGTTGATGGCTCGAGAGTCTGTACACATTCTCCACTCTCCATATTTCTTTGGCGCTAGAACTACAGGTACTGTGCATGGACTCAAGCTTTCATGAATCAGTCCCTTCTCCAGCAACTCCTGGACCTGCCTGTTTAGCTCCTCAGTTTCTACAGGCGTCATTCTATGTGCAGCTTTATTGGGCAAGCTCGATCCTGGCACCAAATCGATATGGTGACTGATCTTCCTTACTGGGGGTAAACCCTCAGGCACATTATCAGATATAATATCTAGAAATTCCTCCAACAGATCTAGGACTTCTGCCGGGGTATCTTTGCATTCTTTCTCCCTGACTCTAGGAATTAATGCATAACACATATGTTCATGCTTCAAATCATCTAAAAATTTTCTCCCGTCAACTAAGCAAATTATGGCACTGCCACATACCTTTTCTTCCACCTCCTTCAGGGGTTTTAGCTTATGATGCATTCCATTCTTTGTCACGGAGTAGGTGTTGGCATGGCCATCATGAACCGCGCACCTATCAAACTACCATGGCCTTCCCAACAGCAAATGGCACGCATCCATGGGTAGGATGTCACACAGGACCTCATCACGGTAATTCCCAATGCTAAATTTTACCAGGCATTGTTCACTAACCAAAACCTTATGGTCTTTTTGCAACCACGCGATCCGATATGGATGCGGGTGTCTCTTCCTCTCCAGTTGTAGCTTTGTAACCATTCCCTCTGAAACTAGGTTATCCGTGCTACCGTTGTCAATAATAATATTGCAAATCTTACTCGCGCATTTACACCTTGTGCGAAATAAGATTTTCCTCTGATCTGCACCCCCCTCTTCATTCAGTAGGACTCTCCTTGTGATCATTACTTCTCCTCTCTCTGCTTCTTTAGAATGCTCAGATCCAGCATCTTCATCAGCGACCGCGGCTCTGGCATTTCCTTTCGGCCTCCTATTATTCCTTTCTCGTTGTTGTGGACACTCGTATTGGTGATGTCCCTCTTCTCCACACTGGAAACAAGTTCCATGGAATCTTCCTCTTCCCTGGCCATGTCCAGCTCTGCCCCTTCCCCCTCGGTAATCATTATTTTGATTATGGGGGCGGTAGGTATTTTCTCTCCTTTGTTCCTGATTACTGCTACCTTCTCCATTCTTCTAAGAATCTTCATTTCTTCTTCCACTGGTCCTTCCACCGGTTCTTTCGCCATGACCTCTTCCTCTTTGCTTGTTCTCAAACCTCCTATTGAGATTTTCTTCAACCTTTAGGGCAAATTGGTAAGCGTCCTCTATGGTGGTCATCCGGACCAGACTTAATTCTTCTTGAATACTTGCTCGTAACCCATTAATGTAACGGGCTACCTTCTCCTTGTTGGCCTCTGAGTGGCCTGTTCTGATCATAATTTTATGAAACTCTTATGTGTATTCTTTTACAGACTTACTTGATTGCCTCAAACCTTGCATTTTCTTTAGTAGGTCTAACTCATAATCACCCGGGATGAACTGCCTCTTCAACTTTTCTACCATCCATTCCCATTTTGTTATTCTCTCTTTTCCTCTTCTATTCCACTCCAGCTGCACTCCCTTCCACCATATGCTGGCATGACCTTTCAGTTTGGTCTTAGCGAATTTGACCCTATCAGGATCCTCAACCTCCTTGTACTCAAAGTACTCTTCCAGATCATTGATCCAGTCGATCAATTCCTCTAGATCAAGGTTCCTAGAATACATGGAAACCTCCATCTTCGGCCTCTTCCCAATCTGGGATATGGCTTTGTATAGTCTGGCTTGAGCAGGATCTACTGCTTCTTCTTCTTCCTCAGGTTGGCCCTCTTCTTTGTCATCTTCCTCTTCGCTACCTTCATCTCTTCTTAGTTCAAATCCTCTACGCATCTCTTCTTGCAGGGCTTGCATTTGCCTCTGCAAAACTCGAACAGCTTTCATTGTCGCCATGCCTCTCCCACCAATAGGGTTTCTTCTTGGAGGCATTCTGCTTACTCTCTCACAAGCCCTTCCACAGATCCTGGTGTAACTGCCTCACATTCGATGATCTGTTACACACTCAGGAACTTTCGGCTCTGATACCACTTGGTGGAGAACAGAACTAACATAGTAAAGGAGACAAGGAAAACAAGAGCCAAAATTTCTCATCCAATAGTTTTAGAAGAATTTACAGAGAATATATAGCAATCTGCCATTTTTCCAACCCGTCCTCATTACAATTCTTGGGTTTTTATCGAGGCCCCGACCCTCTGTGTTTTCAAACTTCCCACGATCTGCAATAGCCACCTGGCTCAATACTGGAAAGTCGCATTGATGGGACTCTGGGTGAGGTGCACGACTGGCCGCCATAACCACCGAAATATTCTTTTGGAACTGCTGCTTCGTTGCTAGTTGTCTTAACTACGTCTCTAGATGTAATGTGTGAGTGGTCGACATGCTTGCTGGAATCTTCCTCTGAGACTGCTGCTTCACTATCGCTAGCTTGTCGTGCATGAAGGAATGCATTTATGATAGCCTGGACTGCATGTTTTTCTTTTGGTCATGATATCGTGACATTCTCTTATTTTGCCTTCCCTCCTTCTGCCTTGGTTGCGATATCGCGACATGTCACGATATCGTGACGTATTTCTATCGCATCCTCGTTCTTCAATTTCAGTCACAAAATCATGACATGTCACGATTTCGCGACCTTCCATCCTCCGTGCCTTCGCTCCCTACTTTGGTCATGATTTTGCAACCTTCTGTCCTCCGTGCCTTTGCTCCCTGCTTTGGTCATGATTTTGTGACATTTTGTCCTCCGCACCTTTGCTCCCTGCTTTGGTCATGATTTCGTGACATTCTGTCCTCCGCACCTTTGCTCCCTGCTTTGGTTGCGATTTCGTGACATTCTGTCCTCCACACCTTTGCTCCCTACTTTGGTCACGATTTCGTGACCTTTTGTCCTCCGCGCCTTCGTTCCTAGCTTTGGTCATGATTTCGTGACATTCTGTCCTTCGCACCTTCGCTCCCTGCTTTGGTCGCGATATCGTGACAAATTTTTTGTCGTGATATCGTGACACATATTTTTCTTTGCAAAATACTTAGAAAAATTTGGTTGATGCAAGATTGCTCTGCCGCCCTTGGATGCTCTTGCATCAGTACCTCATGTCCCCACCAATTTTATCAGGTTGGGTGTCTCATTATATTTGTGCATTTTAGCTACTGACTTCACCATAGGAACCATGTTGACCCAAAATAATGAGATAAATTGAGAGCAGGTCATTTATGACATTAGTCACACTTCAGTGAGCTATGAAACCAGATATACCTATATGGAGAAGTTATGCCTAGCGATAGTCTTTGCCAATAGGAAAATTTAACATTACATGTTTATTCATGACATTTATTTTATTGCTAAGGAAAACCCCCTACGATACATGATGGGTCCTACATACATAACAGTTGAACTTCCAAATGGACTATGATCTTAATAGAATTTAACCTTGAATTCATCAACCAAAAATCCATCAAAGGTCAAATTATCATTGACCAACTTGTAGAAGTTCCACTCATCGATGATAAACCTATTTTCATTGAGCTTCTTGGTGACTTCATCTTCAATATTAATGAACTTGAAGAGTATGTCGAACTTGTGGGTAAAATTTCACATTCATTTACCCACCTCTCCCTTTTTGGTAAGCATGATGATGGTTATTAAAATGTCCTAAGTTTTTGGATATGGACCATTTAAGCGTTGGGTGTTGATTGCTAAGAGCAAGCCTCATGGATGCAATGGGGTAAATTTTGGAGGGGTGCTATGAAGGGTGGAGGAATCCATCAACTTGTGGCATTAATCATATCCTAAATTTCCACTTGATGATGAGTGACCAATAGAGGCGAAGCTATTATAACCATAAAATAATCATAGGATTTCACTAGCTTAAATCAAAATTTGGTTAAGTGGTAAGGCAGGTGGAGAATTGAGCATTCAGATATTCCAAGTGGGTCCTAAAACCCTACCCCATAATAAGGGCAAAGAAACAATATCTTGAATGATCATCATGTATGTAGTGGGAGGGTAAATACGATAATGATTGATGCCAATCAACCTTGAAGTGCCACATAAAAGCAAGATGAAGTGTAGTCCAAGTTTAGAGCTCGAAGGATAAATGGGATGCAAGCAGATCCTGGATTAACCCTAAATTCCAATCATTGAAATATGATGTAAGCCACTTAAGTATAAGACTGATTGGAGGTTTGGGAATCTGCCAATATTTTTAAGGACCCCAAAATCACACCCAGAATAGAAAGTTGATGTGAAGCCTAAAAGACTACCCTAAAATATGAAGCATAGTGGGTAAAGTTTCAGGTCAATAGCAAGCAGTGGGCACATCCCAAAAGTTTTTCCATATTGGAATTCTCATCATGAAAAAGGAATTCTACAAGAAGGAAGAAACACCCTCATTTATGAGAATGCACAATGGTTAGATAGCAAAAAAAGGTATGGTGCCCATCCAGTGGGTAGTAGCAGGTTGAGTCTTAGATCCATGGAGGTGGTCAACTTCAAAAGGTGTAACAGAGCATTTATCGAATATATTCTTTCGATAGTAGACAGATGGAATTTATTGCTTGGTAATATTTCTAGTTGAAGTTGGACTAATCAAGGGTCCAGATTCGAGTAGTACTCCTTACCTCCTTCTAAAAGCCACCTTCCATCATATTTTGCATAATATTTGAAGAGATCCACATCATGGCTGCACCACTAGTGCAACCGCATTGTCGTGTCCACTTTCCATTGTCTTAAATATAGCAATTATTGTGATATCTATATATTCTAGAATGCAAGACATTCTAAGGGTTCGACTCTTATGTAAAACTTTTCTATTTAAGAAATACAAGTTTATCATTGTTTGGTCTCCAATTAGGATCTTGAATGTGTGAGGGTTGACTTTTTGTTTCTACTAAAGCTAGTTGAGTGAATATGTTTTAATTCTACAATCTAGATTTCATGCATTTTCATTTTCTAGTTTTGGAATTCACAGTCAATCATGTATGTTAGATGCTAAACGAGAGTGAGGATTGGTTGATAAGTTAAGTGATTTACTTGTGTTTCCTGTAGTGGTTTAAGTTTGTTCTATGTATATTTTAATGTAGTTGAATTCATCCCATTTTAAGTTCTAGCTTCAGCTTCCTTTGCTTTATTTCAGCACCCCTTTTCCCTCATTGTTTTTAGCTAGGACTCCTAGGAATCGACCTTGATCGACCACAAAATCTCTAGTTTTGCGGGCATTCAATGTTGGTCAAGATTTACGGGTGCACAAACCTTTTTTATGAGGTTAAATTTTAAAATAACAATTTTTAGCATGCCTGGTGGGACGGAGGTCTCACTATCTTCACTTAATAAAGCTTGGTGATACTTTGTTTTATGACATTCACTTCAAATTTCACTTGGTGAGTCTACTGCAAGTTTAATCCAGATTCTATGATCAGTTTTTCTTAAGATCCTATTTGACTCTATTTTTTTGGAGGACTCAATGTTTGATGAGCAGCCTTGATCTCATTGATGGAGAAATTATGTTCATCTATTGAATCCAACGTGAATGAAGAACTCAAGAAATTTGAAGGACTAGTGCCAGAATTATTCAAAAGTTATATCCCAGATGGAATGATGTAGATCCATTGAATATCTCCAATTTGTATAGCATCCCCAAGGTGGCCCTAAAAACTTTAACAAGCTATGATGGTATTGAAGACGTTGCATATGAACACTATCAATATGTAGCGTCCTAAGCTATCATCCACAACATTGCATCTAAGGGTGTCATGCTTAGGCTCCTTACTCTATATCTCAGGGGAAGAGCATTGTTGTGGTACAAATATTTGAAGCATGGAAGCATCCATACATGGATCGACCTAGAAAAATCCCTCATTAATACTTTTAATAGCATTGGAGATCCCTTCTCATTATGTTGGAAATTTTGGGTTTGAGATCCTAGCTTCTTGTCTATGAGTTGTCATTGATGTCAAAAGGAAATGGCATTAATGTTAAGAGGATGTGTTGGCTTCAAAGGTGGAAGATTCCAAGAGAATCTTTTTAAGAGAATCTAGAGAGATTCCATTGGATAGGGTTTTTATTAAAACCAAGTTAAATGGTTTTTATTAAAACCAATGGAGGTTCTCTTTATTATTTATTTAATTATTATTTAAAACCCTTCAAGGTTTTAATTAATTAATTATTTAATTAATTAAGGGAGAAATTATTTTTAATTTATTAAAAATACTTAAAGGTTTTTAAACCTTTTTTTATTCTTAATTTATTAAAATTATTTAAGGGTTTTTAAACCCTTTTTGAAAAGAATTTTGATTAATTTCAAAATGGTCTTTATTTTCGCCGATGTCAAGGTGTCTTCGAAGAGACTATTTATTCTCCAACTCCTAAGGTTGGAAGGCTAATGAATTTGAAATTCCCCGAATGCAATTTGTAGTGTTTGTGCTCTGTATTCGCTGCGATCGAAGGAAGACTTAGAAGCACGTGCGGTTGAAAAGTCTTCGGGAGTTTTTTTGAGGGTGAAGTGGAGGGAAGTTCACTTGTGAACTTCGTAGCCCGCGTGGGCTAGTGGCAGCGAAGGTTGCTGTTGGGCGCTGCATTGGCGGAGGTCGTCGTTTTGAGTCTTGCAGGGGTTCTTTGCTAGAGTAACACACGTTTTTATTAAAACGTCTTTATGCCACGAAATTCGGATTTTCTTGGACAACGATTTATAAGGTGTGATTAAATTTTATGAGTTTTGGCTTTTGTGATTAGCATTGAATAAAAGCTTAGGAGAAATAAGGGCATATTTCTTTGGATGTATTTTTAAGATTATTCTTTGCTATGCTAAAATTAAAAATGGAGGTATAAGGTGTGAGTCTGTGATTGTTGATTTATTGGCATGTTATGGTGGTTGTGTTTAAAGAAGTGGAGCTAAAAAGTGTAATAAAGGAAGTTTATATTATTGCTCATTTCTTTTTATTCTAACCCTAACTTGGTTGGAAGTTTGAGAGTTGTGTGTGGTGACAGATTGAAGGTTCAATTATCTTCTACTCCAATAAGGTATGGGCACATTCTTCTTATGAGTATGATTGGTGTATGTTTTCAAAAATAAGGTTGGAGTGAAAAAGTATTCTACTAGGTATCCTTTGGCTAGGTGTAAATCCTATTTTCTGGTTTGTTGAAGACTACTTATGCATTGTTATCCTTAAGGAGAGTTTTTGGTGAATGCATAATTTCTGGTTTGAGATAGTGGAAGCTTTATGCACTAGGGTTTATATTTGTGAGTCTAGTTACTTGCATTGAGTTTGTGGAACCCTTGGTTGGTTGTTTTGAGTTTGATGGTTGAGTTGCTTCCATAGAGGTTGTTTGATCAAGTTATTACTTTACTTGATTCATGATATTGGGCTTACTCCATTGAGTTGATTTGAGCAAGTTATTCTTTGCATTTGGTGATATTGTGTTGGTGGCTATTTTGTTCAAATATCTTTGGAGGGAAAAGGATTTCTACTTGTTTCCTTTTCTTGTGATGATTGGTTGAATGCTTCAAGGTTGATGTTGAGTTGAATGGTGTTGGTTGACTAAAACTTGTTTGATGAGCATTGTTGTTGAAACCCTAAATGATGGTGAAAATAACATGAGTATCATTGTTATGTGATTCTTTCCATAGTTGGCAATTGTTGGGGTTTCATGTTCTTGAAAGAAAACATTCTATCCTATCCATTTCAGATATTGAGTTGAGTTTTCAGATTTGAGATTGAGATTGAGCTAAGTTGATTTGAGTTGAGTTTTGAGATTGGGATTTGAGTATAGAACATATTGAGTCTCTAACAATTCTCTTTATGATTCTATGAGTTTGACAAATCACATTGGGTCTCTAACAATTCACTTTGTGATTTCCTACTAAGAAAGTTTTTCTTGGTGAGCTTGCTGAGTTTTGGACAGGTTCCAGTGGGGACTTGTGAACAGTTTTTTGGACAGGTTTCGGTGGGGACTTGTGAGCAATTTTTGGACAGGTTCCAGTGCGGACTTGTGAGCACATTTGGACAGGTCCTAGCAGAGGACTTTTGAGCTGAGTTTGATAGTTCTATCAGAGAAATTGAGGACGAGAGGTGCATTGGTTCTATGAGAAGAACCCGAGGACAGATTGGCAAGTCTTTGAGAAGGCTTGTATGTAGAGGATTGATTTGTTCAAGAGTTGGACGGATCCGACGAGATAGAGGAAGACTTGTACTAGACCGACTGATTATGTTTGGTACAGGTTGTTTGAGCTACTGTGGACATGATCATAGAAGGCAAAGGTCTCTTAGGCTAAGCATTGAGGATAGGAGGTCTTCGATGGAAAGGAGTTCCACGTGTTGGCAAGAGGTAGAGGCAGTTGATCTTCTAAGGGATCATTTCTAGAGCAGAGGGGAAGGTATCTCCTTTGAGCAGAGGCTCATAAATTCTAATTGGGGGAAGGTATATCCTTTGAGCAGAGGCTCATAAATTCTGTTTGGGGGAAGGTATCTCTTTTGGGTCGAGGCTCATAAACATTGTAATTGGGAAGGATTCCCAAAGAACTTTGAGATAACTTTTTAGAGAAAATTTGTGTGGACGTAGCCCAGCCTTTTTGGGTGAACCACGTTAAAATTGGTGTCACTTTGTGGATGATATTGTGCATTGCTTTGGGTATATTGCTTTACTTTTTTGAAGTATAAAGGAAAAAGTAAAAAGAGGTCTTATACTGTTCACCCCCCCTCTCAGTATAAGTTTGTGTTCTTCACATTACTCACCCTGTTCTCATTTATCAAGCATGCACCTTATGAAAATATTTTGGACTTTAATGTCTGATTCGATAGGACTTGGTGAAGGATTCCCCATGAGATCAAGTTGTTTCTTGCTCAGGCCTATATGTACTATGTTTGGATTTTTAATCCTGATGTAAGCCTTCTCATTCAAAAGTTACAAGATAGGAGATCCTCGCAAGTCTTCAAGGAGGTATTCGAAGATGAAAGTATGTTAATTCAAGCAAGAAAAATTTCCTCCCTAGAGGTTTTCCAACCGTGTCTATCTTTTTCACCCTCATTTCATGGCCCATTTCCTGTAGGGTTCACGATCGATCAATATCAAGTTATGTTGGGTAATTCTCCCTCTTATCCTCAAAGGAATGTGCAACAAACGCAATAAGAATTAAGGATGAGATTCCAATGGCTAACAAAAGAGGTCAACAACATGAAAAGAGAACTCTCAATGGTAGGTGAAAATCAAGAGCTTAGTGATTTGGAATTGCATGCACATCAACCCTATGTACAACCAACTTCTAATATGGGGTTCATTCCAAAGAAAGCAAGGCCACCATACAAAGATAGAGGATGGGGAGGGGGTCAAGTTCCTAGCTCACATAGAAAATATGATTGTACATTATCTATGATGAACAACATTGTTGCCTACATTTCTTTGCAAGAATTTGAGAGATAGGAGAATGAACGTTGGGTAACCTATCATATGGGACAACAGGTGCACAAAACACCTTTGACCCTAACTACATAAAACATAAAGGTTGGAGAGAAAAATCTAGTAGCGTTGTTTCCCCATCAAGGCTCCCATATTAGTCAGCTAAATATGGAGCCCATGCAAATGCCCATATATGAGAATGATATGGATTCAAATCAGGTGGTAACATAACGGTATTTCTAGACTAGATTATTTTTCTCATCCTCAACCTGGGTTTTCTGTAGCAACCTAACTAATAGTCTCCAAATCCAAGAAGATCCAAAAAGGTAATATTGTAAGGATTAGATTGTGTTTGAAATAATAATTGTTTCTCAAGAGGATGAGGTAGGTGTAACGATGCAATTTGATCCCATCATAGTACAATTCTAGTTCCCACTCCAAGAATGGTTAGAAATCAAAGCTTGGGCTGAGGTAGTGAGGGTATTTTTTGCACAGGAAACTGGTGGCCAAAGTATGAGGGATCTGAGGCATCTAGCTAGAGTCCCAATGCAATTCATTATTTTGGAAGGTAGTTCCAAGTTGAGCATGGATAGTAGCTCAAGTTTGGTGTAATTTGGTATGAACATTGCAGGTTCACCTAGTGGGTTGCAAAAGGGTTTATGGTTTGGGCGTGTGAAGCACACCATAATTTTGTGTAAATAACCAACAAATAAATAAAAGGTGTGATAAAAACATGGTCGTGCAGTGGCTAACATCATATTGCATAGGGTAACTAGAGATTGGTCTCAATGAATTATCACCAGTTTACCAAAATAAGAAAAGAAATGTAAAATATTTTCCAGAAGGCATCTTGGTTTTTGTAGCACTTTCTTTCTATCTTCATGTTTTCTTCTTTGTTTATTTTTTGTTTCTTTTTTTGTTTGTGTTTTATCGTTGTGACTTCGTATCCCAATGGATGAAGGCAACAAGTACAAAATACCTTCACACAATCCCCTAAAAATTTGTCATTACATGAAGCAAGGTTAATGTAGAGGGGGGAAACTACCCTACCGCATACAATTCCCAAAAGTTGGATCCTCAAGAGAGAGAGCCTTTGGGGTGAACCGAGGAGGTATGTTTTTCTCTACAGTCGATGCTAGGGTAAAGGGTTCACCATGAACAATTTTAGGACTCGTTCCAAGTCCTCTGGTTTTCAATAATGTTTGATGTATTATATTCAAGACAAATACATAGATTTGGCTTTTCTAGATCTATGCTATGAAAGATAAAGGACAATGCAGAAATACAAAATACAAAAATACAAGAGCTAACCCTATTATGATTCTTTCTTTGAATGCTTTCTAACCCTAGGGTTTTAAATAGACAATCTTTAAGCAAGGACTCAAGAAGATATGCACAAATAGAATTAACCCTAAGTGCACACTATATGTTATTTATCTTTCAAATGCTTAGAAATTAATTAAATATATTTCTATTAAATAAGATCTAGGGTTTATAACAAAATTATAAAGCACTCAAAAATAGCCTAAATACTGATCATAATATTTAGCTTATTCGATGATTGATCTTTGCTTTTATCCTTTGTCCAACGATATCAACAATTCATGTTCCTGCAAGATAACTTGACAAACACTTGGAAAATATAATCAATGTTAGGGGGCCTTCTTAGGCCACTATACAACAATTCTTGGAGGTGCAATAGTCAATCCCCCTAGGTCCTTTTAGCTGAAATTTGATAAATAAAAGTGAGAATTGATCTTTGGAAGAAAATAAACATAATATAATACAACATAATAGAATTATGGAACCACAAAATAGAATGTAGTATCAAGATCTAAATGTAGCCTAGGATGCAATGGTGAAGTCTAGGATAGTAGATTGCACCCAGATTTGACTCAGGTGAGATTGCACCTTGTAACATGTGAGAATGATAACGCACATGCAGAATTGTGCTCCTTAAAGAGTCAAGCATGATTTCGTATAGACTATACAAAAAGTAAAAGACAAGTGCGATGACTCAATTACATCATCCAAAAAATCTAAATATGCATGCAGAAGAGCGAATTCACCTGGTAGAGAAAAAAATGATCTATTAGCAAGTACTACCCTATAGGGGTGTGTAGAAGATATAGACCAATCAATATGATCATAACATAAAGTGAGTGTGTGCATGTGCTAGAAGAAATAAGAGGAAGAAAATGAGGAGCAGAAAATTGTGCGTGTGTACCTTTTGCTTGAAGTTTTAGCTAGTGAAAATTCGAGGGAGGAAATGTGTAAATAAAGGAGAGAAGAATATATATCTTTATCAAATAAATAAAATAGAAGAAAAATAAGAAGAACATGCAAAGGACAAGGATATACTAAAAGAGGGTTGTATTCCTTGACTTTGAGGAGAAATGATTATCATTGTAGAATTTTTCAAAGTCAATAAATACAAGAAGAAGAGAGAAGAGAAGAAAAGAGCAAAAGAATATGATAATAGAAGAAGGGATGAAAAATGCATAGGCCCTAGGTTGGGGCTTCGCTAGGCATCAATTCCCTATTGAAAAGTGCAATGCATATGAACTATGACCTAACTAGGTATCATCACATGCCATTGTTGCAAATCCCCAAAATATGTATGAACAAGCAGTCATGAGCAAGTAGGAATGGAATTATGACAAGCAAAAATGCAAGGGAAATGGTATGTCAAGCAATCATGCAAAGTATGATAGGTAGTCATGCAATATGAGAAAACAAACAGATGCAATATGATCTAAACTAGATGTAAAATGTAGACAATATATTAAGAATAATATATTTTTAAATTAATTATATTCATAGGTTATTTAAGTTATTTACCATCCAAAGAGGCCAAACAATAGGCATTTGAGCCAAACTTGGCTATTATGACAAAAGGCCCTAACCAATTGGGCTGAAACTTACCTCAAATATTAGCACGGGTATTGGTTTTCTTCTGGTTTTTCTTGAGGACTAGGTCCCCAACCTCAAAAGGACAATTGCAAATATTCTTAGAATAAGATCATCAAAGTCTATCCTGATAGGCTCTCAAATTCTCTAAGGCATGAATACACTTTTCATCTAGCAGCTCCAATTGGTGCAAACAGCCTACACGATACTCATCACTGACCTTGGCATCTTGCAACAAGATGCACAATGAAGGAATCTTAAGCTCAAAAGGAAACACTACCTCAGCCCCATATACCAAAACATATGGTGTAGCCCCTATGAGAGTACGCACACTAGTACGATAGGCCCACAAGGTAAGATAAAGCTAGATATGCTAGTCATTACTAGTCCTACTAATTAACTTTTTCAAGATCTTGATCAAGGACTTGTTGGATGCTTTGGCTTGTCCATTACCCTTAGGGTAATAATGAGTTGACCACCTGTGTTGAATCTTGTACTTATCACAAAGGTTACGAATATATTTATTCTTGAAAGGAGTGCCATTGTCAAAAATAATCATCGAAGAAATCTTGACCCTACAAAGAATCTGGTTGAAGATTAACTTAGAAACTTAAGTTCCAGTCACCGTAGCTAGGGGCATGGCTTCAACCCATTTAATGAAATACTCAATCGCAGTAATGATAAACTTGTGACCATCTGACAATACTAGGTTAAATTTCTCGATAATGTCTAATCCCCACATAGAGAATGGCCAAGGGAAAGAGATAACCTAAAGATCCTAAGAAGGAGCATGGATGAGATAACCGTGGCATTGATATTTGTCACAACATCAAACATAGTCACATGCATATTTCTCATAGAATGCCAATAGTACCCCATCCTAAGGAGATTTTTGGAAATAGCATTACCACTAAAATGGCCTCCACATGAACCTTCATGAGCATCACTAAGAGAAAGCTAGGTTTCATCAAAGTTAAGACATCTCAAGAGGATGCCTTCAAAATAATGTTGATACAAGGTGTTGTTGATTATGATGAATCAACTTGCTCTCTTGCACAAAAGCTTATGTTGATTATGATCTAAACCATCAGACATCAAACCATACTTAAGGAAATTAAAGATATTGTTATACCATGGCTCATATGGGGAAGCTCTGATGGTCAAAAAATTTAACGAGACAAGACAAGAACCAAGCGACATAGGTTCCTAGAGTTGTATAATGATAATCAATGCTTGATCATCTTCTAACTCCAAAGGGAACAAGGATGCAGTAGTAGCCATGGCATCCGCATGGCGGTTTGAGGATCTAGGGATAGACTCTATGGTTACTCAATCAAACGAGGAAAACTTAGTAACAATCTCCTTGTAAGGTTTAAGTTTATCATCTCAAGTCTGATAAACATCGTTAATCTGATTAACCACAAGTTGAGAGTCACCAAAGACTAAAAATAATACTAACCTGCAAAGCTAAAGCTGCTCTAAGACCAAGGATCAATGCTTCATATTCTGCAATGTTATTCATGCAAGAGAAATGAAGCTTAAAGGACAAGAGGATGAGTTGCTTTTGTGGAGTGACTAGAATAACTCAAGCACTAGCACCCTTCATGCATCGGGCTCCATCAAAAAACAAAGTCCAAGACTCTGACTCTTCAATTTCGACGTTAAAACACTCATCATGAAAGTCAACAACTATAGGATGGGTATCTTCTAGGGGAGTGGAGGCTAACTGATCAGCAATTACCTGACCCTTAATAGCCTTCTGACCTATGAAATTCAAGTCAAACTCACTAAGTTCCAGCACCCATTTAGCAGCTTGACCTGAAAGGTGGGGCTTAGACATCAAGTAGCACAAAGGATCAAACTTTGCAACTACCAATATCTTATGGTTGAGCATGTAGTGTATTAACTTCTGATAAGCAAACACTATGGTAAGGCAAAGCTTTTCTAAGGTAGTGTACCTAGTTTCATAGCTAACCAAATTTCTACTCATATAGTAGATAGCTCATTCTTTATTTTGACCATCATGTTGGGTGAGCATGGCTCCTAAAGCATGAGCAGTGACTACTATGTAAAGCATCAAATGCCTACCAGGAACAAGAGGAACTAAAACAGGCAAGAAAGTGAGATACTGTTTGAGATCATAAAAAGTTTTTGGAGCTCTTCATTGACTGATAGGGCGATCTTAGGATGCATCTTCCTAAGTTTCTACATAATAGGCTTAACACTAGGTTTAACTACTAAATTATGCATGACAAGGGAGGGATCAAGCCCTGACATGTCGACATCAAAAATATCTTGATATTCTCTTAATAAATTGGTCAATTGCTCCTGCTCATCCATGTATAAGGCTTTACCTAGCTTAAGGATTCTAGGGGATTCCTTAGAACCTATGTTCACATCTATGGTCTCCTCAATAAGGATTGACAAGTCATCCTCAAGAGGATGCAAAGCAAGAATCACTCTTAAGTGCTCAAGGTCCTCATGAGACATAGAACCAAAGTCCACTTGAGATTTAGAAGATTCAACCTACGTAGCGCAAGGGACGGTCTCATCAAAGTAGATGTTATTTTGAGGTGGATCCTCATATTTTACATACTTCTCAAGTTTTATGATCGACAAAGAAGGAGAGGGTGGCCCCTCATCCTCAACACTCCACTCTGAACTTTGATAAGATTTATCTAAGAGAGATTATTGACAAGAAGAGTTGACTTGATCATGTGATGAGATATTAATTGGTAATTCCTTATCCATTTTTTTAGATTTCTTGATTTTTTTAGATGAGGAATATGATGAATGAAACTGAGCTAGATCATCTGGTGAGCAAAATTCAAATGGATGAGGATTTCCCAAGATAGAAACAGGTTGATTTTTAAACTCAAATTTTACACATTGATGAAAATAAGGGACAACCTCCATCACATGGATCCAAGGACATCCAAGAAGAAGATTAAAATATGTAGGACAAGATACCACATAAAACAATGTATCTAAAGTTTTGGGTCCAACCTGGAGGGGAAGTGATTTGGTACCGTAAGCTTCTTGGGACTCATTGTTGAAAGTTTTAATGATATCATCGGATTTAGTTATATATTTCTCTTTTAATTCAAAATTTTGAAAGAAATGATATGTGCATAAATTAAGGAAAGAACCATTATCAATCATAACTCTTTTAATAAAATTATCCCCAATAAATGCAGTGATGTAAAGAGAAGAATTGTTTTGCAAATCTGAGAAAGAAATATCAGCATCCAAGAATGTGAGATGATGTATACCAAGAGATCTTACAATATTGGCCATATCACTAGGGGGAATATCTAGAGGGACATATTGTTACCTTAGAACATTTATTAAGGCTTCTCCATGAGTAGGAGAATTTTGTAATAGTTCCAAAAGAGAGATATTTGCTGAGAAACTGATATCCTGCTAAGATCTTTGAATTTGTTGACCCTGCACTGATGTTTTTGAAGTAGCACTTATCATACCAACCATGTTATTATCATAATAATGTGGTACACTTCTATAATATACTTTATTGGTTGTCTATCTAATTACATTATGATTAACATGTCTTTTGTTGTAAATTTTCCAAATCAAGGTGTTCTGCATCAATAAAATCTTGAACCACATGTTTTAACTTTTTACAAGAATTTGTCCAATTTCCCTCTACTCTATGATATGCACAATGTTGACCTACCTTATACCAACGATTTTTAGTATCTGGTTGTCTTATGGGAGGTAACTCAATTGCATTGGCTTCTAAAAGTTGTTTTAAAACTGCTTCCATAGACATATTCAGCCTTGTAAAATTCCTTTGTGGAGGTTTTTGAAGTACTAACTTTTGTAGGTTGTTAGTAAAATTATTAACATACCTACTATCCATTCCATGATCACCTCCTATATTTCTATTATTATGTCGAGACTTAGTATGTTTCTCTTATTTGAATTAGAGTTGGCCTCTTCTGATAAGGGCCTATTCCACTTTTGTTGCTAGATCAATTGCTTGATCAAAAGATGTAATAGTAGTAGTCTCTAATGGATAAGATAAATATTCTTGTAAATTACCAATAAATATCTCAAGCATATCCTTTGTAGGTAAATTATATCTTAAACTTCCAACCAAACTTCTCCAATGAGCCAATAACTCTAAAAAACCTTCCTATTTTCTTTGTTTTAAATTGTAGATATCTTTCATGGTTATTTCCTTTTCAATATAAGCACCAAATTGTTGAACAAATAATTATGTTGTTTCTTCAAATTTCTTCAATGAATAGTTGGGTAACCTATAATACCACTCTAATGTCATGCAACCAAGACTCATAGGAAATATTTTAAATAACAACATGTCATCATAAATGAGATCATGGTAAGCTATTCTAAATCTTCTTAAATGCTCAACCAGATCATTTGTCCCCTTATAAATAGGTAAAAATAGCATAGGAAAGTGCTTAGGATAAGGCCTAGCAACAACAATAGGATCCAATGGTTGATTACACATTGCATTATAACTGTAAGTAAAACTTGAAGCTTGAATCATCTCAACTTTTGAAACCAATTGTTTTACCATATTTGTTAAATTTTGTATTTCTAGATTATTGTTATGTATTATCCCCATATTCCTTAAAGGAGGAGTGTTGGACATATTAATATTGTTGAATTATGTGGTATCTTGTTGAAGAGGATGACTAAAATTTGTTTAAATAGAAGAAATAGTGTTGAGATAAGCAGATTGAGGAGGAAATTGAAAATTTTGATTGGCACTACTAGTTGAAGGGATTTGTAGATTCCTTCCAACATTGGTGGTTATAGTAGTGGCATAAGTTGGATGGTGAACAAGATTACCATGATTCAAAGATTCACTTAAGGAGTTATCATGAGATGGTATAATTTCCTCAAGTAGGGATTCTTCCTCTAAAGTTGCATAGAAGGTATGCTTATGATATTTATAAAAGGTCCACACATGCTCAAAGGATTTAAAAAAAAGTTCCCATCAAGTCCCTTAATAGGATTAAGACTATTATCAATCTCTTCTTCCTCAAGATTAGGATTCTCTCTATCAACTTGATCATTCTCTTGAAAAATATCATAAAACCTAAAAATCTTTCTTCCATTTGCAAGGTTGGAAGCCATTGAAAAAGGAGAGATAGACTAAGGAAAAAGGAGAGAACTAAGACCCACAAAAACAAGCACCAAAAATTATGTATTTAATTTTTTCTGATCTAACACACATAATTAATGATCTTGATTAAATTTTTAAAAGAAAATGAGGTGTTCATGTCAAGTTCACCAGATATGTAGAGGGGGAAAACTACCCTACCACGTATAATTCCCAAAAGCTAGATCTGCAAGAGAGAGAGAGCCTTTGGGGTGAGCCGCAGGGTTATGTTGTTCTCTACACTCAATGCCAGGGGCAAAAGGGTTCACCATGAATGGTTTTAGGACTCGTTCCAAGTCCTTTGGTTTTCAAGAATGTTTGATGTATTAGATTCAAGGGAAATACCTAGATTTGACTTTTCTAGATCTATGCTATGAAAGATAAAGGATAATGCATAAATACAAAATGCAAAAATACAAAATGTAGAAATACAAGAGCTAACCCTAGTATGATTCTTTCTTTGAATTCTTTCTAACCCTAGGGTTTTAAATAGATAATATTTAAGCAAGGGCTCAAGAAGAGATGCACAAATAAAATTAACCCTAAGTGCACACTATATGTTGTTTATCTTTCAAATGCCTAGAAATTAATTAAATATATTTCTATTAAATTAGATGTAGGTTTAATAACAGAAGTATAAAGCACTCAAAAAATAGCCTAAAGACTAATCAAAACACTTAGCTTATCCAATGATTGATCTTTACTTTTATCCTTTGTACAACGTTATCAACAATTCTTGTTCCTGCAAGATAATTTGACAAGCACTTGGAAAATATAATCAGCGTTAGGGGGAATGCTTAAGTTGTTGTACAACAATTCTTGGAGGCACAAAAATCAAGCCCCCTAGGTACTTTTAGCTTACCTTTGATAAATAAAAGCAAAAATTGACCTTTGGAAGAAAAAAACATAATACAATACAACAGAATAGAATGATGGAACCATAGAATAGAATGTAGTATCAAGCTCTAAATGCATCCTAGAATGCAATGGTGAAGTCTAGGATAGCAGATTGCCCCCATATTTGACTTAGGTTAGATTACGCCCTGTAACAAGCAAGCGTGATAATGCATAGGCAGAATTGTGCCTCATAGAGATTCGAATGTGATTTTGCATAGACTCTATAAAAAGTAAAATACAAGTGCGATGACTCGATTACATCACCCAAAAAAATTAAATATGCATGTAGAAGATCGAATTCACCTAGAAGAGAGTGCAAAAGTAAAACATAAGGGTTGAGACCTCTCAAATGGTTGATCTCTCCTTAGGGCTTCAACACCAATCCACCAAGAGCGAGCAACAACAATCAACAATCTAATGCAACAGAAAATAATCAAACTTCACATTCCAAAGTTAACTTGCTTGCGAATGAAGAAGAAGGATGCAAACCAAACTAAGAACACTTTACAAGAAATCAAATATTAGCAATAAACCATCAACAATTTATCGCATAATAATGTTGTGTGTAACCGTGTGATCGTGTGTGAAAAGTGAATTCAAACCCTCCTTATATAGTGGATTTGAAGGCAAAAAATGTGGGAAAACCAAGGAGGTTTGACATAAAACACACCAAACCTAAAGAATTAGGTTTTTCTTGGACAAAATCCTAAAAAGGTGAAATCATGCCCAGTCAGGGCCGATCGTTATTTCACCTATGTGAAGTCACATCCTGTACAAGATGAGTGCAATTTCACATAAAGAGGGAAAAAAGGCAAAACGGGGGGGAGAAGCCTTACCCTTACCCTAGGCAAGTCCAAGGGGTATCCCAGAGGGCTTAGGGAATATTACCCACTAAAGTGGGTAAATATTCCATGTCTACAACTAGCATGATGTCATGAGAGCAAAAGGTGCTTGAAAGGAAGGATTTGGACTCACTTGTTAAAATAAGTACCCCCAAATTATCCGTAGCAGGCTAAATATTTTGAAAGTAGCACCTATTCTATAATCAACTGAGAGAATTATCTATAAATAGCACCCCATAAATAGTTGTGGAGAATTTCCAAAGAGAATGAATCTAAAAATGTGGTTGCAGCTCAATATTCCCTGGATCAATTATGATGGGCAAATTGAGTCATTTCTGGATTGTGTCAGAAATAAGGGTTGGGATAATATGGACAAATATCTTTGGTATTCTATCTGTTCTTGAAGTGGCCTTGGGCTACAATGAATTATGTTAATAGGAATACAGTCTATGGGAGTGTGCCATGGATCGCCCTCCCTTTTGTTTCTTTACTTTTCTACATCCTTATCCTTCCTCTATCTTTCCCCTGTGCTTGTTTTCACTAACTTCTCTGGTTAGTGACACTCATTCTTTTCCTACTACTACCTCTTTACCTCTTTCCTTCCCTTCTATATGTTCTTGTTCTTGTTTCATAGGCCTTCATCTCTTTGTGTCTTTTTTCTCCTCTTATGATCCACTTTCGCTTCTTTTCTCCATCCTATTCTACCTTGTTGTGTGTGTAGTTCCCACCTCTTCACTTGTTGCCCTCCTTTGTCTTGTAGTCTCCCTTGACTATTCTCCTAATCAATGATGGATGACCAATGGGGGTAGAGCTGTTATGACCATCTTGTGGCATTAAGAAGATCCCAAAGGTTCACTCAATGATGAATGACCAATGGGGGTAGAGCTGTTATGACCATGAAATAATCTCATAATTTCGCTAGCTTAAAGAAAATTTTGGCTAAGTGGTAATATGGGTGGAGAATTGGATGTTCAAATATTCTAGGTGGGTCCCAAACCTTACCCCATAATAAGGGTAGATAAATGGGATACCGAATGGCCACTGCGAATGTAGTGGGTGGGTAAATAGGATAATGATTGATGTTACTCAACCCTGAAGTGCCAGCCAAAATAAAGATGAAGGGTAGTCCAAGTTTAGAGCTTGACAAATAAATGGGATGCAAGTGAATGTTGGCTTGACCCCAAATCCCTATCATAGAAATATGATGCAAGCTGCATAATTATAAGACTGAATAGAGGTTTAGGCATTTGCTAGTCTTCTGAAGGACCCCAAAATCATGCCCATGATAGAAAGTTGATGTGAAGCCTGAAATCCCACTCCAAAATATGAATCATAGTGGGTCAATAGCAAGCAATGGGCACATCCCAAAAGTCTACCCATCTTGGAATTATCATCACGATAAAGGACTTCTCCAGGAAGGGAGTAGTACCCTAATTTATGAAAATACATGATGTTTAGCTGGCAATAAAGATGTATGGTACCCATTTGATGGGTGGTAATAGGTTGAGTCTTGGATCCATGGAGGTGGTCAACTTCAAAAGGTTTGATAGAGCATTTAACGAATATCTTCTTTCGATAGCAAAAGAATGGAATTTTGTTGCCTGGTAATGTTGCTATATGAAGTTAGACTGATCAAGGGTCTAGATTCATGCAACACTCCTTACCTCCTTCTGATAATTGCCTTCCACTATAGTTTATAGAATATTTGAAGATATTTATAGCATGGGTGCCCCGCTAGTGCAACAGCATTATCGCGTCCACTATCCACCATCTTAAATGTAGCATTTATTATAAGATCTATATATTCTAGAACGTAGGGAATTCCAAGGGGTTGAATATTTGGCCATTACAAATCATATGTAAAACTTTCCTATTTAATAAATACAAGTTTATCATTTTTTGGTCTCTAATTAGGCTCTTGAATGTGTGAGTGTTGAGTGTTTATTTCTATGAAAGTTAGTTGAGTGAATATGCTTTAATTCTACAATCTAGATTTCACGTATTTTCATTCGATAGTTCTAGAATTTGCATTCAATCATGTATGTTAGATGCTAAACGGGAGTGAGGATTGGTTGACTTGTTAGGTAATTTACTTATGTTTCCTATAGTGGTTTGAGTTTGATCTGTGTATGTTTGATGCAGTTGAATTCATCCCCTTTTAAGTTCTAGCTTCAACTTCCTTTTCCCTCATTGTTGTTAACTAGGACTCCCAAGAACTGGCCTTATCTAAATATCAATCGTAAAACCTTTGGCTTTGAGACCATTCAATGTTGGTTGAGGTTCACAGGGATACACAAATTTTATGTTAGGCCAAATTATGAACAAACAGAACCTGAATATCAAGTTGATCTTACGTTGTACTTTGATGGTTCCAAGTGTGAACAAGAGGGAGGTTCTAAAGTTTTTTTCCTCACAACACAAGGGGCTCCCATCCCCTTATCATTCAAATTCACCATCCCTTGCACCAACAATAATTTTGAATACGAAGCCCTCATCCTTGACTTAACAACTACAATTTCCATGTGTATCAAGTGAATAAAAATTATTGGTGATTCTCTTCTCATCATTAACCAAGTGAAGGGCATCTATCAATGTAAATATGATGTCCTTAAGGTATACAAATAACTTGCAAAAGAGTTGTCACACTTTGAGTGGTATGATATAAAATCCTCCCCACAGTCCATAAATTGTGGTGTTGACACAATGGCCTCAGCTCTCTCACTCCCCAAAACCTGCATGAAAAATTCACCCATGTCCATGTTACTACTCTCCAAAAATCTTCTATTTCTAAGAAGATTCTTTTGGATGAAGTGGATTTTCATTCTGTCCAAGAAGAGCCTTATAATTCTTGGTTTTCACAAGTCAAGAATTATTCTAAACTTGGTGTTCTTCCCCAGGATGTACCTCATTCTAGGAAGCAAAAATTTAAGCAATGAGTCATGAGGTACACCCTCTTGGGGGACATCCTCTATCGATGAAGTTATGATGGTATTCTCCTTCACTATATCGAACCACATGAAGCCAACCTTGTCATATTCGTAGCTCATGATGATACTTGTGGTGGCCATTTTAGTGGAATTACCATAACAAAGTGCATTTTGTGTATGAGTTATTATTGGCTCACCATGGAAAGTGATTGTTGTATGTATGTCAAGAAATATCTCAAATGCCAACAACATGCCAATCTAACGCACTTGCCCTCATAAGCTTTGTATCTTATCTAGTTGTTGTGGCCCTTTTCACAATGGGGTCTTGACCTCATGGGCAGGATCTCCCCAAATTCATATGGAAAGCATACCTTCATCATAATGGCTACTGAATACTTTACCAAGTGGGTCGAAGTTGCCCCTCTTGACAAAATTTTTGGTCCTAGAATTACCGAGTTCATCTTCCACCATATCATTTTTTGTTTTGGCATCTCATCTAAAATAATTTATGCCAATGGTTTATCCTTCAATAATAAGGAGGTTCAAGCACTATGTGACAAGTACCACATCTAACATATCTTCTCTATCACTTATTATCCTCAAGGCAACAACCAAGACAAAGCCATGAACAAAACCATTGGCACAATCTTAAGCAAGACCATGGCAAAATCCCATAGAGCACTTTGGACCTACCAAACAAGCATTCACACACCTACTGGGGCAACTCCATTTTCTTTAGTTTATGGCGTTGAGGCCATTATGCCCCTCAAACTTGAAATTCATCTTTGAAAATCTTGTTATAGGAGTTCATCGATGATAAATTTACGTGCCAAGCTCATTTAGAACAAATTACCCTTCTTGATGAACATCAAATCAATGCTCTTGAGCATCTTCGTATTTACCAAGATCATGTTAAGCACACATATGAAAACAAGGTTTATAAATGATAATTTTAGAAAGGAGACCTTGTGCTCAAAGAAAACAATAGAACCCAAACCACCCATGCTATTTACAAGACAAATTCACTCCCAATTGGCTAGGTCCTTACATAATAAAATATAAGTACGGTTCTAGTGCCTATAAGTTAGCTACTCTTGAAGATATTGAGGAACCCAAACCCATATGCATGATGACATCCAACAGGCTCTTAATTCTTATACATTCTTGGACCCAAATCAATAATAAATAAATAAATTACATACCACCCAAATAAATTCACTAAAAATGCTTAGGGCCTTCAAATTAAATTATGTCACTTCTCATCTATGCATGTTGATGCTCCCAATAATTTGGACTCATCCCTCATCATTTTTTGCATTCACATCATCAAAATATAGGTCCCTTTTGAAGCCAACTTTTTAAAATTGTCAAATAAAGGGTGTCCTACAAATTTGACCCTCAAAATTTTTCAAATGAAATAAATTTAGAAAAAATATCCAATCACTCCCAAATGTCAATTCATCATTTTTATAGCACTATTAGATATCTAAGTAATCGTGTGGACCCTTTCATTCACTTTGATTTTCCCATTTTGATGCCTAATTAATTTTATTTGAAACCAAAAACACTTAGGGGCATTCCTTCAGTGAATTCACCCTTTTAATAAACCTTGTCTAGATCGCGAGCAAAATTAGCTTTAAAAACTAATCACATCGTATCACAATCACAAAAGAATTAACTTACACGTATATTTTAATACAATCCTGTGTTGCTTTCCGTTCGTAAATTTGAGCTCCTACATGCTTGCTTTTCGTTGTCAACATTCACCCTTTTGACTAATCCAAGTTGTACATAAATAAATTTAAAACTCATAATGTCCTAATTTGGTCACATTTTGAATACGTAAATGTGTGTTTCCCAATCATATTGGTATATTTAATCAATGACATATACATGTTATGTATATTGTTCTCATCTATGTGTTGTATTTTTGCCTATTTCATGTCTCATTACCATTTGTCTAAATGTACTATTTTATCTTATGTCATATTTTATTGTCAATCATGTTGCATACAAATCTTAGTTATCTTTTGCAAGTTGTTAGTAAACGTCCATTACTTGTCACTGACTATCATGATGTCTTGTTCAATCATGTTCTTTGGTTACTTGAAAATAGAAGTATTTTTTGTTATTCAACCATTCCTCATGGTTCCAATCAACCTTTGTCAAATATCATCGCACTCTATGGTAATTTTAGACTTACCCCAATCGACTTGAGTTCTTTCTTGGACCAATCTCATATCACACTTTAATTTAATATTGAGTTTAGAGAAGACAACACCAAGAGTAGTTTTACCATAAATCAAAATATTTTCTCGCTCATCCAATCATTTGCATAATCCTAACTTGGGGATCCAATTGCAAGTATAAAAAATTGAAATAATATAGATAGCACCCAAACGTGCTTCTCCTTGGTCCCCTCAAAAATTATTGACAACTCCATCGAGGCTATAGATGCCTAACTAGGAGTGGAGCTACGTCAAAGGATTATGGGGCTAACCTCCATAGTGGCTATAGACACCTAACTGGCAGTGGAGTACACCTTTCGAATGGTGACATGTCTATCACATTAGCGACCTTTTGTACAAGCCTCTAAATTCTCATGAATGAGCTAGCTTATATTGTTTTAAGTTCATTATTGGTTAGTCCAACCTTATTCAAGATAGAAAATGAACTTCATTACGTACATTTTGGTCTAGGATAGGCTTGATCTTCTTTGGGATAGTCTAGATCTCTATGGGATATTGATTGACTGCTAGATGAGTTTGATTGTTGCAACTAGGGTGTTTGACTTTCCTAAGATTATTTTAATATCCAAAAAACCCTAGGATATATGGACAAACTACATCTTGCCTAGCCACATTTCAATGTAAGTATGTCCTAAGTATTGGTCCATGTCAATAATCATTAGTCATTGTCCATTATTCATCTGGTTATAAAATTATCCATTACATTTTATCTTAATGCTTATGTTCTCACAATGTTCATTCGTCTTGTTCCTAATGTTCATTGTTTATTGTTATTAAATTCACTATCCCTACATGTCTACCAATTGTCATTATTAACATTTTGTTCATTATCTTGTGTTCATTGTTGTTATCTTATCTTATGTATTCATGTGTTATGTTAATGTGTTTATTGTAATTGTTAAATTATCATTGATTAATTAAGCCATTTTAGATTGTGAACCTCATACACAAGCATCCAAAAAGTGATTAAACAAACACATGTGAGTCTAAACCATGTAAATAAATATAGGACCAATCATACATCACATAAGCACATCGTAACTATATCATGTCTATCTCATCACATAGATACATTCATCATACAAATAAAACAAAAACCCTAAAAATATGCATCACATCATCCATCCATAATATCATACCATGTCAACCATTGAATCGTCAAAATATGTATATAGCATGAAAAAATAATTACAACCCATAAAGTCCACCAAATATTTATATACATCCAAATCATCCTCAATACATGTAAATAAAAAATCCATGATACATAAAAATTTCCCTTAGGGCTCCACTATCAAACCTCTATGTCTACACATACCGCAATAACTACATCATCATCTCATAAAAATACTACAAAATCATGGCCAATATATCACACCAAAAAATGAATCACTACTATCGCTCCCTTGGAGTATCTCCACTCCCCTCTTGTCCACCATCTCTTTCTTCTGGTCCTCTCCCCCTACCTATCATCCCTGCTACTCTAGTGCCTCCCACTAACTTGAGAAGTGGTTGGTTCTTCTATCCCTATATTCATCCTTGGCCCACTGTATCTTTGTAATCTCGACTTGTAAAGTTGTCACGTCACCTATGTCTCCTTCGCTCACTATTGTTAGTGGTTGCACCCTCAATTGTTGTATCTATTGAGATAACTACTCCACATACTATAAAAATATATCTCACTTGGATATCACCATATATCTCCCTATCTGCAAGACATCCCTCTCCATCATCACTACCTCTCACTCTTGTTTATACCCATCTCTCTATGTCCTCAACTCATCCCACTCCACCACTAAGGCATCCTTCTCAGTCATCACCACCTCAAGCCACCCATGCATCCCTATCCTCTCCAGGGCCCACACTACATATTGTCCTACCAAACTAAACCTCCAACCAATATGCATGATTCATCCACATCTCTATCTTCCTGATCATTGAGGCCAATCGACTCAGATCTACTGTATTATAAAATTTGGGTATCCCTCCATTCCTAAAATTTTCTATTGTCATCTCCACATGGTGTCCTTGATGAGCCCACTCCCTCATCTACTCATCAACATACAAGTCACCTGAGTGGCACCTCCTCCTCTCCTCCCTCACCACCAACCTTACAATCATCACCATCTCCCTAATCTAATCGCATATCCTCCACAACCCTTTGTCTATGCCATTACTATATGGCCCACCACTTATCATACTCTATCGTAATGCCAACATCACCTGCAACTGGTATTATTATCACATCATCCTCCATAAGCACTACCTGAGGTGCAAGCCTATCATCATCCCTCCTTTAATATATCATAAGTGGGTTTTGTACTCCCTATGAAAGACCAAACCATCACAACACTTGGGTTAACTAGAAGTACTTCATGTGAGTGACATTACAGTCGATCAACCATCTAGCCTATTGCACCTAATGTATCTACACAAACTTCTCATCCCATACTAGTCCACCCCTCCATGGTCACCAAATAATATCCTAGGGCCTCAAGCTTACTCAGATTTGATGATAAAAGTCATAATGCCCCTCATAGGCTCTCGTCTCATCTGCCTCCATGTTAGTCTACCACCTCAAAGCGTATAGATAGTCCTACCCCATCAAACCACATGCGTCATATGGTAAACTTGTTTGTATCTTGATCACCACATGCTCTCATACCCATAACTGCACCAGTAAACTATAGCTCATTACCCCATGATCACCCATACTCAGTCCATACAACTCTTTGTATGTTTGTGCAAGTAAGGCTGGTACCGACACATACATCATCAATACATCCACCAAAGCCAAAATGATCCCTAAAAACATTTTAGACATGAGGAGTCAGGGAGAACAACACCTGATATCAACACCATCACAAGTATCTATCTCAATGATAGTAACCCGTCTAGATAAAAGGGCTCATACAATACCCCATTGCTCCTCATGGAATTTTGATCCTAATCCTCTCCAAAAATATGCCCCATCACTATCCCCTTCTATGATGCATCTGTAACTATCATTGTGGCTCCCTTCATGGTAGTTGTTATATCTTGAACATGTCCTCTAACATCAGAATCAAGCTCCAATACATTCCCATCGACAAACAAGTTGCTGACATCTTCACCAAGGCACTTGGACGTGTCAAATTTGAGTTGTTTCAAAGCAAACTTTGTATATCAAAGTAATGTAATAAAGAGGGGATATTAGGGTAAAATAGGTAGTATATTGCATTATACTACATAGGTAGATTATTACATTTATTTTTCTACTTTTTACTTTCTACCATGTAGATATTTACTGTCTTAAATATCTAATGGTTAATCCTAAATATCCTAGGTAAGAGTTCTAAACCTAACACTCTACCTACGTTAGGGTTCAGTTAGCGTGGATATAGAGAGATTAGTTTTCTTTCTATTTTGTAATCTATTTAAATGAATGCTTTATTCCTAAAGCAAATGTTAATGCAATTATCAATTTTATTAAACCTACCTATCTCCTGGTCATATTGGTACCAGAGCTGGAGCGAGGAGTTTGACAGAGCGAGGAAATACGACACAAAATTTGGTGACCCTTAATTATTTCCTATGCCCATTTTTTAATACTCCTAAGCTAGGTTTTGATTATTTTATTTTGGCATTTTATTTGTTGTTAGGATTTATTAATCCCACAGGGCGCAGATTCTGACGTAGGGCGCGGATCCCAATGCAAGGTGCAGATCCCAATGCAGGGCTGTTTTGACCTTGGTCATAATCGCAACCCGCAGGGAATTTTTTTCCATCCCCACATGGATCGCGACCACCTGCGGGCCCGCAGTCCCCACCATGGGAGCGTACGAGGGCAGGCGGCCCTCACACTCCCCGTGGCCTTTTGGGCATGAATCTCGAGGTCGTGGTAAGAATACCTAGAGGGCAAGAGCACCCTCATGTATCCTGTGGTATGGATATCGAAGCAAAGAATGCTTTAATGGTAGGAGCGTCCTCACGTTCCACATAGACCTGCACGCACCCTGAGGTGAGGCGGTGCTAACGTGGACCTACATGCACCCCAAGGTGATGCAAATCTGACTTGACCAACATCTAGGTGACACGTGGCACTCTGGCCACGCGCCACCTAGCATCTGATCGAAACAGACTGGACTGACACGTGGACCTAACACATGGACTGGACTGACACGTGGGACTCGACCTGACACATGGGACTTGACCTAACACGTGGACCTCCCTTACTGCGCCATGTGGCTGTCGGTAAAAGGAGGCCCAGACTCGATTACCCGAAGGCCATCACGAGCATAAGTGCTCGTTGAGGCCTTTAAAGGCCTCTGCATCCTTTACAGGATGCATGTGGGATTTATCCCACTTATTTCCAAAGAAGCCCGCGGGCTTCTTTAAATCTTAGGCTTCACAGCCTGAGAACCAAGCCACGGGCTTGGTAAGTTGGCCAAGGTGGACGTCTTAGGCCAACAGGAGTCGACGGATCGACTCCCGCGCTCGCCATAAGCAAGTTAATATTTTTTTTTGATGAAAATTTCATAGTTTTTTGCCTAGATTATATTTTTATTTAAATTTTTATGCTTAAAATTATTTTTTTTTTGTGTTTTAAATTAGAATTTTTCATTTTAGTTTTTCATAAATTATATCAATTTTGTTTAACTATTAAATTGATGTTTTTTATTTAAACTTTTATGTTAAATTTTCTTTTAAAAAGCTTTAAAAATTATATATATATATATATATATATATATATAGCATTTAAATTTATAATACAAATGCCAAAATCCTTATGCAACTAAACCATTGTTGTTCTTTAGTTTTCTCCGCATGTGGAGATAAAGAGACAAGAACCAAAGACACATTTTGTTGCTTACAATTTCATCAAAATTTCCTTGATTTTTCATCATTCTTCTACGTTTTCATGAAGATCAAATCTTGGGTGAGGAAAGCTCTTCGTAGATAAAGAATCATCAGAAAGAGAAATGAATTACAAAGGTAAACAACACGATCACATTTTCATTGTATGCTTCGTGAATATCGTAGATCTATACCTCACTCACTTATCTATACTGATCCATGGAAGGGGTTGGACATAATTTATGGTCCCATGAGGATTCATGAGCCTTTTGATCCTAATGCACCACCAATTTTTGAGTGTTGAAAACAAAAACCAAGTCGTGTGTCGACTGGTTTGGAAGCCTTTCAAACGCGGGTCGTCTGTCGACTTATCTTGAAAGGAGTGCTTGCTTTCTCAATTTTGTAATCATTAATGGGGGATAGAAGTTACATTTGTGCTTCTATTTTCTGCAAAATTGTAAATACAAAGGGGGGATTTTCTAGAATAATAAAGGTGCATTCTCGATTGTACTCGACACCTTTTTCAAAAATTGGCTTCATTAGGTGCATTTTTGGTTGCATCCGACACCTATAGTGATAAATAATTTGGGTTGCTCTCTTTTTTATTATTGCACTATACATCATTTGCAATTAAACAATCATAAAAATTGAAGAGCACTTCACACTTGAAAACCCAAATTTCACTACAAATTGTGTTACATATTGCACAAGGTTAAACAAAGTCAAATTTTTAAACAATCCTTACCCAAAGGTCCAAAACTACAAACACCTTGATTTAATCTATTTTTTTGGCTTAATTACCTCAAACTTTTCATCCTTATTGAAGGGTGTTAAGGCAGGTTCCATTAAATATCCTAGAGAGCACAATCAAAAGTCTTTCAAAACCTACCCCTTTAATTTGCTCTACTTGTTTGGCTTAAAATCCTCAAACTTTTCATCCCTTGTTAAGGGTGTTAAGGCAGGTGTCATTAAATATCCTATAGAAGCAAATTAAACATCTTCCATATACTCTTTTGAGGGTATAGTGCAAGATACAACCATCTTTGTCCTATCAAATTTGAAACCTTCACCATGACCATGATGCACAAGTATCTCACTGAGAGCCAACTGCTCAAAGGTTCAAATTATTCTACATGGAAGACTAAGATGAAATCTATCTTAACTGTAGAGGATCTGTGGTCTATAGTGGATGGATGTGAAACTAGACCTCAATCAGCAGGAGCAGATCAAACAACATTTGATAAAAAGGATATAAAACTATCCTTAATGATCTTGCTAGCCATTACCGATGATATCCAACCTCATATTAGTGAAGCTAAAAATGGTAAGGAGGCATGGGATGCCTTAACAACCATCTTTGCGAGGAAGAATCAATCAAAATTTCTTAACCTCCAAACACAGCTTCATACTCTTCATATGAAATCTGGAGAAACATTAGAGCTATTCCTCTGCAGAGTGGCAGAATTGAAAACAAAACTGCAATCCTTAGGAGAAAAGTGGAAGACCAAGTTTTGACCTCTATCATTTTGAGGGCTCTTCCCGACTCCTATAGAATGTTGATCACTTCATTACAAGTCTTTGGAAGGACAGTGACTTTTGTCGAGTTGGTAAATATGCTTCAAACAGAAGAAGTTAATCAACTCCATAGAGATGAGGCATCTAACAATGCTCTTTTATCGAACAGACAAGGTGGTAAGAAAAAGTGGAATCAACAACAAGGTTCTTCTTCTAATAAAAACAAGGGTTAAGGTGAAGAGACTAAGAAGAAGAAGCAGTATTGTAATATTTGTGACAAGGACACTCATGAAACCAAAAGATGTTGGTTTAAGAACAAACTGACCAATGAACAAGGAAACAAGAAGGGCAAAGGAAAACCAAAGAAAAAGAATACACAACAACAGGGACACATTGCAGCTGAAGATTCTAGTTTGGACTCTGAACTAGCACACAAGGTGCTCATGACACATATAGATTCCCTTAACAAGGACACTGTGTGGTACATAGATTCAGGCGCTAGTAAGCATATGGTTGGCGATAAGTCCTGGTTTGAGACATTTGAGGCTCGAGAAGGTAGACCGGTCACCATTGCTGATGATCAAACCTATCGAGTTTAGCAAGAAGGAAGTGTTTTTGTCTCCCTTCCAGATGGAGAATGTAAAATTCAAAAAGTTCTTTATGTACGAGGATTGAAAAATAATCTCTTGTCAATTTCAAGGTGGACAAAGAAAAGAAATGTTGCTTTATCACCAAGAAAAGAAAACCGATAGTAACATGTTCATATAAACATGGTTTGTTTGTCTTATGCAATTACCTCAACATATACTGCAATGGCAGTAGCCACAAAAGAGACCACATCTCTATGACATAAGATATTTGGGCATTTAAGTTCGGATATTTACTAGAACTCAGTAAATATCAAATGGTGAAAGGATTACCTACTCTTTCATCTACTTTGCTAGTATACTCAGATTGCTTGTCAGGCAAGCAATACAGAGTGCCCTTTGAACCTAGCTCCTTTCGAGCTAAGGTACCTTTGGAGTTGGTTCACACATATTTGTGTGGTCCCATGTCTACTAGTTGTGGAGGAAAAAGGTATTTTCAATTGTTTGTCGATGATCACTCACGCAAGATGTGGATCTTCTTCTTGCAATTGAAGTCTGAAGCATTTACCTATTTTCAACAATTCAAAAAGCTTGTTGAGAAAGTATCAAGATTCTTCATCGAGACCCTCCATTCATATCAAGGGGGGGAATACACATCAAAGGAATTTTCCTCATTTTTATAGACTCATGGGATAAAAATACAGTTAACCATAGCCTATTCTCCTCAGTCAAATGGAGTTGTTGAGAGAAGAAATCGGTCCATTATGGAAATGGTTCGATGTATGCTTAAGGGAGCGAATCTTGAGCAAATTTACTGGGCTGAAGTTGTTCAAACTACAATATATCTTCTAAATAGAGCACCCACAAGGGCTCTTGAAGGTATGACTCCTTAGGAAGCATGGAGTGGAAGAAAACCCTCCATATCTCATCTACGGGTATTTGGGTGTAAGGCTTTTATGCATATACCCAAGGTGAAAAGAAAGAAATTAGATGAGAAGTCCCTATCATGTGTTTTTATTGGCTATGATGATTTCTCAAAATGTTATCGATTGATAGACCCATTTACCAAGAAAATACATGTCAACAAATATGTAGTGTTTGATGAAGATTTCACACCTAACACTACATCAGTATACCTTGATGATGAGGAGCAACAACCACTTCCTTCTCCATAATAGAAAAATCCTCCCAAATGGTATACGAGCACAATAAAAGATTCCAAACTCACTTCCCTACCTGATCTTACTCTCAATCGTCCAAAAACATGAAGCATGACTCAACAAGAAAAGACTGAAGCATCCACTTCAGTTGATGATCTTTGTACATATTTTCAAGACCTTTCTGTTGATAGAGAGTTAGCAAGGGAAGATGATATGGAAATAGATGAGGAGAGGGTTTACTTATCGTCATTTTATGAAAATGAACCTTCTACAATTGATGAAGCACTTAGACTGTCTCAGTGGAAGGCAGCTATGGATGCAGAACATAACTCCATCATCAAGAATAAAATATGGAAGCTGGTAGATTTGCCTAAAGAAAAGAAACCTATAGGCTGCAAATGGGTTTACAAAGCCAAATATAAGGCAGATGGTACCATAGATAAGCATAAAGCCCATATTGTGGCGAAGGGCTATGCTCAAAAGGAAGGCCTTGACTATGAGGAAACCTTTGCTCCTACAGCAAGGATGACCACCGAGTTCTTTGTGCTATGGAAACACAGTTCAGATGGAAATTACATCAGATGGATGTAAAAAGCGCCTTTCTGAATGGTGACTTAAAATAAGAGGTATACATGACTCAACCCCCAGGATTTTCTGAGGAAGGCCATGAGCAACAGGTTTGCAAATTGGTCAAATCATTATATGGGCTTTAACAAGCCCCAAGAACATGGTACATTTAAATGGATAGTCACCTACTGCAGCATGGATTCAAGAGAAGTCCATCTGATGCAAATCTCTATATCAAGAACACAGGTTCTGAGATAGTGATTCTTGTATTATATGTAGATGATCGTATCATCACCGATAATTCAGAGAAAATGATTAGCACCATGAAAAATGACTTGAAAGAGTCATTTGATATGATAGATTTGGGACTTCTCCACTACTGTCTTGGTCTTGAGATAGAATAGAAGAAGAATCATCTTAGGGTGACTCAACAAAAGTATGCCAAGAATTTAGTAGAAAATATCGTATGACTGATTGCAAGCCCAAGGCAACACCAATGGAACCAGGGCTTCAGTTATCACTGTATGATGATTCACCACAGGTATATGGCATGCTATATAGACAGATTATTGGAAGCCTTATCTATCTGACCAATACTAGACCATACATTACTTATGTTGTAAACTATCTTTCTCGGTTCATGCAGGAACCAAAATTTTCTCATTGGAAAGCAACTAAGTGTGTTCTTCACTACATTTAAGGAAGTGTAGAATATGGTCTAGAGTACAAGAAGAATAACTCATTCTTCTTACAGAGTTACACAGACTCTGACTATGCTGGATCCTTAGATGATAGAAAATCAACATCGGGATATGTATTTCATCTTGGATCTGGTCCTGTCTCATGGCATAGTAAAAAGTAACAGGTGGTTGCTTTATCTTCAACAGAGGCAGAGTATCGTGCTGCACGAGGAGCTGTGTGTGAAGCGATATGGTTAAGTCGCATCTTGGCTACCATGGGCCTACCAAAGAAACTTTCTATTCACATGTTTTACAACAACTCGGGTGTTTTGAACTTGGTCAAGAATCCAGTCCATCATGAATGCACAAAGCATATTGACACATATTGTCATTTCATTCATGATGAAGTTCCTAAACACAGAATCAAGCTCCAATACATTCCCATCGACAAACAAGTTGCTGACATCTTCACCAAGGCACTTGGACATGTCAAATTTGAGTTGTTCCGAAGCAAACTTTGTATATCAAAGTAATGTAATAAAGAGGGGATATTAGGGTAAAATAGGTAGTATATTGCATTATACTACATAGGTAGATTATTACATTTACTTTTCTACTTTTTACTTTCTACCATGTAGATATTTACTGTCTTAAATATCTAATGGTTAATCCTAAATATCCTAGGTAAGAGTTCTAAACCTAACACTCTACCTATGTTAGTGTTCAGTTAGCGTGGATATAGAGAGATTAGTTTTCTTTCTATTTTGTAATCTATTTAAATGAATGCTTTATTCCTAAAGCAAATGTTAATGCAATTATCAATTTGGTTAAACCTACCTATCTCCTGGTCACAATGTTCAATATCCAAATACTCAATCTTGGAATGATATTTGTCCAAGAACTTTTCCTGAGACTATCACTAACCCTCCTCTATTGGGACAAAGGTAAAATTTCTCCTCTTATTTTCTTCTCAAATCAAATTCTAATTCAATCCAAATTTAGTAGGCTCCATGTCAATGTTGTATGGTTACTCGTACACTCACTTTATCTAGGTGGCAACTTAAGCCCACTTATCTAATTGATTGGAGCGATATGAGGCTACATACCTATGGCTGGTCAGCTTGCTCAATCAAGTGAGTTCAAAAATCTATCAAAGGTAAGATTCAAGGATATTCATCCCTTCCATAATTGGGGCATCTTACATTGTTCATGATTTGAGACAATCTTATGTCTCCTCCCTCATATTTCATCATGACACGCTTAAAGTTGTAATCAACAATTATCATCCATTGTCAACCTATTCTTGTCATAGTCAACCACCCATCTTGTATCAGCTATTTTTACACTCCATCATGTCTACACATAAAAGGGACAAATGTAGATGCCTAAAAAATATCATATTATCCCTTGTCCAATGTCAATGTTTAATTATTTTACAATTGCTCCAAAATATTCAATTTTTTGGCATGGTTACCTTAAAATATTAATTATCCCCATCTTAGCACCTTTGCCCCATTAAACCCCATCCTATACCTAGCCCATGATCACCATGTGACTATCTCATTTCCCTAGCCTATGTGCACACCACTCTAGTCTATCCTACCACCCTAGCCTACCCATCCCATCATACCCCCTACTCTTCACATCCCCATGCACCCACACACCCCATGCTCATTTAATGCATATGGGTGGGGTGAGGACTTCCTCCACCCAAAAATATTAATGAGGCATGGTGCACTCATACCCCTTTGACCATCCAAAGAAAAAACCCATATTGTTTCCTCTCCTCACTCAACCCACTTGTATGTCATGTCACCTCCACCTCACCTCCACTTCACCACCCCCTCACCTTTGATAAAATCTATAAATAACCCTCCATTTCCTTTCATTTAAGAGAGTGATATTATGCTTAGAGAAACTATGTCAAAATTACTCTAGAATCTACTTCTATGCATTTGTGATAAGTCATATTGCTTAAAGTGATAACACCATGGATAACATGGTGTGCTTCTTCTTATGTGCTTTTGTGTTGTGAATCATTTGCAGGTTCGAGCTTCAACAATAACCAGATTTAGAGAATAGCTACTTGACAATCTACATAAGACCTACATCGAAGGAAATTTCACCCAAGTCAACACAATAGAAATTGTCTAAACAAGGATGATTTACAATCATAATCGTCCTGACTTAGACGGTTCTTATCGAAACCAATTTTGCATCATACATAACACAATAAAACATTCACAGAGGTGAGCAACAAGGTATATTATGTTTTTAGCCTATTTTGGGCTCTATTTATTGTTGTAAATTGAGTTATATTTTTTACCCCTTTTATAAGTTTGGGTCTAACTTAGGTGGACCCAATGGGTGCTACTAACTAGTGATTGGTTTTGTAGGCTTGGAGACTCTACCTAACTAGTGGTGGTACGTAAACCCACCCCTCTCGAGGTGGTCAAGGAGATAAAGGAGTGCCAAAGGATTGCATTGTAAAAAGGGATTCCTCATTGGAAGACCATTTTGTAGCCCAAGAGGCACTTATAAGATCAAAGTTGTAATATCTATAAGTTTAATGAAATGGAACATTTTCTTGTCCACATATATCACTTTTAAGATCACCAACATGTATAACATCAAAATTTGATAAAATTAAAAGTGACTTTCTTTGGAAAGGTTGTGAGGAAAAACTTAGATTTCCTCTTTGTAATTTGTATAAGGTTTGCAAAGGAAAGAATATTGAAGGAGCAGACTTTTGAAATTATAGACTTATGAGTTTGGCATTAGGGGCAAAGCCTGGATGAAGATTATTTAGAGATCAAGAAAAGAATTGGGTAAATATATTACTTCAAATATATATAGGTTCTTTTGAGGTAGTGAAATTATATAGGAAAAGAGTCTGACTCAAAGGATTGTCAACATGAAACTTCATATCATATAGTTTTCAATTGATAAACAAACATATTAGATGGTCAGTCAATGAGGAGAATTATGAAAAAAATATTTAATACCTGGTTGAAGCTTTATCCTCTTATCTCTTGCTCAAAATGAAAACCATTGGCTCAAGCATGCTTAGATTGTAAAGGTACAAAGGTCAAAGACTATATTAATATGAGCAACAACTCCAGATCATATATTTCTTTTAGTAACCTAGTTGAAGTTGAAGTGGAAGAACTCAATCAAATTGTAGATTATATTCAAAAGATGCTTCAAGAGTTTTATTTACCAATTTTACATGAAGGGATGGAATCTATCAAAGGATGGTGGATCCTCAAGCAAATTGGGATATGAGGATTGAAAGCCATCAAAATTTCCTACTCCCAAATATTTTACTTGGAATAATGTTTGGTCATTAGAGGCTCTTCCTAAGGTCTAAACATTCCCTTGGTTAGCAGTTCAAAGTAAGATTCTTATAGGAGAGAGTCTACAAAAAAGAGGATATCATGGACCTTTTAGAAGTGCTTAATGTGAGAAGGATTTACGGACGTCAGACCATTTACTTCTTCATTGTCCCTTTGCTCACACCGTTTGCGGTTATTTTAAAAAATATATATGAAAATATATTGGGTAGCTCCATCAACATTGAAAGAGTTGATGAAATATCAGATTAATTATTTCAAAGTTAAAATATTATGTATTCTGTGGAGGATTGACCCTTCCATTATTTGTTGAAATTTGTGGCTTGAAAGGAATAATATAATTTTTTAAAATAAATGAGATAGTCATGCCCAAGTTTGGAACCATATTATTGTCTCTCTTGTAGAATATCTACAAATATAGTGCTTATCATGGAAAGTCTTAAGTGCAGAAAAAGAGGCGGTAACAACTTGGTTACATGATTTGAACATGCATGAAAGAGTCATTTATGACAATGAAATTAAAATGAAAGATCTACTTGTAAAATAAAAATGTTCAAAAAATTTGGATTTATCAAAATTAATTTGATGGTGCTTCTAAAAAAAATTCAAGAAAAGCTAGTGTTGTTGGAAATAATAAAGCCAAAATTCTCCTAACTTACTCAAAATCATATGGAACTTCAACTTTGAGGGTGGAGGGTGGGCAGCAGTAACAACTGCTGCACCGTGCAGCAGTTGTTACTGCTGCCCACAAGTATGAATGAAGAGGCTAAAGCACCTCTTACAAAAATTTAAAATGTAATAAAAAATGATAGAAATATATTTCAATATAGAGATTCATAACTTTTCATCAATGCTTTCAACAAAAATAAATATAAGAATTAAATAAAAAATAATATTATTTTAATATTCATCACTTTTTCGCCCGGACGGATAACGCAGAATAATGTAGCGGCCATAAACACTGGACAACCTGCGGCAGCTACCGATTCCACCCTCTAAATAAATAAAAAATATTCATCACTTCTGGAAACAATCTCTTAAAAAATCTGAGTAGATTTTTAATATAAAAAACAGAACCTCATTGTTATGGTTAGGTTTTACCCAACCCTGTGTCTTTTTCTTTAACTTTTTCAATGCTGCCTGGGTTTTACCTAAACCATTTTTGTCCTTTTCTTTAAAAAATATTCATCACCTCTGGAAACAATCTCTTAAAAAATCTGAGCAGATTTATAATATAAAAAACAGAACCTCATTGTTATGGTTAGGTTTTACCCAACCCTGTGTCTTTTTCTTTAACTTTTTCAATGCTGCCTGGGTTTTACCTAAACCATTTTTGTCCTTTTCTTTAACTTTTTCAATGCCTGCCAAGGTATTTCGTAGCTTGAGAGAGAGCACATGCTGGGCTTAAAAACCAGCGGCGGCCCTGGCGCTATATAAATAGCCGAGAGGATATAAATGGGGTGAGTATCCAACTAGCCACCACGAAACGATGATTCCGAGGGAATATATTGCCCAAAAATGGCGCTGCATCTTCAAAGCGCTAGTTGGTGAGCTTAAAATAAAAGCTAGACAGAAAGGAGGAGGGGAATAAAGAGGCACCTAAAATAACGATAAAGTATCCGGATACCGCCGTCTCCGGTTGGTGAAGTAGATTCGAGGCAGAGAAGAGATATGCTTGTAAGGCTTCTGGATCAAGGACGTATTCGGTATTTTTTTTTTTTGCATGAATTTGAGGTACATTTAGCTTCATTGCCTGAGATTTCAGGTGTATTTGGTTGCATTTGGAGAATTTGCTTGAGGGCGGGCTGTTTTCTGATCATTTGGCCGGATTTATGAGAAATATGGAGGCATTTGATGAAATGTGACGGAGATCCACGGGCTTTAAACGAAAATGTTTGGCGCTTGAGGTCTGGTTGAAAGGCGTAGGGTAGAAAGAGAGGATTAGTACTTTTGTTTTGGGAGGACTGGCGTGATGATGTCACTGTTGCAATGGGACAATGTGGGTGACCTGGCGAACGTCGCTCAGTTGACGGGGCTCAACGCCGGCGCGCTCATTGCTCTGATCGTGAAGGCGGCCAGCAATGCGCGGATGCACAAGAGGAACTGCCGTCAGTTTGCTAAGCACCTGAAGCTCATCGGGAGCTTGCTGGAACAGCTGAAGATTACGGAGCTCAAGAAATATGCTGAAACCCGGGAGCCGCTGGAGCAGCTGGAAGATGCCCTCAGAAGGTCTTACGTTCTCGTCAGCAGTTGTCAGAATAGAAGCTACCTCTATTTGCTTGCCATGGGGTGGGCTATCGTGAGTCAGTTCAAAAATGCTCAAGCAGAAATCGACAGATATCTGAAGCTTATCCCTCTTATCAGCCTCGTTGACAACTACAGGGTTAAGGTTATAACCTGCAACTCTATACTTATTTTGTTTCTCTTCTCCACCTTTTCTTTGTTTTTAGGTAAACTTGAACACCATGTGTGGCTCATAACAGTTTTCTCCTCCTTTTCTTTGTTTTTAGGTAAACTTGAACACCATGTGTGGCTCATAACAGTAGAAGTAGGAATGCATTTTACATTTTTCACATCCATTTTCTTGATAGCATTGTGAAAATAAAATTTTATCTTTTTACAATGGCAATTTTGTTTCTTATAAGAAGTATCTTAGCTTATAGTTATTAATTAAAGTTTCATACGATTTTAATTTAGAAGAATTTTGGTTTCATTTAAAAAATTATTACCTTTACTAATTTTTTTTTTTAATGAAATAAGCTATATTATATAAAAAATACAACTTAATTATATTTCCTTTCTAGGCATCATCAAAAATAATTTTGATGAAGCTAAGTAATTTTGATGAAGCTAATATCATGACATTTTCATTTTTACCATAAATTTATATAGATTCTTTATGTTAAATCCATTTTGATAGATGACCCTTGCTTGTATATTCAAATCTTGTAACCAAGAGGCTAACACTTAGTTTGTGATAAGCACCATGCTTGTAAACATATAGCAAAAGAATCAATAATACAATTCCAATCTTGGGTATGATTCTAAAATTTTTTTTTAATGTTCTATTATACCTTTTAAGCCATAAATTCTAAAAGGTAATGAAAAGACCAATCCTTTATAGAATGCATAGCACTTTAGCTTTGAAACAATTAATTCAACGCTTCATCAACTCTTTCAATGTTGGTGGAACTACTTAATATAATCTCATATTTCTTTAAAAAGTAACCCCAAATGGTATAAACAAAGAGACAATGGGGAAGTAAATGATTTTATGTTTAACGATCCTTCTTACATAAGGAATACCTAAAAGGTCCATGATATACTCTTATTTTTAGACTCTCACCTATGATAATTTTACTTTGGGTTGCTACCCAAAGGAATGTCGAGGGTCTAGGAAGGCATCAAGTGGTCAAATGTTTCTTCCAAGGGAAAACTTTGGGAGTAGGAAATTTTGATTGATCTAAATCCTTATATCCCAACTTAATCGAGTATGCATTATTTTTTGATAGATTCAAAACCAACTCGTCCTTCCATGCAAAATAGGAAAATAGAACTCTTAAAGCATCTTTTGAAGCTCGTCCACTATTTGTTTTAGTTGCTTTCTTTTAATTAGGTTGCAAATAAAAATCCATGAATTGGAATTGTTGGTGATAAACTAATATAATTTTTTACCTTTGAATCTTTACAAGCTAAACATGCTCAACCCAAAAATTGTCATTTTGGACAAAACATAATAGGATAAGGCTTCAACCAAGCAATAGACCAAAATTTTAGAGAATCACCTCATTAATTAGCCATCTACTATATTTCTTGATCAATTGCAAACTATCTAATATGAAGTTCCATGTTGTTGAGCCTTTAGGTAGGGTTCATCTCTTGAATAATTTTATTGCGTCAATACAACATGTATATTTTTGAAGTAACGTGTTTGCCCAACTCTTTTCTTGAATGTTGAATTATATCTAACCAAGTTTTACCCCTAATTCCAAACTTATAATTTTATAATTTTGCAAGCTTGCCCTTTTGATTTTTATTTACACCTACTAGTAATCTTGAAAGTAACCCCATATATAGGGACACAATGCAATGTAGTCTTTGTGAGTTGTAGCCTTCTAGCCATGATTAAGAACTTACCTTTCCAATCTACCAAACAAGCTTTCATTATATCTAAAATTGAGTCTCAAAACTCATTTTTCTTTCCTTTATCAATCAAAGGAATACCTAGATATGTTTATGGTAATTTTTCAACTTTATCCTTAAAATCTCCATAAGGATTTTAGGGCTAGATATGTAGTGTTAATGAAAAGGATTTTGGATTTTGGAGTACTAACCAACTATCCAACAACATTCTCATAACATGATAATATTGTATTAAACACCATAGCCTCATTGACTAAGAGATGACCTAAAATAAAAGTGTCATTAACAATTTGAAGATGAGATTCAAAGAGATCATTTTTTGTACCATAAATACCTTTAATTTTTCATTCTATTTATTCCTTTGGGAGATTTTTACTCAAATGCATCACCAAGAATCATAAATATATAAGGAGATAATTGGTCACCTTGGCAGAGTCCACAAGATGACTCAAAGTATATGGTCAAGGATCCATTGATCAAAATATAATATTTTAGAATGATGTAAATACATTTAATCCATTCACATTGATATCTATTAAAACCAAATTATAAGAATGAACTCCAACAAATCCTATGATATGCTTTGATCGTATTTAATGTTACAAGAATACCTAGTTTTTCCATGGGATAAAAAGAATGTATAGCCTCTTGTGCAATTATTATACCATCAAAATTTGTTTGTCATGATTAAAACCATATTATTCATATGACATAATACAACATAAAATGCTTTTCAATCTATGGTATACTTGGTCTAATCTATGTATCTTCAGCAAAATATATAACTAATTTCATGATCAAGTCCATCTCTAAGATGTCTTTTATACAAGTGTGAGAGCATCTGACAATAGCTATCATGACCAAGGTCATACCCAATGGTCTTCTCTTATTCATGGAAAATTTTAGAGTAGGTCATTATCCCTTAAGGTGAAACTGATAGTATTCCAAATGATGGCGTTAGGCCCACTTCATGTCAACACCTATAATATCTATTTTTGGATTCTAAATTCAACCTCTACGTTTTCTTTACTCTTTATTCCTACTTTTGTTTTTGTTGAAAATCTCCTTGTATTACTAAAAGGAATATTAGTTACACTAATCACAAAAAAAACTGGTGGTATGGAAGCACACCCCAATATGTCAACCTAAGAAATCATCCTAAACCTAAAACAAGGATCTGGGGCTTACATAGACAATCACCATAAACTGATAAACTAAAAAATTATGGAAAACAAAAAACTTTGAAAATTTTAGCTCCTACAAATGCATGAAACTTAGATCTAAAAACTACTGATAAACCATGCACCTTTGCATGCCTATGCATGTTTAAATTTAGCTCAATCAGTCTAAGCAAATGTTAAGGTTGTTGGCTTCACTAATTCCTCGTCGTATTACATCTGATCAAACAAATCCAACACCCTAAAGTTGTTGCAGTTGTTATGTCTAGATCTCTCCATCCAAGGATTGGAGAGATGGAGTCATTTCTATGGTAAACAATCCTCTTCTTTATTCCTACTTTCAGGATTGTCCTTTAGTTTTTCATTCCTCCAAATATTTTTATCCTCATCAATATGTTCCATTTGTGTTCTTATTTATGGGCTTAGGTCCACTTAACACCAACACCTATAATATCTATTTTTGGATTCTAAAATCAACCTCTAGATTTTCTTTTCTCTTTATTCTTTTTTTGTTGAAAAGTGTCTTGTACTACTAAAAATAATATTAGTTATATTGATCACTAAAAAAGGTGGGTGGTATAGAAACACACCCTGAGATGCCAACCTGAGAAATCACTCAGAACCTTAAATAAGGATTTGGGGCTTACACAAACAATCACAAACTAAAAAACTATGAAGAACCAAAAACTTTGCATATTTCATCTCCTACAAATGCATGACAATTAGATTTAAAAAGTATTGAAAAAATTTGCATTGTTGTACCCCTATATGTGTTTGAAGTCAGTCCAATAATTCCAAGTGGGATCCCTAGGAGCAAATGTAAAGGTTTCCAACTTCACTGATTTCTTATCGTCTTGCATCTGATCAAGCAAATCCAACACCCAAAAGTTGTTGACATTGTTATGTTTGAATCTCTCCAACCAAGGATTGGAGAGATGGAGTCATTTTTCTGGTAAATAGTCTCATTCTTCTTTATTCCTACTTTAAGGATTGTCCTTTAGTTTTTTCATTTTTACAAATATTTTTATCCTCATCAATATTTTCCATTTTTATAGATAGTTCAATTTGACTTAACATCTATAGGTTTATATTAACTTATAGAACCTAAAGAAGGATAATCTTGAAAATGTTATATTTTTAATATCATCCTAGAAATCCTAAACTATAAATGGAAATCTCCCTATTGCTTACTTTTTATACTTCCCTAGAAACACTGTAGTGTAATGCATAACGTCCACACTACTATCTTTTGTTATGTTTTCCTAGAAACCCTAAAATGTAAGGAACAACCTATATATTATGTTTTTACTACATAGAGATGATTTTCTACTATTTGAGGAAAATGGGGATGATTAATTTGGGTTAAAATTGACCTCTTCGACCTTCTCCACCTTGATAATTGACTTTGTATATTTATTTATAGCTTTAATTACTTTTGAAGTTGAACTTACACATTACAATTTCTCATCCCATGAATCCTTCTTCACTTTTACTAATGTATGATTTTAATGAACTATGGGGATTTAGTTATATGATGATGTTGAGGGGATTTATTTATCACCTTTTTGGGAGTGGAAAATCCTTGATCTAGGTCATATACTAGAATGTGATTCCCTTTCTTCAACTTTGAGTTTATCTCATGATAAAAGCATTTAGTTTGTTTCTCGATTGTTTTCACTTTACAATATTTTACCATGTATCTACTACCATGTTATTCATAATATATCATAATGTCATATTTTATAGTCTATTTGTTGAATCTATTGTCTTGATTTAGATTCACTCATATTTATTTTGAAAAGGATTTTAAAATATCTACGGTTTCACATATTTAAATATACACAACTTGCTTTCACTTCTTAGAAGTTGGTTCCTCCTAAATGAACTTCGTTAGAGTGTTCACATTAAACTTTAAAATATTCTTATTGCTAAGTTGATAAAAATTCTAAACTACCTGAACTACACTCAAAGACTTTCAAGAGTTTTTATCTCCATAGAAAATTATCTTAGACTATAAACTCTTCCCATAGATTGTGTGCCACCACCCATTATTTTATGCTTAACTTTTTTAACTAGGAAAGATGATGAGTCAAAAAAATCCTTTTCAAAGTAAAATCATTGAATAATTAAAAATTAATTCCAAATGTCTTTTATTCTACTTTTTAATCTATAAAATAAATATGGTCAATAATATATTGGACTTACATAATCATCCTCAAATTTTAACAACCATTATATCATGCTCAATCATCTCATCCTCAATGCTTACTTTTATGAATAATTCATTGTGTAGATAAAGGTTGCCACATATTTGTTCTTCCTTTTGTTCTTGATTGGCAAAAAATAGTATCCCCTAGAATTGATTCATCCTTACTTCTAACTAGGGATCCCTAAAGTGATTTCTCTTACCCATTGTTTCTAGTGAGAATTCTTCTTTCTTTAAAATTTTCTAAAGATATAGAGAAAGGATTCAAAAGTTAAGACTCATTTCTCACTTGCACTTGCTCCCTTCCCACACTCACTCCTTCCTAACTAAAATCATCGGGTTAACCAATGCGATTAAAAACTTAGCTTATGATATGAAACTCAGTACTTCCCACTGCTTGGTTTAAATCTAATACACAAACAAGATGACTAAAAGTGAGGTTGGTTCCTTACTCACGCTCACTTCCTATGAACTAAAATAATAAGGTTAACTCATGGGATTGCAACCTTGGTTGATAATGTGAAACTCCTCACTTCCCACCAATTAGTTTAAACCTAATACATATAGGATAAAATATTTTAAATAAGCTATATGTGACTTCTATTGGGGACCACTCCCATCACAATAATAAAATATTATATTTATCGTTAGGTCAAATTAACTATATCTAACTTGCCTTTATATCAATGGTATTCCTCATATGCCTTCCTATGAAATAAATCATTCATATTCCTAAAAATATTATGTTTTTACAACCAACTCCATATCTTTTTCATTAAGATATAAAATCTTCCTTGGGCAATTTCCATCTAAAATATGATTTTTTCCAAGATGGTCAATGTTGTAATTGGCTAAATCATCTACTACATGGTTTTCATCTATATAAACATTTTAAAATTTGTAAGATACTCCTTTCAACAATAGTTGATGGACATAAAAAATAATATTTTTAATCCATTTTGCACATCTATTTTCTTAATAGCATTAATAATAATTTATGAATCCCCCTCAATTGAAATAAATTGATATCCTTTTACAAAGGAAATTTTAATCTCTATAAGTGCCCTAGCCCCGACATAGTTAATTAAAGTTCAATATGATTCTAAGTAAATGAGAAGAATTTTGGCTTCATTTCAAAAAATACCACCTTTACCAACTTTTCATGGATTTCCTTTGGAGGCACTATCAAAAGTAATTTTGATCAAGATAGCATCTTGATATTTTATTTTTACCATAAATTGACATATATCCTTTATGTTAATTTCATTTTCATAGATGATCCTTGCATGTATATTCAAATCTTGTAACCAAGAGGCTAGAACCTCTTTCCCACACTTGAGACTTCCCATGATGAGCACAATGATTGTAAACATTTAGAAAAAGAGCAAATACTATAATTCCAATATTGGGTATGATTCTAAGATCTATTTTTTAAAATTTTATTATTCCTTTTAAACCATAAATTCTAAAAAGTAAAGGAAATACCAATCTTTTATAGAATACATAATGATTTAGTTTTGTAACAATTAATTCAACATTTCATCAACTCTTTCAATGTTGATGGAACTACTTAATATAATCTCATATTTTTGAAAAAGTGACCCCAAATGGTATAAACAAAGGGAGAATGGGGAGGTAAATGATCTCATGTTTAGATATCCTTATTATATAAGGCATACTTAAAAGTTCCATGATATACTTTTCTTTGTAGACTCTTTCCTATGAGAGTTTTGCTTTGGGTTACTACTCAAAGGAATGTTGAGCATTTGGAGAGGACATCAAGTGACCAAATATTATTTCAAGGGAAATATTTAGGAGTATTATGATTGATCTAAAGCCTTATATCCCAACTTCATCGAGTATGCATATTTTTTGATAGATTCAAAACCAACTCATCCTTCCATGCAAAATAGCCAAATAGAATTCTTAAAACATCTTTTGAAGCTCATCCATTATTTGTTTTATTTACTTTATTTCAATTAGGTTGTGAATAAAAATGCATGATTTGCAATTGTTGGTCATAAATTAATATAATGTTTTACCCTTGAATCTTTACAAGCTAAACATGCTCAAGCCAACAATTATCATTTTGGATCAAAAAATACGACGATAAGGCTTCAACCAAGCAATAGACCAAAATTTTATAGAATCCCCCTCATTAATTGACCATCTACTATATTTCTTGATCAACTGCAAACTATCTGATATGAAATTATATGTTGTTGAGCCTCTAGGTAGGGTTCATTTTTTGAATAATTGTATTGCATCAATATGTGTATATTTTTTAAGTAACATGTTTGCCCACCTCTTTTCTTGAACTTTGAATTATCTCTAACCAAGTTTTATCTCTAATACTAAACTCATAATTTTATAAGTTTACAAGCATACCCTTCTAATATTCTTTCCTTTCTTATCTTGCTTACAAAGAGGAAACCCAAATTCTTCTTCACATTATTTCCAAATAAAATCTCTTTGATTTGTAATGAAATAGAATGTTATACTTTTTGTAATCTTGATTATACATATAAGGATAGAATGTAATGTAGTCTTTGTGAATTGTAGCCTTCTAGCCACAATTAAGAACTTACCTTTCCAATCTACCAAACAAGATTTTATAATATCTAAAATTGAGTCCCAAAGCTCATTTTTATTTTCTTTATTAAACAAAGCAATACCTAGATATTTTGATGGTAATTTTCCAACTTTATCCCTAAAATATCCATAATAATGTATTGTAAATCAATTGTAGTGTTAATGAAAAGATTTTAGATTTTGTAGTATTAACCAATTATCCAACAACAATCTCATAACATGGTAATATTGATTTAAACACCATAGCCATTGACTACGGGATAACCTAAAATAAAAGTGTCATAAAAAAATTGGAGATGAGATTCAAAGGGACAATTTATTGTAATACAAATACCTTTGATTTTTCATTCTATTTGTGCCTTTGAGAAATTTCTCCCCAATGTATCACCAAGAACAATAAATAGGTAAGGTGATAATGGGTCACCTTGGTAGAGTTCACAATATGATTCAATGTATTTGGCCAAGGATCCATTGATCAAAATATAATATTCTGGAATGATGTAAAAAAGTTTAATCCATTCACACCAACCTTGATTAGAACCAAAATATGAGAATATCATGTAGAAAACTCCAACAAATCTTATCATATTTTATTTATATTTAATGTCACAAGAAACTTAGTTTTCCATGGAATGAAGAAAATGTATAACCTCTTGTGCAATTATTATACCATCAATAATTTGTTTGACATGATTAAAACCATCTTATTTGTATGATATAACATAACATAGAATGATTTTCAATCTATTTGCCATAATTTTTAAAATTATCTTATAAATCATATAATAAAGGATTATTAGATAAAAGTTATCAAACTATTTTGTCTTAACTTTGTTGGAAACCAATGCAATAAAGGTGGCATTGATCTCATTTATTGTAGCCTTCATTTTTCTATTCTCTTCAATTGCATCCAACATCACTTTTTAACAAATCCTAAAAAATTTGAGAGAAAATATAAAAAATCCATCAAGGATAGTGCATTGTTAGGATGCAAATAAGAAAATTGTCTCATGTAGCTCATCCATATAGATATTTGTTGTTAAGCTTTCACTTTTCCCTTGTGTGTTAATTGATGAAATATTTTTTAAAAGCTTACCTTGAGCCTATTTATATTTTTTTTTTGAAAAAAATGAAAAAAACTTGTATTAAAACAAAAGACAGTTACAAGAGGGAGAAAGGGCATCCCAACCAAGCGCAAAGAGACCAGAAGTACAAAGGGCACGAAAACGCGACATGTCGCGAAAACGCGACATGTCGCGAAATCGCGACACCAAACCAAACAACCGCCGCGCCACAACAACCGCGTCAGCGATAACGCGACATGTCGCGAAATCGCGACATGTCGCGATATCGCGACAAAAATCGCCGGAGCCACAACACACGAAAAAGTCGCGAAATCGCGACAAAGACAAAGACCAAATCACCCAAACGCCAAAAGCGTCGCGAAATCGCGATGAGAAAGCCTAAAGGCACCTGCTCCCCGAAAATGTCGCGAAATCGCGACGAGGACCCCTTTGATCAGCAACTTTGAGAAAGTGTCGCGACATCGCGACGGCTTTTCCTTGGAGCCCCACTTGGCCGAAAGTGTAGCGAAATCGTGACAAGAAATCCAATGGGCGCCCCATCCGCAAAAGTGTCGCGAAATCGCGACATGTTCACCCCCGAGGTGCCCATTACCAAAACTAGTCGCGAAATCGCGACGTTTTTCCTGCAAGCAGTTTTTCTCCAGAACTGTAGCGAAATCGCTACAGGTTTGCCCCTTTGCTTCCTTTCCATAAACATGTCGCGAAATCGCGACAGGTTATCCATTGGGAGGCTTTTCACAAAAAAGGTCGCGATATCGCGACGGTTTTTCCCCTTAACTAAATTTTGCTCAAAACATCTCAAAATCGCAACAAGTATGCCCCTTTGTGTCCTTTCCTCAAAAAAGGCACGAAATCGCGACGAATTTTCCTTAGAGTAGCTTTTCACAAAAATTGTCGCGATATCGCGACGGTTTTTCCCTTTCATGCAATTTTTTCAAAGCGTCGCGATATCGCGACACTTTTCCTCCAAAGAAGAAACCAACCAAAAAGGTCGCGACATCGCGACACCTTCTCATCAAAGACCGCGACGGCGCAACAAGTCGCGAAATCGCTACAATTTTCCTCCCAAAGCCGCAGCAACCAAAAGGGTAGCGAAATCGCTACAGTTATCCAGGATAGGTCGCGACAGAGCAACATGTCGCGACAGAGCAACATGTCGCGAAATCGTGACAGATTACCAAACAGGGTCGCGACGGCGCAATATGTCGCGATATCGCGACAGAAACTAACCTTAGTCATTTTTGAGCTCATGGATGCAGGGATCGTTCCAGACCACTCCGAATCTCTTCATCTATCATAGGCATATCACTGTGCAATCGAACACCTACCTCTTTCTCAAGACCCATCTTCGCAAGGAAGTCGCCTACCGTGTTCGGATTTCTACTCACATACACAGGGATGACATCATCTAACTCCCTCCATAACTCCTTGATTTGAGATATCAACATCCGCAGCCTCCGTGCTTTTAAAGAGAAATTCCGCAAGCAATCTAGAGCGCCGATCAGACTTGAGAATCGGATTCAAGAATTATCCTCCCAGTAACCCTACTTAACGACCCCGGATAGACGCCGACTTAATGGCCAAGGCTTCGGCTTCATTGTTCGTGGCTCGCCCAATCCCCGCAATTCCTAGTAAAGAACCGCACTCGAGTGATCCCGACAAACAACACCAATTCCTCGCGTTGCCCGGTTGCCTTTTGCAGCCCCATCGCATTGATCTTGATCCAGCCCTACGGGGGGAGGTTTCCAAGCATGATCTCGCCTTGCCTCTCATGACCCTCAACCCCCTCTTCAGGATGCCCAAGAGTAGCCTGATTCTCTTCATTGACAAAAGTAGCAACAGTTTCTGTGACTTTGCTCCAGATGACCTGCCAAACGCCGTCAATCGAGGAGAAAGTGTTTCTAAATATCCGGGCGTTTCTCTCCAACCAAACTTGCCACCAAATGAAGAGAAAGCCTAACTGCCACCGGCTCGGAGAGCTATGGAATTGAACCCGCCCCATTTCCATTTTTCCCAAATATTGGTATGATTGAGAACACCATTAGCCTCGGAGTTTAAATTGAGAGAGCCAGCTGCTCCCAAATCTGATGAGTAAAAGGACACTCAAAAAACAAATGGTCTCAGCTTTCCTCATGTTGGAGGCATAAAGCACATTGAGAGGGGCCATTGAAACCCCTACGTCTGAGATTGTCAAAGGTGAGAAGACCATTATGCATAAGTTGCCAAGCGAAGAAATTCACTTTCGGCCAACCCTTTGAATGCCAAATCCTTCTCCAATGCTGAACCGGAAAAGAGTGTGGGGGAGGCTCAGGGGAGGATCTCTTCATATCCAGACTTAACTGAGTAGACCCCAAGGCTTCCACAGCCCCAGGCTAATTCATCTTCCTCATCCTTCCCCGTGAGGAACCTTTCTGACAAGATTTTTTGCAGGATAGGCGCCAACTCCGGAGAGACAGTAATTGGCCACTCCTCCCATCGCTTAAACTTTTTAAAAGTATACCCCCCCAAATGACTGGTAAGAAGATAATTATCAATAAGGATCCAACCCTGGGCTTCTAAGGCGGTCATGATAGGTTGTAGCTCAGGGAACATAACAATAATGGGCGGATGTTGGTCCCAAGAGTCAGTCCAGAAACGAGCCTTGTCTCCTTTCCCCACTTTCCGTAATAATTGATCTTTGATAACTGGGACCCAAGCTTGAGAGTCTCGCCACACTAAGGAACCAGGACCTTCCAAGGGAAAGCGACCCACCTCATTGGGATGAACATGCCCCAAATATTTACCGGAAAGAATTCTCGTCGAAGAGAGAGGATGGCCGAGAAATCCACCTCCAATACATTTTTCCTACCCAAAGCTCTGTTATTAAGCATAGAACTTCTCAAGCCCAGCCCTCCTTTATCCTTAGGCTGGGTAACTTTGTCCCACCCAACCAAGGCCCATTTTTTCTTCCCTTTTGCGCCTTCCCATAAAAATCTTCTAGCCATTTTTTCCAGCTCTTTCCAGATGGTATGAGGGGCAGCCAGTATTGAGAATTTATAGATCGACAAAGCCTGAATAACCGATTTCAGGAAGGTTAATCTACCCCCGTAGCTTAGCCATTTATGGGCCCAATGATTCATTCTCGTCTTTGATGCCTGCTAACAAGTTCTTCCAAATGTCAATATTTAACTTTTTGAAATGAAGGGGAACACCCAGGTAAACAATTGGAAGAGAAGTCCTTGTGAAGCCCAGGATCTCAATAACGCGCTCCTAAAGCCGTTGGTCAAGATTGAAAAAGACCACTTTGGACTTCCTGACATTTAGAACCTGATTTGAAGCCCTTAGGTAGAAATTCAAAGTATCTCTGATTCCTCTAGCTTCCCGAAGAGTGGCCGCACCAACCAGACCCGTATCATCCACAAATTGCAAGTGAGTCGGAGTTTCCTCCCCAACCTTGATACCGAAAAGCAGACCTTGTTGCCTTCTCCTCAAAAACAGTCTGCCCAAACCTTCAGCCAAGAGAAGGAAGAGATAGGGAGAACAAGGGTCTCCCTGGCGGAGACCACGGGAGGCGTCGAAAGGAAGCGAGGGAAGGCCCTTAATGAGAACAGAAAAATAGGGAGAAGAAACACAACTCATAACCCAATCAATCCATTCCTGAGAAAAGCCAAAGGCAGCCAGCATTTTCGACAAGAAGCACCACTCCACCCGGTCATAAGCCTTGGACATATCCAGTTTTAATGAACATTCCTTTGTTGCCCGAAGTTTGCATTGAATGGATGGCCTCCCCGGGCCAAAACCACCCCATCCAAGATTTGTCTTCCCTCAACAAAGCCCCCTGTTCAGGAGAAATGATGCTATGAAGAAGGGGTTTAAGCCTCTCACCATTATCTTAGTGATGATTTTGTAAATCACATTGCATAAAGCAATAGGCCCGAAATCGGAGATATGATTCCCCGCTTCCCCTTTTGGAATTAAAGCAATGAAGGTGTGATTGATCGCCCCGAGCATTCTTCGATTGGATCCGGATTCCTCAAGAATGACCTGTAACATCCTCCTCCAAGGTGTCCCGTAAAGCCTCGAAAAAATTCAATAGGAAAGCCATCTCGGACCAGGAGATTTTCCAAGATCTCATACCAAAGACCACATTTCTCGGCTCATCCCTTTCAATGGGTCTAAGCAGGGTCTGATTGTCCTCTTCAGAGATAATAGGAGGAATAACATTAAGAACTTCGTTCTGAGCCTCAATATCTTGCTGCATACTTTCCTTAAAAAGTTTAGAAAAGTAATCGATAGCATGGGAGTGCATGCCAGGAATAGTATCGAAGACATTTCCATGTTCATCTTTGAGAACTTCCATATTGTTCATCTGTCTCCTAGCACAAGCTGACCGATGAAAAAATTTGGTATTTCGTCCCCCTCTAATAACCAAGTATTTCTAGCCCTCTCGTTTCCAGTATAACTCCTCTTGGTTGTCAATGTCCTCAACCGCTTTACGCAGTTCGTCATCTTCGGATTTGAGTTGCTCAAGAATTGATCCTTCCCTAAAAAGTTTCGAACCTCCTCCCATCTAGCCACCAAGGGGGCCCTTTGGGACCGGAAATCCGACTTGTTTCCTTTCCTCCACTCGTTTCAATTGAATTTTGACAAATTGAAGTCGTTTATGAAATTTGAACATTGCTGTCCCAAAAGGTGGACGGCCTTCTCGTCCACCATTGAGAAATTTTCTCGTCGAAGGTCCTCCTTTTGTAACCAAAAATTCTCAAATTTAAAAGGCCTATGGTGCTGTCCTCTCGAAGTCCCTCCCTCAAGCAAAATGGGAAAATGATCCGAAATAGGGCCCTCCAAAATCTGGAACTTAAAAGTCCATTTAACAAAAGCCTCCTCCGAGACCAAAAAGCGATCTAACTTGACCTTCCCGCTATGTGGCTCCTTTCTCTTGTTTGTCCAAGTGAAAAAAACACTAGGGCCTTGAACGTCCACTAGATTAAAGGCCCGAACTTGGGCAATCGAAGCCGATCCCCCGGATCCAAAATAGGGGAGCCACCTTCCTGGTCCCGAACAGATAATTTTGCATTAAAATCCCCTGCAATAATCCAGTCATAACACTCCCTGTATGCTCTCATGTTGTGAACAGCGTCCCATTGGAGCCTCTGGTTACCCAATAAAAGACATAATAACTTTGAAATAATTAATTGCTTCTTTCTTGATATCTTCTTCTTCCCCAATATTCTTCCATTCAAAGTTTAAATATTTTTGATGCAACATACATACAAAGATATTTTGGTTGTAGCATGAAAGAATTTAGTATTTCTATCCCCTTTCGCAATTCATCTTTCCCTAGATTTTTGGAACTAACATGTCTCATTTTTCAATACAGTATGATAATCAAAAAGTAATTTTTTTTCTTATGTAAAAGTATGCTAATCAATTCCATTGATTTTTACTCTCTTTTGTAAATTTTTTAACTTGGGTTCAATTTTCTCCTTTGCTTTAAATATGTTACCAAAATATTTATCATTCTAAATCTTCATTTGTCCCTTTAGATATTTCATTTTTTGAACAAACTTGTACATACATGATCCTTCAAACCTTGCTTCCTCCCACTATAATATAACTATATGGAAGAAATAAAGATCTTATATTCACTAGACCGATATCAAAATAACTTTGAAGACCATTATTTAGTAGATATCATCTTAAGAGAATGGGTTTATGATGTAGTCCTACTTATAAAAAGTGTTTGAAGAGATTGTAACTCTATTTGCAACCATGTATTAGATAATAGAAACTTATTCAATATTTCTACTATATAAGTTTGCCCAATATGTTTATTATCCCATGTACATTGTAAGCTTAAAGGAATAGCATCCAAAAGGCCATTTGAATTGACAAATGAAGCAAAATACTCCATCTATTTAGACCATATAGGGACATCACCTTTCTTTTCTAAAGGAGATAGAATATTGTTAAAGTGCCCCCCCAAGAATCCATATATTACAATAATAAATCATCATTAAATATGACAAATAAATTAATGTCATTCTAACATCTATCACATGGAGTACCTGTAGTTGGAGCAGGTATGTTATAATCTTAAATTTTGATATTTTCCATTTACCTATAAAAAATACCAACACCCTAATTACTTTTTGCTTCTAGTAATTGTCCATCTCATTTGTGTTTGCCCCAAAATCTTCTATTGTAAAAATTGCTAAAAAAATCCTCCATCTTCCAAATATTTTTGAATTCATCTTTAAATTCCTCATTAGTTATTTATGTTTCTTGTATTAAAACAAACTCAAATTATAACAACCTATTAATTTCTTATTAACTCTTTTGTTAGTGGTCTTATTCATACCGCCTAATATTCTAAGATACCATTTTTATCATCATTTTTTATTCTTATTTGTGGGCTTAGCCCTAATTATTGTTCATACTTGTGATATTTGTTTATGGTTCCCCATGTGAACATCCCTCTAAGTTTCATTTTCTCTTTGTTCTTGATTTGAGGGTTTCCCTCTACTTTTCCATTTCCACCAACACTTTCATTCTCATCAATCTCTTTGATTTTTCAAGGTTGTTCATAATGAGACTTATCATTTATAGGTTTAAGAATCCTTAGACAATTTAAATTACAAGGAATAACCTAGAAAATACTTTCTTATTTATGTTATCCTAGAAACCCTAAAGTATTGTTGAAAGTGTAATCTAACTTCTGGATAAGGCTAACATTATATGACATAATCTTGATAGGTCTAAGGGCATTTCATTACAATGTATTTAATTTTTTATAATATTTTATTATGTAAACCCTACGGGCCATAGTTAACCTTGTTATGGATAAACCCACCTTATAAACTTGTAATTAGCCTTGCCCTCTTGTTTTGTTAGCTTAGGTTAAGTTTTATTTATGTAATTGGGGTTTTGGTATTGGTATAAATATCTTCCACCACTCCATCATTCCATCATTGAAGTGTTATAAATTTTATCCACAGATAATACAATGATTTTTTATGGTTCTTACGGACACCCTCCAATATTTATGTCTCTTTCCTTTATTTTGTCCTTTTTTGCTTTTAGTATAAGATTTGAGTGGATGGATTGCTTTTGTTCATATCTAGAAAATATTGTGACTTCCAACATGGTATCAGAACGGGTATAGAGTTTCCTCACTTGATCATGTAAAAATATCTTCTGGAGCCTTCTATTTTTAGGAAAATCTACTTCTCAAAGTTTCATAACCATTGATAATATAATAAATAGTAAGGAGACCTCTTCCATTTATTTTCATTTATTTTTTTAAATTCTTAGATGTTTTGCCTACTCTAGTGTTCCAATTCTTTGATTGAAAATTTAAGCTTACATGGTGGTAATCTCCTTCCTCCTTAGAAATGCTACGACAAAATAACTAAAGGCAACAATGGAGGGCACAATCCAAATTAAAACATGAATTTGCATGATTTCATGTGCTTTGCTAGCAATTTGTGATGGATTTACTACTTCAAAGGGTATATTTCAAAATGGTCTTGCACCTAACAAGAATCATTTCCAAAATTATATGATGGATAGTTGGAGGCAGTTGAAAGTGTTTGTTACATAGGGTCATAGGTTCAAGCCCATATTTTACTTCTTGAACTTTTTAAATTGTGATGTATATGATTATAAAGGAAGGATTCTTTTTTGTTTTGCACAAAGTGATCAAATGGGCTGAAACTTAGGCATAAGAGGAAGGATATTTACAGTTTGAACCATAGTGCCTTCCTTTTTGCATGAGCTTGATAAAATTACTGAGTAATATCAACTACAGTAATATTAATGGTTTAATCACCAATCAAACGCCCAACCAAGTGGTTATGTAGAGCATATAGGGCCTTTAGGACAATGTACATCTTAGGTTTGATCCACACTTTTTAAAAAATAATACTTTATTTTTAGATTTCTAACACTACATGAGTATGCAAAGATGCAACATGCATTTAGTAGCTATGTTGTTATATTGGCTAGTATAATTACCTTTAGGAGCTTAGATCTCAAGGTCGAATTGCTTGGAACCCAATTTTGGCATTTTTAGAGAAAATGGATGCATTGGACAAGGTGGCGGTCAACTTGGCTACATTGGGTGCCACATAATAAAACCTTTTATTACTTAATCCTTACTCAACCAATCAAAACGTAGCAAGTGGCTAGTTTCTAGTCAACCAAATGTGACCAGGTGGTACAAAATGAGTGGTTACCACCAGCCAATGAATGGGCACCAAGTTACAAATTGGGATACATTACTACTCTTCTAAGGTTTGAGGCTTTATTTTTTGTATTTTAGGGGCTATTTAAGAAAATCTTCTAGAGGCTATAACTTTTAAATATGGAAGCATTTTGAGCCCTTTTTTCAAATCACATGAATTTTCAAGATCTACGATGGTGACATCAATTTATAGACCTATTTTAGTGTTAGAGGTCAAATTGTATGGAATAGTCCTCAAGCCCTAGCCTATTTTGAAAGTGCAAATTTACCATATTCTGTACAATCAAAATATTTAATCCATTTCTTTGGGAGATGTAGTTGGATGTGTGATAGTTGTAGCAGATTATGAGACCTTTGGGGGCATTTAAGAAAAGGATTTAGGTTATGTTTTAGTCAATCTCTCTTCCTCCTTTAGGTAATTAATTCAACTTATTCATGAAGATCTAATCATTGACGATATCTTCCTTTAATTCTAATTTAGGTACTCTTGGAAGTTTGTAATAAATCTTCTTTTAAGAAGATTCATGCAAAGCCTTTGTTGGTGATGGAAATCAAGATGCCAAGGGTAAGCTAAAGTATTCAAACAAGGTGATGCATGCTATAAAATGAAAGGTCATGTCTTCAAGATATACTTTATGTGTTAGTGAAGCAACATTTTTAGAGGTGTTAGTGATCTAGATTTCTCTTCCTCATATAAAACGTTAGAAAAAGTGTTTATTGATTGTGTGCAAGAGTATCCAATAGTGGTAATGATGACTATGGTCTAACCTAAGGAGACTCTTGTACAAAAGGCACTTTGTTGCAATAGATTTTAAATGATGAGGAGGATTCAAATGAGCCTACCCCAAGTGTGGAGGCTCACAAGAGCATCCATTATGGAGGGAGATATTATTGTCACTAGTCCCTTCTCTCCTTGGCCCTTAGTTGAAATTATGAAAGGGTTTTTTAAGTGTAACCTACTTTTGACCAAGGTCAACTTTGTATGATATAAGCTTGATAGGCCTAAGGGCATTTCATTGTAATATGTATTCAATTTATTATAATATTTTATTATGTAATCCCTATGGTCCATGGTTAAACTTGTTATGGTTAAACCCACCTTACAAACTCATAACTAATCTTAAAACCCTTTTATTATGTCAACTTAGGTTAAGTTTATTTTTGTAACTAGGGTTTTGGTATTTGGTATAAATACCCCATACTCCATCATTCCATCATCAGAGTGTTTGAATTTTGTCCATGAATAATATAGTGATTATTATTTATGATGCCTATGAGTTCCCTCAAATATTTGTGTATCTCTTTTCTTTATATCATCCTTTTTCACATTTTATATAAGATTTGAATGGATGGATTGCTTATGTTTGTTTTTGTAAAATATTGGAAATTCCAACAAGTACGACTATACTACATAGTGCTTAATTTCTTATGTTTATCTATAAATATTAAATTTCTATGGATATCCTCTAAACTCCTTTCATTATAATTGTGCTATTGAAACCGTATCGCAAGTGATAAACTCTATGCTACTTCCACTTTAAACATAAAGAACAATTTGATACTAATTGATAAAAATGAAGACGATTTATCTAGTTTACACTTGACCTCTTCTATATTCTTTGTCTTAAAATTTATCTCCACCACTTCACCTATACCTTTATTTTCTTCTAAACTTGAACTTCCACATTTGTCCTTTCTCATCCATTGTATCCTTCTTTGTTTATTCTAATGGTTAATTTGAGTGAACCATAATGACCTTTATCATTTGATAATATAGAGGGGATATCTTTGCCATTTTTTTAGAAGTGGAAATTCATTGATCTAATCCAATTTCTACTACAACATTATCTCTATGCTCTACCTTGAAGTTTATCTTATGACCAAAAAATTTCATTTGTTTCTCCATCACTTTCACTTTGCAAACTCTTATCATGTATTTAATCTCATAATATTTGTGCCAACAAAATATAGTATTTTCAAAATCAACTTATTTATCCCATCCTCTTAATTTAGATTTAATTTTAATGAATTATGGAAAAGGTTTTAAAATATCTTGTACAAAAATCACTTTGTTGTAATAGATTTTAGAGGGTAAGGGGGATTCAAATGAGCCTACCCCAAGTGTGGAGTCCCACTAGAGCATCCATTATGCGGGAAGATATTATTATCACTAGTGCCTTCTCTCCTTGGCCCCTCAATTTGAATTATGAGTGGGTGTTTTTATATTGTAACTTAACTTTTGGCCAAGGCCAACAATGTATGATGTAACCTTGATAGGCCTAAGGGTTCATTGTATAATGTATTCAATTTATTATAATATTTTATTATGTAATCCCTATGGGCCATGGTTAACCTTGTTATGGTTAAACCCACCTTATAAACTTGTAAATAATCTTAAAGCACTCTTGTTATGTCAACTTAGGTTAAGTTTATTTATGTACCTAGGATTTTTGTATGTGGTATAAATACCCCTACTATATCATTCCATCATTAGAGTGTTGTGAATTTTATCCATAAACAATACAATTAATTATTTATGGTGCTTACGAGTGCCCTCAAATATTTCTCTTTTTCTTTATTTCATCCCTTTTCACTTTTTGTGTAAGATTCGAGTGGATGGATTGCTTATGTTATTTTTTGGAAAATATTGCAAATTCCAACAAGTTCAAGGACTATACTATATACATTGACCTAGGAATTATAATTTTTTTTGGAAATCCCCTAAACTCCTTTTGTCATTATTGTGCTATTACAAACCTAAATCGTAAGCGATAAACTCTACACTACTTTCATTTTTAATGTAAAGAGACAATTTTATACTACTTGAGAAAAATGAGGATGATTTACCTGGATTACATTTGACCTATTCCATATTCTTTGTCTTAAAATTTATCTCCACAACCTCCTTAATATCTTTAATTTCTTCTAAACTTGAACTTACACATTGTCCTTCCTCATCCATTGTATCCTTATTTGTTTATTCTAATGGTTGATTGGAGTGAACCATAATGGTCTTTATCATTTGATAATATAAAGGGGATTTACTTGTCACTTTATTGAAAGTGGAAAGTCGTTGATCTAAACCAAGTTCTACTACAACATAATATCTATGCTCTATCTTGAAGTTTATCTCATGAACAATTGATTTTCATATTTTTCTCCATCATTTTTAGTTTGTAATCTATTGTCATGTATTTAATCTCATAAAATTTGTGGTAAAAAAATGTAATATTTTCATAATCCACTTATTTATCCTATCCTCTTAATTTAGATTTGATCTTGATGGATTTTGGAAAAGATTTTTGAAATATCTTATACAAAAGGCACTTTGCAAAAATAGATTTTAGATGATGAGGGTGATTCAGATGAGCCTACCCCAAGTGTGGAGCATCACTAAAGCATCCATTATGGGGGGATATATTTTGTTACTAGTTCCTTCTCTCCTTGGCCCCTAAGTTCAAATTATGAGGGGGTGTTGAAAGTGTAATCTAACTTCTAGCCAAGGCTGACATTAATAGATGTAACCTTGATAGGCCTAAGGGCATTTAATTATATAATGTACTCAATTTATTGTAATATTTTATTATGTAATACCTATAGGCCATGGTTAAACCCCCCTTATAAAATCATAACTAATATTAAATCCTCCTTGCTATGTTAGCTTAGATCAAATTTATTTATGTAAATAGGATTTTGGTATTTGGTATAAATACTCCCTACTTCATGATTTCGTCATCAGTGTTGTGAATTTTATCCATAAATAATACAATAATTATTCATGGTGCCTATGAGCACCCTCAAATATTTTTATCTCTTCTTTTTATTTTATCCTTTTTTCACTTTGTGTATAAGATTTGAGTGGATGGGTTGCTTATGTTTGTTTTTGAAAAATATTAGAAATTCCAACAAGTACAACAACTATACTACATAGTGCTTAATTTCTTATGTTGACCTAGAAATCCTAAATTTCCATGGATATTCTCTAAACTCCTTTTGTTATTATTGTGTTATTAAAACCCTAAATCAAAGACGATAAACTCTATACTACTTCTATTTTTAATGTAAAGAGATAATTTTATACTACTTGAGAAACATGAAGATTTACTTGGATTACACTTTACCTCTTCCATATTCGTTGTCTTAAATTTGCACTTGAAATTACACATTATTCTTCCTCATCCATTGTATTCTTCTTTGTTTATTCTAATGGTTGATTTGAGTGAACAAGAATGGCCTTTGTCATTTGATAATATAAAGTGGATTTTTTTACCACCTTTTTGGAAGTGGAAAGTCCTTGATCTAATCCAAGTTCTGCTATAACATAATATCTATGCTCACCCTTGAAGTTTGTCTTATGGCCAAACCTTTTCATCTTTTTCTCCATCATTTTTAGTTTGTAATATCTTAGCATGTGTTTAATCTCATAAATTTTGTGACTACAAAATGTAAATTTTTCATAATCCACTTATTTATCCCATCCACTTAATTTAAATTTGATCTTAATGGATTTTGGAAAAGGTTTTGAAATATCTTATACAAAAGGCACTTTTTAGATGTTGAGGGGGATTCAGATGAGCCTATCCCAAGTGTGGAGGCCCTCTAGCATCCATTATGGTGAGAGATTATTGTCACCAGTGCCTTTTCTTAATGGCCCCTCAGTTCAAATTATGAGGAGGTGTTGAACATGTAATCTGACTTCTGGCTAAGGTTGGCATTGTATGATGTAACCTTCATAGGCCTAAGGGGATTTCATTGTACAATGAATTCAATTTATTATAATATTTTATTATGTAGTCCCTATGGGCCATGATTAACCTTGTTATGGTTAAACCCACCTTATAAAATCGTAACTAATCTTAAAGCCCTCTTATTATGTCAACTTAGGTTAATTTTATTAATGTAACTAGGGTTTTGGTATTTGATATAAATACCCCCTACTCCATCATTCCATCATTAGAGTATTGTGAATTTTATCTATGAATAATACAATTATTATTTATGGTGCCTACGAGTACCCTCAAATCTTTGTCTCTTTATTTATTTCATATTTTTTCACTTTTTGTATAAGATTTGAGTGGATGGATTGCTTATGTTCATTTCTAGAAAATATTGCAAATTCCATCAAGTACAAGAACAATATTACATAGTGCTTAGTTTCATATGTTGACCTAGAATTCCTAAATTTTCATGGATATCCTCTAAACTCCTTATGTTATTATTGTGCTATTGAGACCCTAAATCGCAAGCACTGAACTCTATATTACTTCTATTTTTAATGTAAAGAGATAATTTTACACTACTTGGAAAAATGAAGACAATTTACCTGGATTGCACTTGACTTCTTCCATCTTCTTTGTCTTAAAATTTATCTTTATAACATTTATTCTAAACTTTAACTTACACATTGTCCTTCCTCGTCCACTATATCATTCTTTGTTTATTCTAATGGTTGATTTGAGTGAATTATAATGGCCTTTGTCATTATATAATATAGAGGGGATTTCTTTACCACTTTTTTCAAAGTGGAAATTCTTGATCTAATTCAAGTTCTTCTACGAAATAATCCCTATGATCTACATTGAAGTTTGTCTCATGACCAACATTTTTCATCTTTTTCTCCATCATTTTCACTTTGCAATATCTTGCCATGTATTTAATCTCATAACATTTGTGACAACAAAATATAATGTTTCCATAATCCACTTAATTATTCCATCCTCTTAATTTAGATTTTATCTTAATAGATTTTGGAAAAGGTTTTAAATTATCTTGTAAAAAACACTTTTTTGCAATAGATTTTAGATGATGAAGGGGATTCAAATGAACCCACCCCAATTGTGAAGGCCCATTAGAGCATCCATTATAGGAGGGAGATATTATTGTCACTAGTGCCTTTTCTTCTTGGCCTCTCAGTTCAAATTATGAGGGGGTGTTGAAAATATAATTTGACTTCTAGCCAAGGCCGACATTGTATGATGTAACCTTGATAGGTCTAAGGGAATTTCATTGTATAATATATTCATTTTATTGTAATATTTTGTTATGTAATTCCTATGGGCTATGGTTAATATTTTTATGATTAAACCCACTTTATAAACTTGTAACTAATCTTAATGCCCTCTTATTATGTCAGTTTAGGTTAAGTTTATTTATGTAATTAGGATTTTGGTATTCGGTATAAATACCCCCTACTATATCATTCAATTATCCAAGTGTTGTGAATTTTATCCATAGATAATACAATGTTTATGTATGGTGCCTACAAGCACCCTTAAATATTTGTCTCTTTTTCTTTATTTCATCCTTTTTCACGTTTTGTATAAGATTTAAATGGATGGATTGCTTATGTTTATTTTTGGAAAATATTGCAAATTCCAACAAGTACAAGGACTATACTACATAGTTCTTAATTTCTTACGTTGACCTAGAAATACTAAATTTCGATGGGTATTGTCTAAACTTTTGTTATGATTGTTATATTAAAACCTTAAATCAAAAGTGATAAACTCTATACTACTTCATTTTTAATGTAAAGAGACAATTTTATACTACTTGAGAGATGATTTGCCTAGATTACACTTGACCTTTTCCATATTCTTTGTCTTAGAATTTGTTTCCTCAACTTTCTTCATATCTTTAATTTCTTCTAAACTTGAACTTACAAATTATTCTTCCTCATCCATTGTATCCTTCTTTGTTTATTCTAATGGTTGATTTGAGTGAACCATAATTGCCTTTGTCATTTGATAATATAAAGGGGTTTTCTTTGCCACCTTTTCGGAAGTGGAAAGTCCTTGATCTAATCCAAGCTCTACTATAACATAATCCCTATGATCACCCTTGAAGTTTGTCTTATGGCTAAACTTTTTCATCTTTTCCTCCATCATTTTTAGTTTGTAATATCTTACCATGTGTTTAATCTCATAACATTTGTGACAAAAAAATGTAATATTTTCATAATCCACTTATTTATCCCATCCTCTTAATTTATATTTGATCTTAATGGATTTTGAAAAAGGTCTTAGAATTTCTTATACAAAAGGCACTTTGTTACAATAGATTTTACATGATGAGGGGGGTTCAGATGAGCCTACCCCAAGTTTGAAGGCCCTATAGAGCATCCATTATGGGGGGAGATATTATTATCACTGACTCCTTATCTCCTTGGCCACTTAATTCAAATCATGAGGGGGTGTTGAAAGTGTAATCTGAATTTTGGCCAAGGTTGACATTGTATGATGTAACCTTGATAGACCTAAGGGTATTTTATTGTATAATGTATCCAATTTATTCAATATTTTATTATGTAATCTCTATGGGCCACGGTTAACCTTGTTATGGTTAAACCCACCTTATAAACTCATAACTAATCTTAAACCCTCTTGTTATGTTAGCTTAGGTTATATTTATTTTTGTAACTACAATTTTAGTATTTAGTATAAATACCCCCTACTCCATCATTTCATCATCATAGTCTTGTGAATTTTGTCAATGAATAATACAATGATTATATACGGTACCTACAAGCACCCTCAAATATTGATGTATATTTTTCTTTATTTCATCCTTTTTCACTTTTTAAATAAAATTTGAGTGGATGGATTGCTTATGTTAATTTTTGGAAAATACTGCAAATTTCAACAAGTACAAAGACTATACTACATAGTGCTTAATTTCTTATGTTGACCTAGAAATCCTAAATTTCTATGGATATCCTCTAGACTCCTTTTGTTATCATTGTGTTATTGAAACCCTAAATCACAAGCGATAAAATCTATACTACTTCCATTTTTAATGAAAAGAGACAATTTTATACTACTTGAGAAAAATGAAGACAATTTATGTGGATTACACTTGACCTCTTCTATATTTTTTTCTCTTAAAAGTTATCTCCACAACTTCCTTCATTTCTTTAATTTCTTCTAAACTTGAACTTACACATTGTCCTTCCTCGTCCATTATATTTGTTGTCCTCTTCGATTGTCTCGATCATTGGACGTGGTCTGGACCAGGTGGATGGGGTAGATTGCACGGAGTGACACAATAGGGCCGGTCCCAAGAGTGTAGGGTTTGGATCATTTAGGGGCCTCTAGGATTTTGACAAAGGCTAACTCCTTTACAGGATGAGATCTCTGGTGCACTTTTTAATCTAATAGCTTGGGGGTAAAATATGAAGAGAAAAAAAATAAAAACAATCAAAAGTAAAAACCTAAGCTAAAAAAGGTGGAAATGCACCAAAAATCAAATAAGATCACCTAGCCAACAACTCTGAACATAATGTGTTGATGTAAACACTTCCTCTCCTTGATATAGATAAGCATAAAAATATCATAATGTAAACATACACACATAAAAGAGATGAGTTAGGGCATAAGATCCATAGATGGACTCAAAGTAGATGCATAGGCCTCTAGTATATATATATATATATATATATATATGAATGCAAAAATTATTACAAGAGATTATGTTAGAAGTGAGAGTTTGATTACCCATAAGACTGCCTAGAGATATGTGTACTATTATACAAGGGAAAATGAAGAGAAAGCTTTACAAAGTTGTCGATATTTTACAAAGCTTAAACTACTACTATTGATAGATTACAATTAGGGAGAGTTTCCCTCCAAAAATTATAGGATGACTTGACAAACTGAGCTACTTTCTTCTAGGGATTTTGGAAATTGAATGGAAGCCCCTTCCACCATTACTTTTGTTAGTCCCAAATTGCTACTGCTATAGGTGTTATGCTCTTATTTTAATAGACCACCTATATGGCCTTATATTGATGCATTAAAATGACCTTAGTAGGTAATTTGTCGTCCTTTTACATTAATCTACCTCATCTACTCATTTTAGGATGTCGTGCACTATTATTGCTAATTTGTGATTAGATCTAATTTTGGCTATTGAAACTTTTGCTCTTTTTCTATACCAATATTTTAAGTCATGTCTTCCTCAAGACTTTTGATTGCTTTAGATGTCAAAGTTTTCCTTTTTTATGCCATCAACATGTTTCGTTGTCTTCTACTTTTAGAGTTTTCAAAAATTTTGATCTATGACCTACTTCTCTCTTTTAGCTCTTTTTTGGAATTTTTCTTGCCACTTCCTTTTATGGGACTTCAAGATTATACATTTTATTGAAACTTTACTTTATCTTTTATAACTCCTTGGAAACCTTCGATCTGTTACCTCATTTCCTATATTTAAAGCTTTTAGTAAATTTGGGATGAGTGCAGCCCATTCTTAGTAATGACATTTAATATAGAATATTTTATTGCCCCCTTATAGGTTTAAAATTTCTTCCTTTGCTTCCCATCATCCTTGTTTACATTTTTTCCATGTTCTTTAAGACAGTCCATCGAAGGTCCTTTTGAGATGTGACATGAATTACATATGATGACATTTTTTGTTTACGAGATCTTTGACCTAGAAGTTTCCATATGCCTTTAGTTTCTCTGTTATCTTACTGATCTTTTTTGAAGGAATTGTTGGTCCAGATATGTTGAATTGAGTGGCCACATTGACTAAATGTAGTGGAAGATATCTCACAAAATTTCTTGAAAATTATATCTTGTGAGTCTTCATTTACTTCCACGTGTTCTTATTCCTGTCTCAACCATACCTTGTATATGTGGAAGAGAGATGATGGATGGGGAGTTAGGGGCCATGGACTCAACCCTAGTGATCAACAATGGTTATGAGGATCTTTGTTCCACTTCATGGCTTCAATTTGGATTTGGTTATAGTTGTTATTTCTTAGCTAGACTGTATTGAGATTTCACTACAATTTTGGAGGATCATAGGGGTCTTTTATTCGCAAAATAAGATGAACCCAAAAAATTAGACCTTATATATTGGGCGTAGAGTCTTTCAAAGGCAATTTTAATGGTGAATAGCAGTATGCCTAATTGTTTATTTATAACATCTCTTGAGGCATAAGCACATGTTTAATTAATTTCTTCCTCCATGAATTCATACCCCCATCTTTTCACCTTACTTGAGCATATGTTGCCTTTGTTAGTGTGATGCAATGAGACACATCTTTTCTTTCAATACTAGATTTATGTAATCTTCTAATCTTTCTTTAGGTGACTAATTTGATGTTTTGATTATTTGGTGTTGATTCTATGAGCATTTTTCATTAATGTTTAAGTAATTTACTCTACTCTGAAAATATCCTACATAACAAAATTGGTAAGTTTTTTTTAGATGTGTATTTACATGACCCTCTCATGGTCGGAGCCTTTTGCACAGTTAGTTTCTCATCCCATTCCTATAGCTCTATATGTTTTAGGAGGATCTGATCATCAAAGATAAATGAATGCATTTCATCGACTAAGGACTCAAATATTTCTTCTTCCTATATCAAAATTTGAACAGTATTCAACCCAGACATTGGTGTATGTTCCACATGGTGGATGAAGAGTAGATAAAACTGGAGTTCAAATTTGGTCCCATATCAACTTCTTGGTACCATGATGGACTAGTCCAAACACATATAACCTCCTAGCTTGATGATAAAATCCCTATATAATCAAAGTTTGAACAATGCTAGGAGATCAATTATTGAGTTATCTTACAATATGGTGATACTTGGACATACATTCAAAACCAACAGGAGTTCCTTCACTTTACCCAATTTTTGGACTATATTGTCATCCAGTTGCACCACCTTTTTGTCAATGTGTTGATATTTTATCCCCAATGTGTTTGAAATGCCTTTGGGTATGATAGTTGTACTTGCCCTCAAGTCTATCATACAATTGTGAACTATTTTATTCTTATAGATGAGAGATAGATAAACTCCTTTTGGTTGGAGAATGACCAAGATATCTCGAACTAGTATCGATATTGTGGACCTTTTTTTATGGTCCACCACACTAAATTATTTGAGGGAGATAGCCTTCTGAGTGGTGTAATACAAGGGAGATCTTGATTTTTCTTTGATCAATTGAGTAGCTTTGGTTGGATCTTGAGGTGTTTGTTGCTTCAAGATCTTTGGGGTAGTTTTCTTGGTGATTGGATATGCCACTGCTAAAAATATTGAGTTGGTGCTATTTATTTTGGACTTGTTATTTGAAGTCTTTTTGTCACTTTTTTGGATGATAGTAGGAAGTATAAGTGCCCTTGGATGTTGAGGTACTATAATGAGAGATTGCCATCATGGTTGGGCTAACTTATGTTGACTGTTAGGGATCACTAGGTTGCTCTTGTCCCTTTTCTCCATTACTCACTTCTTAGACCACATCAAATAGTCTGGTTAAACTTGTACCTATTGGAAGTCAAATTGCCCACTCCATCAGATATTGCATAGATATCCTCCTTATCCCTAGTTACTAGGACTTGTTCTTATGGGGTATACTTTGGCTTTGGAAGAGATGAAGTTGTAGTGGGTTGCTTTGCCATTTGGCTCCTAGCTCCTAAATATGAAGTGGATGCCTAAGAAGGTATCATCTTAGTCATCATAGAGGCAAGGATCTGAGAGATTTCTCCCATATTGTTTTGGCTAAGTAGATATCTAGTGCCAAGAGGTGAACTCTACATAATTATTTTGAATGAGGTCTCTTTCCTTAGCATAATTGGGTAACTCTGTTTGTATAGGGGTAAACATTAGGACTATTTTTTTATTTTGGCCCTATGCTTTTATCGATTATTTTAGAACTAAGGCCTAGGGTACCCATTAGATGAAGCTTTGTAGCCTTGATTCCCTTACGAGGAATGAGGTCTTGGATTGTTTTGTTCCCTTCGAATGGGTAGTACTTCATTGGAAATCAATATGAGAAACTTTTGTTTCTAGGTTTTATGGAGTAGGTGATATTGGATCATGTGGGGTAAGAGTAACCGTAGGTGAGACTGAGGTTAGCTAAAAACTTGTTGGTTGAACAATCGGGGGATTGGTAATGGGGTTGCATACTAGGATATAGAGGCATAAGAGGCCTAGGTTCTAGTATTCATATCTGAATTATATCATGTTCACTTTGGATGGTTATACCATAATCATCTAGTAGAGAATTTGATGTCTTCCATAGTGGCTTCTTCTAGATGTTTATTTTTGAGAAAATTTGCTAGGTGACTTAGAAGTGCTTCAACAAGTAGAAATAGGTAGAGGTCCTCACCAACTCTAATCCTAGCTTGTTAAAATTATAGAACCATATATGTTTTAGTGGGGTCCTGCTAAGTGTACCATTAAATTATTTTTCTCTCAGATTGTCTCGATCATCAAACATGGTGTGGACCAAGCAGATGAGGAAAATCACATCTCATGTAGAGCAACAAGTAGGGCTAGTCTCAAGAATGAAAGTTTTGACTTTTTCGGGGGCCTTCAAGATTTTGACAAAGGTTGACTCCTTTATAGGATGAGATCTCTAGCACACTTTTTAATCTACTAGCTTAGGGAGAAAGGGAAAGAGAAAGAAAATAAAAACAACCAAAAGTAAAATCCTAAGCTAAAAAAGGTGGTGATGCGCCAAAGATCAAATAAGATTTCTCACACAATAGTTCTAACTATAATGTATCGACATGAATACTTTCTCTTATCGACATATATAAGCACAAAATTATTAGAATACAAACATACACACATAAAAGAGATAGGTCAAGGGCACAAGATCCACAAATGGACTCAAAGTAGATGTGTAGGCCTCCAATATATATATATATATATATATGAATTCAAAAAATATTACAAGAGATTATGTCAAAATCAAGGATTTGATTGCCCATAAGACCGCTTAGAGATACATGTATTGCTATACAAGGGGAAATGAAGGGAAAGCTTTACAAAATTGTCAATATTTTGCAAAGCTTAGACTACTATTGTTTATAGATTGTGATTAGGGAGAGTTTCCCTCCAAAATTTGTAGGATGACTTGACAAACTCAACTATTTTCTTCTAGGAATTCTAGAAATTGAATAGAAGCACCTTACACCATTACTTTTGTCAATCTTGAATTGTTGTTGTTGTAGGTTTATGCTCTTATTTTAATAGACAACCTATAGGCCTTCAATTGATGCATTGAAGTGACCTTAGTAGGTAATTCATCGTATTTCTATATTAATCAACCTCATTTACTCATTCTAGGATATCGTGCATCATTATTGTTAATTTGCAATTAGATCTGATTTTGGCTATCAAAACTTTCTATTTTGTTTGCTCCAGGTTTTTAATATCCCCTAAAGTCATGGATTCCTTGGGACTTTTTACCACTTCAGATGTTAGATTTTTTCTTTTTTGCACCATCAACACTTTTCGTTGTCTTCTGCTTTGAGAGTTTTCAAAAATTTTGATCTATGGCCTACTTATCTCTTTTAGCATATTTGTGATATTTTTCTTGTCACTTTCTTCCTTTTATAGGACTTTAGGATTTTACAGTTGTCAAAAATATTTCTTTTATAATGGATGAAGCTCCTTGGAAACCTCCAGTCTCTTAGCCCCTTCCCTTATTTTTAAAGATTTTAGTCATTTTGGGATGAGTGCAACCCATTCTTAGCAATGTCATTTAAGATAGGATTTTTTATTGACCCCTTATAGGTTTAAGATTTATTTCTTTGCTTCCCATCAACCTTATCTACCTTCTTTCCACATTAATTTAAGACAACCCAACGAAGGTCCTTTTGAGATGTGATGTGAATTACAAATAATGATTTTTTTTAGTTTACAAGATCTCTAACCTCGAAGTTTCCATGTGCTTTTAGTTTCTTTGCTATCTTGTTGGTCTTTTTTGAAGGAATTGTTGGTGCAGAGATGTTGAATCGAGTGTCCACTTTGACTTAATGTAGTGGAAGTAGAAGTCTCATAAAATTTCTTGAAATAAGATCTTCTGAGTCTTCATTTACATCCTCATGTTGTTAATTATGCCTCAATCGTACCTTGTGTATGTGGTAGAGAGATGATGTATGGGGAGTCAGGGGCCATTGACTCAACCCTAGTGATCAACAATGGTTTAGGGCTTTTCATTCCACTTTGTGGCTTCAATTTGGCTCTAGTTATAGTTGCTCTTTTCTGTCTAGATTGTAGTGAGATTTCACTTCAGTATGTTTCTTTGTTTATTCCAATTGTTGATTTGAGTGAACCATAATGGCCTTTGTCATTTGATAATATAGATAGGATTCCTTTACCATTTTTTTGGAGGTGGAAAGTCCTTGATCTAATCCAAGTTTGATTACAACATAACCTCTATGCTCTATCTTGAAGTTTATCTCATGACCAAATATTTTCATATTTTCTCCATAATTTTCACTTTGTAATCTCTTGACATGTGTTTAATCTCATTACATTTGTGACAACAAAATGTAATGTTTTCATAATCCACTTATTTATTCCATACTCTTAATTTAGGTTTGATCTTAATGAATTTTGGAAAAGGTTTTAAAATAGCATGTACAAAAGGTGCTTTACTACAATTAAATTTTAGATGATGAAGGGGATTCAGATGGGTCTAGCCCAAGTGTGGACGCCCACTAGAGCATCCATTATAGGGGAGATATTTTTATCACTAGTGTCTTCTCTCCATGGCCCCTCAATTCAAATTATGAGGGTTTGTTGAAAGTGTAATCTGACTTCTAGCCAAGGCTGACATTGTATGATGTAACCTTGATAGGCCTAAGGGCATTTCATTGTATAATGTATTTAATTTATATTTTAATATTTTATTATGTAATGCCTATGGGCCATGGTTAACCTTGTTATGATTAAACCCACCTTATAAAATTATAACCAATCTTAAAGCCCTCTTGTTATGTTAGATTAGGTTAAGTTTATTTATGTAACTAGGGTTTTGGTATTTAGTATAAATACCCCCTACTCCATCATTCCATTATTAGAGTGTTGTGAATTTTATCCACGGATAATACAATGATTATATATGATGCCTATGAGCACTATCAAATATTTGTGTCTATGTTTCTTTATTTCATCCTTTTTTTATTTTTTGTATAAGATTCGAGTGGATGAATTGCTTATGTTCATTTTTTTAAAATATTGCAAATTTCAACAAGTACAAGGACTATACTACTTAGTGCTTAATTTCTTATGTTGACCTAGAAATCTTAAATTTCTATGGATATGCTCTAGACTCCTTTTGTTATCATTGTGTTATTGAAACCCTAAATCACAAGTAATAAACTCCATACTACTTCCATTTTTAATGTAAAGAGATAATTTTATACTACTTGAGAAAAATGAAGATTTACGTAGATTACACTTGACCTCTTCCATCTTCTTTGTCTTAAAATTTATCTCCACAACTTCATGTCTTTAATTTCTTCTAAACTTGAACTTCACATTGTCCTTCCTCATCCATTGTATCCTTCATTGTTTATTCTAATGGTTGATTTGAGCAAACCATAATGGCCTTTGTCGATAATATAGAGGGGATTGTTTTACAACTTTTTTGGAAGTGGAAAGTCCTTGATCTAATCCAAGTTCTACTACAACATAATCTCTATGCTCTACCTTGAACTTTGTCTCATGACAAAAAATTATCATATTTCTCTTCCCCTCTTTTAAAAGGTCGAGTGCTCTCCCCCGCTCTCCCGAGTTCGAGTGCATTTTCTTTTAAAAGGTCTTCCTCTCTCAGGTAGAGGTCGTTTGAATGTCTCCATTTTCACTTTGCAATCTCTTGTCATGTATTTTATCTCATAACAATAGAGACAACAAAATGTAATATTTTCATAATCCACTTATTTATTTGATCATCTTAATTTAGATTTGATCTTAATAAATTTTGAAATATCTTGTACAAAAGGTACTTTGTTGTAATAGATTTTAGATGATGAGGGGGATTCAAATGAGACCACCCCAAGTGTAGAGATCCACTAAAGTATCTATTATGAGGGGAGACATTATTGTCACTAATGCCTTCTCTCTTTGGCCCTTGAGTTAAAATTATAAGGGGGGTGTTGAAAGTGTAATTTGACTTGCAACCAAGGCCAACATTGTATGATATAGCCTCAATAGACCTAAGGGTATTTCATTGTTTAATGCATTCAATTTATTATAATATTTTATTATGTAATCCCTATAGGCCATGGTTAACCCGTTTATAATAAAACTTAACTTATAAACTCGTAACTAATCTTAAAGGCCTCTTGTTATATCAACTTAGGTTAAGTTTATTTATGTAAGTAGGGTTTTGGTATTTGATATAAATACCCCCTACTCCATAATTCCATCATCAAAGTGTTGTGAATTTTCTCCACAGATAATACAATGATTATTTATAGTGCCTATGAGAGCCCTTAAATTTTTTTACCTCCTTTTCTTTATTTCATCCTTTTTTACTTTTTGTATAATATATGAGTGGATGGATTGCTTATATTTCTGGAAAATATTGTAAATTCCAAGTACAAGGACTACACTACATAATGTTTAATTTCTTATGTTGACCTAGAAATCCTAAATTTCCATGGATATCCTCTAAACTCATTTTGTTATTAGTGTGTTATTGAAATCCTAAATCAAAAGCGATAAACTCTATACTACTTCCATTCTTAATGTAAAGAGACAATTTTATAGTACTTGGGGAAAATAAAGATGATTTACCAGGATTACACTTGATCGCTTCCATCTTCTTTATCTTAAATTATCTCCACAACTTTATATATTTAACTTCTTTTAAACTTGAACTTACACATTGTCCTTCCTCATCCATTGTATCCTTCTTTGTTTATTCTAATGGTTGATTTGAGTGAACCATAATGGCCTTTGTCATTTGATAATATAAAGAGGATTTCTTTACCAATTTTTTGGAAGTGGAAAGTCCTTGATCTAATCCAAGTTCTACTACAACATAATATCTATCATCTACCTTGAAGTTTATCTCATGACAAAAAAATTTCATCTTTTTCTCCATCATTTTCACTTTGCAATCTCTTGCCATGTGTTTAATTTTATAACATTTGTGACAACAAAATTTAATGTTTCTATAATCCACTTATTTATCCCATCCTCTTAATTTAGATATGATCTTAATGGATTTTGGAAAAGGTTTTAAAATATCCACGACAACACATATCTGGGTATATGCAACATACATTTGCTCCTCAATAGTTGGTCAGTCCTAGATGAACTTCCTTGGAGTATTATTAATATTTATAAATTATCCTTATTGATAAGTTGATATAAATTCCAATAATCCTAATAATGTCTTTTAATAATTTTTGTCTCCATTTTCAAAGAAAAGAAGATGAGAAAAAATCCTTTTGCAAAAAAAGTCATGGAGTAATTAAAATTCAATCCTTACTATTATTTGATCCAATTTTAAATTTCTAAAAAAACTAGCCACCATTCGTGGAACTTACATATTAACCCTCCACTTTTATAAACCATTATATCATGTTCAATCATCACATCCTTGATAATCACTTATGATGTATCATTTGTTGCACAAATAGAGACTTTTATGGGTTCATTGTTCCTCTTGTCCCCACTAAGGCATCCATATTTTTAGCTAAGAATTTCTTTATTTCTAGTTAGGGCTTCCTTAAATGACTTTTTTTCTAAGCTACCTATCATTTCTTCATAATAATCCTTTACATTTTTAATTTCATCAAGATTTAAATCAAGAAAATGTGAGGCTCACTCCCTACTTTCACTTGCGTTAGCTTCCTACTCTAAAACTAGCTCAAATTGGAAGAATCATTAAAGATATTATCATACTAAAAAATACAAAGAGCAAAAATCATTGTGGAAGAAAAATCATAGAGTAATTTGAATAAAAAATCCACTTCTATTTGATCCAATTTTAAATTTCTAAAAAACCTGGTTAGTATTTGTAGAACTTACATATTAATCCTCTACTTTTAGGAACTATTATATCATGTTTAATCATCTCATCCTTGACAATAATTTTTGGTGTATCATTTATTGCCTAGATAGATATTACTATAGATTCACTCTCTCTTGTTCCCAATTAGGGCATTCATATTTTCAACTAAGGTATTTTTATTTCTAGTTAGGGCTTTTGCTCCATGTACCTAGCTTTTCCTTATAATAATCTTTTACTTTTTATTTTTTTTTAAGATTTGAAATAAGAAAAGGCGAGGTTTGCTCCCTACTTACACTTGTAGTGGCTTCCTACTCTAAAACTATCTCAAATTGGAAGACTCATTAAAGACATGATTTTTATTTAAATATACATGTTTTACATTTATATTAAAAAATTAATTTATACTTTTGAACTGAAATAAAATTATTTTTAATTTCACCCCAAGAGACCTTGCATAATCTATGGGACAAAATAAAGAAGACCTTATAAGATCTATGGAAAAAAAAATTATACTGATAAAATTTTTCAACAATTTTATAATTGTGTATGTATCATTTCACAAGATTTGAACTTGGGTCTCTTCCTTAAAAAGTTGGGAAATATAACCAATTGAGATAATGCCATTTGATAATTTGATTTAATAGTTTTACTACATTAGTTTACAAAGGTTTTACCTATGTTAATTATGTTATCCAAGAGGATATCATAAACATTACTATATAAATCACATATCATTAACCCAAAAGATATTTTTTGTATTGTTTATGCTAGAAAAATTATATATGTATGTGTATATATATAATATTGAAACTAAAGATAAAATGCAATTCATTCATTGAAGAAAAAGCCTATTTAATACATGCTTTAGGGTTATAAAGTGTAAGATCAATACTTTCAATTTAGGAGATTGTTACATGCAAGAAAAATTAAAATAATCTTCCAACTAATAATGCATGCTCTAATAATAATGCAATAAAATATCCTAACATTCCCCCTTATTATATTATTCGAATTAGGAAATATTAGGACCCCCCTTAATTTAAAGGAGTCTAGGATCTTGCTCCTGGATTTAGCTTTAGCATTGGCTCTGGCTTCTTTGGCTCTTGGCTCTAGTTGCTCTGGCTGCTTTAGTTCTTGGCTTTGGCTGCTCTAGATGCTCTAGATCTTATCTCTTCGGTAAATACCTCTAGGTCTATCTTTGGATCTACCACTAGGTCTGCATCTAGGTTGACCACTAGGTTGACTACTAGGTTGGCCATTGGGTCTACCACTAGCTCTTCATCTAGCTCTGCCTTTGGGTGTATCTTTGGATCTGCCATTGGATCTACCTCTAGGTCTTCCACTAGCTCTACCTCTAGGTCTACCATTAGCTTTGTCTCTAGTTCTACCATTGGCTCTATATTTGGGTTTGTTGCCTATGGGTCTATCTATGGGTCTACCATTAGGTTAGCCTTTGGGTCAATCACTAGGTCTACCATTGGATTGGTCTTTGGGTCAACCTTTAGGTTAGCCACTAGGTCTACTTTTGGGAGATTGCAATTGTCTTGGCTGCTAATAGTGTTGCATTAGGAGCAAATTGGAAATCTAGGGTAAACAAGCCATGTTTATCGAAACTGGTTGCCACATTCCCATCATATTTGGTGATGAAAAACTTCTTACGATCATTATCAACTCCAAAATCAACCTTCATGTTTTGATCTAGTAGTTGTGGCACATACAACAAGTTGCTTATCAAGTCTGGTAGATATCATATTTTTTAATGGTGCATTTCCCATCTAAAAGATAAATACAAATATCACCTACTTCTTTGATATTGTAGATTTTATCATCGATGATGATCATTGGTTTCTCTTCTTTGGCTTTCAAGGCATCAAACCAGTCTTTGTCCCCTATCATATGTTGGCTGGCACCAAAATCAATGTATTAAGCATCATCCTTGGTTTTGGTTGTAGCCTTTGTCATGAGCATCTTGTATACCTATTCAAAATCTAAATCTGACTCTTTGTGTGCCTGTTCATAATTTGAATATCTTTAATGGTAACATGCTCTTTTTGCTACTTTTGTTGTGTTCATGGCCTATATTATTATTGCTTTTATTGAGGTTTGCAAACCTTATTATCTCGTGGGGTCGTATTGTATCGACAATATGTGGTATCATGTCCATCACATTCATAGATATGGTAATACTTCTTTTGGTGCTAAGGTTGTTGCTATGATGAGGAGGAGGAAGGACCTTTGTTTGAAGAACCCTTTTGTCTTCTCTATTTTCCAGGTTTCTAACTTATAGGTTTTTGGCTTATGAGTGCATTGTTTGACAACTGGTCCCTTAATTTATTGGTTTCTTCTTCCTATTGTAGCATATTGACCAACTCCTCAAAGGAAACTACCCTATTGGAGACTTGTAAGGAGGTAATAAACATGCGAAAGGAATCTGGTAAAGATCAAAGTATAATGGAAACTAAGAGCTCATTATCCACTTTTTCACCCATAGCATTCAGTTTTACCTTTAGGTTTGCAACTCTACAAAGAAATTTCTCTATAGTCTCTCCATCTCCCACTTGCAATGTGTGAAGTTGGGATTGAAGGTTAAGAATAGTGGATTTTTTTTTCCTTCATAAATGGTTGTAAGAACACCCTATGCTTGAATGGAAGTTTTTACGTCACAAATGTGGGGCTAGATCTCATCAACTATAACAAGGGTGATTAACAATAATGCTTGTTGATCTGCTTCATCATACTTCTTTGCTTGGTCCACGTCTTGAGGTCGCGTTTTGGTGCCTATCACAATATCCCATAGCTTCTCCATTATCAAGATAGTCTACATCTTTGTCTTCCATGCTTTGAAGTTGGGTCCTTTTAGGAGCTAAGAATCTATGAGAAACACTTTGGGAGTGGTCATTATGAAGGTTTGTAGTTGCAAAAATATGACTTGCAAACTTAGAACATGTGAAAGAAGTAATGGTGTCAGACTCCATTTATAATGCACCTTGTTTACAATCACAAAGCTTGCGAAATAAGTCAATCACTTGAAAGGGAGAAAAAAACCCTCTTTATAAAGGTTTTGTATTTTTTAAAGAGCCATGCTCTTAATAAAAATTTTTTTTTTTTAATTTAATAAAAATAGCACCCTATAAAATATTAATCTCCCATTTTAATAAAAGCAAGTGCCTTAAATAAAGGGCCTAAATTAATATTAAGCCCACCTTTAAATATTAAAGCACCCAAAATTTGTCAGACCTTTATTTTTGGAAGTTGGTGAGAATTGAACTCGGGCAAAACCTTCTAGAGGGCATATTTTTTATTCAAAACTTTGATTTTAGATTTTTTTTTTCAAATTGAAGATCTCGATGAGTTGGACACATTAAACAAATTAAAGGTTGGTTTGACACTTGTTAAAATCCTTAAAAAATCCTTAGAAGCCCTTAAAAATGAGATCCAAAATCTATGTAGTGCTATACCTAAGAAAAAATAAATAAAGATCTAGCAAGGGTAATATGCAAAAACCCTTAAGGAGGCTAGATCTTTGGCAACCCAAGATGAGGGATCTAGTAAATATTGAGCAAAATCTTTTAGAAGATTAGATCTAAGGCCGCAATTACATAGGCTTAAATCTCTTTCTCACAAATTGAACCTGCAAACACTAAGACCTATGCACATCAACCAAATGGAGGGGCTTGTCATCAGATAACGATGATTGTCCCTTACTAGACCTCACACACTTGGTGGTGACTTGGATCAAATAATTCTTTCTGATAATTTAGATCAACATAATGTCACAGGTTCAAAGCATACTCAAATTTCCTTGCTCTAATACAAATGATGGCAAAAAACAATTCATTCATTAAGACAAGAGCTTATTTAATACATGCTTTAGGGTTACAAACTGAAAGATTGATACTCCCAATTTAGGAGATCATTACATGCAAGAAATATTAAAATAATATTTCAGCTAATAATGCATGATCTAATAATAATGTAATAAAATATCTTAATAGAAACAACCTTATCAATATTATATCATAACCATAACCATATATTGGTATTACAATATCTTAAGAATTATGCGTGTATAATTGGTAAGATTCAAACCTTGGTCTCCTCAATAGTTAAGGACTATTTGATGACATTTTATTATTAATAACATTTTTTTTAAAACAACGTTCGAAAGGGTTGCCCTTTTCCTTTTACATCAACTTAGTCACATCGAGCTATATAAATTATTTGGTGCCGAACCTTAATGTGAGCTACATTATCCATATGTCTCAACCATTAAACCAAATACCTCGTTAACATAAATAACATTTTTTATTATAATATTTATTTGAAAAATTATAATATATAACAATAAAGTTTATGATCAAGTGATATTAGCTTAACCTATTACATTCCTCAAAAGGAGATCCAAATTCAAATTTTGTCAAAGGACACATGAATAATATCTAAACTTTGTTATAATACCATTATATAGTGATAATGTAATATAAGTAAAACCCATTTCAATTTTATATAACCCAATAAAAAAAACTTAAAAAAGTAACAATTAATAATATATTATAAATTACAATATTTTTAACTTAAATCAATCATATTAATATTTTTAAAGTGTATGGGTTTGAATCATTTGATTGGATGAAAGTGAAGAGTTTCATGTGATTTAAAATCTCGTAAATCTTAACAATTAACCCAGCTCAGAACGAACACGAATGCTGGCTATACACTACAAGCTATATGCTCAACATGCAAGTTGAACTTATTAGATTAGCGACATTAACAATTACATGTAATAAATTAAATATAAAATTTAAAGGGATATATGTTCAATTGAACCTTGAAAAAATCATATCATTTCCATGAAGCATAAAATAAAATTATTTTAATCCCATACAACCAATAAAAAATAATAATTTTAGGATAAATTGATTAGACGTTTTTCGCAGGACTGCCCAAACTATCGAACTCGTTTCGGCCATATCTCACTCATCCGGACTCGAATTGAGCTGAAATTTTGAGGGTAGATGCCTGAAAAACCCTAGAACGTCTCCACCAATTTTCATATCATTTGGAGCAACACAGATCCTAGCGCATCCCTATGTGTGAACGACATATTTGGCAAGCGGCTATGCGAGGGTTTCATCTCGGGTTGAGTGCAAGCAGCTCCAGAGGTTGGTTTTTAGGGCCTTCGGGCCCTAGCGGCCAATATTTTTGTGGTTTATGCTCAATATTTTAGCAGGAAATGTTGCAGGGGATCCAAGATGGGTTAGAAATTTGTCTTTCAACAGATCATACTGTGAACTTGAGTGACAACGGCTTCCAATTTGCTGCACAAAAGAAAAGTGAAAACCATACCTTTCCACGATGTCTAGGGCAAGGATTAAAGAGATCACGAAACAAGTTTCAAGCAGTTGATCAAAAAATGGCTCATATCTCAAGTGAATCTGGTGCTAAGGTGCACCCACAAAATAATTCTACTATGAAAACCCCTGTCAAGGGTAATAATTTCGAAGACTCGGTCCCAAAAATGAATTTTAGGGATGCCCTTCGTGGTGGACAGCCTCAGCCCAATGCTAATATCAATCTTAGGGCTTCCCATAAACCTCTAAGAATGCCTAAGATTGATCCCAGAAAACGGAGTCGGGATGTCTTAAAGCAGGTGATGGAACTCCTATTGTTAAGCTTGATATGGGTAACATTCAGATCGGCATTGAAGATTTGGAAAAAAGAGGACTAATTTGTCGGTTCGTGGGTTTTCGTTCGAGTCTATCTGCTTTCAAAGTTTGGGCTGCAAAAATCTGGAAAACTAAAGGTGAGTTACAAATCTCTATTTATCCAAATGGTTATTTTCTTGTTTTATTTGCTAATAATGAAGATAGAGAGAAAACTTTTCAAGGGGGTCCTTGGTTTTTTGGAAGGGCAGGGCTTTTCATGAAGCCCTGGCATACTAAATTTAAAGCCGAAGAAGAGATGCCTTCTATAGCTCCCGTGTGGGTTAGACTCTTTGGCCTCCCTATTGAATTTTGGAATCCTATTGTTTTTTCTTCAATTGGAAACTCTTTAGGGAATTTTATGATGACTGCTGATTGTACTCAAAATTTTGAACATATTATTTATGCTCGAATTTGTGTTTTAATGGATTTTGACAAACCCCTACCTAAAAATATCACATTACAATTTGGGGAAGACACTTGGGAGCAAGTAGTGGACTATGAGAACATTCCTTTTCGTTGTAGAATTTGCCATGAATATGGTCATTTGGCCAGTGCTTGCCCAAATAAAATTCCTGATCAAAAGAAAGAAGATATAAACTCAATAGGTTTCCAAATACCTAAGAAGAAGAACACTAAAAAAAAACCAGTTATGAAGGATCAATCAAAGTCATCTGCTAATATGTTTGAAATCCTTTCCACAAATGATGTCCCAAGTGAGGAAGAGGAAATAATGGAAACTGAAATCTTAGAAACACAATTTAAATATGAAGGGAAGAACTCAGAGACAAACCAACAAATCAAAGGTTTTCAACAGAAAAAAAAAGGAGAAAATTTACACAAGAAAAACAATCTTTCAAATGTCAAAACTTCAAATAATGCAAGTCCCAATATAGACTCCGTTGAACCATCTAGTAAAATTTTGGTTGTGTACGAGCATTCTTCAAGGTTAGAAGCCATCTTAGATTCAATTGGAATAAGTCAAGAAACAGGGAAAAAAAATTGAAGATGGATTCTAATCAAAAAGCAGGTCGCAAGACCAATCAATATCATATGGTAAAAGAAGGTGAAAAGCTTGTAGAGGAAGGTAAGATTAATGCCCTTCCCAACTTTTTAGCCCTGGTATTAATGAAGATCATCACTTGGAATATTAGAGGACTCAAAGGGAGTCTTTCAAAACAAAATGAAATTAGAAGAATGATTCTGATAAATCATCCACATCTTGTTTTCCTTCAAGAAACAAAGATGTCAATGGAGGATATGGACTCAATTGCCGATAAAATTTGGCCATCGGAAAAGTGGTTTCCCTCAGTTCCCAAGGGACTTCGGGTGGCATTGCTTGTCTTTGGGACCCAAAAGAGGTAGTTATTCACCATATGGTTGGCAGTTGGGGTTTGTTGGCTATAGCTATTCAAAGTAGACATTCCAACCAGATTATGCTCTGCATTACTCTTTATGCTCCGACTTCTTTGGAGGAAAAAAGAAGACAGTGGAAGGATATTACTCATATTATCTCTCATTTTCCTAAAGCTTGGATCTTGATCGGAGGAGATTTCAATACCATCCTCTCTCCTGGATGAGAAAAGGGGGGAAATAGAAATTTGGACAAAAGCACCGACCTCATGAGCGAATATATTGCAAACCTCCATCTTGTGGATATCCAACCAGATAATGGCCTTATGACTTGGTCTAACAGAAGGCAAGGCTTAGCTTGTATAATGGAGAGATTGGATAGGTTTTTGCTCTCTGAAAATTTCTTAATCCATGGTCACATTCCTAAAGTGAAGACTCTTAATAATGCTGGTTCGGATCATTGGCCAATCATGGTGGAAATGTGGAAAACCAATGTGAGTTTCTCTCCTTTTCGTTTTCAATTAATGTGGCTTAGAGACATTTCCTTCAGACCTCGTGTGCAACAATGGTGGAAGGAAGGTAAACCTAGGCATGGGACTAAGATGTTCTGTTTTGCCAAAAGACTGCAATACATTAAATCCAAAATCAAGACTTGGAACTGGAAAGAGTTTGGGGATGTTCATAAAAAAAACATGAAGTTATTGCTCATCTTGAAAATTTGAATAAGAAAATCCGTTTAGATGGCCTCACGAGAGAAGAGAAGTGCAGATGAAATTAAACTCACAACTCGGTTAGAGGAATGGGAAAAAAGAGAAGAAATATTATGGAAGCAAAAATCTAGAATTCAATGGCTCAAAGAAGGAGATCGAAACACAAATTTCTTCCACAAATCTCTTCTAGCTCGAAGATCTCACAACTTTATTTCTTCCTTAAAATCAGATTCTGGAGATGTTGTTTATACTTGGGATGGCATGAACTCTATTGTTGTTGATTACTTTTCCAATATTTTTGTTGCTACTCCTCTTGACTCAACTTCACAACAAAATGTTCTTCAAGCAATCCCTTCTCTTATCACTTCGAGGAGAACTCTATTTTGATTGCTCTTGTTACTATCAATGAGCTTCAACAAGTAGTTTTTAAAATGCAAAAAGGGAAAACCCTAGGTCCTGATGGTTTTCCCATTGAGTTCTACCAAGAGTTCTGGGATATCCTTCATGTTGATTTATTAGAGGTGGTGGAAGAAGCCAGGAAAGCCAAAGAAATTTTGAAGGTTATCAATAAAACTTATATTACTCTTGTTCCAAAAGCTCAAGAGGTTGATCATATCTCAGCTTTTAGACCTATTGCTTTATGTAATGTTCTTCTCAAAATCATTACTAAAATCATGGCAGAAAGGTTGAAGCCTCTTTTGCATAAGATTATTTCCCCAGAGCAAGGGGGTTATGTGGAAGGACGTCAAATAGTAGATGAGATAGTTCTTGCTCAGGAAGCCATCCATTCCATGGATATGCAAAATTCTCCTTCCATGTTCATTCGGTTAGACTTATCCAAAGCTTATGATAGAGTGGATTGGCACTTCCTTATCAAAGTTTTGAGGCAATTTGGTTTCTCTAAGGATTGGATGGATTGGATTATGGGATGTATCTCTTCGGTTTCCTACTTAGTTCTTATCAATGGCAGGCCTTCTCGGTCATTCCCGACTTCCAGAGGTATTAGGCAAGGTGACCCGCTATCCCCTTATTTATTCATCATTCTTGTTGAATGCTTGGGTAGGACTATAACCAAAAAGAGGGAAAACAAAACCCTTGAGGGAGTTACCATTGCTCATGGAGCTAGACCTATCTCTCATCTTCAATTTGTGGATGACTCTACTCTTTTAGGTAAAGCTACAGATAAGGAAGCTTCTAATATTAAGCAAATCATTAGCTATTTTTCTAAGGCTATTGGGCAGTTGATCAATGAAGACAAATCAAAAGTTATTTTTTTTCACTGCTCTGCTAGACAGGGAATCCATGGTCTTGGATAAATTAAGATATAAGAAGACCTCTCTTCCAATCACTTATTTAGGTATTCCCATAAATATTCAAAGGCAAAAAAATAAAGATTGGAATTGGTTGTTGGACAAAGTCAAGAAGAAAATTGGAAAGTGGACCAACAAGTGGCTTTCTTCTAGGGGTAGAATCACCTTGGTAAAATCAGTCCTTCAAGCTATTCCTATTTATGTTTCTTCCGTTTTGAATATCCCAAAGGTTGTTCTTCGAGAATTGGATCAAATCAGTCATCGTTTCCTTTGGAGTGGTACTAAGGAGAAAAGAAAATGGGCCTTGGTGAAATGGGATACTTTATGTCTTCCTAAGAGTGAAGGGGGGTTAGGATTCTGGTCTTCTATTAATAACAACAAAGCTTTAGCTGCTAAATTATATTGGAGGATGTTGCATAACCCCAATGCTCTTTGGGCCAATAATCTCCGTGCTAAATATGCTGAGAACAAAAGTCCCGAAGACCTTGTTCGCTATCAACTTCCTACCAAAGGTTCTCCCATTTTAGCGAGTTCTTAAGACTCGGTGAGGATTTGATAAAGAAAAAATTATTTTGGATCATTCATAATGGTCAACATGCAAATTTTTGGATAGATTCTTGGGATGGTCACAAGCCTTTGATAACTCAGTTTCCCGATTGGAGGCCTTGGATGGAGGAGCTTCACCGAGCTAATTGGATAAAGGTGGCTAATTACTTGTCGGTACCATATTGGTAATTCAAAGGTTGGTAGATATTGGATCCCTATTGAGGACTGGCCTATTCAAATCCCAAAAAGGCAAAGACAAGATATCCAAGGCATCCTTCATATGAGATCCCTCTCTTGGTCCCATGAAAAAGATTGTTTTGGATGGAACAACACTACTAAGGGTGAGTATTCAGTTGCTCAAGGTTATTTGACCTTATGCCATAATAATCCCAACCATTCTTCCGACATATTTTCTCGATTGTGGGCTCAAAATATCTGGCCTAAGGTGAGGTTCTTTAATTGGATTTTATTGCATCGTAGGGTGCTTACTGGTGAGCAACTTATGAAGCGTGGTTTTCATGGCCCTTTTAGATGTGAAATGTGTGAAGAGAATGTAGAAAATCTCAACCATATTTTTATTGAGTGTACTTTAGCCTTTGAGCTATGGAGGAGAATGGCCACTTTACTTGGCTTACAGTGGTCCAATTTTTTTACTTTTGAACAACTTTGGAGGGATTGGCCTAATCAAGAGGGTGTTGATCATTTTATTAGGCAATTAGTTTGGATGGGTTCTACCATTCTTCTTTGGAATATTTGGAATGAAAGGAACAACCAAATTTTTAATCAAGATAGGAAGGATATTCACTATATTTGGCAAAATACCATAGCCAACTTAGTTGAATCGAGTCCATCAACTCCTTAATCACCCCCAAAACTCCCACCAAAGATGGGATCAAGTGATGCAAAGATTGAAGATTAAATCTTCTAAGGGCAACCAACTTAAAGGGAATGTGAGTATTAGTAAGATGGATAGGACTAGAAATTGGCAACCTCCTCCTAAGGATTTTGGAAAAGTCAATACTGATGGAGCCTCTAGAGGGAACCCTGGAAAAGCCGATGTGGGAGGAATTGGTAGACTTTCGGATGGCTCCCTGGTTTTTACTTTTGCTGAGAATTTGGGTATTCTTTCCAATAACCTTGTTGAGGGGTATGGTATCCTCAGAGGCCTTCGGGAGGCTACTAAGGTTGGATGGGAAAAGGTGTTAGTTGAGTCCGACTCTCAACTTATGATTAATCTCTTGAAGACTCCTTCTAAGAATCATAAGGTGGATTGGAGAATAAAAAGAATTATTGAGAAGATTCAATTAATCCAGATGGGATTTTTGAAAGTTGATTACAATCATGTGGTTAGAGATCAAAACAAGAGTGTTGATGCTTTAGCTAATTGGGCTTTGGACAAAGGTGATCTTACTTGTTATGGCCACCCTCCTATATGGTGGGCTTCTCAAATTAGGGAAGCTCTTCTTTCTATCATTTCTTTGGATGGCTCCAGTTCGAAGGTACCTAGTTTCTTCTTGTTTTTTTTTTTTGCTTCTCTTTGGTTCATTCAGTTTTTTTTAGTTCCCTAGCTCATTCTATTCTTTATTTTGTTTCCTCTGTTGATTCTTGCCTTAATAGTCTTCTGGTCTAGATAGGTCATTGTTATGTTCAATTTTTTTTTTTCTTTTTTGTTTTTTTTTGTTTAGTTTTTTAAGGTGGGTGGGTTCTTTTGTTTTGTTTTGTTTTTGTGTTGTTTTTTGTTGTTCATGTGTTTTTGTTGTTTTGTTTATTTTTTTATGTTTTTTGTTATTGTTCTTGTGTTTTTTTCGTTCTTGTTCTTGGGTTTCTCTTTGTTTGTGTTATTTCGTGTTTTTATGTGTGAGTGTTTTCTATGTTTTTTGTTTTTGTTTATTGTCTGTTGTTGGTTGTTTTTTATTTTTTATTTTTATTTTTTTAGGTTTTGGTTGTGTTTATTTTTCATGTTTTTTTTGGGTTATGTCTTTGTAGTGTTTTGTTGTTTTTGTCTTGTTTGTGTTTTGTTATGTGGTTCTTGTGTTTTTCTATGTGGTTTGTGTTGTGGTTTCTTTTATCTTATTGTGCGTGTTTGGTTGTGCTTTTGTTTTTGACACACTCAAGGAGCATGTTTTTTATTTTATTTTATTATTTTTGTTGTTATTTACTTATTTTTTAAATTGGTTTTGTGTGTTTGTTTGCTCCTTGAGTATGTCAAAGGTGGTAGGCCAGGTCCGAGTCCTGGGCGTTTTTGGCGGAATGGATACCCCTGCCTCCTTGGGTCTTACCCGAAAGTGGCATCCCTTTTGGGATGTTTTCCAAATAATAATAATAATAATAATAATTTTATTTTTATTATATTATTATTAATTAAATTTATAATCAATTTTATAAATTTAAAATCAATTATTAATATTTTAATTAAAAAAATTAGTATTACACACCACTTAAATATAATTAATAATATAAGTTTAAAATCAATTTTATATATATATCATTTGGAACCCCACAATTATTAATATTTTAATTAAAAAATTAGTATTACACATTCGTTTGAATCTTGAACTTCCTAAAAATCGCTTTATTTTTGTGAAACATAAAATTAAATTATTTTAATCCCACACAACCAATTAAAATTTATAATTTTATTTTTATTATATTATTATTAATAAAATTTATAATCAATTTTATAAATTTAAAATTAATTATTAATATTTTAATTAAAAAATTAGTATTACAAACCATTTAAAAGGAAAAAAATAATAAATTTATAAAATATTTAATTTTAAACAATAAAATCTTAATTAAATAATATAATATTTAATATAATATGTTTGATAATTAGTGTTCATATACACTCAATCTCGTAGAATGAGTTTTTTTGAACTTTTGATGTACCATTATATACTCCAAATCGGTGTTGGACCGTCTGCCCCTCTGTGCTGTCTTTCCGCTCTCCCCGGTCTGCCGTCTTTCGTGTCCTTCCCTCCTGTGTCGGGATATTTTGATATTATTTGAGGCTCACCTCACCTCAACACTTCCCAAGGTGCAATTGCCAACCGTTTGGACCGTTTTCCAAAGTGCATTCTTCAAAGAGGAGGCTGTTGAAAAAGTATATAGAACCTTTATAATGGAAATTAATTATTTGCTGAAATAAATCATAGCAGAAAATACCGTCCAAAATTGAAACATAGCCAGCACTATCAAGGAATTGAACCATAACAATTATTTTATCCTACCAATTTATTTATCTCTTTTAATAATTTTTTTAAAATGAAACATTAGTTTTAGTTTTTCTCTGAGTATCAAGATTTAAATTTAAATCTTTTAAATGAAAACAAAAACATACTACTATATATTCATGACTCTTAAATTTATTGTTCTTACTAAAATGAATGCTTCATAATTTTTTAAATTTACTTAAATCTTCTAAATAAAAAAATAAACATACTACTATAGAGATTGCTAAATTTATTATTAGCAAAGGTGCTTCATAATTTTTTCAGATACTACTATAAAGACTGCTAAATTTATAATTATTAAAGGTGCTTTGTAATTTTTTCAAATTCTATTTGATGTACTTTTTGAGATCTTTATACTTAGGAAGTAGTTTAATCTTCCTTTATTTATATATATATATATATATATATATATTTTAATTTGTGGAAAACATCCCAAAAGGGATGCCACTTTCGGGTAAGACCCAAGGAGGCAGGGGTATCCATTCCGCCAAAAACGCCCAGGACTCGGACCTGGCCTACCACCTTTGACATACTCAAGGAGCAAACAAACACACAAAACCAAATTAAAAAAAGTAAATAACAACAAAAATAATAAAATAAAATAAAAAACATGCTCCTTGAGTGTGTCAAAACCAAAAGCACAACCAAACACGCACAATAAGATAAAAGAAACCACAACACAAACCACATAGAAAAACACAAGAACCACATAACAAAACACAAACAAGACAAAAACAACATAACACTACAAAGACATAACCCAAAAAAACATGAAAAATAAACACAACCAAAACCTAAAAAATAAAATAAATAAAATAAAAATAAAAACAACCAACAACAGACAATAAACAAAAACAAAAAACATAGAAAACACTCACACATAAAAAAAATGAAATAACACAAACAAAGAGAAACCCAAGAACAAGAACGAAAAAAACACAAGAACAATAACAAAAAACATAAAAAAAACAAAACAACAAAAACACAAGAACAACAAAAAACAACACAAAGAACACAAAAACAAAACAAAACAAAAGAACCCACCCACCTTAAAAAACTAAACAAAAAAACAAAGAAGACAAAAGAAAAAAAAAATGAACAAAACAATGACCTATCTAGACCAGAAGACTATTAATGCAAGAATCAACAGAGGAAACAAAATAAAGAATAGAATGAGCTAGGGAACTAAAAAAACTGAATGAACCAAAGAGAAACAAAAAAAAAAACAAGAAGAAACTAGGTACCTTCAAAACTAGAGCCATCCAAAGAAATGATAGAAAGAAGAGCTTCCCTAATTTGAGAAGCCCACCATATAGGAGGGTGGCCATAACAAGTAAGATCACCTTTGTCCAAAGCCCAATTAGCTAAAGCATCAACACTCTTGTTTTGATCTCCGACCACATGATTGTAATCAACTTTCAAAAATCCCATCCGGATTAACTGAATCTTCTCAATAATTCTTTTTATTCTCCAATCCACCTTATGATTCTTAGAAGGAGTCTTCAAGAGATTAATCATAAGTTGAGAGTCGGACTCAACTAACACCTTTTCCCATCCAACCTTAGTAGCCTCCTGAAGGCCTCTAAGGATACCATACCCCTCAACAAGGTTATTGGAAAGAATACCCAAATTCTCAGCAAAAGTAAAAACCAGGGAGCCATCCGAAAGTCTACCAATTCCTCCCACACTGGCTTTTCCAGGGTTCCCTCTAGAGGCTCCATCAGTATTGACTTTTCCAAAATCCTTAGGAGGAGGTTGCCAATTTCTAGTCCTATCCATCTTACTAATACTCACATTCCCTTTAAGTTGGTTGCCCTTAGAAGGTTTAATCTTCAATCTTTGCATCACTTGATCCCATCTTTGGTGGGAGTTTTGGGGGTGATTAAGGAGTTGATGGACTGATTCAACTAAGTTGGCTATGGTCTTTTGCCAAATATAGTGAATATCCTTCCTATCTTGATTAAAAATTTGGTTGTTCCTTTCATTCCAAATATTCCAAAGAAGAATGGTAGAACCCATCCAAACTAACTGCCTAATAAAATGATCAACACCCTCTTGATTAGGCCAATCCCTCCAAAGTCTGTTCAAAAGTGAAAAAATTGGACCACTGTAAGCCAAGTAAAGTTGCCATTCTCCTCCATAGCTCTGAGGCTAAAGTACACTCAATAAAAATATGGTTGATATTTTCTACATTCTCTTCACACATTTCACATCTAAAAGGGCCATGAAAACCACGCTTCATAAGTTGCTCACCGATAAGCACCCTACGATGCAATAAAAGCCAATTAAAGAACCTCACCTTAGGCCAGAGCTTTTGAGCCCACAATTGAGAAAATATGTTAGAAGAATGGTTGGGATTATTATGGCATAAGGTCAAATAACCTTGAGCAACTGAATACTCACCCTTAGTAGTGTTGTTCCATCCAAAACAATCTTTTTCATGGGACCAAGAGAGGGATCTCATATGAAGGATGCCTTGGATATCTTGTCTTTGCCTTTCTGGGATTTGAATAGGCCAGTCCTCAATAGGGATCCAATATCTACCAACCTTTGAATTACCGAGTATGGTACCGACGATAATTAGCCACCTTTATCCAATTAGCTCGGTGAAGCTCCTCCATCCAAGGCCTCCAATCGGGAAACCGAGTTATCAAAGGCTTGTGACCATCCCAAGAATCTGTCCAAAAATTTGCATGTTGACCATTATGAATGATCCAAAATAATTTTTTCTTTATCAAATCCTCACCAGTCTTAAGAACTGCTAAAATGGGAGAACCTTTGGTAGGAAGTTGATAGCGAACAAGGTCTTCGAGGACTTTTGTTCTCAGCATATTTAGCACGGAGATTATTGGCCCAAAGAGCATTGGGGTTATGCAACATCCTCCAATATAATTTAGCGAGCTAAAGCTTTGTTGTTATTAATTGAAGACCGGAATCCTAACCCCCTTCACTCTTAGGAAGACATAAAGTATCCCATTTCACCAAGGCCCATTTTCTTTTCTCCTTAGTACCACTCCAAAGGAAACGATGACTGATTTGATCCAATTCTCGAAGAACAGCCTTTGGGATATTCAAAACGAAAGAAACATAAATAGGAATAGCTTGAAGGACTGATTTTACCAAGGTGATTCTACCCCTAGAAGAAAGCCACTTGTTGGTCCACTTTCCAATTTTCTTCTTGACTTTGTCCAACAACCAATTCCAATCTTTATTTTTCTGCCTTTGAATATTTATGGGAATACCTAAATAAGTGATTGGAAGAGAGGTCTTCTTATATCTTAATTTATCCAAGACCATGGATTCCTATCTAGCGGAGCAGTGAAAGAAAATAACTTTAGATTTGTCTTCATTGATCAAGCTGCCCTATAGCCTTAGAAAAACAACTAATGATTTGCTTAATTTTAGAAGCTTCCTTAAGCTGTAGCTTTACCTAAAAGGGTAGAGTCATCCACAAATTGAAGATGAGAGATAGGTCTAGCTCCATGAGCAATGGTAACTCCCTCAAGGGTTTTGTTTTCCCTCTTTTTGGTTATAGTCCTACCCAAGCATTCAGCAAGAATGATGAATAAATAAGGGGATAGCGGGTCACCTTGCCTAATACCTCTGGAAGCTAGGAAAGACTGAGAAGGCCTGCCATTGATAAGAACTAAGTAGGAAACTGAAGAGATACATCCCATAATCCAATCCATCCAATCCTTAGAGAAACCAAATTGCCTCAAAACTTTGATAAGGAAGTGCCAATCCACTCTGTCATAAGCTTTGGATAAGTCTAACCGGATGAACATAGAAGGAGAATTTTGCATATCCATGGAATGGATGGCTTCCTGAGCAAGAACTATCTCATCTACTATTTGACGTCCTTCCACATATCCCCCTTGCTCTGGGGAAATAATCTTATGCAAAAGAGGCTTCAACCTTTCTGCCATGATTTTAGTAATAATTTTGAGAAGAACATTACATAAAGCAATAGGTCTAAAAGCTGAGATATGATCAACCTCTTGAGCTTTTGGAACAAGAGTAATATAAGTTTTATTGATAACCTTCAAAATTTCTTTGGATTTCCTGGCTTCTTCCACCACCTCTAATAAATCAACATGAAGGATATCCCGGAACTCTTGGTAGAACTCAATAGGAAAACCATTAGGACCTGGGGTTTTCCCTTTTTGCATTTTAAAAAATACTTGTTGAAGCTCATTGATAGTAACGAGGAGCGAGTCAAAATAGAGTTCTCCTCAGAAGTGATAAGAGAAGGGATTGCTTGAAGAACATTTTGTTGTGAAGCTGAGTCAAGAGGAGTAGCAGCAAAAAGATTGGAAAAGTAATCAACAACAATAGAGTTCATGCCATCCCAAGTATAAACAACATCTCCAGAATCTGATTTTAAGGAAGAAATAAAGTTGTGAGATCTTCGAGCTAGAAGAGATTTGTGGAAGAAATTTGTGTTTCGATCTCCTTCTTTGAGCCATTGAATTCTAGATTTTTGCTTCCATAAGATTTCTTCTCTTTTTTCCCATTCCTCTAACTGAGTTGTGAGTTTAATTTCATCTGCACTTCTCTTCTCTATGAGGCCATCTAAACGGATTTTCTTATTCAAATTTTCAAGATGAGCAATAACTTCATGTTTTTTTTTATGAACATCCCCAAACTCTTTCCAGTTCCAAGTCTTGATTTTGGATTTAATGTATTGCGGTCTTTTGGCAAAACAGAACATCTTAGTCCCATGCCTAGGTTTACCTTCCTTCCACCATTGTTGCACACGAGGTCTGAAGGAAATGTCTCTAAGCCACATTAATTGAAAACGAAAAGGAGAGAAACTCACATTGGTTTTCCACATTTCCACCATGGCTGGCCAATGATCCGAACCAACATTATTAAGAGTCTTCACTTTAGGAATGTGACCATGGATTAAGAAATTTTCAGAGAGCAAAAACCTATCCAATCTCTCCATTATACAAGCTAAGCCTTGCCTTCTATTAGACCAAGTCATAAGGCCATTATCTGGTTGGATATCCACAAGATGGAGGTTTGCAATATATTCGCTCATGAGGTCAGTACTTTTGTCCAAATTTCTATTTCCCCCCCTTTTCTCATCCAGAGAGAGGATGGTATTGAAATCTCCTCCGATCAAGATCCAAGCTTTAGGAAAATGAGAGATAATATGAGTAATATCCTTCCACTGTCTTCTTTTTTCCTCCAAAGAAGTCGAGGCATAAACAGTAATGCAGAGCATAATCTGGTTGGAATGTCTACTTTGAATAGCTATAGCCAACAAACCCCAAGCGCCAACCATATGGTGAATAACTACCTCTTTTGGGTCCCAAAGACAAGCAATGCCACCGAAGTCCCTTGGGAGCCGAGGGAAACCACTTTTCAAGTTAGCCAAATTTTACTGGCAATTAAGTCCATATCCTCCATTGACATCTTTGTTTCTTGAAGGAAAACAAGATGTGGATGATTTATCTGAATCATTCTTCTAATTTCATTTTGTTTTGAAAGACTCCCTTTGAGTCCTCTAATATTCCAAGTGATGATCTTCATTAATACCAGGGCTAAAAATGTTGGGAAGGGCATTAATCTTACCTTCCTCTACAAGCTTTTCACCTTCTTTTACCATATGATATTGATTGGTCTTGCGACCTACTTTTTGATTAGAATCCATCTTCAATTTTTTTTCCCTGTTTCTTGACTTATTCCAATTGAATCCGAGATGGCTTCTAACCTTGAAGAATGCTCATACACAACCAAAATTTTACTAGATGGTTCAATGGAGTCTATATTGGGACCTGCATTATTTGAAGTTTTGACATTTGAAATATTGTTTTTCTTGTGTAAATTTTCTCCTTTTTTTTTTGTTGAAAACCTTTGATTTGTTGGTTTGTCTCCGAGTTCTTTCCTTCATATTTAAATTGTGTTTCTAAGATTTCAGTTTCCATTATTTCCTCTTCCTCACTTGGGACATCATTTGTGGAAAGGATTTCAAACATATTAGCAAATGACTTTGATTGATCCTTCATTACTGGTTTTTTCTGAGTGTTCTTCTTCTTAGGTATTTGGAAACCTGTTGAGTTTATATCTTCTTTCTTTTGATCAGGAATTTTATTTGGGCAAACATCGGCCAAATGACCATATTCATGGCAAATTCTACAACGAAAAGGAATGTTCTCATAGTCCACTACTTGCTCCCAAGTGTCTTCCCCAAATTGTAATGTGATCTTTTTAGGTAGGGGTTTGTCAAAATCCATTAAAACACAAATTCGAGCATAAATAATATGTTCAAAATTTTGAGTACAATCAGCAGTCATCATAAAAGTTCCTAAAGAGTTTCCAATTGAAGAAAAAACAGTAGGATTCCAAAATTCAATAAGGAGGCCAAAGAGTCTAACCCACACGGGAGCTATAGAAGGCATCTCTTCTTCGACTTTAAATTTAGTATGCCAGGGCTTCATGAAAAGCCCCGCCCTTCCAAAAAACCAAGGACCCCCTTGAAAAGTTTTCTCTCTATCTTCATTATTAGCAAATAAAACAAGAAAATAACCATTTGGATAAATAGAGATTTGTAACTCACCTTTAGTTTTCCAGACTTTTTGCAGCCGAGACTTTGAAAGCGAGATAGACTCGGACGAAAACCCACGAACCGACAAATTAGTCCTCTTTTTTCCAAATCTTCAATGCCAATCTGAATGTTACCCATATCAAGCTTAACAATAGGAGTTCCATCAGTTGCTTTAAGACATCCTGACTCTGTTTTCCTGGGATCAATCTTAGGCATTCTTAGAGGTTTATGAGAAGCCCTAATATTGATATTAGCATTGGGTTGAGGTTGTCCACCACGAAGGGCATCCCTAAAATTCATTTTTGGGACTGAGTCTTCGAAATTCTTACCCTTGACAAGGGTTTTCACAGTAGAATTATTTTGTGGGTGCACCTTAGCACCAGATTCACTTGAGATATGAGCCATTTTTTGATCAACTGCTTGAAACTTATTTCGTGGTCTCTTTAATCCTTGCCCTAGATGCCATGGAAAGGTATGGTTTTCACTTTTCTTTTGTGCAACAAATTGGAAGCCGTTGTCACTCAAGTTCACAGTATGATCTGTTGAAAGAAAAATTTCTAACCCATCTTGTATCCCTTGCAACATTTCCTGCTAAAATATTGAGCATAAACCACAAAAATATTGGCCGCTAGGGCCCGAAGGCCCTAAAAACCAACCTCCGGAGCTGCTTGCACTCAACCCAGATGAAACCCTCGCATAGCCGCTTGCCAAATATATCGTTCACACATAGGGATGCGCTAGGATCTGTGTTGCTCCAAATGATATGAAAATTGGTGGAGACGTTCTAGGGTTTTTCAGGCATCTACCCTCAAAATTTTAGCTCAATCCGAGTTCGGATGAGTGAGATATGGTCGAAACAAGTTCGGTAGTTTGGGCAGTCCTTCGAAAAACGTCTAATCCTCCAAACCAACTTTTTCTCTCCTTCCTTTTTATATTTTAAATTATAGAGTTGTCCCATTTTTGGGTGTTCCTCCTCTATGTTGTTTGTGAGCATTTACCCTTCCCTTAATCCATTCTCATAGTTTGTGCCTGACATCATCATTTAGCTTTTCTATTAATCTGCCTCATTGCCATAAAGGTGAATGAATGAGCATAATTTATTGTATTTTTATAGTTTGTGCCTGACATCATCATTTAGCTTTTCTATTAATCTCCCTCATTGCCCATAAAGGTGAATTAATGAGCATAATTTATTGTATTTTTTTTTGGCATATTGGATAATCATCCAAAGTATATAGAAAATCTGGCATATTGGATAATCATCCAAAGTATATAGAAGGCATCTGAACTTTATAAAAGCAATGGTTAGATTAGAAAATCCGGCCTAAATACCCAGGCAAAGTAACGTGCAAGATCTTTTCTTTCGGCCACCTTCTACGGTTTAGGATATTTAGAAGATAGAGAATTATTCATGCCTTGGTGCTCACTACATCTTTAAAGTGTTTTTTGGCCTCCACTGGTTGGAACGTGCAACACATTATCTCATTCCAATAGACTAATACTAAATATTAGTTAATAAATGAATAATAATAATACCTTAGTTGGAACCCGACGATGAGCCAAGCCGTCCGATTTTTTATTAATATTAGTTATAATAAAGTGAATAATAATACTACCTAGTTGGAACCCGACGATAAGACAAGCCGTCCGATTTTTTAAGGCTGGCACCACAGCTTCCTAAAAGCGGTCACGGGATGGAATATTAAGGAATTTGTTCTCTATGACGTTAAGTGCACGAAGAACATAATATGTATATTAAGTATTGGTTTTTTTATGAATGTGGGATTAAAATAAGAAAATATGGCGATCCAAGTCTTTTTAATATGGTGGTGAGATATGGCCGTGGCCTTTAGTGGAGGCAAAGACTCCCCTCTTCTAGATACTTCCACCATCATTGACTGATACCTTGCGGGGTCAATTAAACGAAATGTACCTCTCATTCATGGCCTGTCGTATCCACTTATCCACTGTGCGTGGAGGTGAGATATGACCTCATCATGGCGGTTGGGTTGGGGTCTTTTTCTTTTAGCTTTCAATGCCTGCCAAGGTATTTAGTAGCTAAAGTTGACAGATCACATGGCGGCCTTAAGAACTAGCGGCGGTCCTGAGGCTAAATAAATAGCAGAAAGGATAAAAATGGTATGTAGCCACCACGGAATGATGATTCTGTGAGAATATATGCCCAAGAAAGGCGCAGGATCTTCAGAGCGGTATTAAGCGAGCTTAAAATACAAGCTAGACAGAAAGGAAGAGGGGGAATAAAGCGGTCCATAAATCAACGATAAAGAGTCCGGATACCGCCGTCTTTAGCCGAGTGGCCCAGTAAAACCTGTCAGTAAGCCGGGCGGTTTTAATCCGCTTTCTATAATTTTGCTGTGTTATGCTGGTACACTGACACGTGGTTTTCGGACAGGGAATAGGGTCCATTGGATAAATTTTGGGTTCCGGCGCTCACAGCGGAGTAGTGTGCTCTAAAATATAAATAAAAATGTACTTTGTGGAATAAGGGAAGAACGGCGGCAGCAATGTGGGGATAGCGCAAGGGGAGGAGGATAACGGAGGCGGATGGAGCTGAAAAATTGCTCCGCATTGGGTAGTTATGTAAAAGAATTTGGGTCTTGAAAGGTATGGTGTGGTTTCGAATCCTGTGAAGGGGTAGCTGTGTAAAGGGGAAGAAGTCGTTTATAATAATGGGTCTGTAGTTTGCTCATTGCATCGAGAATAGTAGAAACCCAAAATTGAGAGGTTCTAGGCGTCGTGATTGTAGGCGGGTTTGTAAATCTGAGGTTTTGATCTGGAAAGTTTTGACCGGGAGGTGTGAAGCTGACATTTGTGTGCTGAGAACTCGTAGGATTGGTGTTGTAATCTGCATAAATAGGAGTGAAGGTTTTCATGTGAGGAATGTGTATTAGATGTGCAGGAGATTCGAGGCAGAGATAGTGTTGTAACTTGTAAGGCTTCTGGTAATACTACCAGAGGCTCTGTGGATCGAAGATGTCTGTGAGCGCTTGATAATGTTGTGCTAGATCTTAAAGAGCCGGATCTAGAAGCAGGCGGCTGCAGTGGATCGAGGACGTATTCGGTGTTTTTTTTGGTATGAATTTGAGGTACATTTAGCCTCATTGCTTGATATTTCAGATGTATTTGGCCACATTTGGAGAATTTGCTGGGGTGCCGTACGGTGTACGAGCATTGAAATTATGAGGGCGGGCTGTTTTTCGATCATTTGGCCTGATTTATGAGAAATACGGAGGTGTTTGAAGAAATCTGACGGAGATGCCCATCCTTTAAGCGTAAATGTTTGGCGCTTGAGGTCTGGTTGAAAGGTGTAGGGTAGAAAGAGAGGATTGGTTTTGTTTTGGAAGGATTGGCGTGATGAGGCCACTTATGCAATGGGAGCATCTGGGCGATCTGGCTAACGTCGCTCAGTTGACGGGGCTCGACGCCGTCAGGCTCATCGCTCTGATCGTGAAGGCGGCCAGCAATGCGCGGATGCACAAGAGAAACTGCCGTCTGTTTGCTCAGCACCTGAAGCTCATCGGGAACTTGCTGGAACAACTTAAGATTTCGGAGCTCAAGAAATATCCTGAAACCCGGGAGCCGCTGGAGCAGCTCGAAGATGCCCTCAGAAAGTCGTACGTTCTCGTCGACAATTGTCAGAATAGAAGCTACCTCTATTTGCTTGCCATGGGGTGGACTATCGTGACTCAGTTTAAACATGCTCAAACAGAAATCGACAGATATCTGAAGCTTATCCCTCTTATCAGCCTCGTTGACAACTACAGGGTTAAGGTTATTACCTGCAACTCTATATTTTTTTTGTTTCTCTTCTCCTCCTTTTCTTTGTTTTTAGTTTAATTTGAACACCATGTCTGGCTCATAACAGCAGCAGTAGGAATGCATTGTTTTTACCATGAGTGTGTTAGAATATATAGCACCTTCTGAGAAGTATAAAAAGGAAAAAATGTGGTTGGGAAGAAGTGTATAAATTATTTTGTGCCAGAAATAGAAACCGTGTGTTTTGCTCCCCATTTTATCCAAGCTGCTTCAAATCTGACTCGATCCATAAGCTTCATAAGATCTTAGCAGCGGATTGTCTCAACGTGCTGAATTAATGAGTGTAACTCTGGATCTCTTACAAAAGGATTTGAAAGGGGTTGAAATGAAATAAACAAAATCATGAATACCCATTTTTCTACACGAGTGCTCTATCATTTTTTTGGACTGCCAAGCTTGAGTTTCCTTAGGATAAATTTTGAACGCATTATATCGCCTCGCTAACCATACAAGGAGTGGATAGCAGATCCCGTAACTGGGGGATTCAGGATCCCATTGAACTGGGGTTTGCTAGTTGATCCGACAGTTAAGCCGTTGATCAAAGTCCGATTCATATATTATCAGAATAATGACTCCCATTAAATGCTTTTGTTACGGGGAGCTTCAGAATTTAAACAGATCTGAAGATCACTAATAAACCTCAACTTGTGCAACTGCAACATACTTTAGAACTGCCCTTACCGTTCCAATACATCAACTGTGTATACGTACTCCAAAAATGTGAGAATGGGCTGGCACCGATGTATGAAGCAAACTTTTCCCTCAATCTAGATAACAGTAGATGTACTAAAGCGGGTTCTTGAAATTGTTGGTAAGACTTTTCTGATTAAGTGGTGGGCATCCATCTACCATATAAAAAAATCAGCGTCGGACGCAATGGTTGATGGGCTTCTGATTGGAAAAAGAAACAGATGAGGGGGGTCTACTTTGGATGCCATTAAGCGGAGGTCACCATCTCCAACAAGGTGGGGACTTTCCCGTCGCTAGCTGTGCATTTAAGGGCCCCCTTCTCGTTACGTTGGTCTTAGGCGGCCGTGCTACCAAATTTGATTGCAACGTAATAATGTCGGTGGAATATCAGTTTCCTTGTATGCCATTTAAATCAACGACCGATATAACGCAATGTACTACAGTGAAAACATACAAGCGGGTCCCTGAGGCTTCGTTTCTTCTGTTTGTCTTCAGCCCGTGGGTCCCATGATTATCAATTTCTCTATTCACTTTTTAGATTTCTGGTGGATTACGATCATGATTATGTCGCGTGATTATGTCAATTATTTTGTCTTTGTCTATGTTTTTGAGGCAAACTATAAGATAAATGAGCGCAACTTAAATGACGTCGAAACTTTTCATGCGCTTTTTTTTTCTTTTGCTAACTATGTTTTTATTGCTATTGAGGAATTTTAGAAATGCTTTAGATAACGCCCTTTTTTCTGTTGACCGCCTTTTAAAGCTAATTGAGGTTATTACTGTGTGCCACCTACGTAGTTGCTACAGTGAATCTTCTACATAGAGTCTGGCTTGACTGAGGGTGTCTGGACCCCGCTGGTATTTTGGTGGGCACCTTTTATGTGAGGTAACAGGTGCACCGTGCTGCCTACAGGCCATACACCGCCGGCCGTTTCCCCTATACGTGAGTTGTGAATAATTAATTATTATATGAAGCAGTAGGCAAGATATAACGAGAGAAACTTGGTGGACTTCTTGTACAGAAAATGAAATTATTGTTCCTGTCCGTTGATCAATCAGCAGTTTTCCCATGAAAGGCGGTTCTTTAAACAAGTGTATTTGAATATTGCAGCTTTTGTAAGTCGCACAAACCGGCGTTTGAGAATGGAATATTGCTTTTTTATATTAGTCCGTAGATTTCAACCTAAAAATTATGAAACTACATTTGCTATGGATTGATTGTGCTTTAGCATAGTTACGATGTCTGTTTGGTTAAAGCATTGACCGTTTAAGAGAGCATGATGTACAAAATGCTCCATACTGGCACTGATTAGGTTTGCGCTATTAATATGGTGCATTCCGGCTGTCATTTGGCTCGTACATGATGGTTCTGTCAGCAATCAGCATGGCAGCCATAGTGAAAATGTAGTACCAAGTTACTGGCACTGATTAGGTTTGCGCTATTAATATGGTGCATTCCGGTTGTCATTTGGCTCGTACATAATGGTTCTGTCAGCAATCAGCATGGCAGCCATAGTGAAAACGTAGTACCAATGTTGTTTGCAGGGTCCATTATGTGTACACTTTTAAAAGTATTGTACACAATGCCTTGTATATTGACAGTTGCTTAAATTATAAATATAAATATTTGCCAATAAATTGTTAATATGGGCCCCAGGTATCTTATTTTCAGATCTGACTAGTTTGAAGTTTGAACAGGCTATTGGGTAGGTGGTGATAAAATAACACAGGTTGCCCTTTATGTTCAAGCATTGTGGAGCAATGGTAAATGTAATGGTTCAGATCCCTGCCTTGTGACGGACACCACCAAAATAAGTTTACCTTTTTCTGTGAAATCACTCCTGTAGCTTTCTCCTTTTGCGCAAGCCCTTCATCAACTTTGTGTTCCACTGTTCTGTTCCTGAGATTGATAGCATATATTCTTTCTAAAGATTCAACCTCTTCTGCTGTAGGTATAAGCTTCCCCTGCTTCATTCTATCAAATCTGGGACTAGGATTCAAATCCCTGCCTTGTGACGGACACCCCCAAAATAAGTTACCCCTAATAAATACCACATAAATAATAGGAAGAAGGATTCACACCTCTCTCCTACAAAGATTATTGTACAGTGTTCATGTTAAATAATATAGAATCAGTTATATATCGTCCCACCATGTCGGGCTTAAAGCTTATTGGCATACGCTATAATAACTACAAACCAATTGTCCAGAAAGTAACGTTTTGTAGACGTTCCGAGTTCAATTCGCTGAAGAATTAAGTGTTTAGTTATGAATTAATTGTTCTTACAGTCATTGGTTGGTTGGTAGATTTCCAGTGTTTACGAATAACTTCAATTTCCTAAACAATTAAGGAATGTCCATATAGTGATAGGTTGGTGGTAGATTTCCAGTGTTTACTGATAATTTCAATTTCCTAAACAATGAACATGGGCTAGACAAACATTAGATTAGGTGCAAATTAGAGTTAATAGGCCATTTAAACTTATGAATAGGTGGTATTTATAACTAGATATTTGGTGAATAAACTTTTAACTAGGAAATATGGTGTTAGTGAGTATGTGGTTTGGTACTTGGTACTTATCTTATACTACATACAAACTGCTTACTATAGTCGCGTATATAAATGGAATATAATGTCATGCATAGACAATATTATACGGAGCCAATTTTTCATAAAATACATCATTGAATGTTAGTCAAATCATATTTAACACCACATAACTCACTAACACCATATTTCCTAGTTAAAAGTTTATTCACCAAATATCAAGTTATAAATACCACCTATTCATTAGTTAAAATGGCCTATTATCTCTAATTTGCACCTAATCTAAAGTTCGTGTAGCCCATGTTCTTGAATCTAACAAACCCTTAATTTTTTTAGGAAATGGAAGTTATCCGTAAACACTGAAAATCTACCACCAATCTATCACTGTAGGGACAATCCTTAATTTTTTAGGAAATTTAAGTTATCCGTAAACACTGGAAATCTACCAACCAACCAATCACTGTAAGGACAATTGGTTCATAAAAAAACACTTAATTCTTTAGGGAATTGAACTGAGAGCGTCTACAAACAGTTACTTTCTGGACAATTGATTCATAGTTATTATAGCGTATGCCAATAAACTTTAAGCCTGACATGGTGGGACTATATATAACTGATTCTATATTATTGAACATGAACACTGTACAATAATCTTTGTAGGAGAGAGGTGTGAATCCTTCTTTCTTCTATGGCTTCAATTCCAAAATATCCGTTATCAGTTCAATTCCAAAATAAGTTATGCCAACACACCCTCTAAAAATGATGCAAGAATTTGTTATGGAAATCTTTCTTTTTTCTTAATACTATTATACAAACCATGAGCTTCAACCTGGTTAAAATGTAATCGTTTTGCTTTGGATGAAGTGGCCATCGATACTTAAGCTCAAACTTTTAAAGAGGAAGCTTGTAAGGAGACTGAAGATAGAAAATTGACAAACACAAGATAGAGAGGAGGGAAATATTCCATTCATTTCATGGAGTGCGAAGCTGATTATCAAAAATTCCCCCTTCTGAGGCAATAAGAAAAGCTACAACGGAAGATCACTCTTTCAAACAGAACATTTATGAAAGAAACCTTCTCAGAAGGTGTGATATCCTCATCCAGGAGATGACTACATCTCATAAGGTGAGGTTGGATGCTAAATATCTCTTCATGTATGTTCTGTAAATTGTGGAGAAAAAACTCTATTGAGCTATCACCAGAGACAAACTCTTCTGGTATTAGGAACACAGATTTTCTTGTTGTCACTGGATTCAATCTTCCTCTTCTGAGAACTTCTGACTAACCACAGTTTGCCCATACTTATCTTTCTTTTGCAGCAGCTTCTTCAGCATATTTAGGTTTATGGGCTGTAACCATCTTTGAGCAGGTCAACAACTCTTTATTGCAATTCAAAGTAATATATCCTCATAATACACAGTCCTAACAAGTTTGTATCTTATTCATCTTCTGCTTGCTGCCTTAACTAACATGGCGGCCTGAACTATGTCTTCTACCTCATAACAAAATGTACTCATCAACTGAACTTTGAAGCATTGTTTGTGCTTGATAGTTGATCTCTTTTTCCCTCTAGTAATAAGAATTTATTTGAAGTCCGAATACCATATTTATTAAAACTATACGGTGGGCATTCTCTTCAAAAAATGGCTTAAGCTCTACATTCATCAATTGTTTTTCCAATTGCTGCAAGTTGCCATACTGCATACTTGAGACTATTCACATGCTTAGTTATAATGTCTCCTGTGAACTAAAGCACTGCTGCTTCAATGACATCTTGGTGTTTAAAATCATATATTTAAACAATGTATTTGACAATTACCACACTTCCTTGACTGCTTTCATGATATGTAAGATTGATGTGGATCGAACTCCGACTTCCTAATTTTATTCATTGGTCAAACTTTTATAGGCACATAGATATGCCTAATTATATAAAATGTGGAAAGTACCCCCAAGGAAATCTTCTACACCTATCATCTTGCTATTATTAGGCTAACAAACTTAATCTTCTAGAAAGCGTGGAGTTATTTACATGTTGACATAGGAGAAAACCTAATAAAATAAACAATAAAACCTATGCTACTAGGAATCCTCATCAAAGATGCAACTGTGTATCCGATAATTCAAGTTTGATTATTGCCAATGCTTTCTTGTTCATAACTTGACATTTATTTAGGGTATCTCAATCAGTTGGCCAGGGATTTTGGTTCCTCAACACTTAATATCCTTAAACAATAATTCTCAATTGTGTATAGTTGCATTTTAACTTGTTACTTACTGGATTTTTCTCCAGTAAATTTGATGTATGGGAATCCATAAACAGCTTTGCCTATATTGGTACCAATTTCATAAACTAAAACGGTTTTTAAATATGAAGAGCCAAAGTTGACTCTACAATCAAAAAATTCTCTTGTATGTTCTTCGCTTTGGAGAATCACATTTGTCATGCTCTGTTAAGGTGAATTCTCTGCTTTTGTATTTTAAACACAAACATGGGCAAAGTGGACAGCCACTGCTTGACATGGCAGTATGTGAATGGTTGAATGGCAGGGCGGTGTGGAATGGCCTGGCAGTGCCATATGTCTTCATGAATGAGCTCCAAATCTCTCCATTTCTGTGCTCCCCCCGTTTCAAGGTCAAACATTCTTTGCTATGGGTTCTCTTTAACCACGGCTTTGATCTTGAGCAGTTTAGCAGTTAATATTTCTTCAGACAACCTAGAGTCATCTTTTACTGCCACAATGGTCTAGCGCCCTATTTCACAATGACAGCTTTGAACTGTATATGAGAGAGGATTCATGGTCTTCAGGGTGTTTGCTACCTTTAGAGAATGCTGTTGGTTGGACTGTTGTCTGCTGCATTTTATTAGATAATTAATTCATAAAAAATGGACAATGTAGTCTGCCTGTAATTGATCCAAATCAGTTTGGCTTCCCACATGTCTGCTGGTAGAACACTGTTACTGATCCAAGTAGGAATATTTTTGTAGTGTTTCATTTTAGTTCTTGGGGGACTGTAAGGACCCTCTTTCCTGTGGATATGATTGGAATTGGTTCCATTTATTTGCAATTTTTGTGCTATGAAATAAATAAATCTCATCTAAAATGAGAAGCAACCACCTGGTATATGGTATCTATTCTGTTTCTGATGATATTGATGATTTATTTAAAGCCACAATGTTTCAAGAAGCAATGTTATAGACAGGTCTATACTTGATGATGGTGCGAGGAGAATTTGCAAGATGCTAGTATCTCATAAAACACATAGCATGACCACTGATTTGATTTAGTATGTTAACTGATCGGTTTGCTTTTAATATAAGCATGATTCTGCTTTAATATCATTGTGTTTGTGCTTTCAGAAAAATAATCAATTGCAGTTTGAAAATAATCTTTAATAGGGGGTTCATAAATAGTTCACATGATGGAAACTGTGTGTACTACATAACATTATTAACATAACTTAATCCTGTGTCGACATGAAATTGTGAGTTAGCAGGAACGGCTGCAAGCCATTGAGAAGGACCAACGAGAATACACACTTGATGAAGAGGAGGAAAAAGTTCATCAAGCAATACTGAATCCAGAATCTTCAATAATGAACAGTACAATGTTGCATAAGTCACTCTCTCGTAGGTATCCTAACTTGGGATTTGAGGAGGCTATTCAAAAAGAGAATGAGAAACTGCAGATGGAATTGCAAAGATCACGATGTAACAGGGATACGGACCAATGTGAAGTTATTCAACAACTTATTGATGTTACAGAATCTATAGTAAATGTTCCTCTGGAGAAGAAGCATTTCCGTCACTCAAGTTGTGAGGAAGAAAATCATCCATGTGCAGATTGTTGTGAACGTCAACAATGCTCAATGGATGGCAGCTATCTGTACAAGCAAGATGGAAGGTTGGTATCTCATCAATAGTTCTCAAAAGGAATAATTTGAACCTGATTATTTGCATGAGTCTTTGATAAAGTAAATTTGGTAATTGTTAATGCTCACATGATTTTATATTCTGAGTCCTCTCTTATGTTATTGAAATTAGAGATAACTCGCAGGTCTTCCTATGATCTCCTGTAAAGTTGGCTAGTATTTTCTGTCTTGCCAACAATGTGATTGTGTTATACCAGCGTTAACATCAACAATCAATTGAAAATTACATCTTCTAAGCCAAGCATGATTTTGCATTTTGTATAAGACTGAGTAAAATATTTTTGATGGATTTGAGTGGTAGGACTCAAAGAATGTAAAATGCTTGCAAAACCACAGGCTAGTCTGTACTGTCAATAGTGAATTGAAGACATCCTTGACATACAACATTTTGTTGCTTGCAACAAATATAGAATATTAAAAGCATAAACATATGAGTCAATATTTCAGAAGAAATGAATGAATAACAACTATCTGATAGGATGAGTAGAGAGAGTTATGTGCAGGAAGTTGCACGCTTGTTTGTCCACTCAAAGACAGAAATTTGCTTCATATAGTTTTTATATGATTTCCAGACTTCTCTTCATCCTTTGCACCTGAACATATATAATTTAATGGAATCATTGTCAAATATCTCAACATAAGATATACCATTATTTCCCAATTTGCATCTCTTCTAGTTAGCTTATGAAATGATGTCAGGAACTATGCCGAAAATTATGCATAGATGGATCACATGGAACATCATATATGTTCTTGGACATACTTAGAAAGACTTCAAAGTCAAAAATTGTTTGTGCGGCAATGATGACAGCATTGTATACATCCAAACTTTGAACCAAACAGATTAATTAGTATTTTTAATTTGTGAACTTATGAAAAGATAAAGAAACTTGTTTACATTGCCAGAAAATCTGCATCAAGACTAGAAATTCCTTAGGTTTCAAACTCTTCTCTTCGATTCACTGTGATGAGTTTGTCGATTTATGTCTAATAGACTGAAATACCCTAACGACTAAACAACAATCTCTCTCTCTCTCTCATATTTTATGGAAGTATAGTTTTCACTTTAAGAAATCACCACATCCTAAATTATGCTGAAGCTAAAAATGGAACGGGAATTGAGAATAATATAAGTAATCTAGGAAGAACGAACTCAAATCAGGTGCTCTATAAGTAACTTACGTTAACCAAATGACATGTCTTTTATTCTTGAACTTTGTTGAGTCTAAACTAACAAGTCATTGTTGGTCAAATGGAGGCATAAATCAAGAATATGAGGAACCTTGTAACCATGCATATCAGTCAAATGCAGATGAGTGATTACAATACACAATGTGAACTGAAAAAGATAGGAAACTTATCATACCCTGCTCTATTTGAAACCTAATCATTTAGAATACCCTGCTCTATTTGTTTACCAAAAGTAGCCCCTATGTTTGCAGCCTTTCCTCTTCCAAGGTAAGCAAAAGGCATTGTATGTGAGTTCTCAAAGCCACTCTAATCCACTTCTTCAATGATGATAACAACTTGGTCATGATCTCCACAGTCATGTCATGTATAAAGTGCACTGTATTTCGATGATTCAACAGAACCTTTTCTGCCAATATCAACAGACTCTGAAGGCAAAATATGTGAAGTACACTCATTCTGTAGATCACCCAAGCAGTGAATTTGATCTTTATGGCCCTTGATGTAAATCGCTTAATTCTTGATGTCATGGTTGCTATGTCTTGGCCTTAAAGTTGCACTCTCCTTATGCATAGGAGATCTTTAAATATGACTCACGCTTCCATCACTGGAATTTATATTGACTCTGAAATATTTGCTGCAATGGACTCTCCATATGTCTTCATCTTCCCATGAGGCCAAAAAGGTTGCTTTGATAGCCCTCTTATTTTCCTCATTTATGTCTTCTACAACTGCTTGCAAACTTGCAGAAGTCTGAAAGGAAAATTGTAACATAAACAAGCAGACATGGTAGTTCATTGTTGCTCGTTGCACCACTTCATTATCTATGCCTGTTATTGTCAGAAGCGGAAGAGAGAAAGGGCTAAACCTTTGTCATGCATTTGTGATGCTTTAGGCTGAGTTGTCTCCCCATATCCTCCTTCACCTCTCCCACTTAGGACGTATTGTTAAAACCACCCTTTCTTTTGGTTCTATATTGCCAAATGGAGTGCATAGATGCTCTTTTCCTAAACAAAGAAAGATATGTTGGTTGATTGCATACTTGCCTTGATCTCCTTGACCTCCTTCACCAGTGGGTTAAATTCCTAATGGCCCTCTTCCTTTCCAAGTAGGGTCGAACGATCAAAACAATCATAGAAAGGACCAACATAGGAAATATGGATTGCCTACCCACAAACCGAAGGACCAACAGAGGAAATTTTAGACGTAGGGGACACAAAAGAAATACAATTCAGCAATTGAAAAAGAAACAAAGAAACAGACAAACTTGGCAAAGATAGGAAACCAAATCGTAAGCCACCATGAGATTAGTAAAAAGATGTTTGAAATATTCAATCCCACAAAACTCTTCTTGCTTTAAGAAAGCTTAGCAATAATGAAGCGCTACTATTAGTGTAGACCAAGTTGCAACTGTGCAGACAACTTCTTTGCTAACGAATTGAGATGTAGAGTGAAAAATCTCACATCGGAAGCGGACTACACATTCGAAGATGGAATCGCAGAATCAGCAACAGTTTAAAAATGGCATCCCTATGCAGCTAATGTTAGAATTCAAGATGAACAATATACTTACTAACTGAATCTCGATGTAATGGAAATTATAAAATATGATGCTACTTTACAATACAAATGGACCTATGAAAATGAAGCTGTAATAAATGGAAAAGACCATGTTCTCAGAATGCAAGAGAGTAATAATACCAAATAATATGAGAAAAAGGATGACCAAACTATGCCTTTCAAATCATATGTTCAACTAAAAATATTGACTTCAAAACATAATCATGTCACACAAAATCTGTGAACTCCAAAAATGCACCCATCTTAACATTGCTCGATCCATGAAATCCATTTACAATCGTCACTGATGCCAGCAGCTGCATAAAAGAACTATCTTGAGATATGACAAGCAGACAAAAACACAAGAAAACAAGAAGAAGGTAAAGGTAAAGTAGTTTTTAATGTCCGCAAGGCCATAGATCATATGAGATGACCCTTATGGAGGATGTTGTTTACTCAATATATGGTTATCCAACCATACTCCAGTTACCAAAACATATCATACAACCCTACCTCCTACAGGATTCAAACCGTAGACCTCTATTCAGAGTTCCAAAGTCTCCACTGTTAGGTCCACTCAGGTTGCACAGATTGCAGATACACATATATGATCAACAATTGCTAGTAGCTATACATGCAAGAAAAACTTGGAAGCGTTACTTCAGAAACAACTACTTTAAGACACAGACGACAAACCTCTACTGCATTTTCCTCCAAAAAGGTAACTTTTAGGTAGGCAGTATGGATGGGTATAAATTTGATTAACATATATTCTACGTAGCTGATGAACCAGAAAAAGGGAAGGTTGTAATAAAGGCAAGGCCACAGACATAATTCGTGTTTTCCATTGAGCTTGCAAAAGCCACTGGATCGGGTAGGATGGCAACAATATCTTTCTGTGATGATATTTACCACAACTATAGCCTTAAGGAAGCCCTTCATTCGCCTCCCATACTAGGTCATTTGTTCTTTTCAAAGGTGTTACATGAATAACAACACTTCTACATTAGGGTTCATCTTTTCAGACTTTCATGTCCCGAAAGAAGCAATCCATTGGTGGCCTTGAGTCTATGGTTCCATTGTCCACATCTGGTAATATACGTCATTATTCTCATAAAGCATCTGACCTGATGGTGTGGGGCGAAAATCTTCCTTCTACTGAGGCTATAGAGTTTGCCAAATTCGTCATGGAGGTTGTGTGTTGTCATATTGTCCAACCCATGTTCTTTCTTACGTAGTCGCACTTCACCTTAGCTCGCATTTAATGCTGCTGTCACTGTCACATCACTAATTCACCAATATTTCACAAGGGCTTTTACCCAGTGCAGATGAGTTAAATGAGAAATGCCGGCTTTGTAGGTCAACCCACCGGGTTCTTATGTGGGCCACTTCCTATTGTATAATTTCTTTTCCTATGATGCTTTCATTGATTCCAAAAATCTTGTCTTTCTTTTTTGAGCATTTTATGGGAAGATCCATTCCTTCGACCTGCAGATGACCTTTTTGGCAGCACTACATTGTGAGCATACCTCTAGGCTTGGTATGATCAAATGACGTCCACATGGCTGCCAAACTTTCTGCCCAGCCACATAATCTAAATTTTGCACAGCAAAGAAAGAAGTGAGTTAATGAATGCTTAACATTTACCTCTAGTATCAGACTGGCGATTTAATGCTCATGGATTAGCTTCTCTCCAAGAAGACCATCTCTGAGAGTTCTCTTGCATCCTTGGTTGGGACCATATTGATTGACAGCTCAATAATACAACATATCTCTTACAGAGAATGTCAAATGCTGTTCTCCAGTCAGCATATACTTCAACAGTAAGGCCGTACTATGCACCTGCAGATGCCTCATCTCGCAGATAAACTTCAAAAGTTAGTCACATGTTCTTATTGATGGATAGTCATATAATGGGTTATTGGCTTCTTCTCTTGTCCATTTACCTAAGTGATGAAGTTGTAATGGCCAGCTTGCAATAATTTAAAAAATCTTTCTCAAAAGCTGTTGCAGTGACAAGTTTCTCAAAAAATTCCAATTAAATGTAAAATTTATAATGATTTTCTAGGTAATGAATTCCGACTTGCCTTCCTCCTATCAAAGACTTGAGTTAATATTAAAATATTTTAATAATTTGTAGCCAATAAGAACTACAGGAAAGTAATGAAGTTTGAAGAATCATAATTATTTTGTGACTGTTTTGCATGTTTACATGTTTCTTTATTTTTTTAAAATGGGTTATCCGGGATTGGAACATGCCCTACGCGCATTACATTCTGACCACATAGTTGTAGTACAACAGCTTGACAATTATGGATGTATCACTTGACACTTGAACTTGGGTATCCTCCTTACAAGATGAAGAATTTAACCAGTTTGAGGTAATGCCATTTGATTTTATGTTTACATCTTTAGATGGTGCATTTTTTTGTTTAATTTACTATATATCACCTACTTGTACTTGGGGAAAATTTACTTAATATGGCTAAATGCCTAATTACTTTTGGTTCTTGTTTGCTCAATTTTTTCGAAAAATATGCAGATTTCAGGATTTCTTATTTTGTTTTTATCAAATAGTCGTATGTTTTGAACGAAATGTTAGAACCAAAAGCTGATGAACAATGCAGTATCTATATGCAGACAGGATTCGTCAGTTTCCTCAGGACGTGATTTGATATCACAAAGAGGTTCCCATCGTTATGGAGAATGGCAAAATGATCTATTTGGCTGCTGTATGGAGCCTTCTTTATGTAAGCTCTTACTTCCTTGTATAATGTTATAATCTCTTCTGGGCCTCTTAGATTAAATTATGTTGCTATTGCTTTGCCATAAATATCATCAATATTAGGTTTCACTCATATTTTAAATATCCGGACATTTAGTTCTTCTGTTTCTTGAAAATAAAATGTTGGTATTATTTCCGAAGAACAAATTCATAGGTGTTAGCTTTAACTTGTGACGCACATGTTCATTTATTCGAGTTCCTTGAATTTTGGTCCTGTTATCTTTAATATTATGTAAAAAAGGATTCTCCTACTTTAGAATTTTATCTAGAGACTCCAGGTATGATGAAATGCATAAAATGGTAGTTACTTTTATTGAAATTTTTATTTTGTTTTTTCATGTCGTCGTGTACTATCTTTGATGTTATCAAAAGGGGTTTTAACTTTTGGGTTCAGATGTTGCCTTATTCTTGGTTCTGAGACATGAATAAATCATAGAAATTTTGAAAAGGCAGGCCTATTTATTGAACCTGAGAGTGTCAGGAAGTGGCTAGATATGCTTGATACAGAAATTGAGAAAGAAGTCAGTAGTAAGGTGAATAAGTTTAAAGTTTTTAATCTGAGCGACTAGTTATAAAGCCCAGTTTGACATTGATCATATTCATGTCCTCAGTAAGGCTAGAACTTAGAAGAGTAAAGAAGGAACAGTTTTAAAAGAGAAGCTTCATGCCTTTTTAATTCAATGTTTTTGTTTCTATGAGATTCCAGGGTCAATTAAAAGTAGACAGGAATGTTGCTTAACAGAAACTACCGTTATACATAATCTACCAACATAATATACGTAAAATCAGAGAGACATAACAAGCTAAGCATATGTGTTATGAACCTTTATTCTCAAAACATATAGCATCCACACATATACTGAAGTAGGAATAACTCATCTACATATCATAATCCACAAGAGACAAAGATGGATAATACCCTTAAGGTAGAGAAATAACAATAATATTCCTTAAAGAAGGAAGAACTCCACAAGATCTCCCAAGATATGATAGGGCTACAATGTGGGCAAAGACGATTACAATGAGTATTTTGATATGATCGATGATTCTTTATAATTACATAATGTCTTCTTTATGTACTCATCACCAAATGCTAGTTGGGGAGGGTATAACCTTAACCCTTTCTAACTCCTTTAACCAAATTATAATTACAAATTTTGGGTTATGTGTGGCCCATGCCAATTATCATAACACCCATATATAATGTGATACCATATCATATCCCTAGATACCTATCCCTTGGTACCATACCATTCCACCCCCCAACAATGTTTCGTCCTTGAAACATGAGAAGAAACTAAATAATATGATCATCTATCATTGTTGTCCACTAGTACCAATCTTGATCATCCATCCATCCAAGTGACATCTTGATTGTTGATGGTCTTCTAGGATGCGATGCTTTTGTTGCCTAACTCCGATATCCATTACTGCTCCTTTGGTTCCATGTGATCACTTTACCTCTCTAATATGCATAATGATTGCTCGCTTCATGGTCCTGCTGCGTTTTTCTGATATCCTAAATGATTGCTCCTTTGGTTGCATGCTTTCACTGCACTACTCTGATGTCCATAATTACTGCTTTTCTTCTGACCTGCACTACTATACTTGATGCCTTTTTGATTCCATGTGGGCCCATAATAGTTCTTTTGGTGCTCTATGCAATGCTACCATGATTGATGCCTCTCACGGTGGTGTGGGGGGCGATATGCTGCAACTTTATCTAGATGTTTTGCATTCTTTGACTCTTTAAACTTTTGTTCCTCTGTTTTAATTTGTTTTTGATGGGCTCCTCCTCTGATTCTTCCTCATGCTCTTCTTTCATAGTCCCTTCTTTTGAATTTTCCTTGTGCTCTTCTTTCTTATGCCCTTCTTTTGGTTCTTCCTTGTGCTCTTCTAACTGTGCTTGCTTGGACTTTGCTTCTGATTCTTCTATTGGTTCCTCAAGCTGTTCCTTGCTTCTCCTTTGATCCTTACTTCTTAAGATGAGAAATATCTTGCAATGTTATCTTCTTTTTCTTGTACCATAGCTTCATGAACTTTTTTTGTGCATTAATTTTAACAGTACCCAGGGAGTCCAATCAAGGATAGCCAAGAACGATATCCACATCATCCATAGCTATACCAAAAAAAATCTGAATGCAAAATGTATCTATCCACAATTCAAATCCTCATAAATGTGAATGTTCTCACCCTCAAGTTGTATGCCTTCAATATTCTTCATTTGAACCTACAACCTCCTAGCCAAATCAAAGAAGCATGCTAAAAATAAGCCCACAGGGATCCATAGAAATAATAATTAATTAAGCATAACATGTTATTCAAAGTATTAAAGATAATGTTGCTCCTTGAAAACATGGTTTCAAGAAATCACTACTTGCAAAAGGATGAGGCAAATGTGATATCATAAGCAAAGAATATCATAAAGTCTTATATATGGAAGAGACAAGTTAAGGAGCAATGAATCATACTTGAGGCTCCAAAACTTTTAGACGTTGCAAAACAACACGGTCACATGGGTAACTCATTCCAACTTCTAAAACTTTTAGTAGACAGAAAAGCTAAATTAGTTTGTTCTTGCAGGCAGACTATTTGATACGTCTGCATGCATGCATGATTGTGCATAGGAATGTATATGCACAAATGTGTGCACACAAAGTGTTTGTAATAAGTTGTCATGTAGTGTTGTATGTGTACATGGCAAAGTGTTTTGTAATGACGTGCACATGGCAAAGTGTTTGTAACAATGTAGTTGGGTAGTTCCCAACTGCCTATTGATCTCATTATATCTATAAGTAGGCATCTATGTGAGAGATGCGGGAGTGCTTGTTGTTTGCAAAAGTGTATTGTTGGTCAGAATTGGTGGTTGTTAGATTGTTCGTCGAAGTATGATGTATTGTAGATAGTTGCTATGTTGGATACATGTCGTGTGTACAACATATCCATTTGTATCTATAAGTTATTCCCATTGTGCATTTTGTTAATATAAGTTGTTATAATGCCTATATTGGGACTGTTACATAAGTGGTAATGGAATTTTATTGTAGTGTGTTGTATTTCTATTTCTGCATTCTGGCGCCATTGCGTGTTCAAAGTTGGGGGTCAAGTTTGGTGACATGAAGTTTTCATGAGCATATAACTTGGAAAGGTATGCAACTACAACAATGGGATGATCATAGAGCCATCGGAAAACAACGTAGTTGCCCTCGAGAAGAGGGAATACTAGAGGTTGCAACTGAAGAAGAAAAAAACTTGTTTGTTGACATTGACGAAGGATTGGTGTGAGAAGTAGACGCCCAAGTGGATGTGCAAGTAGATGTGGAAGTGGGCACACAAGTTTTCACACACAAAGGAGACGTGTGAGTGTTTGTGCATGAAAGAGACGTGCAAGTGTTCATGAATGACGGAGATGAGCGAGTGTTTGTGCACAAAGGAGACGTGTGAGCGTACTAGCATGAAGGAGATCCAAGAGTGTTTCTGCGCGAAGGTGATGTGTGAGTATTCACACATGAATTAGATGTATGTGTCGACGAAGAAGTTTGTGCAAGTGAAGATGTGTGTTGACGTGGAAGTGTAAGGTGATGAAGAAGTTTGTGCAAGTGAAAATGTTCATGGAGACATGCATGTTGGCAAAGAAATTTGTGCAAGTGTGCTTGCAAACGGACAAGTGCGCGGTGACACGCACGGGTACGAGGGTGTGTGTGCAACTAAACATGTTCGCAATGGAGGTGATTGTGACAAAGGCATATGTGACAACAGAGGTTGTGGGAACAAAGGTCTTGATGAAGGGCATGGCAAAGTTTTGTGCAACAATGAGATGCACGAGAAGGATGTGTGCACAGGTGAAGTTTACACTAGTGAAGCTGGGCATGACAAAACTAACGATAAGTTTGATAGACGAGAAAGCCGGTTTGACAAGAAAGTGTGGGAATGGTTGAAATAGGTAGTGTGGTAGACAATACAAATGACAAATGTTTGGTACCAAAGTAGGTGTGTACGATGGTGAGTGGGATGGGAGTTCGACATCAGAGTGAATGCAAGATGGCATGTTTGATAGTGTGCATGTTGAGGATTTGATACTAAAGCAACTAAAGGTTGGTGTGCTCGATGATGAGTGGTACGGGAGTTTGATAACATAGAAATTGCAGGTTGGCATGTTTCATGGTGTGTGGGATGGGAGTCCGACATGAGAGCAATTGCAATGTGGTGCGTTCGATGGTGCTGAGATGGGAGTGAGACACCCAAACAACCATTGCTTATGTCAAATCAACTTCATTATGACAATGACCAATTTTGGCATATTGCACAAGTGGCCCTTGTTTTATGGTGGTGAAACAGAGGACCTAGTCAGGCATTGGAAACTCTTCCTCACAATTTGAAAGGTCAATGGGCAAGAGAATGAAGCAAATAGGAGGTTATTCCCTATGACATTTCATGGAATTGTAATAGACTCATACATGAGATTGTTGGAGGGAAAGTAAAAGACTTGGGAAGAGTTGCGCGAAGTATTTGTGAAAGAATTTAAATTGTTCTCCAATGACGGTGAGGTCATTGCAGAAATTTATATAATGGAATAGGATTAGATAGAGTTTGTTTAGTCCTACAACTAAAGGTTGAGCTAGTTTATCTATTTGGAGTAGGTTCTATCAAACGCAATGGATAAAAGGCGGGTTAATAGGCCTTCTTCCAATGTGTCAGAAGAAGATTAGGGTGGCCCTTTGAGCGGACCTTGAACTTGGAAAGTGATGCAAAGATGTAATTAAAATGTTGGGGTCATGTTATTAAGGACAAGAGTGACCTTGAAGGTGAAATTTACTCTATCAAGGAAGTGACAATTCTAAAAACGAGTGTAGATTAGAGGATGATTTAAGTGCATAAACCAAGCATTGAGTTTGAGAAGTCAATGAATAGGGTGACTCTAAAGAGATGAGCGATGACTCCGATGGTGAGTGTGATGCAGAGAACACACGAATAGAGGTAAGATCGTGGCTATAGGTATATGTAGTACAAAGGAAGATTGTTCCAAAGAAGAATGCAATCGTTGGTGTGGCTCGTGACAACCACTAGAGAATTGGAAGATGTCTAATTAAGTATAATACTCAGGGAAAACCCATTGTGCAGTGTTAGCAATGCCATTTGTGGGGGTACTTCGCATGTGAATGTTATAGTGTTGCAAGTCAAGACGAATCGGTGATGTGTGGAGGGTTAGAAAAGTTGAAGAAGAGTCATAGTCCTAGATAGGAAACAAAAAATGATTAACTTGGTTGCAATCAAGCAGATTGAGGTTGTTTGGGAGGTACAAACTGTGCAAAAGGTTGAAACTATACAATTAGAGGAGGTTGTCCAACACATCAACTTGATGGACGATGTAGTGATTGTGCAACTTAGTCCTGGTTAGGATGCTTGACACGTGCAAGCCTTCGGAAGAGGATTTCAACAAATCTTGGTTGCAAACAGTGAAGTGGTTGATATTGAGGAAGGTTGTTTGGACCTAGCCTTGACCGCTTGGACTTGGACCATTTGGCCTTAGGGCTAGGCCTTTTGGACCAAGATAGAGATTAGCGAAGTTTTTCGAGCAAATTAATAGGATGTCTACAAGTAAAGGGAAAATTGTTTTGTGGCAAAGGAGGGTCGTTTACCTAGGTCATTTGGTTGTATGGAGATGCAACAAAGAGCATGCACTAATTGACTAGCCATTAATCTTGGACGAAGAAGTCGAGGTGCCAAGTGTCGGAGAAATGAGCAAGGGTTTCACTAGAGCGAAACCAACTTGATTGATGGGGGAGGAAGCAACAACTCTTTTGAATAGAATTTCATTGTGACAAGGCTGCAGCTAGGGCATAATGTTGCAAAGAAGAAAATTAAGGTTTTGTAGAAATCCATGGAGCAAAAGAAAACCCTCATTGGAGCATAATAAAATTGCAAAGCCTCGTTCAGATTGTGGTACTAGGGTCTAGTTTCCAAAGATGAAGTGTAGGAAGAAGAAGCACTAGCTAGTTTAAAGTAGGAAGTTGCCTAGATGTTGCGTGTTGTTGAGTGGAGAGATATCTAATTGGTAAGGTATGTTTGCATTGTTTCGAGTCAAAGATGTGACCGTTGGTGCCATTTGTGTGGAGAGAGGAGGCGAATGATGATTGTAAGATGCCAAGAGGGTTTTGTGGCCGTTTGAAAAAGTGTTTAGGCTTTTCAATAAGGGTGTCAAAGGTAGATAACCATCAGAGGAAGTGGCCTTGCCATCAAGGCGGATGACACTAGTTGTCTGGGAGCACCTGATAGACCTTATCGTCCAAGAGATTGTTGTTTGGCCGTCGATGAGGAACGTCTAGATCAGCCATGTGGAATTGGACGACGGTGATAGCTATTGGGATTGGGTCGCCTGTCAAGCACTAGCCATCAACAACGTTTGTTCAGGATTGGCCATTAGCGATGGCATTGAGAGCAGGTAGTTCGGACCAACCGTTTGGGTTTGGTCAACAATGACAACCATTTGGAGTAGGTCACCAGGGACAAGGTTCTTAGTAAGGTGTTGGTTGTCTAACCCAACTGATTAGAGCTGACAAACAAGGATTGATGTTAGAGACTAGTAGTCTGGACTTGTTGATCAAAACTTGCATTGGTAAGGAATTGTTTGGACCTTTTGGGGTATGTCGTCAAGGCAATTGAAGCAATGATTTGAGTGTGGAAATTAGGTTGAGTGGAGGTTTTAAAAATGCAGACGATGGAAAAAATTCAGTTCAAATGATGAGGGTCTCAATGGTTTCACCATTGAGGTTTTGGGTGTTGCTTGAAACCTGCGTGATATTGCTCTGAACCCTATGACAATGCTGCCCCTTGGCCTCCAACATAGGCAATGATGGGTGTTGCTTGTCATGTTGATAATGTGGCTGATTGCATGAATTAGAGCAAGCATTCAACACATAATATTTTGTTGGCAGCATTCTGAAATGAAGCTAGCTGCTGAAGATGTATGGAACAAATGAAAGTGGAAGGATTGTGACAAAAATTCCGATACAGTGTTTAGTGCTTCTATACCCAGTGTTCAGTTCATGTGTTGACGAGGATGTCAACAAGTCTAGAGGGGATAGATGTAGGTAGACTTGACACTTCTACATGAATGCATGATTGAGCATATGAATGTATATACACCAATGTGTGCACACAGTTTTTGTAATAAGTCATCATGTAGTGTTGTGTGTGTCCGTGGCAAAGTGTGTGTAATAATGTAATGTAACCGGGTATTTTTAGTGTTTTATGTAAAAAAGTGGTTTGAAGGTAGTTGGGTAGTTGCCAACCGTCTATAACTTCTGTTATATCTATAAGTATGCATCTATGTGAGAGATGTGGGAGTGCTTGTCCTTTTTGTCAAAGTGTATTGTTGGTTAGAACTGGTTGTTTATAGTTTGTTTGTCAAAGTGTGATGAATTGCAGATAATTGTTGTGCAGAACACATGCTATGTGTACGGTGTATCCATTTGTATCTATAAGTTATTCCCATTGTGTATTTTGTTTATTTAAGTGGTAATGGAAATGTAATGCAGTGTGTTGTATTCCATTTCTACAGTTCTTCGTTAACTAATAGTTTGCAAGTATCTATGGCATTGAATCCTTATTTTGTTCAAGGGCACCCGTGGTCTGGTTGATTGAATGCGATGTCTCTAAAATGGCCTTAAAGATAATGATCTTCCACCATTTGTTTGGGCAGATACCAAATTTTCAATTTCTAACTACAGAACATGTTTATGGGAAATGCAAGGTTCCTAAAAATGGTTGCTTGTTTAGGTCTTGTATCAAGCAGATATTAAAACTCTCTTCATTGCATGTGTGGCATAATGACTCTTGAAAGAATAACACTAATCTTGAATGTGCATATGACTAGCTTAATTGCATTTACACAATCTATGCCCCCTGTTGTATTCACAAGCACAATGATACTTATATGCAAGTATTATGAATGTTCTATTTTGAATTTACCTGTGGATACAATGCCTTGATTGGGTACAAAAACTAGCTGAAAATATTAGGCCATTGCTTTTGCAATATTTCTAATGTTGATTTTCTTTGTTTTCATCAACCTTGTTACAGGCTTCAGAACGTGCATTTATCCATGTGGCACTTTTTCAAATATAGCTGCAGTGGCCTCAAGTGGGAAGATTTGTAAGTTAATTAAACTCTGCTTTATAAGATAGTGATTATGTGCTGATCAAAAGATAGTGCTGATGTTTTGCTGTTTCCTGTGCATATTGGTATTCACTATGGTTCTGATCAGAGAGAGGTCTTTTGTTATAAGTGTGCTCTTTTTCCTCTTTTAAATGAGTATTTGACATCACCATATCTAGAGCATCATAGAAAAGGGCCCGAACTACCTTTATGAGTGCTTGCTTCTCTCTGATGTTACATGCATTGTTCCAGCTCAGAAAATGTCTGACATAGAGTTGTTAGACCCCTAGCACACAGTATCATTATGTTTTATGGATTACAAAATCATTACAAAGGTTATAGTGAAGTACCTGAAGCCAACATTTTCTCAGCCTATCATTATGTATCATGGTCTACAAAGTCATTACAGAGGTTATAGTTAAGTACCTGAAGCCAATGTTTCTGCAGCCTATCTGTTCTCAACAAGGGGTACAAAGGATGGTAGACAAATTCTATAGGGTCTTTCTGCATGGTTGCTAATTGTTTGGTTACAAAAATCAATGGAGATTGAGAAAAGTTTAAGTGGATGTCTCCACAGTTCATCACAATGGCAGGATCTTTAAACCATGCTTTTGCAGTTACCAAGTTCACAAATAAGAGATGCGTATTCAGTCTTCAAACATATCCCACAAGAGGCACTTATACCAAGTACATTTTCCTCATGATTATGATGCTTAAGAGGCTGATACATATTTCCAGCTTAATGCTGTAGTTCATCAGGTTTGAAGTTTGTTAACATACACAATGAAAAAAGTCCACAAGTAAGAGATGCCTATTCAGTCTTCAAGCATATCCCACAAGAGGCACTTAGGCCAAGTAGAATTTCCTAATGATTATGATGCTTAAGAAGCTGATACATTTTTTCAATTTAATGCTGTAGTTCATCAGGTCTAAAGTTTGTTAATATACACAATGAGACAAGTTCATGAATAAGAGATGCCTGTTCAGTCTTCAAGCATATCCCGCAAAAGGCACTTAGGTCAAGTACAATTTCCTCATGATTATGATGCTGAAGAGGCTGATGCTTTTTTTCAACTTAATGCTGTAGTTCATTAGGTCTAAAGTTTGTTAATAATACACATTGAAACGAGTTCACAAGTAAGAGATGTGTATTCAGTCTTAAAGCATATCCCACAAGAGGTACTTAGGCCAAGTACAATTTCCTCATGATTATGATGCTTAAGAGGCTGATACATTTTTTCAACTAAATGTTGTAGTTCATCAGGTCTAAAGTTTGTTAATCTACACAATGAATAGAACATAGGCTACTGAGATAAGATATTCATTACATTTTGAGGGAATACAATCACATCACATAAGGAAACATCAATACCAGAATAATTAAAGAATTGTATATTTTTATAGATTGCTGTAAGTATATGAATTATAGGTGAACAGCAAGTGGGGTTTGATGCCCACGTTGTGTCCCCCTTGAGTGGTCTCCAGAGAGTATCTTGCACAAGGAACCGCCATAAAGATCAAAAGTCATGAGCGGACCTGATAAGGATTCATTTCCCCATAAAGACCAAAAATCAATTAGAGGCTTGAGTTAGAATTGTTAGCTCAAAGTTATAGTTGCAGACTAAGTCACTGATTAATCATTATACTTAAAGTTATCAATAAATCATGCTTACACCTTTTCTCACCTTAGATGATTCACCAACCAATGGCCAACTATGGTCTATTACATGTAACAACAGACCAAGAACAAACTGTCCAATCAGAGAAATTATGAGACTCATATAGATGTTAAGTCTTTTACCATTTATTTAGAACTCTATTCATAGGCATCTAAGCATGATGTTGATATAGATAAATTGCAGCCTTTCTACTTTAATATAGGATTGTGCTCATAAAAAGGGAATTAACATTATGCATGGTATACATTTTCTTTTTTAAGCTAATGAGATATATATTAATGCTGACAGTTCAATAGAGGCATTCAGCACCACTGGAAGTTGGTAACCAGAAAATTGCAACTGAGCCTAACAGATGAACTTATTGTTGTGGCACATATTAGTCAAGTGTCACTAGGCATTTCTTCAAGAAGTTCCCCTTCCCATTCATTCTCTACATAGTCTGTTGAGTCTGGTCATTACATATCTTCACTGAGTGTAAAAGAATTTTTGCTGGCAGGGTAGTGGTTCCAATAAGAAGATATCTCTTGGTCCAAGGTTAGTGTTCCGTACTGGACCAGTGGAGCCAATGTTATCAATTGCAGCTTGTAAGCAGAACTCTGATAGCCAAGCCTGTTTTGAGAATGTATCTTGCACATTGTGATCCTTCAAGCCAAATCCTTTAGGATACATATCTTGATTATTGAGAGCTTGAAGAAGCCTTTGAAGTTATTCCATTGCCTTGTTCTACTACTATACACGAGTAACCATCAAGGAATTCTTGCACTCCAGGATAACTATAAAGCTGTTTTGGGTGGTAGATGATTGTAAAAGATTTATTTATTTATTTTTTGTTGGGAAGGATATCTGGAAACAGAATTTTTACTGGACAGTAATCCTGTTTGGTTTGAACTAAATTGTAGTCTTTATACTTGATGAGTATGTATGGAGCAAAACTAGAACTTCCTATTAGGACAAATATAAAAAAGGACCTTGGAATTGGTCCTAAGTTTCAAACTTAGAGCAATAACTAGAAGTTGAATGGGAATTAATCAAAGAGCTTACAAGTTGAACAATTTTGTACTTTAGCCAGGCTGTTATCTGATAATGCAGAAGCAGAGGTAAAGTTGAATATTCAGTTCAAGAAGTACATTTACTAGTTTATTCTGCTAGTATGAAGTATTGGTTAAAATTCAGACTTTGGAATAGGATTTACTAATCCATAGCATGGCCTAAATATAAATGATTTCTATGGCTGGCAGAACAAGCAAAGACTCTTACACAAGGTATTTTGATTTAGGGGCCCTCCCCTATTGAACTCTGTAAATATCAAAATGTGGTGGTTGTCCTCTATTGTTCATCCATTCAAACTGTATAGAAAATTTTTCCTATTGGATTGGATGTTCAATTTTGTTCAGTGCATATGCTCATGTCAATAATCAGGTGATCGAAGGAACCATACAAGCATAATATATGGTCTGGGATATGCTCCTTTCATAGGACACAATGCATGTGTGTTTTCATGAGCAAAGTCTCTCAATTCTATTAGCTTAGCCTTCAAATTGGGAATCACCTACAAGAAACTGCCAAAGCTATATGACCAATTTCATGTTTGAAATTTTTAGATTCACAAGAAAAGCACATTCTTATGGCAGTTTCTTGCTGACCTAGCTATGTATCTCAGCATTCAGTCCCTCTAATAAACATATAATTAAATCCTAAATGTTTGACAAAGCAGAGTAAACTTGGGGTTCGTGGGGAAAGGAAAGCACTTTATGATTAGTGGCACTGCCCTTTTAATTTATGCTGCTACTAATTGTGTGAGGTAACAAAAAATCCACCAGAGGTGGAATAGTTGAGCAGCAAAATTTTTGTCTATAGATAGTCTTGGATTATTCCAATACTTAATTCAAAATTGAATGAGTTTTTTTTGTTTGTTTTTGTTATTCAGTTTTCTCAGGTACAATGAGCAATTATTGATTGCGCAATTGCTCTTTGAGTCTTTTCATAAACTCACAAGTGTGTGTCACATACTGCCCTTTTGCCCAAGGAGCTTCCATTGGATTTGTGCCAAGATTCCCAGTAAATTTGAATCAACAAGCGATTAAACTTGACAAGAGTGTCCTCGTAAAACCAAGATCTCCAGAGAAAGATTAACATACAACCAGAGCAGATGAGTGATATGTGAGAAGAAGAACAAAGAATTGAGGAGACCACATGAAAAAATCAGATACAAAAGAATCTATGCACGGATGCAGAATTTCCAGCAAAAAGCAACAGGGATAGAACTCCTTTTTATTTTTATTTTTTCATTTTGAAAATCTTACACATTAACATTTCATCTGTCATGGAATGTAGAAGCCCAACCATCCCATCAGTTGCAAGAAAACCAAGGGATGGCTGTTTGCTGTTAGAGAATTGAATTTGGCATCATTCCTAACACTGCCTCTCAGATCAAAATAATTCTATTGATATCCACGGATGTTGATGAAGCCTCTCAGAGGAATGTTCCAACTGTAATTGTCCTCTGCGTTACAGAAACATCTTCATAGGCAATGCTGTTTTGAGAATGGTTTTTTGGATTGAGGGTGAACCTTAGAAAAGGTGATGGTCTTCATCACCTGTAACGATGCTTTATCTAAATTTCATTTCACCTTTTGTTAGGGCCTGGTCAAGTCTACTGTAGTTAGCGTGGGCATGCAGTTAACTAGCCATTTGTTAATCATGAAGTTTCCTTCCAACCACAGCTATGTAAAGGATATGCATCATCAGTATTTGTTGAGTGTTAAGGTTTCCATCTATTTTTCCAGGATGTTCCGTCCAAAAGGCATCTATTTATTACTGTTATTAAAGCCACTGTTCTCTACGGTTTAGAGGTTTTGGTGCTTAGCCTCGGGCCAGTTGATTGGAATATGATTTGAGAGAACTTCGGTCATTATTCTCCAATCATGGTCCCGTGCAAGCAAACAGTTCCATGTATTGTTGTTCAAACCTTCGGGCTCATTCTTATCTGCTCCATCTTGAGACTATCTTCCAACTCAAGGGTAAATCAACTTGAGATTGACAGAGATTTCCTTTTCTTTTTCTTTGCTCTTTTCTGAAGTTCACTTCCTTTTCCTTCCCTGGTTCGGCAGGATGACTATAGCGCTGGTATAAGACCTCTGAGCTTCTTTGATCAAAAAATATTTCTATGGGTCTTCATTATAGAGCAAATGAGGATATTAGTCTGTAATTCATCCAGGTGACTGGGTCTTTGCCCCTCAGCTTCTCAGCCCCAAGCTGCCTTTTTAGTTAATACACTTTTTACATGTTTCTGATGGCTTGACAGTTAATTCAGATTATCTATACTGGCAGTGGTGACACAGCCTTAGATTCTTTCCTGGCTAGATGATATTGTGCTTCTCATCATCTTCATAATGTGACTAACTGGCATGTTTTTCAAAAAGAACAGTATTTGCAGACTTCATATTTTTCATGAGGCGGATATTAATAAACATTTAGGATGCCTGAGTTTTTATTAGATCTGAGGGATGTTCTAGTGCTTTCTGGGGGAAACCACTGTAATTTTTTCAGTATTATTATAAACGATATCAAGCTTTGTTCTCCAGGAGAAGAGGAGCTTTGGGTATTAAGTATAACTAGAGTCCTCCATGCCTAATGGATTGATTGCTTCTTCTTCTGCCAGTCTCAGCTTGTAGAGGAAAAGAGTATTCGGCCTATGCTATGACAGGGACAGCAGAAGACCAGTTACGCACTCTTGTGCTATTTAGAGACCAGCTATGCATTGATGAAATGCCAGCTGGCAGAGTTATGGCCAATTGTCCTCAATCGCAGTCCAGATCCTATGGCCAAGTGCTTATCATATCATTTAAGAAATCCTTGACCTAGAATGTTAGCATAATGTAAAGTGCTTTGCTACCTATAAGGATAGCAATATTGGCTTCTATCATCTGATGCAACTATCATGGTTATCAACCTCTCCTTGTTCCACTACAGAATCCTTTGTCAACTTTGATGATGTCTAGCGATCTTGTTTATTGACAGTTGTATTGATTAAAGATGTTTTCTATTATAGTTATTAGCTATTAACATAGCTATCTACTCACCATTTTTTACATTTCTTGAATTTACATTGCCTTGGTAAACCCTCCTACTAATTTTATTTCTTTTGTTCTACTTTTATGTTCTAGCAAGGGCTGGTTGCTTCATTTGAAGCATCTGTGCTGGCTGCATATCGACCTCCATTGAGTTATACAGTCAATTATGGACCTTATATAATAATAAGTAGCTTTTTATTTCTGCAGTAGAGATGGTGGCATATTAGAATGGCTTTGGATGACTACTTTGTAAACATGTTCCTGAAAAGTTATTGCAAGAATTATCGGAAGACCACATCCACCACTAGTGATTTCATTTTTACGTGCACAGACCATGTAGTAATCATCCTTTGCTGGGTCTAAAACATGGTGACCATATGAGTGCCTTTTGATGGAATCAGAATTTGTTTATTTCCCCCAATGCACCCATTTTTTTTTTTTTTACATATTAGGTTTTATTTTGTGCAGATTTAAGGGCAAACATGATTGTTTATCACTTTTTAGTTGCACTTGATATATTTATGTTAAAGACATTGTTATACAATTATTTATGCCCTTGGCTTTAATATTTTTTCCAGCTCCAGAGCAGGCTTGCAATGACCTGATGACATATTCACTTGTGTTTGGATGCTGTTGTTATACCTGCTGCATTCGTCGAAAGCTGAGAAAATTGTTGAACATTGCGGTAAATCATCTTTGCCATCTCAAACTCGGTCTGTATTTATATTGAACTCATCTGTGAGAGAAAAAGCTATTGGAAAAGTTACCTTGACAACTAGAATTTATAAAATTTTATGGTATTTGGAGCTTGCTTTCAATATCAGAAACAGGTTACGCTACAACATGTAAACATCCAATTCCATTCCTGAGAGTTAAAAAAAAAATTGAACTTTGTTCCAACAGACCACCAGTTAGAGAGCTTGCCTAGTTAAAGTCATGACAATGTGAATTCTATACCTGCTCACATAGCTGTTGCTAGCTTTTCAAATGCCAGTTCAAAGCAGCATTAATGCAGGGTCAAGATTCAATGCAGTACCCTAATCTGATTATAAAGCAAACAATGTTGTCCATTCAGTGATTTATAAATTAAATTGTAAATGGTATTTTCTCCACATTCCTGCGGCCGTTTTTGTGGTGGAGAGATAGATACAAGAAATAAGTTTTGTAAAGTGTTCAATAGCTTAAATAATATGTATAATAATTTCATATGATAGTTGTAGATTTTGCTACACAAATACAGGAAATTAAGCAGCAGACTAATATATTCCCCTTGCTTTGTGGAACTCAGACTTACTGTGTGGTCTGTATGTCAATGCTTAATATGTTTAAGTTGTCCAAACAAAGTTCACATACTGGGGATGTATATAAAACCTACATAATTTGCTATCTAGAAGGCAGTGGGAAGTTTAATATGTTTCTCAAGCTGCATTGAAACCACACAGCTGAGAGCTGACCAAATGACCTGTACGATGAACCCTTCTTCAAATGGAAAAATGAGGTTATAACATGAAGTAAGCTTCAAGAGGAGTTGTATTCTCCGAATCTTGCATTGAGCTTTTAAGCTAGCCTTGTTAGCAACATCGTTTGCTTATCTTTTGAGTCATCTACTTAAGAATGAGATTGCTGCCCAAAATTTCATTCTGGACAACTGCACTGACTTCACTAGATGTATAAAATATAATTTTTCCTCCATTCTTTATTTATCTCCAATATTTTTGCAAGCAAACCATGAAATGTTTAATGAAGATCATTTCAAATCTGGAAGTACTCAAATTTGCAGTAAATGTCAGTAACTTCCTTTTGTCCCTAGTAAAGATAAATATAAATTATGACAAAACTTAATGAACTGTTTAAATAAGTGCAAGATACAGGCAGAGACCCTTTTGCCAATGTAAGTGGAAATATCACTAGAAAAAAAGAATATTATAAATAAACTACATATTCATTATTAATGGTGATTCCAGGAGTACAGAATGAGTTGAATTTGGACATAGACATCTTTGTTGGAAATATCATATTGCTAAACCTATGTACTATAGTCTATAACCTGACATTAGCTTGTACTCGGATCAGCTCTACACCCTGATAAACTAATATATTCCAAGTAGTATGTATCTTTAATGATACTCGTTGAATTTCAGAGCAAATGTCATTCTAGGAGCAATATCTTTGCTGTGTCTTTTACATGCTGAATTTTTGCAGGGAGGCGTCTGTGATGACTTCTTAACACACATCACATGCTGCTGCTGCGCACTTGTTCAAGAATGGCGTGAAATTGAATGCCGAGGGCTGGATGGTAAAGTTGTAAAGTTTCTTTGTTAATTTATTTGTGATTCCATGACAAATCTCCTAAAAAGTCAGAAACCAGTAATACTGACAAATGACTGACTGGTTTACAGATTCATACATGAGAAAAATGAGCCCACCACCTTCCCAACAAATGGAGTCTTGAAATGCTCCTCAGTTGAGTATTTAATAAAGACCAATCAGATATTAGCTGATCCAAAAAGTATTGGTACAATTCCTGAACAGGTTGGAACACCATGTTTTTCAGATGATCCAATTGTTCAAGCAGAAATCACCTGTGTACATTCTGGAGCAGCCTATTTTATAGGTGTAATACTGGTGTACTAAAGCTTCTCTTAGGAAATTCTGAAGCTGTTACGAGTGTGAGACAAAATGACCTTTCCAGGGTTTAGCAATAAATAGAAAACTGGTGCAATTTGTATCATTAGCATTTGTTCTTTCCATGAGGAATTTCTTTTACTAGGACATTCTTGGATTTTTTGGGTAGGGCTTAGGTTATCATAGAGCTTCTTATGTCTTCTCCCTTTTTTGTAAATAGATGTTTTGCAGACACGAGGGGGAAGAAACCTTCTGTAGTTACAGGTGTTCAGATGGGACAATATGATTTAAACTATAACTTTGTGATTTTATTTTGATATCTCTGTCCAGATTTTCCAACGAGAATATTTGAAATGTTTAATTGTGTACCAGACGCCTATAACTCTAGATCCCCTAGCAAGGATTAAATGTTTTTAGCCCATACAGCACAAACCTTTGTGGGCTTAGAACCTTCCGTGAACCATGGCTGTGCTGTGGGCTACATGGTCCAATAATTTGCATTAGATCATATAAGGAGCTCTTTGTTAAAGTGTTAGTCTGCTATTGATTGCACATTTTATTTTTATTAAACAATTTAGGTGAAAGTGCATATCAAAGTTTTCTTCCAGCTTTCTATTGGTTGAGTGTATGGCACCATGCAAAGCATAAATTCAAATCTTGGTGAGCTTAGGTGTAAAAAACCTGTAAATAATTTGTTTGAAGTAATGTGAAACCTGTAAATAATTTATTTAAAGTAATGCGAAGTATGGGTGGCACAACCGAACTTCCCATTGGTATAGTAACAGGGGGCCTCCCTTCCCATGATTTGAACTCAGGTCACCCTCAAAGATAAAGGGTAAATAGTAGCATAATCACATAGAAAAATCAGCAATTAGAGAACAACAGTATATACAAAAATGAATAGACTTGACTTAGGTGATCTGGATTTTAAGAGGTTGTAATGACATATAAATGATAGAAGTTAGTGTTAGAAATACGTAGCAAAATAATATGAAAAGGAGTAATTTCATTAATAAGCAATATAATACAATAGATCTTTGAAACAAAAGATGTAGACAATGGTAAACGATCTTTTACGAAGGAATGATTTTATCTTATAAAATTTATATAACACAAAATGAAACGACAGGATTAAAAAGATATTGAAATATGAGAACTGAACAGACATTATTGAGAAGACAGTATAAAGAGATGAATGATTCACTATTCAACTGTAGTCAACCATTTTTGCCGGCTAGGCACTTAGTGTAAGGTTCTAACTGTTGGCAGTCATACTAAATCAAATTTGTGGGTTTATTTTTCGCTTGAAGCTTTGATTCGATGCGTTGGGATTGTATTTCTTTGAAAGGTTCTACAATGTTAGATTAATAAAATGCATATGTCCCTGATTTCGACCTCCAAATCCCTTTTCCTTTGAAGAGCATTGGCCATAATTGATTCAGACTAAGGAGTGCATATGCTTTTTGATTTTTGACCTGTTGAAAAGCAGTGGCATCAATTGCATCAAGCTTATGGGCCCAATGTTAGATTAATAAAATGCATATGTCCCTGATTTCGATCTCCAAATCCCTTTTCCTTTGAAAAGCATTGGCCTCAATTGGTTCAGACTAAGGAGTGCATTTGCTTTTTGATTTTTGACCTGTTGAAAAGCAGTGGCATCAATTGCATCAAGCTTATGGGCCCAGTGTGAGAACTACTATATCTAATTATGGGCTAACCACATTCCTTAAGAAACAAAAGTGGTGCGCACACACAGGTAGAGGCCAAGCAAGCTTAGGTGTAAGCAGTCATAAGCAAAGTGTCCTATTATTTTCAAGAAATGGTGAATCAGAAGTGTCCTATTATTTTCAAGAAATGGTGAATCAGAAGTGTCCTTTTATTTTCAGGAATAATATGTTGAATAAATGGTTAATTTAGACTAAACAAATTAATGAAATTCTATACGATGGTACCTCAAAATATATTTGATTAATTTTCTTGTACCTAAGTGTTTGGATTTGATTTGAACTTAAGTGGTGCATCTAAAAGATAAAGTCGTTGAAAAGTAGAGATGAAAAAAAAAACAAATGGATACGGATAAAGGTCTTACTTTATGTTGCAAATATTTTATAGGACCTTGTTCATGTTGTAGACAGTTGAGACATAGACATACACCTATGGAGAAGAAGAGCATACATTAGTCTAATAAGTGACTAAGTGTTTTTAAGGAGTAAGGGTCTATGGAGAAGAGCATACATTAGTCTAAGAAGTGTTTTAAGGAGTAAGGGTCTATGGAGAAGAGCATACATTAGTCTAAGAGGTAGTGTTTTAAGGAGTAAGGGTCTATGGAGAAGAGCATACATTAGTCTAAGAAGAAGTGTTTTAAGGAGTAAGGGTAAAAAAAAGAAAATGTCCTATGAGATAGGAAAACTTAAGTTGCATTTTTTAGGATTAAACCCATCATAGATAATAAGGGTTTTGAAAATTGCTGAAGGAAGAAATTTTAAGGATCATTTGTATGATCAACTAAGCTTAAAAAGAAGCCATTACCTATGATAGATAATAAGGGTTTTGAAAATTGATATAGCTGAATGAAGGAAGAAATTTCAAGGATCATTTGTATGATCGACTAAGCTTAGAAAGAAGCCATTTGAAGCTTACGTTGCTTAGATGAGGCTATTTAAAGATTCATCTAGGACCTCAAGCTATCCATTATGATTGTATACAATTTGGTGAAAATGACATGATTGCTTAATCAACATTAGGGCCTTTTAAAGGAGACCAAATCTTGAGGTTGTTAGAGACAAAAGTAATAATCTTTGGGCTAACATCATCAAAATGAAGTTCATAATTGGTAGAGAGAGAGAGCCATTGACATAAAGAGTAGAGAAATTAAGGGCCATATACAAGAAGTTTACGTCCGTCAAAGAAGAATAGAGGGTGCCAAGTTTTTTTATTGTGGTTTATTAATATAAGCAAAGGTGGTTGTACAATTAAGCCAAAGTGTCAAGATAATGCTAAATTCCAAATGTGGGCCATGAAAACTATTGCAAGGGTTGTTTCGAACTTGTGTTGGATTGATAAGAATCAAAGGAGGGTCGCCAAGACCACTTTGAATAAACTGTAGACTATTAACATGATGGGCATGATCATCATGAAATACGAGAGACTTGTAGACTCATTACCAATTAGATGATGATCCTTTGCGTGATAAAGAGGGTAGCCACAAACATGAAAATGCCATCTAGGAAGTGAAGTTGGTCATTGAAAATCCCAAGGCTGTCCAAAGTATGGAGAGGATCCTTCGATTATTTATAACTTCAAGAGTGTTATTTGAGTTTCGAGGAGAATCGTTTAAGAAACCCATAATCTCATTAATTTTGAGGAGTGATTGCTAAACAATTTAGAAGTGATTGCTAAGAGCATGATGTAGGCCTTGCCTTCAAATTCGCAAGGATCTTGCTTGAGTTCTTCAAGCTGTTATACATATGTTGTAGGCCATTTAAAATATTGTTTAGACAATCCGAAAGAAAAAAACCATATGGCAAGCCATTCAACATCTATTTAAACAAAATAATCTCATTTGCATGACCCTTGAAAATTGGAGATGAGTGCAAGCCTTTAAGTCTTCGTTTGAGTCATTTGAGGTAAGAAGGTATTGTATGCTGACATATCAATCGTTTGACTTTGAGTGGAAATAACTTGAGTTGCTTTACACATAACTAGATTAAGCCTAATTACGGTTTAAAGTTGCAAAGATTGGTAGAGGTCAAAGTGAAGTGCATAAATAAAGCCAAAATTGATAGCCATTGTATAATAAAATAATTTAGAAAATTAAGCAAATCCAAACCATCGCATTCAGTAATTCACAAGAATAGTAGAAACAAAAAGTGTATGATGAAAAATGATAAAATATATGATAGAGGATTTATTATCAAGCTCTAAATAAAAAATGCAAATCCAATTAGGGGTAGTCTCTTGAGTTTCTTAAAGAGGGTAGATTCTCTTGATGCACATGATGACAACCAAGAAGAAATATTAAATTTGATGATTACCTAGATCACATCACTCATTATTTAAAGAACTCTAGACTATTAACCTTAATGCTTAAAGGCCAACTCAAGTCTAATCTATGGGCTAGATCCAATCAAAATAAAGATAACCAATATGATTATAGTGGGGTTGTTACATGCGCTTCCCCTTCAAAATGTCTTTGTCCACAAAGCTAGAATCTTTTAGGGATATTTTTTTGGTTTGCATGTCATATTTGTCTTTACCTTAAGAGATGTTTGTTTGTAAAGTTTAAGTCTTAAAAAATCAAAATTACATCTGGGGGATCATAGTGTCAATGCAACATCTACATATGCTTGATTTTTTTTTTTTTAATTTTATAACCCATATGTTGGTGCCACTACAAAGCTACAATGCATTTTTTTTTTTTCGTGTTGGCCAAGTGTCATTCTATTACATAGACACAACATTGTCCTCTTGCGCTAGAGTAGTGCCATGAGAACATTAAATGGTAGCACTAACATAGCACTACCAAAACTCTAAAAGGTAGCATTGACATAGTATCGATTCAAAACTTGAATTAAAAACATAATTTAAAATTTATTTATTATATCGGCCAAGTAACAATTTAAAGTCGTTATGTTTTTATTTTGTTACACATGCAAAGGGGAACCTAAGACCATGAGGGGTATTGTTGAGTAGTGAGTGGACATAATCCTTTGACCTCTTCACATTGTAATTTAAAATTATGGTAGCGAGTTTTGATTGAATAATTATTAGTTTTTATTGGTGATACTCTATTTTCACATAGGAAACCCTTGGCTTAGTTGCCATGACATGGGGTATCTCGTCCACCAAATTTGCCTAGGACTTGCACCTTGTCATGTTCATGGGGGTACATAACACCTTGTCTTGGATGCAAAAGTTTACCTAATGCTTTCAATTTAATAGATTTGGCAAGACTCCCAAGGCCTTCACCTTGAAAATCCAAGTTTTTAATCATTTGATCATGTGTCATTTGATATTATGTTGATTAACCCCATATACATTAATTGTCATTGCATATGTATATCATCATTGATCTTATTATAATGTGTTTGTCACATTATTAAGTTACATGGTGATTATTGATGATAATTACATTTGACTATTTACATACAATAATAATATTAGGAGTTAATATTTGTAAATACAATATTGTATTAAATAATCATTATATATCATAAAAACATGAGGTTCACATTGAGACTAACAAAATAAGTGTTATTACAAAATATAAATTAACATAGTGTAAACAATATTGAAATTGTAAAACATATGATAGATTAATAAATAAATCATGTTTAACAATTTCTCATATATGTCAATCAAAATTGTTGAACCAAAAATATTGGACCAAAGATCTCGGTTACCTTATCAACCAGATCAACGTGTTGTAAGGACTAATCAGGTTTGTCATTTTCAATGCCATTACTATCTAGTCCACCACCAATGTTGTAATCACCATCATTGATATGACAACCATCATGATTTTCCTTCTCCTTATCAGATATAAATTGATTACCATCTCGCCATAATCATCCTCTTAGCATCTATCCAAGTCACCATCTTCCTAATCATAACCTTTGTTGTCCTCTTATCCATCCTCCTAGCTTGCGTGGTCATTATCTTCATTCTCTTGACCTAATTTGGGAATGGAATCCATTCTTTTAGGGAAGTTGTGCCCATCTTATGAGACAAATTAAAAGTTTGTTCTTGATTGGTTCACTTGGTTGGGTTTAGGGAATATGGCTCACTTGAGAATTTTGATATGAGGTGCCAGAGCTATTATCCAATTACACAAATCTACATGTTCAAAAGAAATGGGAAGATTATAATAGTTGTTAATTGTTAGTTATAGGAATGAACTAACTTTTAGATCGCTTTCAATTCAAAGGCTCTATGACCAAACATAATCATTTTGGTGGGGCTATAGGATAGAGCTATTGGTTTCCAATTGAGTGAGTAAGTCCTACATGCATGCTTATGGCTTTTAAATAAATAAATAACAAGGTCAAGCTTTTAAAAGGGGAGGATTAAAGAGGTTGTTCTTCCTCCTTGACCGTATTGATCAATAGGTCTAAGAGTGCATATACTCTTCCTTTCATATAGTTTTTACATGTCAAGTACATTAATAGATCTATTTTCCCCATCCTTCCTTAATGACTTGAAGGAAGGGATAAAGAGTTGGTATTCGGGTTGAACTTCATGTAGTAGGGTAAGATAAAACCCAAAACCAAGCCTGACTAAACCAGTGCCTAGCTATTGGTATATGGAACCAATTCAAAACGCCCTTATATAGTTCATATAGAGATCAATATTTTGTCTTAAAAGTCAAAACCCCTTCACAGCACTCTACACCCCTCCAACAACTAGATAATATTAAGTTTGAGTGCTTCAAATTTCCTTTATAATCCTAAAGAGTTGCTTTAATTCTAAGCCCTCATTAAGGACCCACCTGATTGATTACTCTCTCCCTCATTCATATGTGTAAAAATGACTCAAGGAGTTAGTTTGCTTATCAAGGATTTGTTCTCCCTACAATCCACTAGGAGACTATAGGCAATAGGTTCCCTATACGTTGCTTTGTTGGGTCTCCTTTCGCTACTAGTTTGGATAACTTACTCACTACATGTTTTGGCTTTAAGTAGGGCAATCATTTGAGTGAATGGTCAACAATAAATTTATCTTCTTGATCAACAATGAATCTCTTTGGTTATTTATCTAAAAAGCTCGACAAATGAACAATAATTTAAAACTAATTATCTATATGAAAAAGTCAAAGCGATCAATGGTTTTAATCAATCACTGATAATCACTAGTTGGTGCAACATAGGGCACTAATAAATGCTAGTTCTAGAACCTTCCATTTCCTTCTCTATCTTTTTTCTAGTGACAAAAGATATACCTTGTGATCAAGCTTCCTAGTTCGCTGTCGTTCACTACACTTTTGAGGATACAAAGCATTCCTCTCCCTATCATTAGATCAATCTAGTACCCATCCTTACATTCCCATACCTCTAAAAAAATAATGTGTAAAGGTATCTCTCTCTCTCAATGAATAAATACATTTGACATCATACTCTAATTATTAAGTTTTGCCAATTCCTAAGGTATGAAATTACATTAACTATGCCTTGGCCCCTGGCCACACAACAAAAGGAGGAGGGGAGAGATCTCTTGTAGACATGAACCCACTTTATTGTTATATAAATTAGGGGCTTTCTAAAAGAGTCAATAGTTGCCTTCACTCCAGGCTTTGAAGCAGCATCCAAAAGAAACTTATTGCCTTAAGCTAACATCAACATGGAATCACATGGCCAATAACCCTGTGGAAGCTCTAGAATAAAATATTGACCAACTTGACATAGATATTTGGCTCAAAATCCTATTACAAGAAAAAAAGTTAGGACTTAAAGATTAGAAGACCTTTCTCTATCCACCCATTTGTTAGAACTGGCTCACAAAGACCAGTCTTAATACTGAAGCACCTAAAGGCCAACAATCATAAATAGCAGTATATGTTCATCTCCATCCACACCTTGAAATGCAAACAAAGAACCTTTCACATAAAAAGTAACAAGTGTATATGAGGTAAGATCATTCATATTATTTATAATATGATATACACACTTTTCTCTTGTTAAGGATTAATTAGTGTTTGAAAATTAATTGACCATTTCTTTTTTTAGCGTGTAATGTTAGGGAAAGATTTATACACTGAACCTATATGAATATAAGGCTTTAAAAGAGTATGCTTGATAGATTTTCAAGATTGGGAAAGACCTATTGATAGGTAAAGGGAACAAATAATATTGACTTAGAACACGAGAATTATCCTATTCTTTCTATAGTAACGCTCTCTCTTGTCTAGTTTTTGGATCAACTCAACATTTTATCAATGAAGTTGAATAAACTATAAAAAAGGGGTGACATTTTAGTTTTAAGCACTCGATTGAGAGCATTGTTTACCTCTCAAGAGGTAGCCTTTAGGTAAGCACTCAACTGCTATAAAAAATAAAGAGACAAAAGGTTTAGGTTTCCATCAATCGACTCCACTCCTACGGTAGAGCGAGGAGAGAGGTTTCCCTCGATCTCTCTTTCTTCAAGGTCAATTGAGTGATCATTTAAACCAAAATCTATAAATCCAAGTCATTGAAACCCTCACTTTTTTAATTTAAGCAATTGAGTTCTTATCTAAGATGATAGATTTGAGTTCCAACTATCATATTCTATACATCATATGGTCTGATCATGAAAGGTGATAATAAACTTAAAGTAGGAAGAGGTTTAGTGTTGTTAGATTGTCTACCATATTTACTATCATGCTTGCATACTTAAAACAATTAGTGGAAAGAGAAGGGCTAGTTGACCATATTCCCACCTTGATCTCCCAATGCCCCCTCAAACCTAAGGCAATACTTAGGCAATTGAATGCAAGATATTTTCCTCTATGTACCTGGTGAGGTTCCATATCAATATTTCTTCTTGATGGTTGGCTTGGTGAGTTAACACCATTACTACTCCACCCAAATAATTAGAGTAGGGGCAAAAAACCTTTCTTATTAGAGTGTATCTTTTTCAGATAAATTTTTGGAAAAATCCTCATTTATTAGAGTATATCTCTTTTAGGCATCTCCTAGACAAGAACCTCATTCATTTTTTAGAGAGCATATCGCTTTCCACTTGGGACCTATGTCTAATGAACAAGATAGGAAGCACTATGTAATCTCCAATTTTTTGAGTGATTTAGGAGAGGTGGATTCTTGATCACTACTATTCTTGTCTATATGCAACTCTCTAATGAATAAGGTTCTTGGCAACTTATAGACTGGATAGGGTGTAGCAGTCCATTAGCTTGTTTCTAAAAAGATTCACAACTAGAGAAAAATGAAATTCTAGTGGATGCCTCTCCTCTCCTGAACAAGGGAAAAGAGCCAAACTACTTATGAGATGAGTTATTGGGAACCACAACTATTGAATGAAGCTATGCCCAACCTACATTTTCAAGTGGATGGATCAAGTGTATGCCAGATAGTGTTAAGAGTGGATATGAAGGTTAAATATTCATTTTTCTCTCCTCTCTATCCTTATTTTAAGATCAATGGAATGAATTACCTCCCTACTACAGAGCATCCATCAATGCTTTTAAGATGAATATAAGCTTAAGTATCTATGACTCTTTTAGGAGTTGTGATCTCATGCCTACCATTAGATGACATCTCTTTCCTTCAAGGTCATCCCTCATAACATAACAAGCTTTAAAATTAAAAATAATAATAATGATAATGCTTTTTTAAGTAATAATTATAGTATTAATTATTGAGTCCAAAAACACTTTAATAATTTGCATACTTTATCACATGCTTAGAATTGCTATAATTTTTCAATTACTTCCATGATTTATTTTTATAGATTTGAGTCTTTATCCAGACATCAAAGACCATCATGTCAACACCTTTTTACTTCTAATTAAGGTCAACAAGATTTTAGAAACTCCTTTCCATGTCTTATCCCAAGCTGGTGAGTATTGAAACTCCCTCCTTTCAATGCTTGGTATACGTTCCAACAAGTCCTCTTATGGTCTTGTAATATCTTTTTTCCTATAGACAACACCAATGTCACTTTCAAACTAGTAGTCATATTGTACTCACTCCCTTCCATATCTACTTATGGACTAGTGAGTTAGGAATTCACCATCCACCATCTATATCTATTCAAGACCAATGGAGTTAATATTGATCTCTATTGAAGTGTTTTTTTTAAGCAAAAAAACCCCTTGTGGGGCCGCCTTGGTCTGAGAGACCACGAACAGGGGGTTCTACATCGTCAAAGTCACCCGGGAGTCGCACCCAACCCTGCCCGCACCAACACTATCAATTGGATTTTGGGTACCCAATTCAGCTTTTTGGTAGGGTAGAGATTCGAACCTGGGACCTCCCTTGGAGGATTGCCCTCTCCTCTCCAACTCACCTACAACACTTGGGTTATCTCTATTGAAGTTTAATTGACCAGCATCAATGTCTATTTTTAGACTAGTGATTATATTGTATTGACTCCCTTTCATATCCATTCATGGACAAATGAGTTTGTAGTATTATCATTTCCCTTTTGTGCCTATTTAAACCCAAGGAAATTGATAATCATATCCCATAAAAATTCAAATTTTCTTGATGGCCATCAACATCTAGTCCAACCTAATAAACATTTTATGTTAGCTCCCTTCGACATCAATTTATGGACCAATGAGTTTACAGTTCTAACATCCACCATCTAAGTCCATTCATGACCATTGGAATCAACTTCTATCTCCCTTGTTTGTTGACCATTGTCCTTGTCCTACCTAGGGTAGTGATCATACTTTGTTGATTCCCATCAATATCCATTCCTAGGCCAACAGGTTTTCTATATGATTTAGCCATCATCCATGTCTATTTTGAAGACTAATGGTTTTCTTTTAATTTATTCAGATTCATAGGAAATTAGTGTATATTATAGGCTCTAGGACAATTTCAGCTTTCATGCACATACATGGATAGTTATGTATACTAAGTTATCTTATGCAAAAGCATTCACATGCTAACATGTCTTTTGTTTTATGCCATTTTTTACCTATACTAATTTTGTGAGTAATTCATTTTATTAGAAAATGATAATAAAAGTTCAATATTAGAAGGATAAACAAAGTTTTATTTTTTACATTAAAACCTTGAAAACTAAGTTTTTATCTTTATACAAGAAAAAAAAGTTAACAATGCCTTACAAATATCTATTCATTAAATTCTTGCTCTTATATAGCCAAGGCATTTACACATAAATATATTTGTTCACTTTAAATTCATTATATCATGTTGGATATATAAATAGGCTTAACAAGTTATTAAATCCATTCAAACTTTAAGACATTACAATTTTCCACCATACATACATAACAACTAACTTTAAACAATTAAATCACTACAGGGTCCATTCAAGTGTACATAATCAAGAGCTTCATGAATTTTAATAAAATTTGTTGAGTAATTTCTTGACATTGTTATAGTGCATCAATAAAGGCAACACATTTGACCTTTATAAAATATTAATCAACACTTCAACTAGGATTGTGTTAGCTTTTGATGAATGAGCCATTAGAGATAACAATCACAAGATGCAGAATAACATGCAAGAAAGTAAATTTGCTAGATGACTGAAGTATGCTGAAATATAAAACATATAAAATATTACAATGTAGCTATGGAGGAAGTGAGCACTCCATTAACAAAGCTACAAATTTACATCATATCCATCACCAATAAATTATGTGGAACACAATCCACTAACCTACGCTATCAAACAATGTATCTCGGATGTCCTATCTATCTATCTAAGAGGCCATCCTTATATGTGTAAAATAGGATGCTTGCTCAACACTCTATCTAGTTGTGCATAGGACACCTTGCACATGGACACTTATCCATTTATTACAATGCATGTAGTCACTAGATAACTTGCATAGGAAGTAATCTAGGTATGTATCTTAGAGGATACATTTACATAACCCAAATGATGGAATAGATATTATTTCCAACACCCCCATGTATTACATTATTTGGGTATTTAAGACTTTAGTCTTCAATATGGATTCTCTTCATCTGCTTTTGCTTGGTCTTCAAAGTCTTCTTCTTCTTCTACATTCTTTGTATTCATGTTCAGCAGGTAATTTGTGTCTTCATATGATGTAGAGTAGGATGTAGCTAGGCCTTCTATTCTCATTGGATAATCTTTGATATTTTTAGATTTATCTTCTATCCAGCAACCTTTGAAATCCTCCTTGCAAGTATCTTCATTTGATTATGATTGTTGATGAATAAGTAGGGCATGATGCAATTGTCCTCTCGTTCTTCTGTGCTTACCTTCTTGGTGTGCTGGTTTTTCCTTTGTTGAATTAATCTTCATGTCTTGATTCCTTTTTGCATGTCTCTTCTTCTTTTTATTTCTTATTTTTTTGTGATTTTGCTTTGATGTAGGTGGAACCTCAACTTTAAAATAAGTTAGTCTATCATCACAAAAATATTGTCTTTTAACATCAACTTTTTTCTTGTGTTGAGTAAGTATGAACACAATTAATAATAGATAAATCATCACACATTCTTCTGGGGAAGAAATAATCAATCTTTGTGAGTTCCACCATGATATGAAGAGATTTTCATGAAGATAGTTAATTAAAGCCGTAAAGTTGCCTTCTTTGGATTCCTTAATAAATAAGGAGAATTTCATATTATCATTAGAAGATAGATACTTGCATCCTTCTAAATTTTCTAATAGGTTTTGGGAGTAGAATTCCACTTCATGGAATAGTTCTTAATTATTGAATACTTTCCTTATAATCTCATCCATAATGCTTATTTGGAATTAAAATTTGATAGGACCTTAATAGTCTTATATTATGGCTCCCTAGTGATAATAGTATGATATAGTGCTTTTGTAAGATTAAAGTTCAAATTTGGTTGATTTTGTACAAGTTTTGCAAGAATAAAAAATCAACTTTTAACACCTTATTACTCCTAATTGAACTAAGCACTATTTCAGTTTTGAAGAGGTTTTGATGTTGGAAATATTTTATCCCCTTTTAGAGATTTGAGACAAGTAAAAATAAATTTATCCAACCTTAATAAAATCCCTTAATAACCTCTTTTATATCCCTTGGATTATTTCAAATTTCAAAATAAAATAAATTTTATGGAGTAACCCTTATGACTCCCAAGTTTGGAAAATTAGAGAAATGATAATAATATTTGCAATATAGTTTAATCTAAGTTAAATTCCTTATTCCTCCTAAGTAATATTGTAAATATTAAAATAATAAGATAAGTCACCCCTTTAGCTTTCAAAACCCTAAGTTTTAACCTTAGTTTATAATCCTTATAACTCCAACTTATGAAAGCAATAATTAATGGGATTTAGACCTTACCTTATACGTAATATCTCCTTAATGTTCGATACTTTCCATGACTGAATATAACAACGTCTAAAATGTACCTCAAGCGCTTGGTTAATGGAGATTCGATGGCAGGCTAGACGTAAATGTTGTACGTAGACGCTGAATTGTTGACCTTCCAAAAATGGAAAGCTTTTAATGCTCCTTTCCCTTTGTCTTCCACGTTGTAGTTTGTACGTTTATGCTGCTTCTCTCACGCCTTGACTGTGCTACATTATTCCTTCGAATATCTTGATTGTGCTTCACTCTTGCATGCTAGTCTTGGACTAAAATATATCTTTTAAGCAATGTTGATCATAGACATTGTGAAACGTGTCATGTTTGTTGCAAGTGACCGCTCCCTTCTTTACATAATGCTCCACAATCTTTGTCCAACACTTCTTGAAAAATGTATAGGTACTTGTGTGAATCTGGTGAAGAATTCCAAGTGGCACGTATTTGCTTGTAACTCCTTCATAGAAACCTCTAGAACGTTGATAGGAATGATGACTAGAATGCCAAATGTCATTTATGCATGGAGACCATTCTTGTAATGCCTTCGAAGATGAAGATTATAAATCCATAACTTTCTTGCTTTGCAACGTTGCTTGGGCAGCAAGCAAGATTTCTTTTTTGCAGGTGGATGGGTGATGCGCTAGGGATCTTGGAGGGCAGTTTGACACTTCCTTTGGTGAGTGGTATTTTCCAAGATTGAGACCATAGATGTAACACCTTTCTCCCTTTCTTTTATGCCTCCAAACATATTTTTTTCCTATTATTGTTTTGATGTACTTTTTGAGATTGATTTGCACTCACTTGTCTACGTAAATGTGGCTCATGGATAATCTAAAATGAGCTTTGAATCTGTAGTTACGTACGTCCAAGATGAGCCCTTGAATGGCTCCTTCTAGCTTGGTAGGAAGAGTGCTGACGTCCAACCTTTGTTGGCTGTTCTTTTCCCTGTAATAAAATGTGCCCTAATATGGCACTTTCAAATATGCACTTATGCTATCAAAAACTAGATTAGAGTAGTGCAATATAATGTATTATATTTTGTACAATAAGGTTTTTAATATACCTTCTTTTGCACTCTATTTTCAGGTTTTAAAATTTGGTTTTGTGACAGATTTCTTGCAATACAAGGTTTTGAGGTTATATTTAACAATAGACACACATTTCCATTTTTACTTGGAAACTTTTGATAATAAGTCCAAGTTTCAATAACAATAGATAGAAGTTCTTTTAATTGATGCAAATTTTCTGCATTTTTTCTTTTGCATTCACTTGTAATGCTTTTGATTTTGAGACTCACCAAGTCTCACTTTCATAAGCTTCTATCTTTGTTTTTGGTTAGTTATGTTCTCCAAATTTGGAGGATTCTAACCCTTTTTGGTGGCTTCTATTGGCCACACCAATTTGTAGATTTTTGTGCTTCAATAGTGTCTTTAGACACTTGATACAAATCATACTTTGTGTCTTTCAAGAAACACAAAACTATTTTTCTTTTTGAGAGTGGTATAATAGTATCAGATCTTTACTTTTAATGCACTAATATTACACCTTATCACTCCAATAAACTCTCAAAGAAGTGCACTAACAATCTACTGCAACTAATCAAGAATAACCTAAAATGAATCTTTAGGAGTTATTCTACAATTTCACTACAATCAATGTTGTAGGAATTAGTCTTCTTTTTTTAATAATAGATAATAGGTAGTTGATAGAAACTAATATAGAATATAATCAACTCCTAATAAATGTGCAATTGAATCTGACAACTTATGATGGTCTTTCTTTTAACCTTTTCTTCAACCTTTTGCTTCTTGAAGTGTTGGTGGTGAGATCTTCTCCTAGTTATTCTAATTCTGCTGCTTTTGGCTTTGAGTAGGACTCTCCTAGTCCTTATTCCAAGATTGGAAGTTCTTCAATGGGATATTCTCCTGATATCTTCTCTTTTTATTTAGGATTAATTTGATTCTGAAGAAGATGCTCTTCCTAAATTTCTTATAGTAAGTCTCCCAACTCACTGAATCTTTTGTTCCTACAATAAGAATATTAGTACTAAAATATTTAGTCTGCTTCTGAATCAAATATTCTTCTCGAATTCTTCTTTAGGATCAAGGATTTTGTGGCCTATTTTTATGTTAAGGCTCTTGTGGCCTTTTTCAGTACTAGGGCTCCTATTAATTTTTTTAGTATCAAGGATCCTATGGCCTTTTTAATATCAAGGCTACTATAGCCTTTTCAATATCAAGGCTTCTATGGATTTTTTAGTATAAAAATTATGTGGCTTATTCTGCAAGGCTTCTATGGCCTTTTTGTATCAAGGATCTTGTGGTCTATTCTACAAGGCTTCTATGACCTTTCTATGTCAAGGCTCTTATGGCCTGTTATTCAAGTATGAATTTTTGCAATCCAGTAATAGAGATCTTTAGTCTTCTATCTTCACCACGATCCTTCACTAGAAGTCTTCTTCCACAGTATTCTTCTATTACACGATGAACTAACCTTTGCACTATGAGGGCACATCAATCATAGGGCAATGAATTTGAAGTCTCCTAGATTTCTATTGTAGGAGTCCCACTCCTGAGGATTAATTATTGCAACAAAAGAAACTTTAGGCACCAGTTAGCAAATTCTAGATGACCTGGATGATATTCACTAGATGATCCATCAATCTAGTGGATTGAAATGCTAAGTCCTAGTCTTCACGAGTTTTCATAACAACTCTATGGAAAAGACTCTAGATGAAAATGATCTTAGTATTTTTTTTAACATAAAATTTCTTTCAGTCCTATTTTTGTGACTCTCCCAAAATCTACCACCTAGATACTCCTGAGATCTTTTGCCAATGGTTGGTCCAATTATGCGTTAGTTTGAAAAAACTCTCAAGCAAACCAACAATGGTGGTTTACCTATTGACCTACATAGACTAGATCTACTGTGGATATGATACCACTCCATTAACAAAGCTACTGATCTACATCATATCCATCACTTGTAAATGATGTGGAACACAATCCACTAACCTACGCTATTGAACAATGTCTCCCTAATGTCCTATCTATCTATCTAAGAGGCCATCCTTATATATGCAAAATAGGATGCTTGCCCAACACTCTATCTAGTTGTGCATATGACACCTTACACATGTACAACTTGCACATGGACACTTGTCCATTTATTACAATGCATGTAGTCATTATATAACTTGCACATGAAGTAATCTAGGTATGTATCTTGGGGGATACATTTACATAACCCAAATGATGGAATAGATATTATTTCCAACATATTGTAGTATAGACATGGCTTTGCTGAATAGGAATTTATTCTAGATCCACCTTAGACTTCTCCAGGACCTAAAATTTTTAGTCCATTAAGGTGATTCTTTCTTTTCACAAGAACAATATTGCTATTATAATAGAGTTATCCTAGGGTGTTATCTCATTTGGAAAAAGGCATAAACATATGTACTCTCTTTTAAAATTGTAATGTTGTATCATTAAATTAAGCAAAGAGTAATAACAACAATTCAAACATAGTATACAATGTGAACATTAATACACTCTTTCTTTTTCCTATACAAACATTATCATGCTAGTCTAAAATTACAAAACCTAGTTACAACTTCACTTGACTCAATTGCTATTATAAAAAATGTTTACAACATATCCATAGAAGTGCTAATCATTTAGAGTAGTTACTTCATATACATGATTATAATATCAAAAGAAGTTAACATTGGATACCAACTCTAAGGTGTTATTTAATACAACTAAAACAATGTGATATGACACATTGATAAGTGTCGTTAATGATTGCACTTTAAATTGTCAATCTGGAGTTGTGTTCGATGGTTGTATGCACTGGTGAGAAGCTTGTGTTTGTATTGGGTTTTCTAAGTCTTCTAAAAACATACCCTTGCATAAATAGAGTTTAAAACATACTTGCAAAAATCAAAATAACACACTTTGCAAAAATAAATCTAATCTAGCAGTTGCATTAAATTATCCTAGTTGTAATTAGTTCTCTACAACTTGGTTGAACTCAATGACCTCCAAATGTGTTTCTTGAAATGCTTGAGATTATCTAGCAAAGAGTCACTCTAAGTCATCCCCTGTTCTTGTAGTCGTTCATCACCGTAGATATTACAACAAAATATTGTTAATCATATCATTATAGAAGATTTCAGATCAAGATACTTCAACTTCTAGGTCTAGCATTTTATCTTCCATCAACAAATATAGAAAAATTGCTTCAATTTCACTTCATTCTTCTATCTGTCATGAGGCCATGGTGAAAAACTTGATTATATTTGAATCTTTAGAGAACTTCAATTTCGTCCATTGATCAAGATTTAGAAAATTGTGATTAAGTTTGATTCTTGGCTTTGGTGCATCCCTTGGTCAAATTCCACTGACCTTCTCAAAACCATGCCCGAGATTTTGCTTTTGATGCCTTCAATCATATTTTTCGTAGTCATGACCTCAAATTTATTTCCTTGTCGTCTCAAAACCATGCTTAATTTTTGGAATTTGGTGTATTTGACCATTTTGACCATATTTTCAATGAAATTCATGGCCTACATCTCTTATCGCTTTCTTGAGAAGGTTTGTCTTGCAACTGTAACATGTCTTTTAAAATTTGTTGTGTTGACCTAGTTAACCATAGCTCCAAGAATGCTCCAAGTTGTGACCAATTTCCACGGAGGCCCTATGTCGACCATGCTAAACACTACAAGGAACCTAATCACAATCATAGGTCACTCAAAATAAAAACTTTTGTTCTTAGTGATGGTCATAGTTTTAGGGAAAATTCTCACCTTCAAGCACCAATCTCATGATCATGCTTCGAAATCACGTTCCTCCTAGTTTGACCATCCTGACCATGGTTTTGAGGAAAATATTGGCCATGAGTCTTTTGAAAAAAAACTCTTTATTTGTCCATTCCAATCGTGGTTTTGAGATCCTATTTTCCACATGAATGCTCATGTTCGTGATCAAAAATTACTTTTTGCTTATGTTGATCATTTTGACCATGGTTTCAAGGAAAATTGTGGTTGTGATCATACTTCGCTTTACAAGCATTTTGAATGTGTAATCCATGATTTTAAGCTTTCCACCTTCCGTCGCTGCCTAGAAGGAATGGCTCATGGTTACGATTGAAAATAAAAAAATCTCTAATGTTGACCATTATGACCGTAACTTTTAGGAAAATCATGGCCTTGAGAAACTTTCATAATCAATAAAAATTGTATGCACTTTTCACAGTTTTGATACGTCAACATCCCATGGCCATGATCTCTTTTGTCTAGGCACCCCTTTTATATCCTTTTGATCATGATTTTGAGAAAAAACCTCATGGTCGTGATCCTTTTGCGATTTAACCTTATTTTGACCAAAATGACTGTGGTTTTTAGCAAGTTGGTGTCGCATGACCGCAATCTTCTTCCTGCTGAACAACTTTAACCTGACTTTACTATGGTTTTGAGAAAAATCATGATTTTGAGACATTTTCTCCATACTTAGCCAAATTTTTTAAATTTTAGTTGGCTTCTTTGTGATGTAGCTATTTTGGCCTACATTATTGGTGCCTCCTAGGGAAATTTTTATGTAAAGTTGTAGAACTCATAAAATTATTCATTGGATGAATGGAGTCAAAGAATAAATGAATGGAAATGTGGAAATGGTATGGGATAAAAATGAATGAATGTGGGATGAATGAATGAATGAAGTGATCATGAATAAAAATGAAAGAAAGGGAAAGGATGAATGAAAGAGAAATGGAATGAATGGAGTGAAAGGAGTGAAAGAGATGAGAATGAATGAATGGATGGGATGAAAGGTAAAACATCCAAAAGAAAAAAGGTTTCTTCAAAAATTATCTTTGATGTTACTTTCGTATGATTGTCACCCTCTTGAATTTTAACATTTTCCATAGGGTAACGGTTCATATGGAAGCAAAAAATAAAAGACAAAACTCCTTTTTATTAAGGAATGAACTTGGTCTCTAGTTTTTATAGGGGCATGCTTCATGATTTCCTCATTCTTTAAAATTCATTCCCCTTATGCTATTATAGGTGTCTGTCAGATTCAAAGTCATGTCAAAGAGCAATGATTAGTATTACCTTTATTATTTTGCTCTTGTGTCATCAGTTTACCTCTATTCTAGTGGCTCTTCTTCTCTAAGTTAAACCTCTTCCTCTACTTCTTGTTATTCTTCTCCTTAAATTTTTTGATGTTCTTCCCCAACATATTCCTCTTCCTCTTTGTCATTATCATTGTCATCTCCTTCATTTTCTTCACCACTGCATTATTTTTGTCTCAAAAGTTAGACCATGTCATCCAATGCTTTATAGGTTTCATCTCAGGCCTCTTAAGAGGGAGTTGATATCTCCATTATTTTTTGATGGATGTACTACAAATTGAATATTTTTCATAAGATAAATGTGAGCTACTATTACCAATTTCCCCTACAACATCCTTAACCTTATTCAAGTATTTAATTAGTTGGACCACCTGATCTTGTTGGATAGGTTTTTGCCAACCATCAACTTCATATTCATCTTCCAAAATTGAGGTAAATATGGCTTGAAGGTTGTTTGTCCCTAGGAATTGAAAGTATTTACCCCAAAATCTTGGGAAACCATATTGTACAATCCCATATACAACACTTACAATCATATTATACCTAGCTTCTAGCTTGTCAACAAGTTGCCACCCTTTTGAAATCAACTTATTATTCCTTATGATATTCTTTCCATTATTTCTTGCATAACACCACTGCTTGTTGGGAATAGCCTGGGATTCACTTTTGAATCTTATCTCAACCAATTTATAAATTATTTTTGTTGTTATTTTAGGTTGAACCTTGCCTTGAGTAGCATCAATGTTCTTTTTAGCTTCTATCATTGTTTTACTGAGATCCTCTAGGAAGATAAGAACAGGTTGAGATTATAGGTTTTTTCTATTCAATCTCACTCCATATCTCTTTCATTATTTGTTTTACGTTCTCCTTGTAGAATCCTAAAGCCTTAGCCTTTTCCACTTGGAGTTGTTGTTGGAGTTGATTGATTTGATCAGTAAGATGTTTGTTCTGAGCTTGGGTATTTTTAGCTTCCTATTTGTATTTGGTAACTTCTTGGAGCTTGTCTACCATTTTTTGGCTTCATTTCTCAAACCTTTATCTAAATTATTTTGCTCTTTGATGTTGGTCTCTAACTTTTCCACCTTTTCTTCCAGCTTCTCACATTTTTCTTTAAAAATGTCTCCTTGTAGATAGACAATATCTAGATGGGCTTTAGTAGTTATGACCTCATCCTCTATGGGTAGCTGAGTAATATCAATTGTTTATTCCTCCACTTGGTAGTCATATAAGGCCATGTATTTCTATGAATTATCCACCAAAGGGGTTATGGTAAGCTTTATCTGCTTGTGGGTAGCTGGATCTAATACCATTGTCTATCTTTGATGGGCAATTTTATTAGCAGGCTTAGTATTTTTGTTGTTCCACAAATCTCGAGCACTTATGGAAATATTCATGATTTTTTTAAATGTGGCAACAATAGGGTGAGTGGGAGAAGTGGAAGTGGTGATCAAAAATGAAAAAACAATATTGGAGAAGATGGAATGGTCATGATAGTATAGCTTGAACTTGTGGAAGTTGATGGAATTGGTGCTGCAACTGTGGAATATGGTGGATACATTAATACTTGTTGTCCCACTATGGTAGGGGAATATGATGCCAAAGAAGAGGAAATATAAGCCAAAGGAGATGAGATTTTTACTCCTATTGAAAGAGGTGGGGGAGATGGGGGATGTGTTGAAGGTGGTGAGGAAATTTATGGAGGAGATGTATGGGTTTGCAGAGATGGATTTCTTTCAACTCGTTGTTGAGAAGGGGAAGGGAGATTCTTTGGTGATTGAGGAGAAAGAGAAGGAGAAGATATAAAAATTATACTTGAGTCCTTTAGTGGGGACTACTACTTTGTTGGTTCTATATCTAGTTGCTCTATATCTAGGGGTTGTGTCTGCTAAACTGCCTACATTTTTTGATCCGTTTTCCTCTTCTTGCTCACTTTCTTAGTCACTTATCCCACTAAATTTTTTGATTTTTGCTTAAACACAATGTGGGAAGAAGTGCTAAATTTGTAGTTATCTCTTGATGTTGAGGCTAATGTGTTGACATTTTTTGAGCTGGTGAAAATGGTGGTTTAGGAGTAGATGGGCTAGTGAATTCTAGGTTTGTACTTTACTCTATCTTTAAATTTTTATTATTATGTGGTAGGCTAAATGTTCAGGTGTTTTCTCAATGTGAATCATCTCCGTGGATCCTATCTCACCTTTTCCAAATCCTTTTCCAACATAGCCTATTTTTTAATCATTTTCCCCTATAGTATATGTTTGTAATTGCTCATGTGTTGGTTCAAAAATAGGGTGTGCCTTTTCAACTGCAGAAGAGGGAGTTGCCTTTCGACTAGTCTACTTTTGGGCTCAAGGAGATGAAGGAGGTGAGGAAGTTTGAGTTTCTTTTTTCTTTTCTACACTTGATTCTTTCTCTATTTCCTTTCCCTTTTATGCTTCATCTTTTGCAGTTGTGCTATGAAAGCTTAGTGCCAAAATATTTTCATTGTTGGCCTTCCATGATTCATGAAACTCATCATATTTGCTAGAGAATTCTTTTTCCATATTATTGTCATACTTAGAGTTGGAGATATCTATTTCAACCCTCATCCTCCACCACTCAAATATTTTGGCATCATCCTATTTTTTTTTCTTTTGTAGGGATTGGATCTTTGATTCACTAAGGACATGTGTTATTTTCAAGATCGTAGTCTGCCAATTGATCATAAAATATCTCCATGAAGGTAATTCCTCCATCTAGTTTATATTCCATTCTATCTCTACATTTTCCTTGTTATTCCTAAAATTTTCAATGTGGGGCCTCACTATTCTTTGAAATTTTGGATGTTTCCTTGCATTGATTTACCTTAATTTATCAAGAAACTTATTGTCAAGGTCATACCTCCATTTGTGAGGAAGTTCTTTTAAACCCAATATTTTCATGGTCATAGAGAAACTCTTATTTTGGTCTTTCTTAGTTACAATGATATCTTCCATATTGAAAGGATAAGTGCATGTGCCTTTCTTATTGACCCCTATGCCAAAAGTGCAATTGATATAATTTGTTTATCTACATTATTCTAAAGCAAATAAGCGGTTTGTGATAAAATGTGGCAACAAAAATGGCTTCTTAGTGAATCCATACAATCTGACTATTGTACCTTCAGTCAAAATGTACCAATCCCCTTCTTCTACCTGAGTGGTTTGTAATACCTTCTTAGCCATTAGGGATAATCTAGGTAGTTTTCCATAGATAATCCTAAGTGCTAGCCCCAAAAATTTCCTATTAAAGTTATAGTAGGACTCAATATTTTTTAACACATTGATCCATGTATAGACTGAGGTGAGATTTCCTTCATGGTCTATAGGGATCACTACTATCCATGGAATTTTAGGTTGAACACAATAGAATAATAACTAGGCCAAATAGGAGCAATATCTAAAGGACACAGTACCAGAACCCTATTTTAATTTTCTTAACTATTCATGAAGTTGGTTGCAGAGAAAGGTAGGCCAATCAAAGATATTGGCTTGGTATCTTTATCCATAAGGGATGTATCATAAAACTCAGGGTTTAAGATACAGTATGTTGTGGCTATTTTCCAATCATTAACTAATTTATCAGTAGTCAGACCCACTAACACTGCAAACATAGAAAATATTTTTGAGTGTAAAAATTCTTTGTGTTGAATGGGAGTTTTTGGTAATGTGTTTTCTACCACTATGGTTTTCAATTGTGAACCTAACCAAGTTTTAAAGTAACTCTCATCATCTAAATGACCTTTTAGGGTATAATACTTGGATTGTTCTTTATGACTGTAGGGTTTAGGCTTGTCATTGGGTTGCATACCCATAACAAAATCATTAGCAAAGACCTCAGAGGTCAGTCGAAAAAGGGTTTTTCCTTTGGTATTTTACACTGGTCTTTGTTTTGGGTCATAAAATTTAGCAATAGCTAGCTCAAAACAAGGATGAACAATATCATATGTAGAAAGATATGAGAGAATGAAAGACAAAAGAACCTAGAAATGATGATGATAGGTCTTTCAACATCATTTTATTGATTTTTGTTCTTATTTGCTCCTTTCTCTTCCACATCATAATCATAGCTGCAACCCTAACCGTTGCAACTTGAAAATGGTTCTCATTGTCACTCTCAACCTTTGTGGATGCTTTGTTGGTTGAGGATGACATGGCCATTGTAGATTAACTTGAACAAAATATTCTAAAAATGCTTTGAGGGTAGTGAATTCCTCTACAACTTTTGCAAATTCTCTAGGCTCACTGTGCTCTCTGAATGTTGAAGGCTTTGGTAAAGAATGAAAATTCCTTCTATTTTGATTATATAGCCCACTGAAGTTGTCATAAATACAATATCTAAAACTCCTCTTCACACTTCCAATTTGCATGCACTAACCTAGTTGGTGTAGCATCGATGAACTTCCTCTGGCTACAATTTATTCTCATCTATTCAAGGCGGCATAGTTTTGAGACAGCTCGTGGTCATGAATTTTTAAAATTTAAACTTTGTATTTTTTTTAGGCTGACTATGATCTAGAGAAAATTCATGGTCCTAATGCTTTCTCAAACTCAAGAACACTTTGAGTGAGTAAACTACAGTTTTGAAGAAACTCATGACCGTGATCATTTTTTCTTTTAAGTCTTTTGACTGGGCCAACCACAACATTGAGTGGCTTTTTAAATTTTAAACTTTTTTCTTTTATTTTTTCTTTGAAAAATAAACTATAGAGTATTTACATATCATATAATGCATATGATACAAGAGAAAAAATTTACTTGAAATAAAGCTTGAGGTGGTATCCATTGACTGGGATTGATTGAACTCTCTTCCTAATCCTATAGTTGAAATACATTATGTTGTTTTGTTGTAATGATGGTGAAAGGTCCTTTCCAGAATGAGTCAAATTTCTAATGGTTACCTGGTTTGGCCTTTTCGATCTTCCATATTAGGACTAGGTCTCCAACCTTGAACTTACTGAATGTGTCCCTTCTATCAAACCACCCCTTAATTTTTGTCAAATGCCTCTAAAATTGATCATAGGCTTTGCTCCTTTTCTCTTCCAATTGCAAAAACTGCATTAGCCTTATTTCTACTAGATTTTCATTTGGTGAATAATCTTGGCTAGCCAATCTTAGAGCAAGTTTTTTAAGATGAGTGGAAAGGAAATCCTATTTTCCATATACTAATGCATAGGGAGATGTATTAATTGAAATTTTCATAGTGATCCTATCTATCCATAATGCCTAATCTATCAGTAGATGCCAACTCCTTTTGTTATCCTTCAATGCTCTTTTTAAAATTTTGAGCAAATTCTTGTTAGTAGATTCTACTAATCCATTCCCCTAAGGGTAATAGTTTGAGGAGTTCTTCAAGTATATACCATATCTACTAGAAATAATTGTTGGAAATTTTGAGTAGTTGTGTTGTCATTGATATCAAGAGTCAGTGTCAGTGATCAGTGCATGACTTGGCAAAAGGAAGGTTAAAATATTTATATTTTAATCCCAAGAGATTTGGATTAAGAGCTTCACATGTATGGTCAAAAGGATGGTTAAATACCTTAAAGGAAAGGGATACCTAGGCCTAAAAGAAATAATATTATAATATTTATTATTATAATATTAAAGGAGGTCATATAAGGTCTAAGGGTGAAAGAGAAAATACCTAGGCCCAAAGAAAATAATATTATAATATTTTTATTATAATATTAAAGGTTAAAAAAAGCCTAAGGTCATTTATAAATTATTTATAATATTTATATTATAAAATAATATTATTTAAACCCTAAGTTAGGGTGGGCACAAAATTGTTTAATATTTCTTCCTCCCCGTCGATGTTTGAAGGTGCTTGGCATATGGTATAAATACCATAAGACTTGCCAACAAAATGCAAGTCTTTGATTTTGATGCATGTGCGAAAGGGCAAAGATTTTTTGATTTGAAATTCGTGAGCATAAGACAAAGAGGATATTAATTTTTTAAGGCACCCAAAAATCATGATGGATAAGTTGACCAAGGCTTAAAGCCTTATCACCAACTAGCTGGCTAGGCTAGTGGTAAGTGATCGGTGTGTAAGGCACAAGGATAGCGGAGGTTCCGCGTTCGAGTCTTGATGGCTGCGAAGAGGTAAGGTCATAATATTGAAGGTACTAAGCGCACAAGGTGCTTTTACCTCCCAAGTGAGCACCTAGCTCACACAGAGGTTAGGCCATGGCTAGGACGTTGGCGGCAACACGACCTGGGATCGAATCCCATCGAGGAGCGTGCAAAGGTACTTTAATTTTTGTTTGTTTATGTTGAGTGCATGGTCTAAGGTTGCATAATGAGTGCCTAGGAAGATATAAGGATGTGGTAAATATTTTAATTTTAATTTAAAAGTGAATTGCATTATTTCTAGATTGTGATGTCAATTATTTTTGAAATGCAATTTTTGAGTAGGGAGACATAAGTAAGAAATTTGGATTAATCTATGCATTAAATTTTTGAAGGAGGTTATAGTGAAATTGAGTAATTGAAATATTTGTTTGAGAAGTTTGGAGATTATAAGGTGTACTTGAGACTTGATAATTTTTGTATAGTGAATTTATTTTTGAGGAGAATATTTGTGGAGATTTTGAGATAGATTGTTGCTATCTAACATTGAGATTGGTAAAGAAGATTTTATTGTGATTGAGATAGGTTTTAAAGGCATATCTCCATAAAATCAAAAGGTATGGGCACATCTTCCTTATGAGTTAAATATAGTTGGATCGAATGTTGTGAAATGCAAAGTTGGAGTGAAAAGGTTTGTTTGATAAGCATTTTTGGAAATGTTTGAGTGAGTTTTCATATGCATGATTGGTGAATGTTTGTGAGAACATTTGAATGTGATATTGAGAACTATATTGATCTAGGGTTTGTGAGAGATCATGAGTATCATTGTTATGTGAATTTGAAATCATATTGAGTCAAGGTTTGAGTTCCATAGTGTGAATTATTGGAAGTATAGGGGAAAACTTGGTTAGGGTTTGAAAGCAAGTTGTGTTTCATTGAGTGAATGGTTGAGTAAAGTTGTATGGGCATTACTAATTGAATGTATTGGAGTGATAGTTCAATTTTTGTGAAACAAATTTTTCTTTATCCTAAATTAACTTGAAATAGAGTTTGGAAGTGATTGAGTGTTTCTGTGAGTGTGAAACATATTCAGTATCTAATAATTCTCTATATGTTTCTGTGGCTAAAAAAGATTCTAAGTGAAACTTGTTTATGGTATTGAAGAGGTTTTCTAGTAAAATATTAAGTTGAGGTTTGTATGCAAGTTTTGCAATTGATTTGAATAATATTTTGTGAAATCTAATGGACATATTTGAGTAAGTCTTAGAGGGGACTTAAGGATAGAGTTAAGCAAGATTTTATGAAATCTTGTGGACAGATTTGATTAAGTCCTGAAGGGGACTTAAGGATAGAGTTAAGCAATCTTTTGTGAAAGCTTGTGGATAGATTTGAGTAAGTCTTAGAGGGGAATTAATGATAGAGTTAAGCAAGCTTTTGTGAAAGCTTGTGGAAATATTTGAGTAAGTCCTAGAGAGGACTTAAGGACAGATTTGTGCGAGCTTTGTGAAATCTTACAAGAAAATTTGAGGTAAGTCTTGGTGAAGACTTGTTGAATAGATTGGACAAGTTATAGAAAACACTTGTTGATTATATTTGAGGTAATTCTTGGTGAAGACTTGTTGAGCATATTGGACAAGTTCTAGAGAGGACTTGTTGAGCATATTTGAGGCAAGTCTTGGTGAAGACTTGTTGAGCAGATTAAGCAAGTTCTTGAGAGGACTTGTGGATGGATTTGAGGTAAGTCTTTGAGAAGACTTGAGAGAAAATTAAGCAAGTTCTTGAGAGGACTTGTGGATATATTTGAGGTAAGTCTTTGAGAAGACTTGATAGTAGAGTTGATTGACTGATTTGTTCAAGCTTTGAGTTAAGGCTTGGAGCAGATCTAGTAGAGTTGATTTGTGATTGGATCAAGCTTTGTGTTAAGGCTTGAAGACAGATTTGAGGATAGAGTTTGGTGTATATTTGAGGGTATATATGTGCCAGACCAGAGATAGACTTATGAGCAGATTTGTGCTAGACTGAAGGACAGTGTTTAGTGCATATTTGAGACAAAGATTGAGTAGATCAAAGAGCAAGCTTTGTAGGTGACAGAGCAGAGGACAATAGTCTCCAATGGATAGAGATCCATTAGCCAGGGTAGTGAGGACAAAGGTATTCTGAGTGAGGATAGAGGTCTTTAGTGGAGAGAGATCCACAAGCTAGTGCAGTGGAGGTAGTAGTCTTCTAAAGGATCACCATCTAGAGCAAAGGAGAATGAGTTCTCCTATGTATAGAGTTCCACGAACCAGCAAATAGGAAAGAGTTCTCTTGTGGATAGGTATCCACAAAATTTATTAGGGTATAGGTGTCTCCTTTGAACAGAGGTCCATAAAAATTGTACTAGGGAAGGATTCCCAAGAGATTTGTTGAGAAAATTTTAGTGAAATATTTTCTCTGTGGAGTAGCCCACATTAGGTGAACCAAGTTAAATTTTTGTCTCTATTGTGTATGATGATTTATGCATTGCTTTGATGACTACTATTGATATTGCCATTGATATATTGGATAATATTATTTGAGAAAGAAAAGTAAAAAGTGGTCTTATACTGTTCACATCCCATCTCAGTATAAACTTATGTTCTTCAGTGGAAATAAAAGCAACAATTGCATTAGCCTTATTTCTACTAGATTTTTATTTGGTGAATAATCTTGGCTAGCCAACCTTAGAGCAAGTATTTCAAGATGAATGGAAAGAAAGGCCTATTTTCCATATACCAATGCATAGGGAGATATATTAATTAAAATTTTCATAGTGATCCTATCTATCCACAATGCCTAATATATCAGTAGATTCCAACTCCCTTTGTTACCCTTCAATGCTCTTTTCAAAATTCTTGTTAGTAGATTCTGCTAATCCATTTCCCTCAGGGTAATAGTTTGAGGAATTCTTCAGGTAAATACCATATCTACTAGAAAATTCAATGTATTTTGCTCCAATGAAAGAAGGACCATTATCACTCACTAGAGCATCAGGTATACCAAACCTTGTAATGAGGCTTTCAAAAAAATCAATAACAACCTCTTGATCAACCTTCTTAGTGGGTATTGCTTTAGTCCATCTAGTGAAGTAATCTATAGTAGTTAAGATATACTTATGACCTATTGAAGAATTGGGATTTATCATTCCAATGAAGTCCAAATTTTAGTTTTTTTTTCACAGTCTAGCCCCCATTGTTGAAAAGGCTCTTCAACCTGAATTGGCCTGAGTGGCAATGATGCATTTATGGTCCTTCCCACATATCTCTAACACTTATCACAAGCTCTTGCTATTTTGAAGGTGTCAACAAAAATAGTAGGCCAATAATAGCCTACTCTTAGTATCTTCATTATAGTTGTTCTACCTGAGTAATGACCTCCTGATAGTCCCTCATGAAATTCATCTAGAATCTTTTACTTTTTATCATCTTTAACACATCGTAGGACTCCATCAAGGTTCTTTCTATATATTCCTTCAGGTAGAAGAACATATTTCAAAGCTTGCAACCTATATCTTCTTCTTTGTGAAGCATTTATATTTTGAGGGCATACCCCTATTTGGAAGTAGTTTGTGAGCTGATCTACCCAATATGCATTCTCTAAAAGACTATCCTCCTTCTGGTGTAATTCTGATGACTACCAAGCTACCATGTGATCTTTGTTTGCCTTTATTGCTAGCTCTTGACACAATGCTCTTCCTCTTACCAACTTTGTAGGATGGATCTCCACATCATATTCCTGAATTTTAGTAATCCAACCTGCTCTCTTGTCACCTAGCTCTCCCTGTAGGATGAAGTTCCTAACATCTGGGTGCACTACATATACCATAGTCCTACTCTGAGCCAAGTATTATCTAAAATTTTTGAGTGACTTCATAACTGCAAATACCTACCTCTCAATGAAATTGTACTTTATCTGGTATTCATGGAGAGTCTGACTCCAGAAGAATATAGGATGCTCATCACCTGCATCATCCTTTTGTGTCAACACTACAACATAGCTTTCATCAACACCATAGGCATATAGGATAAAATATTTATTAAAATATGGATTTACCAGCATTGGGGTAGTAGCAATAGCCTACTTAATTAGCTCAAAATATTGTTTTCTTTTCAGTCCACTTGAATTCAACATTCTTCTTGAGGAGCTTAGAAATAGGCTTTACAATTTGGGCAAAATCAGATATGAATTTTCTTACAAAGTTGATCTATCCAAAAAAGGACTGTAAAGCCTTTTTATTCATAGGAAGAGGGAGAGATAATATAGATTTCACTCTATCTGGATCTATTGACATTCCTTGTTTGGACACCACATGCCCTAACAACTTTCCTTCATGAACTACAAATATTGACTTCTTGGGATTAAGAGATATACCAAATTAAAATTCTTTGCACTTCTGAAAGACCTATTCCAAATGCTTCAGGTGTGCCTATTTTTCATGAGAAAACATAGTCATGTCATCCAGATATATAAGAATAATTTTATTTATCAATTCTCCAAAGGCATAATCCATAGCTCTTTGGAAAGTAGCTCCTGCATTGGATAAACCAAATGGCATCCTATGGTAAGCAAAAGTGCCCCACTTTGTAGTGAAAGTTTTCTTATATTGATCATCATATTTTAACCAGATTTGGTTTTAACCAGAGAAACCATATAATAAAGAAAACCTTTATCCCCTACCACAATATGCAAAATTTGATCTATCTGAGGTAAAGGGTAGTGATCAGTGAGAGATGTTGCATTTAGATTTCTAAAATCTACACATAAGTGAATGTCACCATTCTTCTTTCTCACTGGAACTAGATTGGCAACCCATGTAGAATGCTTAATAGGATAAATAATTTTTTCTTTTAAAAGCTTAAGCAATTCTTGTCTCATGATTGACTCAATCTTAGGATTCACTGGTCTCTGTTTTTGTCTAAATGGTTTAGCCTCAAGAACTAACTCAATAGTATGTTGGATTATCTTTTTGTCATAGAATTTTAAGTCTTCATAAGTCCAAGCTATAATATCTTGATATTGAACACACAAAGCTTTGAACTCTTCAATCTCCTCTAGAGTACATTGGATACCAATCTTGAGGTTCTTTCCATTTTCAATTTCAACTTCTTTATAAAATTTATCATCTATTTTCATAGTTCTTGATTTCTTTCCATCTTCATTGTCAAAGAGACTTTCTAATGTAATCAAACCCTTGGGTATATGATTGTTCTTCAACTATATAATATCTTGTTGTTCAACTTCTTGAGGTATATCTTCTTGTAAGTTAGAACAACTAGCCTCTCTTATTAAGAACTCAACAATTTGGTCATCATTTTCAAATACCTACCAAAATATTTGTTTGTCTAGTATTGAGGGCCTAAAGACCAACTTGAATCTTTTATTATTTGTTGACCTAAGGTCTAAATATGGAGTATAATTAGAACCTCTGATAGCTAGGGCATTTACTAACAGATTTTGTTGTCTAGGAATAACATGTATGTTTAAGGCATCAAAGGATTCCATTAAATCCCATACTCTATTCCTATATATTTTCAAGTAGTGATGTTTGCTATTACATTTCTCAGTAACCTGATTCACTACTAACTCTGAGTCACCATAAATATCCAACACTTTTATTCCCATTTTCTTAGCCTGCATCAAACCTAGACATAAAGCCTCATACTCTACAACATTGTTTGTGCAAGACCAAGTCAACCTGTAAGAAAATATCTTGACACCTTCTAAGGGGGATTTCAAAACTACTCCAACTCCAACCCCATTCTTGCACCTAGCTCCATCAAAGTGCATGGTCCAAATTTTAGATTCCTTGAGGGCTTGATTGGATATGGTAGGAGTTTTTTTCTCCTTTTCAAAAGTAATGTTGTATGTACCCATTCTAGTTTCAAATAAATTATAATTATCCCCAAATGGTAGATCATCCTCTATTTCTAGATCTTCTAGTATCTCTACCAACTCTGGTTCTTCCAAAATAGAGTTATTATACATATCATCTTCAATTTTTTCAATGTGATAGGCTATTGGCTTCTCTAGAATTATCTTTATTCTCTTGCCTTTATGGGGAATCATCATACAAGAGTAATCCAAATACATATATCCTCCTAGTTTGGTAGTGAATTCTCTTGAAAGGCATAGGCCAAAATAGGGCTCTAGATCCACTACAACTATTTCTTGGACTATAGTGACCTCTAGGGCTCTATGTAATCTCATAAGAACATATTTGACCACCCCAATGGTCTTCACTGGTGTCCCATATAACTGTAAGACTCCTGGACATGAACAGGTATATTCCATACCCATTTCTTCACAAACTACTTTTGGCATAACTATAGTTGAAGCTCCTAAATCTATCATGTAGTTGTGAACAATCCATCCTTCCATCCTTAAAGAAATGTAAAAGGGAGAAGGTTTATTCTTTAGTTGAGTTGGAGTCATTTTTTCTTGTCCATGTGCTAAGTTGTATATAATGGATGTCTCTTTTTCTTGAGCATTCCTATTTAGAGAAGCCTTTAATAAGTCTATTTGGCCAGGGATAAAGAGTGTGTCATATAGAATTGCCTTAGAAGGAGTTTTCTTCAATTCATCTACAATATTGAACTCATATTTTCCTAAAGGGTTAGCCTCATATTTATTTTTTGATTCACCAAATTTCCTTTTGTATTGTTGAGTTGCCTCAATCCTTTACCTTTTGGTGATAGAAGGAAACTTTAGTTTCTCTTTGGCTTCTTCTTTTGACCCTGTAGGTTCCTTCATATTCTCTTTATCAAACTATTTTGGGATATACTTCTCTTTTCCTTTTTCACTGGGAGTTGGATCATTCTTTTCATTTGCTTGTGGAAATGGGATCTTTTCATTGGTTGGTAAGGGTTGTTCCCTTTTATTTTGAGAAGGGACTTGAAATTGACCCATTTTTTATGGATCAACTTGTAATGATTTCTTCCCTTGATCTTGTAAGCACAGAGACAACCTCATCTTCTAAAGGATCTTATCCAACCATGATTTGTTTAGGTTGCCAAAGCATATTCACTCTCCCCTTTTGGGTTCTCTCTACCTTTTCCATAGCCTATTGCACATGGTGTTGATACATAACACAAGTATCTAGACTATGAGGATCATTACACACTAGACACCAAGAATATCCACTGGTTTTAGGAACTAGTTCCTATTCTTCATAATTGACATTATTCTTAGGCCCTATATTGCTACTTGTAGTAGGCCTTTGATCTCTATTTACATATGGGAACCTTGTTTGTTGAGATCCCTCTATCTATAATTTCTCCCTAGCATTGAAATTGTTAATTGTTTTCAAGGTGCTTTGAATATCAAGTAACAAAGATGATTCTTGAGGCTCTTGGGCTGGGAGAGGAGGAAAAGGAATTGAAGTTGAAGATGTTTTAGGGGGAGGAATTGGAGCCATTGAGGGAGGCATGGATGACAATGGAGGTGGATCCATAAAGGAGGATGTTGATGCCTTTGACTGAGGTGGATATTGAGTAACTTCAGGGTAGTAAGGCATGACATATCTGGGAGGCAGCCTACCTACTGAAATCAAAATATTTTTTGCATGGACAACTACTTGATAAACTTGTGGGAAGGTAGTTATACCTACCTATTGAGTTTTCAAACCTAGGTTAGGACCAAGGGCTCTAATATAATACATGTATGCAAGAGGAGCAGTTGGTTTGACCTCAGGAGGAATCCTTTTCCAGGTTCTATTGAACCTTAGGTTGAAATCAGTGACTAACTCTTGTGAATGTCTTTGCATAACAATAAACTAAGTTAAAAGTGAAAATGGGTCTGCTGATTCATTGAATTCCTCCACAAAAGGACTTGCCAAATCAGCCCAAGAATGGATGCTATTGTCATCTAAGGTTCTAAACCAATGAAGGACTTTACCTCTAAAATATAGGGCTAAAAGTCTTACAATAACATCCTCATTTTTGATATTATGAATGGTTGCTAAGGATAAAATATCTTGACAATGTTCATAAGGAGTTTTACCAGAACCATCATATGTGGGTATAGCCTTCAATGCTACTTGAGGAATGTCATTCATGTGAGGGAGTCCTAAAGGGCCTAAAGTATCCTAGTTGGGATAACTTTGTTGATTAGGATCTTGATTTTGGGCCATGGTGACTAGGGTTTTTAATGGGATTGGTTCAGGGGATGCTGAAAAATCTAGTGGTGATTCAATATCCTCAGAGGTAGACTCAAGAGAAGGTGTTCTTGTATGCCTAGTATTTCTAGAAAATAGCTTGAAAAAATATACTGGTTCTTGACTATTTCTAGCATATGACCTAGTAATCATGAATTATAATGAAAATAAGGGTTTCTAGGTTCTTTTACTTATGAAGTCACCAAGTGAATTTACTTTCTCTGCCCAAAAGATCAAGGAAATTCACTAAACCTTATTTCCTCCAGGGAGAATTAGTCAATGGGACTAATTTTTACTTAATGGGAAATGATACCTTGTGAAAGGTCCCATTGGGCGTGCCAAAAATTATTGTGGCTCATATTGACACTGAATGTACTGCAACTATTATCTACTAATATTTCCCAAAGGTGAGCACCCACTAGTTGTAGCCTAAGCCAAACATTGGATGAGTCAAAATTATTTTAACCCAACCTCTAGAGTAGGTTGGTTCCTTGTCAACTTACTGAATGTTGACTCTCTTAAAGCTCAATTGAAATGGTATAAGGATAGGGATAGAAATGAGAAGGGTTGAGAGATATAAAATGATAAGTGGATGGATAAAGCTAACAACATAGGCTTCTACTAAGAACCTCTTACAGACCAAGTATAGAGAAATCAAATGAAACTAACAACATTCATAATTTGCTATCTTCAAAGTTAAGCACAATTACATACTTAAGAATCATTCCAAACATCTAGGGTATTAGCAATCCAATATCAATAGAATAGACCAATACTCTGACTAACAAAAATGAATTCTCAAAGCATACATTTGAATATGAATCATTCCAATTGCCCTAAGTTAGCAATCCAATATCAACAGAATAGACTAACCTAGCAACATTAACATAAATGACTTCACAAATTTGTTACCAGATAAATGAAGAAGATGCACAAATTAGAGGTAAACATTCCAAGTAATGCTCCTTTATTGATTTGTAGAAGGTTATACAACATAGTGCAAGCAAACACTTCAAATCCAACCCTTTAAAGTGAGGGTTCAACCTCTATTTATATATTTTACAATGAGTATGAATATGAGCATTACAAGGATGTTTTTGGCTAGAATTGGTTCTCTATAACTTGCTTGAAATCAATGACCTCTAGCTATGTTTATTGAAATAATTAAAATCAACTGGAAAAAGTTACTCTAAGTCACCCCATATTTTGTTAGTCTCACAATGACACTGAGAGGGAGGGTGAATCAGTGTAGCTCTTTTAAAACTTAAATCTTCAACTCTTAAAGCCGAAACAATGAAAACTTGAAACCAAATAAAGCAAGTATAACAAGAGAACATCACACAACACAAGATGTACCGAGGTTCAACGATTTGGCTACATCCTCAAAATGACTGTTTGGACTCCCATCCAAATCCAGCCTTTGCAAAGTACCAACTTTACAATCAATTTACTAGCACCCACTGGAAGGAGCACCAACCTCTGATTTATTTGCCCCAATAGAAAGGAGCACCAACCCCTAATTTATCTGCACTAACAGAAAGGAGCACCAACCTCTAATTTATCTGCACCAACAGAAATGAGCACCAAATTCTTATGGCCTCTTTGAATGGCGTATTTAAAACCTCTAAATTTTTTTGTTTCTCCTTCCATGACTATTCGTTTTCTCCTTCCATGACTATTCGTTTTCTCCTTCCCTTGTGCATGCATGTGTTTTGGTTTCCAAAAAGGCTTTTCGTTTCTATTTTGTGGCCCTTCGTTTCCTTTTCTCCACATGGGCATGCGTCCACTTCTTTCCATGTGTAACGACCATCTTAGATGATTTCAAATCATTAAATATTCCTTATGTAACGTTTTCTTATTCATTGAATTTTGTCCTTATGTGACAAATTACCTTATTCAATCTTCGATTTATTCCTTATAGGTCTATGTCACTATGTAGTCTTCAGTTTCACTATCCTGGTGTTCATCACTAATATCAGACGCACTGTCAACTACTCTGTTCCTTTGGCAAAAATGCAACATGTCGCGATATCGCGACTCTTTTGTTTCTCTGCCTGCTTGCCCTTTTTGAGTCAAGAAAATGCAACATGTCGTGATATCGCGACAATTTTGTTTCTCTGCCTACCTGCCATTTTTGAGTCGTGAAAATGCAACATGTTGCGATATCGTGACACTTTTTTCTCCTTGCTCTTTCTCTTTGCTTTGGACCGCAAAAATGCAACATGTCGCGATATCACGACACTTTTTTCTCCTTGCTCTTTCTCTTTGCTTTGGACCATGAAAATGCAACATGTCACGATATCACGACACTTTTTTTCTCCTTGCTCTTTCTCTTTGCTTTGGATCGCGAAAATGCAACATGTCACGATATCGCGACACTTTTTTCTCTCTTGTTCTTTCTCTTCTCTTTTGGCCGTGAAAATGCAACATGTCGCGATATCGCGACACTTTTTCTTTCTTGTTCTTTATCTTCTCTTTTGGTCATGAAAATGCAACATGTCGCGATATCGTGACACATTTTTTTTTGCGATGTTTTGCTTTTTCTTTGATCTTTAGCATATGGGCCACTTCGGTCTTCTTGGAAAATATGCAAAAGGGTGGGTCCCCAATTTTGGGGTACGTTGTGGAGCAGCCACAACATGACGATTTTTTCAACTTTGCACAAACAACTCTGTAACAACTTCACCCAAACATCAAAAACATCCTCATAAGCATTTAACATCACTGTACATACTCTAAATAACCTCTGAACTCCTGTCCACTGCATCAACCGATCTATCCGACTGTGTTGACAACAATGACAATACTATCGTTGCACCTTGCTCAACATATTCTTGCAGTCATTCATCACCATATATATTGCAATAGAATGTTGATGATCAGATAATCATAGAAGCTTTCAAATTAAGACGTTTTACCTTTTGGGTCCAACATTTCATCTTCCACCAATAAATCTGGAAAAACTGCTTTGACTTCACTTAATTATTCTATTTATCGTGGGGTTGTGGTGAAAAATTGATTATATTTAAATATTTGGAAAACTTCAATTCTATCCAATGATCAAGATTTGAATGACTACGATCAAGTTTGATCCTTGGCTTTGGTACATTCCTTGGTCAATGTTCACTAACCTTCTCAAAACCATATCCGAGCATTTGTTTTTTACGCCTTTAATCATATTTCCTGTAGTTGTGAGACCTCAAATTTATTTCCTTGTCATCTAAAAAATGTACCTAATTTTCAGACTTAGGGATATTTGACCATTTTGACCATGGTTTTGAGGAAATTCATGACCTCCATCTCCAATCACTTTCTTGAGAAGGTTTTTCTCATTGACCCATGTTGTGACCAATTTTTGTGGAGATCTCATGTTGACCATGTAGAACATGGTAGAGAACCTACTCATGGTCATGGGTCACTCAAAAGAAAACATTTTATTCTTAGGGTCACGGGTCATGGGTCACGGGTCACTCATGGAAAACTCTCACCTTCACGTGCCAAGATCGTAGCCATGCTCTGAAATTGAGTTCCTCCCAGTTTGACCATTTTAACCATGATTTTGGGGAAAATCATAGCCATGGGTTTTTTGAAAAGAATATCTTTATTTGTCCATGTCAATCTTGGTTTCAAGGCCTTAGCTTCCACATGAATGCTCACAATCATGATCAAAAATTACTTTTTTATGTTGACCCTTTTGACCATGGTTTCAAGAATAATTGTGGTCGTGATCATCTTTACAAGCATTTTGAGTGTGTCGTCCATGATTTTGAGCCTTCCACCTTCTATCACTGCCTAGAAGGAATGGCTCATGGTCACAATAAAAAATTGGAAATCTCTAATGTTGACCATTTTGACCACGATTTTGAGGAAATTAATGGCCTTGAGAAAATTTCATACTCAATGAAAATTGTATGCAATTTTCATGGTTTTGAGACCTTAACATCCCATGACCATGATCTCTTTTAGCTAGGAACCCCTTTTATCTCCTTTTGATCATGGTTTTGAGCAAACACCTCACGGTTGTGATCCTTTTACGATTTAACCTCATTTTGACCAAAATGACTATGATTTTGAGCAATTTGGTGTTGCATGACCATGATCTTCTTCCTGCTAGGCAACATTGACCCACCTTTGACCATGGTTTTGAGAAAAATCATGATTTTGAGACAGTTTCTCCATACTTAGCCAAATTTTGAAAACTATGATTGGCTTCTTTGTCATGTAGACATTTTTTCCTACAATAACAAACTTCCCAATGCATTTTTGCTAATTTGTTTTGCATAACAAGCCTATAACTGTATTGTAAATCTTATGTTGCAATATGCAAGAGCAACTTATGATTAGGGGGATAGAACTCTAAATGAGGGGTCAACTTTGTAGCATTTGCTTGGGTGTATTTTGTATTGATTCTATTGCTAATCAATGAGAAGAGATAATTGTTTGACCTCCATTGCTAGTTTTATTTATAGGTTTTATGAATGAATTCAAGTTTTAGTTCTTTTTTGTTACACTTTGTGATTATTTTATTCTGTAAAAGTGAATTCTATTAATTGGATCATTGTTGGATTACTCTTCATTAAAGCCCATGGAGTGGAGTGATTTAATCATATCATTGTTAATTGGCTAACTTTGTTTTACAATTGACAATGGTTGATCTATTAAGTAATAGGATATTACAGGTCTATCGAATGTTTTTATGCTATATCTTGTCCACCATATACTCATTTCCTTAAACTCTTACTTTATCCTAACCCTTCCTTTTCCTTACCCTCAACTTAAACCCATGTTTTAGTTTACAAGTATACCAAGGAGTTGGCCTTCTCCAAAGGTTGAATTGAGAGAAATCACATTCATCCAAACTGTTGGCTAAAGTCTAGGGTACATTCCATAGACTAGGTAGATTTTATGCCAATAGTTTTTTCTAGCATGCTCAATGAGACAAATTGTATCTATTTGTCTCACCTACCTAGAGGATTCAAGATTTGGTGAATAGTCTTGATCTCATAAGTAGAGAATGTATGTTCACCTAGATACTCCAATGATGAAAGAACCATAATGATCGTTTGTGACTCCACTAGTGATTGAATCTAGAATTATCTAAAGAAGCACGCTAGAAATTATTACCATAAGGAAATTCTCATGGCCAAACAATCTTGTCCAGTTTGGGATAGCATCGGTCCCCTCAATATCCCAATATCCCATGAAATCCCTAAGGTCACTCTAAAATCCCTTCCCATTTACAATGGTAATAAAAAATGGCTTATGAGCATTGTCAAGACATAGTTGCTTTAGCTACTATATACAATATTATCTTCAAAGATGTAATGATTAGACTACTCGTCCAATATTTTAGAGTAAAATTATTGTTATGGTATAATTTTTTTTTAGACAGGAGCATTAGGACTTGGACCAAAATAGATAAATATATCATCATAAAATTGGATGACCCTAAAGATCCATTTTTGTTGCTCACTCATTTCTCCTCCATTCAAAGATCCGCCATGAAAGAATTGTCGAATTTTATATTTGATTCAAAAGGAGTTGGAGAATAATCCCTAAAGAAATTCAACCCCCTCATGCTCAAGCATATCTTTACTACATTCAGGCCTTTAGTTCTGACTTCAATATCCTAATTCAATAGTCCAAGGAAACAAATTTCCATAATTTTTTTGAAAATCCATAGCAACAGAAAATATACTTATCATAGTTGAATAACTCCCTCCTAGAACTATCGTATGGAAAACCACCCAATATTACTCACAAATATGATTTCCAAGCATACCTTGTTCACCATATTGTGAGGTGTCAGAATCATATCCATCTTACCTATTTATAATAGGGTGCACTCCCATTGTATAAACGACACAACCCTAGACATAATAGGGATTGAAAGCACTGATTTAGAAATTAACTGAAGAGCTCAATAAGATGGAAAGACAACACTCAGAGACAGGGGTAGAGATAAAATCCCATAATAGATATAATATAGAAGACCAAATAGTGTGTCATTATGATACTAGCAAACAAGAATAATTTTAAGTCTCAGCTATGTGCAGCCCTTCATTGCCCAATAGAGTTTATATAAGTGAAATCTATCAACATTGTTTCTATTCAAATAAAATTCCAATAATGGAATATGTCATATCTTTTACAATGAATTCGATAATCATTCTCAAAGAAAGTAACCCTTGTCAGTAATCAAGTAGAGACAAAAAATATTTCTTGGTGGACTCAAATGTTAGCTCATAATTTGAGCACCAAAAGTGAAAGAGAGGATATACAACCATATGTTCAAGCACTAGACCCAAAGACATAATAACTAAATCTACTAAGGATTAAATTTTATAAGAAGTTATATTTTTTGGTCATGACTCAAGCATAAAGAGTAGATATAGAAGAACAGTATTGAAATTTATTCAAATTATCAGCCTCAAAATACAAATGAGTCTCAAAGCCAAAATATTTGAGTAAAGAAGGAATTGATCCCACAAAAGACAAAGGGGACCTAAGAAGAAATTTTTTGGTGTTTGAAAGGGTAGATTTAGTCAAGCTGGCTTTAAAAGAATCAACAAAAGAGGATAGTCCCTAGAACTTGAGGATAAAGCAACTATCGTTAAGCATGGAAAATTATTAGCTCACCTCTTCTACTTATCTCTTTGCTTGGAAGGGCACATACTGCATAATTCTATGATAAATCCAGAAGTTGAGATTATAGTTATGCCCTAGAAGGTTTGCAAGAGCATAGGATTAGTCCATAGTCAAATAGAACCCAAATTGCTTCAGTTTAAGGGGATACCAATGAAGGCAATTTATTTTATAAAGAAGGTCATAATGATGATACATGAATACCCAAACCTTGTGGTGTTACGAGATATAGTGATTGTTGATATATCTCTCTATTTAGTATGTGCTTGTCTAAATATTTTTTGAAGCAATTGGGAGGACACCTGGTCGCAGGGCATAGTCACATGATTATTTCTTGCACCAAGAAATTGGTCTAGATATTCAATCAGAATCTCAAGCCTTACTACATTGAGGGATATGAAGAACTAAAGGTATATTAAAAAAAGAGCTTCTAAAAGTACATGCATAGAAATAGTTAATTGGATGAAGGAAGAGCTAGACTTGATGTGGCAAGAAATTTGGTAGGACAACCATAACTTTGAGGTAAAATATTTAGAAAGGTAACCAAATCCAATAGTTGAATGTAAACTTTTCCTAGGCTTAGAAAGTCATGGGTTACAAAAAATGTGGCTCAAAAACTATAAAATCCCCATTGAAATCTGGCATATGACAAAATGAGAAAATCGAATAAATTCAAAATTGATGGTAAACATGTTTCTCAAGACTCTACAGACAACCTCTAATAGTCCAATGATTAGAAAAGCAAAGTCTTGTAATCTACTTTGTTCAGAGGAATCATCCATGGTAACCATGGATATTCTATGTCATATGATCCTTGGAAATAAACATTCCTCAATGTCTAATCAATGTTACGAATTGGCCAATAGAAGTTGTGAATTCCAAAAACATTATCAGAAGGAGAATCTTAAATTTGGCATGATATGGTAAGGTGATTCTAGATTCTTAGGATAAAGTAAGGAATTTACTATCGCCAAGCATGGATGAACATGCCACAATTTTGTTTAAATATGTTGACAAGTAAATAAAAGTTGTATCCAACCATGAAATAAAGCAATTAGATAAGGAGGATAATAGAAATATTTAAAAATTGCATAGATAGTAATGAATTATGATGATTGATAATTTAGTAGCATAGAAAATATGGTCTCAATGCTAAATTTTTGAGGAAAAAGAGATTTAAAAGAGCAGGTCACATGACTACTTCTCATAAAGGGACAAGCCTATATAAAGGAAGTATTCCATAGCATTGAATCACCCCCTAGGAAGATATTCATATCTCAAGGGTCTATGGTGGATATGCCTTAGTAAAAGATGAAGATGACAACAATAAATACCCCTAAAAGAAAGTTGTAAATTAGTTTGAAGATCCCTATGCCTAAAAAAGTTTTCAAATCACCTGAAGTGAAGAATGAACAACTTTAGCCTTACTGATGTTAGGTAAGAAAGCTAGTATTTGCTAGGTTGACCTTCTCTTTGAAGACACCTACAATACTCTTGTCTTGCCATGAATTCAAAAAAATATGGCCACCGTATTTTGGTAACTACATTACGCTCTTTCATAAAAATACCAAAATTTTATCAAAAGAGCAAATTCCAAAGACAAGACTTAGGGAGATAGAGATAGATGGAGATGTTGGGAAGTTTGATAGCCCTAAAAATGCTGAATTATTTGTAAGATTTTTAAGCAAGAACAACTATCTACAAGGCTACCTCCAAATTATGGAATCTGTTAGAGCAAAGTGAGAACAATAACAAAGAAAAATCTTAGAAAAATGGTCACATATTTTTTTGACTAAATATGAAGGCTATTCACAACTACACACTTCAAAACATATCCTCAAAGATATGTAATTGTGAACACCCTTAAAATTTGACCAGGCTAGGATTCCTCTAAAGCTATATAATGAAAAGGGCTTCAAAGTTCATTCAAGGATGAAGCATGAAGTACAAAAAAAAAAATAGGTTTTGTCATTCTCGGTATCATTCCATCCACACTCCTTTCTTGTCATATCTAGATTCTAACTAATGTACAATTTCCTCACACATCACATTTCATCTTATTGATTACCTTTCACATCATGTTTTCATCCACTACTACTTTCCTCACCCTTGCATGATTCCTTAGCCCAATGGATAACATAGGTAAATCTGGAAAACAATGGAAATGTACCTAGAGACCATGAAGTAGAATGTGCTAGATCAAGAGGTAACATATAGAATGTGTCACATGGCATCCCGTCATCTTGATGACAAAGAAATATGCAAGGTGACAAAGTTAGAACTTGGCTAGCAACAAGTTGTTAATTGTGCAAAAGAAAAGGCAAGAGAACATATCTTCCACACAAGCTCTAGATTTTTTGAAGAAAAAGAGGACACCTCATAATTATTGCAATACATATCTGGCATATTTTCTCAGTTCTATATAAGTTGTAAAGGACAAAATGCTCCAAATGCAATGACTTCCAATTTGACTAAGGATTTTCCTAAAATTCAAAGAGGTTGCACAAGTGCCTACAATGTTGAAGATAGGTTCATATGCAATTCTATCAATAAAAAGGAAATGCAAAGCAATGAAAGTATCTGGCCCACGAGTGCCTGGAATATTTATCTAAGGCAACTTTCTTGGATCTAAAACAACTCTGAGTTATGAGTATGCTCATGGATGTACCATTTTTGTAGAAGATACCAATATTTAGATGTCTTCGCTCATTATCCATTCTTCTTTCCTTCTCATATTCCATTTTGTTCCACTTCTTCATACCCTATCTACTTGTATACCTCTTATCTAACTCCAGCAACTCCATTTTCAAACACCCCTACCTTTTTGGCTTCTTGTAGTAACTACCTCATGCATTATAACCTTTCTCCCTTCAATTTTTGCCAACTTATCTTCTAGCTTCTTTTACTCTTCACAAATCTATAACCCAACAATAAGGCTATATAGGGTTTTTTTGTTTTGCAAGTAGAAAACACTAGGAGGCACCAAGAATGTAGGTCAAAATATTTCCCATATTTGTTGTGCAATGAAAGAATTCGGCTCATATTTCATAATAGGATAAAGTATCATGTAGCTATACGAAGATCACTAGCATGAAATATGACTTGAGTCTTGAATAGACTAAGTCTAAAAAATATCTAACAATGAATAAATATAAAAATGCGTAGATCCAAACTTTCATGAGAAACGAGCACCAATTTCATAAAGACATATCGATGAATAAGGGCAGACATGAATGATTCCAAAATTTTATAAGTAACAACATCAACATGACATCACAAAAGTCTAAAAATGTGCAAGAGAACAAATCTAGAAGGAACAAAGTTGGATACCCTAAACATAGGAAAAGACATCTCCAAAATCTAGCAAATGCTCAAAGCTAGGATGGAATAAAACTGGAACATTTTGTACAATCATGTTAGCACTCTTGTGAAAAATTTTGGGATTGTGTGAGAGAAATATCAATTCAAAAAAAATAGATTTATTGATGCCAAAAGCACCAACCAAAGAATGTAAAAAGTTGATAAATAACAAAGCCAAAGTTCTCCTAGGAGTGACATCATCAAAGTATCTCCAAGCTCTAGATTCATTCTAGGAGACTGTTTAAGTAGAGAGAAAGATTGACTTTGATACATGGCTTCCTAGAATGTCACTTTCAGAGCTACAAATACCTTAGTGCCTTCTTGTTGTTTAAATCAACACCATCAAGTCATTAAAATGATGTCTCTAACAAATCAGTTAAATCAGTTTGTCCATTTGCAAAGGATGGTTGGAGATCAACGAAGAAAATTGCAAATAAATTCAAATTTCAAGTATAATATGAAAGTAGATCAAGCCACATCTACAACAAGCCAACATGATATGAAGATAAAAAACTCCCTAGAGCATTTTTCCAAGCTATTTTACATATAGATCTGTAACTGTATTGTAAATCTTACATTGGAAGATTCAAGAGCATCTTATAAATATGGGGATAGAACTCTAAATGGGGGTCATCTCTATAGCATTTTCTTGGGTGTATTTTGTATTGGTTTTGTTGCTAGTCAATGAGAAGAGATATCTATTTGGCCTCCATTACTGGTATTTTTATAGTTTTATTGAATGAATCCATGTTATAATTCTTCTTCTTTTTGACAAAAAAAAAGACTAAAATTTATTAAACAAAACCGGATTACATAGTTGTGAGGCCTTCTATCTATGGGCTACAACTTGGAAGTACCTCCAAATATACATGCCTATAATCCCATGAAGGCTAAATGCCTAATTAGAGAATAGACAAAAATTATATGAAAAAGTATTACTACACCAAATCATTGAATGACATAACAGAGTATGACTCCTTAGAACTACAATAAGACAAAACCATTAGTTAATTTTTCTTGTATTGCATATCCTCTTGAAACCACATTCAAGATGTTTTCATTTCCAGTGGCCATTGCAAATTCTTGTAGCTCCACCAACTCATCTTGTTAAAATCCATTGTTATTTGTCTATCCCATCTCCACCTTCCCATATACATAGTAATTTGAACAATTCCTAACCATGAAACATAGGAATTATCATGTTTTTACTTATTTATTCCCCATCATTGGGATAATCCTATTGAAGAAAAACCTACAAGTCCATATAATATTCTCTCAGGTTCTGCTCCTACCATAATCCCACCAATGATGACCTCTCTCTATTCCCCAATTAGCCAATCTCCTTGTAACTTTGTTCTTTTCCCTTACCAAGTGAAGAAATTTTATCTGTGCTTTATTTTTTAAACCCATAATATTATCCAAGACCTGTTGGACCCTCTATTGTGTTTCCCCCTCTTACTTGTTCAACCTATTGATTAAGACCTGAGAGTCAGACTCCATCTCAATTATTGAGTCTTCACAAATGGCCATGGCCTCTAACACCATGTTTTTGTTCCTCCTAATGCCCTAATGGAAGTGAAAAGATATCATCCCTTCATGCGTACAACCCACCCCTCCAATACCTGCCTCCTTCAGATTGGTATGAGCAACACCATCTGTGTTAACCATAACCCAATCCTTCAATGGTGGTTTCCACTTCCATCCTCTATCTAGATTTTTAAGAGTCTTCCTTATTCATGAGATCTAATTCCATAACAATTGGGACTAAACCCACCCAGGGATCATAATCCCAATAAGATCCAATAACTCCTCATTTGGGCATAATTTGAGAACCTTTGATTCCTCTTACAACCTCTCTAATAGTGAGAAATATTCTTAAGAGAATTGACTCCTTGGATGAGAATTCATCATGGAAAATATGCATGTTGCACTCCAACCACACTTGCCACAAAGTTAAGGTCTTGAAACAATGAACTAGAAAGGCAAACTGTTCACCCATCCCCTAGATCCCCACATATCAAAGAACTACTCCAAAAAGATATCACTAGGCCAGGGTAAATTAAACAACCTTTTTCCTTACTCCCAGATCCAACTAGCAAAGGGACATCTAATTAGAAGGTGGTCAAAAAATTATCTCACCCTATAATAGAGTACACACCATTCTATACCCACCGAGATCCTCTTACAAATATTTTCCTGAGTCAAAATCCTATTCTGAATGGCTAACCAAATAAAAATGTTGACTTTTCATCGAATACTTGAATTTCACACCTTCCAAATTGCCCTCTCCCTACCCAATCCATTTGTGAGCCAATCATATCCTTATTGTCCATTTACCTTATTTTCCCATCCTAAAGAGTCCTCCTCTTCCAACCATAAGCACTATATTTGATCCAAAATAGCCCTCTGACTATCCCTATCTTCTTTAGCTATGTCTCCAAATCGAGAGGCCTATCCACCTCCTCAAATCCACTCCCCATTCATATTCCTTGTAGAAGTCCTTAAAAAAGACCTAATTTATGTTCTTAAAAATATCTACAACATTACCCAGGTTTGAGAACTAGGAAGTAACTGGTTGGTATTGATCCCACACATCATCCCAAAATTTTGCCTTTCTCTCATTTCTAACTTTCTAGAATAGCCTTGCAGTAATAACAATACTAGCATTTTTAATTACAGCCCAAATTATGGAACCCCCCCCATGTTAAAGGGGAGGCTATAAATCGGTTCCACCTCATCCCCATACTTCAAAGATAGAACCTTCGACTTAAGGTTGGACTAGTCCAAAATCTAATTCCACATCAATTTAGTCGATAAAGGTAAGTTTTGATTAGCCAATCTACGGATACCCAAACCTCCTTTATTTAGTGGGAGGAAGACCGAATCCCACTTTATAAAAAACCATTTCTTTTAAATTTTGAACCTCCCCAAAGAAAGTCCCTCAAAAGTCTATCAATATCCTTAACACAGTGCCTAGGACCAATCATAGTTGTAAATTGAAAGACTGAAATAACCTACAACATTGTTTTTATCAAAGTCAATCTTCCCCCCAACGAGATCCAATGATGGGTCAAATTATTTCTCTAGGATTCCTTTCCAAGATGTCTTACTACCACTAGAAGCCCAAGATATTTAAAGGCGACCAAACCTTTCTTAAAATTTAAATTATTAAGGATACAGGTTTGAACCCTATTATCAACATTGAAAAAGAAAACCTTAGACTTATCTTCATTAATAACTTGACCCAAGGCTCTCCCATATAGATCCAAAATTTTTCTAAACTCTTTGGCCTCCTTGATCTTTGTTATCCCCATACAAGCAGAATCATTCACAAACTGCAAATGTGTCAGAGGCATGACCCCCAATAGGCATACAAGCATAATCATCCACAAAGTTGGCTTCTACTTGAATAAATAACAAGGAGATAAAGGGTCTGCCTTTCCACTCCTTTTCCCAGGCCTCTACTTGCCCCAAATTGCTTCGACGGGGCACCATTTATCAAGATCGAGAAAACATGATTGGAAAAGCAAGTTGCCACCCAATCGATCCACCTATCCTTGAACCCAAACTTTTGTAGAACCTTAATAAAAAAACTCCAATCAACTCGGTTATAGAATTTTTACATATCTAATTTAATAAACATATTACCTTCTGTTCAGTGGTATTTTCACCCAGTTGTGAAAGTACACTCTCCTTTAGGATTTGGGTTCCAAATCCCCTCTTGCAAAGAAGTTAAACAAACAACTTCTCCAAGGTCTCCGTTGTATTAGCATTTGCATATGTGTATTAGTAATCTCAAATAAAGATATTCAATTTAAATGCTTGGAACACCTTAGTGATTGCAAGTAACTGTAAACAAGGGGCAATGTTGGTTTATTTCACCATGAAACTTTAGTGATTGTTCATTGTTTTTTTTGGATTTTGAAATTTTTAAATGTTTATTTTAATGCCTGAAAATAAGTTAAAATTTCTGGAAAAATATAAAATGCAGAAAAATGAAAATGAAATGCAGAAAACTGAAAATAAAATGCATTCAGTATGATGCTATCCTATTTCGACAAAACCGAAGATGTGAGGTCTCCGTGCATGCAACCTAACCTATTGGACTTGCAAAACAAGCACAATCCCCATAGGCTAAGTGTTGGTTCCTAGGGTACGAAATAAAATTCAGATTTCAAATATTCGCCTAATGTAACCCAAAGAAATGGCATCAACATTATCTATAAATTTGAAATCTGAAAAATGAAAGAATAAACATTAAATCCATAGCATGCAAAGAAAATCTCCTTCTTTCTTGCCCACAAGATGCAAATTTCTGAACACTTCTGCATTAAAAATATGTCATTTTACAATAGCAAAATTTTTGGTTTTCCCAAACCAGTCCATGGAAGAAAAACGACTCAAACAGGTCCAGAATGGCCTTATCGCCTTCAAGTCTGCAACTCGCTCGCAAAAATTTCCAACCCATGTCCATGAAGAAGAAAACCAGTCTACGAAAGAAAAATAGCCCAACTAGGTCCAGAATGGCCTTATCGCCTTCAAACCTGCAACGCTACTTGCAGCAGTTTTCCACCCCTTTCTGGCCTCTTTGAATGGCGTATTTAAACTTGTGAAAACATTGTTTCTCCTTCCATGACGGTTCGTTTCATTTTTCGATGGTTGTTCGTTTCACCTTCCCTGACTGTTCGTTTCACCTTCCCTTGTATGCGTGTGCTTTGGTTTCCATTTTGTGGCCCTTCGCTACGTTTTCTCCACATGGGCTTGCGTCCGTTTCCCTCCGTGTGTAACGACCATCTTAAATGATTTCAAATCATTAAAGATTCCTTATGTAACACTTTGTCTTCTTCATTGGATTTTGTCCTTATGTCCACGTCACTATGCAGGTCCATTACCTTGGCAAAAATGGAACATGTCGCGATATCGTGACGCTTCTTGTTTCTCTTTTGTTGCCCTTTTGAATCGCGAAAATGTAACATGTCGCGATATCGTGACACTTTTGGCCCCTTCCATCTTTTGTTGCTTTTAGCCATGAAAATGTAACATGTCGCGATATCGCGACACTTTTTCTTTCTTCTCTTTTGGTTGCGAAAATGCAACATGTCGCGATATCGTGACACTTTTTCTTCCTTTGATCGCGAAAATGCAACATGTCGCGATATCGCGACACTTTTTCTTTTTTGCTCGCGAAAATGCAACATGTCGCGATATCGCGACACTTTTCTTTCTTTTGCAAAATGCAACATGTCGCGATATCGCGACACTTTTCTTGTTTTTGGTCACGAAAATGCAACATGTCGCGATATCGTGACACTTTTTCTCTTTTCCCAATGCAACATGTCACGATATCGCGACACTTTCTCTCTTTTGGTCGCAAGATGCAACATGTCGCGATATCGCGACACTTTTTCTCTTTTGGCCGCGAAAATGCAACATGTCGCGATATCGTGACACTTTTTCTCTTTTGGCCGCGATGGTGCAACATGTCGCGATATCGTGACACTTTTTCTCTTTTGGCCGCGATGGTGCAACATGTCGCGATATCGCGACACTTTTTCTCTTTTGGCCGCGATGGTGCAACATGTCGCGATATCGTGACACTTTTTATTTTGGCCGCGATGGTGCAACATGTCGCGATATCGCTACACTTTTTCTTTTGGCCGTGATGGTGCAACATGTCGCGATATCGCGACACTTTTTCTTTTTGGCCATGATGGTGCAACATGTCGCGATATCGACACTTTTCTTTTGAATGCAACATGTCGCGATATCGTGACACTTTTTCTCCTTGTGGTGTTTTGCTTTTTTCTTTGAATCTTTAGCATATGGGCCACTTCGGTCTTCTTGGAACACATGCAAAAAAGGTGGGTCCCCAATTTTGGGGTACGTTGTGGAGCAGCCACAACAAATGGTGACTCTGCTAGGAAATGCTCCTGAGCATTTCGATGAGAACTCAACCTGAAAACACACAGACTCAAATACAAGCGTTAGCAAATATCCCAAGAATGAAACTAGACGAGAAATACATGAAACATTAGAATTATTAAGCATCAGCTCGGTGTGTGCAATGTGCTTCATTCCCTATCATTTGAAATTGATCAACATTCCATTGTCAGTTTCACTTATGATTCGTATGCAAGGCTATGAATGATTTGTGCAGGATTTGATGTATGATGAAGATGTTAGAGATATAACAACCTGCTTTGCAAAGGCTCAGACCTTCTAGTATCATGAACAAACATATTAAAACTGTCAAACCCTCTTAGGACCAAATATATGTATACTGAATTAATTTACTAGATCCCAAAGTTGGTTATGTGTCACTACCATCTTGAACCCATGTGCAAGTGTAAGTGAAATCGGAGCTTTGGGGAATAGGATTCCCAACCTAAGCGAGATGGGAATTTAACCCTATCCTTACTACTCGATCCGGAGTTCATTACCTCATCTTGAACAAAATGATTTAACCTGTTATGGATGAAACTGTCAGGCTAGCCTATCCGTTTGAGCAGTCAGTGGTCTTGCTTTTAGACAAGACATGTTGCCACGCATGAGCATACTCCACTGCCAGCCAGGCGTCTATAGCCCCGATGGAGATTAACCCCATAATCCATGGTTTGGCTTTACTTTGATTTCTTGGACCTTGGGGATGACTACCCATCCTTGCAAGGGACATGTAGTACGATCCTTCCAATCCAATATTAATAAAGAAATGAAAAATATTTTCTTTTGAATTTCAAGTTCTTGAGTGGGCAAAATAGAAGCTTTGGGGAATCGGATTCTCAACCTAAGCGAGATGAGAATTAGACCCTATCCTTACTACTCCATGAAGGTCAAATCGAAGCTTTGGGGAGTTGGATCCTCAACCTAAGTTCGATGAGGATTTAACCCTATCCTTACTACTCTGATTTTAGGCTTTAAGCACTATGGGAGTGGTAAAAACCACTATTTTAAGGATTATGTTGCATGATAGGACAGACACGAAATACTCCTTTCGCCTCACCTTTTCTTCCAAGTATGGTTTTGACCATTTTGCTCAAGATCCTCTTTAATATGCGTAGAACGTGCTTGGTTCAAGATAGTTCGGGCATCGGTTCCCAACCTTAGGATCCTTTTAATATATGTTATGTAATAACCCTAAGAGGATTCGACACCTTTTCAATGATTGCACATGAAATGAAGATGCAACCGAGATGGAATGTATATGCAATGCGGAATGTAACATGAGATATGAATGCATTGCTCCTTTTGAAATGCGGATGGAGTATACCACCTACTTTGCCATAATTTATAAAACTGACAACTTCATGCATCACAAGTTCCAAACGATATTCTTTAATGTGTTTGCGATATTCGTGGAGCTTTCTGCAATACAATTCCGATGTTTCATATTCTCCTAGTCTTAGTCAACATTCATAAGGACCTAAGTAATTAACAAACCAAAAGTGTCCAAAGGACCAACACACAAAACTTAAAACCAAAATGAGATCTAATCCAAAACCAAAAAACAAAAACCAAAAGTATATACAAATGTACAAAAAGTTTGGATTATCATTTTCTCGGATCCCAAACCTGATTAGACATTCTTCAAAAGACATATAATGTGATACACATGCCAAATGTGGAAGGAATCAAACAAAAACAAGATTAGACCAAACAATGAAACCAACTTCAACTTTCCCCTCTCACCCCACCAATTAGATTTAGTTCCATTAGTATTCCTATAGGTGAGATTCAAATTACCAATTTTATTAGACAATGGTTGATTTTCAATTCTTTCTTGTCTATTCTTTAAGGTGCAAATTTCATAATTCCATTCATGATTTAGAACTAGGCTTTCTTTATTCAAAATGAAATTTTGTAAGCAAGAGCCTATTTCTAAAAATTTCAAAGCTAATTCATTTTCCATGTTCTTAGGCCAATCAAAATTGTGCAACAATTTACAAGCATCTAGGATATTTACTAAATGGGGATCATTAAGAATTTTTATCCTAGATTCAAGAATTAATTGTTGATGAATTTGATTTAGCAATTTAAGTGCATCAAGCTCCTTTTCATTCATTAAAGTAATGTTATCAAAGGTGTGGTTAGAAATTAATCCTTGTTCTTCATTCACCTTCAATGGCATTTCATCATAAATATCATTTGAATTATACAAATCTTCACCAAAATCTTGGATGTTTGGACACAAAGGTTTAGATTTTACCTTTTTCACATTTTCATTTACCAAGATTTGGTGAGGATTTGCAATTCCCTCTTTTACCTCATGGTCTTCATATTCTTCATTGATTACTTGTTCATCAAACATACCAAAATTGGGCACCCAATTAAAAACATGCCCATCCTTTTCAACCCTCAAATATTCTTGGTCGAAGTGTATGTCAAGTAACTCATCTTCATGATCAATCGCTTTCGTTGCTTCCAATAGATCAACCACTTTGTCATTTAATTCCAATTCTTTGTTCACTATCCATGGTATCTCTTCCAACACATCCTCAAATTGTACAGGAGTTGTACTATCTTCCTTTGAGTAGGCGATTATGTTGTCCTGTATATCAATTGGCACACAAGTTTCATTAGCAGTTTTGGAGTGAGTGTAGTCTTCCCACTTCTTCCATGAATCATAGTAGTCATCCTCCAAGTTCAAGTTGTGACGTTCAACTACTTCTTCAACATCTTCCAATTCATCAATGTGCTTCTCATCAAATTCACCTTCACCTTCCTTAGATGGTTCAATTATTTCCAAAAGTGGGTCATTTTTTGAATTCCAATTTATAAGGCTATCATAGTCCAACTTGGTGACCCATGATTCGATTTTATCACAATTTGGAGGGTGAAGAAATTTTTGATCATTAATTCCAAGCTTCTCATCGAGAGTGTCTTCCAAGAACAAGTGGTGAAATTCTATCATATCTTCAAATTCATTTATTGGTTTTCTTACAATTTCACTTTCAACCACTTCCTGTTCCAAGATTTCATCCTCTTCTTCCTCATTCTCACTCTCTTGACGATATAGAGTTTCCACCACCAAAATGTTGTCCTCTCCTTGTTGATGTTGGGGTGGACCCTCATTTGGCACAAGTTCCAAATCATCCACTTGAGCTTGGAGACAATGGGTATACATAGCAATTTCGGGACAATTCCTTTCATTATGCTCCTTTGTATTATGCAATCTACACCCCTTTTCCCACGCAAAATCAGAAATATTAAGAATGGAACTAGAGTGACTTGGTCCTACATAAGTATCTATCTGATTAGCAATAGGGGAAGGCACACCCCCATTGTTTGGCTTCGTATTCCACTGTCTCCCTCTATTGTTGAAATTTTGATTTGGGTGAGGGGCATGGGATTCATACTTCTATTTTTGAACCAAATCATTACTCAATTTGTGAACCATCTTTTTGAGTTCTTCAACCTCTGAATAAATCTCTTTTGGTTGAGCTATGTTATTGCTAGTTCCAATAGGATTTGCGTAATTGGTGAGATCTTGACTTAACATTTGAGTTGGATTTTGAGCCACTTGATTTGCGTAGGGATTCACACTTTGAATCGGAATTGGATTGGGTGCGTAAGCGGGTGTTGATGAATATGGTTGTTGATAAGGCAAAGCATTTATGCCCGATATTTGTGGTGCCATGATCTCATTCATCATAGGAGCTTGACCATATGGACCATATTGTCCTACCATAGGCATCCGGGAAAACCCATAACTCTGTGGTGTCATTTGTTGTTCAATGGTCATAGCTTCATTGTAGGCTAGAGCAAGCGTGGTAACTTGAGGATTTCGCCTTGCAAACATTGTCGTCATAGGATCCAATGCCCCAAAATATATTTGCAAAGCTACTGTGGGATCAATGGCAAAATGCCGAATTGCTCTATTATAGCACTTCTGAAATCTCCTGATTAAAAGTTTGGATTGGCTCACCCTGGCCTCTTTTGCATGTAATGAACTGATTATAGATGATTGTGGGATCTAATGGTGACCTGAATTGGTTGACAAAAGCATTCTCCATTTGCGTCCATGACGTAATGGAACCCGTAGGTAAGCAAATATACCATTCGTAAGCCACTTGGTCTAGGCTCATGGGGAAGAGTCTACAAGCCACATCTTCATGTTGAACTTGCAATCTTATCAAAACATCCCTATAGGCCTGAATATGTTCTTCTACGGTCCTTGGGCCATCCGGTTTGTATTTGGGCAAAAATATCTCTATATTCCTAGGGATCTCGTGAATATCCCCTGCAATATTCAAAGGAATGTTATTGGCTCCGTACCAAGGAGGTGGTGGAGGTTGGGCCATTTGATTCAAAATCGATGATGATAACCCTACAAGAACCGTGGAAAACTCTCAGTACCTCAAAGAAAACCTGCGACACACAGAAAATCCTGCAATTAATGAAATTCAAAGAATAACTTCAAAATCAATTTGTTAGTCATGAAAGAAGGAACCTTGACAAAGCAGTATTCTAAAAATGTAAATTAGTTTTTGATTCACCAGATCTTATATGCACAAGTGAAGAGCATACTCCTAGTGTTGTAGGCTTTCCGATTCACAAGATCGCATTACGCGCAGGTGAAGAGCATAATACCGACAACAAATACATTTTTAGACAAAATAATTCCTTACAAATAAGCATGAAATGACTAGCAAATATCAAACATGTAACGTATGAATAATCATGTTAGCATCAACCAAGAGGTGTATCCATTAAAATCGAATGAAAGTAATTGCATGGAGACAACCTCGTTAGTCAAGAATTTTTTTTTTTTTTTAAATCAAATCAAAACACATTATTCCTGTATGAACAATCAAAAGTGTTAGAACAATGCATAGCAATTCATGTCCTCCTTTTAACACTACAAGGTTGTATTGTTAAAAGAGGGCTAAAGATAATAATCAATAGGGCATGAAATATTCAAAATTTAAATCCCTATAGCATTTAAATCACTCTGAAATAAAACAATTCAGGCCCTCCTTCTAGCGCCAATCTGTTGAGTGGTATTTTCACCCAATTGTGAAAGTACACTCTCCTTTAGGATTTGGGTTCCAAATCCCCTCTTGCAAAGAAGTTAAACAAACAACTTCTCCAAGGTCTCCGTTGTATTAGCATTTGCATATGTGTATTAGTAATCTCAAATAAAGATATTCAATTTAAATGCTTGGAACACCTTAGTGATTGCAAGTAACTGTAAACAAGGGGCAATGTTGGTTTATTTCACCATGAAACTTTAGTGATTGTTCATTGTTTTTTTTGGATTTTGGAATTTTTTAAATGTTTATTTTAATGCCTTAAAATAAGTTAAAATTTTTGGAAAAATATAAAATGCAAAAAAATGAAAATGAAATGCAGAAACTGAAAATAAAATGCATTCAAGTATGATGCTATCCTATTTCGACAAAACCGAAGATGTGAGGTCTCCATGCATGCAACCTAACCTATTGGACTTGCAAAACAAGCACAATCCCCATAGGCTAAGTGCTGGTTCCTAGGGTACGAAATAAAATTCAGATTTCAAATATTCGCCTAATGTAACCCAAAAAAAATGGCATCAACATTATCTATAAATTCGAAATCTGAAAAAATGAAAGAATAAACATTAAATCCATAGCATGCAAAGAAAATCTCCTTCTTTCTTGCCCACAAGATGCAAATTTTTGAACACTTCTGCATTAAAAATATGTCATTTTACAATAGCAAAATTTTTGGTTTTCCCAAACCAGTCCATGGAAGAAAAACGACTCAAACAGGTCCAGAATGGCCTTATCGCCTTCAAGTCTGCAACTCTGCTCGCAGCAATTTCCAACCCATGTCCATGAAGAAGAAAAACTAGTCTACGAAAGAAAAACAACCCAACTAGGTCCATAATGGCTATATTCCTTCAACCTACTACTTGTTTTCCACCCTTTTGGCCTCTTTGAATGGCGTATTTAAACTTGTGAAAACATTGTTTCTCCTTCCATGATGGTTCGTTTCATTTTTCGATGGTTGTTCGTTTCACCTTCCCTGTTCGTTTCACCTTCCCTTGTATGCGTGTGCTTTGGTTTCCATTTTGTGGCCCTTCACTGCGTTTTCTCCACATGGGCTTGCGTCCGTTTCCCTCCGTGTGTAACGACCATCTTAAATGATTTCAAATCATTAAATATTCCTTATGTAACGCTTTGTCTTATTCATTGGATTTTGTCCTTATGTCCACGTCACTATGCAGTCCGTTACCTTGGCGAAAATGGAACATGTCGCGATATCGCGACGCTTCTTGTTTCTCTGTTTGCCTTTGAATCGCGAAAATGTAACATGTCGCGATATCGTGACACTTTCTTCTTTTATGTAACATGTCGCGATATCGCGACACTTTTTCTTCTTTGACTGAAATGCAACATGTCATGATATCGCGACACTTTTTCTCTTTGGTCGCGAAAATGCAACATGTCGCGATATCGCGACACTTTTTCTTTTTTGCCGCGACGATGCAACATGTCGCGATATCGCGACACTTTTTTTGTTTTGGTCACGAAAATGCAACATGTCGCGATATCGCGACACTTTTTCTCTTTTGGCCGCGAAAATGCAACATGTCGCGATATCGCGACACTTTTTCTTCTTTTGGCCGTGAAAATGCAACATGTCGCGATATCGCGACACTTTTTCTCTTTTGGCCATGAAAATGCAACATGTCGCGATATCGCGACACTTTTTCTCTTTTGGCCGCGATGGTGCAACATGTCGCGATATCGCGACACTTTTTCTCTTTTGGCCGCGATGGTGCAACATGTCGCGATATCGTGACACTTTTTCTCTTTTGGCCGCGATGGTGCAACATGTCGCGATATCATGACACTTTTTCTCTTTTGGCCGCGATGGTGCAACATGTCGCGATATCATGACACTTTTTCTCTTTGGCCGCGATGGTGCAACATGTCGCGATATCGCGACACTTTTTCTTTTGGCCGCGATGGTGCAACATGTCGCGATATCGCTGACACTTTTTCTTTTGGCCGCGATGGTGCAACATGTCGCGATATCGCGACACTTTTTCTCTTTTGGCTTGCTTTGGCCGTGAAAATGCAACATGTCGCGATATCGCGACACTTTTTCTCCTTGTGGTGTTTTGCTTTTTTTCTTTGATCTTTAGCCTATGGGCCACTTCGGTCTTCTTGGAACACATGCAAAAAAGGTGGGTCCCCAATTTTGGGGTACGTTGTGGATCAGCCACAACACCTTCCTTACTGAGTTTCATGGAGTCAGTAACTTCCTATGCCAATATAATGTGGTCCATGATATGTTTGCCTTGCACAAATCCACCATGTTCCTCAAATATAATGTCCAATAAAACCACCTTCAAATGCTCCACCAAAACCTTAGAAATAATATTATATATAGTTATGCGGGAAAATATGTCGAAACTCATCCAATGAGGATACCCCATCCTTTTTCAAAATAGGAGAAATAAAAGTATAGTTTATAGCTCTTAAATAGATTTATACCTGCTAGCCTCTTCAACTACTTGTAGGATTTCCTGCCACAACTCCTCCCACATAAATTGAAAGAATTCAATTGGGAAATCATTAGATCCTAGACTTTTATCTTTTTTCATTTCAAAAACTACCTTTTGCAGTTCCTCCAAAGACACCTCTTTGGCCAAGAACAAATTCTACTCAGTCAAAATACAGGGAATAATTGACTCCAAGATCTTCCGTTGTACCTCATCCTCTAGAGAAACCTCCAAAAAAATATCAAAGAAGTACCTCCTTGCTTCCCCTTGCATCTCATACCACATACTTATGACATTCCCCCTTCCACAGGTTAGAGACTTAATAAAATTAAACTTCCTTCTAGCCATTATTGATCGATGGAAAAAATTTGTATTTTTATCCCCCTCCCTCAGGTAAGTGATTCTAGACTTTTATTTCTAGAACACCTCCTTTCACTCCAATTCCTCCACCTTCATTATCACCTCCATATCCTAGGTTAAGAGCTCTTAATAAAGACCTTCTAAATGAATCCTCTTAGTCACATGCTCAAGATCCTGTACCGCCTCTTAGGACTCTTGCTCAATATTTCCAAAAACTAGATGATCTCATTCTTTTAGCCTCTCTTTTACATACTACAACCTTTTAAAAAATATAAACATCATAGTTCCAAATATTGGGCATCCCGCCATCCACATTCTAAGGATCAAATCCTTGAAACCCTCATGGTTGAGCTAGGCAAGTTGAAATAAAAAAAGGGTTGTTCCCTAGTTTAATCCAACTCAAGAGGTCAAGAGAGATTGGCTAGTGATCAGACCTCACAATAGAGAATATATGTGTGCAACACTATTCTTCTAGTTGCCTAGGAGTCATCAACTAGAAAATGATCCAATATTTCCTAGAAATGGTCCAAGTTTAGTCTCCTATTACTCCAAGTGAGCAAGTAGCCTTTTGGAACCACATCTCTAAGACTTAACTTGTACATTTGGTCAATGAATAAATGACTTCCCATGTCCAAGACTATAGAGCCTCCTTGATTTTCCTCCAATGAATAAATAGCATTAAAATCCCCTCTTAACTATTTGAAACATCTCCTTCCATTTTTCTAAAATTACCTTCCTTGCCCTCCATTGCTCCACCGTTTCTTTTATATTAGCCAAAGCAAAAAAGTTAACTACTTGAAATGGAGCTGCATTTGAAATAATATGTCCTTTTATCTCCAAAATTCCTACAACTGCCATTGCATTCACAACCTCTATCTTCCTAGGATCCCTCATACAAAGCAATCCTCTAAAATTACCCTTGGAAGCAACCGCTAAACTCAAAGCTTCCTTCCAACTTCTCTTGCAAACTGCTAAGCTTCCATCTAAACTCAATTTGGATTCCTAAATAAACAACAAATAAGGACAATATTGTCTAATCAAACACTTCATAGCATTTTGTTTGGATTTTACCCCCAAGCCCCTACATTCCAAGAAATAATCTTCATTTGGAGAAAGAATTGAAATGTGAATCAATAGTTTGCATAATCCTCGCTTCCACCAAATGCTCCCCTTACTTATCTTGCTTGTCCTTTTTTTCTTTCAACTGCATGTTGTTTTCATCCTCTATGCTTCCTTGGAAAACTTGATGTAATACCTAATGGATTACTTCTCATTCCTCTCCTCTCATCCCCCTCAATCTTAACAACTCTTTTCTCCCTCTTTGTACCATCCTCAACTACATCCATGACCTTCACTAGAATCAACTTCTCCAAGGGCCCAACCTCCTCTTTCTAATTTCCAAAGTCTTATTGAGTGCACATCTCTATCGAGGCCTCACCCTTGCTACAAGGGAATGACACCAAATCATCCTGAACAACTTGCTCATGAGAGGGGCAATCCCCTCCCCATAGCATCCACATCCACCTCACTGGACCCAAATCCCAAAACATCAAATTGATTTTTGAAAGGAACTTTCAAATGTTCCTTACCCTTCTGGCCACCAACCTTCGATATTTTCCTATTTACAACTGCATGAAAACCATCCTCCGCACCCACTTCCACACCTTTCCCTTGATGGAGATCCTCCTTCTTCTACTTCATCTTAGTACTTCATCTTAGTATTCTTGGGGCAATGCCTTGCCATGTGACCATAAACATTATAATGTTTGCACCTAAAGGGGACTACCTCATATTCAATAGCCTAAACCCTTACCACCTCCCCAACTTAGATGTCAATAGAATATGAGAGAGTACTAGATATATCCAACTCCACACAAAGATCAGATACCAAAACAAATATCCATATGGCCTCACCAGTATCTCTAAAAATCTCCTCCTTCTAAAGCTCCAAAGGCAAACAATGAAGTCTAGTCCACACTAAAACAACTGAAGGTAGTTCCTTTATTGGATCGAACCCTGCATGCCACAGTTTTATGTATAGACCCACTTGCCTCATGAAATAAGGACCTCCCTCAAAAAATTATTACAATCCTCCTTATCAAAAATAGCTAAAAAATACCCATTTGCAAGAAGAACAATGTCATGCTTACCTTCAATTTTCTAGTATCACAATATCCATTCTTCAATCCTTCTTAGGTTCACCCTAATTCCAATGAATATGAAAATGAGGGCCTTATATTGTAATAAAATACTTCATTCACCATCACTTTAGGTTGCACCTTAATCCATGGTCGCTCCTCCTTGCAACAAAGGCAGTCGTTCACCTTTTCGTCACCACCCACCAACAATGAACTCCCACACCAACCCAAGCCTTCTTCAGGGAAACACACATTTTACAAACTCTAACATGGCTAAACCTTGAAGAACCTACAACCACATCAAGTTCAAACCTAGGTGACCCTAGGGGGCCACCTCGTCTCCTTCCATCAGTAGTCTTTACAAAAATTTGAAAATTTCCTCCTACCTTTTTATGTTAAATTTTTAAACAAGACACTTCCATTGCTTCTCTATTCAACATCCTCTCTAAAGCTTCATCTTATAATATCAAATCTCGCTTAGATCCTGATCCTCTACTCAGATCTCGCTCAAATATTAATCCTCTGCTTAGATCCCACTTCTCTACTCAAAACCTGCTCAAATCCCATTCATATTGACATATCCCCATGTTTTAATTCATTTATATTACACTTTGTGATTAGTTTATTCCATAAAAGTGAATTCTACTATTTGGATCGTTGTTCGATTACTCTTCATTAAAGTCCTTAGAATGATTTAATCATATAATTGTTAATTGGCTCTCTATTTTACACTTGACAATGGTTGGTTTGTTAAGCATCGTTGTTAGTTGATTTCAGTAGGCTCTTATAGATTCACCCAATGTTGTTATGATATATCTGGTCCACCATATACTCATTTCCTTAAACCCTTAATTTCTCCTAACCCTTCCTTTTCCTTACCCTCGGCTTAAACCCTTGTTTTAGTTTACAAGTATACCAAGGAGTCAACCTTCTCTAGAGGTTGAATTGAGAGAAATCTCATTCATCCAAAACGTTGGCTAAAGTCTAGGGTGCATTCCATAGACTAGGCAGATTTTACACCAACACACATGTTTCATATTTTTTTTTAATAACATTGCATGTTTCTTATCATTGATTTCTTTCTGCTTACATAGTAAACAAAGGTGTTTTTCTTAATTTAAAATTTCCATCTTTATTTAATTTTAAGATGATGTGAGCTTCATCTAATTTGACTAATAAAACATTTTTCACAAATATTTTTTCTCAAATGATTTATTCTACATAGGTGACCATTAGATTTATTTTCCATATATAAAAAATTATTTTCTCATCAAGATTTTATTCAAAGATATTAATTACCTTATTTTCTAAAAATATTTAATAATAATAGATTTTTAAGATAAAGATATAAACCAAACATTAAAAAGCATGCCCACAATAATTATTTGAAAATCAATACTTGAAGAATAATGAGAGTTCTAAACCTAAGATTGACCACCCCCAAAAGGTTATGTGGCATGATTCCATGTTCTTAATGAGAAACATTGAAAGTTGGACCCTTTACATCCCCACATCATGATGAAATATTTATAAATAATTTTTTAATCTATGGAAGTAAATGATTAGCAAGGATGTCTTTAATAAAATTACAAATAAATTGAATCTATTTTGAGAATCTTTATTTAGTTTTCAAAATTAAATGTCAATACTACATGTCATTTAAGGAGGTTATCATAACTTCATTTCATATATGTATTGAAGGGTTATTCAAGAAATTTGTCATAGTTGTTTTGAGGATCTTCATTTAGCTTTCAATATCAAGTTCATAGTTGTTTAAGATGTGAACCACAAACTTTTGGGAGGATTCCATGAATGGAAATTTTTTTTTTAATAAAAAATAGACTTAAAAATAAATTTATTTTACTAGGGCAAAGGCCAACATCAAGTATAAATTGATATACTTGATAAAACACACTTCAAAAGAAGTAGACAACTATAAAACTACATTAGTTTCCAAAGGGTTATCTCATAAAGAAGTCATTGACTACACCAAAAGTGTTGCATTACCATTATAGTTGAACATTATCAATGTCAACCTTAATTACCATGCATGGATGGAAAATGCATTAGATGGACATCAAGAATGCCTACCTTTATGGTGATTTGCATAAAGAAATATATATGGAGCAACCATCGAACTTGTCAAAGAAAATGATTCACTACTAATTTACAAACTAAAAGTTTTTATGTGCGCTCAACAAGCCCAAAGAGCATGGTATAATAAAAATAATATTTTTGTTAGTAGTAGGCTCATTTGATGTGAGTATGATCATTATATTTATTTATAAGGATAGAGATCAAATCCTAATAATTGTCTTCTACATGGAAGACTTGATTGTCATTAGAAATGACACCATATTGATTGATGCAAAACAAAGATAAAGAATAACTTTGAGATGGTTGACATGAAGTTTCTACACTATTGTTTTTGGTACTAAGTATTTCAATACAAAGATGTCAAATTCATTTTTAGCCAAAATATGTTGTAGGCATTTTAAAAAGTTTTAAGATAGAAGATTGCAATTGATACAAAAAATAAAGCACCAAACTTATCAAATGTATTAATATTGTGGCATCAATTTTGGAGGAAATTGATGCCACAATATATATGCAACTTGTTGGATCCTTATTTATCTCTCTATAGTCATCTTAATAGCACTTGCATCATGATTATGGTTTCTAGGTTCATGCAAAATATGCAAAATACTCACATGAAAGTTGCAAAGAGAATTTTGTGATATCTCAAAAGGATAATTGATCTAGATATCATGTTTACAAAAAGCGACACCTTAGAATGAAACTCTATAAAAAAAATGTTACAATGGAGATGCAATGATAACTTTGTATCAATGTGTTTTTTTAGCCTTGGCATGTTAAATTTCACAGTAGTTTCCATAAATGAATGGAATCAACACATTTTTTTATTAATGGTGAAAAAACAGGGTTTTGAAGGGTCCCATAACCTTTCACATTAGAGGAGGCAAAGAAAGATAAGGTCAATTAAGCATAGGCTAGCCTCCAAGGCCAAAAGAACATAAATTAAACCCAACAACCACCCAAGAGAACAAAAGAGAAAGATAACACCATGATACAACATAGACCAGCCCACCACCCAACAAGGCATAAATAATTTTTTTTGTTTCAACTTTCTTTTAGAGGCACCAAAGATCCTGCTCCATTTTTGCATAAGACTGAAAGGGCAACAAATACATCAAGATGCAAATAACAAAACCCCAATCCCAGAGAGCAAGGGTGCCAAGCATATTCCCTAAGAATGGAAACCACCAAGGAGCAAAAGGACCAACCCCCCAAAAAAGACCCCCCAAAGAGAGGATCACTACAACACAAAGGAGACCTCATCCAAGCAAAAAGACAATAAAAATGCCTACTAGATAGGTAGGCCCAATGCTTCCAAAGAAAAAATTGTCACTAACCGCGAAAGAAATTGTCTTCCCAAGTTTTGAATTGGCCACTATTCACCCCCAAATTGGCTATAACATCAGTGACCTGGTTACCTTCCCTATAAATATGCTCAATTTTAACTTGTAACATACCTTCCAAAATCTTTGAGGTGTCCTTAATAATATTCAAGATGAAACAATTGTCAATCTTTCCAGCCTGCAAATCCTGAATGATGTTCAAGGAGTCACCTTGTACAAGAAGTCTTTGGAAGCCCCTCTCAAAAACCTAATGAACACTCGAGAAAAGCGCCTTAGCTTCAACCACGTGGTTGGTCTGAATACCATAATCTTCGATATAAGCCCAAATGACCTCACCATTATCATTTCTGACAACTCAAATATGCAAAAATAAATTATAGAAATAAAATACACTATGTAGAAGGATGCCTATGGATACCAAAATATCTCATTAAAGAAAATAAAATTACATTCCAATCGACAACCAAATGGTTGATATGAAAAGGTGTTTATACCCATTAATAAGAGACCTTCAGGTCAACCTTAAGAATCCTACCTTTAGGTTAAATACTAAAATATTTTAAAACATTTACCTATATAAGGTGTACAAGAAGCTATGTTTCTTCTCCTACTTAGTGCATCAACAACTTTATTTTCTTTTCCCTTTATATATTCAATGCTAAAATCATATTCGGAAAGAAATTCCATCCACCTACTCTGTATGGCATTTAGCAAAGCTTGAGTAAATATGTATTTTAGGCTTTGATGGTCATCCTCAACTCAAAGGGTTTCCCTAACAAGTAGTGTCACCAAATATTGAAATAAAATACCACTGCTACCAATTCCAGATCATGGGTTGCATAATTAACCTCATGTCGTTTTAGCTTCCTTGAACCATAAGCTACCACTACTTCACATTGTGAGAGCACTCCTCCCAAACCTTCTAATGATGCATCTGTACATACAAAAAAGCTACCCTGAGGGGTCTGGTATCTTTAGTATAGGAGATGCAGTGAGATTTTGTTTGAGCTGATGATGAGGATAAACAATATGTAATTTTTGCACTTTGGCTGACATTATTAAAATAATTATTTTCTATTGTGATTTGACTCCTTGGATGGTTTTGTTCATGTTTGTTCATCCTCATCATCAGCTCAAACAAAATCTCACTGCATCTCCTATACTAAAGATACCAAACCCCTCAGGGTAGCTTTTTTGTATGTACAGATGCATCATTAGAAGGTTTGGGAGGAGTGCTCTCACAATGTGAAGTAGTGGTAGCTTATGGTTCAAGGAAGCTAAAACGACATGAGGTTAATTATGCAACCCATGATCTGGAATTGGTAGCAGTGGTATTTTATTTCAATATTTGGTGACACTACTTGTTAGGGAAACCCTTTGAGTTGAGGATGACCATCAAAGCCTAAAATACATATTTACTCAAGCTTTGCTAAATGCCATACAGAGTAGGTGGATGGAATTTCTTTCCGAATATGATTTTAGCATTGAATATATAAAGGGAAAAGAAAATAAAGTTGTTGATGCACTAAGTAGGAGAAGAAACATAGCTTCTTTAACACAAAAAATATATTACAAAGTCAGTCATGGCTTCCAATGAAGCTTAACCATCACATATTCTAACACCCCCTTGTTATGAAACTTTATTTTTATAAACAAAAACCATTTACCAATATGCAGAAATATCAAATCATTCATCCACAAATAATAATCCACACGATGAGGTAAATATAGATAATACCCTTAGGGTCTGGCAACACCAATAATACCCCTTAAGAAAAACTCCACAAGATCTCCCAAGATGAGAGCACCACTTAGAGATGGCAGTCTCATAAGCCACTTTGTGGGCAAAGATAACTACAAGTAAATACTTCATATGAAATGATCTCCATGATGATTACAATGACAATATACTTTATTTATATACTCATCTTATAAACCCTCGTACCACTCATTATTATAATATAATAATATAATCAATCCTGGGTTATGTATGGCCCATGCCAACTATCCATAATACAATATAATATCATATCCCCATTTACCTATTCCTAGGTACCATAGCATTTCACCCTCCTTATAAATGTTTCATCCTTGAAATATGAGAAGAAACTAAATAATATGATCTTCTAAGCAATGCTGACAACTAGTACCAATCTTGATCATCTATCCATCCAAGTGAAATCTTGATTGGTGGTGGTCTTTGATGATGCCAAGCTACCATTGTGTCACTTGAATATCCATAATTGATCTTTTAGATTCATGCTTCTGTTGCTTTACTTTAATATTTTGAATGATTGGTCCTATTGTTCCCTGATGCTGCTACACCCCTTTGAAATCCAAAATCACTATGTTTTTTTTGCGAAACACCACCATACATGCCCTTCTAACTCCATGTAGATCCATAATAATATTGACATCTTAAGTCATGCCTCTAAAATTATTGTTGCTCAAGGTGGTGTGGGTGGCAATTATGTTGTAGCTTAACCTAATGTTTTGTTTCCTTTGATTTTTCATCATTTTGTTTCTCTATTTTAAGTTCTTCCTCATACTCTTCTCTCTTGTGCCCTTCTTTTGGTGTGTCCTTGTGTGCTTCTTCCATTGACTTTGCTGCTACTGCCATTATAGATTCAACTTTTAATTCTTATGTTAGTCCCTTAAATTGTTCCTCTACCATAACTACTTGCTTCTCCTTGGATCCTTCCTCAAGCTAAGAAATATTTTGCAATGTTATTTTTTTTTTTTATACCATAACTTCATAAACTTCATAAAGGGAATAGAATTACACTTCAATCAATAACCAAATGGTTGGTATAAAAGGGTATTTATACCCATTTACAGAGACCTTCACGTCAAGGTTAAGAAGTCAGCCTTCAAGTTAAATACTAAAATATTACAAAATATTCACATATACAAGGAGTACAATGGCCCAAAGGGTATATACAACAAATATAATACAAATCCGGTCATGGCCTAAGTGAAGCTTAACCACCACATATTCCAACATGGCAAAGGACCCAATGTGTCATCCTACAAGAGGAAAAAAATGTATTGACACCCTCCACTATAAAATTTGAATATCATAGCATATTCAATGCTTCTACAAAGGCCATATAGATTTGAATGGAACATTCTTCCAAGAATTTGAGTTATACAACATAAAACTAGCTATCATTCTTTGTGATAGATTTAGCATACAATATTATGGCCCATAGCAAAGCAAAGTATATTGAAAGACTATCATTACCTTGACAAGTTGATACAGATAGGTGCTGTTCGCCTAGAGTTTTATAGCATAAGCAATCATATAGTTAATATTTTTCCCACCAACCTAGTTCATCAAGGTAGATCAATGTTCAATCTAAATGTTTGCATTAAAGTGAGATGATAGATAGTACAACTCGAGTGGATCTAATGGTTAAGACTTTGGAACTCCAAATAGAATGTCCAAGGTTCGAATCCAATAAGGGACGGGGGTTGTAAACCATTGTTCGACAACTAGAGTTTGGTTGAATAAACATGTGGTAAAATACATTGTTCTATATGGCCTATGGCCTTGTGTATGTTAAAATCTATTTTATTTCATGTTCCTCCTAATATGGCTTATAAAGATATGCTAAAACATGTTAGTCTAATTTTTAGAGCCTTTACAATTCATCTTATGCATCATCGATGTGACTAGTAACCGATGGATTTTCTTTTGTGGCATCTAGGAATCATGTTTTCTTCTATAGGGTTTACAATTACACTTGCATGCACCCATTCATGACCTTAAGTTCTTGTCCCCTTTGATTGAGACCAATGCCACCCATATCTCTATGGGACCTATTGACACCACCCTTTGTTCATTTGCGATCCCTTGTTTTTGCTTATGCTCATGTTAAGACACTAAAATCTCTCTATGGGACCTATTGACACCACCCTTTGTTCATTTGTGATCCCTTGTTTTTGCTTATGCTCATGTTAAGACACTAAAATCCAACGGTTCTTAAATAATCTCTAATAAAAGATGCTCAAAGATATGATAGTGAAACATAATGTTCTTGATATGTACACAACAAATGGAATTGGGAAGAATACTTAAATGAACCAAACAATACATTAAAGTTTGTTTTAGAATGTGATTGTCATTTTATGCATGGTTTTTAAATACAAAATATTCGTAAACATCACTGCATCATCTCAACATTTATATGTCATCCATGTATCATTGAAGATTACCATACTCAATCCTGCAATTGCACTAGCGATTTGAGTGAATAAATCCCAGCATCAACAGAAATGGAGAATTGACAAACTACTCCATGGCATAGGAATCACACTATTGTAACAAATACTACAGTAAATTGATTGTTTAAATGAAAATAACAGGCTCTAATATCGTAGATTAAATAGTAAAAATATAACATTGAAAACAGCTTTTACTAGAAGACAAAAAATGACATACAAGTTTTTGCTCATCTCACGCTTAGATGCCCGCAACCACCTTGACTAAAGCATCGATCCTTGAAAAAAGGAAATTAATCATTATACAATAGCTCCCAACTGAAATGGGACGTACGACTCTTCTATGCCCCAGACCACTTGCAGGATACAAAAGAAACTTTACATGCATGTTTTTCATTCCACATCATCCCACTACTGCCCCCAGAGTTCATAGTAATTCTTACTATATGGATATTTTTTAGTTTCCTATATTTGAAAAACTAGAGAAACAACTTCTCATCTGTCCATTTCAAATAAGCTCGTTCTCTGTTGTTATTTTTCAGCAAATAGTAAACCCAAAATATGTTCCTAGATGTATGACTTGAGCCTTCTTGTAAGAGCTATCTTTAAATATACTTGGCAAATTCACCGGCTGTGTCAGAAAGACTTCCAGAATACTTTCTTCAAAAAAATAAATTATAAAAAATAGCCTTGCACAAGATGAGCAGAATTTAGCATATTGGAGGGCATGTAGAAAAGACATTTGTTAAGAAGAAAATGTTCTAGAAATTATTTTTTTAATAAGACGAACTTAGAAGTAAAAATATTATATTTCCACACCATCCCGTATCTCCAAATTTTGCAACTACATACTGCTAGTCCACTTAAGAAGAGTGCTGTTAACAATTTGCTACACACCCTGACAGTTATATTTGATTTCACTCTTCCATTAGAAAAAATGTGATTAAAAGTTTTCCACGCTGATTCCATTTCTGAGAACATCATATGCATCTCTTGGTCTTGACTTTTTCACACCCGCCATGAAATAAACCTTGCCAGATCGTGCACCATCAACTGAGATAGAGGTAACCTTGACCCAGATAACAACTTTAGTTTTCATCCCTTCAATATCTGTAAGTTTTCCTTTCTCCAGATATCCTGCCACTGCTGTAGCAAATCTTAAAACAGAAGAATCTCTGTAGCCTACTTCACAGATAGATGGAATAAATACAGTAAGCTTGTGTGTCTCTTCATCAAATTCATAATGTGTAGCATCTTGGGGAAATAAACCTTTGGGAAGATCATACTCCTGTAAGAGATCAGGTAATGACTTTTGCATTTTTCCTACAAAATGCCATAAAATCATAAATCTCATGGTATCTATTATAAAGAGACAGATGTTTCATTACAATCCAAATTAAAAGCTAACCAAAATAACAGATCAGATTAAAGAAGATCATTTTGGTATAGATTATCTAATTATGAAGAAAAATTCCTGGTAACAGTTCCCTTAATCAGAAATGAAAATCATTGCAACTTGCAGTCTCAACAGCTTATATATATATATATATATATATATATATATACACACCTCTATGCATATATACATTATGCCATGCACGAATAATGTGCTTTTCATTAAACTCCTTGGATGCATGTAGGAATGTATGTGTCACATGATTCTGGGATACTTCGATTTTTTCAAGTAAATTCTAATGACTCAGATAATCAGACATAAAATAGAAATTTAGAATTGGAACTGATGCTTCGTTGATATCATAAAGACATATTTTAATATTAGAATTTTGGACTTTTACTTTGTATGCCATGCAGTGGGCAACAGAATCCAACAACAAGAAAGAAAAAGGAAACTATATAACCACTAAGTACAACATTTATTTGTGCAAGGAGGACAAATGATCTGCCATGTCTAGAAACCTAATAGTCTTTAGGGCATTAACTTCTGTGAGTAATAAAATATTAATTCAATGTAATACATATAATATACACTATTTAAAAAGGTTGTCTTTAGTCATCCTGGAGGCTCAGAGGATCTGAGTCTTCAATCAGATACTTGGCAAAAGATTCATTTGGGAAGCGCTAATAATCAAAACATGAGGTATCCACAACTACCTATTTTCTCCTCTAAGCTGGATTAGTCTCCAACAAAATTGTATGCTTCTTGATGAAAGCAATGTTTCCTTCACACTCTAGTTACCCCTCTGACTAAAATAAAATTCTTTCTAAGTTATGTTTTATTAAATCACCTAAGTCCAAATTTGTACTTGGGACAGCCCTAAGGATGACAGATACAATAAATAATGAAGGTGGACTTGAGATTTGAGGAGGATTTTATAGTGCAAGTATTCAAGAAATTGTCGACAAGGCGGGATCACATAACAAAAAAGTGCTAGGCGCTCCAGAATGAAGATAAAGAAGCTCTAATTATCCATTGATACAGCCAATTGTAAGACATGCCCTACATGTCTAGAGAAATATTGAGAGCAATATGCTTGCTTTTAAATATCAATACTGTCTGCCTTTCCTAGATACAAAGAAACAGAGATGGTGTTGGATGGATGTGAGGCCTTGCTAGTCTTATGACTGATTGCAGTTGGCTTTCTTTTTATATATTTCTAGTTGGAAATGATCAAAAACACTAGCTTGAGTACCGCTCCATGATCCTATCATCTGTGGGTGTATTTTTCAAGGATATGAAATTTGAATTGAAGGGCGCTTCCATATCTATTTTTTTATTTAGATAATTCATACATGCATAATGACTAATGCACATGCAACACAAGTTCAAATAAGACTCTAACAGTTACCAAGATACTATTAACTATATACAAGGATTGGAAGTTGGAAACTAAACAAAAGCTAAACGTTCCAAATATAATAAACTTTGACTGCTAGGTGCAAAAAATGTATGAGAAAGTGGTAAAAGCAACCTCTCAGCTTGTTGATCAGCCATTTAGTTCCTCCCTCGATACTGCTTGAAGCGGACTGCAGATAAAGACAAAAAACATTAATCAGCTAGGACTAATAACAAGATAGTAGCAGAGTCGCATAAAAGAATCAATCTAAACAAGTTGGAGCAGAGTCACATAACAGAATCAATTTAAACAATTATGTCCAACTTCATGTCCTTAACTCTGATCACAATCACCAATTAAACGTCATTTCTCGATTTTCTCACAGGATTTTGGGCTTTGCAATTTAATCACGACAATTTCATGGGGCCAAGAAGTTGCCAATTTTTTGGGGAGAAGTCACCGATTTGTCGCGGTTTTCTCACTAGCACTAACATGGATACAGGCAAGATGCAGAAATGGCCTTAAAAAAGGGAAATTGCTCATTTTTGCACCTTTGTCTCTCTGCTGCTCTTGACTGCAAGTTTGAAGAGGGTAACTAGACATTCACAAAAGTATTTGGACAAGGATTTCATCTCCAACAGCCCCAACTCCAAGTCCTAGAAGGGACATGATGTGGAAACATGGGAGAAAAGGAACTTTTCCAAATCAGATCTTTTGCAAGTATTGCGGCCAAGACATGAGAAGCATCCATCACCTCAAATTTCATCTTGTTTTGAGGAAGAATGATTAGATTTCCTTGATAAAATCATCAAAGGTAAAAGACAAGATCCTCCTAGAATTGCATGCACCTCCTTCAGCAAGTCACTCAGGCTTTCTCAAAACCTATCTAACGGCGAAGCAATTTTTTACTTGGAAGGATTAAAAGTGAATGGAAAACAGTTTGTGGCAGAATATGAAGCCTGCCAAAGGAATAAAGGGGAAACAGACAAAGCCCCACAATTGTTGCAACCGTTACCAATTTCAATCCCAAAAGGGCAATGAAAACATATTTCCATGGACTTTGTTGAAAGTCTTCATAAATCAAAAGGGGAAATAGCGATTTTTATTGTGATGGATAGTCCTTCTAAGTATGCACAATTTTTTGCATTTGCAGCATCCATTTTCAGCAAGCAAGCTAGCTAAGGTATTTCTGGATCAAATTTTCAAAGTACATAGAATGCTGAAAACTATTGTTTGTGATTGAGAGCCCATATTCACAAGCAAATTTTGGAAGGAGCTTTTCACACTAAGTGGGACCCAACTCAACATGAGTTCAGCTTATCATCCTCAAATAAATGGTCAAACAGAGATTGTGAATAAGTGTTTAGATACTTATTTGAGGTGCTTTGCACAAAACAAGCAATATCAATGGGTCAAGTGGCTTCGCCTAACTAAATGGTGGTCCAACATTTCATATCATCTGTCCACAAAGATGTCTCCCTTTGAGGCACTATATAGCCAGAAGCCCCCATCCTTGACAGATTACCTTCCCGGTTCTTTTCAAGTTGCAGAGTTGGATACCTTCCTACAACAATGGCAATCAGTTCTTAAAATACTCAAAGACAATCTTTGTCAAGCTCAGAACAACATGAAGCAATAATAGGATCAGCATCAGTAAGAGAGGCATTTTAATATTGGAGACCTAGCTTTCTTGAGGCTCCAGCCATACAAGCAAGTTTCACTCAAGACAAAGACTAACCAGAAGTTGGCACCGAAATTTTATGGTTTATATGAGGAAGGATGAATTAAGCTGGAGACTAAAGCTGTTTTGCAGATTTAAGTGTAGAATCTACAAAAGTGGCAAGTGCACGAGTTGCTTATATGTGGCAAGATCTTCCAGAACAGATGTTAAAGTGAAATGAAATTCCATCATAGGAACCAACAGATATTCTCCAAAATTTTCTAGCTCTTAGGACAAAGCATTGTGAAGGTGAAGGGCATGTAACGACACCAATATAGCCATGTCTGCTATCTTTTATTTTATGGTTCAGGCCCGCAGGTTAGGATTGTGATGGCCCTTGAGCATTAAGGTTAGGGTTGTTAGTTTAGATGTCAAAGAGATTTTTTCTATTTCGTCATCATTCATATATTCCTTCTTTAGTCACCATCCGCATGCATAAGAGACTGCCCTCTCTAAGTGCCTATGAGACTTTGCCCTCCCTAAGTGGCATGGACTTGCATTTGTTATTTGGATATTGATTTTTCATTGGATTTGCCATTAATCATCTTGCAAATATTTGTTGCTCCTATTGTATTGCAAATAGTGGATTGGATTTGCTTAATTTTATAAGTTGTTTCGTTTCACAGTAACCACATCCCATGTGCATTGATCTTCAGCCTTAGGTCTCCCATGCTTATTCCTTGTATGATATCTCAGGGCAGGTCACCATTTATATCTCTTCCCCACCCACATCATGTCACCTTTTTTCCTCATGAGACATCAAAAGTGTCATATGGAAATTATGCACTAGAAAGGATGTTGATTTTGAGGGATTTCAGACTCAACTCATGAAACATAGTGCTAAAGCTAGTGGCCATTTCAAAATTATTTGATGAGGTTTGTTCTAGATTTTGTTTTTCTTGGTCTCAACATATTATCTATCCCATCCATAAATCTAGGGACTATTTAGATCCTAATAACTATAGAGCTATCATGATTGGGCACACATTTGCTAACCTTTATGCCACAATTTTGAACATGAAATTGGACCAATGCAAAGGTTAGAGCAAGAGGGTAGGCTGGTTTAAAAGGTGATCATCAAGCTACTGACCATGTTTTCTCCAGGTTATCATTGATGAGGCTCGCCAATAGTCTTCTAAAGTCTTTTCTTGCTTTGTAGACTTTAGAAAAACATTTAACACTATTCCCAAACATCTTTTGTTTCAAAGACTACTGGACATTAGCATTTTAGAGCTCTTTATCATTGCTATCAAGAGCCTTTATGAGGTTGTTGTTGGTTGTTTTCAAATAGCCTTTGATTCCTCAAATGATGTCCATAGCACTATTGGTATCAAATAGAATATCCTCTTTCTCCTACACTTTTTGGGATCTACACTAACAAGCGTGAAGAATTTATTCATCAAAACACACGAGTTAACAATAGTTGCCTTCTACATCATGTCTTAAGAGCTATATTGCCTAATGCAAATGTCGTAGTTCTTCTTGCTTAAACTCCTAAGAACCTACAAGGACAATTGGATGCTCTTGCTCACTTTTGTGACTTCAGATAATTAGTAGTCAACTTTAGCAATAAGGCAATGATCTTCAACACATCAAAAAATGCCTTTTCTAAGTTTTAGATATTTTATAAGGGCAAGGTGATTAGGATCACCACTACTAACACAATTGTGGGGTTTCACTTTATGGGTCCTTCCCTTAATATTTCATCAACTTCATAGTCACGACTTCACAAGGGTTATGCATCCCCCTTAACCTTGGAAGGCTAATGTTTCCAACTACACTTCCAAAACATGCCGATGAAGATGCAATTCTTTGACTACAATATAGAACTCACAATCCTTTCTAGATCGAAGAATTGGAGCCTGTATCTACAATGTGATGATTGGGCTTATATTATGATGGTCCAGACTATTTTGCTCCAATGATTTACTTAATGTAAAACTGTTACACACCAAACCTAGCCGTCGGCTAGGTATTCCATGTGTTAATATTTCATATATATAGATTAGATAGTTTATAAAATTGAATCATCTTCTTTTATTTCTTTCACTGCATATTTCGCACAATTGCCTTCACGGCGGGGACGTGCCCTCCCTGAGTGGCGATCTATACACTATTTGATTTATTTGATTCACTGCTGCGGTTTTCGTATTTCTTTATATTGCAAATTAAGGAATTGATTGGAATTAAAATTAAAGGAACTAGTTTGAGCGTTCCAAGTGGTATCAGATTCAGGGGGAACAGAAGTTGCGCAGCCCCAACGCCGAGCACTACGTAGTCATCACCTTCCTTTGGCGTTTTCGAGCTCTGAAATGAGCCCAAACGGCGAACAAAACCGCGTATAGGCATCCCTGTCTCACGACGTCCGTCGTCCAATCAGAGCGTGAGAAATAAAATCGTTCGACTTCATAGTAAGCTTGGTACTCTTCCTTTTTGCCTTGGGAGCATATTCAAAATTACTTTTCACCTTGATTAGATCCATGGGTGAATGGTACCAGACTGAAGGAGATAGCCCTATTAAACAGTTTGCTCCTCGGAATGAATTTCCTCTACGAGCATTTCTACTCCTCAGCAAGGCCAGTATTCAAAAGCTATTTCACTTCAATCATTAGGCATCTCCATAGATAAAATACCTCTAGTCAAATACTCTTTGAATGCTCCTCCCCACCTTTTTCTTTAGAAGAAGGTGATTAACCAAGCAATCAAGGATGATATATATTAGCAATATATTCAAATCATTTAGATCGCTCTACCTCAAACTCTTAGTCCTAAGTTAGCCTTCTCCATTAAACATTTTATGAGAATTGAGGATGTCATTATTGCTTGTCTTGCTTATATCCAACAACATTGGACACATAGTCTTAGGATCCCTCTTGGGTAATCAAAGTATACCCACATTGGTTATAGGTGGACAATGACCATCATCTTCCTTGACAGGATAGGGTTTGTCAACTTTGCTCGCTTTGGGGGTGGAGGAGGCTAAATAGCATTTCATCTTCAAGTGTCCTATTTATTACAAGATTCAAGGGAGGTATCATTGCTTGTATAAAGACTCGCATAGATTTCTTGCCAATTTTTCCCCTATCTTGACTAGAGACACTTGGATCTGCACATGAGATATTGACTACAACTTGCTTAATTTCCTCTTTCTTTCACCCTATCTTTGTTGTCAAGACCAATAGGCATTCATTTGAGGCTAGAACTCCCTAAAAGGATAATGACATATTTGTGCATCCTTCTCCACATATGAGAGTAGGTACTATGGCTTCAACGTCACCTTATAAAATGTGGTGAGACAAACTGAGTTTTTGACACCAACTCTCAACCACCCCATAGTTACCCAAAAGATATAGACAAACACAGCTTACCAATTTCTTGTCTTCTTCTAGTGGTTCCTTGGGCATGAAGGCTAAAAGAGTTTTGAGGGGTCAAATTCCATGTTGTCCCAAGATTATCCAACTAAGCCCCCTTGGTCCTAGTTGTTCCTTTAGAAGCATCATTAGATCCTGTCTCAACTCTTTTGAGATGGTTGGTGATGATGGCGGCTCTGTTTCTACTTTGCATTCTATTTCCACTTAGAGTTGGCACTTCAATCCACTAAGACTCTCCTTCCTTGGTTGCTGGTTCCCCATTTCTACACTACTTATAACATTTTCTAGGGTTTGCCTTTTTTTGGGTCCAGCATGTAATCCTCAGATCAATTAATGTACAAAGTCTTTATTCTAGTGTACTTCCTTTAGTTATTTTTCTTTAATTTGGTTTATCTTGTTAGTATTTTTTTTACTGCTGCAATACATTAAAATAAGTTATTTCCAATGGGTCCTAATGACCTATTCTGGTCATCTGTGTACATTAATATAATTATCTTATCTCATCTCATCTCTATGGTGTAATCCAAACTTTACACTGAAAAAGGAGGTCTACATTACTAGTAAAGACCAAGATATTGTTTTGAGTGAGATACCTTTGCATGAGGAGTCATTTTGCTTGCTTTCTATTATTCTTTATTCTCTTGTAACTCAATCATAAAAAACATTGTTTTTCCCATATTTAAAGAATTTTATCCCGCAATGTTGATATCACCCTCCTTATCCCACTTTGGAGGGAAAGGGTAAGCTAGTGCCTTCACCATTACTTGTGAGATTTTCCACTATGAGGTCATTTAATCCCATGAAGGGAACATAGGTGCCCTATAATTCATAAATGCAGTGTCATGAAATATGATCCAAAATCAAATGTATGGCCCATTGATTTATCTCTTCAAAGAACATTGGTGCTCCAAGAGGTGGACATTTATGAACATCAAAAGACACTCATTGTAGAATTCCATGATTGGTTAAGTGACTTGCATACCCCTTTTCTTATCTTAACAATTCAAAAAGATAATTATCACTAACATTTCATAGTGTCTAAAAGAGACTTTATTGCAGATTGACAATCTAGGTAAATATCTCTTGTTCTCTACATGTGTATGAAGGTTATCTTTAAACTCTTGCTCGTTCTTCCCAAAAGAAAAAATTGTTATCCCCAAAATTTGTTTCATTGGCATAAAGGCCTTTCATAGACCTTCATATCTACCTAAATATTTCTCATACATAAGTTGAAATGAACCACAGAACCATTGGATGCTCACAAGATCTACATTGCACCTTGCTCGCTGGATCCTAACTCTCCAAGAATACAAATTTTAGACACTTTGATATTGAGTCAATGCTTTGTCCTGAGGCTTGCAACGCTTTCTATTCAAACTTCTCCAAGTATCAGCTTAGACAGGCTCAAACTCGGATGTTCTAAAATTTAATTTATAACTCAGATGACTAACTCTGTTGTCCCAGCTATATTGTTATTACCTCATTTACAATCAAGTAGTGCAAACACTTTTGCTAGATATGCAATGGTGAAACTATTGAGCTTCTACTGTTTGCAGGGCCGAGGTGATTCACTCGCCCTCTGACAGTTGCTCCATTCCTACTGCTGGAGAATTTATCCACAGTCAGGCTTTGAACTTAGGCATCCCAATAATCATGGAATAGTATTTTAACCCTAGGCCTCACCGGTTCATAATCCCCAAAAAGAAACGACCCTTCTGAATGCATTTGTATCTCTATCATATGTTTCACATTCAATACCTTCCTCTTTTCATTGCAGACGAGTGGTTGGATAAAGTTTTCAAAAAAAGAGTATCCAAGTCTTACTATCATAATCAACAACCAAGTGTTCCTCAAGCTTTGTCTAGCTTTTCCCCGAGTCATTTAACATCCCTAGTCGAGGGAAGGCTTATTGTGAAGAACCATATGCATGTCAAAATTAAAATTCCCTGTTTTCTTCGTTCAAATTCATGTTCTCAAATAAGACGAATTCTTCAAATCCAACACCCCTACAATAATTGAACCGAAAATAAATCAAGCTGACAGCTCCTCGTGGCATGACAAGGAGGCTAAGGTCTCGTGAGAAAATGAGGAGAATGCCTGTTGATGACCACGGTTCAAGCTCTGCGGGCATGGCTCCCATGTTAATGCGGGCCATCTGGACCAGTACTTACCCAATGTGCCCTAATCGATACGCCGTGAATTGGTTCTTACGAGGGTAAAATTCAACAACCAGCATACCGAGCCATTCCTCTAATCAAATAATCGAGCATTATCTTCCGCATCAAATTCAAAAATAAACCCCACAGCAATTCCCGTAATATTTATATGCTAATGCAAGAATTACCAATCTATCAGAAATCAGATAGATCACAAACCCTGGCATCGAACCCTCGGTAACCTTTAAGAAATAAAATCAAATTAATAAAATAAAAAATCACAATTAACCTGCCCCTTTGATGATATTTAAAACTTGCGAAACCATGGCAATCATCCCATCACGGGCATCAATTTGAGAGATCATACATAAAAATTGACATGAAGATAGACAAAGAAAAGATGAATTTACAGCAATTTTTACAGAAAGCACAGAAAGAAAAACTGGAGGAGTAAAAATTACATTAACATCATCCCCCAGGGACGAAATCTCCTTGTTAGCGCGGTTGGAAAACCAGTAAGTGCCGAGCTTTGCCATGATTTGGTCCATTTTTAACCCTCTGCAAATCCCTCCCTCGCAATGTCGAAGACACGTATCGAATTCCCCGAAATGGGTGAGGACTCATACGAATACGCGTGCCAGTCTACGTATTGCGTGCAAGTGGGATCTCGCCTTTGTAGTCTAGCCTACTATTACCAGAGGCATGGGTTCGAAATTTTAGGTGGGGAGAGGTCCAAACGGTTGACTTTGAGAATGTTCGTACGTTTCTGGAGAGATATTCCAATTGCCTTGTTCATTCTCAGAAATTTTATATGTTTTTTTAGTTTATTTGTGAGACCTCTCTCAGTGAAGTCGATTAGGTAGGCATTATCACTGATTAGGTAGGTAAATATATTATAGGTAGTGAAAGTGAATATATTAAGGAGTTTACTAATCCCGAGTTATTTGGGTGGTCTTTACTTGGGTTGTGTTCATCGAGGTAATACTATGATTTGACGTTATGATAGGAGGCAATCGGGTTTTGTTTATTGAGGTAGTATCATGATTTGACGTTATGATAGGAGGCAATGCGACTTGACACCGTGACTAGTTGTTCAAAGTGAAAAGAAAGTTGCCAATTCCTTCATGTGTCAAAAAAAAAAAAAAAAAATTAAGTAGTTTTTAAAATTTATAAGATAATAAATTATATGAGATTATTTTATAAATAATTTATTTTTATTTTTATTTTTTTATAAGGATAAGTAACTATTTTTTTAACAAGTGATCAATGGGTTAAATAGCATTATCTCGGATCTAGCCTTAAATTATGGTGCTACCATTATAACCCTAATAAACACAATCTAAAGTGAGGGAGACCCTCAATAAATTATATTTCTCAATTTTTGAGGAGACCTAAGTAATACATGCATGATAGCCCCAAGGGCTAGGTGGATTGGTAGAGACCTGGGTTCAAACCTTGGTGGTGCCAGTTTGCAAAGGAAGTAGTTTGTTCTGAATCCTCTGAGTGTGCGCCAGACCGATGATAACGGTACGAACCTCGAGCGATGACGGTTCCCATCTCATGTCGGGTCAACAATTAACGAGACGAATAGGTTTGATGATTGCAGTCTCTGTGGTTTGAATCCTGTGCTGCCAGTTACAAAAATAGTGGTTGTAACCAACTCTCCTATGTAACCAAAATAAAATAAAATAATACATGCATAATTATCAAATTGTTAGAACACTACTATATGGTATATAATACCATGGAGTCATTCCAATCTTATATAACCAATTAATAAAAAAGGATAAAGGACCATCGGACATACAAAGAACGAACCGCTATCGTCAGTCGAGTGAGGACCACTGGACATACAAAGAACGGACTGCTGTCATCAGTCGAGTGCAACACGCAGAGGATTCGAATCGAACCATTGGTTATGCATGGGCATGCCCCGTGAGATTGGAACCTAGGTCTCCTCTCGGTAAGTGCCCCAGCTTACCAATCCACCTAACCTCATGGACCTAAAAAATAACTAATTAGATTCCTTGACTTTCAAAGAAGATAGTGAGATGATACATGCATAATTGCTTAGTTGTTGTGATGCTATTATATGATTGTGATGTATAATGAGTGATGCTATTTTCAATCCAATATAACCCATTGAAAATTTATAAGATTAAAATATTGTCATTTTAAAAAGTATATATGCTGAATGAAAATTTTTATAAACAAACTTTAAATTTATAAAAATAATTTAATAAGTTATTATTAAAAATATATTTATAATAGATTTGCATGAAGACAATGTATATAATAAGATGTTAATTATAAATAATTTAATTTAAAATTAATTTTTACACATTTTATATATATATATATATATATATAATTATAATTATAATTATAATTATAATTAAAATTAATGAGGTTATAGGTTATATGAGAGGATGTGTCTATTTAATATATGTTTATCCAACCAAACTTTATTACAAAAGCATGTTATCCAACTCTACTATCTTATTCAAATTTTGGACCTATAAAAAGTTTCAAGGTTAGGTTTTCAGTATTAGATCCATTCAAATTATATAATATATAAAATAAATTAATAAAAAAAATAGAAACAAATTAATATAATTAGATTCTAGTGAAAACGGAGAATATTTAGATTCGGAGGTCATCAAGATTTTAAAACAAATTAATACAACTTTTTTTCCTCTCGGATAAAACAATAACTTTTATTAATAATGCGAGGGATATTTTACAAATTCATATAAGCTTTTACTAAATAATCCCATATAAAGTTATTCTAGAATCTCTTAACAAAAATTAATAGAACTTTTTTATTTGTTAGATAGGACAGAACCACACTATTTTTAGTAATTGACAAGTGCAAGGTTCAAACCACAGGTGTTGTTCCCACCAAATCTATTTTACTTCGTTGTTGTTGACTTGTCGTGAAGGAGACCACCGATCGCTCAGGATTCGTATCATCATCGTCACTAAGGATTCGTATCATCATCGTCGGTCTAGCACGCACTTAGAGGATTCTAGATCAAACTACTACCTTTGCAAACAGACTGCTCCCAAGGTTTTAACTTGGATGTTTTATTGATAAGTGTCTGGCTAGACAAGCACTTACCAATCTACCTAACCCTTAAGGACAAAATTAATATAACTATTATGCAATACTTAAATGGGATGAACTTTAACCAATTAAATTCCTAGAATATCAAGGAAGAGATAACATTTGAATGTTGTTAAGCAATACAAACATAAATTTCAAGTTCTTATAATATCATTATGATGTCATATGAGAGGAACCATTTCACTCCCTATATAACCAATTACAAATATAATAAACAAAAATTCTTCTTGTGGTTGAGAGGTTGTGGTTTGATGTAATTAATTTGTAATAGTTTTTATATGGCTAACATGTTTTAAAAAAATTAAGAAATGAAAATGTGAGAGGTTCAAGGTAAATAGAGGTTCCTGTGAGTGGAGAAGGATGGTTAATTTTTTTTTTTAATTAATAAAACTTAAACTTTGGTTTCCACATTGAAAGCCTATGTTTAGGAAGGATGGTTATATTTTTTAAATTAATAAAATTTAAACCTTGGTCTTCACATTCAAAGCCCATATTTTTAAAAGTAAATTTTTTTAATAGTTGAAATCATGCTATTTTTTGTAGATAATTGAAAACTATGGACACTTGTAATGTCACAACCTAAATTTTTAAAAATATTTAGTAATGAAATTAATTTACTTAACTAATTTTGAATTTTAATGTTGAGTTGGTAAAATGCATTATTAATATTCAAGTAATTTTATTTAACTACAACAATGAAATAGGTCTAATTATAAATTTGGTTGGAATGTTAAATAGGGGGTTGCCCTCAACTAAGGGAGGGCATCCTCAAGAAGAGTTTTTCATATGACAATCATGATATGATTAAAAAATAGAACTTGTGCATACAACATTATTAAATTATATTTTTACATGTTAAACATTTTTTATTTCAAATTAAGTGGAAATCATTGCATTATATTTTGCATATCATTAATTCTCTTGGAGGCATGAAAGGTAAATGATAGTGTTGCATAAAATTTTGAATTCAATGATTTTTTTAAAACTTTGAGAGAGTTCTAGACAATCAACCTTTATCATTAATTCTCTTGGAGGCATGAAAGGTAAATGATAGTGTTGCATAAAATTTTGAATTCAATGATTTTTTTTAAACTTTGAGAGAGTTCTGGACAATCAACCTTTGATACAGTGAGGTTTTCAATAATGGAGATGTGTTCCTTTTGATAGCACCTAATGTCTTAAGTCATAGGGTCTCGTGTTAGCTTTTAAAAATGAAAAGAAAAATGATAATTTCTCTTAAACTACCTTATGAGTTGTAAAAGAGGAAAGAGGCCCAATGTTGGAGGATCTCCCTCATGGAAACAAAACTCTAATCACTATGCTTTTTGGCAAACAAATGGAGTTGAGCATCTAAAACCCTAATTTTTGATTTAAGATCATACGCTCTTTAGAGTGAGCCATTTTACATGTAAACTAGAATGGCTAAGGAGAATTAGTTCAGTGGGACACAAAGAATAGTGCATGAAACCAAAATAAACCCTAATCTTGTTGTCATATGAAACACCTCTATTCTATGATGGTCTGCCAAATTGTGAACTCACTATCTTTGAATTTTGGAAAGTTTTAGAAAGACCCTTGCATTGATTACAAGGACACGAGAGGAAGGAAAAGCTCATTTTGGTTTTGGAAATAATTTAGACAAAATTGAAATGGAGATGCAAGGATTTGATAGAGGAAGTGATGTCAAAGAGTTTTTGTAACAATTCATGTGTATACTTGGTCTTTATCTATGGGTATACTAGTAGGTACCATAAGAACCCTTTCTAATTCAAAAACCAAGGAAGATGCATATTTTATATCTAATGTTTCGTGTTCTACTTGATTTAGTTCAAATAAATTAAGAGGATGGTTTTTGCATGTCAAATTGTGGGTCTTACTTTAATCCCAAAAGAAGCAAATGGGTAATGCTTACTTTGAGAAAATAATAATTAGAATAGGGTTTGGTGACTATGTTTATGTTTACTACTTGCTTGATTGATGTTTTAGTCTCATTATAGTGTTTATTTCCCTTGGGATATTTATTTTGTAATTGATAAGGTAAAACCTTGGGCACTTAAGAAGTTGTTAACATGATTACTAATTGTCAATGGAAAAATGGGTTGGTGAACCTCTAAAACTAAAAACCCTTGTTATGTTGTAACGTGACCATCATGTTCCTTTAATAAGACCTCCATTGAATTTGTATGTGTTTGGGTGTGTGATATTGTATGTAAGCATTGATTCTTGAGAGTCATGGAATGATGTTGAGTTGGTAAAATGTATTCATGAAATAAGTGTAACTATAAATTTGGTTAGAGTGTTAGATAAGGGTTTCCCTCAGTCAAGAACAAAAGGGAGGGCATCAATGGGAGAGTATGTCAATCAATGGTATGATAAAAAAAATGGAACTTGTGCACACACCACTATTAAATTACATTTTTACATGTCAGATAGTTTTTTTTTTAAACTGAATGAAAATAATTGCATTACATGTTAGCATGTCATTAATTCTCTTAAAAGCATGAAATATAAATGTGTGTTGCATAAAAATATGATTGCAATAAAAATTTCCAAACTTTGAAAGAGTTCTTCCCTTTGGGACAATCAACCCTAATATTGTGAGGTTTTCAAAAATGGACTTGTGTCATGTTTGATAACACCTAATGTTAGAAACAAGGTAAATTTTTATGACAAAAGAACGGTTTTCAAGTGTTAACAAATAGAGAGTTAAGGGAGATAGTCTTGAGCACAAAAGCTATATTTTATAAACAACAAGACATTAGGAGATTAAGAAAAAAGGATGTACAATTGTTATGTCAAATGGATGTCCAAAATCTCCTGAATTTTGGGTCATAGGTTAGAATAATCAAACCTCTAGAGATAAAGTTCCTTGAACTTTTTTTATGAAGCCTCTAAATCAAACCCAGGCCATGCATCGACTGATGATGTGATACTAGTAGCACCACACTATGAAATGCTTCAATTCAAAATCAATTTGGGGAAAACAAGCAATAATATTGCATAATTGATATGCTATGAAATGGGAGAAAAACTGGTTCAGGAACAAGGCATTAAACAACTCCATGTGTATTGTGATTCGAGACTTGTGATCTCTTCCCTATCTAAGGAGAAGGATTGGTCATTATTCCAACTGCAAATAGTTCAAAGATGACTAAGATAATTAGATCAAAATATTGAATATATACAATACTCCCAAATTGGAAGGAGGTATAATATGGTGATTGATCGCCTTGCAAATGAGGCCATAAACATATCCTATTTGCATCTACAAGTAATAAGAAAAAATAAAAACAGACAACATGAGTGGAATAGATGATAGGAAGCATATGATAAATTTGGAGCCTTTGAAGATTTCAACGTCCCTAGATATTTTGATGCCTTTAGACAACCCTAGAACATTGCATGATCATGGAGCTTTTGGTGTTTCAAGTTTTATCGATGATTATGGTATCCTTTACATCTCTGGCACCCTTGGCATACCATTGCACATTTTGGAGTTTTTAAATTTGCTTTGTTGCATGTTCCTCATTTTGGATAACAATATTGTGACCTCCAAGTTGTGTGCGGATAATTTTTATTTGCAAATTTGAATATCAATATATAATTCCTTTTCTTTTAAATAAAAAATACCTAATGTTTTAGACCATAGGGCGACAAGTTAAATTTTAAAAGGAAAATAAAACTAGTAATTTATCTTTGGCCACATTATGAGTTGTAAAAGAGGAAATAAGGCCAATGTTGGCAGACCCCCCTCATGGAGACATAACATGAATCGCCAAGCTTTTTGTCATGCAAATGGAGTTGTGTCTAAAAACCTAATATTTATTTTAAGATCCTCATATTTTTATAGTGATATATTTTTACATGCAAACTAGAATGGATAAGGAGAATTGGTTTGGTGGGAAACAAAGAATAGTGCATAAAACCAAAATAAACCCTAATCTAGTTTCCATATAAAATACCCCTATTTGGGGACGGTCTTCCAAATTATAAATTCAATATTTGGATTTCAAAGAATTTTAGAAAGACCCTTACCTTGATCATGAGGGCACAAAAGGAAGGACTTGCACATTTAGGTTTTGAAAAGAACTAAGAAGCAAAAACAAAATGGAGATATAAGAAAGGATTTATAAGAGGAAGTGTTGTCAAAGAGTTTTTTGCAACAATTCATGCATATACTTGGTATTTATCTATGGGGATACTAGTAGGTACTGTAAGAACCCTTTCTAGTTAAAAAACCAAGGAAGATACATATTCCCTCTCTAACACTTTGTGTTTTTTTTATTTTAGTTCAAAAATATAGTGGATGGTTTTTGCTTGTCAAATTCTAGATCTTAATTTAATTTCAAAAAAGGGTAAATTAGTGAAGCTCGCTTTGAGAAAACAATAAGTAGAATAGGATTTGGTGGCTATGTTTCTATCTATTGCTTGTTTGATTGGTGTTTTGGTCTCATTATAGTGTTGTATTGTCTTTGGGGTATTTATTCTACAATTAGTAAGGTAAAACATTAGGTGTTTGATGAATGGTTAGCTTGATTGCTAGTTATTGATGGAAAAATGGGCTAGTGAACCCTTGAATCTCAAAACTCTCATACTGTAACATGTTCATCTTGTTCCTTTAATGAGATCTCCATTGAAATTTTATGTGTTTGGGGATGTAATCGTGTATATAAGCATTGAGTTATGAGAGTCATGGAATAAAGGGAGATCTCCTCTACTATAACATAATTGAAGGATCTTGTAATAATTGGAATAGAATATGCCTTTCACCACTTTGGGAAACAAAAATTTGTCTTGCAAATAGATCTCTAAATTAATGAAATTGTTGTTGAAATTGAACTTTTCTTCTAAAAAATATATGAATTGATTTAGTATTAGGAGAAGGTTATTTAAGAGTAAATAAAAAACCTACATGAGACATAGAACAACCTAAAGGCTATAGTCTAACCCACACCTAGTATAGCACAATATTGATCAAATTTTCCTTGAAGGAGTTTAAGTTGATTTACTTGCAAAATATTCAAGATATAGTGAGTCATTTAGTGAATATAGTGGCCATAATAATGTTGGTTGTTCCTTATGATATAGAGGCAATACAATAATGTAATCTATTTATATATGTGCCTAAATAAGGTAGTGAGTTGTGTAGTAGCTAAGTCTATATTTGTTCATCTTAAGTTGTCATTAACAATGTGAGATATATGATGTTGATAGACATCTAGGGAAAAGGAATAGCGAGGTGAAGTAGTGAAGGTGAAATTGTTCATAAGTTGCTTGAAATGGGATAACTCCTTTATAGTTGTATTCCTTATCTTCTAATGGTATAAACCTCTTTGGTTGAGCTTATGGGTATTCGACATATTAATATTCCAAAAGGTAGGGAGATATCTTAGTTATGACTTTAACTTATTTTCTTTGGTGAATGTTGCTTTACATATAAAAAACTCACTTATCATAAAAGTTGTTTTTTATTTTTATTTTGAAACTATCCAGATATATGATCTTGTAGAGGTCTTTAAACTATTATCAATCAAGACACCTATACCAAAAATATAAATTTTTCTTGGATCAAGTGAAATGCATGAATTATTACTTGTTTTTGTAATGGTGTACATATTTTAGCTCTATTTTGATAATTACTAGTTTACAATAATGGTAACTTGGTAATATATGTTGGTTTCCATGTTAAGTTGAAAAAGTTGAGTGGTACTGTATGACTTAATTAATTATATTTGGCAAGCTATAAATGCTAGTTTGATTGAATTTTTTGAATATCACTTGTGTAAATAAATGATTTGACCCAACTATGCTTGGATTAGTGGACAAAATTCAATGTAAAGAATAGTTCCCTAATTGTATATCTTAAATTTCCTATTGGATTTACATTATATATGGCCCTTTTCCTTGGTTAAATTGATTGGTTGTGTTGAGTTGAAAATGGTTCATGGATGGGCCTATTTGAATGGCATATTTGAATGCTAATGATTTGTTACAAATCTATTATTTGGTTAGAAAACCATAATTAATATAAAGGGATGATAACCCAACTTATATCTATATCTAATTGAATTAACATTATGGATGGTCCTATTCTTTTGGCTAAACTAATTGATGGTATTGAGCTGGAAATGGATGATGATTGCTTGATTATATGACACCCACAAATGTTGTTGTAGTTGTTTCAACTCTAAAGCATAGTTGATAACTATTATTTAAGACTTGGCACCCAAATAGTAACTTTGGACCCTCTTCTCATGAAATATTTTTGAGTGACTTTACTATCCTATACTTATTACCTTTCCAAATTGGAAGGGATATCCTATAGGGTCATAGTGGGAAATTAAAAATAAAACCTAATGAGAAGGAAGGGAAGATACATACAAAGGCATGAGGACATAAATGGCTTATATATGGTACTTGCAATTCAGATCCTACACAAGTGAATATAGGGTGGAATGCTTGATGACAAGCATTAATATATATATCTATCATAATTTATGAGAAATTATAAACCAAGGAACATATCAGGAGCATTTTTATGATAAAATCTTGGACAAGTTATTATTAAATTAATAATTATGTTTATGATATGCATGAGCTAGTTGTATTAAATCCATGTAGGATGCATTAAGGTAATTGTATGATTTATGTTGGAATTCATGTTATTAGGATGCGACCACTATGTGTTAAACTACATGATTTGCATGATCTCATGTAGATAGATTGACACATCCATTTTTTTTATTAGATAATAGAAGAGGTTTTGAAAGGATCCCTAAAAATTATTGTAAAAAATGGGACTAAAAGAGTTCAAGGTTCAACCAAGAGACTCTAACAAGAAGGACCATTAAACTAAAACAATATATTACCAACACAAACAATTAGATAGACAAACCAACATTGAACCGGATCACCCCATCCTATAGAGGAACACAACAAAAGGAACACAATCCAGAACAAACATGACTCAGAGAACTACCAAAATAGATAAGCAATTGTATCTTAGGATACGATTTCCCTAAGTTCCCCACATCCTTTTTGGGGGTTCTCAGTTTGCCACGCTGCTATTGAGACATACCTTTGATTTCCTTAATAAAAGAGATAACAACCTAAAAAGACACAATCAAATCCTGGTGCTTCTCATCCAACTTGTTGAGGAAGGGCATCATATTGGATGACTCAAGTCCTAATGAGGGAGACTCTTCTTTGACTTTGATCGTTTTCTCTGACAACTTACCTTTCTTATTTATTAGAGAATGCTCTTCATATTTTGATATTTCCATCGTAATAGGGGAGGTTTCAACCTTCATTTATTTTGAACATAGATGTTTAGAACATCTTGTGCGTCCACCCTTGATACCTCTAGGAAAAACTAATACGTCCACCCAAATTCTTGGTCTTATCTCTAGCTAAAATAACGGGACTTTTGAGGTCCTTTGACTTTGACTTCGAGGAGTCACTAGATGAAGAGTTGGAAGAAATTGGGATGGAAAAAAAGTGGGAGGGATTTTTTGGTACTCAATTTGTGATAGAGCCTCATCAATCGCCACTCCTTTATTCTTTGCTACATACTAAAAAATCGGTAATGCTAATCCTTGGTGAATAGGGTCTGACCCTTTTTCTCCTATCATATTTGTCTTTATTTTTTCTAGAAAATGGAAACGAAAAGATAGAATATTCATGAGTCGTTTACATCTCAACTAGTTTAGGAATATTACGTGGAAGTTGCGCACCTCCTTGTTAGGATATAGCATGAAAAAGTCCATGATCATGGCTATGACTTGGTTCCATGGAGCTTTGATGGCCTTGGTGTTGTAACCATTATGTAATTTTGATAAATACTCATCCACATCAAGAAAAAAGTTCAATTCCCTAATGAGGGAGTGCTTCTTTCTATTATGGCAAGCACCATCAACTGGGAGTCCTATCATCTATCCAACCAGACCAATGGAGATTTCAAACTCTAAAACACCATCTTGAACTCAACCTTTCCTCCATGAGTGTGCAATTTGTCTCGAAAGCTCTTTATGGTGACCATGGAAGGATTGTATGCAATCTAAAAGGCCACCTTTGCAAAGAATTTTCTTAACGTCATCATTCACCTCCAAGGATTTTAGCTCCAATGATAGCATTGGGGCCTTCTAAAGAGAGCATTGGCCCATCATCCAAAACCAAAAATAGAAAGACTTGGAATCAAATCCTCCACATATTCAACAATCCACACAAAAAATAGAATCCCTAAGAAAATTTAATGAGTAGAGAGACTCGTTTGGGCTCTGACAAGTAGTTTCAATGAGGATTTGAAACTCATGCTAGAAAGCACGGTGCCACAGATTAAGAGGATGACCACAAAAGAAAAAAATACTTCCAAATATCCAATGTTGACAAAGACCACATCTGACACCACCGTTCAAACTAGATACCATGATCTTACCACCTCTACCCGCTATCCAAAAAGGATTGAAAAATACTATCAAACGAATGTGCCACGGGTTGAAGAGGCAGTTACTCTCCCAAGCGAAGGAAGTAGAGTTGTCACAATACCATATTGAAAAAAGCACCCTTGAAGTCCAATGATGAAATTACCAATTTCATGAATAAACATTATGGATTATAGCCGCATGAATTAACAAGAATCATACAAAAGTACAACTGGTAATGTGGCCTATCACCTAAAAAGAGAACATACTAGTATAAAATCTCCTAGTCCACTTGTTCTTGTTAAACCAATCCACATGCAAAGGAGAGTTTATTCAATGCTGAAGGAAACCAATGATGTGGACTACCATCTCACTACATAATCCACCAGACCAGTCATTCAAACTTGACCTGCCAAACCAATCCTCATCCCTAGGGGGAATTCTCCAACATTGTAAGTAGATGATGTGGCCAATCATCTGCATGCCACAAAACTGCCAGTTTCTCCACTTGGCCCTATCAAACCCATTTACTTCCATAGGAAATATTTCCAAGGATAAGGAGCTTTTGCTGAAGAAAGTGGCACTTTATATTATATCATGTTGGTGCTTTATATTTGATCTCCTTGTTGAAAGGTCAGATTTGTTGGATGGGGAATATAATCAAGAGATAATTCTATGACAAATTTTTTTTGCTAGTTAGTAAATCACTCTAATGATGCTTTCCCTTCTCTCAACATATACGTAAATATGATTTACCTTCTTGAAAATTTCTAAATGGTTCAATTAAACAAATCATGTGGGATTCATGTTTGTTGACCACCAACATTTATTGAACCCATTGATGAGGGTCAAATTAGGGTTGAATACCAATAATTATAAACCCAATTGAGTTAGAAAAATGAATCTCTTTGTCATATTCTAGATAAAGCTTATCTTCTTAGTGCTTCACAGTTGGAATTGGTTATAGTGAGATGGATGTTATGATTGAATAAATATAGAAGAGAATTTTCACTTACTGTTGGCCTTTTACCTCATTTATATTCATGTTTTCTAAATTTGTAGCTAAAAAAATAATATATTGTTTAACACTATCTTATTTAGGATAATTAATATTTAAAGATCGTACTTGTATTTACTGAACCAAATATTGTATATTTGTGTATTGGCCTTTTCTAGAACTATAAGATTTTTTGTGTATGAAAATTTAGTTGTAGCAAATATTTGAAGTTAAGGAATGAGATAGTTGTATTAAATTTCCTATAGGACTATTTAATGGATATTTTAAATTCCATTACATGAAAGAATTCTAATTTTGAAGATGTTGATTAAACAAGACTGTTATATTGAGTTGCATTTAAAGTATTGAAAGTAAATTATACTTTGGTTTGCTTTACCAAACTTCTTGAATCCACTAGATATTATGTTTGTTTGTGGTAAGGGCAATGGGTTATGTACAACATCCAAGAAAAATGATTACTTGCTTAAGGTTATTGCCTATGCTGAATTTCAATTGATGATATTGCACTATTTCCTGACAGTTATATCTCAAGTTAATAATGTAAATTTGTAATTAAATAACTTAAATGTGATATACTGGAAATATTGTATTCTTTATTCTATTCAACCATTACTAAATAAGACCTAAATGGAATAGGATATTTAATTAAGTTAGATGACTTCTTTATTAAAATAGGGGATGACCTCCCTCGCCATTCATAATAGTAATTCAAAGTGAATGCCTATTGTCTTTATGCTGTATCTAAATTATGATTTTGTTTATTTCATTTATGACATGAGAACATGGAAAATGCTTTCTTGTTGTTTTATGACATTTAATAAAGGGAAGGTTTCCTAAAAATGTACTTTGTTGAATGTGCATGTACAATTAGCTACCTTGCTTGAAAATTTGTTAATTAAAGATAATGGTAGTTTATGTCTTATTTACAATTATGGAAAACTTTGACTATTCATGCCCTAAATGTTTAAATTTACACCTAATTTAAGATCTTTATAGTATGATAAATTGAGTTGCTAAGAGGGTATATATTTGTTTTGTTCCTATGCCTATAAGTGATAAGGATATATCCATGCTTTGCTTGAGCTTGTATGCTTGATGGGTGGCTAATAAAAAAATTTGAATGGTCCTGATCTTAACTTGATGACATACACCACACAACCATGTGGTTAAATAATTTACACTTTGACTTCTAGTGGGTTATTCATGTAGAGTGGTTGACGTATGATATCCTGAGTTGCTAGGATTACCTTGGCAATCAAGAGAGCCTAAAAGGATGTGACAAAAATGATGTCTATATTAGGAAGTCACTTCCTAAAGTTAAATTAAAAAATTTATCCAAATAATGAACCTAAGGAATCAAAGAGTTGCTTGGAAATCCATTGTCTTATACTCTGGACCATCTTACGAGTACCAAGTTGGAAAAAGTATGATAAACTATTAATGACAATCATATTTTACACATCGAAGAGGTATTTAGTAGTTTTTTTAACACCTATAAGGACACCTACTTCCAAATGGCATGAGCCTTTGAGAGATACAAGTAAGATATCCTATCACAAGAAATAAATTTAAGTTGAAAGGTAGTTCAATTTTGCTTCAGTTAGAAGCATAGTTGCTAATCCTTGTGGAATTGATAGTGATGAGTCTCCCTTTGAACATGGATGGATATGTTAGAGATTCTAGTGTAGAGGCTTAAATATTAACACGATCTACCAACTCATTGGACTATATGAAATTCTACAAAGATAAGTAAGGAGTGATTAAGGTTTGGCATTGATTATTATCAATATTTATCATGTTATTAGACTTGTATATATATGTATGTGTGCAAGTCTAATCATCAATATTGATGAGTTAAATCACATAACATATATTATGCTTCTTTTGGCCAATTCGAGCAGAGGGGTTGTTGTTGGTCATTCAAAATATCATAGCCATATGTTGTAGATGCCAGATGCACCTGACATCCACGTCATGCACTGAGTGAAATAATAGGAAGCTGAGTGTGGGACTTGACTGACAAGGCAACCTCTAGAATTTTGTTAAGTTTGTCTCCTTATCAGATATAATATTTGATGCAATGTTCTCTTAAACTACTTGAATGCATCAAAGGAAATGAGGAGATATTACAAAAATTAATATCCTAATCTAAAAGAGGTGATGCACCAAGACCAAGAGATTCTTCTATATATCACTAGAATAGAATGAACATATGCATCAGTATTTAATAGCCAATTAAGTAAATGTGGTTTTAATCATTCACATAAAGCATTTATACATAAGAATATACAAGAAATAAAGTAGAGTTAAAATAACCACAACTTCTTATATTATGATCTTCATGTTACAGATATGTCATATTAAAGAGGTTCAAAGGCTATAACAAAATGATTCAAGATTCAAAACTAGACTTGATACATAGAAGAAGAGTGAAAGGAATTACAAACAAGGCTAGATGCTAAGTATGAGTCAACAATTTTTGATACTTTACAATGAGTTTGAGACTGCTATTTATAAGAAAATAGCTATGAACGCTAGGGATTTCCCCTCTAAAATATGTATCGTGATTCAAAATTTCTTCCCAAAACTATGCAAAGAATCCATCTACAATCAATGTTGGTGGGATTGAGGTCTCTAAATTTAAGAATTTGTAGCTACTACTTTTCAAACACTAACCACCTTCACTAGAATGTTACATCTAAGTGGTTTAGGTAGGTAGACTTGAGGCTCTTCTACAACTATTGCCTTTATGAGCCCAACTACTATTTTTTGGAAGATTGTGCTTCAATGCATTTATAGTAAAGACATTCACTATTGCGCTTCAATGCATTTATAATAAAGACATTCACTTGCCATGGGAGTCCTTTGCTATGCATGGGTAGAATGTTGGTGGACAAATTTGAATGGAGGTTGTTGCTAATTTCAAAATTACATGTTGTATCAACCTACTTTTCCTTTGATTAGAAAATTGGTAGAGCTTCCCTTGATCTTCTCTTTTGTTTGCATCTTCCTTTCAAGGTTATTGATCACTAAGATCAGATGGTTGATGATAATTTTTAATGCTACACCATCTAAGTATTATTTTAATTATTACGAACCATTAGATATACCACCTATTGAAGATCAATGATGATTCTCATAATATTCCTAAATGTGAAGTGAGGAGATCACACAGTAGCCACATGGATGGTAGTGATCTTTTGACACTCCAAATTGTTGCACTTTAACCAATGGTAGGGTTGATTTTTACATCTCTAAAAAGCTTTTGAGGATGATGCAAGTCATCGATCACTAATATCGAATGACTCATGGGACTTTAAAATCTAAATATCTCAACCTTTTCTTTAAAACCCCATGGACTATTGGATTTGACACCTATCGAAGATCAATGGAAAACCTTATTTTGATGCATGCCTTGATGGAGCTACTTAAATCTTCATGTGCTACCAATGCATTTTCCATGTGTCTTGGGTTTCAACCAATAGTAGGGATATTATTCTGATCATTTGACCACCAGATTCATGAAGTGGTGTGGGTCATTAGATGAACAATCAATGATTCAAAAGGCTTGGAAGACCTATTTTGATTACTTTATTGGGAATCAATGTTCCCCATTGATTCAATAAAATCAATGTATTGTATTTTTTTTATCATTTCCATCTACTAATCTTTCCCAAAATAAATGCCCACCATTAGATTGACCAACATCAAAGAGTCTTATGGATTTTAACTTCTCTAAAGTAACGCTTGTTGTTGATCAATGAGATTGATAACATTCATGTCATTAAGGCTTAAACAAGGTTTCTCCATGCAAAATTAGCACCCATCATAGATTTTCCAAAATCGATGGTACACTTCACTCTTTATTTCCTTTCTACCTCAACTCATCAATCTTCTTCCTACCGAAGTTGACTTGCAAAAATGATCGAGGTATAAATCCTCCTAGGCATAGTGAAGTTTCACAATAGTTTTGACAACTTATGGGGGATCCTATACTCACTGAAGATAAAGAATCCTAAAAAAATTATCACCTCATCCATTAGGCATGGAGTTAATGAAATAATGAAGAATTAGGGAGAAAATTGAAAATGAATAAGAGATATTAAGAAAGAATAAAGGATTATTACAGTTTATTCATTAAGGCCTTGATCTGCTCCCACTCATCCACAAATGGTATCTCTATTTTTTTGAATTGGTGGTAGCATATTTAAAGCTCTAGTTGTTCATCATAAGAGAAATTTTCCACTTTCTCCATGACCTCATGATTTTATACCTTGAGCTCTTCCAATGGCTTGATGACCTTAGCTACATCATTCAAAGTAGGAGGATTTGACCATGAGTAGAAAATTGTTTGATCCTTCTTCTAATTATTGAACAACCAGATACACTCTTTCTTGGAAAGGAGTTTATTATTTGAAGTCTAGGGGAGGAAAGGAATTTTTGAACTAATAAGTCAATATGACTCTTTAGATTTGTAGTGGTATTCACTAGGATACTTATTTGGACCTTGAATTGCTACACAAGCCATTATTTATCTAGAACATCCATTACCTTCTATGCTACTACATCTTTGTCCTAGATCCCTATAGTCACTAACTTTTTATTGGGTGAGGTGGCTAACTTTAGTTTGTATGCCTTTGCTTTAGCCAACTTCATGGAAGTTGTAGTTAATATTTGCTCAACTTCCTAGCTTATTTGGGAACTTTGGGTGGTGAAACCAGTTGGAACAATGTAGATGTTATCTTGGCAATATTTTTCTAGTTTGCTTGGTAGAACTCCCTGATAAGCCTTATGGATCCTGATTGTTGTTCAAGATATATAATATTCTTCTTCTCTTCTAGCTCCTTTTACAAAATCTCCTTATCCTCTTGGTGAAATTAAATAGACACCAACACCAACTCCCATTTTTCTCTTGGCCCCATAAAAGTATAGTCTCCACATGTTGTTTAGGTCTTCTTTTGATTTCATGATCTTGGGGATAGAGGGGTTCTCTTGAATAAAAAAAGTACCCATATTAGTTTGCTTGAAGACCTTATAGGGATTAGAATCCCAAGTTTTAGCTTCCCATTGGTCCATCTAATCATTAGGAATAAAAGGATAGAATTCATTGATAGATAAGTCTGACCTAGACTACCCTTCCTTTGCAATGAAGTTTTTATTAGTGTCTAGCTTGATTGAAGGCACATGTTCAACATGATGGATTTAAAGAGTTTTTGATGAGATATTCATTTTAGTTTCATACCAGGTTCTTAGTAACATGTACATCCAAACCAGAGACAAATAACTTCCTATTTTAGCTATGATGTCTCATGATAAACATATACTAAAGGTAGTTGGGAGTTTAATAACTGATATATCCTAATAAATTGTAAGGTTTGGGCAAGCATGTAATGTAGGATAAAAGTTCCTCACTATTCTAAATATATGAACAAGACTTCCATATACTTGAATTAACCCTTTATTAATAGGTTTGTATACAAGCCCTAATGCATCTACCACCCTTCTAAGCATAACTAAAGTACTTGAACCTAAATCTATCATACATTTATGAATCAATTTGTCATGGTAGAATAGAGTCAGATAAAATGACATAGGTTTGGCTTGGCTTACCTTAAGGCCAATATTGCTGGACTAAAAGTGACTTCTTCTTACCTAATACCTTTGGTCTTTCAAAATCTTCTTCTAAGTACATTTTTTTAAGCATAGATAATATGTCCCAATAGTGTATAGCTATAGTGTCTCTTATTATATGGTCCACTATGTTAAATGACCTAGTATATTGGATCCTCTAAGTAATGTTTCATACCCATTGAGTGTAGACATCAATTTTAGAAAGAAATGATAATTTAGAAGTGTTTGAAAAAATATCTACATAATGTTTTGAAGTTTTGACTTGATAAAATATTTAATATAATGTTTTGGATAATTTGTAGTCAATCGTCACATAATGATTACGGATTGATTAGTAAAAGCATTGTAATGTCAATAAATTATGTAAATCAACCGTCAAGAAGTTGTTTAAGACTGATTAGTTAAGTCCTAGATTGATTAGTTAGCATCTTAGACTGATTAGTTACATCCCAAACTAATTGGTTTTAGGTTGATTAGTTCTAGAAGAGTTAGTTCAGGTTGTAACAAATGGATAGTTAGGGATGTTGGATCCTATTTGGTTATAGTAACCACCAAGGCCATCCTATAAATATACCCCGTAATCATTTTTGTAATATCTATATTCATGCAGAGTAATTCCACTAGTTGTCAAGGAGAACATATGGAGAGTTACACAATATTGTATTATTGGATGTGTTCTTCAAGTGCTTATACCATGATCTAGTTGATGTGTGTGTTGTATTTGGTATATATTGTTCTTGTATGTTAGATCTTATTGTGCAGATTACATGATCAAGTATCAGGATGAAGATCTAAAGGTTGTAGAAGTCTATTGCAAGAATTGATGAATAGGAGCCAACACAAGCCATCCATCTAGCTTATTTGACATAATCCATCTATATGGCTTACCTGTCTGAAGCCCAAGCCAATTCATCCTAATGTATCCATCTAGACACATCAGTGAGCTAGCCATTTAGTCCTACTCATCTAAACTTGTCAGCTAGTTGTCTAGTCCTATCTATCTAGACCTATCAATTAGTCATCTAGTCCCATCCATCTATATGTGTCAGCTATCCATCTAGGCCTATCCATCTAAACATATCCATAATACATCGAGCACATTTTTTAGGGATATATCCATCATACTTGAGCCATATGGACTAATCCATATATAGTCATTAATTGACTAGTTATTGGGGATCTATCCTAATAGTTATCTATATGGGTGATAAACAAAATATTTTTAGCACAATAATTGTTAGTCAAGTTTGCTATTCCTCCCTATCCTAAATCTATCATTCCCTCATCCTCAAAAGATGCTCATTACTATATATAGTTGATGTCATTGCCTAGATCAAATTTGGTTTAAGGAAGAACTAAATGTGATAAGGAAAGGAGGTGAATGATAGATTCTAGGCTATAAGATCAACAAAGAAGAAATTTGACACCATTTAGGTGAAGTGCAAGACTGACAAACTAGATAACACAAGTTCAAGATAAAGTTTCACAATCGAAGGTGGAACAAGTGTGGAATCCCTTGGATGATGAGAGTCTAAGAGTAGAGTGAAAAAGTTGGGAAACATTATTATTAACAATAGAGAACAAAGTACAAAAACAAATAGTAAAATAAAATAGTAGGGACATACCTAACATTGTAAGAAAGGAGCATATGGTAACACCTGATCCAACAAAAAAGAGTTGACCAACGAGTGTAGAAGATTGAAGTTTTGTACCAGAGCAACCACACTGGGTTCTTGGGGAGGAAGACCAAAACCGCATCTCGTGTACTCACGAAGGAGGTCATGAAGTAGTGACGTACGTGAATCAAGAAGAAGGCTATTTGAATAGGTACTTGAATGAGATTTTAAACCACCTACAATGGAGAGAGAGTGAAGTAGAACTCTATAAATATTGGAATAGTTCCAATGATAAATGTTGCCAACAGAGCATGCAAACAAAAATACCCACCCTTCATTAGGAAAGGGAAAGAATACCTAGCACACCATATAGGTACTTGCATTATAATTTGGGGGGCAAATGGAGTATTGTTTCTAGCCACCTTATGAGGTATGACTATAGATTGGTACCTAAAAATATAGAGTACATAATAGTTTATTGTTAGATTTTGAGGATATCTACAGTGGTAGATATCTATCATAGGTCCTAATAAGATGCATAAAATATAAAATAAATTAATTCTGCAATATGATTGAAATATACTATAAACAAAAAGTGGCAAAAATACAATGCAGTATGGAGGTAATGGTCACTCCCTTAATACAAGCTAAAGAACTACATTGTACTCCATATAGTATTTATACTACTATCTACTACAATATAATTGATATGCTTGATATGTCTCTTACCCTCTCAATCTATCACTATGAGGCCCTTTATACAGGAAGAGAGATTCCTTGGCCAAAATTCTACCTAGCTGTACAAGGGGACACCTTGCACATTACAACTTGCATATATATATTTTATTTGTGGAAAACATCCCAAAAGGGATGCCACTTTTGGGTAAGACCCAAGGAGGCAGGGGTATCCATTCCGCCAAAAATGCCCAGGACTCGGACCCGGCCTACCACCTTTGACATACTCAAGGAGCAAACAAACACACAAAACCAATTTAAAAATAAGTAAATAACAACAAAAATAATAAAATAAAATAAAAAACATGCTCCTTGAGTGTGTCAAAAACAAAAGCACAACCAAACACACACACAATAAGATAAAAGAAACCACAACACGAACCACATAGAAAAACACAAGAACCACATAACAAAACACAAACAAGACAAAAACAACAGAACACTACAAAGACATAACCCAAAAAAAACATGAAAAATAAACACAACCAAAACCTAAAATATTAAAAAAATAAAATAAAAATAAAAATAAAAAACAACCAACAACAGACAATAAACAAAAACAAAAAACATAGAAAACACTCACACAAAAAAACACGAATTAACACAAACAAAGAGAAACACAAGAACAAGAACGACAAAAACACAAGAACAATAACAAAAAACATAAAAAAACACAAAACAACAAAAACACAAGAACAACAAAAAACAACACAAAGAACACAAAAACAAAACAAAACAAAAGAACACACACACCTTAAAAAACTAAACAAAAAAACAAAAAAGAAAAAAGAAAAAAAATTGAACATAACAATGACCTATCTAGACCAGAAGACTATTAAGGCAAGAAACAACAAAGGAAACAAAAGAAAGAAAAGAGTGAGCTAGGGAACTAAAAAAACCTGAATGAACCAAAGAGAAGCAAAAAAAAGCAAGAAGAAACTAGGTACCTTCGAACTGGAGCCATCCAAAGAAATGATAGAAAGAAGAGCTTCCCTAATTTGCGAAGCCCACCATCTAGGAGGGTGGCCATAACAAGTAAGATCACCTTTGTCCAAAGCCCAATTAGCTAAAGCATCAACACTCTTGTTTTGATCTCTCGACCACATGATTGTAATCAACTTTCAAAAATCCCATCTGGATTAATTGAATCTTCTCAATAATTCTTTTTATTCTCCAATCAACCTTATGATTCTTGGAAGGAGTCTTCAAAATATTAATCATAAGTTGAGAGTCAGACTCAACTAACACCTTTTCCCATCCAACCTTAGTAGCCTCCTGAAGGCCTCTGAGGATACCATACCCCTCAACAAGGTTATTGGAAAGAATACCCAAATTCTCAACAAAAGTAAAAACCAGGGAGCCATCTGAAAGTCTACCAATTCCTCCCACACTGGCTTTTCCAGGGTTCCCTCTAGAGGCTCCATCAGTATTGACTTTTCCAAAATCCTTAGGAGGAGGTTGCCAATTTCTTGTCCTATCCATCTTACTAATACTCACATTCCCTTTAAGTTGGTTGCCCTTAGAAGATTTAATCTTCAATATTTGCATCACTTGATCCCATATTTGGTGGGAGTTTTGGGGGTGATTAAGGAGTTGATGGACCGATTCAACTAAGTTGGCTATGGTCTTTTGCCAAATATAGTGAATATCCTTCCTATCTTGATTAAAAATTTGGTTGTTCCTTTCATTCCAAATATTCCAAAGAAGAATGGTAGAACCCATCCAAACTAACCGCCTAATAAAATGATCAACACCCTCTTGATTAGGCCAATCCCTCCAAAGTTGTTCAAAAGTAAAAAAATTGGACCATTGTAAGCCAAGTAAAGTGGCCATTCTCCTCCATAGCTCGGAGGCTAAAGTACACTCAATAAAAATATGGTTGAGATTTTCTACATTCTCTTCACACATTTCACATCTAAAAGGGCCATGAAAACCATGCTTCATAAGTTGCTCACCAATAAGCACCCTACGATGCAATAAAAGCCAATTAAAGAACCTCACCTTAGGCCAGAGCTTTTGAGCCCACAATTGAGAAAATATGTCAGAAGAATGGTTGGGATTATTATGGCATAAGGTCAAATAACCTTGAGCAACCGAATACTCACCCTTAGTAGTGTTGTTCCATCCAAAACAATATTTTTCATGGGACCAAGAGAGGGATCTCATATGAAGGATGCCTTGGATATCTTGTCTTTGCCTTTCTGGGATTTGAATAGGCCAGTCCTCAATAGGGATCCAATATCTACCAACCTTTGAATTACCAAGATGGTACCGACAGTAATTAGCCACCTTTATCCAATTAGCTCGGTGAAGCTCCTCCATCCAAGGCCTCCAATCGGGAAACTGAGTTATCAAAGGCTTGTGACCATCCCAAGAATCTGTCCAAAAATTTGCCTGTTGACCATTATGAATGATCCAAAATAATTTTTTCTTTATCAAATCCTCACCAGTCTTAAGAACTGCTAAAATGGGAGAACCTTTGGTAGGAAGTTGATAGCGAACAAGGTCTTCAGGACTTTTGTTCTCAGCATATTTAGCACGAAGATTATTGGCCCAAAGAGCATTGGGGTTATGCAACATCCTCCAATATAATTTAGTAGCTAAAGCTTTGTTGTTATTAATAGAAGACCGGAATCCTAACCCCCCTTCACTCTTAGGAAGACATAAAGTATCCCATTTCACCAAGGCCCATTTTCTTTTCTCCTTAGTACCACTCCAAAGGAAATGATGACTGATTTGATCCAATTCTCGAAGAACAACCTTTGGGATATTCAAAATGGAAGAAACATAAATAGGAATAGCTTGAAGGACTGATTTTACCAAGGTGATTCTACCCCCAGAAGAAAGCCACTTGTTGGTCCACTTTCCAATTTTCTTCTTGACTTTGTCCAACAACCAATTCCAATATTTATTTTTTTGCCTTTGAATATTTATGGGAATACCTAAATAAGTGATTGGAAGGGAGGTCTTCTTATATCTTAATTTATCCAAGACCATGGATTCCTGTCTAGCAGAGCAGATGAAAGAAAATAACTTTAGATTTGTCTTCATTGATCAACTGCCCAAGTAGCCTTAGAAAAATAGCTAATGATTTGCTTAATATTAGAAGCTTCCTTAACTGTAGCTTTACCTAAAAGAGTAGAGTCATCCACAAATTGAAGATGAGAGATAGGTCTAGCTCCATGAGCAATGGTAACTCCCTCAAGGGTTTTGTTTTCCCTCTTTTTGGTTATAGTCCTACCCAAGCATTCAACAAGAATGATGAATAAATAAGGGGATAGCGGGTCACCTTGCCTAATACCTCTGGAAGCTGGGAACGACCGAGAAGGCCTGCCATTGATAAGAACTAAGTAGGAAACTTGAAGAGATACATCCCATAATCCAATCCATCCAATCCTTAGAGAAACCAAATTGCCTCAAAACTTTGATAAGGAAGTGCCAATCCACTCTGTCATAAGCTTTGGATAAGTCTAACCGAATGAACATGGAAGGAGATTTTTGCATATCCATGGAATGGATGGCTTCCTGAGCAAGAACTATCTCATCTACTATTTGACGCCCTTCCACATAACCCCCTTGCTCTGGGGAAATAATCTTATGCAAAAGAGGCTTCAACCTTTTTGCCATGATTTTAGTAATGATTTTGAGAAGAACATTACATAAAGCAATAGGTCTAAAAGCTGAGATATGATCAACCTCTTGAGCTTTTGGAACAAGAGTAATATAAGTTTTATTGATAACCTTCAAAATTTCTTTGGCTTTCCTGGCTTCTTCCACCACCTCTAATAAATCAACATGAAGGATATCCCAAAACTCTTGGTAGAACTCAATGGGAAAACCATCAGGACCTGGGGTTTTCCATTTTTGCATTTTAAAAACTACCTCCAAAAAAAAATTGAAGAACATTTTGTTGAGAAGCTGAGTCAAGAGGAGTAGCAACAAAAATATTGGAAAAGTAATCAACAACAATAGAGTTCATGCCATCCCAAGTATAAACAACATCTCCAGAATCTGATTTTAGGGAAGAAATAAAGTTGTGAGATCTTCGAGCTAGAAGATATTTGTGGAAGAAATTTGTGTTTCGATCTCCTTCTTTGAGCCATTGAATTCTAGATTTTTGCTTCCATAAGATTTCTTCTCTTTTTTCCCATTCCTCTAACCGAGTTGTGAGTTTAATTTCATCTCGCACTTCTCTTCTCTGTGAGGCCATCTAAACGGATTTTCTTATTCAAATTTTCAAGATGAGCAATAACTTCATGTTTTTTTTATGAACATCCCCAAACTCTTTCCAGTTCCAAGTCTTGATTTTGGATTTAATGTATTGTAGTATTTTGGCAAAATAGAACATCTTAGTCCCATGCCTAGGTTTACCTTCCTTCCACCATTGTTGCACACGAGGTCTAAAGGAAATGTCTCTAAGCCACATTAATTGAAAACAAAAAGGAGAGAAACTCACATTGGTTTTCCACATTTCCACCATGATTGGCCAATGATCCGAACCAACATTATTAAGAGTCTTCACTTTAGGAATGTGACCATGGATTAAGAAATTTTCAGAGAGCAAAAACCTATCCAATCTCTCCATTATACAAGCTAAGCCTTGCCTTCTGTTAGACCAAGTCATAAGGCCATTATCTGGTTGGATGTCCACAAGATGGAGGTTTGCAATATATTCGCTCATGAGGTCAGTTCTTTTGTCCAAATTTCTATTTCCCCCCTTTTCTCATCCAGAGAGAGGATGGTATTGAAATCTCCTCCGATCAAGATCCAAGCTTCAAGAAAATGAGAGATAATATGAGTTATATCCTTCCACTCTCTTCTTTTTTCCTCCAAAGCAGTCGGAGCATAAACAGTAATGTAGAGCATAATTTGGTTGGAATGTCTACTTTGAATAGCTATAGCCAACAGACCCCAACTGCCAACCATATGGTGAATAACTACCTCTTTTGGGTCCCAAAGACAAGCAATGCCACCGGAAGTCCCCTGGGAACTGAGGGAAACCACTTTTCTAGTTGGCCAAATTTTACTGGCAATTGAGTCCATATCCTCCATTGACATCTTTGTTTCTTGAAGGAAAACAAGATGTGGATGATTTATCTGAATCATTCTTCTAATTTCATTTTGTTTTGAAAGACTCCCTTTGAGTCCTCTAATATTCCAAGTGATGATCTTCATTAATACCAGGGCTAAAAAGTTGGGAAGGGCATTAATCTTACCTTCCTCTACAAGCTTTTCACCTTCTTTTACCATATGATATTGATTGGTCTTGCGACCTACTTTTTTATTAGAATCCATCTTCAGTTTTTTTCCCTGTTTCTTGACTTATTCCAATTGAATCTGAGATGGCTTCTAACCTTGAAGAATGCTCGTACACAGCCAAAATTTTACTAGAGGGTTCAACGGAGTCTATATTGGGACCTGTATTATTTGAAGTTTTGACATTTAAAAGATTGTTTTTCTTGTGTAAATTTTCTCCTTTTTTTTTTTGTTGAAAACCTTTGATTTGTTGGTTTGTCTCTGAGTTCTTCCCTTCATATTTAAATTGTGTTTCTAAGATTTTTGTTTCCATTATTTCCTCTTCCTCACTTGGGACATCATTTGTGGAAAGGATTTCAAACATATTAGCAGATGACTTTGATTGATCCTTCATAACTGGTTTTTTTCTTAGTGTTCTTCTTCTTAGGCATTTGGAAACCTGCTGAGTTTATATCTTCTTTCTTTTGATCAAGAATTTTATTTGGGCAAGCACCGGCCAAATGACCATATTCATGGCAAATTCTACAACGAAAAGGAATGTTCTCATAGTCCACTACTTGCTCCCAAGTGTCTTCCCCAAATTGTAATGTGATCATTTTTAGGTAGGGGTTTGTCAAAATCCATTAAAACACAAATTCGAGCATAAATAATATGTTCAAAATTTTGAGTACAATCAATAGTCATCATAAAAGTTCCTAAAGAGTTTCCAATTGAAGAAAAAATAGTAGGATTCCAAAATTCAATAGGGAGGCCAAAGAGTCTAACCCACACGGGAGCTATAGAAGGCATCTCTTCTTCGACTTTAAATTTAGTATGCCAGGGCTTCATGAAAAGCCCTGCCCTTCCAAAAAACCAAGGACCCCCTTGAAAAGTTTTCTCTCTATCTTCATTATTAGAAAATAAAACAAGAAAATAACCATTTGGATAAATAGAGATTTGTAACTCACCTTTAGTTTTCCAGCTTTTTGCAGCCCAGAATTTGAAAGCAGATAGGCTCGGATGAAAACCCATGAACCGACAAATTAGTCCTCTTTTTTCCAAATCTTCAATGCCAATCTGAATGTTACCCATATCAAGCTTAACAATAGGAGTTCCATCAACTGCTTTAAGACATCCTCGACTCTATTTTCCTGGGATCAATCTTAGGCATTCTTAGAGGTTTATGGGAAGCCCTAAGATTGATATTAGCATTGGGCTGAGGCTGTCCACCATGGAGGGCATCCCTAAAATTCATTTTTGGGGCTGAGTTTTCGAAATTCTTACCCTTGACAGGGGTTTTCACAGTAGAATTATTTTGTGGGTGCACCTTAGCACCAGATTCACTTGAGATATGAGCCATTTTTTGATCAACTGCTTGAAACTTGTTTCGTGATCTCTTTAATCCTTGCCCTAGACACCGTGGAAAGGTATGGTTTTCACTTTTCTTTTGTGCAAGCAAATTGGAAGCCGTTGTCACTCAAGTTCATAGTATGATCTATTGAAAGATAAATTTCTAACCCATATTGGATCCCTTGCAACATTTCTTGCTAAAATATTGAGCATAAACCACAAAAATATTGGCTGCTAGGGCTCGAAGGCCCTAAAACCAACCTCTGGAGCTGCTTGCACTCAACCCAGATGAAACCCTCGCATAGCCGCTTGCCAAAAATCTCGTTCACACATAGGGATGCGCTAGGATCTGTGTTGCTCCAAATGATATGAAAATTGGTGGAGATGTTCTAGGGGTTTTTAGGCATCTACCCTCAAAATTTTAGCTCAATCCGAGTCCGGATGAGTGAGATATGGCCAAAACAAGTTTGATAGTTTGGGCAGTCCTACAAAAAATGTCCCTCCTCTCCTATATGTTCTATTGTTTTCCATGCAAAGAGTTCCTATTACAACTTGCACATTGACACTTGTGCATTTATTACATTGCTTGAAGTAAGTAGCTAACTTCCCCCTAAAGTAATCTCCTACTCTAACTATGTACCAAAGGTGGTACATTTACATGACCCAAATGATGTAATATGCTCTAACTCTAACACCCCCTGTATTACATTATTTGGGTATTGAAGATTTCAATCTTCAATATGGATCTTTGTCTTCAGATGTTCTTCAGCTTGATCAGGTCTTTTATTTTCTTCTTTAATTCACATTGCACTGTACACCTCCTTGAATTGGTTCTTCTTCTTCTTCTTCTTTATTGGAGTCAGAACTGGAACTTGTATTCTTCTTCATTATGCACTATAATATGATCAAGTAAGTAGTTAGTGTCTTCATATGATGTAAAGAGAGTTGTAGCTGAGGATTCTTTAGTCTTTTGATGATGCCTGTCTGGTTCAGTGTTTATGGTTTCTTTGCTATTCATGTCTTCTTTGCTATGATCTCTTTTAGCATGTATTTTCTTCCTTTTCCTCCTTCTTCTCCTACGATTATGTATTGATACTAGTGGAATTTCTGCTTCATAAGGAGTTAGTCTATCATCACAATAATATTGATTTGTATTGCTAGCTTGCTTCATGTGTTGAGTGAGTACAAACACAATTAATGATAGGTAAATCATTAAACACTCCTCAGATGTGAATATAACTATCTTTTGTGAATTCCACCATGCCTTAAAGAGGTTTTCATGAAGATAACCAATTAATGCTTCAAAGCTACCCTATTTTGCTTCTTTAATAAATAAGGAGAATCTCTCCTTATCACTAGTTGATAGATTCTCATATCCTTCAAGAGTATCTATCAAGTTTTGAGAATACAATTCCATTTCATGAAATAATTCTTCATTGATAAAGGTATTTCTTATTATTTCATCCATATTCCTTTGCTATTCCTTAGAATTGTAGATATGGATTTGATAGAGATATTTTAAATACTCTAAATTGAATCTTTGAAGTAGTCTACCTTATGACTCCCTAGTTTAGAGTATGTGAATTTGATTTGATAAAATCCTTGTAGAGACTTATGACTCCCAAATGGATTGAGTACTTGATAAAATTTGATGAATGCTATTATTATCAAGTTTTGTAGAATGCCTTATGACTCCCTAGTGTTTTTGGATATGCTATATGAATGATGAAGTGCTTTTTGAGAATAGTAGTTCAATTTTGGGTTGATTTTGTAAAGTTTTGTAAATACCAAAATCAACTTTTGTTACACCTTATTACTCCTATTGAACTTAAGCACTTTCTAATTTGATGAGGTTCTAATGGTTGGATTTCTTTTATCCCTTTAATGTGTTTTTGAGACAAGTATACCAATTAATTTCCAACTCTTGATATTCCTTAATGAACCTCCTTTTATAGCCTTTGATATTTGATTTTTAATGTTTCTAAATTCCAATAATTTATTTGGTGTAGTATTCCTTATAACTCCCTAATTTGGAATATTAGAAAACAATAATATTTGCAATAATGGATATTTAATTTCCAAGTTGAAATCCTTATTCCTCCTACTTTATTATTTGCAAATATAAATATTCTTGAAATCTTCTTGCTTAATATATTACTAATGCTAAGTGAATGATTTGCAATAGTAAATATAATGTACCCTTATAACTCCAATATATCTTTAGTTTATAGCAAGCAATAAATGATATTAAACTTTACCTTAATAATCCCTCAGATTATCTTCCTTTGATGTTGTGAGGTGGCCGATTTAAACCTTCTGAATCTATGATACTTATGGGCAGTCAATGCCCTCTTTGACCGATCATCGGTTCCTCCCTTGAGTAGCACTTCTCTCCTCCATGTATGGCATTGATTTCTTCCTTAAATGAATGCTTGGATTGCATCAAATATCCTCCAAACTAGAATGCTGGTATGGTTAGTTTATGATAGTCGCTTTAATGCTTGCTTACACCTTTGAATGGTGCATAGGCTTGAATTAGCCTCCTTCCTATGATCGTGCTTCACAACATTCAATGCTTGACTTCCTATTGACCTCGTTCTATCTCCTTCTCCAAAATGGGTGCCTTAAATAGGATCGTTGCCTTGCAGATTGTGGACAAGTGTTACCTGAGCGTTACCAAATAGATGTTGGTGTTCCAATGTATCTGTATGCAATGATAAGTTTGGTGGTAACCTCCAAAGAATTGTAACTCCTTTTAGGTGAGCATTGGATTATTCACGAATGTTGGGTGCTTAGAACTCTTGTGCCAAGTGGCACTCACGGCTTGTGCATGTAGCCTTTCTCCTAACGCTCCAAGGATGAGCATTGTAGCCCTATATCTTTGTATTATATATTGGCTTGCTATGTTTCTTGAAATACAAGCATCTCCTCTTCTCCATTTGCACATTGTCTTGATGAGGATAATGGGTGGCTCCAGCTATAATACTCCATGGTTCTATGGTGTTCCTAATGATGGTTTTGTGGTAGCTTCTATGCTTCTTTTTATTGGTCATTCTCTCCAAGTAATGGCCTTGGGTATAGCACTTTTCCCTTTCTATCTTGATGCTTGTAGTATGTTGTTTGTGTATCCTTTGTAATAGCCGATTGATGGTGTTATTTTGTAGCTTTTGAAACAACCCTTTTTTACTTAGCTTGATAGTGCTATCCAATGTAGATGATCTCCTTTCGTATGCCATATTTTCTCTACGTAAACTTGAATGATAATAGCCTCTTGTAATGGCTTCAATGTTGTAGGTGATATGCTTGCTTCTAGGGCTGGATTGGATGTGGAGAAATGGTGTTTTTAAACACCTTGATTTCTATGAAGTATGCGCTCTTCGGTAGCTCTTTCCTCTTGCTCAAACTCTACCCTACTACCTACTGAATATGATGGTCGTGTTGCTACCTATAAATAGAAATGCTTTTGTCCTTTTGAAGGAACAAAAGAGGTGCTTTGTAATAGTTAGATTTGCACCAATATAAAGGACCTTTCTGAAATCCTTTCTTGATTTTGATGAGGTAGCTTCTTTCTTCCTTGGATATTTTAATGAGAGTTAATCCAAGCTAATGTCGATTCTTAAGGATTTCTGCACTTTGCACTTAGATGAAATCCTTTTATTTTCCTTGAATCTTGAGACTCACCAAGTCTCAATTTGAGGCTTCCTTCAAGGACTTTAATGGTGGCTTCCTTCTTCACCTTTTGATCTGTATTGGTGGCTTCTTTTGGCCATGAAATGTTGTAGATTTTGTGCTAGTTTTGTGCCTTTAACAACACAAACTAATTGAGAGTAGCTAGTTAAAGATCAACTAGTATAGTGCTTAATGGATTAATAATGCACTTTTAATGGTAACAATAATCTCTCCTTATTGCTCCTGTAAGTAAACTCTCAAAATGAATTCTAATGCACTTAATAATCTCTACAACTTTTTAAGAGTAATCTGAAAAGAACCCTTAATGAATATTCTACAATTTTCACTACAATCAATATTGTAGGATGTAGTCTTCTTGCTTTCTAGATAGATTAATAGGTAGGTGATAATTTTATTTCTTTCAAAAAATATCCAACTCCTATTTAATGTGCAAATATATCCTTAAAATGAACTCTTCTTTTTGCACTTTCTTGAAGACTATAATATGAGCCCTTCTTCTTGCAACTTTAATCCAAATATGGTGCTTAATGAAATTTGATAATGAACCCTAATTTGAAGTTCAACTAATTGCACCCTAGTTGCTTACCTTTAATGGCTTCTGTAGTAGATGTAGATCTTGGTATTTTGATTCACCAAGTTGCTGCCTTGTAATGGATGAATTCGTAGCTTCTTGTTGGCTGTCCAGAACAACTTCTTGCTTCACCAAACTGTGGTCTTGAACTTTCTATCTTGAGCCTGGGGTTTGGTGGCTTGATCCTTCCAGTGATCTTCAATATTCTACTGTAGATTCAGAGAACTCTTTTCTCTAAACTGTGCCTTCTTCCTATGAGAGGTAATCTCCAAATCTCCTGGATTTGGTAGGCTTCTTCTATCTAAATCTTCCTTCAATATTCTTGTCGAATTTTGACTTCAAACAAGATCTTCTTCTTCTCAAGATTCTGAATATCTTGAGGTCTTCACTAGATTCTTCTTCTAGATTTGGCACTCCTTGCCAAATTCTTCTTCTCTTGGGCTTGTTGTTGGATGGTGATAATTGTCCCAAGTCCTTCACTATCAGGAACTTCTCCTTGGTAGTGGATTTCTCCAATGAGTTCTCCTAGGAACTCTTTTGATAATGCTTCTACGAGCTCTACAATAAGGCTCTCCAAGCCTTCTTCTTTTCTTCCTTGAGACCTCTCCAAGGTCTTCTATCTTGCAGCTTCTCTGGTCTTCCAACTGAGACCTTTTCTTCAACCTTCTACTTCTGGAAGTGTTGGTGATGAGATCTTCTTCTAGGATATCTAAAATCTACTACTTTTGGATTCTGGAATTGGACCTTTGTTGGTCCTTCTTTTCTTCTACAATTTGTAGGCTTTAATGGAGATCACCAATCTCCTATTTCATGAACTCTTCTTTGGAGTCTTCTTCAGGAACTCTTCTTTGGAGTCTTCTTCTAAATCAAGAACTTTTCTTTTGAATCAAGAATTCTTCTCAAAAGTTTTCTTTAGAATTAAGGCTTCTATGGCCTTCTTTTCTAGAACAAGGCTTCTATAGCCTTTTCTTCTTCTAGATCAAGTTTTATGGTATTTTCTTCTAGATCAAGGCTTCTTTGGCCTTTTCTTTTGGATCAAGGCTTCTGTGGCCTTTTTAGCTTCTACACTCTATAGGTATTGATGGAGATCACCAATCTCCTATCTTCTCCTTGAATCATCTTCTAGAGTCTCTTCTTCCTAGAGTCTACTATAAGGCAATTATGGCCTTTTCTTCACTTCTACAGTCTACAGGATTACAACTCTTGTAATGGGACCTTTTTCTAGGTCTTTGAAATATTTAGTCTTCTCCTTGTTGTTGCAAGTGCTGGAATGATTCTAAGAAGATATTCTTCCTAACTCTCTTGTAGGAAGCTTCCCAACATTTTTTTGAATCTCCTTTTTCCTGCAACAAGTTGTTAGAAACTGGAATGAAATAATCTTCACTAGTTGATCCATCAAACTAGTGGAATGAATGTTGAGTCCTAGTCTTCACGAGTTTTTTTTCTACAACTCTATGGAAAGACTCTAGCCAAATGTAATCTCAGAATTTTTATAACTGAGATTTAATCCTCACTTGTGATTCTCTCTAATCCTATTGACTACTATGGCTTTTTCTATCAATTGATTCCTAATGGTAGCTTTTGCATACAATGGTGCACAACGGTAGATCTGGTTTGCAAAGATGTAGGCCAATAGTAGCAATGGTGACTCTCCCTATTCCTATTGACCTACTAGACTTCTCTTATGATGGATGTAGGTCCTCCTATTCTTGATTCACCATGGCTTTGATACCATTGTTAGATTTTGAGGATATCTACAGTGGGAGAGATCTATCACAGGTCCTAATAAGATGCAAAAAATATAAAAGAAAGTAATTCTGCAATATGACTAAAATATACTATAAATAGAAAGTGGTAAAAATACAATGCAGTATGGAGGTAATGGTCACTCCATTAATACAAGCTAAAGAACTACATTGTACTCCATACAAGAGTTCTACCACTATCTACTACAATACAATTGATATGCTTGATATGTCTCTTGCTCTCCTAATCTATCACTATGAGGCCCTTTATATAGGAAGAGAGATTCCTTGGCCAACACTCTACCTAGTTGTACAAGGGGACACCTTGCACATTACAACTTGCACATTGACACTTGTGCATTTATTACATTGCTTGAAGTAAGTAGCTAACTTCCCCCTAAAGTAATCTCCTACTCTAACTATGTACCAAAGGTGGTACATTTACATGACCCAAATGATGTAATATGCTCTAACTCTAACACCCCCTGTATTACATTATTTGGGTATTGAAGATTTCAATATTCAATATGGATCTTTGTCTTCAGATGTTCTTCAACTTGATCAGGTCTTTTATTTTCTTCTTTAATTTACATTGCACTGTACACCTCCTTGAATTGGTTCTTCTTCTTCTTCTTCTTCTTCTTCTTTATTGGAGTCAGAACTGGAACTTGTATTCTTCTTCATTGCTCACTATAATATGATCAAGTAAGTAGTTAGTATCTTTATATGATGTAAAGAGAGTTGTAGCTGAGTATTATTTAATATTTTGATGATGCCTGTTTGGTTTAGTGTTTATGTTTTCTTTGCTATGATCTCTTTTAGCATGTCTTTTCTTCTTTTTCTCCTTCTCATGCGATTATGTATTGATACTGGTGGAATTTCTACTTCATAAGGAGTTAGTCTATCATCACAATAATATTGATTTGTATTGCTAGCTTGCTTCATGTGTTGAGTGAATACAAAGATAATTAATTATAGGTAAATCATTAAGCACTCCTCGAATGTGAATATAACTAAATTTTGTGAATTTTTCATGAAGATAACCGATTAATGATTCAAATATACCCTCTTTTGCTTCTTTAATAAATAAGGATAATCTCTCCTTATCACTAGTTGATAGATTCTCATATCCTTCAAGATTATATATCAATTTTTAAGAATACAATTCCATTTCATGAAATAATTCTTCATTGATAAAGACATTTCTTATTATTTCATCCATATTCCTCTACTATTCCTTAGAATTGTAGATATGGATTTGATAGATATATTTTAAATACTCTAAATTGAATCTTTGAAGTAGTCTACCTTATGACTCCCTAGTTTAGAGTATATGAATTTGATTTGATAAAACCTTTATAGAGCTTAGGTTTTGTAGGCTTCCTTATGTCTCCCTAGTGAATTTGATTTAATAAAATCCTTGTAGAGACTTATGACTCCCAAATGGATTGAGTACTTGATAAAATTTTATGAATGCTATTATTATCAAGTTTTTTAGAATACCTTATGACTCCCTAGTGTTTTTGGATATGCTATATGGATGATGAAGTACTTTTTGAGAATAGTAGTTCAATTTTCGGTTGATTTTGTAAAATTTTGTAAATGGAGGGACTAGGGTTTGGTTGTTACCCCAAAAAAAAAGGCCCAAAGGCACCAAAATCAACTTTTGTTACATCTTATTACTCCTATTGAACTTAAGCATTTTCTAATTTGATGAGGTTCTAATGGTTGAATTTATTTTATCCCTTTAATGTGTTTTTGAGATAAGTATACCAATTAATTTCCAACTCTTGATATTCCTTAATGAACCTCCTTTTATGGCCTTTGATATTTGATTTTAATGTTTCTAAATTCCAATAATTTATTTGGTGTAGTATTCCTTATAACTCCCTAATTTGGAATATTAGAAAATAATAATATTTGCAATAATGGATATTTAATTTCTAAGTTGAAATCCTTATTCCTCCTACTTTATTATTTGCAAATATAAATATTCTTGAAATTTTCTTATTTAATATATTACTAATACTAAGTGAATGATTTGCAATAGTAAATATAATGTACCCTTATGACTCCAATATATCTTTAGTTTATAGTAAGTAATAAGTGATATTAAACTTTACATTAATAATCCCTCGTATTATCTTCCTTTGATGCTATGAGATGACTAATTTAAACCTTCTAAATCTGCAACACTTATGGGTAGTCAATACCCTCTTTGACTAGTTATCAGTTCCTCCCTTGAGTAGCGCTTTTCTCCTCCATGTATGGCATTGATTTATTCCTTAAATGAATGCTTGGATTGCATAGAATATCCTCTAAATTGTAATGTTGGTATGGGTGGTTTATGAAAACTACTTGAATGCCTGCTTACACCTTTGAATGGCACACAAGATTGAGTTAACCTCCTTCCTATGATCGTGCTTCACAACATTCAATGCTTAACTTCATATTGACCTCGTCCTTAAATAAGACCGTTGCCTTGTGGATTGTGGACAAATATTACTTGAGCATTATTGAATAAATGTTTGTGTTCCAACGTATCTGTATGCAATGATAAGTTTAGTGGTAACCTCCAAAGAATTATAACTCCTTTTAGGTGAGCGCTATATTATTCATGAATGTTGGGCACTTAGAATTCTTGTGCCAAGTGGCACTCAATACTTATGCATGTATCCTTTCTCCTAACACTCCAAGGATGAGCGTTGTAGCTCTATATATTTGTATTATATGTTGGCTTGCTATGTTTATTGAAATGTAAGCATCTCCTCTTCTCTATTCACACACTATATTTATGAGGATAATGGGTGGCTCCAACTGTAATACTCCATGGTTCTATGATGTTCGTAATGACAGTTCTGTGGTAGCTTCTATGCTTCTTTTTGTTGGTCGTTCTCTCCAAGTAGTGGCCTTGGGTATAACACTTTTCCCTTTCTATCTTGATGCTTGTAGTATGCTATTTGTGTATCCTTTGTAACAACTGATTGATGGTGCTATTTTGTAGCTTTTGAAACAACCCTTTTTTATTTGGCTTGATAGTGTTATTCGATATAGATGATCTCCTTTTGTATGTCATATTTTCTCTATGCAAACTTGAATGATAATAGCCTCTTGTAATGGCTTCAATGCTATAGGTGATACACTTGCTTCTAGGGTTGGAATGGATGCAGATAAATGATGTTTTTAAACACCTTGAATTTTTTGAAGTATGTGCTCTTCGGTAGCTCTTTCCTCTTGATCAAACTCTACCCTACTACCTATTGAATATGATGGTCATGCTGCTACCTGTAAATAGAAATACTTTTATCCATTTTAAGGAACAAAAGAGGTGCTTTGTAATAGTTATATTTGCACCTTTCTTTTTGAAATCCTTTATTAATTTTTATGAGGTAGCTTCTTTCTTCCTTGGATATTTCAATTAGATTTAATCCAACCTAATGCCAATTCTTAAGGATTTATGCACTTTACACTTAGATAAAAACCATTTATTTTCCTTGAATCTTGAGATTCACCAAGTCTTGATTTGAGGCTTCCTTTAAGGACTTTAATGGTTGCTTCCTTATTCACCTTTTGATATGTATTGGTGGCTTCTTTTGGCCATGAAATGATGCATATTTTGTGCTAGTTTTGTGCCTTTAACAACACAAACTAATTGAGAGTAACTAGTTAAAGATCAACTAGTATAGTGCTTAATGGATTAATAATGCAATTTTAATGGTACCAATAATCTCTCCTTATTTCTCCTATAAGTAAACTCTCAAAATGAATTCTAATGCACTTAATAATCTCTGCAACTTTCTAAGAGTAATCTGGAAAGAACCCTGAATGAATATTCTACAATTTTCACTAAATATAATATTGTGTTGGAAATATTGAGCATGATGTGTTGTCATTGATGTCAAAAGATTTAGTATGGCAGAAACATTCTCCTAGGTTGGATAATTATGCAAGGCAATATTCATCAAAAAACAAGGCAATTGATAAAAATGAAAGGTTATAATATTTATTTTAAATATTATAAGTTAAAGAGGTTTTGGGATAAAGTTCTAAGTGATTGAATAAAAGGGTTTAAGGCCCAAGTCTAAGACCATGGTTCAAAAAGAAAAGCAAGTTTAAGCCACAAGTGATAAAGGTTTAAAAGAAATAATATTATAATATAGGGGATAAAAGATTTGAAGGAAAAGAAATATTATAATATTTTAATATAAGGTTTAAACTCTTGGCACCGATGTATTTAAAAGTAATCCAATGATATTTCGAGCACCTATGTTTCAAGTAAAGATAAAGCATGTATAAATAAGTAGAAAAACATTTGATTTAATGACCATGCGCTAATGCTTTATTCAAATTGTTTAATACAAAATCTCTGATAATATCTGTGTGATTCAAAGTACAAAGGTTTAGTGAACAATGAGAGAAGGACAACATGGTAAAATATGTGTATGTTATTGGTCATTGGAAAATGTTATGAGCATCATGTATGTCCAACTGGGATAGCCCAACTGGTTGTGTGAGCTGTGTAGGAGCACTGGCAGAAGAGAGATCACTAGGTCAAAATCCTTGGATATCATTTATGTTTACAGTGTTGAGAGTTTAGTTGGATGTGTTGAGATATAGATAAGATAGAGTGGGTATATTCTTGGTCCCAACCACTGTGGAGGAACAATAGGTCAAGGTTCTTATGATAGTTCTATTGAGGCAGAGGTTTATGATTCGAATCCCCCGAGCACTTTTTTCTAGACAATGGTAGAGTTGATTTTCATGAAGCACTAAGGTTGTTGTGGTAGATTTGATTTTTTGGATGAATATTGTGATGCACTGTGATGCACTAAGGTTGTTGGTGTTAACACAACACACAATGTATTTGAGCAAGGTTGGAGGTGTTGATGCAACACACAATGTATTCGAGCAAGGTTACATGTGTTGACACAACGAACAACATATAAAAGCAAGGTAAAGTTAAAGCATTTAATTATTATAGAGTTTGGAGCTATAAGGTGCATTTATAAGAATTGCATATTCTACTATGTGATTTGGACATTAGGGTGTGTTGAATGTTTATTAGCTTGGAGTGATAAAGTGTATGTTGTAATTTGTATTTCTTGTATATTGTAAGTTGACTTTGGGATGGTTTGATATAAGTCAAGATCGGATTTATAAGGTGTAAAATAGATTACTTTCAAGTGTAAATTCCTACATTATAGAAAAAGGGGTTTCTAGGGTTTAGAAGCTTATTCTTGAAATATTGAAGTGGGAGATAAAAGGTGTATGATGTTATTTTATTGTTTGTAATACTTGCATTAGTATTTAAGGGTTTGGTTTATAATTTGATGCTTTATTTTGAGAAACCAAGAGAGTTCTAAAGCATATATTTGGGACATAATTGTGCACACATTTTGAGAAGGTTTTCCAATATATGAAGAGGTGTTGTGCTAATCTATTTTGAAGTTGCAAAAGACATTATTTTTGAGACAGGTTCTTAAGGGCACATATTCCACAAATTTTTTGAGTTATGGTGATTTGAACTCCTTCTTAAGGTGTTTTGGTTGAACAAATATTTATGAATCTTAAGGTGGAGAAATAAGGATTAGATTTAAGTGCATCATTGGAAATATATGACCTAGAAGTTGTGAACTTCTTGTGCATATTTTTTGAAAGAAAGTGGAAACAATTGTATGAGGGTCTGAGACCTACATGTGCTTATTTTTTGAAAGAAAGGGGAAACAATTGCATTAGGGTTTGAGAACTACTTGTGCTTCATGATTAGAAATACTTGTACTAGAGTTGAGACCAAGTTTGTGCATATTTGTAAAACATGCTGGGCATTGGTTTGAAAAACATTGAAAGCAATTATGAAAGTGTTTAAGATCAATATTGTGAGGAAAATTTTGTGCATTATTATGTTTGATCATTGAGAGTAAATTTACAAGGAATAAACACCAGTTTTGTGAAGAAAAGTTATACACTAGTTTGATTTGATTTGAAAGAAATTTTCAAGAGATAAAGATTGGATTGCATGAATGCAATATTTATGAATGTGAAGCAAATATTGGGTATTTTATAATACATATCATTCTATATATGTTCCAGAGGTTAAATGAATTCTACGTAGAATATGTATGAATTGCCTAGTTGAAGAAAGCATTTTTGAAAGAGATATAAGCATTGTTTGTATGCAATATTTGGGAATATTTGAGCAGGTTCTGTAAGCAACATTAAGGTATATTTGAGCAAGTATTATGAGAAGACTTGGGACAGAGTTGAGAAAATATTTGTGAGGAGACTTAAATCAGATTTGGGTAGAAATAGAGTGCAGGTTTGAGATATATTTGTGCTAACCCTGTAATGAGGTTAGGTGAAAATTTGGGCAGATATAGAGAGCAAGTTGGAGCAGATTTGTGCTAGCCTTGTAACAATGTTTTTTGCAGATTTGAGATAGAGTTGAGAGTAGGATTTGGAGAAGACCAGAGTAGAGGGGATATAGTTCTCCTATGGAGAGAGATCCATAATCCAGAGCAGAGGGGATAGAGTTCTCCTATGGAGAGAGATCCACAAACCAGAGTAGAGGGAATAGAGTTCTCCTATGGAGAGAGATCCACAAACTAGAGTAGAGGGGATAGAGTTCTCCTATGGAGAGAGATCCACAAACTAGAGTAGAGAGGATAGATTTCTCCTATGGAGAGAGATCCACAAACCAAAGTAAAGGGGATAGAGTTCTCCTATGGAGAGAGATCCACAAACTAGAGCAAAGGAGATAGAGTTCTCCTGTGGAGAGAGATCCACAAACTAGAGATTGAGATCTCCTTTGGATAGAGGTCCACAAAAATTGTAATAGGGAATTGATTCCCAAGAGATTTGTTGAGAAAATTTAGAAGAAATATTTTCTCCATGGATGTAACCCACATTGGGTGAACCACATTAAATTTGTGTCTCTCATGTGTGTGATGATTTATGCATTGTTTTGTTACTGCTATTGATATTACAATTGATAAAATTGGATAATATTGTTTGGGAAAGAAAAGTAAAAGTTGATCTTATACTGTTAACCTCCCCCTCTCAGTATAAGCTTGTGTTCTTCAATTGGTATTAGAGCGGGTTCCTTCAAAAAGTCTAACAACTTGAAGGAAGATATTATAGGAACATAGATGAAATCTTAGAATGGATCTTCAAAAAATAAGGCTCCATTATTTAATGGGAATAATTATGTTTTTTGGAGTATGAGGATGAATAATTAATTGATGGCACAAGGATATGAAACATGGCAATATATTTTGATGGGTTCACACCTACAACTACTCCTCCCACAAATAAGTATGGTAAGCAATTACATGTGAATAATGCCAAGGCTATGAATGGAATCTTGAGTGGATTATGTGAATCAAAATTTATGAAAGTTATGCAATGAAAATCAACAAAAGAGATGTGGGACAAATTGAAGCAAACATATGAAGGAGATAACAAGGTCAAGTTGGCAAAACTACAAACTCACAGGAGTAGGTTTGAAGAGTTGAATATGGAATATGAGGAAGATATTGCTAAATAATTACTTTGTGTTGATGAGGTTGTTAATACCATGCATGGACTTGGATTTAAAATTGAGGACTCCAATGTTGCTCAGAAGGTATTAAGACGACTCCCTATAAGGTATGATGTAAAGGTTTCAACTATAGAAGAGATGAAGGATATTGATAAGTTGACTATGGATGAGTTACATGGAATTCTCATAACTTATGAGATGAGAACAAAAAAGGATCACAATTCCAAGAAAGAGATAGCTTTCAAAGCTTCAAATAAGACAAAAGATAAGAAACCAGAATCAAGTGATGAGTCAAGTAGTAATGAAGAATCTAACTATGTGAGAAGAAATAAGGACTCAAGAAAACACAAAGATATAAATATTGTGAAATATTTTAATTGTGGTGAATTTGGTCACTATGCATATAATTTTCCACAAGATGGAAGCAATAGTAGTGAAGAGAAAGATGATTATAAGAAAAAGGAAGGAAGAAAATTTAGGAATGAAAAGAAACATAGGTATGGTCAAGAAAAGCATGAAAAGAAGTTCTTTCAAAGGCACAAGAAGAGTTTCTATGTTAACAAGGCAAACAATGCTTCAAGTGACAATGATGAAAGAATATCAGATAGTGAAGAAGAAGAGATTATATTTTTGGCAATAGAAGAGGAAGAAAACACTCCTGTTGAAGATCAAGTAGAAGAGTATGAAGATGCTCTTGAAGACCAAGAAGAAGATAAAGTTCTAGAAAAAGAAGAAGGCACAGTTGATCTAGAATAAGAAATTATTGTTGCTCTCAGAGAGTTGAAAAGAGTTAGAAAATAAAATTCAAGACTGAGGGCTCAAGTTCAAGAACATGAGGAAATAAAATAAAAGCTTCTACAAGACCTCACAAACTCAAAAGCTAAGGCAAGGATATTTAAAGAAGCCATGGTTGAAAAGTTAGAAGCAAAAGAGTTAGAATGTGAAATATTAGAACATAAAGTTATTTCTCTAAGGATGCAATTAAAATATTATAATGATAAGCTACACAGGTTTGTAAAAATCTCAAAATCTTTGGATAAAATTATCAATTCACAAAGATCTTCATTTATCAAAACATGACTTGGTTTTGAAGAAGGACAAGGGAAAAAGAAGAAGGGTCAAGCTCAAGCTCAAAAGAAAAGGAAGTTTTAGAGGAAGATATTGAAGAAGAAACTAAGACCTATGCGGATAAGTTGAAGAATGGAAGCTTCACTAAGAAAGGAAATAATGCACAAACAAGAAATAGGGTTCATCATAGAGAAGGCAAAGAAAGAACTAAGAGACCAGATGTTTCAGGATAGGATGAATATTTCTTCAAAGGGTATTTTTTTTTCATGTAATCATTTTGTTCACAAAGCTATGCATTGCAGGGTTCATGGAAAGAAGGAGCATGGCTTCAATAAGAGGAAATTTAAAGATGGATATTTTTTTCAAGGGTATTGCTACTCATGTAATCACTTTGGTCATAAAGCAATCCATTGTAGGGTTCATGATAGAAATTATTATGGATTCACCAAGAGGAACTTCGAGTCATTCACACCTTCCAATAACTACAACAGTAGGTGTTACAAGTGCAATAATATTAGAAATAAGGCCAAGTGGTGTAGAACAAAGTTTCTAGAACTTCCAAAATCAAGAAAGAATAGGGAAACTCAAAAGGATCAAAATGGTATGATTACAAAGGTGTCAAAAAAGAAGGATGAAAAAGAAAAAGAGCATTGTATGTTGGGAGTAGAATTACTCCCACCCCAAAATTAATCACCTCAAGGAGAGGAGGTGGGGAGGGGGCTAACCTAAGAGTCTTATATTTAGCCCCAAAGGAGTCCCTTTGCCATTGATGCCAAAGGGGGAGAGAATTCAGTCAGGGGGAGCAGTTTTGGAATCTAGTGGTTGGAAAAGAAATTTTTAGAAAGGGTTGCCATCAATGACAAAGGGGGAGATTGTTGGAAATTTTGAGCATGATGTGGTCATTGATGTCAAAATATTTAGTATGGCAGAAAAAATTTCCTATTTTGGACAATTATGCAAGGCAAGATTCATCAAAAAGCAAGGCAATTGATAATAAGGAAAGGTTATAATATTTATTTTAAATATTATAAGCCAAAGAGGTTTTGGGATAAAGTTCTAAGTGATTGAATAAAAAGGTTGAAGGCCCAAGTTTAAGACCATGGTTCAAAAATAAAAGCAAGTTTAAGCCACAAGTGATAAAGGTTTAAAAGAAATAATATTATAATATTTCAATATTATAATATATGGGGCAAAAGTTTTGAAGGTAAAGAAATATTATAATATTTTAATATAAGGTTTAAAATATTGGAGCCAACCTATTTAAAAGGAATCCCATGATATTTCGAGCATTGACGTGTCAAGTAAAGACAAAGCATGTATAAATAAGGAGCAAAACATTTGATTTAATGACCATGCACTAATGCTTTATTCGAATTGTTTAATGCAAAATCTTTGATAATATCTATGTGATTCAAAGTGCAAAGGTTCAACGAACAGTGAGAGAAGAAGGAAAATGTGGCAAAAGGTGTGCATGTGATTGGTCATTGGCAAACATTGTGAGCATCATGGATGTCCAACTGGGATAGCCCAACTAGATGTGTGAGCTTTATAGGAGTGCTGGTGAAAGAGAGATCACAGGGTCAAAATCCCTAGACATTATTTGTGTTCACAGTGTTGAGAGTTTAGTTGGATGTGCTGAGACACAAAAAAGATAGAGTGGGCATCTTCTTAGTACCAACCACTATGATGGCACAGCAAGTCAGGGTGCTTGTGAAAATGCTATTGAGGTAGAGGTCTGCAGGTCGAATCTCCCCGAGCACATTTTTCTAGACAACAATAGTGTTGATTTTTATGAAGCGCTAAGGTTGTGGTAGAGTTGATTTTTTGGGTGAATTTTGTGATGCACTAAGGTTGCTGGTGTTAACACAACACGTGATGTCTTTGAGCAAGGTTGGAGGTGTTGACGTAACACACGACATCTTCAAGAAAGGTTGCAAGTGTTGACACAACGCACGACATATAAAATCAAGGTAAAGTTAAAGCATTTGATTATTATAGAGTTTGGAGGTATAAGGTGCATTTAGAAGAAATGCATATTCTACTATGTGATTTGGACATTAGGGTGTGTTGAGTGTTTATTAGCTTGGAGTGATAAGGTGTATGTTGTAATTTGTATTTCCTGTACATTGTAAGTTGAATTTGGGATGGTTTGATATAAGTCAAGATAGGAGTTATAAGGTGTAAAATAGATTACTTTCAAGTGTAAATTCTTGCATTATAGAAAAGGGGTTTCTAGGGTTTAGAAGCTTATTCTTGAAATATTGAAGTGGGAGATAAAAGGTGTATGATGTTATTTTATTGTTTGTAATACTTGCATTAGTATTGAAGGGTTTGGTTTATAATTTGATGCTTTATTTTGAGAAACCAAGATAGTTCTAAAGCATATGTCTGGGACATAATTGTGCACACATTTTGAGAAGGTTTTTCAATATATGAAGAGGTGTTGTGCTAATCTATTTTGAAGTTACAAAAGATATTATTTTTGAGACAGGTTCTTAAGGGCACATCTTCTAAATTTTTTTTGAGGTATGGTGATTTGAACTCCTTAAGGTGTTTTGGTTGAACAAATATTTCTAAATATTAAGGTGGAGAAATACGGATTAGATTTGAGAGCATAATTGGAAATATATGACCTAGAAGTTGTGAACTACTTGTGCATATTTGTTGAAAGAAAATGGAAACAATTGTATTAGGGTATGAGACCTAAATGTGTTTATTTGTTGAAAGAAATGGGAAACAATTGCATTAGGGTTTGAGAACTACTTATGCTTCATGATTGGAAATACTTGTACTAGAGTTGAGACCAAGTTTGTGCATCTTTGTAAAACATTTTGGGCATTGGTTTGAAAGAAATTTAAATCAATTGTGAAAGTGTTTAAGATCAATATTATGAGGCACATTTTGTGCATTATTGTTTTTGATCATTGAGAGTAAATTTGTAAGGAATAAAGACCAGTTTTGTGAAGCAAAGTTATATAGTAGTTTGATTTGATTTGAAAGATATTTGCAAGAGATAAATATTGGATTGGATGAATGCAATATTTATGAATGTGAAGAACATATTGGATATTTGATAATACATATCATTATATATATGTTCCAGAGGTTAAATAAATTCCAAGCAGAATATGTTTGAATTGGCTAGTTGAAGAAAGTATTTTTGAAAGAGATATAAGCATTGTTTGTATACAAGATTTGGGAATATTTGAGCAGGTTTTGTAAGTAGCATTAAGGTATATTTGAGCAAGTATTATGAGAAGACTTGGGATAAAGTTGAGAAGAGATCTATGAGAAGACTTGAAGTAGATTTGGATGGAGATAGAGAGCAGGTTTAAGATAGATTTGTGCTAACATTGTAATGAGGTTTGGTGCAAATTTGGGTAGAGATAGAGAGTAGGTTGGAGTAGATTTGTGCTAGCCTTGTAACAAGGTTTGGTGCGGATTCAAGACAAAGTTGAGAGTAGGATTTGGAGTAGACCAAAGCAGAGGGGATAGAGTTCTCCTGTGGAGAGAGATCCACAAACTAGAGTAGAGGGGATAGAGTTCTCCTATGGAGAGAGATCCATAAACCAGATAAGAGGGGATAGAGTTCTCCTATGGAGAGATATCCACAAACTAAAGTAGAGGGGATAGAGTTCTCCTATGGAGAGAGATCCACAAACCAAAGTAGAGGGGATATATTTCTCCTATGGAGAGAGATCCAAAAACTAAAGCAAAGGGGATAGAGTTCTCATGTGGAGAGAGATCTACAAATCAAAGCAAAGGAGATAGAGTTCTCATGTAGATAGAGATCCACAAACTAGAGTATTGGGGATTGAGATATCCTTTGGATAGAGGTCCATAAATATTGTAATAGGGAATTGATTTCCAAGAAATTTGTTGAGAAAATTTAGAAGAAATATTTTCTCTGTGGATGTAACCCACATTGGGTGAACCATGTTAAATTTGTGTCTCTCATGTGTGTGATGATTTGTGCATTATTTTATTACTACTATTGATATTGCAATTGATAACATTGGATGATATTGTTTGGGAAAGTAAAAGTTGATCTTATACCATTCACCCTCCATCTCAGTATAAGCTTATATTATTCATATTGTAGGATGTAGTCTTATTGCTTTCTAGATAGATAATATGTAGGTGATAATTTTTTTATTTCAAAAAATATCCAAATCCTATTTAATGTGCAAATATATCCTTAAAATGAACTCTTATTTTGCACTTTATTTAAGACTATAATATGAGCCCTTCTTCTTGCAACTTTAATCCAAATATGGTGCTTAATGAAATTTGATAATGAACCCTAATTTGAAGTTCAACTAATTGCACCCTAGTTGCTTACCTTTAATGGCTTATGTAGTAGATGTAGATCTTGGTGTTTTGATTCACCAAGTTGCTACATTGTAATGGATGAATTCACAGCTTCTTGTTGGTTGTCAAGAACAACTTCTTGCTTTACCAAATTGTGGTCTTGAAATTTCTATCTTGAGCCTGAGGTTTGGTGGCTTGATCCTTCTAGTAATCTTCAATATTATGCTGTAGATTCAGAGAACTCTTTTATCTGAACTATGCCTTCTTCCTATGAGAGGCAATCTCCAAATATTTTGGATTTTAGGCTTCTTTTGTCTTAATCTTCCTTCAATATTCTTATCAAATTCAGACTTCAAAGAAGATCTTCTTCTTCTCAAGATTTTGAATATCTTGAGGTCTTCACTAGATTCTACTTCTAGATTTGGCACTCCTTTCCAAATTCTTCTTTTCTTGATCTTTTTGTTGAATGGCGACAATTGTCCCAAGTTATTCACTATCAAGAACTTCTCCTCGATAGTGTATTTCTCCAAAGAGTTCTCCTAGGAACTCTTTTTATAATGCTTCTATGAGCTCTACAATAAGGCTCTCCAAGCCTTCTCTTATTCCTTGATATCTCTTCAAGGTCTTCTATCTTGCAGCTTCTCTAGTCTTTCAACTGAGACATTTTATTCAACCTTATAATTTTGGAAGTGTTGGTGATGAGATCTTCTTCTAAAATCTCTGAAATCTACTACTTTTGGATTCTAGAATTGGACCTTTGCTAGTCCTTCTTTTATTCTACAATTTGTAGGATTTAATGGAGATCACCAATCTCCTATTTCATGAAATATTTTCTGGAGTCTTATTTAGAAACTCCTCTAGAGTCTTCTTCTAAATTAGGAACTTTTCTTCTAAATCAAGAATTCTTCTTAGAATTTTTCTTTATAATTAAGGCTTTTATGGCCTTCTTTTTTGGAACAAGACTTCCCTGGCCTTTTATTCTTCTAGATCAAGGCTTCTATGGCATTTTCAACTTCTACAATCTATAGGTATTGATGGAGATCACCAATATCCTAATTTCTACTTGAAATATATCCTGTAGTCTCTTCTTCCTAAAGTTTGCTATAAGGCAATTGTGGCCTTTTATTCACCTCTATAGTCTGTAGGATTGCAACTATTGTAATGGGACCCTTTTATAAGTCTTTGAAATCTTTAGTCTTCTCCTTGTTGCTACAAGTGCTGGAATGATTCTAAGAAGATATTCTTCCTAACTCTCTTGTAGGAAGTGTTGGGCACTAAATTGCACCAATTTTTCACTCAATACTATGGTTGTCTATCTTCCTATATTCTATCCAAGATTGCACTCGATAGCTACAGCTCAGTACTCAACATTGGATGGACCAAAATAGGAGTTTTTGATCCAACCTATAGAGTAGGCTAGTTCCTTGTCAACTTAACATGTTGTTGACACAATTATGTGAAGAACACAAGCTTATACTAAGAGGGGGGGTGAACAGTATAAGACCTATTTTTACTTTTTCCTTTATACTTCAAAACAATAAAGCAATATACCCAAAGCAATATCAAAGCAATGCACAATATCATCCATAAAGTGACACCAATTTTAATGTGGTTCACCCAAAATGGCTGGGCTACGTCCACAAAACTTTTCTTTAAAAGTTATCTCAAAGTTATTTGGGAATCCTTCCCAATTACAATGTTTATGAGCCTTGGACCAAAGGAGATACCTTCCCCCAATTAGAATTTATGAGCCTTTGCTCAAAGGAGATACCTTCCCCTATGCTCTAGAAATGATCCCTCAGAAGATCAACTACCTCTACCTCTTGCCAACACGTGGAACTCCTTTCCACCGAAGACCTCCTGTCCTTAATGCTTAGCCTAAGAGACCTCTGCCTTCTATGATCACGTCCACAGCAGCTCGACAACCTGTACTAAACATAGTCAGTCGATCTAGTACAAGTCTTCCTTTGTCTGTCAGATCTATCCAATGCTTGAACAAATAAATCCTCTACACACAAGCCTTCTCAAAGACTTGCCAATTCTATCCTCAGGTTCTTCTCAAATAACCAGTGCACCTCTGTCCTTAAGTTCTCTGATAGAACTATCAAACTCAGCTCACAAGTCCTCTGCTAGGACCTGTCCAAATCTGCTCACAAGTCCCCACCGGAACCTGTCCAAAATTGCTCACAAGTCCCCACCGGAACCTGTCCAAGACTGCTCACAAGTCCCCACCGAAACCTATCCAAAACTGCTCACAAGTCCCCATTGGAACCTATCCAAGACTGCTCATAAGTCCCCACCAAAACCTGTCCAAAAACTCAGCAAGCTCACCAAGAAAAAAAAAACTTTCTTAGTAGGAAATCACAAGGTGAATTGTTAGAGACCCAATGTGATTTGTCAAACTCATAGAAGCATAAAGAGAATTTTTAGAGACTCAATATGTTCTATACTCAACTCCCAATCTCAAAACTCAACTCAAATCAACTTAGCTCAACCTCAATCTCAAATCTAAAAACTCAACTCAATATTTAAAATGGATAGGATAGAATGCTTTCTTTCAAGAACATGAAACCCCAACAATTGCCAACTATGCAAAGAATCACATAACAATGATACTCATGTTCTTTTCACCATCAATTAGGGCTTCAACAACAATGCTCATCAAACAAGGTTCAATCAACACCATTCAACTCAAAACACAACCTTGAAGCATTTCACAATCAACATCAAAAAAGGAAACAAGTAGAACTCCTTTTCTCTCCAATATTGTTTGAACAAAAAGCATCCACCAACTCAAATCACAATAGCACAAAACAAATTTTCAAATAATCAACAAAGGAGTAAGCCCAACACTTTAACCAAGTAAAGAATATCTTGATTATTACCAATTTAATGAAAGCAAATGTCAATCTCAAATCTGCCCACTTAAGGTTTCACAACTTCACACAAGAAGCAATTTTAACCTTAAAACATCATGCTTTCATTTCCATAATCAACCAAAAGCACTCTCAAAATTAAACGAAAAATTTATCCCTTATACACCTTATTTATCCCTTATAGTCTTATCAAAAATAAAATTTATCTCTCATAAGAATGCAATAAGATATTTCAAACAACACCTTCAAAAGAATATTTTATCAAAATAAAACAAGCTTTAAACTCCTTATAACTCCTAAGTCGTTTTTCCCTCTAATAAACTTCCTCCATCCGCAAAATACACTTAGCAAAAATTAATTTCGAAAATACCTTGGCCAACATCAAAAATTGTGCTATGGAGAAATTGCGCACAAATTCTAACACCACCCGCTACGTCCACTTCATGATGAAAAACCCTTTCGCGTTATTCGAATGCAAAACCTCCCATTCGGGTAGCGTGCCAACAGCCTAGTCACTACCGGTGCGCCAAAGGCACCCGATGAGGTTTAAACCTCACGCTGTTAGCCTTGTTCCTTCTGTGCCAGGGATTAAATAAAACAATAGTGCCTCCCTTTCTTCTAACGTGAACACGAAGACGAAAACCTTACGGCAGATTTACGACAAACGACAAGTACAAAAAAATGAACAATGGATTCATGAAAACGACGAAGACATAGTCGAACAGTAGATCACGAATTCATAGCGAGCAACTCTTTTCAAAATGTGGATGGGATAATTCTTGATTTTCATCGAGGGAGATTTATATGCATTTTTACCATAAGCTCTTGATGTCGGTGAGGAGTTTAACACGTCGACGAAGGTCTTAGCTAGTGCCCACAATCTTAAAACATACCGCCATGGTTTAGGATAACCCATTTCAAACAATAATTTAATATTTATTTAAAAATAATTAAAGGGAACCTTAACAAGGTTTTTAATTATTTAAATAAATACTTCCTCTTGGACCCAAATGCATTAAACTAATGCATCCACCTGAAATATTTAAACCTGCCAACTTGGGGTTTACAAAAGACCTTTGAAACTGTCATGTCGTAACCTTCATCAAAAAAAATTATTTGACATCAAATCAAATTCCTTCAAGAGCTTCTTGACATCAATGACAACTTATACACTTGAGCAAAGGCAATATACCCAAAGTACCCAAAATTGCCAACATTATGCTCACTTAGGGTTTGGAGTTTAGGGTAAGAGAAGGTTAGGGTTAGAGATATGTAGATAACAATGGATGGATAGGTTAACAACATTGCACCATCATAAAAAGCTCCCAAAAAACCAAATTAAGGACATACACTCAGATCAACAATTATCTCATAATAGATCGTTTCATATATTTAAAGCATAACAGAGAAATGTTATAGCAAGCAATTTCAATACCTAGGGAATGATAATCCAAATAACAGAATTCACCAAACACTTAGATCTTACAAAAATGTACTTTCAAATAACATAGAATGAATTCAAAGTAGATTTCAATTACTCACAACAACTAGTAATCCAAAACAGGCACAAACTAACCATCTAAGTATTTACAAAAATGCAACTATGAAATCCGAACCTCTAACATCAAGCAAGAGAACATGAACTTGAGGCGAAGATCAATGTATTGCTCCTTTCATTAAGCTCTTCAAGAATATTTACAATAGCACAAGCAAACACGCTAGAGCCGACCCTTCAAAATGAGGGTTCGACCTCTACTTATAGTTTTTCATATTACAAATCAAGAAACAATACATCAAATCTTGTTACAACAACTCAACAAAGAGCTTAGCTGGCATTAGCTCATTGGTTCATTCTCTGAGAATTCCGCTAGAAGGGCATCCACCATGACAGCATGGGGTCTCTACAACTTGCTTGGTCGCTCAATAGAACTGCAGTTTAGAACATTCCAGATCATACGTTTCTGTTGATCCTTCTTGGGAATAGATTGCCACCATCGATCTGTAACTGCATCTAGTCTGATCCTCTTGGAAATCTTCGATGCTTCATCTTTCGGTCGACTGTTATAGTTTTGATGCAAAAACATCTTTTAAACAACCCAAAATTAGAAGACTAACCTCCACCATCGATCTTCTTAATCGCACGATTCAGATTCAATTCGGCACAAGCTAATTGCCATTCCGCTTATGACATCGTCTTTCTTAGTAGCAGAATCTCCAATCCGGATCTAGAGTATCTGAACCTTGAATCCACTCCAGGATTTTATCTTCCACCTCATTATTATTCAACCATTCCGCTTTATCTTCATTCCGAAAATAAAATACTTGTCCATTCCCCGGATCGCCATTTCGCACTTTTTCGTCGTTGACGTCATCATTTCCTTGAGACTTTTGCGGATTTGAAGATAGCACCACTCCGAAGTGGGAAACAAAAGACTTTTTCAGAATCAGATATGCAAGGAGGCTATTCCACACTTTTCTGCTGCTGACATCATCATCTCTCAAAGACTTTTGCGGATTTGAGACCTGTCGTCATTCCGGACCCGAAATGCAGTTATCCGAAATCGCTTCAAACATTTCAAAATTGAATAACTGTCGAGCGGACTCATATTATCAACCCGATTTCGGAGCGGAATGACAACTTTATGACTTAGTCAAAATTATACAAAATTTTACTAAGTATGTGGCCATTTCGGGCCTACATTCTGGCGCCTCTTGGGTGGATTTTCTTGCAAAGCCAATCGAATCCAGAGTCTTATCCATTGGGCCTTAGGAGTCAAAATAATACTTATTCTTGAATACATGTTTTAAGGAATGATTTCCATACAAATCCTACCCTCTGAAAACTTAATTCTGCCTAGAGGGTAGAGGTTCATATCGAAACTATGCCAAAAACATCATAGAGCTCATTTGTTCAACTAGATATTGTGTCTATAATATCAGTATTACTACTGCCTTCAGAAAATATACACAACTCTCCTCCTTTATAAGGCTTCCTTTCAAAAATGCCTTCACACAAAAATGTTGCATTGTAGGCCTCATGCCTTTATTGCTTATTTCTGACAACTGTCAGAGTAAAAATAGAAATACAAAACTGATGTATAGGAATACAAAACTTATGCATATATACAAACATAAAAAGAATGGTTTAAGCATGAGCCCCTCCTGGGCCTATAATTGCTCAATATTACTCTTATTCTTCTACAACCTCTTCCTCTTCATCTTCTCTAGGAGTCTGTACTCCTTGCTCATCTTTACCAGAAGTATCCCCGAACACCTGGACCATTGATTCCAAAGATTGAAGAGCCTATTTCTAGGCTTGCTCAGAGGGATTTGATGTCTCTTTAATCTGCTTATAAAAGTATTGTAATTCTCCAACATCTTCATAATTAGCAGAATTCCCTCTAATCACCAGATCTTCCATGAGATCTCTTAGGCGGGTGTAACCCATAATTAGCTTAGCAACTTGTTCTTGGGAAAGTGGCTCTTCTAATGAATCAATTTTAGCTTCATCCTATAGATTCTCCTTGATGCTTTGCTGGGCTTCTTCCATAGAAAACAAGCTATGATCCTCCTTCCATAGCCCTTTGAAACCAACATGAACCATCTCCTCATTTATTTCAATAATATCTTTAATTCCCCTGTCCACCCTATCAAACAACAGCTAGGCTCTCTAAACTGCCCTGTGCTTTTTCACCACTATTTTGGAGGCTACCCTGGCTAGATTCCATTCTTTATTAGAAATTGGTTTAGCAGCATCACTGAGCCTACTACCAACCAACCTGTACATTTGTTCTGTCGGAATCACCATAGGCTGTAACTCTCCAGTGATTTGATCTAAATCCTTCTAAATGGTAGATAGTAATTGACTGGCATCCTTCAGGTAGTCAATTATGAGTTGAAGACCTGAACATTTTTCTTGAACTTCAGAAAACAACTCCTACTTTATCTTCTTCAAATTATCTTTGGAAAATCCTGAGGACTTGGCCTTCTCAATCTGAAGCTGATGTTTCAAACTTTGAATCTCTTTTGCCTGATCCTCATTCAACTTCTTTTGATCTTCTAGCTGGTTTTTCAACTCATTAGCCTTCTAAAATCTTTCTTGCCAACTCTTAGCCTCTTTCCTCAGAACCTTCTCTACTTATTTTTGATCATGGAGGCTCTTCTTAAGCTTTTCAACCTATTGTTTCAACTTTTCTACCTTATCTTTTGCTATATCAGTCTTAACATAAAAGGTATCCAAGTGAGCCTTGGCCATTCCTAACTCATCTTCAACAGGAAGCTTGTCAATATCTTCTATGATTTATTTCGCTCTATAATCCTGAGCAATCATCTCATTTTTAGGCTTGCTCACCTGCGGAATCAAAGACCTTGAAACCCTTTGCCTAGTGATGGGATTAACATACATACTTTTTCTTGTCATAGCCATCCGGGTAGAAGGCTTGGTAAGCTTCTCTACCCAGTAATCATTTATGCTTTGAGTAGTTGCCTGCTCTTTGGATACAACAATAGACTTTGAAATATCAGTAGCCAAAGGAGATAATGGCATCAAAAACATGAGGGCAGACTGACTTGTTGTTGGTGGGGGTGGAGACACATTGACAACAACCTCTATTACAATGGTAGATTTTGTGACTATTGTTGCTGTTGATATAGGTAAATTTAGGGAAACAGGGACATAACTGATAATAGAGGGGATAGATGAACTTGGAACGCATTGTCCCATGGATGGTGGTAAAAGAGATGAGGGCACAATGATGGTGGATACTGAAGTGGATGCCTTAGAAGTGGAAGGTGGGTTTGAAGGAGGCTGTGATATAGCAGAACTAACTGATGCCTCCATAGCTACTGATGGGATGAGGGGAGGACTGTGAGGTGAAGGAGGCAAATTCACCATATTTTCTTGACCAAAAAGGGAGGGAAATCCTTTTGGGGATTCCTGGAGATGAGAAGGAGAAGAGGGATTAGAAACCATACCTTCACCTACAGATGTAGGGTGTTCTTGCTCAACTTCTATTTCAAGTTGTTGTTCTTCTTCAACTAACCCTTTTGTATTAAAAGTAGATACCTCTTCCGCAATTTCCTCCATACTCATATTCTACCTTTTGGAAGCCTCTTCCTCCTCTATTTCTAGGGTTCTCTTAGTCCTTATATAAACTAATTGGAAAGCAGCCATTTCTCCTTCAAAATTTTCTTTCTCTTCATCTTCTTGAACTACTCTCAAAAATAGAGGTTGCTCAGATATGGGCAGTAGCTTAACTGATGTTGTAGAGACGATGAAAAAATGTGGAGATCTTATTTCAATTAGCAGAATATTGACAGCTCTTTCCTCGAGGAATTGTGTTTCATTCGATAATTTAACCTTCTCGAGAAACTTCTCTACCTGCTTAGAAGTAGGACTAGAGATTTTGAGTACTTCAGCTGTGATCGAAGGAACTTCTTGCATCTCTGTCTGAATCCTCTGATGTGCAAGAGGAAGTAGTGATTCAAAAACATTCTGGGATTTTTCACTTATTAATACTATATTTTTGATATCCTTTGGTCTCCAGATTTCAACATTCTTATTATAAATTGCTAAAAATTCCTTATCAATTTTCATTCCGAACTTTGATTTTGGAAAAAACTTTCCAATTTCAACCCTCATACGCCACCAATCGACAATATTTGTCATTTTCCATGGTCCTTTCTCCTTCGGTTTTCCTCTCTCTGCTACATCTTCTTCAAAAGGATTGTCCTTCATATTGGTAGATTCAACCCTTACCTTATTAATTGTATCTTTTGTAAGCCGATGACTGAGCTCATGTTTTGGATCGAAATCCACCACCTGTTCATAGAAATCCAACCATGGAGGTAACTGATTCATATTTGAGATGTTCCACTCTAAAAGAGTAGTTTCATCATTATTCCTTCCCTGTTCAAAATTAACCCTAGGCCTTCTTTCAAATTTATAGGCCTTGTCTCCATTTAGGGTTTTATTTCTCATAGTGAACACACTGTTGGGATCATAACTCCATATTTGGGGAATATAGAACAAACCTAACCTATCAAGGTATTGGTCAATTTGTTGGCTCTACCACTCAGATACAATAATACTACTTTTAGTGTGGTAAGTAATTAAAGACTTCTTCTTTCTTCTCGAACCATAGCTTGCATCAACGTGTACCACCTATCTCAGATACTCCAGGGCGAATAGCCTTTCTGTGACAAAGTGAGGTAGGAGAAAAGGTTTACCTACAAAACCATATAACCTGATTACTGTGCCCTCTGTTAGTAGATACCAATCTCCTTCCTCAGCGTATTCTTTCCTCAAAATCTACTTAGCTAAGGAGGGCAACCTAGGGCACTCATTGTACATTATTTTTAGGGCAGGTTCCAAGAATTCCAAGTTAAATCTATAATAGGACTCACTGCTCTTCAAAAAATCCATCCAATAATAGACCGACAAGGGTTCTCCATCACTGGTTTTATCCCTAGCCAGGATCCATGACATTCTACTTTTGATGGCTGCATAGAACATCCACACCAGACTCGAACAATGTCTGAAACTGGGAGCACCAACACCCTTCTTCATGTTTACCATTTGCTCATGGATCCTTTGAGCGAGAAAAGCTGGCCAGTCAAAGTAAATTACTCTGGTACCTCTCTCTCTCGTGTCCCTTTTGTACATCCTTTCATCAGAAATACAATATGCCACGACAATTTGCCAACCATGAACCATCCTGTCAGAGTCCAAACCCTCCATACAAGCCAACATAGAAAATAATTTTGGGTTTGCAAATTCATCAATGTGAATTGGGACTTTGGGCATTTCATCTTGATTCCTTATCCTTATAAAATTAAAATGAAGCCATTTTTCCAGCGCCTCCTTTTTTTCTTCTGAGGCCATCATTTTAGCGTAAGCTCTATCAAGCTCTGCTATGTTAAACGATCTGAGCTTTGAGGATGGGCCCACCCCTATGACAAATAACCCATAGCAAGTCTCCCTTGTGATTGAAAATAGGGGAGTTCCAGTAGGGGTTCTGACTGTTCTATTTTCAGAATCATAGAATTGAATCATAGTAGAGACTAGTTTGGGGTAGTGGTGCATAGAATCACAGATATAAGAGAACAAAAAGGATTTTATGGCTATCATACCTTGTCGTCGCATTGGCTTTCCTTCAAAATATGAAAATTCGAAATCTGTTCTGAGGTGGGTCCTTCCTACCCTTGTCATTACTGTATCTGTGACCCGACTGGTCCGATGTACATGAACCTGCAATCTTATCGCTACCTTTGATGATTTGGTGGATGATTTTTTGGGTGCCATTTTGACAGTAGCAAACTTTGTCCTCCCACTTTGCAATAAATTCTCCAAGGTATGGATGTACTTTCTCTACCTTTTTGTAAATGCAAGGGGCCTCCAAATGGGTTTTGTATATGCTTCTCATTACTTCTTTTCTTTGGAGCCCGCGTATATTTTACCATTAATGCAGCTGCTACACAATATCTTTGTTGGCACACTTTCCAATATTTTTCATTATTTACTTTGGTGGCTCAAAGGTGGTGCCCTATTTCCTTATTGGTAAAATTTTGAAATTGCACCGCCAACTCATCACATCCCTTTAGCTATTCTTTGGCTCATGCATGAGTTCATTAGAATTGAATGCATGAGCAATATTTAGCCTCCACGTGTCAAATTGAAACTTGTTATTTGGATTTGGCCTGATTTCGCTTTAGTGTCTTTAAGAACTTTCTGAGTCTACTAATCCTACACACGTGTCACTTTGGCCTGATTATTCTTTGGCTATCTCCAGCTTTGAGAGGTTCCTGGATTAATGCCATTCCTGTCCTTCCTTATGCAAGATAGAAAAAGATAGACCACTCTACGAAATTGCCAATCCGGATTTAACCATGCGGTCTTGAGGGCGGAATGCCACTCCGGGGAGTTTTGCATAGCACAATGTGCGGAATGGAACATTGCCATGAATTTGGCCAATACTTAGTCATTTCTTGCAAAATTTCTTCTCTCTCTTTTTTTTTTTTAGCATTTCTTTGAAAAAAAACTAATTACAAAGTGCAGAAAGAAAATGAAATAGAAAGTGCAGAAAGGAGGGGAAATATTTGTACAATGTATATACATATGTTACAATGAGCTTATTTCTTACATATAGTAAAGCTTAAGGTGGAAACCATTCATCGGAATTGGTTGTATGTTTCCTTCTAGGTCCTTCAATTGAAATACATTAGACTCTTTAGCTTCCACAATTTCAAAAGGACCATCCCAAAAGGAATCAAATTTTTCATGTTTACCTGGTTTTGCCCTATCAACATTCCACCTGAGAACTGAATCTCCAACCTGAAGTTTCCTGAACCTGGCCTTTTTATCAAACCATGCTTTAATTTTTGATGAGTGCTTTTGAAAATGATCATATGCTTGAGTCCTGATCTCTTCCAATCATAGCAAGTGTGTCAATCTAGTTTTAACTGGATCATCCTCTAATTCTTCTTTTGTACTGACAAGCTTAAGTGTTGGGATTTCTATGTGAATTGGCAATACCACCTCTTTTCTGTATACTAGTGCATAAGGTGAAGTTTTGATGGAATTTTTAATAGTGATCCTGTTTGTCCATAGAGCATGATTGAGCAACAGGTGCCAACTCTTTTTGTTACCTTCCAAAGATTTTCTCAAAATTCTTAATAGGTTTTTATTGGTAGATTCTGCAAGTCCATTACCTTGTGGGTAATATTTTGAAGTATTTTTAAGGGTGATGCCATACTTGCTAGCAAACTCAATGTACTTAGCTCCTATGAAATCAGGGCCATTATCACTCACCAAAGCTTCTAGAACTCCAAATATGGAAATCAAACTCTCCACAAAGTTGATCACAACTTCCTGGTTTGCCTTCTTTGTAGGAATGGCCTCTACCCATATGGTAAGATAATCTGTAGCTATCAAGATAAACTTGTGCTCTGCTAAAGAATTAGGATTTATAACTCCTATAAAATCTAATCCCAATTATTGGAAAGGCTCTTCGACTTGAATAGGCTTCATGGGAGAGGCAACATTTATTGTTCTTCCAATGTACTTCTGACACTTATCACAAGCCTTGGTAATTTTAAAAGCATCATTGAACACAATAGGCCAATAATAGTCTGCTCTTATTATCCTCAAAGCTATAGTTCTGTCAGAGCTATGACCTCTTGCTGAGCCTCCATGAAATTCTTCAATGACTCTTTTTTGTGTTAGGGTAAAATAGGTAGTATATTGCATTATACTACATAGGTTATTACATTCACTTTTTACCATAGGAGATATTTACTGTTCTATAAAATATCTCCTAGTTAACTAAGGTTAGTAACTAAAATATTCTATGATATTTTAGTTAGGTTGTTAGCATAATATATTTACAGCCACCATTAACGCTTCCTAATCTAAGTGGTTAGTAAACCTATTTTGCAATCTACTTAAGCTTATTATTTTGTAAGCTATCCCTAATATTGAATCAATGATTATTTGATTATTATTTGTTCGTGCATCTTCTCTCATTGGTATCTATCATTGGGTGGCATAATACGAGCTTCGCTTGTTCCAATTGACTTGGACCTACACAGATCCAAAGGCACCCTATTGGCACTCTGGCCCTACATGAATTTTTATGCTGTCCTCCCCTGTTGAATTGTGGTAGGGGATCTGCTTGAATCGATGATGCGTTGACCGCATTGGCTTGAATACAGGTTCACTTGTTGGCTGAATCAATCAGCCCAAATTTTGTCTTGTGCGTCTATGGGCCCATGATTGAATTATACAAACCAACAATCAAAAAGGTGTAATGGCATCCACACGCTCGCAATATGGTGATCACGACCGGGAGATGGTGACAAGGAGACCCGAGCTTCATCGACTGGAATTCGATAGATGAGCTGACCATAATTCGATGACTCAAATGAGATCCACTGACAAGACTTAGATGATCAAGAAGTGAGGGTAGGTGCACCCTCCTTTATTTGGTGATCAGTAGGATCTACGTGTACTCGGGCACAAATCCTGAGGCACTGAATCAGATTAACCCTAGAGGCTGACCTGGTACATGACATGTGGCAACTAAGTCATTAGGTGACAAGGCACACAATTTTAGGGTGATCCACGCTGACATGGTAGGCTAGCATTGGTTGAAGCTATTTTATTGGTCTATTTAGCAAAATGGAGGTGGGTGTTTTGACTGCTCGCAGGCAGTCAAAGCGCTATACATGCTTTGCTCCTTTTAAGGAGCACAAACATTGCCCCACGAGCAATATGGGATTAATAATCCCATTTTTTTTTAAATCGCACCCGATGGAGATAATAAGCGATGGCTACTCGTGGCATTCAGATCAGCCATGGTAGCTCGACTGGCGAAGGCAACCAGTCTTTGGGTGCAGATCGTGTGTTCGAGCCCCCGTGACACCATTTACAAGGTTTTTTTAAACAAATTTCACTTCTTTTGGTTTTTCTATTATTTTTTAAAAATTTTCTAAAGTTTAATTATGTTTTTAAATATTTTTTTAGCTTTTTTTTATAATTTAGTATAGTTTGGATTAAAAATATCAATTTTGAACCATTTCAGTTGTTTTTTTTCCAAACTACTTTATTATAAAGATTAGTCATCTTTAAAAATATTTTAAGCATTTCAAACTTGGAATTTTTTTAAAAGAAAAACCAAAACCAAAACAAAACCTTCAATTTTTTGCAACTATAGCCAGAAACTTCTTTTGTTTTCTTCAAAACTTGGAGATAAAGAGACAAAGATACACCTATTTTTGGTTGCAAAACATAGCAATTTTTTTCTTCAAACATTTTTGCAATAAACTCCTCAAACATTCCTATAGTTTTCTCCCACATTTTTTTGGAGATAAAGAGACATAGGAACTTTATATTCTATTGCAAAATCAAAACATTGGGCAAGGACAAAGGTCATTTTTTTTGCAACAAAACCAAACATTTGCTTTTGTTTTCTCCTTCACAAAGGAGATATAAGACATAAAATTGCAAATTTTTTTGTTGTAAACTTGAGAAGAATTTTGAACCTATTTTTGATCCTAATGCTCGAGTGTTGAAGACATAAACCAAGTCGTGTGTTGACTGGTCTGGAAGCCTTTCAAACGTGGGTCGTGTGTCGACTTGTCTTGAAAGGAGTGCTCGATTTCTTCATTTTGTAAAAATTAAGGGGGGATAGAAGACACATTTGTGATTCTATTTTTTGCAAAATTGTAAAGAAAAAGGGGGGATATTTCAGAGTAATAAAGGTGCATTATCGATTGTACTCGACACCTTTTCTTAAAATTGGCTATACTAGGTGCATTTTTGGTTGCATCCGACACCTATAGTGATAAAAATTTGGGTTGCTCTCTTTTTGATTATTGCACTAACCATCATGTTTTTTACAATTAAAAAATCATAAAACATTGAAGAGCATTTCAAAAACCCAAACTTCACTAAAATCGTGCTACACCTTGCACAGGTTAAACAAGTCAAATTTTTACTCCCCATCAAAGGTCAAAATCCAAACACCTTGATTCACTCTCTTTGTTTGGTTTAATTTCCTCAAACTTTCCATCCTTCTTTAAGGGTGTTAAGGCAGGTGCCATTAAATATCCTAGAGAGCAAAATCAGAAGTCTTGCAAAACCTACCCCTTTAATTTTCTCTATTTGTTTGGCTTAATTTCCTCAAAATTTTCATCCCTTTTGAAGGGTGTTAAGGTAGGTGCCATTAAATATCTTAAAGAGCAAATTAAAATCTTCCATATACTATTTTGAGGGTATACTGCAAGATAAAGTCATCTTAGTCACATCAATTTGAAACCTTCACCATGGCAATGATGAAAAAATATCTCAATGAAATCCAATTGCTTAAAGGTTCAAATTATTCTGCCTGGAAAACTAAGATGAAAGCTATTTTAACTATAGAGGAGATGTGGGGTATAGTGGATGACATTGATTCTAGACCCACATCACCAGGAGCAGATCGGATAACATATGATAAAAAGGATAAAAAACTTTCCTTATCGATCCTAATAGTTATTATTGATGACATACAACCTCATATAAGTGAAGCTAAAAATGGTAAGGAGGCATGGAATGCATTAGCAACCATCTTTAAAGGAAAGAATCAATAAAAAATTCTTAACCTTCAAACACAACTTCATACTCTTCATATGAAATCTGGAGAGATAGTAGAGCTATTCCTCTACAGAGTGGCAGATATAAAAACAAAACTACAAGCCTTAGGAGAAAAAGTGGAAGACAATGTCCTGACCTCAATCATTTTGAGGTCTCTTCTAGACTCCTATATAATGTTGATCACTTCACTACAAGTCTCTGGAAGAACAATTTATTTTGTAGAGTTGGTAAATTTGATTCAAACTGAAGAAGCTAATCAACTCCAAAGAGATGAGGAATAAAACAATGCACTTTTCTCAAACAAGCAAAGTGGAATAAAAAAAAGGGATCTTCTTCTAACAAAGACAAGGGTAAAGGCAAAGAAACTCAGAAGAAGAAGCAGTATTGTAAAATTTGTGATAAGGACACTCATGAAACCAAGAGATGTTGGTTTAAGAACAAACCGCCCAATGAACAAGGACAAAAGAAGGGCAAAGGCAAACCAAATAACAAGAACAAGTAGCAACATGGACATATTACTGCCACTAAAGATTCTAGTTCGGATTCTGAACGAGCACACAAAGTGCTCATGACTCATACAGATTCCCCTCATAAGGATACTGTGTGGTACATAGATTCAGGCACTAGTAAGCATATGACTGGCGATAAGTCATGGTTTGAGACATTTTAGGCACAAGAAGGTAGACCAATGACCATTGCTGATGAGAAGACCTATCGAGTCCAGGGAGAAGGAAGTGTTTCTATCTTCCTTCAAGATGGAGAATGTCAGATTCAAAAAGTTCTTTATGTACTAGGATTGGCAAATAATCTTTTATCAGTTCCATAAATCCTAGACAATAACATGAATGTTAACTTCAAAGTGGACCAGGGGAAGAAACATTGCTTTATCACTCAGAAAGAAAAATAGATAGCAATGTGTTCTTACAAATATGATTTGTTCACCTTAGATGCAATTACCTCACCACATACTGCAATGATAGTAACAACAAAAGAGGTCGCTTCTCTATGGCATAAGAGATTTGGGCATCTAAGCTCAAGGTATTTACTTGAACTCAGTAAGTATCAAATGGTGAAAGGACTACCTACTCTTTCATCTACTTTGCTAGTGTGCTCAAATTGCTTGGCAGGAAAGCAACACAGAGTACCTTTTGAACCTAGCTCCTTCCGAGCTAAGGTACCTTTGGAGTTAGTTCACACAAATTTGTGTGGTCCTATGTCTACTAGTTGTGGAGGAAAAAGGTATTTTCAATTGTTTGTAGATGATCACTCACAGAAAATGTGGGTCTTCTTCTTGCAGTTGAAGTCTGAACCATTTGACTATTTTTAGAAGTTCAAGAAACTTGTTGAGAAAGAATCGGGATGTTTCATAAAGACCCTCCATTCAGATCGAGGGGGGAATACACATCAAAAGAATTTTCCTCATTTTTGTAGAAACATGCGATAAAAATATAGTTAACAGCCTATTCTCCTCAGTCAAATGGAGTTGCTGAGAGAAGAAATCGTTCCATTATGGAAATGGTTCGATGTATGCTTAAGGGAGCCAATCTTGAGCACATTTACTGGCTGAAGTTGTAAAAACTACAGTATATCTTCTAAATAGGGCTCCCACATGGGCTCTTGAAGGTATGACTCCTCAAGAATCATGGGGTGGAAGGAAACCCTCCATATCTCATCTACGAGTATTTGGTTGTAAGGCTTTTATGCATATACCTAAGGAGAAAAGAAAGAAGTTAGATGAGAAGACTCTGTAGTGTGTTTTTCTTGGATATGATGAATTCTCAAAAGGCTATCGATTGATAGATCCATTCACCAAGAAAATACATGTTAGTAGAAATGTAGTGTTTGATGAAGCTTTCACATCTAACACTACATCGGTATACCTGGAAGATGAGAAGCAACAACCATAAACTCCTCCACAATAGAAAAAGCCTCCAAAATGGTATACAAGTACTATGAGAGATTCCAAACTCACTTCACCACCATATCTCACTCTCAATCGTCCAAAGACACGAAGCATGTCTCGACAGAGAACGGTAGAAGCATCTACTTCAGTTGATGATCTTTGTGCAAATTTTCAAGAGCTTTTTGTTGATAGAGATTTAGAAAGTGGAAATGATATGGAAATTGATGAGGAGAGGGTTTACATGTCTTCATATGATGAAAATGAGCCTTCTACAGTTGATGAAGCACTTAGTTAGCCTCAGTGGAAGGCAACTATGGATGTTGAACATAAATCCCTCATTAAAAACAAAATATGGAAGCTGGTCAATTTGCCTAAAGGAAAGAAACCCATAGGCTGCAAATGGGTTTACAAAGTCAAATATAAGTTAGATGGTACCATAGACAAGCATAAGGCCCATCTTGTGGCAAAGGGCTATGCTCAAAAGGAAGGCCTTGATTATGAGAAAACCTTTGCACCCACTGCAAGTATGACCACCATTCGAGTTCTTTGTGCTATGAAAACACAGTTCGGATGGAAATTACATCATATGGATGTAAAAAGTGCCTTTCTAAATGGTGAATTAAAAGAAGAGGTATACATGACTCAACCTCCAGGATTTTTTGAGGAAGGCCATGAGCAACAAGTTTGCAAGTTGGTCAAATAATTATACGGGCTAAAACAAGCCCCAAGAGCATGGTACATCAAAATGGATAGTCACCTACTGCAGCATGGGTTCAAGAGAAGTCCATCAGATGCAAATCTCTATATCAAGAACACAGGTTCTAAAATAGTGATTCTTGTACTATATGTAGATGATCTGATCATCATTGGCAATTCAGAGAAATTGATCAACGTCATGAAATATGACTTGAAAGAGTCATTTGATATGACAGATCTAGGACTTCTCCACTACTATCTTGGAATTGAGATAGAACAGAAGAAGAATCATCTTAGGGTGACTCAAAAAAAGTATGCCAATACTTTAGTAGAAAAATATCGTATGAATGATTGTAAGCCCAAAGCAACAACGATGGAATCAGGGCTTCAGTTATCACGGTATGATGACTCACCATAGGTAGATGGCACACTATATAGACAGATGATTGGTAGCCTCATCTATCTGACCAATACTAGACCAGACATTACTTATGCTATAAACTATCTTTCTCGGTTCATGTAGGAACCAAAGGTCTCTCACTGGAAAGTAGCAAAGCATGTTCTTCACTACATTCAAGGTAGTGTAGAATATGGTCTAGAGTATAAGAAGAATAACTCATTCTTCTTACAAAGTTACACTGACTCTGACTATGCTGGATCTCTAGATGACAAAAAATCAACATCAGGATATGTATTTCATCTTAGATCTGGTCCTGTCTCATGGCATAGTAAAAAGCAACAGGTGGTTGCTTTATCTTCAATAGAGGTAGAGTATCATGCTGCACGTGGAGCTGTGTGTGAAGCGATATGGTTAAGTCACATTTTGACTACCATGGGCCTACCAAAGAAACTCCTATTCACATTTTTTGTGACAACTCAGGTGTTTTGAACTTGGTCAAGAATCCAATCCATCATGAACGTACAAAGCATATTGACACAGATTGTCATTTCATTTGTGATGAAGTTACTAAACACAGGATCAATCTCCAATACATTCCTACCAACAAACAAGTTGCTAACATCTTCACAAAGGCACTTGGACGTGTCGAATTTGAGTTTTTTCAAAGTAAAATTTGTATACCAAAGTAATGTAATAAAGGAGGGATATTAGGGTAAAATAGGTAGTATATTGCATTATACTACATAGGTTATTACATCTACTTTTTACCATAGGAGATATTTACTATTCTATAAAATATCTCCTAGTTAACTAAGGTTAGTAACTAAAATATCCTATGATATTTTAGTTAGGTTGTTAGCATAATCTATTTACAACCACCGTTAGCGCTTCCTAAGCTAAGTGGTTAGTAAACCTATTTTGTAATCTACTTAAGCTTATTATTTTGTAAGCTATCCCTAATGTTGAATCAATGATTATTTGATTATTATTTGTTCGTGCATCTTCTCACATTTTGTTGGTCCTCCTTCAAACATTTCAGGAGAATACCATTCAAGTTTCTTTTGAAAAATCCTTCAGGTAGTAATCCAAGTTTATTTTGAAAAATCCTTCAGTTTTAGAGAATGAAGTCTATACCTCCTTCTTTGAGAAGAATTCAGATCAGGTGGGCAGATCCTGGTTTGGAAATACCTAGTAATTTTCTCAATCCAATCAGAATCTAGAGTGTGAACAATCTCTATCTGATCCTCTTCTGTCATCTGATAAGCTGTTATTTTGGCCAATGCTGAAGCATATGTCAATCCTTAGCACAAGGCTCTACCTATTACCAATTTTGTGGGATGTATATCTACATCATATTCCTGGATCTTGGTAATCCAACCAGCCCTTTTATCTTCCAAGTCACCTTGTAAAATAAAAATCCTTACATCTGGATGAACCACATATACTAGGGTTTTGCTCTATACCAAATATTGTCTAAAATCCTTTAGTGACTTCATTACAACAAAAACTTGTCTCTCAATAAAGTTGTATTTTACCTGATAATCATGTAGAGTATAACTCCAAAAGAACACATGGTGCTCATCCCATTGACTATATTTTTGGGTGAGTACTGAGGCATAACTTTCTTCAGCTACATAAGCATAGAGGATAAAATTCTTAGTGAAATTAGGATTTATCAAGACTGGGACTATTGCAATGGATTGCTTTATGAAATCGAAAGCTTGCTTCCTAACCTCAGTCCACTTGAGATCTACCTTTTTCTTGAGTAGTTTAGATATAGGCCTCATTTTTTGTGCAAAATTAGAAATGAATTTCGTGACAAAATTGATTTGAACTAAGAAAGACTACAAGGTCTTCTAATTAGTAGGCAAAGGAATAGCTAGAATTGTTCCAATTATTTCTGGGTCTATGGCCATACCTTCCTTTGAGACCACATGGCCTAATAGTTTTCCCTTATGTACTGCAAAGAATGACTTCTTAGGGTTAAGTGAGATACCAAATTCTCTATATTTTTGAAAAACCTATTCCAAATGAGATAGATGATCATTTTTATCATGAGAAAATACCGTCATGTCATCCAGGTAGATCAGAATAACTTTGTTTATAAGTGTACCAAAGGCATAGTCCATGGCCCTCTGAAATGTAGCTCCAACATTGGACAACCCAAAGGGCATTCTATGATAGGTAAATGTACCCTATTTTGTAGTAAATTCTATCTTGTATTAGTCTTGATATTTTACCCAAATCTGGTTATATCCAGAGTAACCATCCAGAAGTGAGAATATTTTTGCTCCAGCTACCACCTATAAGATCTGGTCAATCTGAGGGAGAGGATAGTGATCCTTGAGATATGCTTGATTCAGATTTATAAAATTTACAAATAGGTGTATATCTCCATTCTTCTTTCTTACGGGTACCAAATTGGCCACCCAAGTAGAATGTTTTATTGGATATATATATATTTTTTTCCTCGAAAAAAAAAATCATAATTTCTATTTCACCAGAAAAAGAGATTACATTGTGTAGTTGCCCAAGGCAAGCTGTAATAATCAGGCAGGAATAAAACAGTCTGTCCCCACCTAAATTTTCTTAGTACCATCAAGGAAGGGCTAAGAGTTAAAAAAATCCCCATAAGACCTCTACACAGAGGTGTCTATAAAGCTCAGCTACTTTGTCTACAATGAAAAAACAGAGAGGAAGAAAACTGCCTCCCGATTTTTTTTTTTTTTCCTTCCTAGAAAGAGAGATTACATTGGAAAGTTGCCCAAGGCAAGCTGAAATAATCAGGCAGGAAGAAAAACCAGAAAGGAAGAAAAACGAAATCTGCCTCCCGGAATTTTTTTTTTTTTTTTTTAGTGGAAAGTTGCCCAAGGCAAGCAGAAAAAATCAGGCAGGAAGAAAAACCAGAAGGGAAAAAAATGAAATCTGCCTCCTGGCATTTTTTTTTTTTTTTGGGTTAATAATCGAGCAAAGAAAATGATGTTTCTTGGATAAGCACCCCATCCTTTATTTCCTTCAGCTCCCATCTTCCTTGCGCCAGCTGCAGACCTTCCTTTGACAAAGCATCCGCCCCAGAGTTGAGTTCTCTGTAGATATGAGTATAGGATATGGGGTTTACGACATCTGCAAAAATTTTTACCTGTTGAAAAATTGGCTCAAAAGTTAAGTTCTCCATTTTGAACATTTTCTTCATCCAGTTGATGACCAGCAAGGAGTCACCTAAAACTTGGAGTTGTTGAACATGGTAGTCCAGAGCAGTTTTCAGGAGTAACTTCAAGGCAATTAATTTGGCATAGTTATTTGTGCCCCCTCCAAGGTTAGCCTTAAACTGAATGAAATGAGAATCCTTAAGAAAGAGGATTCCCCCTGCCCCACACATAAGAGGGGTGCCTTGACAAGCGCCATCAAAAAAACCCCAAGGAGTTGTTTTGATGATATTGGCAGCTTTCATTTTTCTTGGGCCTTTTTGCACTGTGGGTTTTCCCAGATTAGCAATGAAAGAACGAATCTGAGTAGCAATTTGAAAGGTTGGTTGAGAAGAGGCTTGGAAAATATCTGAGTTTCTTGCTATCCAAACTCCCCAAGCCACCGCAAAGGGGAGGGCCCTATAGGACTTCAAATCTTTAGAATCAAACCACTGCTGCAAACAATGTTCTAATGTGTCTCCTTGCCAAGTACCTGTGCTTCCAGTGATCACCTCAATCTCCTGCCATACACACTTAGTGAAAACACAGCCAACCAATAAATGGTTAATAGTTTCAAGCTCCTTATGACAGAGTGTACACCTTCCTGGGCCTTGAAACCCCCTTTTCATTAAAACATCCCACGTTAAAATTCTGTTGTTGAGGGCCAGCCATAAAAAAAATTTGGTTTTTAAAGGCGTCTTTACCTTCCAAATCGCTTTCCACCACCATAAATTTTCCCCCTGCCTATCTTGTGCAAACAAGTCTTTATATCCCATCCTAGCAGTATAAACACCCCTCTTAGTATTTTTTGTCCAAACTAGCTCATCATCCACTGTTGGTCTGATTCTAGTATGACTGATGAGAAGTGCCTTCACATAAGCTTGCCATGACTCAGCCTTCCTGCCTTCAAGACCCAGATGTTGCACACTCAACCAACCTTGCTGCAAAATGGTAGTAGTGTTTTGGTCTGCCACCTGAGAGAGAGTATAAAAACCTGCATTGTGGAGAGAAAGTAAGAGGTCCTCAAAAAGTCTATGCTCATTGCCACAACCAACCCAAGGATCTTCCCCAATTCTCACTTTTTTGCCATTCCCAATATTCCAAGCCAGCCAATTCCCCAAAAATGGAAAGGCTTGAATAGCAGCTTTCCAAAAGATAGACACCTTTCCGATGGACTTGTCAGGTTTCCTAATCCACTCTTCCATAGAAAGAGGTTCGATATATTTTGCCTTGATGACTTTGCTCCAAAGGTTTTCTTGAGTGAGCAGCCTCCATAAGCTTTTTGCAGCCAATGCTTTACCAAAAAGATGGATATTTTTAATACCCCAACCTCCCTCGGCCTTAGGTTTTGCTAGTGATTTCCAATTGGCTAAAACAATGGCTGCTTTGTCCCTTTTTCCATTCCACAGAAATTTGAAGCACATTTTTCTAATTTTTTCTAGTACCCCTACTGGGATGAAAGCCATGCCATGCCAATAGACGGGGATTGCCTCCAAGACTGATTTGACAAGAGTTAATCTGCCGCCAATTGATAACCACCTATTACACCATATAGATATCCTTTTATCTATCTTTTCCACCAGCCAATCCCAATCTCTTATGCCATAGTTATTTGGCTTCAAACAAAATCCCAGATATTTTATCCCTGATTGGAAATCAGTCATAGGAAAAGAAAGAATTCTCTGAAAATTAAATTCCTCTTCTTCCACCAGGCCAAAACACGACATTGAAGACTTTCCCATATTGATTTCCATACCAGTGGCAAGGCAATAGCTCCTTAGAATATCATTAAGCTTGCTTATGTCCCTAAAAGAACCAGCAGTGAACAAAATAACATCATCTACAAAAAGGAGATGTGTTAGAGAGAAAGAAGTACTCATTTGGATTCCTTTAATCTGCCCTGTTCGCTTAGCTTCTTTGATAGCCCTACTCAAACCTTCAGCCACCAAAAGAAATAAAAAGGGAGATAAGGGACAGCCTTGCCTGATGCCATGCTCTAAGGAAAAGAAATTAGAAGCAGAACCATTTATAAGGACAGCGAAGGAGATAGAGGTCACACATCCCATGATCCAATTCACAACATGAAGGTTGAACACGATGTGAAGAAGCATGATCCTTAGATACATCCAATTAACCCTGTCAAAAGCTTTGGAAAGATCTAGTTTTACCACCACAGCAGGAAGTCTTTTAGTTTTTATAGTATGCAGCCCTTCTTAGGCCACTCCAACAGCATCATGGATTTGCTTCCCATTTAGAAACCCAAATTGCTCACTGGAGATGGAATCAGAAAAGACTCTTTTTAACCTTAAGGCAATTATTTTGGCAATAATTTTATAGAGGCAGTTGCACAAGGAAATAGGTCTGAAGTCATCGAAAGAAGTAGGAGAGTCCTTCTTTGGAATCAAAGCAATGAAGGTTGAGTTGAAATCCACTGGGATCTTTCCTGAAGCTTTAGTTTCTGCAATAACTCTAATCAAGTCTTCCCCAATTAAGTCAAAGAATCCCAAGAAGAATTCAACCCCCCAACCATATGGCCCTGGACTTTTGTCCTTCTGAAAGGATGAAAGCACTTCTTTTAATTCCTCCAGTGACACTTCCTCAAGAATCATTTCATTAATAGCTTCGTCTGCAAAACTTGGAAAGAAGGTTGTAAGTTTTAAGATCTCAGCCAAGTTTACCCTTTTGGGATCTTTAAACAATTGCTTGAAATGATTTATGCCAAGAGCTACGAGATCTTTGAAGGACCTAGCTTGTGACCCCTATCCATTGGGCAATTCCCAGACGGTATTAATATTTTTCCTGTGATTTGCATAATTTTGAAAGAATTTGGTGTTTTCATCCCCTAAGTCCAGCCATGAAGCTCTACTTTTGAGCCTCCATTGGGCTTCTTGGGCTAACAAGATATTGCTCTTTTTTTCTTCCAATGTTCTGATGGTTGATTTGGATTCCTCAGAAAGACCAACCGCATTCACTATCTCATAAGACTCAGTAATATATTGTTCTAAGAGAAGGAGTTCCTGCTTCTGTTTCCTGTACTTATTATAAGCCCAATTAGAGACAATCGATTTAACCTTTTTCAAGCTTTTTGACATTTGAGAGCAGGATGAACTTCCCAAGCTTTCATCATAAGAGTTCCATTCTTCTTTAACCAGATTCTGAAAGTCTTTGTCCTGCAACCAAGTAGAATTGAATTTGAAGGGGCTTGGAGGTTTCCTATCCGGGTTGCCTATTTGGAGCAAAATAGGGAAATGGTCTGAGATGCCACAAGGGTCCACCCAGGTTCTGATTTTCTCCTCGTCCATCAGCAGGGAGTCGGAGACAAAGAATCGATCCAATCTTTTAGCCACATAAACCTCACCTGCTCTATTGTTGCTCCAAGTTGGAGTAAGTTTTATTGGTTCAACATATACCAAGTCTGCCATTTCAAATTTGTGTTTAAAAAAACCCTACTTGTGGGTCACTTCTTGCTGTTGTCCCCCATATCTTAGCTCTATTCAAAGTAAAATTTAGATCACCCCCAAGGATAAGATTCCCATGCTACAAAAAGTTATTGGCAAAAAGGGTATCCCAGTAATGAATTCTATTTTCATAAGGGCCATAAATGTTAATCAACACAAAGGATTTCCCCAATTCCATAGAGAAGAGCTCCACTCCTATTCCTGAAGTAAGAAAAGTAGATTTTATAAACCTAAAATTCCTCTTCTTCCACCCCAGAACAAGGCCGCCTGATCTTCCCTCAGAGTCCAAAGAGAGGAATTCCCAGTCCTTAATAAGGGTGTGGAGAATGCTTTCCACTTTCACACCCACTGCCATAGTCTCTTGAAGAAATAGGATATCTGGAAGATAAAGATGCATTAACCTCCTTAGAGCAGCCTTTTTTGAGGCGTTGCCCAGACCCCGAATATTTTGAGAGAGGATTAACATTATTTGACTGATTCTGGGGTTTTGCCTGCTCTAAGTGCCCCTATTATTGATTTTTGTTTCCCTGTATTTACTTCCCTCAAATCTTGATCCTTTGCTAGTTGAATGTTTGATTTCCTCCCTAAGGCATGTGAGTTAAAAATATCCAAGCTAAGTCCTCCTGCGATTCCTCCCTTTTCAATGAAAGCTGCTGAATTGTGTGATCTAAGAAAATAATTGTGAGACCCATTTAAAGACTCTCTACCTTCAGAAGAAGATGAAAGGTTTTATTGGATATATTATCTAGCCTTCAGTAGCTTTAAGAGTTCCTCCCTCATAATGGCTTCTATCCTCGGATTAACAGGCCTTTTTTTTTTTCGGAATGGTTTACCATCAGGTTCTATCTCGATAGTATGTTGGATGATCCTTTTGTCATACACCTTAAGGTCTTCATATGACCAAGCCACAATATTTTGGTATTTTAAGAATAAAGCTTTAATCTCTTCTGCTTCTTCAGGTGAACATTGGATCCCAACATTGAGCTTCTTTCCTATTCCAACCTCTACTTCTTTATAGATAATTTTACCAACCTTCATAGCTTCAACCTTCTTTCTATCTTCATTATCAAATAGACTTTCAAGGGTGACCAATCCCATTGGGATATGATTATTTCTTAGTTGGATAAAGTCTTGCTTATCTATTTATTCCAAGTATTCCTCTTGGACAGTCGAGAAGTATGCTTCTCTTATCATGAAATCCTAAATTTGTTCATCACTTTCAAAAACCTACCAGAATATCTGCTTTTCTGGTACTACAGGTCTGAAAACCATTTTAATGCCTTTGGTCTTCTTAGTTCCAAAATCTATAGGAGGATTGAAATTAGCCCCCTTTGTTGCTAAAGAATCTGCTAGGTGATTATCTTCTCTAGGTACAAAACTTAGATTAAGGGCATCAAACGAATCCATTAGGTCCCATACCCTATTTCTATAAGATTTCAAGTAATGGTGCTTACTGATGCACTTATTCCTTACCTGATGGACTATTAGCTCAGAATCATCATATACGTTCAAAATCTTGATGCCCATACTTTCTGCTTGCATCAATCCGAGGCACAAAGCTTTGTATTCTATGACATTTTTGGTACATGACCATGTCAGTCTATAAGGAAAATTCTTTATCCCTTCAGACTATGATTGCAGAACCACACCAGCCCCTGCATCATTTCTACATTTAGCACCATCAAAATGCATAACCCATGTTTATTTTTTCTTAGGGATTTATTAGAAATAGTAGGGAGTTTATTTTCTAGTTTAGTTGTGATACTATATGTACCCATACCAGTTCCAAATTGACTATAGTATTCTTTGAAAGGCAACTCATATTCAATGTCTAGCTCTTCAATGTTTTCCACTAGCTCAAATTCCTCCATAGGATTAAGATTGCACAAATCCTCTTCAATTTTTTCAATATGATAAGCGACTGGTTTCTCTGGTGTTATCCTTATTATTTTTCCTTTGAAATGTATTATCATGATAGAATAAAACATGTACATACATCCTCCTAATTTTGTAGTAAATTCTCTTGAGAGGCATAACCCAAAATAAGGTTCTATGTCCACCACCACTATTTCCTGCACCACTGTTACCTCGGGAGCTCTGTGCAACCTCATCAGTACATATTTAATAACCCTAATTGTTTTGATAGGTGTTCCATCTAATTACAACCCTCTAGGGTAAGACCGAGTATATTCCATACCCATATCTTCATAGACCGTCTTAGGCATAACGGTGTTTGATGCTCCTGAATCAAAAATATAATTTTGGACTACCCATCATTTCATTATTAAGGATATGTAGAAAGGGGGAGGTTTGTTTTTTAGAACAACAGGTGTCATTTCTTTCTTTTCTGGTGGTATACTGAGGATGGTGGTGGTTGGTTTATTCTGGGGATTTTTGCTGAGGGAGGCTTTAAGCAAGTCAATCTAGCCTGAGATGAAAAGAGTATCATATAGACTAGCTTTTTATGGAATCCTTTTCATCTCCTCGATAATGTTATACTTAGACTTGGTCAAGGATAGTATTTCTAGGCCTCTGTCTACCTCACCATATTTCCTTTTGTATTTTTGGGTCACCTCTAATCTTTGTCTTTTGGTGATAGAGGGGAACTTGAGCCTTTCTTGATCCTCACCCTTGGATCTCATTCTATCTCCTTCTGTTTCTATTTTGAGATTTTTAGGGAGACTATCTGTCTTCTCCTTTTCTCTAGCTTGAGGAATAGGAAAAGTATCATTCCTTTGAGGGGGGGTCATATTTCTTTTGAGAAGGGACCTAGAATTGTTTTATATTCTGGGGGTCTACTTTTAAAGCTTTCTTTCTAGATCTTGTCATCGCAACAATTGGGATTTCTTCATACAAATATTTTTCAGCCATGATTTGATCAGGATGCCATAACATATTAACCCTCCCTTTCTAATTTATTTCAGCTTGATCCATAGCTTGTTGAGCATGGTTTTGATACATCACACAATATTGTGAGTCATGGGGGTCATTACATACCAAACACAAAATATTTGCAAGAGTGGTATCTATAGAATATTCTGGCTCCTCATATGCTGCATTCACCCTAACCCTGATACTATTTTTAGGACCAAGCCTTTTATCTTTGTTTACATATGGGAATCTCCTCTGTTGTGACCTTTCTTGATCTCTTTTTTCCATTGAATTCATTCTGTTACTCAAAGTTTTCATGGTATTTTGTATATCCAGAATAGTAGACAATTCTTGAGAAGGTTGGGAAGGAAGGGGGAAAAAAGGAGGTGTAGAGGCTATCAGTTTAGACCAAGGAATCAGATTCATTTGTGAATATGGGGATGGTAAAGTAAGGGGGTCCATGTAGGACTTTGTGGATTGTTCATGGCCACTATTGGTTTTTGAGTTATAGGATAACACAATTTTGGGGAATCCTTCCTACATTAATTAGGATATTTTCAGCATGGACGACTGCATTATAAACTTAGGGAAAGGTTTCAACTCCAGACTATTGTGTCTGCAGACCTAGTTCTTATCCTAGGGCATGTATATAATACATATAAGCCAAACATGCAGCTAGTATAGTAGTAGGGGGAAAAAGGATCAGTAGATTCATTAAGTTATTCTAAGACAGTTTTTTGCTAGGTTTTTTGCATGGTTGTAAACTGATTTAGTAGGGAAAAAGGATTAGTAGATTCATTAAATTATTCTGAATGTCTCAGCCAAAGATTGCCATGAAGTGGTAGAATTATCTTTAAGAGTTCTAAACCAATGCAATATCTTTCCACGAAAGGATAGGGCTAGAATTTTGACAATAATATTTTCTTCTTTTATGTTGTGGATTGCTGCTAGATTCAGGATATCTTGGTAGTGCTCATAAGCTATTTTACCAAATCCATCATATGTGGGGGTTGCCTTAGATACAACCTAAGAAATGACATCCATTTGTGCTAATATAAGGGGCCCAGTTGAATCCCAGTTAGGGTACTTCTGAAGTGGCTAATTAGGAGCCACATTATGTGCCATATTTATAGTTGTAGGTCTTCTTGGGGGAAATATTGGGTTTTCTTCCAGAATCTCTTCTTCTTCAATAAAATCTTGATCTAAACTTCTGATAACAGTAGTCCCTCTTTGAGGTAACTCACAATGAAATAAATAATTAGGGTTTTTCCTCTTGAAAGACCTGGTATACATGAAAGGGTACTGGTATACAATACATTTTTAGGGTCTTCTAACCAGGGAGTCACCAGGTGAATTTTCTTTTCTCTGCTTACAAGGTCAAGAAAATTCACTCAATCTTGATTCCTTCAGGTTGAGATAATAATAACTCTTTTGATGGGTTTCGTGTTCCTTGTGAACTGGTCCCACCGGGCATGCCAAAAATTGTTGGGCATTTAATTGCACCAAGTTTTCACTTAGTACTATGACTGTCTATCTTCCTATATTCTACCCAGGCTTGCACTCAATAGTTGCAGCTCAACACTCAACATTGGATGGACCAAAACAGGAGTTTTCGATCTAACCTCTAGAGTAGGCTGGTTCCTTGTCAACTTAGCAGGTTGTTGAAACAATTATGCTCACTTAGGGTTTGGAGTTTAGGGTAAGATAATTTTAGGATTATAGAGATGTAGATAACAATGGACAAATATGTTAACAACATTGCACCATTGTAAAAAGGTCCCAAAAAACTAGATTAAGGACATACACCCAGATCAACAATTATCTCATAATAGATCATTTCATATATTTAAAGTATAACAAAGAAATGTTATAGCAAGCAATTTAAATACCCAGGGAATGATATTACAAATAACAGAATTGACCAAACACTTAGATATTATAGAAATGTACTTTAAAATAACACAAAAAGAATTCAAAGTAGATTTCAATTATTCACAATAGCTAGTAATACAAAATAGGCACAAACTAACCATCTAAGTATTTATAGAAATGCAACTATAAAATCCAAACCTCTGACATCAAGTAAGAGAACACGAACTTGAGGTGAATATCAATGTATTGCTCCATTCATTCAACTCTTTAGGAATATTTATAATAGCACATGCAAACACGCTAGAGTCGACCCTTCAAAATGAGGGTTCGACATCTACTTATAGTTTTTCATATTACAAATCAAGAAACAATACATCAAATCTTGTTACAACAACTCAACAAAGAGCTTAGCTGACATTAGCTCATTGGTTCGTTCTCCAAGAATTTTGCTAGAATGGCATCTACCATGATAGCACAGGGCCTCTGCAACTTTCTTGGTTGCTCAGTAGAACTATAGTTCAGAACATTCCAGATCATATGTTCCCATCAATCCTTCTTAGGAATAGACTGCCACCGTCGATTTGTAATTGCATCTAGTCTGATCCTCTTGGAAATATTTGATGCTTCATATTCCAGTTGACTATTATAGTTTTGATGCAGAAACATCTTTTAAACAACCCAAACTTAGAAGACTAACCTCCATCGTCAATATTTTTAATCATACGGTTCAGATTCAATACGGCACAAGTTAACTGCCATTCCACTTATGACATCATATTTCTTAGTAGAAGAATCTCCAATCCGGATCTGGAGTATCTGAACCTTGAATCTACTTCAGGATTTTATCTTTCACCTCATTATTATTTAGCCATTCCACTTTATCTTCACTCTAGAAAGAAAATACTTGTCCATTCCTCGGATCGTCATTCTGCCATTTTTCATCGCTGACATCATCATTTCATTGAGAATTTTATGGATTTGAAGATAGCGCCACTCCAGAGCAGGAAATAAAAGAATTTTTTGAAATCGGATACACAAGGAGGCTATTTCATACTTTTCTACTGATGACATCATCATATCTCAAAGACTTTTATGGATTTGATACCTGTCATCATTCCGAACCAGGAATGAAGTTACTCAGAATCGCTTCAAATATTTTAAAATTGAATAACTGTCAAGCGGACTCATATTATCAACCCAATTCTGGAGCGAAATGACAGCTTTATGACTTAGTCAAATTTATACAAAATTTTACTAAGTATGTGGCCATTTCGAGCCTACAGGAAGCTTCCCAATATTTTTTGAATCTCCTTTTTCCTACAACAAGTTGTTAGAAAATAGAATGAAATAATATTCACTGGTTGATCCATCAAACTAGTGGAATGAATCTTGAGTGCTAGTCTTCATGAGTTATTTTCTACAACTTTTTGGAAAGACTCTAGCCAAATATAATCTTAGAATTTCTATAATCGAGATTTAATCCTCACTTGTGATTCTCTCTAATCCTATTGACTACTATGGATTTTTCTATGAATTTATTCTTAATTTCACCTTTTGCATACAACAATGCACAATGATAGATCCAGTTTACGAAGATGCAGGTCAACAGTAGCAATGGTGACTCTCCCTTTTCCTATTGACCTACTGGACTTCTCTTATGATGGATGTAGGTTATCCTATTATCGATTCACCATGGTTTTGATACCACTGTTAGCTTTTAAGGATATCTACAATGGGAGAGATCTATCTTAGGTCCTAATAATATGCAAAAAATATAAAAGAAAGTAATTTTGCAATATGACTAAAAAATATTATAAATAGAAAATGGAAAAAATACAATGTAGTATGAAGGTAATGATTACTCCATTAATACAAGCTAAATAACTACATTGTACTCCATACAGGAATTCTACCACTATCTACTATAATATAATTGATATGCTTGATATGTCTCTTGCCCTCTCAATCTACCACTATGAGGCCCTTTATATAGGAAGAGAGATTTCTTGGCCAACACTCTACCTAGCTATACAAGAGGACACCTTGCACATTACAACTTGCACATTGACACTTGTGGATTTATTACATTGCTTGAAGTAAGTAGTTAACTTCCCCCTAAAGTAATATCCTACTCTAACTATGTACAAAAGGTGGTACATTTACATAACCCAAATGATGTAATATGCTCTAACTCTAACATTTATGTAATGAAATATCTTAAGAGACACATTTATAGAGGATTTTTTTCCACTAAGGGATGATACAAAGGTTATTACTAAATATTTTGTAACTAAACAAAAGCCAGATGAAGATGTCAAAAGTTATAATAGGAGATTGAAATAATTGGATGATAAAATGCAAATGCCACCAATGAATGGAATGGTAAAACGTTGGTTTTTAGATGGACTTCTACCAAAATATAGAAAGAAAATGAAAGCAATACCATCCTCCACATACAAGGAGGCTCTTGAATAAGAAATTTTTTTTTAGAGTGAATACAAACAAACAACAACAAGAATCAGAGGCCATTCAAGGAATGATGGTTTCAATAATGATACAAAAGACAAAGTACAAAGTGCTATACACTCCTTTAGAAGAGAGTTCGATAAAATCATAAAATAAGTTAAAGGATAAGTGAGCTTGGTGCTCAAAATATAAATTAAAAGGACATACAAATGTCAACTTCCCAAAGAATACATATTGCAACATATACGACATAGCAGGGTACTGATGGCAGATTGTCCATTCAATCTAAAAGGAGCAAGGTACTAGACCATGATAGTACAATAGGAAGAACAACCAAAAACCTCAAGAAATAGGCAAGGTGCAACAAGCGATGAATTTCAGAATAACCACTGAGGTGGAAGGAAGGGTGGATAGAGTCATCTACAGTATGACTAAGAGGGAAGACCAATCATCCAATACCAAAATTGTCAAGAATAGGGACATTTTGCAAAAAAATATCCCAAACCTCAGAATGTAGGCAATACTAATGGTAGAAATGCTACCCAAATGTATTGATGGTGTGGACCAAGACCATAAAGAGATAAACTACATAAATAAATCAAGTATGAGTAGTACACAAAATGTTAATTGGATTGACACTGAGAAAGTTAGTATTGATATGGAAAAAGGAAAATAAGTCCTAGCAGTAACTAGAGCTCACGCTAGGAAAATGGAGAAATATTTAAATCTTGCCAAGGAGAAAGAGCGATGGCAGGAAGCTCAAGAAATTATTAAGATGGAATTGGATAAAGAAAAGCAATAAAGGTTATTCCAAGAGAAAGCCTTGATGAAGATGGAGATGATAATAAAAAATAAGCCTCGGTTGAACACTTGGTAACACATGTACTCAATACAACTTTGGAAGTAAAGGTATCAAGTCTATTTGGTGTAGTACCTAAATTATATGCTACAATTGGTGAAGTGATAAAAGAAAAGAAGAGGGAGGAAGTGTGATAGGTAGCAATATAAAGCAAGAGCAATTTATCGATCCTACAATACTAATGATTGAAGCAAGAAAAAAGCCAACTTTAGTTCACACGGAGATATTATACCATAAGCTAAATCAAGTAAGCATCGATGGAGGATCAAGTGTAAATGTAATGCTAGATAAAACATGGTAGAGTATTGGTAAACCATCATTAAGATATTCAAATTTTAGGTAATATGGAGCTAACCAATATGGTACTGAAACAAGAGGTGTATTGATGAGCTAAAAAGTGTGCATAGCGAAACAAAATTTTATTATGGGTTTCACTGTAATTGCTATACATAAACCTACAAATGATGCAAAAATTAGATGTCGGTGGCTAAAAATAGCAAAGGTGAACCAAAACTAGGAGAAGAAACACCTCACCTTTAGAAAATGCAAGCACATGTATATGATAAACCAGAAGAACCAGACAGTAAGCCAAGATATTGCAACTTCAAAAGAATCATAGAGTTCTTCATTCGATGGTGAAACAAGGTATGAATTGAAAAAATGAGTATTGCAACTAGAAGAATATACCAAAGATAAAAATTATGAGGATAGCGGCTTACTCCACTGGAAGATGGAGGATTATAAAGTGTTCTCTCCACAATGTTTATGCATTTATGAAAAAGATAAAATTCAAGATAATGGAAAGAAATATATTAAGAGACGAGAAAGCAAAAAAATAAAATAAATAGTAGAGATTTCATGACCGACTCCTTGGCAAATTTTTTATTTTGATAAGACTCATGTTTGTTATATGGCTTATGGATGAGATGATTGACTAATTCAGTTTTATTATGTAACAATACTTGTATTTTATTGAAAAGTGAGATGTGAACCTTAATGTGGAGTGAAGGATAATTCCATGTTTGGTTTTGTGAAGACCTACATTTTATATATGAATATGATGCTGCTAATAAAAGTGTATTTTTGCAGAAATAGGTCTCTTCATGGTGGCAGAAAGAATTAACCACTGAGAAAAGATTACCTTTGGGAAATGATGTGATGGGTTAAACTATCAAAATATTTTAGGAGGCAATATGAATGAATGCCCATATCATAAATATGCATAACATGATTTGCATAATAAAAGAAATATTAAATTGCTTTGAAAATTATTAGTTGCATAACAATTGCTTATGAAGGAATTTTGTTTGAAAAGAAAAGCATTACCATGGAAGGAATGGATGTTTGTTTTCTTGTATTATTATATGATAAATGTAGGAACAATAATATAAAGAAAATCAAATGGAATGGATGTTGTATTATTTTTATTGTCTTTGTTTCCTCATCATAGCCAAGTTGGAAGTAAGAAACTTGGAGTGTATGTAATGTACCATGTTCATAGTGGAGCATTAAAGAAGCATTACGATGACTTTGGCTGGAATTTCTCTTCTCGTATCTGAGGTAAGTATGGTGTCGAGAGAGTGGGAGAAACAAAATGAGTTATGTTAAATGGTAAGTGGCTGATTAACTAGGAGAAAAGTAAAAAGAAGTGAGGAGGCTGAAAGGAAGGGGGTGGTTGTTTTTATGGAGAAGTTTTTTGGGGAAAGAGAGGAAAAAGGAGTGGAGGGAGTAATTTGACAAGAAGAGGAAGATGAAACCTGGTAAAAACTCAAATAGAGATGAACTGTTGATGGAATTAGGTAACACGGTAAACTTAACGACTGCTCTATGCATTTTGGAATGATATGGATATATTATTTGCTTTCATTTTACAAAAATAGATATTATAGGATTGTATTCGATTTCCTACTTCTAAAAGAAAATATGGGTCGTATGTTTCTAAGTTTTGTAAACTCCTTAGATGAAAATCGTAGTTGGGTTTCAGGCGCTTGTTTGATTTATAAACAATTGCTTGATGTATTTGCTATACTGGGTTTGTAAGCAGTGCATAAGTTTTCTCAAAATGAGATGTACAGTAGTTTGCATGGTTAAAGTTTATAAGGATCCATTTGTTTTTATTAAAGTAGGAGGTTCTATGTACCTTTTATGAATAGAATGAAATGATCCTTGTTGTGAGGACTACAGATTATTTATGTATATGCTGTCATAGAAGAAAAGAGTTTAGTGAGTCTTCTGGATGATATGGTAAATTCTTTTACCAAGGAATGGTGCATTAGATGTCTTGATTTATTGTATGATTCCAATGGTAATGAATGTATTGTTCTAGTGAACGCCTTTCTATAATGCATGTATTGTTGTTCTGTTGAGAAAGGAACTGCAATGTTGCTAGGATGATTATTAATAGAGGAAAGAAGATTGGGTAAATATGCAAATCATTATGTGAGGAATATGTTTGTATGTATATTACGGTGTTGAGTGGTGCTTTCACCCAGTTGTGAAAGTACACTCTCCTTTAGGATTTGGGTTTCCAAATCCCCTCTTGAAAAGAAGTTAAACACACAACTTCTCCAAGGTCTCCGCTATATTAGCATTTCGCGTATATGTATTAATAATATTTGGATAAAGATAATCAATATAAATGCTTGGAACACCTTAGTGATTGCAAGTAACTGTAAACAAGGGGCAATGTTGGTTTATTTTATCGTGAAGCTTTAGTGATTGTTCATTGAACCGAAATAAAGCAAATGTGTGTTGGCCCTCCTATGACCACGATGTAGCTTTAAATGGAAATTTTGTGGAAAAGCCGTAAAACACAACACCTTCAATGAAATCGGGATTTTCATGAAGGGAATGTCATCATAGGCTCATGAATAAAACATAAAATAGAGGAAATGAAATTTTGACCTGCAATGATGACATTATTTTGGATTTTGAATTTTTTATTTTTATTCTATTTTTATCTTGATGCCTGCAAATAAAAATAAAGGTGAAGGATTTCTGGAATCAATAAAATGCAGAATGAAATCGAAAACAAATGCAGGAAATTGAAAATGAAGTGCATTCAGTATGATGCTATCCTGTTTCAAAAAACCGAAGATGCGAGGTTTCCATGCATGCAACCTAACCTACTGGACCTGCCAAAACAAGCACAATCTCCATAGACTAAGTGCTAGCTCCTAGGGTTTAGAATAAATTTCAGATTTGGGCATTCATATGAAGCAACCAAGTGAACTTGCATTTAACTTCATCTACAAACTCGAAATCTAAAAAGAAAAGAAATAGACATTAAATCCGTAGCATGCAAATATGGATCTCCTTCTTTCTTGCCCACAAGATGCAAATTTTTGAAAACAACTCTGTATTAAAGATTTGTCATTTATCCTAACAGAGATTTTTGACTTTCCCAAAAATAGAACAATTGGGAGAAAAAACCCTAAAAATCAGGTCCAGAATGGCCTCTCGCCTTTGACACTGCAACTCTGTTCCAACAGTTTTCCCCCCCTTTGTTTGAGATATATCTTGATATTTATAGAGGTTGCCTATCTGCAGTGTTTTAAAATATCTATCTATCCACATCTCTCTTTGTGGTATTTAAAATATAAGGCCCATAAACAGGTACTGGAGAAAAGGAACATTCCATCGAAATCTGTCTCTCTGTAGTATTTAAAATATAAGGCCCATAAACAGGTACTGGAGAAAAGGAACATTCCATCGAAATCTGTCTCCCGTAGTATTAAAACATAAAACAAACTTTCCTGGGACCCACAGCATAAAAACTGGAAAGTGTCACGATATCACTACAACTTTGCGCTGACTGCTCCCTTTGTTGCTTTGACCGTGATTTCATGACAAGTCGCGATATCGCTACAACTTTGCACTAACTGTTCCTTTCGTTGCTTTGATCACGATTTCGTGACAAGTCGCGATATTGCTACAACTTTGCGCTGACTGCTCCCTTTGTTGCTTTGACCATGATTTCGCTACAACTTTGCACTGATTGTTCCTTTCGTTGCTTTGACCATGATTTCATGACAAGTTGTGATATCGCTACAACTTTGCGTTGACTGCTCCCTTTGTTGCTTTGATCGTGATTTTGTGACAAGTCGCAATATCACTACAACTTTGCGCTAACTGTTCCTTTCGTTGCTTTGACCGCGATTTCATGACAAGTCACGATATTGCTACAAATTTGCGCTGACTATTCCCTTTGTTGCTTTGACCGCGATTTCGTGACAAGTCGCGATATCGCTACAACATTCTTCCTCTCTTGATTTGGGCTTATCTTTGGTCTTTCTTGCCATTGTTCCTACTGTTGTGCCACTGTCGGTTGGCTTCCTGCAAAAGAAAAAGGCAAAAGTTAGAATTTTCCTATTATCAATCCAAACCCTAATGTTCATTGCATGTCAGCTTGATTTTCTCCTTTTCGGCTCTTGCTCTTTTGAAACCTGTCGCGATTTCACGACCTATTTTGCTTTCGTGCCCTCTATTGCGTCTTGGGTTGCAATTTCATGACAATTTTGCTTTCGTACCCTCCATGGCATTTTGAGTCACGATTTCACGACATGCTTTGCTTTCGGGTCGTGATTTTGTGACATGTCACGATTTCACGACCTGTTTTCCTTATTTATCTTGCATTGCATTTTGTGTCACGATTTCGCGACCTGTCGTGATTTCATGATGATTTTGCTTCCATACCCTCCATGGCCTTTTGAGTCATGATTTCATGACATGTCATGATTTCATGACATGTGATTTCACGACGCGTTTTGCCTCTATACCTTCTATTGCATCTGGGTCGCAATTTCATGACATGTCGTGATTTCGTGACATGTCACGATTTCGTGACCTGTTTTGCTTTCATGCCTTCTATTGCATCTGGGTCACAATTTTGTGACATGTCACGATTTTGTGACATGTCATGATTTCACGACGCATTTTGCCTCTGTGCCTTCTATTGCATCTGGGTCATGATTTTGCGACAGCGATTCTGCGACATGTCACGATTTTGCGATAGCGATTCTACGACATGTCACAATTTTGCAACATGTCATGATTTCATGACTCGTTTTGCCTCCATGCCTTCTATTGCATCTGGGTCATGATTTTGTGACAATTATTCCATGACATGTCATGATTTTGTGACTCGTTTTGCCTCTGTGCATTCTATTGCATTTGTGTTGTGATTTCGCGATGTGTCGCGATTTCGTGACAAATTTGAACTTACTCATTTCGACACAGAAACTCATAGGGAAACATAGAGGAGTAAGCCTTTCAACCCTTCATGCAAGATTTTGCATGATCAGCAACAAAAAAATGACGTGGTAGAATGCAAATAATACGAACATATCTAAATATCAGAAACAAGAAAGGTGGGTCCCCAATTTTGGGGTACGTTGTGGAACATCCACAACAAATGGCGACTCTGCTGGGAAATGCTCCTGAGAATTTCGGTAAGAACCACACCTAAAAACCTTCAAAATTTTAACACTAGCGTCAGCACATATCCAAAGAATGAGACTAGATGAGAAATACATGAAGGATTAGAATTACTCAGCATCAGCTCAATGTGTGTGTGTCGTGATTCATTCCTTATCGTTTGAAACTCATTTAGCTTTCCACTATCAGTTTTATCTGAGTGTATATGCGAGGCTATGAATGATTTGTTCAGATTTTAATGCATGACAAATGTGACAACTGTCTAGTACCATGAACAAACATATAAAAACTGTCAAACCCTCTCAAGATCAAATATATGTATACTGAATTAATTTATTAGATCCCAAAGCTGGTCGTGTGTCACTACCATCTTGAACCCATGTGCAAGTGTAAGTGAAATAAGAGTTTTGGGGGAATAGGATTCCAACCCTTAATGAGATGATAATTTAATCCTATCCTTTCTACTATGATCTAGAGTTTATTACCTTATCTTGAACAAAATGATTTAACCTGTTATGGATGAAATTGTTAGGCTAGTCTATCCTTTTGAGCAGTCAGCGGTCCTACTTTTAGGCAAGACATGTTGCCACGCGTGAGCATACTCCACTACCGGATAGGCGTCTATAGCCTCGATGGAGATTAACCCCATAATTCATGATTGGGCTTTACTTTTGATTTTCTTGGATCTTGGGGATGACTACCCATCCTTGCCAGGGACACGTAGTATGATCCTTCCAATCCAATATTGATGATGAAAGAAAAATAGAAGATTTGGGGAGTCATATTCTCAACCTAAGTGAGATAAGAATTAAACCCTATCCTTACTACTCCGATTTTGGGCTTTAAACTTTAGGGGAGTGGTAAAAACCACTGTAAAAAAAAAAATTATGTTGCATGATGGGATAGACATGAAGTATTCTTTTCGCCTTACCTATTCTTCCAAGTGAGGTTTTGACCATTTTGCTCAAGATCTTCTTTAATATGTGTAGATCATGCTCGGTTCAAGATAGTTTGGGCCATCAGTCCCCAGCCTTAGGATCCTTTTAATATTTGCTATATAATGACCCTAAGAGGATTTGACACTCTTTCAATGAATGTACTTGAAATGTAACTGAGATAATAGAACTGCCTATGCAATGTGGAATGTAATGCGTGACATGGATGGATGCATTGCTCTTTTGAAACGCGGATGGAGTCTACTACCTATTTTGTCATACTTTGTCAAAGCAAACTAACAACTTCACGCATCACAAATTTCAAATGATGTTATTTAATGAGTTTGTGATATTTGTAGAACTCTCTGCAATATAATTCCAATACTTCATATTCTCCTAGTCTTGATCAACATTCATAAGGACATAAGTTGATGACTTGCTTTATTTCCCTTTCTTTTTATAAAGAAAAACCAAAAATTTCCAAAGGACCAACACACAAAACTTAAAACCAAACCTAAAAACACTCCCAAAAACAAAACTTGAACACACACAAAACACCAAGAATTATAAACGGATGTACAACGTGAAGCAAGATGTTGCACAGTTTTGATTATTATTTTCCCGGATCCCAGATCTGATTAGAATTATTTAAAAGGCCTATGACGTGATATACATGCCAAATATGGAAGGAATCAAACAAAAATAAAACTAGACCAAAACATGCAACCAAGTTCAGCTTTCCTTTCTCACCCCACCAATTAGATTTAGTTCCATTGTTATTCTTATAGGTGAGATTCAGATTATCGAATTGATTAGACAATGGTTGATTTTCAATTCTTCCTTGTATATTCCTTAAGGTGTAAATTTCATAATTCTTTTCATGGTTTAGAAGTAAGCTTTCTTTATTCACAATGAAATTTTGTAAGCAAGAGCCTATTTCTAAAATTTTCAAAGCCCATTCATTTTCCCTGTTCTTAGGCCAATCAAAGTTGTGCAATTGTTTACAAGCATCTAGGATGTTTACTAAATGAAAATCATCGCAAGCTTTTATCCTAGATTTCTTTATTAATTGTTGATGGATTTGATTTAGCAATCTAAATATATCAACTTCTTTTTCTTTCATCAAATCCATGTTATCAAAGGTGTGGTTAGAAATTAATCCTTGTTCTTCATTCACTTTCAAAGGCATTTTATCATGAACATCATCTGAATTGTAAAAATATTTACCTAAATCTTGGATGTTTGGACCCAACGGTTTAGATTTTACCATTTTCACATTTTCATTTACCAAAATTTGGTGAGGATTTGCAATTCCTTCTTTTACCTCATGGTCTTCATATCCCTTATTGATTACTTGCTCATCAAACATACCAACATTGGGCACCCAATTGGAAACATGCCCATCCTTTTCAACCCTCGAATATTTTTGGTCAAAGTGTATGTCAAGTAACTCATCTTGATGATCGCTCATTTGAGTTTCTTCCCATTGATAAATTTTTTGATAATTAGTTCCCCGCTTCTCATCGAGAGTTTCTTCCAAGGGCAAGTGGTGAAATTCTATCATATCTTCAAATTTATTTATTGATTTTCTTCCAATTTCAGTTTCAACCACTTCCTTCAATTCTATGGTAGGTTCCGTCCTATCACATATTTTAGACATTGTTGAATTTAGAACCCCTTCATCTAAATAATCGTGTATTTCTATGAATGAGATCATTTCTGCATAATCCTCACTAGTGGATGTTGGCTTAGCAATTTGCACCCCCTCTTGGACTACATCAAAGGTGGTTATAAAATTTGGACATTCAATTTCATCCCCTTGATCTTTTACCGTAGGTATCATTGGAGTGGAGGTTGCTACATTTGATGGTTGGTGTAGGTTGGTGTCACTAATTCCAAAAGAACAATCTCTCATATGAGCATGTTGTGCCTTTTCCTTTTTCAACACTAGTTGTTCTACCTTTTCTAGAATCTCATAGATTGTCTCTAGAGACAAGTCATCCACGTTTTCCTCAATGACGATAGCAAGTGCGGGGTGTATGGCCCTTAGGTATATTTCAATAGCTTATTCTTTTGATGTACCCAAAATTTCCCACATTTGAGAGTATAATTCACAAAACCTCACATTGAATCGACATGTGGACTCATTAGGTTCTTTACGCATAGCGGTGAATTGATTTTGTAGCCTATTTAAGTCAACTTGGTTACCAAAGTGATAAAGATAGGCTGCTTCTAATTGGTTCCAAGACATCTTAACATCCATGGGTAAATGCCAATACCACGAGAGTGGTTTACCGTCCAAAATGTATGCAAATAACCTACAAGCCACCTCCTCATAGAAAATCTGGAATTGACATAATGTATTCTTGTAGATATGCAGTTTTTGCAAGTATCCTAGTGGCACCTCTTGATTAAAGCATCGTAGAAATTCTAATAATAATTTAGGGGTTTGATAGGGTATCACATGTATAGAGAAACCCTTGTAATGATCCTCTATTGTAGATACCATTTTTTCTCTTAGAGCTGCGAATTCAGCTCTTAGGGATACAATTTGCTCTTCAAAAGTTGCCATTAGTAAACTTAGAATATATTTTTAGAACCAAGTCTATTAGTCATGAATAGAAGAAGGAATCATGATAAAGCCATATTCTAAAAAAGTAGGGTAGTTTTTGATTCACCAGGTCGCATACGCACAAGTGAAGAGCATACTCCTAGTGCTATAGGCTTTCTGATTCACAAGATCGCATTACACGCAAGTGAAGAGCATAATACCAACAATAATTACGTTTTAGATAGGATAATTCCTTATAAATGAGCATGAAATTACTAGAAAATATCAGATATGTAACGTATGAATAATCATGTTCGCATCAACCAAGAGATGTGTCCATTAAAATCAAATGAAAGTAATTGCATGAAGACCACCTCGTTAGTCAAGACCCAAATTTTTCAAAATAAAATCAAACACATTATTCCTGTATGAATAATCAAAGGCATTAGCATACCGCATAGCAATTTAGGCCCTCCTTTTTAACATTACAGGGTTGTATTGTTCAAATAGGGCTAAAGATAATAATTAATCCCTATGGCATTTAAATCATACTGTAATAAACTAGTTCAGGCCCTCCTTCTAGCGCTAATCTATTGAGTGGTGCTTTCACCCAGTTGTGAAAGTACACTCTCTTTTAGGATTTGGGTTTCCAAATCCCCTCTTGCAAAGAAGTTAAACACACAACTTCTCCAAGGTCTCCGCTATATTAGCATTTCGCGTATATGTATTAATAATCTTTGGATAAAGATACTCAATATAAATGCTTGGAACACCTTAGTGATTGCAAGTAACTGTAAACAAGGGGCAATGTTGGTTTATTTTAATGTGAAGCTTTAGTGATTGTTCATTGAACCGAAATAAAGCAAACGTGTGTTGGCCCTCCTATGACCACGATGTAGCTTTAAATGGAAATTTTGTGGAAAAGCCGTAAAACACAACACCTTCAATGAAATCGGGATTTTCATGAAGGGAATGTCATCATAGGCTCATGAATGAAACATAAAACAGAGGAAATGAAATTTTGACCTGCAATGATGACATTATTTTGGATTTTGACTTTTTTATTTTTATTCTATTTTTATCTTGATGCTCGCAAATAAAAATAAAGGTGCAAGATTTTTGGAATCAATAAAATGCAGAACGAAATCGAAAACAAATGCAAGAAATTGAAAATGAAGTGCATTCAGTATGATGCTATCCTATTTCGACAAAACCGAAGATGCGAGGTTTCCATGCATGCAACCTAACCTACTGGACCTGCCAAAACAAGCACAATATCCATAGACTAAGTGCTAGCTCCTAGGGTTTAGAATAAATTTCAGATTCGAGCATTCATATGAAGCAACCAAGTGAACTTGCATTTAACTTCATCTACAAACTCGAAATCTAAAAAGAAAAGAAATAGACATTAAATCCATAGCATGCAAATATGGATCTCCTTCTTTCTTGCCCACAAGATGCAAATTTCTAAAAACAACTCTGTATTAAAGATTTGTCATTTATCCTAACAGAGATTTTTGACTTTCCAAAAAACAGAACAATTGGGAGAAAAAACCCCAAAAATCAGGTCCAGAATGGCCTCTCGCCTTTGACACTGCAACTCTGTTCCAGTAGTTTCCCCCCCTTTGTTTGAGATATATCTTGATATTTATAGAGGTTGCCTCTCTGCAGTGTTTTAAAATATCTATCCATCCACATCTCTCTTTGTGGTATTTAAAATATAAGGCCCATAAATAGGTACTGGAGAAAAGGAACATTTCACCAAAATTTGTCTCTGTAATATTTAAAATATAAGGCCCATAAACAGGTACTGGAGAAAAGGAACATTCCATCGAAATCTATCTCCCCGTAGTATTAAAACATAAAACGGACTTTCCTGGGACCCACAGCATAAAAATCGAAAAGTGTCACGATATCGTTACAACTTTGCGCTGACTGCTTCCTTTGTTGCTTTGACCACGATTTCGTGACAAGTCGCGATATCGCTACAACTTTGCACTGACTGTTCCTTTCGTTTCTTTGACCACAATTTCGTGACAAGTCGCGATATCGCTACAACTTTGCGTTGACTGCTCCCTTTGTTGCTTTGACCACGATTTCGTGATAAGTCGTGATTTCGCTACAACTTTGCGCTGACTGTTCCTTTCATTGCTTTGACCACGATTTCGTGACAAGTCACGATATCGCTACAACTTTGCACTGACTGCTCCCTTTGTTGCTTTGACCGTGATTTCGTGACAAGTCGCGATATTGCTACAACTTTGCGCTGACTATTCCTTTTGTTGCTTTGATCGCAATTTCATGACAAGTCACGATATCACTACAACTTTGTGCTGATTGTTCCCTTTGTTGCTTTGACCGCGATTTCGTGACAAGTTGCGATATCGCTACAACATTCTTCCTCTCTTGATTTGGGCTTATATTTGGTCTTTCTTGCCATTGTTCCTACTGTTGTGCCACTGTCGGTTGGCTTCCTGCAAAAGAAAAAGGCAAAAGTTAGAATTTTCCTATTATCAATCTAAACCCTAATGTTCATTGCATGTCAGCTTGATTTTCTCCTTTCTGGCTCTTGCTCTTTTGAAACCTGTCGCGATTTCATGACATGTCACGATTTTGTGACCTATTTTGCTTTCGTGCCCTCTATTGCCTCTTGGGTCGCAATTTCATGACAATTTTACTTCTGTACCCTCCATGGCATTTTGAGTCACGATTTCATGACATGTGATTTTGCGACATGCTTTGCTTTCGGGTCGTGATTTCACGACATGTTGCAATTTCATGACATGTCACGATTTCGTGACCTGTTTTCCTTGTTTATCTTGCATTGCATTTTGGGTCACGATTTTGCGACCTATCACGATTTCATGATGATTTTGCTTTCGTACCCTCCATGGCCTTTTGAGTCACGATTTCATGACATGTCATGATTTTGCGACGCGTTTTGCCTCCGTGCCTTCTATTGCATCTGGGTCACGATTTTGCGATAGCGATTCCATGACATGTCATGATTTTGTGACAACGATTCTGCGACATGTCACAATTTCACGACATGTCACGATTTCATGACTCGTTTTGCCTCCATGCCTTCTATTGCATCTAGGTCGTGATTTCACAACAGTGATTCCATGACATGTCACGATTTTGCGACTCGTTTTGCCTCTGTGCCTTCTATTGCATCTGTGTCACGATTTCACGACGTGTTGCGATTTATCGACGTGTTGCAATTTCACGACAACTTTGAACTTACTCGTTCTGGCATAGAAAATAGAAGGGAAACATAGAGGAGTAAGCCTTTCAACCCTTTATGCAAGATTTTGCGTGATCAGCAACAAAAAAAATGACATGGTAGAATGCAAATAAGACGAACATATCTAAATATCAGAAACAAGAAAGGTGGGTCCCCAATTTTGGGGTACGTTGTGGAACATCGACAACATACGGTATGTGTAATTGTTGTGTGATTTAATCTCAAACCTAGATTTATTGATTTTGGAATGTCCCTGAATTATAGTCGAGTAGTTGTAAAAGAAAGGTTATGTTTCTTACTTCTGCAATTTTGATGGGAAAAGAAAACCATTTAGATATTTATTTGTTTGTTTGGATGTTATTTGATTTATTTTCATTATTAAGGAATGATATATGAAAACTCATCTACACAAAATAAAGTATGCAACACCTTTGAAAATGGTGTCGTATTTGATCCCATCACAAGGTAGTCTTTTCTCGGTAGTTGAGGAATGCGTCAGAGTGGAGGACATCTAGATCGTGCTACGTAGAACGAGGAGAATTCTATTACTTTGGAGAGTGTAACAACTAGTTCACAATGCAAGGAAATGGAATGAGATATTCCTTAATTCAATACTTAGAAGGTGAAAGCATGTCTACGGAAGCACAGGCGCACCGGGTGTGATGCAAACAAAAGCAGTTGTATTAACGAAACGCCAAGTGCATGAAAAAGGGAAAGCAAAGCATGAATGAAATGAGATGTAAAGAAAAAATAAAGGTGTAGTCTCTTTTATTAATTTTGCTGATGATCAGGTTACAATACATCTCCCCCCATTTTCAAGGGCTCAGAGCATCCGATACAATTTTGTTACACCAACGGATGGTGCGCTTCCCTTCGGGATCTTCCACATGCCCACATTCAAAATGGGTGGGCCAAACATTGCCACTGCTTGCGTGAATACGTTATTAGTTCCTTGCTTCCCTTCATTGTTGAGATCCTATGTACAAAGAAACAACAAACTATTAATAACACATGCGGATGGAGGGAAACATGCAATCCCTAAGGCCTCCGATTAATGCATACATGAAATAACTAAAACAATGATCAAAACTTATTAGAACAAAATGAAATTTAAATAGAAGCATATAAACACCATTAGGGACACATTGCAAAAAGAACAGTTGAGAAATCTGCTGTAGATTTCTAATCACTCTAGGGTGGGACGATTAGGATTGTCATAAAATGTCTGAAAGCGACCTCCAAAATGTCCCATCCAAAGACCTCCAAAATACCTGCAAACTTGGGGTTAGGCAAAATGGGGCATTTTGAGACGACCCAGAAGGTAGGATTTTGCATATTTTGCCCTGATCGCCTTGTATCTGAAGGCACTCCCTGTATGTTAGTAAAAGCGTAAAACAATGAAAACATAGTCAAAACAAGTCAGAATGCATTCAAAATTGAACAACAGCATATATGAGTCACCTAAAAAAAGATGCAAAAGAAACAATGAAGAAATATGCTATAGATTTCTAATCACTTTGGGGTGGGGTGATTAGGACTACAATAATGCGGGGGCGCCCGGGGGTAGGATGCCCACCGTTTGGTGCTTGGTTTTGACACCAATCCACTTGGGATGGGTCCAAAAAATCCTAGGGGGTTGTGTCAACAAATTGGGTGTGTGATTATGGCTAATTTTTTGGGTTTTGTGTTCAGATTGCGCTCCTAATGTTTACCCAATAACCTCCCTTCCAAAAGAGAGATCAAGGATGTAGGAAGCACAATGAGAGTGAGGGTATAATTTGGTAGCACTCCATTGCTCCAAATGCTCCTGATCTGTCCTCTTTTTAGGTGATAAGACTCACCATTTTATAGACCTGAAGGTCTGATTTGAATGTGCATGCAGGGGCGCCACTTGGCCATCATGCCTTGTTAGGGGAGAGAATATTCCTCCCTGATTAAGGGCTCCATGACTGCCTCTATGAATGCCTCTTTGAGCTTTGAAATGCTCACTCACACTCCCATGCATTGAAGGTGTAGTTGAGTGGAGGATCTAGGCTGCCATTTGTCAAGGTTTGACTTTTTGCCCATCAAACCTGCTATTCACCCCATCCTAGAGCGATTGCTGCTAATCATCCTAGGGTGGGGTGAATAGCATTCTAATCATCCTAGGGTGGAACGAATAAGGAACAGGGTGCTTGAAAGGTGCCAAATTGACCTCTAACCTTCAAAAACTACTTTGGGAGTGGTTAGGACCACTTTTTAACCTCTGGGGGCTTCCCTAGGGGCTGTGTATGCCAATTTGGTCAGTGCTTGTAGCCACATAATTAGATTGGTGCTATTTTGGTGTCTACAGATGCCCCTTTTTGGGATGCGCTATGCATGGTGCAGTGCTGAGAAAAAATAGATAACCAAAACACTTAATTATTAGGGTTTCTCAGTAACCTAACCAACTTTTGATGCCCCAAGTATGGAAAGGGCACACATTCTTGAATCCTTGCTTCTAATGAGCTAAGGAGATTAATTCAAGTGTTAACATTTTTTGGTGAGGTGTTAATTGATCTTGGACATTGTTCAATCATGAATAGGCAAAGGGTGCAACCTTTTCTCTATGGGAACCTTGAGTTCATGATTCTAGAATGCCAAGTGTTTGATCGGTTGCAAGGCCTGAGAAGGTACGTGTGTCAAGTTAGCATGGTGTTGGCACTTCGTGCACTTCCTCACATACGTGCAACAATCTCACTCTAAAGATGGCCATTAATAGCCCATGTGAAGGATGCACTTTGTGATGGCCATACCGCTAAAATGGCCATCGCATGTAAAATCGTGCGCTTGGGTGATCGCCCAAGTGGACTCCTACTGGTCCAAGCAATGGAGGATCCCTTCATAGCTTTGATGGTAAAAGATGTCTCCTAGCAAGAAATGTTTTGGAACTTTTTGTTTGAATGATCTTTTCACGACATACGACAATCCAAGTGGGAGGCTACCTAACTTGAGATAGTCTCTTATGGGTGTGTACCAATGCTGCTGATCAAAAACCTTGATGGTATGAATGGACAATCCCTCTTGAAGTTCATCCCTAGCAAAAGCTGAGCAGGAAAGAGATCGTAAGAATAATGTTGTGTTGCTATTAATAGGGGTTGGGGAGAACAAGGACCCCCAGTTGGTGTGATTCAGATTATCATGGATTCGAGAGAACTTATCTTGAGACGGTTCAATATGGATCAGGTGGATTCCTGGAATTATGTCAGAGCTTGCACGCTCCATCGTGGATTGCGATAATGTTTTGATTTGAATGGTTGTAATATCACTAGAATGGTCTTGCGGGATTAGTGACCCCAAGGAGGCCATAATTTCTGCAAAATAATTTGATTATCGAGGGAGTGCCTCGATGTCGTACCATTCAAGCTTTGTAGGAATTTATCCACAAGGGATTTATAGGCCTGTAGAACTAGGCATTTACATTGGAATACCCCTTTCACTTGGTTGACAATTAACAGTGAATCACCAAAGATGTTCAAGAATTTGATGTTCATGATGATAGCTTTTTGAAGACCTATGAGCAGGGCTTCATATTTGGCATTGTTATTGGTGCATGGGAAATCAAGTTTAAATGATAGAGGCATTGGAGCCCCTTGTGGTGTGAAGAATACGATTCCCGTGCCACTCCCTTGCTCACATTTAGAACCATCAAAAAATAGGGTTATGTCGACCTATGATTCAGGCTCATTAGAATCTAGAGATTCTGAGACATGGAAGACCCCATCATCGGGAAACTCTATGGTCAGAGGTTGATAGTATTTGAGAGGAGCCTTTGCTAGTTGATCAGCGATGACTTGACCTTTGATGGACTTTTGTCCAATGAATTTGATGTCAAAATCCATCAACAACATGATCCATTTCACTGTGCGACTACTATGATAAGTACAACTCATCATGTACCGCAATGGATTCTCCTTAGACACAACATACGTCGTATTGCTCAGCATGTAATGGCGTAGCTTTTTGGTGGCAAATAACACTGCTAAGCATAACTTTTTGACGTATGCATAGTTAAGTTCATAACTGAACAGGGTGCGGCTAAGATAATAATTAGCCTGTTCTTTATGTAGTTCATTTTTCTGGGCTAGCATGGTGCCCAGTGCCACCTCAGTAGCTAAGATGTATAAGTAGAATGGCACTCCTGGTCTAGGTGGTGCCAATATTGGTGGCGAGGCCAAGTATTGTTTGATGTTGTCGAAGGCTGACTAGCACTCGTCATCCCAGTGAAATGCTACCCCTTTGTGTAATAATTTATTCATGGGTCGACACTTGTCAGATAGCTACGCTATGAAGCGCTTGATCGACGTGACCTTACCCTGCAAGCTTTTGAGCTGCTTGATGGTGTTTGGGGGAAGCATTTCAAGGATTGAATTGACTTTATTTGGATCTACCTCAATGCCTCATTTTGAGACTATGAAACCCAAGTGGCGGATGCAGCACTTGGTCTAAATATGCTTAGTTCAAATGCCACCTATGCCTTGGCCCCATGTTTAGCTGGTCAAACATGTCATCAATGTCTAAGGGGTATTGTTGCTGCCGCATATGGTTGAGATATGCCATCTCAGTCTCATATTCATAATCGCTATCAGAAATCCATATGCCTTCATTGGCTCTAACAAATGTTTATGACATGTGAGGCTCATTATGTTCGAGCAAGTTGATTTGGTCCCATCGGGGTTGTTCCGCTCTCTACGGGAGGACCTGATTCTCTTGGGGTGGCAATCGCTTGATTGGATCATTCAAGGGGAACATTGCCACAAATTTCTCTTGATAGTCATCTATGGGTGTCACTTGTGAGTTATCGCTATCGAAATCGAAAGGGTCCCAAGGTGCTACCTCATACTCCGACTCGTCTTCGGAAGATCTTTCTTGACCTTGTCTATATCCCTCTTGGAGGAAAGTTCTTGAAATTTATCCTTTCTCGATCGAAGGGGAGGAGTTGTTGAGGCCCACAAGGTTGGTTGTTAACAATGGGAGATAATCCCCCAATGTGTATGTCGTGTTAGGATTGGCATATGGATCTTGTGCCAACCCATCCTTGTTTCCTAGCCCTAGGCCTTGTATGTTCTCTACCAAGATTTCAAGGGGCAAAGGGTGGTTGAACCCTAATCTTGATTTATCATATGGCATTTGATATCTTGGTTGGGAACACGCACTCCTTTTTCATATCTTCCCAATCCATATCCATGCCAATTACATTGGCCAAGGTATTTCAAAGCGAAGTCTGGGTTGGACAAATAGTTGACATTCACAGCAAAGGGCTCTTCGTCCTCTTCCTCTTGTAGGTAAGGTTCAATGTCGTTGTTGAGGCCCCCATATACAAAATTTATCTGATTTGGTGGGTAGCCCAAAGGGACAATAGTGCCAATGGGGAGGCGAGGTCTCCCCATGTCCTGCATGGACTCAAGCGTAGGTGTTGCTACAATATTTCACAATAGATACTCCCCCAGGCCCATATTGGCCATATCAATAGTGATTGTTGGTGGTTGAGAGGGAGGGAATGGGAGTTCTTCCTGGGTCCACTCCATGTTGGGTGAACCAAGCATCTCGAATTTCATTCGGCTAGGCACCTCTTCGATGGAGATGGTTGAGACCAATGGTGGTATCTCTTCCAAGGGCTTCTTCCCGTTGTCCTTCGATCTGGCCATCGTAGGTGGTGTCGTTGGTGAAGGACCAGACGATGAATATTGGACCAGTTGGTGATTTGAGGGACTTAACAGTGGGGATGTATGCGAAATCAGACCCTGTTTGGATGGATTCAACTAAAAGTCCAAATGTGTCGATGGGAGGGTCGATTGTGGCATCAGTTGCACCATATTACAATACTTGAAGGGCTTTAAGTCTACTGGGACTACATGCACTTGCCCTTCATATGTGTACTTTAGGCATTGATGGGCTATCGAAGGGACACACTTCATGTACCTGATCCAAGGCCGGCCCAACAAGATGTTGTAGGCCATCTCACCTTCCAGGATGTGGCACAATGTAGGAATAGTCTTTTGTCCCACTTGGATGGGCAGGACAATTGTGCCAACCGTCGAGCATATCGTGTCATTGAATGCTCGAAGAGTATAGGTGGAGGCCACAATATGAGATGCTGGTAGCTTCAGGTGTTTCAATGCCGTCATTGTGATTATATTACTGGATGAGCCAGTGTCCACCAACACCCTCTTAAATGGAATCTTGTTGACCCGCATAATGATGTGCAGGGGTGGATCCACCATATCACCAGTCACCGATTTTAGTTTGTCTTCTCTAAAGGTGATGACTGGTTTTGTACATCATTTTACATGTCCCACAAAGTTGTTGAACAAATTTGCTTCGTGGGGCTATAGCTCGATGGCTTTGAGTATCTCCATCAGAGCCTCTCAATGGGGCGGTGATTGTTGGATGAGCTCATAGATGGAGAGCCTAGCCAACATGGTCCTTAAAATTTGGGTAAGTTTAGTCCGAATCGTGGCCACTGGTCTAGGTAGGGGAGGTTGTGTAGGGTGTTGCGGAGGTTGTGATGTTGATGGAACATCTCCTGTAGCTGCAGTGGGGGCAGCTGTGTTTGGGTACCTCTTATTTCATGTCACTATGCTTATCATCCCTACATACCCCTGCATGGGGCAGTTTTGTGTCACCTCATTTACTTGTAGAGTCTTTGCCTATGCATCATGGGCAGGCAAGGGGTCTTTGAAGACCTCCATATATTGGTTGCTTGGTGCTACAGGATTATCCACCACTAGCATTTTATTATCTATTAGGTCTTGCACTAAGATTTTGAACTTCCAACATGCGTAAAGGTTGTGTCCTTTCTATCGATGAAACCTATAATATAGGTCTTCCCTATAGCCCTTGGGTTTTGGTGTGTTAGGGTCTACGAGTCGACTTTCTTACAGGTTTATCAAGTTTGCCATAGACAAGTGGTCAAACAAGGAGTATTTAGACTCTATGAAGGGTGTGAATTATCACCTAGGGTGACACTACTGATTTTGCTCTTGCCTATGATTTTCCTTCTCATAGCTGTCAGGAGGAACTGCTTGATAATTAGCCTTTGGAGGCTGTGTCATCTGTGTAGGCTTTGGTATGTTTATGGCAACATGATTGACCATGGTGGGTTTCGGTTGCGTGGACCCAGTTTTGGCATTTTTGGGCCACTCTTTCTTGCATGGCTTGGCAATCTCGCCATCCTGTATCTTGATCTCCTCAATTATTCTAGCTTGCACCAGGGCTTCCTCAAGAGTGGCATATTGCTACAGCTGTAATAGCATGGAGATCAACCTTAGGCAACTCTTTGAGAACATTTGGGTCAGGTCGGCCATGGGAGGGAGGTAAGGTAGCCTTAAAAGCAATGTCCTCCACCGATTTCCATAAGCCACCATGGTCTCTTCCTCATACTACATGAGGCTAGCTAGGTCACTTAATGATGCCTTCTTCTTGGTGTTGAAGGCAAAATGTTTGAGGAACGCATCCACTAGCTAGTCTAGGTTGCTGATGCTATGCTTTGACAACTGGGTAAACCAATCCGAGGCAAGGTCTACAAACATGGTTATAAATTTTCTTAGAAGCAAAGCATCGTTGTCCTGAATGCCAAAGCATTGACTCAGGAATCTTGTCATGTGATCTTGGGCATCCTCATCCCCTCTAAAAATTGTTAATTGAGGCATTTTGAAGTGTTCAGGATATGGGGGTGTCGGCACTGAAGGATGCATAGGGTGATTGCGAAGCTGGCATAAAGTGGACTTTTGGGGCCCGAAAGTCTTTGTATCCACAGACTCTAAGCGCTCTAGCAATGCTTTGTATGCATCAAAAGATTTGATCTCTTCCTCCTTGGTTTGTTCCCATTGTGAATTGTGGGGAACTTGAGGCCTATGGAGGGGTAGCCAAATAGCACCCCCCTGCCTTGGTAGGGTGTTTTAGCCCACTCTTCTTCTTGCTTGAATTACTCATAGGCTTCTTGAGGAGTTCTTGGGCGTGACCTATAAACATGGGTGGGTGCCCGAGGAGGGCACCCATAATTGGTTCTGGGAGTGGTCTCCCACTCAGGTCTAGGAGGTCTTGGAGGCAACGCTTGATAAGGTCATGGAGACCTGTCTCATACCAAGGGGTTATGCCTCTCATAAAGCTTTGTATTATGCATGCGAGGGGTTGGAATCCTCTCATGCATAGTTTTCTAGAGCAACTCATCTATCTGATGCTGAATGTGCTCTTTGCTAAGACGGTACATGTGCTCTAACTATTGTTGATCTTGCTCAAGCTGTGTGATTTGCACTTGGCAGGCAGTATGTTTGGAAAATGCCAAGTTGATTTGTTCCACCGTCTTAGGTCTAGGATGCCTAGATGCCACCCCTACATATATATCTTGGTCGTAGTGATATGAGATCTCTATAGGTCGCTTCCCTCTGTCCAGGTTAGCAACATTCACCTGAGGCTCTGGCCTCAGTAGGTGATCCTGATAAATAGCAGGTGCAGAGGCACATTGCTCCCACACTATGTATTGCTCTTGAGGAATATAGTGGTTTTCCTTGTGCTACCTTTCATATATGTGAAAGGGGCAGGCAGAGTTGGCTTGCCCTATCTGAAGAGCCTTGCACTCTATATTTGGCCTATTGTTTCTGACAGTAATGAGGTATAGAGGAGGGATGATATAATCATGTGGCCCCTCCTTATGGACCTTATGTTGTTCTAGCGCTTAATCACGTGGTGGCCACTCATAATGAGTGTCTAAGGGGGCCTTCCCGTGTATGTACTCCTCCTGAAAGAGTCTATGTTGAATGGGAGTGCCTCTCGAAGGGGTGCCTTTATAGTCCTATTTTGTCATGGTATGATGTGGACTATTTTGTGGGTTAGGCCACCAAGGTGGTATGACCAAGTCCTTGGGGCTATAACAGAGGTGACTTGTGCCTCCTTGTACACTTTTTGCCGCTCCTACCCATGATTGGGATTTGCTATGGGTGTACACCATGGTGGTGGTTTTCTAAGGGATACGTGTGTTTTTATATTCTTTACAATTTTTTATGCTACACTAAACAAAGGGGACCACACAATCAAATAAATGATTATCTCGTTTATAGATTAAAGGTGTGTCCTAAATCTGGTTTAGTGTGTTTTGATTTTTGTTGTGCAAAACCTTGTAATGAAAACATGCATAATGAGGGCTCTTATATCTCCAAAATGGTCACCCCTTCAATATACCACTGCTAGGCCATTATACCAAACCTCTCAATATACCCGCCCTTACGTGAGGGAAAGTATTGTTATGCGAGAGTAGAACAGTACGTGGAACATAGGCGGTATGGAAGGGGAATCACTCTATTTTGACACCTACCATAGAAGAATTATCCTCATGCACGGGGAATCACCCCCGCTACACTTGGTCAGCTTTCATCAGGATTTATGTCTAGCAACAGTTGCGATCAGGGTTATGTATGCAAAATTCAAGCCAAGGTGGTGATGAAATCCACCATTGGTCTTGATCAAGTGTTGGGGTTTTAAGACCAACTCATTGATGTTTATATTATCATGTGGTGTGTGTAGTTATTTTTACTTGCGCAAAGAAAGAAAACATGCAGTAAAATTTTCCATGCAAGCAAAGAAACAAAAAAATTATAGAAACAAGAAACAAAAAATTACATAGGGTGTTCAGAAAACCTACCTCTTCTCTACCCACACCAGATACCCTTGAGTTTCTGCTCAAAAACTAAACAAAGATCTAATCATCCCAGGGTGGGATGAATAGCAGATCTGTATTCATCATAGGGTGGGACAAATATGTATTCATCCTAGGGTGGTACGAATTCCAGTTTGTATTCGTCACAGGGTGGCATGAGCAGGAGTCTAGTGCTTGAAGGATTAACACCTACAAGAAAAACACAAGATTTTTGATCAAAATTTTATCCCAATAGCAGGGGACAGAGTCACACCGTGATCACCATTGAAAACTTGTCTATAGAAGCACAGGCACACCGGGTGTGATGCAAACAAAAGCAGTTGTATTAACAAAACGCTAAGTGCATGAAAAAGGGAAAGTGAAGCATGAATGAAACAAGATGTAAAGCAAAAACAAAGGTGTAGCCTATTTTATTAATTTTGTTGATGATCAGGTTACTATATGTCTCCCCCCCCTTTTTAGGGGCTCGAAGCGTCTGATACAATTTTGTTACACCAATGGATGGTGTGCTTCCCTTCAGGATTTTCTACGTGCCTACATTCGAAATGGGTGGGCCAAAAGTTGCCACCGCTTGCATGAATATGTTCTTAGTTCCTTTCTACCCCTCCAGTGTTGATATCCTACATACAGAGAAATAGAAAATGATTAATAGCACATGCGGATGGAGGGAAACATGCAATCCCCAAGGCCTCCAATTAATGCATACATGAAATAACTAAAACAATGATAAAAAATTATTATAACAGAATGAAATTTAAATAAAAGCATGTAAAAACCATTAGGGACACATTGCAAAAATAACAGTCAAGAAATTTGCTGTAGATTTCTAATCGCTCCGGGGTGGGACGATTAGGACTATCATAAAATTTCCGAAAGTGACCTCCAAAATGTCCCATCCAGAGGCCTCCAAAATACTTGCAAACTTGGGGTTACGAAAAATGGGGAATTTTGAGACGACCCATAAGGTCAGATTTTGTAGATTTTTCCCTGATCACCCTGTATCCGAAGGCGCTCGCTGTATATTAGTAAAAGCATAAAACAATGTAAACACAGTCAAAACAAGTCAGAATGCATTCAAAATTGAAAAACAACATATATGAGTCACCTAAAACAAGATGCAAAAGAAAAAGTAAATATATTTTTTGTAGATTTCTAATCGCTCTGGGGTGGGGCGATTAGGACTGCAACAGTGCGAGGGGGCACCCAGGGGCTAGACGCCCACCGTTTGGTGCTTGGTTTTGACACCAATCCACTTCGGATGGATCCAAAACCTCCTAGGGGGTTGTGTCAACAAATTGGGTGTGGGATTGTGGCAAATTGTTTAGGTTTTGGTTCTGGATTGCTCTCCTAATGTTCACCCACTAACCTTCCTTCCAAAAGAGAGATCAAGGATGTAGGAAGCACAATGAGGGTGAGGGTATAATTCGACAGCACTCTGTTGCTCCAAATACTCCTGTTCCATCCTCTTTTGGGGTGAGAAGACTCACAATTTTATAGACCTGAAGGTCTACTTTGAATGTGCATGCAGGGGCACCACTTGTCCATCATGCCTTATCAGGGGAGAGAATATTCCTCCCTAATTAAGGGCTCCATGACTGCCTCTATGACTACCTATTTGAGCTTTGAAATGCTCACTCACACTCCCATGCATTGAAGATGGAGTTGAGTGGCAGATCTGGGCTGCCATTTGTCAAGGTTTGACTTTTTGCCCGTCAAGCCTGCTATTCGCCCTACCCTGGAGGGATTGCTGCTAATCATCCCAGGGTGGGACGAATAGCATTCTAATCGTCCCAGGGTGGAATGAATAAGGATAAGGGTGCTTTAAAGGTGCCAAATTGACCTCTAACCTTCTAAAACTACTTTGGAAGTGGTTAGGACCACTGTTTAACCTCTGGGGGCTGCCCTAGGGGCTGTGTATGCCAATTCGATCAGTGCTTGTAGCCACATAATCATATTGGTGCTATTTTGGTGTCTAAAGAAGGAAGCTGAGTCATGTCTGTAAGCTATCAAGATGTGAAACCATTGTTGTATGTGGATGAGAATGTTGTTGAAAGACTATCGAGATCATTTATGATTTCAAAGTGATGTGTTAGATTCATTGTAATATGAATAACATAGTATATTTGGGGTGATTGTAATGCCATATTAAAAAAGAACTTGATTTGAAAACTTTGTGATTGAAATTATTATCAATAAATTACTTTAGTATCTACTTGTGTGTTGTATTTTAATTAGATTTAATAATGGACAGTTCTTTAACATGAGCTATATCACGATTGTAATCCATGGAGTGTTAATGACTGATGGAAGATAACTTAAACTTTAAATTGAGTTGGTATTATGAAATCCACGAAGACCTTTGGTAATATATTTTATATAAATAATTTAAGTGTTATCTTGGAGGTCTTTTGCTTAAGCAGGAAGGAATTTTATTATAAAAAAAATAATAAGGTTGAGGATTATTTGGGAAGTTATGCTCATGTTAGAGAAATTGGCTATTTCATTTTGTTCAAATTGTGTTTAATCTAAAAAGCAATAGTGGGTAGTTGAATCGGATGTATAAGAAAAAAGTCTTAATGGGAATCAAGAGAATGTATGGGTTAGATTAAACACATTTTTATAGTGGTTATATAGATAATATCAATTTTTAGGAACATCTAGCTCATCTAATGTTTAATGAGTCACTTGAAGTGATAATAATCCACATAAAAGGATCTATGTGGAGTGTAATGGATATCATGGTATTTTTGATTGATTGGAAAGGAGTTGGGCCATCACCTAGTATACTACCTTGGGAATCAAGGCTAAGTATAGGGATGGGTGAACCCTTACACCTAAGTGCTTACATTAACAGATAAATGTAGGTAAAAGGATAGGTGTGATATATACCCAATATGTTTACATTGATGAACTAATGTAAATATAGGTATGGATGAATCTTTAGATAAAATGAACTTACATTGATGGATAAATGTATGTTTAGTTGAAAAGGACCTTCGAAGGATGGAATAGTCTTAGTATAACCTACTAATGGATAGTCTAGAGTAAAAAAGAAAAAGAAAAATTCATGCTGAAATTTATGGATAGGAATTTGGGTGTTGATATTTTTGTATCAGAGCATGGTTCATAGTGGGATAGGTTCACTACGTAAAAATTAGATTTGTATGCAATAGAAAACACACTTATAAAAGGATTTGATTTTGCAATAGAATATCCATTAGAAGTAAAATCTGCTTGAAGATACTTGATATGATTGGGTAAATATGTAGTAAGAGGAGCAATTTGAAGGACTAATTGCTAATGAATTCTGAAGAACACAAGCTTATACTGAGAGGGGGGTGAACAATATAATACCACTTTTTACTTTTTATTTCAATTCAATATTATGCAGTGTATAGATAGCAGTATCAATAACAGTAATCTAAGCAATGCACAAAACACCATACACAATAGAGACAACACAATTTATGTGGTTCACCCACTGTGGGCTACTCCACGAAGAAAATATTTTACTAAAATATTATCAATCATTATCTTTTGGGAATCATTCCCCATTACAATGTTTATGGACCTCTATCCAAAGGAGAAGCTGATACCCTAATCTCAAGTTCATGGATCTCTTCCACAGGAGAATTCTTTCCCCTTCTACTTTGGCTAGTGATCTTCTAGAAGACTCTGTCTCTCTACTGCATTGACTGGTGGATATCTCTCCATTTGAAGACTCTTCACTCAGATATGTCTTCAATTGTCCTAGCTATTGTATATCTATCCACCAAGACTCTATCCTCTGTACTTTTTCACCTCCAAAGCTCTGTCTTAATACTATACTAAACACAGTCCAGTCGGTCTAGCATAGCTCTGCTCAATATATTGCACTAAACACAATACATTTAGTCCAGTACAATTCTACTCAATAGGTCCACACATAACCTACTCAAATCTGCTCAACAGGTCCATACAAAACCTGCTCAAATATACTCAATAGATCCACACAAAACCTACTCAAATTTGCTCAACAAGATCACTCAGAACTTGTCCAAATATTTTCAAAGCTCACACAGAACTTGTCCAAATATGCTCAACAAGTTCACTCAAAAATTATCCAAATCTACTCAAAAATCTCACTCAAAACTTGTCCAAATCTGCTCAATAAGTCCTCTCTAGGACTTGCTAAAATCTACATAGCAAGCTTCCACAAAAGCTTACTCAAAATCAGTCCACAAGCCTTCTCAAAGACTTGTCTCCAATCTGCTTAACAAGCTGACACAAAGCTTGTCCAATCTCATAGAATCATAAACATAATTTTTAGAGAATCAATATGTTCTATACTTAATGCTTAATAAATATCTCAATTCAATCTCATAGAAGCATAAAGAGAATTGTTAGAGACTCAATACGTTCTATACTCAAATCTCAATCTCAACTCAAATCAATATTATAGAAGCATAAAGAGAATTGTTAGAGACTTAATATGTTCTATTCTCAAATCTCAATCTCAACTCAATTCATATATAGAATAGTTTTTTTCATGGAACTTGAACAACCACATGCATCCACTTGACTAGGCTCAAACAACTCTACTCAACCAAACACCTCAAGGAACAACCCTTTCTCATAGACCCTAGTCCAAGCATGTATCAACCAACTCAAAATGTATTCAGCAATGCTCAACCACAAATCTCACATAACAATGATACTCATATTTTCTAACTCAAGTTCAAGTTCTTTGCACAACCAATTGGTTTCAACAACAATGCTTATAAAACAAGGTTTGATCACAACTCTCAAACCAGAAAATCTTGAAGCATTTAACCAATCACTTTCGAAAAGTAAACCATAATCAATTCTTTTCACTCCAAAGGTATTTTATAATCAACCACCATAGTCTATAAATAGGAGAATGTGCCCATACATTTTATGAATATGAAGAAGCCTCTTTGGAAATTTGCCACAATCACAATATTCTTTTGCCAATCCTCACAAGGGTTAGAAGATCACAAAATAATCAACATTACTCCACTTCACAATAATATTCACCAAGGCTTTTAATTAAAAAATCTTCTTAAGAATTGATGCACAACTTCCTTATCACTCCTAAAACCACTTGTACCATAAAATAAAATAAATCAAAACATTGCATAACCTTGTCACTCCAAAAACCACTTATACCATAAAATAACTCAAATATTCTATATCCTTCCTTTCAACACTTTTGCACTTAAAAAAATAATCACAAAGACTTCTTAGGAAATATCCCACATTAATCAAATATAAAACCTTAGCCATATGCAAAAATTAAATCCACTATACTCTCCGTGAAAGTCAACGCTTAACACAACCTTAGCAAATTCGAAATATTTCATGCACCCAAAAATTTTGGTGATCGAATTATGGCATACCTTGAAAAATGGCTTCGGGTGGTTTCGACCCCATGTTCCTCCTCGTCGTGCACCTTAGCACACTCTCCATCCACCGTGTGGCCTAGGCCTCCCACATGGAGGTTTTAAGCCTTTGAGACTTATATTTTTGTCCTCTCCACCTATGCCTTGAAACTTGCTCCCTTGTTCCACATGAAGTGCGCAAATGAAATCGGAAGGGGGGAATCGACGATTGCGAAGGAGGGGATAATCGAATGCAAAAAATATTTCTTATCACCTACTTGGTTGATAAAATCAACCCCTTTAAATATTTGAACCTTTGCATGATAAAATATATGACATCGGCGAACATGGCGGGAAAAATATTTTATTTAATTTTAAAATTTAAATTTAAATTTTAAATAAATTAAAATTTAAACTAAACCTTTAAAATTAAATTTCTCCATCACCGGGGCACATTTTTTGATGAAACAAAAATCCAACTTGGGTTTTAAGAAAAACCCATTTCAAATCTGCCATCCATGGTTTTAAATAAAACCTTTCCTTGCCTTCCTTGGTTTTCATAAAAACCTTTTGCTAAGCTTCCCTTGAAGCTCCTTTTGGAACCAAATGCCATGCATCCCTTATTGAACCTTTTATCAAAACCTTTTCTTCACATGAAGCTCTTTGTGGAGAAAAATCATAGTGCTTACTTACATAGGTCCTTTTGACATCAATGACAAATTTTAGTTCAGGGACTCAAAATATCCAAAAAATTCTTACTACCTCTTTTGTGTATGGCTAGGGACAATGCCACCAAAGAGAAGAAGAGGAAGTGCTACCCCATCATCAAGGCAGACACGATAAAATAATGGGGATAGAAATCCAGATGTGGGTTCGAAAAACCCTAGTGATGGAAGGGAGAATACTAGTACTAGGGATCTTACTGAGATAGTGGCTCTACTTTGAGAACAGATAGAAACCCAAAAATAGTTGTTGGATGTTGTGTTGAGTCGAGAAACATAGGTGGGTAACCCTAGAGTGAGTTAGCCAAATGAACCTCTTATCAAGGCATAACAAGCTAGGGTCATATTAGAGGTCGAGTTGGGCAAGGAAATGAAACATTTGAAATCTTCCAAATTTAATGGAGAGAAATATGGAGACAAGGCTGAGGCTTGGTTGAAAGAAATTGAAACATATTACAACATGAAGAACTTCTCCTTAGGTACTCAAACATCCTATGCCACACTGCATCTGTAAGGTGATGGTTTAGCTTGGTGGGAAGTGTATAGTGATGAACTAGGTCTTGAGGTAGTAGTTGACCTAAAATAGACAGAGTTTGTAAAAGCCTTCAAAAATAGATTCCTCATGGAACATTTTTATTCCCAAAAATTTGAGTAATTCACTAGACTTAACCAAGGAACTAGGAAAGTGGACAAGTATTATCAAACATTTGTCAAAATAATGAAGTATGTGCCAAAATATAACAAGAAAATGAAGGTCCATAAGTTTATTCTGGGAACAGATCCTAGAATATGACAGGAAGCGGATATGCAAGAACCTTGAACTCTGTAGAAAGCCTATGGTTTAGCTAGGAAAGCTAAAACATATCTCAAACCCTACTTTGATTATGAAATATTAGATGAAGAGGGTAAAGAGGCACTAAGAAAGAGAAATAGTGCAGGTTTTGTAAAATGGGAAGAGAAACAAGCAAGCAGGAAATTCTCTCAATAGGACCGAGGAAATGACAAGAAGAAAGGGAAATTTAGGAAAAGGTTCTAGGGGAAGAACTAAAATAGTAGCAAGGGTAACAACAAATAGTTATAGGTATATGCTAATTCTACATCTACAGAAAAAGTAGAAGAGGGACATAAGCGAAAAATATCCAAGATCAAAATAAGGATGTTATCTTTTTAGAGGACCGCATTATGCTTCTAATTGTCCATGGAGAACATAAATGAATTCTAAGGGAAAGGAATCAATGTACAAAGAAACTGCACCTAGGGAGGCCATGCACAAGATTTATGCAACTACAAGAAACTAGAATCTTGATGGTCAAGCCATGCCACTAGTGATCAAAGGTAATATTTTTGGTAGAAATGTTAAAATATTGATTGATAGTGGTGCTACAAATAGTTTTATTTCCACTAGTTTAGCTAAAGATATTTTAGAAAGACCAGGAATCTTGGCTCATGGGTGGAATGTCGAGTATGGTTTAGGATAAACCTACTATGTTAACCAATGTTACCCTATGGTAGAAATTGCCTTACCTAGTGGAATAACTATAGGATGTTTGTATGTAGCACCTTTGCATGATTTTGACATAATCCTAGGAATGGATTGGCTGCAAATGCATAAGGCAATACTCAAATTTTAGGATAGATGGATTGAGTACACAGATGATAAGGGTGTTGTGTGTAGGATGTATAGTCTACAGGGGGATTTTCAACCCTAAATCCTATCAAAAATGCAACTTAAGAAGGCCATAAAGAAAGGAGGAATGGTCTATATAGTTAAGATAAATAAAATGGATAAAGAGAAGAAGGAAGAGGTGTTTGAGAAACACCCAATTCTTCAGGAATTTAGGGATGTTTTTCTAAAGGATTTGCCTAGATTACCTCTTAAATGGGAATTTGAATTTACTGTTGAGCTCCAATCAGGAACCCATCCATAGATATACTTACAAAATGAATCCCATAGAAATGCAAGATTTGAAGGTGTAATTGCAAGGGTTACTAGAGAAAAGGTTGATCAAACCAAGTGTATCACCTTGGGGTGCACTAATGTTATTTGTAAAGAAAAAGGATGGTTCCTTGAGATTATACATAGATTATAGAATTTTAAACAAGGCAACCATCAAGAACATATATCCTCTACCTAGAATTGAAGATCTCTTTGATCAAATCAAATATGCCACAATCTTTACAAAGATTGATTTGAAGTTAGGATATCACCAATTGAGGATCCGTGAGGAGGATACACATAAGATAATATTTAAAACTTGTTATGGATATTATGAGTTTGTTGTCTTACCTTTTGGTTTAAAAAATGCTCCAGTGGTATTTATGAATTTTATGAATAGTATATTTAGGAAGTACTTGGATAGATTTGTGCTAGTATTTCTGGATGATATTTTGATATATTCCAAAAATAAGATAGAGTATGATGAACATATCTGGATTATGCTAGAACTATTAAGGAAGAATCATCTGTATAGGAACCTATCCAAGTATGAATTTTATGTGTCAAAAGTACAATACTTAGGACACATTGTTTTTATTGATGGGATCACTATGGATCCTAAGAAAATAGAAGCCATTTTGAATTGACCACCATATACAAATGTGATAGAAGTTTGAAGTTTCATGGGCTTAATTGGATACTATAGGTGATATGTGAGGGACTATGCCAAGATAACCTCACCAATAATGAACCTTCAATGAAAAGAAAAAGAATTCAAGTGGATAGATAAGTGTGAGTAAGCCTTTAGTTTGCTTAAGCAAAATATTACCACACCTCCTATACTAAAGATACCCGATCCTCAAGGAAGTTTTTGTGTCTGTACAGATGCATCACTGGAAGGTTTGGGAGGAGTTATTTCATAATAAGTAGTGGTAGCCTATGGATCTAAGAAACTAAAAAGGGATGAGGTTAATTATGCAACCCATGATTTAGAGTTGGAAGTTGTAGTGTTTGCTATCAAGAATTGGCGATATTATCTAGTTGGTAGACCCTTTGAGTTAAGGATAGATCATCGGAGTCTATAATATGTAATTAATCAACCTTTGCTCAATGCTAAGTAGAGGAGGTCGATGGAGTTCCTTGATGAATATGATTTTGGTATTGAGTATATAAAGGGAAAAGAGAATAAAGTTGTTGATATGCTGAGTAGGAGGAGACACATAGTAGTTTTGTCTCACATCCATGTTGACTTGATGGAACAAGTCAAGGAAATGCAAAATCAAGATGCATACTACAACCAAATTTGGGAAAGGATGGAAGAGAAACCTGATGAAAACAAAGACTTTGACATCAAGGATGGTTTCTTATGTTTCAAGAATAGGATAGTCATTCTTGAAACTAGAAATTTGAGAAGGATGTGTAGCGACCTCGAGGAAGCGGCGCACCATCCCCACTACTCTACTTGTGATTTAATTGAATATTTTAATGTTAAACATGCATTTAAATGAAAGGCATAAAGAAGATATAACCAGAATGCGAAGAAATAAATGAATGAATGCTTTTGTATTGATATTTCCAAGATCCGGTTACATATGAATCCCTCTAAGGGATACCCTTCATTTGATACATGATTTTACACACAAAGAGGGTAGCAGGTGTATAAAATATCCCCTTGCAAAGGGGTGGCACGCTTTAATAGGCTTCCCGGTGATGCACATGGAAATGTATGAGGGCTTATAGATGCCTCCTTCTCTAGGTCTGATTCCTAGAGGGATCCTCTTGCTTTCGTATGTTGTGGATTTGTTCGATGAACCTGTAGCCTTGTAAGCAATGAAACAACAACACACGCTTAGATGTCCGAGATTGCCTCCCTGGATGAGGTTGTTAGCAATGAATATACTTAATGAAAGCAAATGCAATGAAACTAGTGCTATGAATGCAAGTAAATGAAGCAAATCTATGCTAATGATATGAAAAGATAAGTAACAAGATAAAATTTAAGAAACTAGTACAAAGAACCCTAGATTAGGCCGACGGGCCACTATCCGAGACAACGGCCGCTAAGGTGAACCTGTTTCTAATACTCCAAGGCTATGGATCTAAGCTTGTTGCCGATGTTGAAAGAATTGTCATTTCTTGTCCGATGTGTTGAATATCCTGTATATGGAAAACCCCTAAATCGGCTAGCACTTTGTCGCTCCTCAAAGATGCTCCAATATGCTCTCCAATCCGATAGGGCTTCACTATAAAAATGATCTCCAAGGGAAGCTCTCCAAGTCTTGAAAAGCTCTCCTCAATGATCTACTCTGTTCAATTCATGATGCTCTCTGATTTTGATTCTTGTGGTTCTTAGGTTTGCACCTTTTAAAGTGTGTGAAGCCCTAAGTCTATGTTCAAAACCCTAGGACTGAATCCCTCATGCGTACTGGATGTTAGCATGAGAAGCTTTTGTCTTTTCTATGTTTAACTGAAGTCTAAATTTAGACTTAAGTCTCCCATGTGAACTGGTCATGAGGGGGAATGCAAAGTTATCCCCGCTCACCTTTATTGCATGCAAACTGCCACTTCCACCCATGAATGGGCCGATTTGTCGGCAAATTGCTTTTATGGCTTAGCCACTGTCATCTGTAGTGACTAAGATTTGGCCGTTGTCATCTGTAGTGACTAAGGTTTGGCCACTTTGAGCTTGAGTGGCCAGGATCTAGCCGCTCTGGTTTATAGTGGCCAAGCTTGGATGGGCTAAGACTACCCCAGATGAGTGGTGAGAACCACTTTTGATACTTGGAAAGTCCAAGGTTTAGTCATATGGTCTATGAATGTGCCTATGTGAGTAGTTCTCCTAAACATGACATGTTTTAGGTGTCTACAGATGCCCCTTTTTGTGATGCATTGTGTGGAAAAACACAACATTGAGCAAAAACGTAGATTGATATGTCTGTAAGGTGTATGATGATCATTGGTCTGATCAATGTTGGATGGCCCAATCATGCAAGATGGTGCACATCCTTGAATCATTGCTTCAATGTTTGGAAGGCTTAACTTAGCATAGGGCTTGCACATGTTCAATTGCACTCATTCCTCAGACACAATCGGGTAGCTTCTGTTGCTACAATCAGATCCGATCGGTAGGAGAGCTACGAACTGAAAATGTCACATTTTGCTTATGATCCCAACAAACAAGGGAAATTTTGTAGTAGTTGTCTGCAATGATTCGTAGGATGAACGCAATTTTGATATGATCGAGTGATATTTTGTTGATTTTGATTATGATTATTTGAATATTTGAACTACCCCCTCACACAATGAATTGGTGAGGGAAGGACAATGAATGAAGTGACAAATCGCTTGACCAATATGACTAGTTTTGGTTCCTTTCTAGTATTTGTTCTTTTAATGGGCAAACCCCCATCCAAGTGTGATTCCAATTGTTTATGATAATCATTCATCCCTATCCCAGGGAGCGGTCCGACTATCAATAGCCTTCTTAGGGAGTTAGGATGAGTGATTCTATTTATGCTTGTATTGCATCACTTGGCTCAGTGTTTTTGATGTCATAAGGGAATTAGGATGATTCTATCACACCCGTGGAGCAGTCCGACCATCTTGGTCTTCTTCGAGATTTGAAGTGACACATCATGATTCCAAAATGAATGTTTTACCCCAAGTAGCCTTATGGTAACTTACTCATCTCACCGAATTGCATGGAGTGCAAATCGTTGCAATCGTTGAGTTGATAGAGTAAGTAACTGAATACGAGGCTTACTTGAGATTTGTTTTTATGTGATTTTTTTGTTATTTTGATCATTATGATGACCATGAGTCATCAAAATGTGTTTATTTGATGTTTTTGCTACTTCTCATGGAGGGAATTTCTCTTATTTTGCTTGTGCTATTGGTCGCTGTCAGATCCAACGACCCCTAAATGCCTACTTGTGGCCGCTCTAGTCCTGAGTGGCCAAGAAGTTTGGGCCACTGATGACAGCAATGGCCAAGGCATAACTTGAAAAATATAAAAGCAACCTAGGGTTTTTGACTTTTCACTCTTCCAGCTAGCGATTTGCTTTTTAGAGCTCTGGAGAGAAAGTGACTTTTGTGACTTGGAGTGTTGTTGCATCGAGGATCATGGTTGTGCAGGGCGAGGCATCATCGAGTGGAGGAGCCGGAGCTTCTCGGGTACTCTTTGAAATCTTTAACCCTGCTTGTTTCACTTTTGGGTAAAAATGAACCACATTAAGTAATCGGTAAATGAACCTCATTAAGCTTGTTGGAAATGAACCAAACCCATAGTTAGGCTTAGTTTAGGATTTTATGTGGTGGGCTTGCCCCATTTTTTGTAGTTTTTCATTTTTTTTGGTGTTTTTGGCCTAGGGCATACGTGGTTGTCACATTGCCCATTGGCCGCTACTGCTCAGAGTGGCTATTTTGGCCTGCAACTTGGCTGTTGTCGATGGCAGTGGTCGATTTGAATTTCAATGGTCAAAAATATGACCATTGGAGGCTTGGCCGCTTCCTGCTTCAGCGATCGATTTCTGGCCGCTGTAGGTGACAATGACTAGAAATACTTAGGCAATTTTTTGATTTTTTTTGAATTTTGAAGTGATTAATTGATTTTTTTGAAATTTTGAATTGCTTTTCTGAAATTTGTTGCATGATTAGGTGCATTTATTGCTCTTTTCACCTAGACTTTAGAGTAGCCTATCATTATTTGCACCATTCTTCATGCTTTATTATGATTTATGCCTTAGATGCATTGTAGTTATGCTTTATTTTCTTTTGCTCTTAGATTCTCACTGCTCGGGCTCGAGACCCGAAGCTCATGAATGACCTTCTACCCCTCATGGATGCTATGGACTGGGCCTGGCTCAAGGCCCATGGGCTATAGTATGTTACTAGGCTACCCAATATTATGTCAGATCAGGCTTACCTCATGGCCCTGGTACACCGGTGGGATCCTCGGACTAATACCTTCCACCTTCCCACCGGTGAGATGACTATCACATCGAAGGATGTGTACAGGATTTTTTGGATCCCCTTTGATGGAGTGGCCATTGTCTCTTCGACCACTAATGATCGTGATGTTGTCTTTGCTTGGGTGTTCGAAAGGCATGCTGTAGATGCCTTCAAGGACACCAAATCTGGAGGTGTATCTATTCTACGTTGGTACCAGGAGAAGGTCTTCTCCGAGAGGCATGCAGTGTTGTTGATGGTTATCAACAACATTCTCATTCCAGATTGCTCAGGCTTGAGGTTCCCATGGAACCTCCTTGCGATGGTCCAAGATCTGATGGATAGTGAGGAGCCCATCATCTATGCATGGGGGAGGTCTCTGTTGGCCCAGTGTTATGATGAGTTGTACCACATCCATCGATGGGGTCACATTGGCATCGCTTGCAGCTTGCTCCTACAGGTTTGGGGATGGGAGCACATCAAGGTAGATCATCCCAGAGGGCTTCCTACCAAGATTATAGTCATAGAGGAGTGGATGCAGTGCTATGCTACTAGATGGGCTCGAGGGCACGAGGAGCGCAAGAGCCATCCTCATGCAGGGGAGCTTCCCCACTACATTGCTACTTTTACTGGGCTGAAGGCTGGAGATATCATATGGCACCCATACCATGAGTGCCCGACTTGGGATGATCCAACCAGTTTCACAGCTAGGACGCGATGTGAGTGGTGGCTCATCGACCGCAAGGTTGGCATCAGGGAGTATTTCTTCTACTCCTAGGTTCTTCATCAGTATGGGTTATAGCAGGATGTGCCACTTATTCCATTTTTGTATAGGTGCCTTGCAACAGAGGGAGACCTTCCCCCACCATGGATCACAGAGCTTTCCGATGAGGAGGATGCCCCAATAGTTGACCCAGGAGTTGCAGGGGGAGTCACAGATGCATTTTCGCAGTGGTGGGGGGATCGGATGTGGCATGGTGATGGCAGCTTGGGTCATGAGGATGATGGCAGAGATGATGGTGTAGATCCAATAGGGCATAGAGTCCGAGCCAAGACCGAGGTATGGGGCCAGCTAGTAGAGTAGGTGGTAGTAGAGGAGTAGGAGGCTCCTAAGGAGGATGAGGAGGAGCTAGATCCCAAGGAGAGAGATTCTCCTATGAGAGCATAGTTGCATGAGGTCGAGGCTGAGCTCCAATCGACCAAGATCTAGGTACAACAATGAGATGCTACTATAGCACAGTGAGATGCCACTATAGAGCAACTCACGCTACATATCCAAGATTTGTAGGCTACTATCGGGGGTGGTGCTGCTAGGATGCAATTTGTTGTTCCTCCTTCTACACCACAGGGTGCTACCAAGGTAGATCCATGAGTAGATCTAGGGGTAGAGGTTCTACGCCTACAGTCATTTCTAGATGAGTATGAGGGGCAGATCTTTGATCATGTCTCCCACATAGCCTCTCTCCAGATGTAGCTTAGGAGGCATAGAGTTATCCCTAGGGAGAGACCAGGTGTAGGTGGTTCACAGGTCAGTGGGTGCTCCACCTCAGGGTAGTCTTCCATTCATCCTAGCCAGAGGACCCAGACTCGCATAGAGAGACCAACAGGCTCACATCACTCTACTCATGACACAACCATAGGGGAGGTGATGTAGGGGCTCAAGCCCTATGTTTGACTGATGATGCACTTGGATTTTATTTTTGAGGTCAGCTTGACCTATATGACTATAGCCCATGGGCAATTTTGTATACCCATATACTTGATACACACATTTATATGATATCTTTGCATTATGACTCATTATGTGTATCATTTATTGCTCATGTTTTTATTTTATTTTATGTGATGTGATGATGGCATTATGATGAGTTGATGTATGTGTTAGATGATAGATGATATTTATGATGATGTGGATGTTTAGATGGATGCTTATGTAGATGTGATATGATCCAATTATTGTGATATGATGTGATGTATCATGAATTGACTTAATGATGGATTTATGATTGTATGCATATGTGGATTATGATGTGATCTTAGATGTGAATGGATGAGTTATGAACTATGTATTTATGGATGTAATGTTTATTGTTAAATGCATGTTTAATTTTGATTTCATTGTATGCATCTAACTTATGCTATGATATGGTGAATGCAATGTGTAATGCGTTATGTATATGGTGTTTAATCTAATGTGAATGAACTTGTATGTTTTAATCACTTAAAACATAAGGAATGCATATGATATGATTTTAACAATCTAATGGGTGATACCATAGAAAGTATAACAACCATGAATGTTTAATAATCATTCTAATCATAAGAATTAATTATTTAAACCATCCATATGTGCAATGTAATGGTGTGGAATGTATGTATTTTTTGGATAAGCTTTTGTAATTTAAAAGATATAAAATAATCAGTGGTCATCTAAATATCATTTTTGACATATATCTGGTATCTAGTTTATTTTATTAATACCCCCTAATTTATAGAAGCTTATAAATAAAGTTGATGATGTGATTGATGATATGATTTGTTGCTATGTAGGAATTTTTGAGGTTTTTCCTAAGACTTCAAACACTCTAGTTACCCTATCAACAACTATGTACTGACCATACAAGACTTTTGAAAAGTAAGGCTTTCACCATGTACCTAGATATTCATTATCTCTATGTGTGCAAATGAATATATATTTTTAGATAGAACTCAAGCATTTCCTCCGATGTCAGGCGGGATTCTTTCAGCCCATTGCTAAGATCAGGGATCCTCAAGTGTTCATCTCATCCTTATGTTGGACTTAGTTGGACTATACCACTAGGCAGTATTGGGTTACCCAAAGCTAGCTCATCCACATGCAAACATTGGTCTATACAAATGCCAGAAGCTATTGTGATAGACATATCGTCATGCGTAAGGATATCTCCTTCCAGTTTTGTACAATGCTGAGAATTCCAAGGATTCAAGCTCCATTCCCTTCTTTTCTTCATTTTATTTGGGATACTTGCTCATGTTTAGTGATGAAAATCACTATTTATTTTTTATTGATTTTTTTTTTTGAGCAAGGGATTCATGTAGTGATGATAATCACTATTTGCTTTGTTTTTGTGCTTTTGAGTACTTTGAATTTGTGCTTTGGGATCTTGAATTTGTGCTTGGGAATCTTGAATTTGTGCTTTGGAATCTTGAATTTGCACTTTGTTTTGGGATTTTTGCTCATTTTGATTTAAGCAAGGGATTTAATTGGGTAGGGTGAAGCTTGTCCTTTTGCCAATTCTCAGCACCTTTAAACCGGTCACATAGGGGGATAAGCAAGGAAGATCCTTTTCACTTAAGGTAACCTAGACCACTTTTGCAGCTTTCATCTTTCCCTTGTACCAGCTAGGATTTTAGTGTTTCAATTAGTGATGGGATCCTGAATATCCAAGGTATTATCACAACTAGACCTTACCCTCTACTAATCAAGGTGGATTTCTACAAAAGTTGATAAGACCACTAGATATGGTTGAATGACTAGGAAACCTTAGTATATTTCTTATAGCAACATGAAATGGTTGTGTTGAAAAACATAGTTACACACATGGATGCATGGATGAAGATGGATTTGAATATTGTGATTGTGATACAAACTGTGGCATCGTTTGCAAGAATATGATCATAACATATGCAAATGCAATGGATGTAATGCAACTATGTGGATGCAGATGTAAGATGCAAATGTTTTTGTATTTTTTATTTTTGCATTGTTTTTGTACTTTTGATTTTTTTGACCAAAGGGCTTTAAGATACCTTTGGAGCTTTTTGTGATTTGATTTGACCAAAGGGCTTTAAGATGCCTTTGGAGCATTTTGTGATTTGACCAAAGGGCTTTAAGATACCTTTGGAGCATTTTTGTAATTTGACCAAAGGGTTTAAGATGCCTTTGGATGAGTTTGAAAAGGTTAAATACCTTTGAGCATTTTGTGATTTGACCAAACTTTAAGATCCTTTTTATTTGATAAATCCTTTGGAGCATTTTTTTTGATGACCAATGTAAGATACCCTTGGAGCATTTTTGATTGATTTTGACCAAGTGGATTGGATACCCTTGGAGCATTTTTGATTGAATTTTGAATTTTATGTTTTTTGATTTTTTTTTGTATTTTTGACATATTTGAATGTTTTTTGTATTTTTGACATATTTGAATGTTTTTTGTATTTTTGACATATTTGAATGTTTTTTTATTTTTGACATATTTGAATGTTTTTTGTATTTTATGTATGAAATACCTTCAAATGAATGATATTGAGAGGTTCAGGCTCTTCAACACCATCCAATGATGTAAGGTGATATGCTCTAGGCCCAACCCTTTCTGAAATCATGTAGGGGCCTATCCAATTTACCATAAATTTGTCTCGTAGGTGCGGCGATAGATTTGAGTTCTATTGGTTTTCTTTGAGCACAAGATCCCCAAATTTGAATTCCCTCAAGTGGACTTTACTATTGTAAGCTCGTGCAAGGTGATCCTGATAAACATGGAGATGCTCCAAGGCATTGACTCGACGTTCATCAAGAAGTGTCAATTGATCAAGGTGGCCTTGTCACATGGTGTCATCATCTATGAAGTCCTTCAATGCTACATGTAAGGTTGGAATCTCCAACTCTAGGGGCATGATGGCCTTAGTGCCATATACAAGTGAAAATGGTGTTGCCCTAGTGGGCATCCGCACACTAGTCCTGTATGCCCATAATGCAAGAGGTAATTGCAAATGCTAATCCTTATGATTATCTTTCATCATCTTCCTCAAGATGGAGATGATTGTTTTGTTTGAGGCTTCTGCTTGCCCATTTGCTTGTGGATAATAGGGTGTTGAAAAATTATGTTGAATATGGTATTTTTTCATCAAAGCATGCACATTTTTGTTCTTGAAATATGGCCCATTATCCGATATTATCTTTGAAGGGACCCCAAAATGACTTATGATATTGTGGAGTATAAACTCCGCAATCCTTGGTCTAGTTGTCGATGTCAAGGGGATCACTTCGACCCATTTGGTGAAATACTCAGTGGCCATTATGATGAATGTGTGTCGGCCTGAAGATGGGGGTGAGATATTCCCCACTAAGTCTAGTCCCCACTATGAGAAGGGCCATGCTACCTGGATGGGTTGCAAGGCTTGTGATGGCAAGTGGGTGAGGTTTGCATGATGTTGGCACTTGACGCATTTCTTGACATACTCACAATAGTATTTTTCCATAGTGGGCCAATAGTAACCCATTCTCAAGATGCGCTTAACGATGGCCATGCCATTGAAGTGACCACCACACGTACCATCATGAGCTTGCAAAATTGCCCAAGATGCTTCCTGGGGCTCAAGACAACGAAGGAGCATTCCATCATAACCTCATCTATAAAGGATCTCTCCTAGAAAAATGTATCTTGTCACCTTTTATTTAAATGTTCATCTTTCAGCATGTGACAGGCCTTGTGGTACCATTCCAAGCTTCAAGAAATCCTATAATTGGGAAAGCCAATCTTGATAAGCCATAACTTCTATGGATAAAATGACATGTTCCTCCTATGATCCAAAATCTATGAACACAGATTGAGAAACAACCCTATGGTGAATGGTTGTGCCACACTCCGTAGGTCCTTGAGAGATCAAAGATCCCCAAGGTGTCATTTGCAAGAAATCTCTAGCTCTGAAGGACCAATCTTGATTTGGTTCGATCTGGATCATGTTGACTGACTCTTGATTGTCAATAGCCTCACATTGTATTGTTGAGTGTGCAAGCACTTTCACATGAATGGTTGTGAAATCAGTAGATGGATTTTGAGGGATTAAGGATCCCAAAGATGCCATGGTGTCTACAAATCTATTTGATGTACGAGGGATTGCCTCGATGTCATACCATTCCAATTGGGCTAGGTAAGTGTCAACAAGTTCCTTGTAAGCTTTCTAGAGTGGGCACCTGCATTGGAACAATCCTTTGACTTGATTTACTATGAGCAAGGAGTCACCAAAGATATTCAATATTTTAATGCCCATTGCCATGACTGTTTGAAGTCCCAAGATCAAGGCCTCATACTCTGTGTTATTGTTCATGCAAGGGAAGTCTAGCTTGAATGATAAGGGCAATGGAACGCCCTATGGTGTGATAAAGACTATCCTTGCTCCACCCCCTTGCTCACACTTTGAACCATCAAAGAACAATGCCATGTCTCTTTCTTTCTCAGGTTCTTAGAGTTCTAGGTGGATCTGATAATGCAAAGACTGCATCATCAGGCAATTCTATAGTGAGAGGCTTGCTATCCTGAAGAGGTGCCTCTGCTAATTGATCTGCTATGACTTGTCCCTTGATGGAATTTTGGCTTATGAACTCTAGATCAAATTCTATCAATAGCATGATCCACTTTGCAGTACATGTATTATGATAGGTCTTGTTCATCATGTACTGCAAAGGATTTTGTTTGGATATAACGTAGGTCGTATGGCTCAACATGTAGTGTCACAACTTTTTGGTTGCAAAGACCACTGCTAAGCACAACTTTTCTACATACGCATATCCTAGCTCATAACTCACCAAGGTGCGACTAATGTAATATACGGCTTGCTCTTTGTCTTGTGCATTCTTTTGGGCTAACATGGTGCCCAAAGAAAAATTAGTAGCCGATATGTATAGTAAAAATGGTATGTCTGGCCTTGGTGGAGCCAACACTAGCGGTGTTTCCAAGTATGTTTTGATCTCTGCAAAGGCTTGTTGGCACTCTTCATCCCAATGAAATGGGACATCCTTGCATAGCAACCGGTTCATGGGTCGACACTTGTCTGATAATTGAGCAATGAACCATTTGATGGATGCTACCTTGCCTTGTAGGCTTCTCAACTCCCTAATGTTGGTAGGGGTGGCCATTTCCAATATAGCCTTTACCTTTGTAGGATCGACTTCGATGCCTCTCTTAGAAATGATGAACCCTAAGAGCTTACCAGAAGTTACGCCAAACACACACTTCTTAGGATTCAATCTGACATTGTGTTCAATGAGGTGATCAAAGACCTTTGTAAGGACTTGAGCATGCTCTTGCCACAATAAAGACTTGGCCAATAAATCATCAATGTAATCCTCCAAGATCTTATGCATATAGTCATGAAAGATGTATGTCATGGCCCACTGATATGTGGCACCAACATTCTTTAGGCCAAATGGCATCACTTTGTAATAGAATGTCCCCCATGGAGTAATGAAAGTAGTCTTGTGTTGGTCTTCAGGTTTGATCCGGATTTGATTGTATCCAGAAAAACCATCCATTAGGGAGAGCATCTCATGACCTACGGTGGCATCAACAAGAGCATCTATGTTTGGCAATGGGAATGAATCCTTTGGAGTTGCCCTATTCAAGTCTCTAAAATCCATGCAAATACGGACTCTTCCATCAGGTTTTCCCATGGGCACCATGTTCGAGACCCACTTAGGGTAGTCAATGGGAACTATGAAAATCACATCCAATAGTTTTTGCAACTCGTTCTTCACCATCAAAGCGATGGTTGGATGCATTTTCCTCAAATTTTTCTTGAATGGCTTCTTTAGGGGATCCAATGAAAGGTTGTGAACAACTAACTTTGGATCAATCCCTAGCATGTCTTTGTAAGTCCAAGCAAAAATATTTGGCCTCTCCTTAAGGAGAGGGATAATGATGGCTTGTTCCTCTGGAGATAGACTTTCTCCGAACTTGAATTTCTTTGGTTGAGTAGGATCATCACTGATGTCCACCTTGAAAGTCACTTCTATAGCCATATGTGACCCATCCTCCAACTGGTGAGGCATGGGTATCAAGTGAATGTCATCGATGGGATTTATAGGTCCTACTGACTCAGGATCCAAACCAGCATGGAACACATCATATGCACAGACTGATGCAAAATGAAATGGTTGTAACATCTCTTCATTAGAGAAAATATCCTCAGGCTCTATGGGTGAATCAGCGTGATCCCAATCAATAGCCTCTATATCAAGACACAAAGGTTTAGTGGGATCTGCTGGGTTATGAAGTGGAGTGGTCAAATCAATGGAGATTGTGTTGATGGATGGAATGAAATCTCTAGGACCACATGGGTGAAATCTTGTCTCAGAGGTTTCCCTTCCATACTTGTGATGAGGCTCTAGAGGAAAAGGAATCTCTAGATCCGACCCATGAGCAGGCCGGATAATAGGATCATTGGGCTCTAACAGCTCTCTGAATGTAGGTGGAGGGGGATTGACCACATGGTGAATGGCAGCTAAGTCGATAGGTCTCCCCAAAAACCACAAATCAAGGTCTATGGCATGAAGTGTTCGCCTCTCTCTCTACCAACATGTTGACTTGCCGCAAGTGGTGAGGCCCAAGATAAGCCATCTCAGTTTCATCTTCAAAGTCATCATCACTTATCCAAAAACCATTAGCATTGGTATGTGGCCCTAAGACAAGAGGCTCATGTCTTGGCCCCAAGTAGGCCATCTCTATCTCATCCTCATATTCTTTATCACTTATGAAGAAGCCATTTGCATTAGTTTCTTGCCCCAAGCTATGGGGCCAATGCCTTGGTCCTAGGTAGGCTCTCTCTATTGAGTCCTCTGACTCATAGCCACTTTCATCCGATATGAATCCACTCTCATTGTGGATGGACCAGGTAAATCTTTGTAAATAGTGAGGCCCATGATAGGCCAAGCCTGCTTGTGCTTCATCATCACTTGCCACATATCCATTTTCTTCTTGCTCTTCATCCCATGAGTTGTAACCTATTAGGGTGGCATCAATTGTGGAGCTTGGATGATAAATTTTGGGTGGTGGTATGTTCACCATGACCACTTATCTATTGCTCAGATATCTTGTACTTGGTGGGTGATAAGGAATAAAATTGATGTCTTCTCCTAACCCCAAGCTTAATCTATCCAAGGCTACTACTAGAGAGTCATCTCAACCTCTGATGTGATAGCCTAACCCAAACCTATCAGTGGGAAGCTGGTATTATGGCTTGAATGGCCGCCTATGCCCCTACTCATATATACCAAGACCGTAACCATGCCAATGGCAACATTCAAAGTAGCTTAGAGAAAACTCAGGATTAGAGAGGTAACGAACATTAACAGTGAATAATTCATCATTGTCCTCTTCTTCATCAATAGAATTATGGGTGCAGTCTAGTCCAGCATAGACAAAGTTTGTCTGGTTGGGAGGGATTCCAAGTGGAACCACTATTCCCACTGGTGGTCTTAGGTCTTTTGGTCATCCCATGTCTTGTGCAGACTCTATGATGGGCATGAATGTTATGTTCTACACAAGATACTCTCCTATCCCTATACTTTCCAAGTGTATAGTCGCATGTGATGTGGATGATCCTACAGATGACACTGGCGAAGTGGGTTCTAGTATCTCCTCAACTTGATCCTGGAGATCTTCTTCTTCCATGGGACTTGGAATTTTCTCAATGGCTATGGTTAGCACTTCCTTGGGCTTTCTTTCCTCAACTAAGGGTACCTTTAGCTTCTGATTGTCTTTTGGTTTAGACATTGATGGTCTCTTAGAAGCATTAGTCATGTTGGGTGCAAGATGAGGTGTTGATGTGGATGGGTCTTTTCGTACCCCTTTGTCTCTATCATTCAGTTGCGTAGTTGGAGATGAAGGTCCTACATACAAGTGGGTAGAAGGAATCACAAATTCTCCTAGAAAATCCACTTGATGGACATATTTGAATGGCTCTTCATCAGCCAACACCATATAGACTTTGTTATCATGCACATACTTGACACATTGGTGTAAGATTGAAGGAACACACTTCATGTCCCTTATCCAAGGATGCCCTAGGAGGATGTTGTATTGCATGGCCCCTTCCAAGACATGACACATCATAGGGATGGTCTTATGCCCCACCTTGATAGGTAGGACTATCATTCCCATAGTATTGCATAAAGCATCATTGAAAGCTCTTAATGTGTAGGCTCCCGGAATGATATTGGACTTGGGGATCTTAAGGTGTTCTATTGCTGTTGTTGTGATGATGTTGATTGATGAACCTATATCGATCAAGACCCACTTGAAAGGTAAATCATTGATTGATGCAACAATGTATACAGTGAAGGGTCTGGTAAGGTAGTAGGTACTATCTTAATCTCATAATCATAAAATCGAATTACAGGTTCTTGGCATTCTTGTACTTGTCCCACAAAATGAGTGAATGCATTTGGATCTTGTGGTTGGAGCTCAATTGACCTTAAAATCTCCATCAAAGTCTCCCTATGCTTTGGGGATTATTGTATGAGCTCATAGATAGATATCTTGGCTAGAGTCATTTGTAAGTTTTTCTCAAGTCTACTCCGAATAGTTACCACAAGTCGGGTTGGTGGACCTGGAAGGTTGTTTTACCCCTGCCTCTACCTAGGTGTAATGAGGATGTTAATGGGAGCTATAGGAGGTTGTGGTTGACCATACCGTCTACTCCTAGTTGCTATATTGACAATTTCAACCATCCCAACGCACCCATGGGTAGGTGTATCAATTCGAACCTGATTGAATTGTGCACCTTGCCCTCTAGGGGCCTCATGATTTGGAAGAAGGTTTTTGTATATACCCATATCTCTATTATCAAGAGCCAATGGGTTGTCAACTTTAAGTTCTCCTACCTCAATCATGTTTTGCACTTGGTGCTTGAAACCAATACAAACCTCAATGTTATGCCTCGGTATCCTATGATAAGGGTAAAATTGATCTTCCCTATATCCTTTTGGCTTAGGATGGTTGGGATCTATAAGAGGTATATCAAGGAATCTGATCTTTCCCACCTCGCTCAATTGGTTGAAAATTGATTGCATTGATTCTATCAATGGTGTAAAATAGTGAGGGGGCTTGCATTCTTTGTTTCACCCTTGATTGTTCTTTTGATCATAATTGGCTGGTGGGGGCTGTGCTTGATAATTCTGGGGTTGCTGCGTAGCCCCATCCTTAGGTGCAACCAATACTACTTGATTAACTAGAGTAGGGTTTGCCTGCTTCTGCTTGTATTTGTCATTCTTACCATTTTTGTTCCACTCCTTCTTGGTTTGGAGTTTAATGGTTCCCTCATATACTTTTATATCCTCAATGAGTTTAGCCTATGCCAAGGCTTCCTCAAATGAGGGGTATTGTTGAAGTTGTAGCAAGAGGGAAATGTGTTTAGAACAACTCTTGGTGAACATGCGGACAATCTCTTCTATGGGGATGGAGAATGATAATTTTACCATGACTTTTCTCCATCTATTCCCATAATCCATTACTGGCTCATCATCATAATGTTTCAAATTGGCCAGGTCTGAAAGGTTCACCTTCTTCTTAGCACCAAAGGAGAAATGCTTCAGGAAAGCGTTTACTAGTTGTTCAAAATTGGATATGCTATGCTTGGGCAATTGGTTGAACCATTGAGTGGCAGTACCCGAAAATGTCATAATGAATGTCCTTAGCATAAGAGCATCATTGTCTTCAAGATGAAAATATGCATTGATGAAATTGGTAACATGCTCTTGTGCATCCTCTTCACCCTTGAAATTTTCTAACCTAGGCATCTCAAAGTGCTTAGGATATGCAGGGCTAGGAACTGATGGGCATAATGGTTGGTTATGTATTTTTCTCAATGTTGGTTGGTTCCTAGCCATCTCTTGTTTCTCAAAGGACTTCATATTTTTAGTGAGTGCTTGGAATACCTTTGAGGTGAGGAGTTCCTCCTCTTGTAGGCCCACTCATGGTGGTAATGGAGGTAACCCTCTATCCACTTGATTTGTTCTATTTTCTTCCCTCCTATGAGGGGATTCAGGATGTGTCTGATCCTGATCTATCAGGTTTACCCTTTCCCCACCAGTTGGATTTCGTTCATGATTTGGAGGGTGAGGGTGGTTTTATTGTGGGTTCCTTCTTGTCTAGTGTACCCCTCTCTTGGTGAGTCAACATGTTTATCTCTTTGATGATCATTACCATTTTCTTGTAGGTTGATACGAGCTAGTTGCTCAACTTGCTCTCTTAAACGCTGCTCATGTTGGTGCAAAAGCCTTTCTCTTTATTTATCATGTTCGAGAGCTTCCACAAGCTCTCACTCTTTATACAAGGCATTTTCTAACCATCGCATGTGGTTAACTTGCACTGTCATAGAAGACTCATGCTTATCTAATCCTATTCTAGTGGTTTTGATTCGTAGATTCCTCGAAGAGGTTTTCACTATTTCTTTGCTCTTGCTAGATAATGTAATCTGTTCCATAGTGTATTGTTGAGTTTCTCTATGATCAGAATCTATATGTTTACTATGGGGTCACTCCGTAGGCACCCCCATGTTTGAGAGGTGGGCTTAGAAGTCATGGTTCATGAACTTCCAGATGCAGAATTTTCTATGGCTATGGTTTTAGGAGGTGGCCTCAGATGAAACTGATCCAACTCATCTAACTATCTTGTTTTCCATGGCTGATCCCGTGGGGTGCCATTTACTCCAATGAGGTCATAGTCTATTGGAATCCTTCCTCTTGTGTGAAGGGTATCTTCTATTTGATGTCTATGACTAGATGTAACTCTAGTTTCATGCCCCTCAGTGGGATGATCTATTCTAAGTATCTCATGTGAATGTTGGGATGTTGTGACTCCTGTGTGTCCTTTTGATGATGAAGGCTTTGTGGTCACCCCATTTCTCCATGAGGATGGAGATATGGAAACCTCATCATCCCTATGTGAAGAATGGGTTTTAGAACCCCTCTTATGTCCATGTGGGGAGGAAGCTCTTGAAGCCTCCTCATGTCTTTGAGAAGTTTCTATGTGTTTAGAGGAAGCCCTTGAGGTCTCCTCATGTCTCCTTGATGATGATGGCCATGAGGCCTCTTTGTGTTTATGTGATGTAGTTCCATGATGTTGCTCCCTATTTGGGGTTTCTCGAGGAGAACCCCCAAGGGTTGAGTTATCACCCCTTAGACTCGTGGAACTACGTCTCATGGTCTTACGAGTAGGTCTTTCAATGTTACTATGACTTCGCCTATGGGTATGTGTTGCTTCAGATTCTCCCTCGGTATCAGACCAAGGATGTTTACTTCTTGTTTTGACCATTGTGTTTGGGAATTTATCTTTTGTGTTGCAATTAAATATAGCCAAACAATATCAAGCAAATGTTTATCTTGATTACCAATTTAAGTGTGCCCTAAACTGTTTGTTGTATTTTGATATTTTTTTGTTCTTATTTCTTGCTCTTGTTTTGGATTTAGAATGAGGAGACTCATCCATAGTGGTAATCAAGAACACCCATGCCAAACATGATTTTCTCAAAAAGAGACTAGGGTACACCACTTAAGTCCCAGTGGGGGGTTCGCCTAGCTCTTCCACTCTGAACCAATGATTGTTCCAATAGTGGGAGATAGTTTGAACACAAGTAACTTAGTACCACTATAAGTAAGTTCCTCAATCCATTTCTAGGAAGATCTAGGGGGCAAGCCGATGGAAGGAGATGAATGCCAACGTCACCGGACTGAATTGAGGGTTGGTGATGAAATCCAACTCCCCAATGTTTAAAATATGCATGCGTGTGTGGGGTTCATTTTAAGTTTGCATAAAGTAAAATGCATCATACAACAGCAATGACTCTTTCCTATATGCCTAATGCAAAAGACGTTTCAATTTTTAGAAAGATGCATAACTACTATGAGATTAATGGATGCACTCTATTTGGTGCAAATATGGCCTCTAGAAGGGCCCCAAAGCAAGCAAACCAACACATAGTTTCTAGCACATTGGATTCTAGGGTGGAATTTACAAGCATAAGCCATTGTTCCTAGCAACGCCTAGTGGAAATCTAAAAAGAAACCCTAAGATGTGGAAGATGCAAGTTCTTTATTTTTCATTCTTTCAGTTTTCCAAATCGAAATATGTCTTAATTTTCACTATTTTTAGGAAAACAGAAGCAGAAAGAAAACCATAAAGCATAAAAAAAGTTGTACCAACCTTTAATCCAACTCAGAGAACAAAGGTTCTATCCTCTATTGCACTCTAGTTCTGGCCGTTGTTGACCAGAGTGGCTGATTTTTGGCCGTTGTTAGCAAGAGAGGCTAAGACTATGGACCATTGCAGACCAGAGTGACTAAAACTACACACAAAACCCAAGTTAGTAATTCAACAAAAAATGGAACAAAACCGTTACATTGAAAGGAATGCTACTTGGGAAAAAAGTAGCAGATATGCAAAAAATATTTTCTATTTCTATTTGAAAATGTTGTGTAAACATTACTTTATGTTATCATAATTTGAAACACAGAGGACTATGTTAAGCCTAAGGGGGGATGATGTCATGACCCACTCCTTGGCAAAATTTTTATTTTGATAAGACTCATGTTTGTTATATGGCTTATGGATGAGATGATTGACTAATTCAATTTTATTATGTAAGAATACTTGTCTTTTATTGAAAAGTGAGATGTGAACCTTAACGTGGAATGAAAGATAATTTCATATTTGGTTTTGTGAAGACCTACATTATATATGAATATGATGTTGCTAATGAAAGCGTATTTTTGCAAGAATAGGTCTCTCCATGGTGGTAGAAAGAATTAACCATTGAGAAAAGATTACCTTTGGGAAATGATGTGATGGGTTAAATTATTAGAATATTTCAAGAGGCAATATGAATGAGTGCCCCTATCATAAAGATGCATAACATGATTTTCATAATAAAGATATATTAAATTGCTTTGAAAATTGTTAGTTGCATAACAATTTCTTATAAAGGAATTTTGTTTGAAAATAAAAGCATTACCATGGAATAAATGGATGCTGTTTTCTTGTATTATTATATGATAAAGGTAGGAATAATAATATAAAGAAAATAAAATGGAATGGATGTTGTATTATTTTTATTGTCTTTGTTTCCTCATCATAGCTGAGTTGGAAGTAAGAAACTTGGAGTGTATGTAATGTACCATGTTCATAGTGGAGCATTAAAGGAGCTTTACGATGACTTTGACTGGAATTTATCTCCTTGTATTTGAGGTAAGTAGAATGTCCAGAGAGTGGGGGGAAAAAAAGGAGTTATGTTAAACGATAAGTGGCCGATTAACCAGGAGGAAAATAAAAAGGAGTGAGGAGGCTGAAAGGAAGGGGGTGGTTGGTTTTGTGGAGAAGTTTTTTTGGGAAAGAATAAGGAAAAAGGAGAGGAGGAAGTTTTTTGACAAGAAGAGGAAGATGAAACCTGGTAAAAACTTGAACAGAGGTGAACCACTGACGTAATCAGGTAACTTGGTAAACTTGATGACTGCTCTCTGAATTTTGGAATGATGTGGATATATGATTTTCTTTCATTTTTCTATGTTTGTAAGATTTTATTCGATTTCCTACTCATGAAAGAAAATATGGGTTGTATGTTGCTAAGTTCTGTAAAATCCTTAGATGAAAATAATAGTTGGATTTCAGGCGCTTGTTTGATTTATAAATTATTGCTTGACGTGTTTGCTATACTGGGTTTGTAAGCAGTGCATAAGTTTTCTCAAAATGATATGTATGTAGTTTGCATGACTAAAGTTTATAAGGATCCATTTTTTTTTTCTTAAAGTAGGAGGTTCTATGTACCTTCTATGAATAGAATGAAATGATCCTTATTGTGTGGACTGCTGGTTATTTATGTATATGCTGTCATAGAAGAAACTATTTTGGTTGATATGGTAAATGATTTTATCAAGGAATGGTGCATTAGATGTCTTGCTTTACTATATGCTACCAATGGTAATGAACATATTATTCTAGTGAACATCTTGCTGTAATGCATGCATTGTTTTTCTATTGAGAAAGGAAATACAATGTTGCTAAGCTGATTATTGATAGAGGAAAGGAGATTAGATAAATATGCAAACCATTATGTGAGGAATATGTTTGTATGTATATTACGATATGTGTAATTTTTATGTGATTTACTCTCAAACTTAGATTGATTGGTTTTGGAATGTCCTTGAATTATAGTCGAGTAGTAGTAAAAGAAAGGTTATGTTCCTTACTTCTACAATTTAGATGGGAAAAGAAAACCATTTGGATATTTATTTGTTTGCTGGGATGTGTGAATCCTTACACCTAAGCACTTACATTAATGGATAAATGTAGTTAAAAGGATAGGTGTGATATATATACCCAGTATGTTTACATTTACGGACTAATGTAAACATAGGGATGGGTGAATCTTTAGATCAAATGAACTTACATTGATGGACAAATGTATGTTTAGTTGAAAAGGACCTTTGAAGGATGGAATCTTCTTAGTATAACCTACTAATGGATAGTATAGAGTAAAAAAAAAAAAGTTCATGCTTAAATTTATGGATAGAAATTTGGGTGTTGACATGAGAAGGACAAAGAATGGAAAAAGTGGACATTTCCAAAGAACTTTACAGAATATATGATGGGATATGGAGTAATTGAGGATAAGTCAGTCCATACTATTGATGTCCTGAAAGTGGTAGAAGAAATTGAGTCCATTAAGTATGAAGGACCAATAATGATTCATGTTAATCTTGGAGAAGAAGATGAAGATAAAATTATTAAACGCAGGGATGATTGGGATCCTATACTGAAAGTAGCAATATTCAATATTTTTGTAGAGTACAAGGATATCATTGCTTGGACATGTATGGATCTAAAGGGAGTACCATCGAAGTTGTGTGTACATCAAATTACTTTAACTGAAGGTACACAAATAATAAGGAGGTGGTCATATAGAGTGAACCAAAAATACATAGCCTTGGTGAATGCCAAAATCGAGAAAATGTTGGATGTGTTAGAGTATATTACATCATTTGGTTCATGTAAATGTACCATATTTGGTACATCACTAGAGTAGGAGTTTAATTTAGAGTAAAGTTAGTTAGTTACTTCAAGTATTGTAATAAATGCACAACTGTCAATGTGAAAGTTGTAAATATGCATGTAGTCCACATGTACATGAGTCTTAGGTAGAATAAAGGCCAAGGAATCTATCTTCCTATATAAAGACCTCATAGTGAGTGTTTTCAAGAGCAGTAGTAAATAGAGTATAGTAGTTAATATAGGTGTATAGTAGTAAGTATAGAGAGTGTGTGGTATGGTACAATGTAGTCCTTTCATATTATTTATTTATTTTTATTTGTAGAAAACATCCCAAAAGGGATGCCACTTTTGGGTAAGACCCAAGGAGGCAAGGGTATCCATTCCGCCAAAAATGCCCAGGAATCAGACCTGGCCTACTAGCTTTGGCATAATCAAGGGGCAAACAAACATACAAAACCAATTTAAAAATAAGTAAATAAATATGTAAATAACAAACAAAATAATAAAATAAAATAAAAAACATGCTCCTTGAGTGTGTCAAAAACAAAAGCACAACCAAACACACACACAATAAGATAAAAGAAACCACAAAATGAACCACATAGAAAAATACAAGAACCACATAACAAAACACAAACAAGACAAAAAAAATAGAACACTACAAAGACATAACCCAAAAAAAACATGAAAAATAAACACAACCAATACCTAAAATATTAAAAAAATAAAATAAAAATAAAAATAAAAATAAAAATAAAAATAAAAATAAAAAAAAACCAACAACAGACAATAAACAAAAACAAAAAACATAGAAAACACACACAAAAAAACACGAATTAAAACAAACAAAGAGAAACACAAGAACAAGAACGACAAAAACACAAGAACAATAACAAAAAACATAAAAAAACACCAAACAACAAAAACAACAAAAACAAAAGAACAAAAAAAAATAACACAAAAACGAAACAAAACAAAAGAACACACACACCTTAAAAAACTAAATAAAAAAGCAAAAAAGAAAAATGAAAAAAAATTGAACATAACAATGACCTATCTAGACCAGAAGACTATTATGGCAAGAAACAACAAAGAAAACAAAAGAAAGAAAAGAGTGAGCTAGGGAGCTAAAAAAACCTGAATGAACCAAAGAGAAGCAAAAAAGAAAGCAAGAAGAAACTAGGTATATTTAGAACTGGAGCTATCCAAATAAATGATAGAAAGAAGAGCTTCCCTAATTTGCAAAGCCCACCATCTAGGAGGGTGGCCATAACAAGTAAGACCACCTTTTTCGAAAACCCAATTAGCTAAAGCATCAACACTCTTGTTTGATCTCTGACCACATGATTGTAATCAAATTTCAAAAATCCATCTGGATTAATTGAATCTTCTCAATAATTCTTTTTATTCTCCAATCAACCTTTTGATTCTTGGAAGGAGTATTCAAAATATTAATCATAAGTTGAGAGTAAGACTCAACTAAAACCTTTTCCCATCCAACCTTAGTAGCCTCCTGAAGGCCTCTGAGGATACCATACCCCTCAACAAGGTTATTGGAAATAATACCTAAATTCTTAGCAAAAGTAAAAACCAGGGAGCCATCTGAAAGTCTACCAATTCCTCCCACACTGGCTTTTCTAGGGTTCCCTCTAGAGGCTCCATCGGTATTGAATTTTCCAAAATCCTTAGGAGGAGGTTGCCAATTTCTTGTCCTATCCATCTTACTAATACTCACATTCCCTTTAAGTTGGTTGCCCTTAGAAGATTTAATCTTCAATATTTGCATCACTTGATCCCATCTTTGGTGGGAGTTTTGGGGGTGATTAAGAAGTTGATGGACTGATTCAACTAAGTTGGCTATGGTCTTTTGCCAAATATAGTGAATATCCTTCCTATCTTGATTAAAAATTCAGTTGTTCCTTTCAATCCAAATATTCCAAAGAAGAATGGTAGAACCCATCCAAACTAACTGCCTAATAAAATGATGAACACCCTCTTGGTTAGGCCAATACCTCCAAAGTTGTTCAAAAGTAAAAAAATTGGACCACTGTAAGCCAAGTAAAGTGGCCATTCTCCTCAATAGCTCAGAGGCTAAAGTACACTCAATAAAAATATGGTTGAGAGTTTCTAAATTCTCTTCACACATCTCACATCTAAAAGGGCCATGAAAACCATGCTTCATAAGTTGCTCACCAGTAAGCACCCTACGATGCAATAAAAGCCAATTAAAGAACATCACCTTAAGCCAGAGCTTTTGAGCCCACAATTGGAAAAATATGTCAGATGAATGGTTGGGATTATTATGGCATAAGGTCAAATAACCTTGAGCAACTGAATACTCATCCTTAGTAGTATTGTTCCATCCAAAACAATATTTTTCATGGGACCAAGAGAGAGATATCATATGAAGGACGCTTTGGATATATTGTCTTTACCTTTCTAATATTTGAATAGGTCAGTCCTCAATAGGGATCCAAAATCTACCACCCTTTGAATTACCAGTATGGTATCGACAGTAATTAGCCACCTTTATCCAGTTAGCTTGGTGAAGCTCCTCCATACAAGGCCTCCAATTAGGAAACTGAGTTATCAAAGGCTTGTGACCATCCCAAGAATCTATCCAAAAATTGCCTGTTGACCATTACGAATGATCCAAAATAAATTTTTATTTATTAAATACTCACCAGTATTAAGAACTGCTAAAATGGGAGAACCTTTGGTAGGAAGTTGATAGCGAACAAGGTCTTCAGGACTTTTGTTCTTAGCATATTTAGCATGGATATTATTGGCCCAAAGAGCATTGGGGTTATGCAACATCCTCCAATATAATTTAGCAGCTAAAGCTTTGTTTTTATTAATAGAATACCGGAATCCTAACCACCCTTTATTCTTAGGAAGACAAAGTGTCCCATTTCACCAAGGCCCATTTTATTTTCTCCTTAGTACCACTCCAAAGGAAACGATGACTGATTTGATCCAGATATAAAAGAATAACCTTTGGAATATTCAACACGAAAGATACATAAATATGAATAGCTTGAAGGACTAATTTTACCAAGGTGATTCTACCCCCAGAAGAAATCCACCTATTGGTCCACTTTCCAATTTTCTTCTTGACTTTGTCCAACAACCAATTCCAATCTTTATTTTTTTGCCTTTGAATATTTATGGGAATACCTAAATAAGTGATTGGAAGGGAGGTATTCTTATATCTTAATTTATCCAAGACCATGGATTCCTCTCTAGAAGAGCAGTGAAATAAAATAACTTTATATTTGTCTTCATTGATCAACTGCCTAGTAGCCTTAGAAAAATAGCTAATGATTTGCTTAATATTAGAAGCTTCATTAACTGTAGCTTTACCTAAAAGAGTAGAGTCATACACAAATTGAAGATGAGAGATAAGTCTAGCTCCATGAGCAATGGTAACTCCCTCAAGGGTTTTGTTTTCCCTCTTTTTGGTTATAGTCCTATCCAAGCATTCAAAAATAATGATGAATAAATAAGGGGATAGTGGGTCACCTTGTATAATATCTCTAGAAGCAAGGAACGACAGAGAAGGCTTGCCATTGATAAGAACTAAGTATGAAACTAAAGAGATACATCCCATAATCCAATCCATACAATACTTAGAGAAACCAAATTGCCTCAAAACTTTGATATGGAAGTGCCAATCCACTTTGTCATAAGCTTTGGATAAGTCTAATCGAATGAACATGGAAGGAGATTTTTGCATATCCATGGAATGGATGGCTTCCTGAGCAAGAAATATCTCATCTACTATTTTATGCCCTTCCACATAACCCCCTTGCTTTGGGAAAATAATCTTATGCAAAAGAAGCTTTAACCTTTCTGCCATAATTTTAGTAATGATTTTGAGAATAACATTACATAAAGCAATAGGTCTAAAAGCCGAGATATGATCAACCTTTTGAGATTTTGGAACAAGATTAATATAAGTTTTATTGATAACCTTCAAAATTTCTTTGGCTTTCTTGGCTTCTTCCACTACCTCTAATAAATCAACATGAAGGATATCCTAGAACTCTTGGTAGAAATCAATGGGAAAACCATCAGACCTTGGGGTTTTCCCTTTTTGCATTTTAAAAACTACCTGTTGAAGCTCATTGATAGTAATAGGAGTAGTCAAAATAGAGTTCTCCTCAAAAGTGATAAGATAAGGGATTGCTTGAAGAACATTTTGTTGAGAAGCTGAGTTAAGAGGAGTAGCAACAAAAATATTGGAAAAGTAATAAACAACAATAGAGTTCATGCTATCCCAAGTATAAACAACATCTCCAAAATCTGATTTCAGGGAAGAAATAAAGTTGTGAGAGCTAGAAGAGATTTGTGGAAGAAATTTGTGTTTCGATCTCTTTTTTTGAGCCATTGAATTCTATATTTTTGCTTCCATAAGATTTCTTCTCTTTTTTCCCATTCCTCTAACTGAGTTGTGAGTTTAATTTCATATGCACTTCTATTCTCTGTGAGGCCATATAAACGGATTTTCTTATTCAATTTTTCAAGATGAGCAATAACTTCATGTTTTTTTTATGAACATCCCCAAACTATTTCCAGTTCCATGTCTTGATTTTGGATTTAATGTATTGCAGTCTTTTGGCAAAATAGAACATCTTAGTCCCATGTCTAGGTTTACCTTCCTTCCACCATTGTTGCACACGAGGTCTAAAGGAAATGTCTCTAAGCCACATTAATTGAAAATGAAAAGGAGAGAAACTCACATTGGTTTTCCACATTTCCATCATGATTGGCCAATGATCCGAACCAACATTATTAAGAGTCTTCACTTTAGGAATGTGACCATAGATTAAGAAATTTTTAGAGAGCAAAAACCTATCCAATCTCTCCATTATACAAGCTAAGCCTTGCCTTCTATTAGACCAAGTCATAAGGCCATTATATGGTTGGATGCCCACAAGATGGAGGTTTGCAATATATTCACTCATGAGATCAGTGCTTTTGTCCAAATTTCTATTTCCCCACCTTTTCTCATCCTGAGAGAGGATGGTTTCTGAAATCTCCTTCGATCAATATCCAAGCTTCAGGAAAATTAGAGATAATATGAGTTATATCCTTCCACTGTCTTCTTTTTTCCTCCAAAGTAGTCAGAGCATAAATAGTAATGCAGAGCATAATTTGGTTGGAATGTCTACTTTGAATAGCTATAGCCAACATACCCCAAATGCCAACCATATGGTGAATAACTACCTCTTTTGGGTCCCAAAGACAAGCAATGCCACCAGAAGTCCCTTGGGAACTGAGGGAAACAACTTTTCCAGCTGGAAAAAATTTACTGGTGATTGAGTCCATATCCTCCATTGACATCTTTGTTTCTTGAAGGAAAACAAGATGTGGATGATTTATCTGAATCATTATTCTAATTTCATTTTGTTTTGAAAGACTCCCTTTGAGTCCTCTAACATTCCAAGTGATGATCCTCATTAATACTAGGGCTAAAAAAGTTGGGAAGGGAATTAATATTACCTTCCTCTATAAGCTTTTCACCTTCTTTTACCATATGATATTGATTGGTCTTGCAACCTATTTTTTTATTAGAATCCATCTTCAATTTTTTTTTTTCCTTGTTTCTTGACTTATTCCAATTGAATCTGAGATGGCTTCTAACCTTGAAGAATGCTCGTACACAGCCAAAATTTTACTAGAGGGTTCAACGGAGTCTATATTAGGACCTGTATTATTTGAAGTTTTGACATTTAAAAGATTATTTTTCTTGTGTAAATTTTCTCCCTTGTTTTTCTGTTGAAAAACTTTGATTTGTTGGTTTGTCTCTGAGTTCTTCCCTTCATATTTAAATTGTGTTTCTAAGATTTATGTTTCCATTATTTCCTCTTCCTCACTTGGGACATCATTTGTGGAAAGGATTTCAAACATATTAGCAGATGACTTTGATTGATCCTTCATAAATTGTTTTTTTTTAGTGTTTTTCTTCTTAGGCATTTGGAAACCTATTGAGTTTATATCTTATTTCTTTTGATCAAGAATTTTATTTGGGCAAGCACTAGCCAAATGACCATATTCATGGCAAATTATACAATGAAAATGAATGTTCTCATAGTCCACTACTTGCTCCCAAGTGTCTTCCCCAAATTGTAATGTGATATTTTTAGGTAGGGGTTTGTCAAAATCCATTAAATCATAAATATGAGAATAAATAATATGTTCAAAATTTTGAGTACAACCAAGAATCATCATAAAAGTTCCTAAAGAGTTTCCAATTGAAGAAAAAATAGTAGGATTCCAAAATTCAATAGGGAGGCCAAAGAGTCTAACCCACATGGGAGCTATAGAAGGCATATCTTCTTTGGCTTTAAATTTCGTATGCCAGGGCTTCATGAAAAGCTCTGCCCTTCCAAAAAACCAAGGAACCCCTTGAAAAGTTTTCTCTCTATCTTCATTATTAGTAAATAAAAAAAGAAATTAACCATTTGGATAAATAGATATTTGTAACTCACCTTTAGATTTCCAACTTTTTGCAGCCCAAAATTTGAAAGCAGATAGGCTCGGATGAAAACCCATGAACTGACAAATTGGTCCTCTTTTTTCCAAATCTTCAATGCCAGTCTAAATTTTACCCATATCAAGCTTAACAATAGGAGTTCAATCAGATGCTTTAAGACATCCTGACTTAATTTTCTTGGGATCAATAGTAGGCATTCTTAGAGGTTTATGAGAATCCCTAAGGTTGATATTAGCATTGGGCTGAGGTTGTCCACCATGGAGGGCATCCCTAAAATTCATTTTTGGGTTTGAGTTTTTGAAATTCTTACCTTGACAAGGGTTTTCACAGTAGAATTATTTTGTGGGTGCACCTTAGCACTAGATTCACTTGAGATATGAGCCATTTTTTGATCAACTACTTAAAACTTATTTTGTGATCTCTTTAAACCTTGCCCTAGATGCCATTGAAAGGTATGGTTTTCAATTTTATTTTGTGTAGCAAATTGGAAGCCATTGTCACTCAAGTTCACAGTGTGATCTATTGAAATATAATTTTGTAACCCATATTGGATCCCCTGCAACATTTACTTCTAAAATATTAAGCATAAACCACAAAAATATTGGTCGCTAGGGCCCGAAGGTCCTAAAAACCAACCTTTGGAGCTGCTTGCACTCAACCCAAATGAAACCCTCGCATAGCTTCTTGTCAAAAATATCGTTCATACATTGGGATGGTCTAGGATCTGTATTGCTCTAAATGATATAAAAATTGGTGGAGAAATTCTAGGTATTTTCAAGCATCTACCCTCAAAAGTTTAGCTCAATATGAGTCTGGATGAGTGAGATATGGCTGAAAAAAGTTTGATAGTTTGGGCAGTCCTACAAAAAAATGTCCCTCCACTAAAGCGAATTTTTTTTCATCATTATTTTTATGGGTTTCATCATTTCATATTATTTCATTAAGTGTTCATGTCCTCCATTATGTAGCATTGTACTATTTTATCACTCTCATTAATGGCATATTTATGAGTTATTTGTAGATGTTCATCTCATTATTTTCTTGCATATTATTCTGCATATTATACTACATATACACTCTTTAAGCATTATATTAATGATGGCAAATACAAGAGTGCCATATGTAGGTATGACTCCTGACTATGATGCATGGTGTACTATGAGACTATTGCAGGGTGGCGATCCTCTAGGTCGATCTAGATATGACGATGCTGCTGAGGTCACATTTGATGATAACTTAAGTAGATACATAATAGTTGCCATATTATTAGTAGATACAAGAGTTGCAGATGCAAGCATGACTCCTAACTACGATGCATAATGGAAATCCATACTATTGTAGGGTGGTGGTCCTCTAGGCCGATCTAGATATGACGATGTTGTTGAGGCCGCATTTGATGACCCACATGGACGATGAGTACGTCAAAGGATAGAGGGTGAGTGGGGTTAGGTGGCCGCATAGGACAAGGATCCACAAGATAAGGAGGAGGGTGAGGATGAGCTAGATGACAAGGGATCTTAGTTGTGGGTCCAAGTGTATAGTCTGCAAGCACATCTGTAGACATCTCAGTGATAGATTTTAGAGAGGTACACCTCTTTAGCTATAGTACAGGCTTAGATGAGTGTAGGATAAGCATAATGGTGGGGCTATGAGGAGGAGAAGACTGCACTATAGGCATAGGTTGACTAGGCCACCACTGAGATAGAGAAGATCACCAAAAAATGAGATCTTCTACAAGTGCATCTAGATATTAGGACTACAAAGTGAGACACTCTCATAGTTACGATAGGGGTTCCTTCCACTTCTTCAGCTACACCATCTGATCTAACCACTCAAGGATATGATCTTTAGGTACACTTGCTATAGGATATGTGACCTCATTGCAGGCACAGGTGGCTAGATTATAGGGTCTACTCAACCAGTATGATGTGTGGTGCTAGTCTAATGGCACATGCATTCTACAACTAGAGGGATAGGCTACCATTATAGGGGGTACTATACCTACACGATCTATTGCAAGAGGATCACACAAGAGTCGAAGCGAGTCTGGAAATTCCTCAGTGCATCCTAGCCATAGATTAGGGGCTCGATCCAAGATATCGATGGGTACTAGCTCCAGATAACCTTGTAGAGAGGGAGCTGAGGGAGGAGGTGACTCAAGGGGTGCTGACCCTCCATGATTATGATATGATGTTATTGTATCATTTTTGAGTGTAAGGTCTAAGGACCTACACACTCCATGATTATGATATTATGTCATTGTATCATTTTTGAGTGTAAGGTCCAAGGACCTACACTATTGTAGCCTATGAGCATTTTGTACCTTTATGTACTTATGGATTTGACATATATATATGATATTCTAGTTTTATTATGGCTCATTATATGTATCATTTCATTATTTTATGTTTTTGTGATGCACATGGAAGCAATTTTTATATGATGTTTTGATTATGCTATATGGATGTGATGTACTGATGACATGCACTAGCTAGATGATAAATGTATGTTTAGATGCTATGATATAGATATGTATAGATGCACTATTATGTATGCATATATGGATGCACTGGTGAATGTTAAATGCATGTTTAGATGCTATGATATAGATATGTATAGATGCACTATTATGTATGCATATATGGATGCACTGGTGAATATTAAATGCATGTTTAATTTGTTTCAATTGTTTATGTATTTAATCTAAGTGATTTTTTATGATAGACGATATGGAATATGATGCATTAATTACATGAGGAATGAACTAATGCAAATGAACCTGTATGATTTAATCACTTAAAATATAAGGAATGAATCTAATATGTGTTTACAAACTAATGGATGATACCACATAATGTATAAAAAATCATGAATGAAATTGATAACTCTTATCACAATAATTAATCATTTAAACACCATATGTGAGATGAACTAATTGAGATGTATGGTTTTCTCTATAAGCTTCTGTAAATTAAAATATATGCACAAAATAGTCAGTGGCCATCTAAATATCATTACTGATATCCATCCAGTATCTATCCTACTTTATGGACATCCCTTAATAAACAAAATATTATGAAGAAAATTATGATTGATTGATGAGATGACTTGTTTCTATAAGGGATTGTTGAGGTTTTTCATAAGACTCAAACACCCTAGTTGACTAATCAAAAGTTGTATAATGACTATACAAGACTCTTGAAAGACAAAAGTTTTTGTTAAGAAGACCAAGACATTCATTATACCTATGTGTGCAAATGAATATATTAGATAAAGCATAAGACTACCTCATTGTCAGGTGGGATTCATTCAGCCCATTATTGCAATGAGGATCACCAAATGCTCATCATGATCCTAAGTTTGGATGTAGTTGGAAAAAACTACTAGGTAATACAAGCCACCTAAAGCTAGCTCATTTGTAAATTGCTTAGAACTATCCCAATGCCAGGTGAGATTCATTCAGCCCATTACTGTATTGGGGATCACTCAATGGTTTTGAGTACTAACCATTCTAGGGATTCAAGCTTTTCATCCCCTTATTTTCTTCACATTTATTGGGATACTTGCTCATGCATAGTTATGAAAATCATTGTTTATTTTGCATATTGTTTTTTTTTGAGCAAGGGATTTTGCTTATTTTGTGAAAGTAAGGGATTTCTTGGGTAGGGGAGAACTTATCCTTTTTTCAATGATCAAAACTCTAGACCAAGCACATCACAAGATGAGCAAGTAAAAAACTTTCGCTTAAGGTAACTAGGACCATTTTGTAGTGTTCATATTTCCTTGTTCAACTAGGATTGTTAATGTTTAAATTGTGATGGGATTTTGAAATATGCTAGGTGCTATCAAAACTTGACCTCATATCCAAAAGAAAAGTTTGATTTCTATAAAATCTGAGAAGATCACTAGGTATGGTTGAATGATCGAAAAACCCTATTATATACCTCATAGCAAAAAGAGGGGTTGTGTTGAAAAACATAATTACACACAAGGGTGATGGATGATAATGATGAATAGATGCATGATTAAGATACAAATGTGGTGTTGTTTGTGATATTGTAAACACAACCTATCCTAATGTAAGAGCAATGGATGAAAATATCCAATGCAATGTACTTAAATGAATGCATATGCAAAATGAAAATGCATAATGTAAATGTTTTTGTATTTTTGATGTTTTGTAATGTTTTTGCATTTTGATTACTTTTCAATTTTTTTTGAATTTTTGATTTTTCAATTTTTTTCTGAAATTTTTATTTTTATGTGTGAAATGCCTTTAGATGAATAATGTTGAGAGGCTCAAGCTCTTCAACACCTTCTAGTGGTGTCAGGCGATAAGTACCAGGTCCTATCTTCTTTGAGATAGTAAATGGACCTAACAAGTTGGATGAAAATTTGTCTTGTAGATGCGATGGTATGTTTGAGTTCTATTGGTTCTCCTTTAGCACAACATCACATCTCATTTTATCTCACTTTCAGCTATGCAAATGACGTCAAAAAATTATAAAAATTGCTTTTATATTTTCCAAATTCTGAGATCATCCCTCTATGGGGTGGTCACATTTTGGTATGACCATCCTACCCCGAGATGACCCAAAAATTTGTAGATGGAAACTATTCTACCCTAGGATGGCCCAAAAATGACAAAATTTGCAAGTATTCTATAAGCATCATTAATATAAATTTGGGCATTTAATCGCATCTAGTGGCTCAAAATCACACAAATTTTTTTAACAAAAATACAGAGAAAATCAAGGTAGCGCGCCTTCCCGATGAAAAGTCTAATTAAATCCAATAACAAATAAAACCATCAACTACTAGGTTTAAAAGGTCACATCTTTTGCCTCACATTAAATCAATTCACCAATCAATTTCTAGGTTTATAATGTTGTACCCTTTACCTTAAATTTAATCAATCAATACATTAATAACTAGATTTAAAAGGTTGCACCTTTTACCTCGCATTTAATCACTTCATAAGTCAACTGCTAGGTTTAAAAGGTTGCACCCTTTGCCTTGCATTCAATCCATACAAGCACTTCAACTGTTAGGATTAAAAGGTTGTGCCCTTTACCTTGTATTTAATCATTTGATAAATCAACTACTAGGCTTAAAAGGTTGTTCCCTTTACCTCGCTATCTTCAAATAAATTTCAAAAGGCTCCAAAGATGCCTAATTTATTTGGTCAATTTCAAAAGGATCCAAATATGCCTATTTCCTTTGGTCAATTTCAAATAGTTCCAAAGACACTTTCACCTTTGGTCATTTCATTTCAAAAATATCCAAAGAAACCTATACCTTTAGTCAATTCAATCTAAACATTCTGGTCAAGCGACTCATCACCTTCATCTCTTTTTGTCTCCTCATCAACTCGTTACTTGTGGGGGTAGTCATACATCACCAAATTCACAATCATAGTCAATAATAAAACACTTAATCATGCAAGTTACATTCATCCAACAATCATTAACAAAGACAATCATGCCCTTGCTTGGGGAAAATTACAAGCAAATATGTCAAACCAAAGCCTTAGTCTAAATAACAGGTATGTAGTGAAAAAAACTACCCGAATACCTTCAAATTGCCAAATTTTACCCAAAATTAAGTTCACCGAAGTGTTGGGGGTAATTATTCAAATATGCAAGCTCTTTTCATTATTGGGGTATTTAACGTTGATTAGACCAATGAACACCATCAACCCTCAACTTGATTTTAGGTCATCTATTTTTGCTCTGCATTGTGTGGTCACACAACGCATCCAAAAAATGGATATCTAGAGACACCTAAAACATGTCATTTTGAGGAGACTACCTATATGGACACCTTTTTAGGCCATATGACCCACCTTGGGTAGCTTTAGGGCTTAACAATGGTTTTCACCACTCAAACAAGATCGAACTACCTTTTTACAACTTGGACTTTCCTACCCAGGGATAACCTCCAAAGACCATCCCACCCTGATATGGCTAGTAGTCACAACCACCCTACCTTGGGATGGCTGCCCCTGTAATAGATTCTAAATCTCAAGCCAAGGGAAAAATGGTTACACAAGACAACTAAGCACCAACTGTCAGTTGTGAGAAGGTTCTAGAATGGGTGGTTGCCATTCCTAAATCTAACTACTTTTTTATTCTTGGCACCCCTCACAAGCTAAGATTCCCATGTGGGAAATATATAAAAAGGCACCTTGCCATCATTAAATAATCTTACCAATTCCACATAATGAAGTACTACTAGATTGAATACTAGAGACTCTCATAAGCACTGAAGTGCTGCTAGATTTTAATCATAGAGCTTTCAAGTGCAACAATGAAGTACCTCAAAGCTTGAAGATCAAATTAAACACTCTTGAATCATCAACATACTTATTTAATTTTAAATTCTGCCATTAAGTCATTCTTCATGAGTGCATCCTTGAACACCAATTTTGTAGATCAAAACCAGGTGTTACCCTACATTGGCCATTAAGGAATTTGCACACAATTCATAGGCCATCTCACCTTGAGATGACCCACAGGTGTGACCGTCCTGAGCAAGGATGGTTAGTAGGTAAAACCACTCTACACAAGGATGGCCTCCCAAAAAGATTTGATTTCCATTTTTTTCTTGTTGTATGTAGATTTACAACATTTCAATTACTAGCTAGCATAGTTAGATTTTAGTTCCATGCATCTAATTTTTGTATGTCATATTTCTTTATCATGGATATGGGACTCATCATGAGAGGATTATAATTTTCTAATAATGTCTTGTGAGTGTTGTTATGTGCATATTTTAGGTCTTAGCAGGAGCTATCAACATAAAATATTCATCACATCTACATCATACCTTGCAGAGGTCACAAGAAACTCCTCTCAAATCAGTTTGTGGGATTGCAAATATTTTGTAGGATACACCTACCATTATTTATTGATTGTAAAATTATATCAAATTGGTATTAAATCCCTCAAAGAGATATCATTGTAACCTCATTTTAAGGACATGATTCAATATTAATGAGAAGGACACCATTTTATTTACTTCTTGTCTTTATCTTGATGGTTACATGATTATGCTTTCAATTTGGTTTGTTTAATAATTGCATAGGTATACAATTTTTACATATATACAATAGGTTTTGAACTATTTTTAGGTCTATTATTATGGATTTATGATAGTATTATAACAAAAAATTAGCTAATCATACCAAGGATGTCACAAACAACAAGGAAGTATTTGGGTATGTTTGTGCATTTTGCTAACTAGCTATGTTCTTAGTGAATGATTATTTTGCTATTTTCATTTAGAAATTCTTTTGAATTATCCTTTTTTTGTCTATTCAATTTTGACAAACCTATAACAAGTAAAAATGGGGGTGATGGATGTACTTCTAGGAAGGTGTATTGATGCACATTTTCCAATAGGCTAGCCAATTTTCACTTCACCTCGATCGGGCTAAGTCAATAGTGATAGTTGTAGACTCACAATTTAAGTATAGTTTAGTGAGTAGGGACTTAGAGAAGACAAATTTACACTGCTAAGTTGGTAAGGTAAAAGACATTACATAGGCAACCAAGTGTTGAGAGAAAAATAACGTAGCCAAAGTATAATAGAATGTTACCAGGAGGGTGAAATATTAAAATAATTGCTCATAAGGTTGGATTGAGCATCATAAGACTATTCATGCCATTTGGAATATGGAAGGAGGAATTCCATAAGGAAGAATAATCATTTAGAATGTGTTATGAAGTGCATACACAATTGTTGAAGTTACAAAAATATATTGGGCACCATTTGGCACTCGATATTCAGCAAGCCAATCATCATTGGAGGAAGGTACAATATCTAGGAGTGGTTATTAATGCATGGGTCAAAAATAAATTCAACACCACTATCACCACCACTACTGCTACCACTACCACAAAAATCTACCATGACCACAACTAGGCTAATCTATTTGAGTACCTTGAAAAGCTTGGGAGGATGATTGACTAATCAAAGAGGAGAGATAGAGTTGATAGGAGTAAGAGCTCCATACATATAGTAGAGGAGTACCTCAATATTAGAGGTAATTTATTTTATTTGAAATTAATTATATTCAAAGATAGGAGTTATAAGGTAGGAGGAAATTATTATTTTCTAAGGTTAAAGTGAAATTATTTTATTTATTTGATTATTAGAGAGATAAATTATTGAAGTAATACTTGAAACCTTCGAAATATGATTATTGCTATTTGAAAGTTTTATGAAGATTTAAAAATATATTTGAAGAATAGAAGGAATTAATTTGAGATTTTTTAATTTCATTATTTGAATTTACAAAACAAATTAAATATTTGCAATTTGATAAGTTTGGAGAAATAAGGTTTCCTACATCAACTTAGAAATACAAAAACTTGCAAATATCTTTTATAGAATTTTTAAATTTTTAAAATTTGGAGTTATAAGGAATTCAACATCAACATAGGATTGAGAAATTTAGAATTAAAGAAATTATATTTTTTGAGATTTAGGATATAAAAGGAATTCAACATAAGTTTTTTAAAAACAAAAAATTGCATTGATATTAAGTTAAAAAGTATTATTTGGAAAGTCTAACTAGGGAGATAAAAGGTTACCAACTTCAAGATTAACAATTGTTCCTAGTCTACCATCCAAAAATAAGGAGAAAAGAGTAGAGAACTTCAAGAATTGAAAATAGTAGTTTCTCATTTAGAAGTTGAAAATATTTTATCAAGAAAGACAATATATTCAAAACTAGGGAGTCATAAGGTAGTCAACCACAAAGGTCTAAATAATTGAAAGGTATATTACACAAAGTAAGAAAATTATGGATAAATTAGCAAGAGGGACATATCATCATAAGATGCAAAGATAAAGCACTCTTCATATTCCTTATCAATAGTGTAAAATCATTTCACAAAAGGATAATTCTATTATTCAAGATGGTAAGGATATTTGGTATATTGACTTAGGGGTAAGTCATCATATGATAGGAAACCTACATTGGTTTAACTATTTATAGGTCACTAATAATTTTGGTCTAAATATAGCAGATGGAAATAAATATCCAATTCATGAAAATGGATGTGTAATACCTAGTGCATCTTACTCACATTTTATATTGCATGATGTCATGTATGTACCAAGGTTGACAACAAATCTCATTTCAGTAACCAAATTAATTGAAAGTGGAAGAACAATAGAATTAAAATATGTGAATAGGAAGAATAAGTGTTTTATTAAAAGGCTAAATGAAATAGAGGCTACTAGATCAATCAACAATGGAATATACTCTTTAGATTCTATTGGTTTTTCACAAGAGCTTGTAATGGTTCAAGATAATACTAATGTCTTTTATGAGAGACAAACTATAGAAAATAAGGAATCATTATACTATTAAAGTAGATAAAGGAATACAAAATTTAGATGAAGAATAATGAGAGGACAACAAAATATTGTACTACAGGGACATATATAGATCAAAGAAGAATATGAACCTAAAGAAGATGAAAAGTACCTAAAATATGAATATAGATATTGAAGGTCAAAATATTCAATAACAAAATAATGTAATACAAGAGGGTGTTGGAATATATTACATTATTTGGTACATGCTAATTTACCAACTTGGGTACATATTTGGATTAGGAGTGTTGGCAATTTTGGGTTTGAGATCCTAGCTTCTTGTCTATGAGTTGTCATTGATGTCAAAAGGAACTGGCATTAATGTCAAGAGGATTTATTGGCTTCAAAGGTTGAAGATTCCAAAGAATCTTTTCTAGAAGATTTCGGAGAGATTCCATGTGGTAGATGAAAAGGTTTTTATCAAAACCATGGTAGGTTTAAGGGTTTTTATTAAAACTAGGTGGATGCATTAAGGGTTTTTCTCAAAACCACTCTCAGCTTAATGCAAAGGCTGGAGACACTTATTACTTAAATAACTTAATTAATAAAACCTTTTTAAGGTTTTTTAATTAATTATTTATTTGATTTAGTGATTAAATTATTTTAATAATTTAATGGGTTCTCCACCTAAGGTCTAAGGTCTAAAAGACCTTTTATTATTATTTTTAAATAATCAAAAGGGTTTCATAAACCCTAAAGTTGTTTCAAAGGCACCAAAATAATATTAATTTGAAAATTTTGAATTATCCTCCCACCGACGTCGTGCATAGCATGGAAGTTTGGCTATATAAGCCATAACCTATAGTCCAAAGCAATGGTGTAAAAGAAATTTGAATTGCGCAAAAGTTGGGAAGTAAAAGCTACGGACCGCCACGATCCACCGCCAAAGGGATAAGGAGAAGGAGACTCTTGCTAGCCTTCAAGCTAGTGTCATTGGCCTAGTGGCAATGACTGTTCAGTGAAGGCGCTTGAAGGGAGGTCAAGCGTTCGACTCCCGCCGTGGAGTGTGAGAAGAGTTTTTGCACTCTGATTTTTTTGAAGGCACTGTTGACCCACGATTTTCGGAAGCATTTTTTTTGGTAAGGTTTTTTAAATAAAATCTGCATTTTGTTAAAGAAGAAGTGGTTGGGAAGATTTATTTAAAATTATTTTTAAGGTTAAATGCTTCTTTGGAGATATAAGGTTGATAGTGTGTGGTTGAGATTTTTGGCTTGATTGTTGAGTGAGATTTGCTTAGAAGCTATTATTCCTTGAGCATGGTTTAATTAATTTGGAGAAATAAGGTGTAAAAGGATATATTGTTTGTATGCTTTATGTTTTTTTTGGTAGTTGACTTCTAAGGATTAGATTCATAAGGTATTTTAGGGAATAAATATTTTTGAGGTTACTTTTATGATCTAACCCTAACTTGGTGGCAAAATTGAGGGTGGTGTTGGTAATAGGTTGAAGAACTATTCTCTTCTTCCTCAAACAAAGGTATGGGCAACTTCTTCCATGTATATTGTTGATGGTGTATTTTCTGAAATTGAGTTTGGAGTGAAAAGGTTGTCTACTATGTATTCTTGTTGGTGTAAATCCCATTTTCTGGATATTGAAGATTGTTTATGCATTAAAATCATTGATGAGTTTTTTTGGGTGAATGCATAATTCTGGTTGAGGAAGAGGAAGCATTTTTGCACTAGGGTTTATGTTAGTAAGTCTTGCTACTTGCATTGAGATGGTGAAACACTTAGTTGGCTGTTTTGAGATTGATGGTTGAGTTGCTTCCATAGAGGTTGTTTTGATCAAGTTAATGCTTTACTTGATACATGATTTGGGCTTACTCCATTGAGATTGATTTGAGCAAGTTATTCTTTGCATTGGTGATTTATGTTGGTGGTCGTTTTGTTCAAATACCTTTGGAGGGAAAAGGATGTCTACTAGTTTCCTTTTCATGTAGTGATTGGTTGAATGCTTCAAGGTTAATGTTGAGTTGAATGATGTTGGTTAAACCTTGTCTATAAACATTGTTGTTAAAGACTTAATTGGTAGTGAAAAGATATTGGTTGTGGAAAGAACATGAGTATCATTGTTATATGAGATATTGCATGGTTGGCAATTGTTGGGTTGTGTTTCATGTTCTTGAGAAAAGCATACTACATCTATCTTATTATTTTGAGATTGAGATTGAATTGAGATTGAGATTGGGAGTTAAGTATAGAGCATATTGAGTCTCTAACAATTCTCTTTATGTTTCTATGAGATTTGATATTGAGATTGGGAGTTAAGTATAGAAGATATTGAGTCTCTAAAAATTCTCTTTATGCTTCTATGAGGTTGATGAATCACATTGGGTCTCTAAAAATTCTTTTTTTGGGTTCATGCTAAGCAAGTTTTTTTTGATGAACTTGTGAGCTGATTTGGACAGGTTCTAGTGAAGACTTGTGAGTTGATTTGGACAGGTTCTAGTGAAGACTTGTGAGCTGATTTGGACAGGTTCTAGTGAGGACTTGTGAGCTGATTTGGAAAGGTTCTAGTGAGGACTTGTGAGCTGATTTGGACAAGTTCTAGGGAGGACTTGTGAGCTGATTTGGATAGGTCCTAGCAGAGGACTTGAGGACAGAGTTGAAGTGGTTCTTTGAGAATAATCTAAGGAAAGTTTTGAAAACTCTTTGAGAAGTCTTGTGTGCAACAGAGATTGATTTGTTCAAGCTTTATGAGTTGATCTTGGGACAGATCTGACAGAGTGAGGAAGACTTGTGTTGGACCGACTGACTGTGTTTAGTATAGGTTGATGAGTTGCTATGGAGGTGATCAGTGAGGAAAGAGGTCTCTTGAGGCTGATCATTGAGGACAGGAGGTCTTCTGTGGAAAGGAGTTCCACGTGCTAGCAGAATAAGAGGCAGGTGATATTCTAAAGTATCATTTCTAGAGCTGAGGGGAAGGATTCTCCTTTGGGCAGGAGGCTCATAAATTCATGAGGAGGGGAAGGATTCTCCTTTGGGTAGGAGGCTCATAAATTTGTGAGGAGGGGAAGGATTCTCCTTTGGGCAGGAGGCTCATAAATTCGTGAGGAGGGGAAGGATTCTCCTTTGGGTAGAGGCTCATAAATACTTGAGTAGGGGAAGGTTTCTCCTTTGGGTTGAGGTTCATAAACATTGTAATTGGGAAGGATTCCCAAAGAATTTTGAGAAAGCTTTTTAGAGAAAATTTTTGTGGATGTAGCCCATGTTGGGTGAACCATGTTAAAATTGGTGTCTCATTGTGTGTTGCTTTATGCATTGCTTTGATATTGCTATTGGTTCATTGCTTTGCGAAGTTGAAGTTAAATAGAGAAAGTAAAAAGAGGTCTTATACTATTCACCTCCCCCTCTTAGTATAAGCTTGTGTTCTTCAATTGGTATCAGAGTGGGTTCCTTCGAAAAGTTTAACAACTTGAAGGAAAAGATTATAAAGAACACAATGGAATCTACAAGTGGTAATGCAACACCTATTCTTGATGGGGAAAATTTTGGTCTTTGGAGTGCTAGGATGAAGGTTCATCTTATGGCTCTTGGAAATGAAGTTTGGGAAGTGATTGAGAATGAGTATACCATTCCTGAGCATGGTCCTTCTACTAAGGAAGAGAGGCTCCTACATCATAGCAATTCAAATGCAATGAATGCAATCCTGAAGGGTTTACAGAAGGCATATCTTACCAAGGTGATTCACTACAAGATAGCTAGTGAAATGTGGAAATAGTTGAAGGTGGTTCATACAGGTGATGCAAATGTTCGAAAGGCCAAGTTGAGACACTTCAAAGGTATGTTTGAACAACTCAAGATGAATGATGAAGAAAATATTAGTGACTATATGCTTTGTATGGATGATATTGTTAAATCTATGAAGGAAATAGGTCTTGAGCTTGCTGAAAATGATATTTGTGATAAGATTTTGAGGTCTCTTCCAAATAGATTTGGTGAAAAGATTTCTTCTATTGAGGAAGCTAAGGATTTGGATAAGTTGAAAAAGGATGAGCTTCATAGTATACTTGCAACATTTGAGTAGAGAACTCAAGTGAAGGTTGATGTTAAGAAGGAGGAAGCATTCAAGGCTACCAAGAAATCCAAGGGTAAAAAGCTTCAAGATAGTGATGAGTCTTCTAGTGATGAAGAGGCATATTATAGCAATAAGGGCAAGTTCTCAATAAAGCACAAAGGTATGAAATATGTCAAGTGTTTCAATTGTGGAAAGTTTGGTCATTATGCTACTAACTGTATCATTGCCAAGGATGAAAGTGATGAAGATAAACAGGATTATAAGAGCAAGGATTTTGAAAAGCACATGCATCAAAGGAAGAATAAAGATGAGCAAAGCAATCAAGGAAAGAGGTACTCTCACAAACACAAGAAAATTTTCTACCTAGACAAGGCAAGTAAGTGTTCTAGTAGTGATAGTGAAAGTTCTTCAAGTGATGTTGAAAATGAGATGTTGTTCCTAACAAAAAAGAAGAAGAAAAGAAACATAGATTTGTCCTTATGAAATGTTTTAGATGTGGAAATTTTGGACATCTTGAGGATGATTGCACAAATGATGGATTGATTTCTAGTTATACTATGTATGAGGATGCTTCAGAAAATTGTAAGGAAGATCTTTGTATGGATTTAGAAAAGGGTAGCACCTCTAGTGATAAGAAATCTGAAAAAGTCATTGATGTTTCAAAAGGCAAACGAATAGAGGAAGTTATAGAGGATGGTGAAGTAGATCTTGAATCTGAACTTGTTAGTGCTCTTAGTGCTTTGAAAAAGGAAAGAAAGAAGAATGCTAGACTCAATGATAAATTGGATGAATGTTGTATTGAGAGAGATGAGCTTATAGAAAATCTTGACTTCTCTATAGCTAAGACACAAAAACTTAAGGATAAGTTAGAGTCTAAGGTTCTTGAGTGTAGAGAGTTGGAACAAAAAGTGGCTTCCTTGAAAGAGGAAACTAAAGAGTACAAGGAGAAGCTTTACATGTTTGAAGATAGCACCAAAAAGGTAAAGTCAATCATCAAAGATCAAAGAAGGACAATAGATAAAACAGGTCTTGGTTTTGGTAAGAAACACATGGAAAAGGTTGGCGACTCTGATGGGGATTCTAGTAAGAGATTCCAAAAGGAAGAGAGTTATGATGAGGAAAGTACTTCAGAAAAAGAGTCCTTGAGTGATAGATGCATAGAATCAGAAAATAGGAATAAAAAAAAGGGGAGAAAGTTTATAGGACCTAAGAGGTCAAATCAAGGAATGTTTAATGGCAGATGTTTTTCTTGTCACAAGTTTGGTCACATGGCTTCACATTGCATGACTCAAGTGAGGAAGGTAAATGACAGATTCAGAGGTGGTAATTTCTTTCAAGGGTATTGCTACTCTTGTAAAAATTTTGGGCACAAGGTTGTTTATTGCAAGGCTAATAACAGGAATAGGGTTGGTCAGAATAGATGGAGTCAAAGATCAGGTATGCCTCAAAGAAATAACATTGTTAGTTGTTATAAGTGCAACAATGAAGGTCACATAGCTAGACAATGTAGAGCTGAAATTCCAAGGTACAGGAATAGGAACATGGGTATGAACAGGCACAAGAATCAAGACATGGATAAGAACATGAATGATAACAAGAACATCAACAGTGACATGAACAAGAATAGGAATATGGACAAGGAGAACAAGAGAAGACATGGTAAGGCAGCTATAGACACTGATGAAGATCAATGCCTAATGGGAGTTTTAATCCCACCCTAGAATTAATCACCTCAACAAGAGGTGGAGGAAGGACTAAGCTAAGAGGCTCATTCTTAGTCCCAAGATCCAAAGGTGACCATTTGCCATTGATGACCAATGGGGAGAGCCTCAAGTCAGGGGGAGTTGATTTCTATACAGCAATTTTGAGTTTCAGTGTTGTTGAGAAGCATGGTTTGCCATCAATGACAAAGGGGGAGATTGTTGGCAATTTTGGGTTTGAGATCCTAGCTTCTTGTCTATGAGTTGTCATTGATGTCAAAAGGAACTGGCATTAATGTCAAGAGGATTTATTGGCTTCAAAGGTTGAAGATTCCAAAGAATATTTTCTAGAAGATTCTGGAGAGATTCCATGTGGCAGATGAAAATGTTTTTATCAAAACCATGGCAGGTTTAAGGGTTTTTATTAAAACCAGGTGGATGCATTAAGGGTTTTTCTCAAAACCACTCTCAGCTTAATGCAAAGGCTGGAGACACTTATTAATTAAATAACTTAATTAATAAAACCTTTTAAGGTTTTTTAATTATTTATTTATTTGATTTAGTGATTAAATTATTTTAATAATTTAATGGGTTCTCCACCTAAGGTCTAAGGTCTAAAATACCTTTGATTATTTTTTTAAATAATCAAAAGGGTTTCATAAACCCTAAAGTTTTTTCGAAGGCGCCAAAATAATATTAATTCGAAAAGTTTGAATTATCCTCTCGCGGACGTCGTGCATAGCATGGAAGTTTGGCTATATAAGCCATAACCTATAGTCCAAAGCAATGGTGTAAAAGAAATTCGAATTGCGCAAAATTTGGGAAGTAAAAGCTATGGCTATCATTTTTTTCGCCACATTTATCCATCGCCAAAGGGTTAAGGAGAAGGAGACTCTTGCTAGCCTTCAAGCTAGCGCCATTGGCCTAGTGGCAATGACTATTCTACGAAGGCGCTTGAAGGGAGGTCAAGCGTTCGACTCCCGCCGTGGAGTGTGAGAAGAGTTTTTGCTCTCCAATTTTTTCGGAGGCACTGTTGACCCGCGATTTTTGGAAGCATTTTTTTTTGGTAAGGTTTTTTAAATAAAATCTGCATTTTGTTAAAGAAGAAGTGGTTGGGCAGATTTATTTAAAATTATTTTTAAGGTTAAATGCTTCTTCGGAGATATAAGGTTGATAGTGTGTGGTTGAGATTTTTGGCTTGATTGTTGAGTGAGATTTGCTTAGAAGCTATTATTCCTTGAGCATGGTTTAATTAATTTGGAGAAATAAGGTGTAAAAGGATATATTGTTTGTATGCTTTATATTTTTTTGGTAGTTGACTTCTAAGGATTGGAGTCATAAGGTGTTTTATGGAATAAATATTTTTGTGGTTACTTTTATGATCTAACCCTAACTTGGTGGCAAAGTTGAGGGTGGTGTTGGTAACGGGTTGAAGAACTATTCTCTTCTTCCTCAAACAAAGGTATGGGCAACTTCTTCCATGTATATTGTTGATGGTGTATTTTCTGAAATTGAGTTTGGAGTGAAAAGGTTGTCTACTAGGTATTCTTGTTGGTGTAAATCCCATTTTCTGGATATTGAAGATTGTTTATGCATTAAAATCATTGATGAGTTTTTTGGGTGAATGCATAATTCTGGTTGAGGAAGAGGAAGCATTTTTGCACTAGGGTTTATGTTAGTAAGTCTTGCTACTTGCATTGAGATGGTGAAACCCTTAGTTGGCTGTTTTGAGATTGATGGTTGAGTTGCTTCCATAGAGGTTGTTTTGATCAAGTTAATGCTTTACTTGATACATGATTTGGGCTTACTCCATTGAGATTGATTTGAGCAAGTTATTCTTTGCATTGGTGATTTATGTTGGTGGTCGTTTTGTTCAAATACCTTTGGAGGGAAAAGGATGTCTACTAGTTTCCTTTTCATGTAGTGATTGGTTGAATGCTTCAAGGTTAATGTTGAGTTGAATGATGTTGGTTAAACCTTGTCTATAAGCATTGTTGTTAAAGCCCTAATTGGTAGTGAAAAGATATTGGTTGTGGAAAGAACATGAGTATCATTGTTATATGAGTTATTGCATGGTTGGCAATTGTTGGGTTGTGTTTCATGTTCTTGAGAAAAGCATACTACATCTATCTTATTCTTTTGAGATTGAGATTGAGTTGAGATTGAGATTGGGAGTTAAGTATAGAAAATATTGAGTCTCTAACAATTCTCTTTATGTTTCTATGAGATTTGAGATTGAGATTGGGAGTTAAGTATAGAACATATTGAGTCTCTAACAATTCTCTTTATGCTTCTATGAGGTTGATGAATCACATTGGGTATCTAACAATTCTCTTTGTGGGTTCATGCTAAGCAAGTTTTTCTTGATGAACTTGTGAGCTGATTTAGACAGTTCTAGTGAAGACTTGTGAGCTGATTTGGACAGGTTCTAGTGAGGACTTGTGAGCTGATTTGGATAGGTTCTAGTGAGGACTTGTGAGCTGATTTGGATAGGTTCTAGTGAGGACTTGTGAGCTGATTTGGACAGGTTCTAGTGAGGACTTGTGAGCTGATTTGGACAAGTTCTAGGGAGGACTTGTGAGCTGATTTGGATAGGTCCTAGCAGAGGACTTGAGGACAGAGTTGAAGTGGTTCTTTGAGAAGAACCCGAGGACAGTTTTGACAAGTCTTTGAGAAGGCTTGTGTGCAACAGAGATTGATTTGTTCAAGCTTTATGAGTTGAGCTTGGGACAGATCTGACAGAGTGAGGAAGACTTGTGCTGGACCAACTGACTGTGTTTAGTATAGGTTGATGAGTTGTTGTGGAGGTGATCAGTGAGGACAAAGGTCTCTTGAGGCTGAGCATTGAGGATAGGAGGTCTTCTGTGGAAAGGAGTTCCACGTGCTAGCGGAATAAGAGGCAGGTGATCTTCTGAAGTATCATTTCTAGAGCTGAGGGGAAGGATTCTCCTTTGGGTAGGAGGCTCATAAATTCGTGAGGAGGGGAAGGATTCTCCTTTGGGTAGGAGGCTCATAAATTCGTGAGGAGGGGAAGGATTCTCCTTTGGGCAAGAGGCTCATAAATTCATGAGGAGGGGAAGGATTCTCCTTTGGGCAGAGGCTCATAAATACTTGAGTAGGGGAAGGTTTCTCCTTTGGGCTGAGGCTCATAAACATTGTAATTGGGAAGGATTCCCAAAGAACTTTGAGAAAGATTTTTAGAGAAAAGTTTTGTGGATGTAGCCCATGTTGGGTGAACCACGTTAAAATTGGTGTCTCATTGTGTGTTGCTTTATGCATTGCTTTGATATTGCTATTGGTTCATTGCTTTGCGAAGTTGAAGTTAAATAGAGAAAGTAAAAAGAGGTCTTATACTATTCACCCCCCCTCTCAGTATAAGCTTGTGTTCTTCAATTGGTATCAGAGCGGGTTCCTTCAAAAAGTTTAATATCTTGAAGGAAAATATTGTAAAGAACACAATGGAATCTACAAGTGGTAATGCAGCACCTATTCTTTATGGGGTAGATTTTGGGCTTTGGAGTGCTAGGATGAAGGTTCATCTTATGGCTCTTGGAAATGAAGTTTGGGAAGTGATTGAGGATGATTATACCATTCTTGAGCATGGTCCTTTTACTAAGGAAGAGAGGCTCCTACATAATTGCAAATCAAAGGCAATGAATGCAATCCTAAAGGGTTTACAGAAGGTAGATCTTACCAAGGTGACTCACCACAATACAACTAGTGAAATGTGGAAATAGTTGAAGGTGGTTCATACAGGTGATGCAAATGTTCAAAAGGCCAATTTGAGACACTTCAAAGGTATGTTTGAACAACTCAAGATGAATTATGAAGAAAATATTAGTGACTATATGCTTCGTATGGATGAGATTGTTAACTCTATGAGGTATGAATAGGCACAACAATCAAGACATGGATAAGAACATGAATGATAACAAAAAAATCAATAGTGACATGAACAGGAATAGGAATATGGACAAGGAGAACAAGAGAAGACATGGTAAGGCAACTATAGACACTGATGAAGATCAGTGCATAATGGGAGTTTTACTCCCACCCCGAAATTAATCACCTCAACAAAAGGTGGGGGAGGGACTAAGCTAAGAGGCTCATTCTTAGTTCCAAGCCCCAAAGGTGATACTTTGCCATTGATGACAAAGGGGGAGAGATATGAGTAATGGGGAGAGCCTCAAGTCAAGGGGAGCTAATTTCTATACAGCAGTTTTGAGTTTCAGTGTTGTTGAGAAGCATGGTTTGCCATCAATGACAAAGGAGGAGATTGTTGGCAATTTTGGGTTTGATATCCTAGCTTCTTGTCTATGAGTTGTCATTGATGTCAAAAGGAACTGGCATTAATGTCAAGAGGATTTATTGACTTCAAAGGTTGAAGATTCCAAAGAATATTTTCTAGAAGATTCTGGAGAGATTCCATGTGGCAAATGAAAAGGTTTTTATCAAAACCATGGCAGGTTTAAGGGTTTTTATTAAAACCAGGTGGATGCATTAAGGGTTTTTCTCAAAACCACTCTCAACTTAATGCAAAGGCTAGAGACACTTATTAATTAAATAACTTAATTAATAAAACCTTTTAAGGTTTTTTAATTAATTATTTATTTGATTTAGTGATTAAATTATTTTAATAATTTAATGGGTTCTCCACCTAAGGTCTAAGGTCTAAAATACCTTTGATTATTATTTTTAAATAATCAAAAGGGTTTCATAAACCCTAAAGTTGTTTCGAAGGCACCAAAATAATATTAATTCGAAAAGTTTGAATTATCCTCCCACCGACGTCGTGCATAGCATGGAAGTTTGGCTATATAAGCCATAACCTATAGTCCAAAGCAATGGTGTTAAAGAAATTGGAATTGCGCAAAATTTGGGAAGTAAAAGCTACGACTATCATTTTTTCGCCACGTTTATCCACCGCCAAAGGGTTAAGGAGAAGGAGACTCTTGCTAGCCTTCAAGCTAGCGTCGTTGGCCTAGTGGCAACGACTGTTCTGCGAAGGCGCTTGAAGGGAGGTCAAGCGTTCGACTTCCGCCGTGGAGTGTGAGAAGAGTTTTTGCGCTCCAATTTTTTTGGAGGCACTATTGACCCACGATTTTCGAAAGCATTTTTTTTGGTAAGGTTTTTTAAATAAAATCTGCATTTTGTTAAAGAAGAAGTGGTTGGGTAGATTTATTTAAAATTATTTTTAAGGTTAAATGCTTCTTTGGAGATATAAGGTTGATAGTGTGTGGTTGAGATTTTTGGCTTGATTGTTGAGTGAGATTTGCTTAGAAGCTATTATTCCTTGAGCATGGTTTAATTAATTTGGAGAAATAAGGTGTAAAAGGATATATTGTTTGTATGCTTTATATTTTTTTGGTAGTTGACTTCTAAGGATTGGAGTCATAAGGTGTTTTATGGAATAAATATTTTTGTGGTTACTTTTATGATCTAACCCTAACTTGGTGGCAAAGTTGAGGGTGGTGTTGGTAACAAGTTGAAGAACTATTCTCTTCTTCCTCAAACAAAGGTATGGGCAACTTCTTCCATGTATATTGTTGATGGTGTATTTTTTGAAATTGATTTTGGAGTGAAAAGGTTGTCTACTAGGTATTCTTGTTGGTGTAAATCCCATTTTATGGATATTGAAGATTGTTTATGCATTAAAATCATTGATGAGTTTTTTGGGTGAATGCATAATTCTGGTTGAGGAAGAGGAAGCATTTTTGCACTAGGGTTTATGTTAGTAAGTCTTGCTACTTGCATTGAGATGGTGAAACCCTTAGTTGGCTATTTTGAGATTGATGGTTGAGTTGCTTCCATAGAGGTTGTTTTGATCAAGTTAATGCTTTACTTGATACATGATTTGGGCTTACTCCATTGAGATTGATTTGAGCAAGTTATTCTTTGCATTGGTGATTTATGTTGGTGGTTGTTTTGTTCAAATACCTTTGGAGGGAAAAGGATGTCTACTAGTTTCCTTTTCATGTAGTGATTGGTTGAATGCTTCAAGGTTAATGTTGAGTTGAATGATGTTGGTTAAACCTTGTCTATAAGCATTGTTGTTAAAGCCCTAATTGGTTGAGAAAAGATATTGGTTGTGGAAAGAACATGAGTATCATTGTTATATGAGATATTGCATGGTTGGCAATTGTTGGGTTGTGTTTCATGTTCTTGAGAAAAGCATACTACATCTATCTTATTCTTTTGAGATTGAGATTGAGTTGAGATTGAGATTGGGAGTTAAGTATAGAACATATTGAGTCTCTAACAATTCTCTTTATGTTTCTATGAGATTTGAGATTGAGATTGGGAGTTAAGTATAGAACATATTGAGTCTCTAACAATTCTCTTTATGCTTCTATGAGGTTGATGAATCACATTGGGTCTCTAACAATTCTCTTTGTGGGTTCATGCTAAGCAAGTTTTTCTTGATGAACTTGTGAGCTGATTTGGATAGGTTCTAGTGAAGACTTGTGAGCTGATTTGGACAGGTTCTAGTGAGGACTTGTGAGCTGATTTGGACAGGTTCTAGTGAGGACTTGTGAGCTGATTTGGATAGGTTCTAGTGAGGACTTGTGAGCTGATTTGGACAGGTTCTAGTGAGGACTTGTGAGCTGATTTGGACAGGTTCTAGTGAGGACTTGTGAGCTGATTTGGACAAGTTCTAGGGAGGACTTGTGAGCTGATTTGGATAGGTCCTAGCAGAGGACTTGAGGACAGAGTTGAAGTGGTTCTTTGAGAAGAACCTGAGGATAGTTTTGACAAGTCTTTGAGAAGGCTTGTGTGCAGCAGAGATTGATTTGTTCAAGCTTTATGAGTTGAGCTTGGGACAGATCCGACAAAGTGAGGAAGACTTGTGCTGGACCAACTGACTATGTTTAGTACAGGTTGATGAGTTGTTGTGGAGGTGATCAGTGAGGACAGAGGTCTCTTGAGGCTGAGCATTGAGGACAGGAGGTCTTCTATGGAAAGGAGTTCCACATGCTAGCGAAATAAGAGGCAGGTGATCTTCTGAAGTATCATTTCCAGAGCTAAGGGGAAGGATTCTCCTTTGGGTAGGAGGCTCATAAATTCATGAGGAGGGGAAGGATTCTCCTTTGGGTAGGAGGCTCATAAATTTGTGAGGAGGGGAAGGATTCTCCTTTGGGTAGGAGGCTCATAAATTCGTGAGGAGGGGAAGGATTCTCCTTTGGGTAGAGGCTCATAAATACTTGAGTAGGGGAAGGTTTCTCCTTTGGGCTGAGGCTCATAAACATTGTAATTGGGAAGGATTCCCAAAGAACTTTGAGAAAGATTTTTAGAGAAAAGTTTTGTGGATGTAGCCCATGTTGGGTGAACCACATTAAAATTGGTGTCTCATTGTGTGTTGCTTTATGCATTGCTTTGATATTGCTATTGGTTCATTGCTTTGCGAAGTTGAAGTTAAATAGAGAAAGTAAAAAGAGGTCTTATACTTGTTCACCCCCCTCTCAGGTATAAGCTTGTGTTCTTCAATTGGTATCAGAGCGGGTTCCTTCAAAAAGTTTAACAACTTGAAGGAAAATATTGTAAAGAACACAATGGAATCTACAAGTGGTAATGCAACACCTATTCTTGATGGGGCAGATTTTGGGCTTTGGAGTGCTAGGATGAAGGTTCATCTTATGGCTCTTGGAAATGAAGTTTGGGAAGTGATTGAGGATGAGTATACCATTCCTGAGCATGGTCCTTCTACTAAGGAAGAGAGGCTCCTACATCATAGCAATTCAAAGGCAATGAATGCAATCTTGAAGGGTTTATAGAAGGCGAGATCTTACCAAGGTGATTCACTACAAGACAACTAGTGAAATGTGGAAACATTTGAAGGTGGTTCATACAGGTGATGCAAATGTTCGAAAGGCCAAGTTGAGACACTTCAAAGGTATGTTTGAACAACTCAAGATGAATGATGAAGAAAATATTAGTGACTATATGCTTCGTATGGATGAGATTGTTAACTCTATGAAGGAACTAGGTCTTGAGCTTGCTGAAAATGATATTTGTGATAAGATTTTGAGGTCTCTTCCAAATAGATTTAGTGAAAATATTTTTGCTATTGAGGAAGCTAAGGATTTGGATAAGTTGAAAAAGGATGAGCTTCATAGTATACTTGCAAGCATTTGAGTTGAGAACTCAAGTGAAGGTTGATGTTAAGAAGGAGGCAACTTTCAAGGCTACCAAGAAATCCAAGGGTAAAGAGCTTCAAGATAGTGATGAGTCTTCTAGTGATGAAGAGGCATATTACAGCAAGAAGGGAAAGTTCTCAAGAAAGCACAAAGGTATGAAATATTTCAAGTGTTTCAATTGTGGAAAGTTTGGTCATTATGCTACTAACTATACTGCTGCCAAGGATGAAAGTGATGAAGATAAAAAAGATTATAAGAGCAAGGATTCTGAAAGGCACAGGCATCAAAGGAAGAATAAAGATGAGCAAAGCAATCAAGGAAAGAGGTACTCTCACAAACACAAGAAAATTTTCTACCTAGACAAGGCAAGTAAGTGTTCTAGTAGTGATAGTGAAAGTTCTTCAAGTGATGTTGGAAATGAGATGTTGTTCCTAACAAAAAAAGAAGAAGAAAAGAAACATAGATTTGTCCTTATGAAATGTTTTAGATGTGGAAATTTTGGACATCTTGAGGATGATTGCACAAATGATGGATTGATTTCTAGTTATACTATGTATGAGGATGCTTCGAAAAATTGTAAGGAAGATCTTTGTATGGCTTTAGAAAAGGGTAGCACCTCTAGTGATAAGAAATCTAAAAAAGTCATTGATGTTTCAAAAGGCAAACAAATAGAGGAAGTTATAGAGGATGGTGAAGTAGATCTTGAAGCTGAACTTGTTAGTGCTCTTAGTGCTTTGAAAAAGGAAAGAAAGAAGAATGCTAGACTCAATGATAAATTGGATGAATGTTGTATTGAGAGAGATGAGCTTATAGAAAGTCTTGACTTCTCTATAGCTAAGACACAAAAACTTAAGGATAAGTTAGAGTCTAAGGTTCTTGAGTGTAGAGAGTTGGAACAGAAAGTGGCTTCCTTGAAAGAGGAAACTAAAGAGTACAAGGAGAAGCTTTACAGGTTTGAAGATAGCACCAAAAAGGTAAAGTCAATCATCAAAGATCAAAGAAGGACAATAGATAAAACAGGTCTTGGTTTTGGTAAGAAACACATGGAACAGGTTGGCGACTCTACTGGGGAATCTAGTAAGAGATTCTGAAAGGAAGAGAGTTCTGATGAGGAAAGTACTTCAAAAAAAGAGTCCTTGAGTGATAGATGCACAGAATCAGAAAACAAGAATCAAAAAAAGGGGAGAAAGTTTACAGGACCTAAGAGGTCAAATCAAGGAAAGTTTAATGGCAGATGTTTTGCTTGTCACAAGTTTGGTCACATGGCTTCACATTGCATGACTCAAGTGAGGAAGGTAAATGACAGATTCATAGGTGGTAATTTCTTTCAAGGGTATTGCTACTCTTGTAAACAGTTTGGGCACAAGGTTGTTTATTGCAAGGCTAATAATAGGAACAGGGTTGGTTAAAATAGATGGAGTCAAAGATCAGGTATGCCTCAAAGAAATAACATTGTTAGTTGTTATAAGTGCAACAATGAAGGTCACATAGCTAGACAGTGTAGAGCTGAAATTCCAAGGTACAAGAACAGGAACATGGGTATGAATAGGCACAAGAATCAAGACATGGATAAGAACAGGAATGATAACAAGAACAACAACAGTGACATGAACAGGAATAGGAATATGGACAAGGAGAACAAGAGAAGACATGGTAAGGCAGCTATAGACACTGATGAAGATCAGTGCCTAATGGGAGTTTTACTCCCACCCCAAAATTAATCACCTCAATAGGAGGTGGGGGAGGGACTAAGCTAAGAGGCTCATTCTTAGTCCCAAGCCCCAAAGGTGACCCTTTGCCATTGATGACAAAGGGGGAGAGATATGAGTAAGGGGGAGAGCCTCAAGTCAGGGGGAGCTGATTTCTATACAAGCAGTTTTGAGTTTCGGTGTTGTTGAGAAGCATGGTTTGCCATCAATGACAAAGGGGGAGATTGTTGGCAATTTTGGGTTTGAGATCCTAGCTTCTTGTCTATGAGTTGTCATTGATGTCAAAAGGAACTGGCATTAATGTCAAGAGGATTTATTGGCTTCAAAGGTTGAAGATTCCAAAGAATATTTTCTAGAAGATTTCGGAGAGATTCCATGTGGCAGATGAAAAGGTTTTTATCAAAACCATGGCAGGTTTAAGGGTTTTTATTAAAACCAGGTGGATGCATTAAGGGTTTTTCTCAAAACCACTCTCGACTTAATGCAAAGGTCGGAGACACTTATTAATTAAATAACTTAATTAATAAAACCTTTTAAAGGTTTTTTAATTAATTATTTATTTGATTTAGTGATTAAATTATTTTAATAATTTAATGGGTTCTCCACCTAAGGTCTAAGGTCTAAAAGACCTTTGATTATTATTTTTAAATAATCAAAAGGGTTTCATAAACCCTAAAGTTGTTTCAAAGGTGCAAAAATAATATTAATTCAAAAAGTTTGAATTATCCTCCCGTCGACGTCGTGCATAGCATGGAAGTTTGGCTATATAAGCCATAACCTATAGTCCAAAGCAATGGTGTAAAAGAAATTCGAATTGCGCAAAGTTTGGGAAGTAAAAGCTACGACTATCATTTTTTTGCCACGTTTATCCGTCGCCAAAGGGTTAAGGAGAAGGAGACTCTTGCTAGCCTTCAAGCTAGCGCCGTTGGCCTAGTGGCAACAACTGTTCTACGAAGGCGCTTGAAGGGAGGTCAAGCGTTCGACTCCAGCCGTGGAGTGTGAGAAGAGTTTTTGCGCTCCAATTTTTTCGGAGGCACTGTTGACCCACGATTTTTGGAAGCATTTTTTTTGGTAAGGTTTTTTAAATAAAATCTGCATTTTGTTAAAGAAGAAGTGGTTGGGTAGATTTATTTAAAATTATTTTTAAGGTTAAATGCTTCTTTGGAGATATAAGGTTGATAGTGTGTGGTTGAGATTTTTGGCTTGATTGTTGAGTGAGATTTGCTTAGAAGCTATTATCCCTTGAGCATGGTTCAATTAATTTGGAGAAATAAGGTGTAAAAGGATATATTGTTTGTATGCTTTATATTTTTTGGTAGTTGACTTCTAAGGATTGGAGTCATAAGGTGTTTTATGGAATAAATATTTTTGTGGTTACTTTTATGATCTAACCCTAACTTGGTGGCAAAGTTGAGGGTGGTGTTGGTAACGGGTTGAAGAACTATTCTCTTCTTCCTCAAACAAAGGTATGGGCAACTTCTTCCATGTATATTGTTGATGGTGTATTTTCTGAAATTGAGTTTGGAGTGAAAAGGTTGTCTACTAGGTATTCTTGTTGGTGTAAATCCCATTTTCTGGATATTGAAGATTGTTTATGCATTAAAATCATTGATGAGTTTTTTGGGTGAATGCATAATTCTGGTTGAGGAAGAGGAAGCATTTTTGCACTAGGGTTTATGTTAGTAAGTCTTGCTACTTGCATTGAGATGGTGAAACCCTTAGTTGGCTGTTTTGAGATTGATGGTTGAGTTGCTTCCATAGAGGTTGTTTTGATCAAGTTAATGCTTTACTTGATACATGATTTGGGCTTACTCCATTGAGATTGATTTGAGCAAGTTATTCTTTGCATTGGTGATTTATGTTGGTGGTTGTTTTGTTCAAATACCTTTGGAGGGAAAAGGATGTCTACTAGTTTCCTTTTCATGTAGTGATTGGTTGAATGCTTCAAGGTTAATGTTGAGTTGAATGATGTTGGTTAAACCTTGTCTATAAGCATTGTTTTTAAAGCCCTAATTGGTTGAGAAAAGATATTGGTTGTGGAAAGAACATGAGTATCATTGTTATATGAGATATTGCATGGTTGGCAATTGTTGGGTTGTGTTTCATGTTCTTGAGAAAAGCATACTACATCTATCTTATTCTTTTGAGATTGATATTGAGTTGAGATTGAGATTGGGAGTTAAGTATAGAACATATTGAGTCTCTAACAATTCTCTTTATGTTTCTATGAGATTTGAGATTGAGATTGGGAGTTAAGTATAGAACATATTGAGTCTCTAACAATTCTCTTTATGCTTCTATGAGGTTGATGAATCACATTGGGTCTCTAAAAATTCTCTTTGTGGGTTCATGCTAAGCAAGTTTTTCTTGATGAACTTGTGAGATGATTTGGATAGGTTCTAGTGAAGACTTGTGAGCTGATTTGGACAGGTTCTAGTGAGGACTTGTGAGCTGATTTGGACAGGTTCTAGTGAGGACTTGTGAGCTGATTTGGATAGGTTCTAGTGAGGACTTGTGAGCTGATTTGGACAGGTTCTAGTGAGGACTTGTGAGCTGATTTGGACAGGTTCTAGTGAGGACTTGTGAGCTGATTTGGACAAGTTCTAGGGAGGACTTGTGAGCTGATTTGGATAGGTCCTAGTAGAGGACTTGAGGATAGAGTTGAAGTGGTTCTTTGAGAAGAACCTGAGGACAATTTTGACAAGTCTTTGAGAAGGCTTGTGTGCAGCAGAGATTGATTTGTTCAAGCTTTATGAGTTGAGCTTGGGATAGATATGATAGAGTGAGGAAGACTTGTGCTTGGACCGACTGACTATGTTTAGTACGGGTTGATGAGTTGTTGTGGAGGTGATCGGTGAGGAGAAAGGTCTCTTGAGGCTCGAGCATTGAGGACGGGAGGTCTTCTGTGGAAAGGAGTTCCACGTGCTAGCAGAATAAGAGGTAGGTGATCTTCTGAAGTATCATTTCCAGAGCTGAGGGGAAGGATTCTCCTTTGGGTAGGAGGCTCATAAATTCATGAGGAGGGGAAGGATTCTCCTTTGGGTAGGAGGCTCATAAATTCGTGAGGAGGGGAAGGATTCTCCTTTGGGTAGGAGGCTCATAAATTCGTGAGGAGGGGAAGGATTCTCCTTTGGGTAGAGGCTCATAAATACTTGAGTAGGGGAAGGTTTCTCCTTTGGGCTGAGGCTCATAAACATTGTAATTGGGAAGGATTCCCAAAGAACTTTGAGAAAGCTTTTTAGAGAAAAGTTTTGTGGATGTAGCCCATGTTGGGTGAACCATGTTAAAATTGGTGTCTCATTGTGTGTTGCTTTATGCATTGCTTTGATATTGCTATTGGTTCATTGCTTTGCAAAGTTGAAGTTAAATAGAGAAAGTAAAAAGAGGTCTTATACTTTTCACCCCCCCTCTCAGTATAAGCTTGTGTTCTTCAATTGGTATCAGAGCGGGTTCCTTCAAAAAGTTTAACATCTTGAAGGAAAATATTGTAAAGAACACAATGGAATCTACAAGTGGTAATGCAACACCTATTCTTGATGGGGCAGATTTTGGGCTTTGGAGTGCTAGGATGAAGGTTCATCTTATGTCTCTTGGAAATGAAGTTTGTGAAGTGATTGAGGATGAGTATACCATTCCTGAGCATGGTCCTTCTACTAAGGAAGAGAGGCTCCTACATCATTGCAATTCAAAGGCAACGAATGCAATCCTGAAGGGTTTACCGAAGGCAGATCTTACCAAGGTGATTCACTACAATACAGCTAGTGAAATGTGGAAACAGTTGAAGGTGGTTCATACAGGTGATGCAAATGTTTGAAAGGCCAAGTTGAGACACTTCAAAGGTATGTTTTAACAACTCAAGATGAATGATGAAGAAAATATTAGTGACTATATGCTTCGTATGGATGATATTGTTAACTCTATGAAGGAACTAGGTCTTGAGCTTGCTGAAAATGATATTTGTGATAAGATTTTGAGGTCTTTTCCAAATAGATTTGGTGAAAATATTTTTGCTATTGAGGAAGCTAAGGATTTGGATAAGTTGAAAAAGGATGAGCTTCATAGTATACTTGCAGCATTTGAGTTGAGAACTCAAGTGAAGGTTGATGTTAAGAAGGAGGCAGCTTTCAATGCTACCAAGAAATCCAAGGGTAAAAAGCTTCAAGATAGTGATGAGTCTTCTAGTGATGAAGAGGCATATTACAGCAAGAAGGGCAAGTTCTCAAGAAAGCACAAAGGTATGAAATATGTCAAGTGTTTCAAATGTGGAAAGTTTGGTCATTATGCTACTAACTGTACTGCTGCCAAGGATGAAAGTGATGAAGATAAACATGATTATAAGAGCAAAGATTCTGAAAGGCATAGGCATCAAAGGAAGAATAAAGATGAGCAAAGCAATCAAGGAAAGAGGTACTCTCACAAAAAAAAGAAAATTTTCTACCTAGACAAGGCAAGTAAGTGTTCTAGTAGTGATAGTGAAAGTTCTTCAAGTGATGTTGGAAATGAGATGTTGTTCTTAACAGAAAAAGAAGAAGAAAGGAAACATAAATTTGTCCTTATGAAATGTTTTAGATGTGGAAATTTTGGACATCTTGAGGATGATTGCACAAATGATGGATTGATTTCTAGTTATACTATGTATGAGGATGCTTCAGAAAATTGTAAGGAAGATCTTTGTATGGCTTTAGAAAAGGGTAGCACCCCTAGTGATAAGAAATCTAAAAAGTCATTGATGTTTCAAAAGGCAAACGAATAGAGGAAGTTATAGAGGATGGTGAAGTAGATCTTGAAGCTGAACTTGTTAGTGCTCTTATTTCTTTGAAAAATGAAAGAAAGAATAATGCTAGACTAAATGATAAATTGGATGAATGTTGTATTGAGAGAGATGAGCTTATAGAAAGTCTTGACTTCTCTATAGCTATGACACAAAAAATTAAGGATAAGTTAGAGTCTAAGGTTCTTGAGTGTAGAGAGTTGGAACAAAATGTGGCTATCCTTGAAAGAGGAAACCAAAGAGTACAAGGAGAAGCTTTACAGGTTTGAAGATAGCACCAAAAAGGTAAAGTCAATAATTAAAGATCAAAGAAGGACAAAAGATAAAATAGGTCTTTTTTTTGGTAAGAAACACATGGAACAGGTTGGCGACTCTGCTGGGGAATCTAGTAAGAGATTCTGAAAGGAAGAGAGTTATGATGAGGAAAGTACTTCAAAAAAAGAGTCCTTGAGTGATAGATGCACAGAATCAGAAAACAGGAATAAGAAAAAGGGGAGAAAGTTTACAGGACCTAAGAGGTCAAATCAAGGAATGTTTAATGGCAGATGTTTTTCTTGTCACAAGTTTGGTCACATGGCTTCACATTGCATGACTCGAGTGAGGAAGGTAAATGACAGATTCAGAGGTGGTAATTTCTTTCAAGGGTATTGCTACTCTTGTAAATAGTTTGGGCACAAGGTTGTTTATTGCAAGGCTAATAACGAGAATAGGGTTGGTCAAAACAGATGGAGTCAAAGATCAGGTATGCCTCAAAGAAACAACATTGTTAGTTGTTATAAGTGCAACAATGAAGGTCACATGGCTAGACAGTGTAGAGCTAAAATTCCAAGGTACAGGAACAAAAACATCGGTATGAATAGGCACAAGAATCAAGACATGGATAAGAACAGGAATGATAACAAGAACAACAATAGTGACATGAACAGGAATAAGAATATGGACAAGGAGAACAAGAGAAGACATGGTAAGGCAGCTATAGACACTGATGAAGATCAGTGCCTAATGGGAGTTTTAATCCCACCCCAAAATTAATCACCTCAATAGGAGGTGGGGGAGGGACTAAGCTAAGAGGCTCATTCTTAGTCCCAAGCCCCAAACGTGAACCTTTGCCATTGATGACAAAGGGGGAGAGATATGAGTAAGGGGGAGAGCCTCAAGATAGGGGGAGCTGATTTCTATATAGCAGTTTTGAGTTTCAGTGTTGTTGAGAAGCATGGTTTGCCATCAATGACAAAGGGGGAGATTGTTGACAATTTTGGGTTTGAGATCCTAGCTTCTTGTCTATGAGTTGTCATTGATGTCAAAAGGAACTTGCATTAATGTCAAGAGGATTTATTGACATCAAAGGTTGAATATTCCAAAGAATATTTTCTAGAAGATTTCGGAGATATTCCATGTGGCAGATGAAATGGTTTTTATCAAAACCATGGCAGGTTTAAGGGTTATTATTAAAACCAGGTGGATGCATTAAGGGTTTTTCTCAAAACCACTCTTAGCTTAATGTAAATGCTGGAGACACTTATTAATTAAATAAATTAATTAATAAAACCTTTTTAAGGTTTTTTAATTAATTATTTATTTGATTTAGTGATTAAATTATTTTAATAATTTAATGGGTTCTCCACCTAAGGTTTAAGGTCTAAATGACCTTTGATTATTATTTTTAAATAATCAAAAGGGTTTCATAAACCCTAAAGTTATTTCAAAGGCGCAAAAATAATATTAATTCAAAAAGTTTGAATTATCCTCTCGTCGACGTCGTGCATAGCATGGAAGTTTTGCTATATAAGCCATAACCTATAGTCCAAAGCAATGGTGTAAAAGAAATTCGAATTGCGCAAAATTTGGGAAGTAAAAGCTACAGTTATCTTTTCTTTGCCATGTTTATCCGTCGCCAAAGGGTTAAGGAGAAGGAGACTCTTGCTAGACTTCAAGCTAGCACTGATGGCCTAGTGGCAACGACTATTCTACAAAGGCTCTTGAAGGGAGGTCAAGCGTTCGACTCCCGCCATGGAGTGTGAGAAGAGTTTTTGCACTCTAATTTTTTTGGAGGCACTGTTGACCCGCGATTTTTGGAAGCATTTTTTTTGGTAAGGTTTTTTAAATAAAATCTGCATTTTGTTAAAGAAGAAGTGGTTGGGTAGATTTATTTAAAATTATTTTTAAGGATAAATGCTTCTTTGGAGATATAAGGTTGATAGTGTGTGGTTGAGATTTTTGACTTGATTGTTGAGTGAGATTTTCTTAGAAACTATTATTCCTTGAGCATGGTTTAATTAATTTGGAGAAATAAGGTGTAAAAGGATATATTATTTGTATGCTTTATATTTTTTTTGGTAGTTGAATTCTAAGGATTGGAGTCATAAGGTGTTTTATGGAATAAATATTTTTGAGGTTACTTTTATGATCTAACCCTAACTTGGTGGCAAAGTTGAGGGTGGTGTTGGTAACAGGTTGAAGAACTATTATCTTCTTCCTCAAACAAAGGTATGGGCAACTTATTCCATGTATATTGTTGATGGTGTATTTTCTGAAATTGAGTTTGGAGTGAAAAGGTTGTCTACTAGGTATTCTTGTTGGTGTAAATCCCATTTTATGGATATTGAATATTGTTTATGCATTAAAATCATTGATGAGTTTTTTGGGTGAATGCATAATTCTGGTTGAGGAAGAGGAAGCATTTTTACACTAGGGTTTATGTTAGTAAGTCTTGCTACTTGCATCGAGATGGTGAAACCCTTTGTTGGCTATTTTGATATTGATGGTTGAGTTGCTTCCATAGAGGTTGTTTTAATCAAGTTAATGCTTTACTTGATACATGATTTGGGCTTACTCCATTGAGATTGATTTGAGCAAGTTATTATTTGTATTGGTGATTTATGTTGGTGGTTGTTTTGTTCAAATACCTTTGGAGGGAAAAGGATGTCTACTAGTGTCCTTTTCATGTAGTGATTGGTTGAATGCTTCAAGGTTAATGTTGAGTTGAATGATGTTGGTTAAACCTTGTCTATAAGCATTGTTTTTAAAGCCTTATTTGGTAGTGAAAATATATTGGTTGTGGATAGAACATGAGTATCATTGTTATATGAGTTATTGCATGGTTGGCAATTGTTGGGTTGTGTTTCATGTTCTTGAGAAAAGCATACTACATCTATCTTATTCTTTTAAGATTGATATTGAGTTGATATTGAGATTGGGAGTTAAGTATAGAACATATTGAGTCTCTAACAATTCTCTTTATGTTTCTATGAGATTTGAAATTGAGATTGGGAGTTAAGTATAGAACATATTGAGTCTCTAACAATTCTATTTATGCTTCTATGAGGTTGATGAATCACATTGGGTCTCTAACAATTCTCTTTGTAGGTTCATGCTAAGCAAGTTTTCTTGATGAACTTGTGAGCTGATTTGGACAGGTTCTAGTGAAGACTTGTGAGCTGATTTGGATAGGTTCTAGTGAAGACTTGTGAGCTGATTTGAACAGGTTCTAGTGAGGACTTATGAGCTGATTTGGATAGGTTCTAGTGAGGACTTGTGAGCTGATTTGGACAGGTTCTAGTGAGGACCTGTGAGCTGATTTGGATAGGTTCTAGTGAGGACTTCTGAGCTAATTTGGATAAGTTCTAGGGAGGACTTGTGAGATGATTTGGACAGGTCCTAGCAGAGGACTTGAGGACAGAGTTGAAGTGGTTCTTTGAGAAGAACCTGACGACAGTTTTGATAAGTCCTTGAGAAGTCTTGTGTGCAGCAGAGATTGATTTGTTCAAGATTTATTAGTTGAGCTTGGGATAGATCTGATAGAGTGAGGAAGACTTGTGCTAAGCCGACTGACTGTGTTTAGTATAGGTTGATGAGTTGCTGTGAAGGTGATTAGTGAGGACAGATGTCTCTTGAGGCTGAGCATTAAGGACAGGAGGTCTTCTGTGGAAAGGAGTTCCACGTGCTAGAGAAATAAGAGGCAGCTGATCTTCTAAAGTATCATTTCCAGAGCTAAGGGGAAGGATTCTCCTCTGGGTAGGAGGCTCATAAATTTTTCAGGAGGGGAAGGATAATCCTTTGGGCAGGAGGTTCATAAATTCATGAGGAGGGGAAGGATTCTCCTTAGGGTAGGAGGCTCATAAATTCATGAGGAGGGGAAGGATTCTCCTTTGGGTAGAGGCTCATAAATACTTGAGTAGGGGAAGGTTTCTACTTTGGGCTGAGGCTCATAAACATTGTAATTGGGAAGGATTCCCAAAGAACTTTGAGAAAGATTTTTAGAGAAAAGTTTTGTGGATGTAGCCCATGTTGGGTGTACCATGTTAAAATTGGTGTCTCATTGTGTGTTGCTTTATGCATTGCTTTGATATTTCTATTGGTTCATTGCTTTGCGAAGTTGAAGTTAAATAGATAAAGTAAAAAGAGGTCTTATACTGTTCACCCCCCCTCTCAGTATAAGCTTGTGTTATTCAATTGGTATCAGAGCGGGTTCCTTCAAAAATTTTAACATCTTGAAGGAAAATATTGTAAAGAACACAATGGAATCTACAAGTGGTAATGCAACACCTATTCTTGATGGGGAAGATTTTGGGCTTTGGAGTACTAGGATGAAGGTTCATCTTATGGCTCTTGGAAATTAAGTTTGGGAAGTGATTGAGGATGAGTATACCATCCCTGAGCATGGTCCTTCTACTAAGGAAGAGAGGCTCCTACATCATTGCAATTCAAAGGCAATGAATGCTATCCTGAAGGGTTTACCGAAGGCAGATCTTACCAAGGTGATTCACTACAAGACAACTAGTGAAATGTGGAAACAATTAAAGGTGGTTCATACAGGTGATGCAAATGTTTGAAAGGCCAAGTTGAGACACTTCAAAGGTATGTTTTAACAACTCAAGATGAATTATGAAGAAAATATTAGTGACTATATGCTTCGTATGGATGAGATTGTTAACTCTATGAAGGAACTAGGTCTTGAGCTTGCTGAAAATGATATTTGTGATAAGATTTTGAGGTCTCTTCCAAATAGATGTTGTTCCTAACAGAAAAAGAAGAAGAAAAGAAACATAAATTTGTCCTTATGAGATGTTTTAGATGTGGAAATTTTGGACATCTTGAGGACGATTGCACAAATGATGGATTGATTTCTAGTTATACTCTGTATGAGGATGCTTCGGAAAATTGTAAGGAAGATCTTTGTATGGCTTTAGAAAAGGGTAGCACCTCTAGTGATAAGAAATCTAAAAAAGTCATTGATGTTTCAAAAGTGAAACGAATAGAGGAAGTTATAGAGGATGGTGAAGTAGATCTTGAAGCTGAACTTGTTAGTGCTCTTAGTGCTTTGAAAAAGGAAAGAAAGAAGAATGCTAGACTAAATGATAAATTGGATGAATGTTGTATTGAGAGAGATGAGCTTATAGAAAGTCTTGACTTCTCTATAGCTAAGACACAAAAACTTAAGGATAAGTTAGAGTCTAAGGTTCTTGAGTGTAGATAGTTGGAACAGAAAGTGGCTTCCTTGAAAGAAGAAACCAAAGAGTACAAGGAGAAGCTTTACAGGTTTGAAGATAGCACCAAAAAGGTAAAGTCAATCATCAAAGATCAAAGAAGGACAACAGATAAAACAGGTCTTGGTTTTGGTAAGAAACACATGGAACAGTTTGGCGACTCTTCTAGGGAATCTAGTAAGATATTCTGAAAGGAAGAGAGTTCTAATGAGGAAAGTACTTCAGAAAAAGAGCACTTGAGTGATAGATGCACAGAATCAGAAAACAAGAATAAGAAAAAGGGGAGAAAGTTTACGGGACCTAAGAGGTCAAATCAAGGAATGTTTAATGGCAAATGTTTTTCTTGTCACAAGTTTGGTCACATGGCTTCAAATTACATGACTCAAGTGAGGAAGGTAAATGATAGATTCAGAGGTGGCAATTTCTTTCAAGGGTATTGCTACTCTTGTAAACAGTTTGGGCACAAGATTGTTTATTGCAAGGCTAATAAAAGGAATAGGGTTGGTCAAAACAGATGGAGTCAAAGATCAGGTATGTCTCAAAGAAATAACATTGTTAGTTGTTATAAGTGCAACAATGAAGGTCACATAGCTAGATAGTGTAGAGCTGAAATTCCAAGGTACAGGAACAGGAACATGGTTATGAATAGGCATAGGAATCAAGACATGGATAAGAACATGAATGATAACAAGAACAACAATAGTGACATCAATAGGAACATGAATGTGGACAAGGAAAATAAGAGAAGACATGGTAAGGCAGCTATAGACACTGATGAAGATCAGTGCCTAATGGGAGTTTTACTCCCACCCCAAAATTAATCACCTCAATAAGAGGTGGGGGAGGGACTAAGCTAAGAGGCTCATTCTTAGTCCCAAGCCCCAAACGTGACCCTTTGCCATTGATGACAAAGGGGGAGAGATATGAGTAAGGGGGAGAGCCTCAAGTCAGGGGGAGCTGATTTCTATACAACAATTTTGAGTTTCAGTGTTGTTGAGAAGCATGGTTTGCCATCAATGACAAAGGTGGAGATTGTTGGCAATTTTGGGTTTGAGATCCTAGCTTCTTGTCTATGAGTTGTCATTGATGTCAAAAGGAACTTGCATTAATGTCAAGAGGATTTATTGACTTCAAAGGTTGAAGATTCCAAAGAATATTTTCTAGAAGATTTCGGAGAGATTCCATGTGGCAGATGAAAAGGTTTTTATCAAAACCATGGCAGGTTTAAGGGTTTTTATTAAAACCAGGTGGATGCATTAAGGGTTTTTCTCAAAACCACTCTCGACTTAATGCAAAGGCTGGAGAAACTTATTAATTAAATAACTTAATTAATAAAACCTTTTTAAGGTTTTTTAATTAATTATTTATTTGATTTAGTGATTAAATTATTTTAATAATTTAATGGGTTCTCCACCTAAGGTCTAAGGTCTAAAAGACCTTTGATTATTATTTTTAAATAATCAAAAGGGTTTCATAAACCCTAAAGTTGTTTTGAATGTGCCAAAATAATATTAATTCAAAAATTTTGAATTATCCTCTCGTCGACGTCGTGCATAGCATGGAAGTTTGGCTATATAAGCCATAACCTATAGTCCAAAGCAATGGTGTAAAAGAAATTCGAATTGCGCAAAAGTTGGGAAGTAAAAGCTATGGCTATCTTTTTTTCACCATGTTTATCCGTCGCCAAAGGGTTAAGGAGAAGGAGACTCTTGCTAGCCTTCAAGCTAGCACCGTTGGCCTAGTGGCAACGACTATTCTACGAAGGCACTTGAAGGGAAGTCAAGCGTTCGACTCCCGTCGTGGAGTGTGAGAAGAGTTTTTGCGCTCCAATTTTTTCGGAGGCACTATTGACCCACGATTTTTGGAAGCATTTTTTTTGGTAAGGTTTTTTAAATAAAATCTGCATTTTGTTAAAGAAGAAGTGGTTGGGCAGATTTATTTAAAATTATTTTTAAGGTTAAATGCTTCTTTGGAGATATAAGGTTGATAGTGTATGGTTGAGATTTTTGGCTTGATTGTTGAGTGAGATTTGCTTAGAAGCTATTATTCCTTGAGCATGGTTTAATTAATTTGGAGAAATAAGGTGTAAAAGGATATATTGTTTGTATGCTTTATATTTTTTTTGGTAGTTGACTTCTAAGGATTGGAGTCATAAGGTGTTTTATGGAATAAATATTTTTGAGGTTACTTTTATGATCTAACCCTAACTTGGTGGCAAAGTTGAGGGTGGTGTTTGTAACAGGTTGAAGAACTATTCTCTTCTTCCTCAAACAAAGGTATGGGCAACTTCTTCCATGTATATTGTTGATGGTGTATTTTTTGAAATTGATTTTGGAGTGAAAAGGTTGTCTACTAGGTATTCTTGTTGGTGTAAATCCCATTTTCTGGATATTGAAGATTGTTTATGCATTAAAATCATTGATGAGTTTTTTGGGTGAATGCATAAATCTGGTTGAGGAAGAGGAAGCATTTTTGCACTAGGGTTTATGTTAGTAATTATTGCTACTTGCATTGAGATGGTGAAACCCTTAGTTGGCTGTTTTGAGATTGATGGTTGAGTTGCTTCCATAGAGGTTGTTTTTATCAAGTTAATGCTTTACTTGATACATGATTTGGGCTTACTCCATTGAGATTTATTTGAGCAAGTTATTCTTTGCATTCATGATTTATGTTGGTGGCTATTTTTTTCAAATACCTTTTGAGGGAAAAGGATGTCTACTAGTGTCCTTTTCATGTAGTGATTGGTTGAATGCTTCAAGGTTAATGTTGAGTTGAATGATGTTGGTTAAACCTTGTCTATAAGCATTTTTGTTAAAGCCTTAATTGGTAGTGAAAAGATATTGGTTGTGGAAAGAACATGAGTATCATTGTTATATGAGTTATTGCATGGTTGGCAATTGTTGGGTTGTGTTTCATGTTCTTGAGAAAAGTATACTACATCTATCTTATTCTTTTGAGATTGAGATTGAGTTGAGATTGAGATTGGGAGTTAAGTATAGAACATATTGAGTCTCTAAAAATTCTCTTTATGTTTCAATGAGATTTGAGATTGAGATTGGGAGTTAAGTATAGAATATATTGAGTCTCTAACAATTCTCTTTATGCTTCTATGAGGTTGATGAATCACATTGGGTCTCTAACAATTCTCTTTGTGGGTTCATGCTAAGCAAGTTTTTCTTGATGAACTTGTGAGATTATTTGGACAGGTTTTAGTGAAGACTTGTGAGCTGATTTGGATAGGTTCTAGTGAATACTTGTGAGATGATTTGGACAAGTTCTAGTGAGGACTTGTGAGCTGATTTGGACAGGTTCTAGTGAGGACTTGTGAGCTGATTTGGACAGGTTCTAGTGAGGACTTGTGAGCTGATTTGGACAAGTTCTAGGGAGGACTTGTCAGCTGATTTGGACAAGTGCTAGCAGAGGACTTGAGGACAGAGTTGATGTGGTTATTTTAGAAAAACCTGAGGACAATTTTGACAAGTCTTTGAGAAGGCTTGTGTGCAGCAAAGAATGATTTGTTCAAGATTTATGAGTTGATCTTGGGACAAATCTGATAGAGTGAGGAAGACTTATGTTGGACTGACTGACTGTGTTTAGTACAGGTTGATGAGTTGCTATGAAGGTGATCAGTGAGGACAAAGGTCTTTTGAGGCTGAGCATTGAGGACAAGAGGTCTTCTGTGGAAAGGAGTTCCACGTGCTAGCGGAATAAGAGGTAGGTGATCTTCTGAAGTATCATTTCCAGACCTGAGGGGAAGGATTCTCCTTTGGGTAGGAGGCTCATAAATTCATGAGGAGGGGAAGGATTCTCCTTTGGGAAGGAGGCTCATAAATTCATGAGGAGGGGAAGGATTATCCTTTGGGCAGAGGCTCATAAATACTTGAGTAGGGGAAGGTTTCTCCTTTGGGCTGAGGCTCATAAACATTGTAATTGGGAAGGATTCCCAAAGAACTTTGAGAAAGCTTTTTAGAGAAAAGTTTTGTGGATGTGGCCCATGTTGGGTGAACCATGTTAAAATTTGTGTCTCATTGTGTGTTGCTTTATGCATTGCTTTGATATTGCTATTGGTTCATTGCTTTGCGAAGTTGAAGTTAAATAGAGAAAGTAAAAAGAGGTCTTATACTGTTCACCCCCCCCTCTCAGTATAAGCTTGTGTTCTTCAAGGAGAGTGTCATGGATTAGAGAGTGAGTATTTAATTTATGCAATGTTATAAATGCACAAGTATTACTAGACTGTGCAAAGTATATTGGTGATGTGAAAGTGCATAATAGTTCATGTGCACATGAGTCCATAGAATAGGAAGATGAAGAATCTCTAGAAGAGTGAAGGCCAAGAGTGTTTCATATGAAGAGTCATATTCCATTATATATGTAACTATGAGTGTGAGTGTGAGATATGGATTTGTAGAGAGAGTGTGTGGAAGTATGGTTCTTTATTCAATGGAGATACAATTTTTGTGAGCATTTATTAATGGCAATTCTATGAGTTATTATTGAAGTTATTTATGAGTTTTATATGTTTAGAATATTGCCATTATCTTATATTTCATATTGCAACTTTATTTTATATTTTGTGATCATTTTATCTTAAGTATTTAGCATCAAAATATAACAAGCTTAGGATAAAAAAAAGTGGGAATATATAAACCTCTTATGAAATAGGTGGTACTATCTAAGACCTACATAGGCTAGCCAACTTTTGCTTCACCTCGATCGGGCTTAGTCAATATTGATAGTTGCAGACTCACAAATTATGTATATTTTAGTAGGCAAGGGCATCTAATCCTAACCTACCTTGAGGATCTCTCAAGGGTAGGGAATGTTTTGGTGATGAAGTCCAAAAAAATACTTGAGGGGGCTATTATGGTGTCTAGGAGGCAGGCCAATGGTTGGAGATGAAAACCAATATTGTTGGTCTTGATTGGGAATTTGTGATGAACCATGTAGGTGTGTGGGGTTGATTTACCTTTTAGAAATTGAAGTGCAAAAAGTAAACTAAGCCATGCAATTTATGAAAAGAGAATGCTTTTAACATTATTAAAATGAAATTTGAACTTTGAAAAGAAATCTAAATTAAGTGAAAGTTTAAAAAGATGGTTGAAAATTGAGATTTATGCTAAGAGAATTTGAAAATTAAATGCCTATGCAAAGAGCATGTAAAATATAAAGAACTCATTTTGAGTGATATATAAGCTAAGATTTGATTTTTTGCAAATCTATCTACATTGGCTAAGATAGAATATTTAAGGCTATGACCAGATGTCATGTAAGAGCCTTATGGATGAGATGGATTGAGATCCATTCTTAGCTCAAAGAGATAAATAATTTTGGAGGCTTTCTTTATGCCTTATGCAAATGCTTTATGTTAATCACTAAAGATATAAATGCATGAAATGGACTTCCAAAAGCAACTAAATAGATGACCAAAATGGTATTGGTGCATTTTTGTAAAAGGTTGCAACAAAGAAAATGTGTTTTGTAAAGGCTTCAAGCTAAAAAATGTGTTTTGTAAAGATGCCCAAAGAAATTTGGGGTTTTTGTAAAAGCATAAAATCAAACAACGATAGTAAATATTTGTATTTTTGAAAGTAAATTACAATTTAAACTAATAAAATAGGTTTTTTAGAGTACTTGCCTATGTTTCACAATCTCTAAATTTTTTCCTGGTTGACTATTAGGGTTTGGATTGTGTTTTAGACAGTTTCATACCCCTTTATACTATTGGAAAATTTGTACCCATAGGTATGAATGTCAAATTCATACCCCTCCATATGAATCAAGAATATGAATGATTTTTTTGGTAATTTTATAGTGCCTCAAGGTTTGTGTGTTATAGAAAATGTTGTATAGTTTCCTATAATAGAGAAGAGAAAAAAGTTAGATTTCGTAACAAAAAGTTTTTATGCGATCAAGAAACAAGTTAGATTAACAGATAAAGGTCACAAGGTGGTATACAACTGAGTTTTGTGATAAGAAATGATAAATAAAAGGGATAAATTTCATCTTAAAAATGTCATTTTGGAAGGTAGTTTGACCAAAGAAGACAAGAAGGAAAGTGATATATCAATCTCAATAAGGAATATTTCACCTCTTGATTTAACTTTGATTTACTATGGACTATGTAGAATTCGATACCTTGTTGTTAAGGATATAGTTTCTAGAGTTCTTTGTGGATTTGTACCCCTAGGTATGAATCTGGCTTATTTGTGGGTGTTAGATTTTGATGAGTATATGATATATGAAATGCAACCACAAGATGCAAGATAAGCAAGCTATGATATCTATATGATACTGACACTATAATATGTAATAAAATAAAGATCAAATTCTATAATAACTCAAAAATATGTCGTTAATGAAAGCTTACAAAAATAGTACATTGTAGTATAATGGAGGACATGCACACTCCACAAATTATTTTTAAAGAGTTGTATTGTACCACACTACCAATATATACTATGCACTCTCTATATTCTCTCCTACTTGTTTCACTCATTATAAGGCCTTTATAATGGAAGATAAGTTACTTGGACCTCACTCTACATTTGAATTTATGCTATGAATCATGTGCATGTAGACTACATTCACATTTACATCATTGCACATTATAACACTTGTGCATATATTACATGCTGAAGTAACTACTTAACTTTACTATAAAGTAAACTCCCACTCTAGTAATGTACCAAAGGTGGTACATTGATATGTACCCAATAATGTAATATATTATCTAACAACCCCTTGTATTATATTATTTGGGTATTGAATACTTTAGTCTTCAATATGGATCTTCATCTTGGTTTTGGAACTTGAGCTCTTCTCTCTTGCTTCCTTCATTGTCTTTTTTGTCTAAATATGGATGAGTATCTTGTTCTGGTTCTTCTTCTTCTTCTTCTTTAGTTTGTAAATGGCAAAGTAATGCATAGTCTTGTTGTCCTCTCATTGTTTTAATTTTGAACCTCCTATTTCTTATTCTACTTTTAGGATATATAGGTTCTTCATTCTCACCATGTTATAATTACAGTGACACTGAGAGGGGGGGTGAATCAGTGTGATCTTTTATATTTAAACTTGCAGTACTTAAAGATGAAATAAAGCAAATTTAACCAGATAGAACAAAAGAGCATCACACACAACACAAATTTAACGAGGTTCACTAATGTGGCTACTCCTCAAAAAGGGCTGCTTGGACTACCATCCAAATCCAGCCTTTGCAAAGCAACAACTTTACAACTTATTTACCAGCACCAACTGGAAGGAGCACCAACCCCTCAATTTTTTTGCACCAATAGAAAGGAGCACCAACCCCTAATTCACCAGCACCTACTGGAAGGAGCACCAACCCCTTATGCCAAGCTACAACTTGGACTTCAATAGAAACAATGAAAAATAACTGAATAATACCTTCACCTTATTGCTCATAGTCTACAGATTCTAGGCACTCTGCTTCTACTGTGCAAATGCTTCACACCATCAGTCTACTTCTGTGCAATAGCCTCTCATAATACGTTTCATCACAACCAAACTATCGCTTCTGCGCTTTTTTGATTTTTGTACGCTCTTGCTTCACACTTAGCTTAATTCAATACGACGCGCTCTTAGCTCTCTGTGGACTTCACTTGCACAAATTTTTCTTCGCACTAGACTTGGTTCGACACGATTCGTATATAGTGCACTGCAGACTTGATTCGCACAAAATCAAGACGCATCTCTAATCACCAAAATTCAAAATAGCCCTCCTTAAATAATAGAAATTTTTAACTTGAAAGAAGTTGGCTGTAACCCTAAAGATCATCGACTGCAAAACCCTAAATTCTATCGGCCCAGATTTAACTTTGTCGGCTTCAACCCTAATTATCGTCGATTTCAAAACCCTAAATTTTGTTGGCCTAGATTCAACTTTGTTGGCTTCAACCATCTCTGCCACCTTTTTCACTTTATTGTAGCTTCTGCCACAAAACTACAACATGTCGCGATATCGCGACACCTTTTATATCCGTATGCCTTCTTGTCCCTGCTGTCACGAAATCATGACACTTTTGGCCTTTGTTAGCTTTGACAACATTTTTGTCGTGAAATCGTGACACTTCTAATTATTGCTAACGTCATCCTTACTTTTGTCATGAAATCGTGACGTTCCTCGCTTTCTCAACCTTTTCTCGACTTGCACCAGTGAAACCAGAACATGTCATGAAATCACGACACTTTTGCCTCTAAGATTTCTCTCTCCTCTTTGGGTTGCGAAAACCCTACGTGTCACGCTATCATGACACTTTTCCTCCTTGGCACTTTTCTTCCCTTCGGGTCGTGAAAACCCGACATGTCACGATATCATGACACTTTTCCTCCTTGATGCTTTTCTTCCCTTTGGGTCACGAAAACCCGACATGTCGCGATATCGTGACACTTTTCCTCCTTGGTGCTTTTTCTTCGAACATGTCACGAAATTGCGATAGTTTTCTTCCTTAGCACTTTTTCTCCAAACATGTCATGAAATCGCGATAGTTTTCTTCCTTAGCGCTTTTTCACCAAACATGTCGCAAAATCGTGACAATTTTCTTCCTTAGTGCTTTTTCTCCAAACATGTCACGAAATCACGACAGTTTTCTTCCTTAGTGCTTTTTCTCCAAATATGTCATGAAATCATGACAGTTTTCTTCTTTAGCGCTTTTTCTCCAAACATGTCACGAAATCGTGATAGTTTTCTTCCTTAGCGCTTTTTCTCCAAACATGTCACGAAATCACAACAGTTTTCTTCCTTAGCACTTTTTCTCCAAACATGTCGCGAAATCGTGACAGTTTTCTTCCTTAGCGCTTTTTATCCAAACATGTCATGAAATCGCGAAAATTTTCTTCCTTAGCGCTTTTTCTCCAAACATGTCATGAAATCGTGATAGTTTTCTTCCTTAGCGTTTTTTCTCCAAAAATGTCACGAAATCGTGACAGTTTTATTCCTTGCCTTCTCTGCTTCTAACATGTCGCAAAATTGTGACAGTTTTTCTTGCCTGCTAAAAATGTCGCGGTATTGCGACACTTTTCTTACTTGTCTTTTTCTTTGATCTTTTGCAAATAGGCAACTATGATCTTCTTAGAAACTCACTGTCCATGCTCTGAATAACCTTTGAACTTTTGTCCTCTATATCTGAATGACTTCTGAACTGCCTGTCCACTACATCATTAGATCTAACTGCCTGTGTTGACAACAATGACAAACCTCTTGCAACACCTTGCTCAACAATCTCCCCCTTTGGAATTGTTGGCAACACTCGTGTAAATTCCTATAACTCTTCTCCCCCTTTATCAATAATACCAAAGGGCTACTGCAGACTCCCCCTGAGTCCATACACACAATTCTCAGGCACAATTTGTTGCACTTAGCACAAATTATGATCATGAGAAAAAGAATAGTCAAATACTCAAATGCTCCCCCTGATAAAGTGATCCCTGTAGCTAGTCACTTCTTGGGAAGTTTGACTACTCCAAATTTGTTTCAAAGGTACTCAAACACTTCCTTGGGCAATGGTTTTGTAAAAATATCTACTACTTGTTCTGTGGTTGGGACAAAATCCAATTTAACTTCTCCTTCTGCAACTTTCTCCTTCAAGAAATGATACCTGATGGCAATGTGTTTTATCCATGAATGCATTACTGGATTCTTGGAGATGTTAATTGCACTGGTGTTATCACACTTAACTGATATTGGTTCACTAAAATTAATACCAAGATCTTTCAGAGTTTGTTTCATCCACAAAACTTGTGTACAGCAAGTTGTTGCTACAATATATTCTGCCTCAACTGTTGATAAAGAAACTGACTCTTGTTTCTTGCTGTGCCAAGAAACCAACCTATCACCGAGATAAAAAGCACCTCCACTTGTACTCTTCCTATCATCAACACATCCTGCCCAATTTGCATCTGAATAAGATATAAGGGTGAAGTATTTACCTTTCGGATACCATAACCCATACTCAATAGTACCCTTGAGATATCTGAGAATCCTTTTTATCGCTGTCACATGAGTCTCTTTGGGACTGGCCTGAAATCTTGCTACCATGCAAACTGCCTGTAGAATATCTGGTTTGGTAGCTGTTAAATAAAGTAAGCTTCCAATCATTGATCTGTACATGGTTTGATCTACAGGTGTATATTTGTCATCTTTACTCAACTTGCAACCTGTCACCATAGGAGTGCTAACTGGCTTACAGTCCTCCATTGTGAATCTTTTTAGCATCTCTTTCACATATTTGACTTGGAAAATAAATATGCCTTTCTCATTTTGATTAACTTGTAACCCAAGAAAGTAAGACCGTTCACCAATCATAGACATTTCAAATTCTTTCTGCATTTTATTTGCTAAGTCTTTACATGATTCATCTTTGCTGCTACCAAATATGATATCATCTACATAAACAACAAGAACAATAAGATGCCCATTTTTTGTTTTGACATACAGATTACTATCCACCATACCTTTCTTAAACCCCTATTGAGAGAGATAGTTATCTAGTCATGCATACCACACTCAGGGTGCCTATTTTAAGCCATATAAAGCTTTCTTTAATTTGCAGACAAGATTGGGATCTTCACCAATTTGGAAACCATCTGGTTGTTCAATGTAAAATTCTTCTTCAAGTTTCCCATTTAAGAAAGCTGATTTTACATCCATCTCGTAAACTTTGAAATTCTTATGAACTGCTAAGGCTAAAAAAATTCTGATTGCTTCTAATCTGGCCACAGGTACAAAAGTCTCTTCAAAATCAACGCCTTCAACTTGTGCATACCCTTTATAGACCAATCTAGCTTTATTTCTAACTACCTGTCTGTCTTCATTCAATTTATTTCGAAATATCCATTTGGTGTCGATTACATTCTTATCTGTCGGTCTAGGAACTAATTCCCAAGTTTTGTTCTTTTCAATCTGATCTAACTCTTCATTTATTGCCTTCATCCACCTATCATCTTTGCTTGCCTCAGCTATATTTTTGGGCTCAATGCTGGATAAAAGAGAGTAGTTACTTACTACTTTCTTTCTTGTCTGAATACCAGCTGTGGGATCTCCAATAATTTGATCTTTGGGGTGATTATTTTGCCAGCTTCCTGTTTTGAATTTCTTATTTTCTTCCACCTCTGAGTCATCAATTAAGTCATCTGAGTTAAGAGATGGTTTCTTTTCTGTTTCATTTTTCTCATCTCCTTCAATGACTTCTTCATAAATTGGGTAGTTTTCTTCATAGTTAACTGTTCTTTCCCTTCTTTCATCAAATTTAACATCAGCACTGTCCAAAATTTTCTTGAGTATCTTGTTGTAACATTTATAAGCTTTGCTCTTTATCGAATACCCAACAAAGACACCTTCATCTACTCTATTTTCAAACTTCCCAAGATTGTCTTCAGTTTTTCTGATGTAACACTTACAGCCAAAGACTTTGAGGTGTTTTGCTATTGCCTTTCTACCAAACCACAACTCATAAGGAGTTTTGCTTTCATGAGTTCTCAGCATGTACCTGTTTTGGATGTATACTGCAGTATAGACTGCTTCTTTCCAAAATTTGTCTGCTATTTTGTTTTCTGCCGACATAATTCGTGCCATTTCCTGTACTGTTCTGTTCTTTCTTTCTACCACACAATTTTGCTAGGGTGTTCTAGCTGCTGAATATTGTCTCCTGATACCATGTCGTTCACAGTATTCTGTAAACTCATCTGAGATGAATTCTCCTCCTCTATCTGATCTCAAACATTTAATTCTTTTTCTTGTTTCATTCTCAACTAGATGTTTGAAATATCTAAACATTCCAAAAGCTTCTATTTTATTCTTTAAGAAGAATATCCATTTCATTATGGAAAAATCATCAATACATAACATAAAGTATTTGTCACCATTTATGCTTTGAGTTCTCATGGGTCCACACAAGTCTGTATGTATAAGATCCAGAGGTTTGCTGGTGTGGTACTCTTTTGTTTTGAATGAGGTTTTGGTTTGCTTTCCCTTTTGACATGAAGCACAAATACTATTTGAATGTTTTCTAATGGTTGGAATGTCTCTTATTTCCTGTTTCGTGTTGATTTTCACTAGATTATCAAAACTAATGTGTCCAAGCCTCTTGTGCCATATCCCGTTTTCTTCTTCCTATCCAATGAAACAATTACCTTCTGTAGTTTTTGAGAGTGTGTATAGGTTACCATATGTCCTTGATCTAGTAGCTATTAATTTTCCACTGTTTGATTTCCTGACTTCACAACCCTGCTTCTTGAAAACAACTTCATGTCCATTATCACAGATCTGACTAACACTCAACAGGTTATGTTTCAGACCATCCACAAACAAAGCTTCTTCTGACTTGATCTTCCCATTACTAATTTGAACTGATCCTTTTCCAATTATCTTAGCTCCATCATTATTTCCAAATTTTATAGAACTTCCCTCATATTTCTATAATTTTTCAAATTTATGTTTATCACCTGTCATATGACTTGAGCATCCACTGTCAAGTATCCATGGTACCCTTTTACTCTGTGCCTTGAAAGCTGTTTGAACTATTAAGGATTCCTTTTCTTCCTGAGGCTGCTCTTTCTATTTCCACTCTGATTTGGCTACCGTATTGGGCTCTAGTTTGGAATTTCCTTTTCCAGTATCTTGAGTATATCTTTTAGAAGGATTTCTATTTTGTCTTGTCCTATTTGGTTGAAATTTTCTTTTCTGAGGTTGATTTGCAGCTAAAAGACTACGATAGTTTCTTGCAATATGTCCAAAGTTGTGACAATTAAAACATTATACTACATAATTTAATGGTGAAAAAGCATTTCTACTGAAGAGATTTCTTGGTCCTGCATTATACTTGCAATCTGCAATTTTATGCCCATAACCATTACACTTGAAACAAAAACCAGAAAAGAAATGATTGAACCTGAAAGATGTTTTTTTCCAGGATATTGTAGGAGCCATAGATCTTCTTTTCTTTTGATGTGTGACCTTGGTAAATCCATCATTGTCATTTCTATTTTCGGGCCAAGCATTACTACTTTAATTTGCCTGAGTTGTTTTTCTTTCATCAGTCTATTTCTTCTCTTCATTCCTTAAGGTTTCTACATTTTTGGCTTTTGGTCCATTTGATGATTCTCCTTCCACGAAGCCTAGACAAAATTTGATGCCAGCAGGTCTTTGATCACTTAAAATTTTATCCAGCTTCATCGAACTTTCTTCATGCTTTTGATGGCAGCTGATTTTTCGATCCAGTTCTTGCATCTGCATTCGTAGACTAACATTCTCTTCTTCTAGTTTACAACAACAATCTATCTTCATGGTTATCTGAACTTTGAGATCCTCAGACATTTTCTTGTATTCTTCTATCTGTATTTTCAAACTGTTTATGATATCATTTGCATCCTCAAGCTTCCTTGAAAGTTTATAATTCTTTCTTTTCTCAAATTTCCATTCTACAAGAGCAGAGACTAGCTCACCTTCTAGATCTACTTCAGCCTCAGGATTTTTAGCAGAAACTTTAGAATTCATTACTTCCCTCTTTTATGATTGTTCTACCTCTTCCGATTTTTTTGATTCACATGCCATGAATAGAACTTCACCTGTTTCTTCTTTAGAATCCTCACTAGAGTTGTCTTCTAAAGAATTTGCATTCCTGGAGATGAAACTTTTCTTTTTGAAGTTGCCTTTCCTGAAGTTTGATTTTTTCTTCCAGTCATTTCTTTCTTGGTGCGAAGCTTCCTCTCCTTGGTTCTTCTCATTGAGTGGACATTTTGTCGCAAAGTGCCTAATGCCTCCATAGTTAAAACATTTAAAAGGTAGCTTTCCTATGTATTTTCCTTTTCCCTTTCTCAAATTTTTGACAAAATTTGCTTCAATTTCATCAGATGCCTCCTCTTCTTCAAACTCTTGTTTTGTGTCTTTGCCTTATAGGGTTTTAAAGGTTGCTTCTCTATCTATGGGATTAGACCTTCCTATTCTCATTTCAAAAGCAGTCAAAGAACCATGCATCTCATCCATACTAAAGCAATTTAGATATTTGGCTTCTTCTATGGCTGAGACTTTAGAATCAAATATAGGAGGGAGTGATATTAATACCTTTTTCACGATAGTAGCATCATCCATATCTTCGTCGAGACCTCTGATGGAATTAGTGATCCCATTGACTCTTTGCATGAAAGTCTCTATGTTATCATCATTGTCCATCTTTAAGGATTCAAATTGATCTTGATGTGTTTGAAGCTTGGCCTCCTTGATCCTATCATCTCTTTCATGAATGTTATCTAGTTTATCCCATACATCTTTCATTGATTCACAATTTATGATCTTGACTAGCTCACTGTCCACTAGTCCACACATCATGGCATTGTTTGCTTTTGAATAATTTTCAAATGCATTTTTACTGGCAGTGTCTGTTGGAGTGGTGGCGGGAGCTTTGTAACCATTAACTACTGCACCCCAGATGTCAAAACCCAAAGCACAGAGATATGTCTACATTCTAATTTTCTAGAATGCATAATTAGTTCCATCAAACAATGGTGCTTTGTTCAAGGAAAAACCTTCACCACTTGCCATTGCGTCGCTTCCAAGATCACCCTAGCTGTTTGAGCCTATTCAAGAACCTTGCTCTGATACCAATTGTTATAATTACAGTGACACTGAGAGGGGGGTGAATCAGTGTGATATTTTATATTTAAACTTGCAGTACTTAAAGTTGAAATAAAGAAAATTTAACCAGATAGAACAAAAGAGCATCACACACAACATAGATTTAACAAGGTTCACCAATGTGGCTACTCCTCAAAAAGGGCTGCTTGGACTACCATCCAAATCTAGCCTTTGCAAAGCAACAAATTTACAACTTATTTACCAGCACCAACTAGAAGGAGCACCAACCCCTCAATTTTTTTGCACCAACAGAAAGGAGCACCAACCCCTAATTCACCAAAACCTACTGGAAGGAGCACCAACCCCTTATGCCAAGCTGAAACTTGGACTTCAATAGAAACAATGAAAAATAATTGAATAATACCTTCACCTTATTACTCACAGTCTACAGATTCTAGGCACTCTGCTTCTACTGTGTAAATGCTTCGCACCATCAGTCTGCTTCTACGCAATAGCCTCTCACACTACGCTTCATCATAATCAAACTATCGCTTCTACGCTTTTTCTACTTTTTGTACGCTCTTGCTTCACACTCAGCTTAATTCGATACGATGCGCTCTCAGCTCTCTGCAGACTTCACTTGCACAAATTTTTCTTTGCACTAGACTTGGTTCGACACGATTCGCATACAGCGCACTACAGACTTGATTCACACAAAATCGAGATGCATCTCTAATCACCAAACTTCAAAACAACCCTCCTTAAATAATAGAAATTTTTAACTTGAAAGAAGTCGGCTGTAACCCTAAAGATCGTCGGCTGCAAAACCCTAAATTTTGTCGGCCCAGATTCAACTTTGTCAGCTTCAAACCTAATTATCGTCAGCTGCAAAACCCTAAATTCTATCGGCCTAGATTCAACTTTGTCGGCTTCAACTGTCTCTGCCACCTTTGTCACTTTCCTATAGCTTCTTCCGTGAAACTACAACATGTCGCAATATCACGACACCTTTTATATCCGTACGCCTTCTTGTCCCTGTTGTCGTGAAATCACAACACTTTTGGCCTTTGTTAGCTTTGACAATGTTTTTGTCATGAAATCGCAACACTTCTAACTATTGTTGACGTCATCCTTACTTCTATCATGAAATCGCGACGTTCCTCGCTTTCTCAACCTTTTCTCGGCTTGCACCAGTGAAACTAGAACATGTCGCAAAATCACGACACTTTTGCCTCCGAGCTTTCTCTCTCCTCTTCGGGTTGTGAAAACCCGACGTGTCACGATATCATGACACTTTTCCTCCTTGGCGCTTTTCTTCCCTTTAGGTCATGAAAACTTGACATGTCACGATATCGCGACACTTTTCCTCCTTGATGCTTTTCTTCCCTTCGGGTCGCAAAAACCCGACATGTCACGATATCGAGACAGTTTTCCTCGGCGCTTTTTCTCTGAACATGTCACGAAATCATGACTGTTTTCTTCCTTAGCGCTTTTTCTCCGAACATGTCACAAAATCATGATAGTTTTCTTCCTTAGCACTTTTTCACCAAACATGTCAAGAAATCATGACAGTTTTCTTCCTTAGCGCTTTTTCTCCAAACATGTCGCGAAATCGCAACAGTTTTCTTCCTTAGCGCTTTTTCTCCAAATATGTCATGAAATCGTGATAGTTTTCTTCCTTAGTGCTTTTTCTCCAAACATGTCGTGAAATCGCAACAGTTTTCTTCCTTAGCACTTTTTCTCCAAACATGTTGTGAAATTGCGACAGTTTTCTTCCTTAACGCTTTTTCTCCAAACATGTCATGAAATTGTGACAATTTTCTTCCTTAGCACTTTTTCTCCAAACATGTAATGAAATCGTGATAGTTTTCTTCCTTAGCGCTTTTTCTCCAAACATGTCGCGAAATCGTGACAGTTTTTCTTACTTGCTGAAAATGTCGTGATATCGCGACACTTTTCTTACTTGTCTTTTTCTTTGATCTTTTACAAATAGGCAACTATGATCTTCTTGGAAACTCACTGTCCATGCTCTGAATAACCTTTGAACTTCTGTCCTCTACATCTGAATGACTTCTGAACTACCTGTCCACTACATCATTAGATCTAACTACCTGTGTTGACAACAATGACAAACCTCTTGCAACACCTTGCTCAACACACCAATCTCTTCTTTAGGAAATGCATTAGTATTGTTTTGAAATACAATAGTATCTTGTGAAGTTTTGATAGAATCCAAAGAATATATATTTCTATGGATTGATCTAGTAGCTTCAATCTCATTTTGATTTATAATGTGACACATATTAACTCCATTTATGTGTTTGAAATCAATTATCCTTTTGCTCTCTACTATATTTTCTACTAAAATAAGATTAGATGATAATCTAGGGATATACATTACATTATGTAGTAGAAAATTTGGAAATGATTTACTAGGTGTTACACACCCATATCCATGTATGTGATAGAATTTTCCATCTACAATTTTCAACCTATAATTGTTAGTGACTTCAAGACAATCAAACCATTGTATATTTCCTGTCATGTGATGACTTGCACCAGAATCAATATACCAAATGTCATTTTCATTTTGACCTATGAATTTGTTTGAGTTTGAAGTGATTTTGCATCTTTGATATGGTATATTGGATGGATTCTAATCTTGAGTCCTCTTGTAGTGTTCATTGTGATAAATTTTTTTTATAGACTACCTTATGACTCCCTAGTTTAGAGCATGTGAACCATTTTAATAAAACCTTTCTAATACTTAGGTTTCATAGGATCCTTATATATCCTTAGTGATATACTCTAATCTTGGTAATAATTCACCTTTTGAGTTGATTTGGTAATGTTTTGGGAATGATAATAATCAACTCCTATTTCACCTTATTTATTCTATTGAAGTATGCACTTATCAATTTGATGGAGTTTTCTATGGTTGGATTTATTTTATCTCTTTAATATGTCTATGAGACAAGTATAAGCAGTTAATTCCAAATATTTCAAGCAAACAATAATTTTGCTTCTTTTCAACCTTTAGTTCTCAATAGTTCAATTTTCTAAAGTTTGGTGTAGTATTCCTTATATCTCCCTAATGTAGAAATTTATAAGATAATAATATTTGTAAACTAATATTTCAATTATTCAATGTTGAAAACCTTGCATCTCCTACTATGAATTTTTGCAAATATTATAATATAGATGTACTTCAACTAATGTATCTTGAAATATCACTTGAATATATATACTTGCTATATAATTCACTAATGCCTAGTTAATTCTTATTGCTCTAATGTAGTAGTAAATTTAACCTTATATGGTTCACCTTATAACTTATTTTAAACTTAATAAAAGCAAGTAATTATTTTGATATTACCTTTATAATTTTGCACGTGATATACCTCTATCTTCGCTCTTCCAATGGATCCTTCAAGCGTTGTATTTTCTAAATGATAATGAGCATTTAATGCTCCCTCTTGTATGTATGTCTAATTAAGGTCATATCTTATTTAATTATGCTTTGAAATCTTCATGCATATGGACTTTGCTACTAAATCTACATCCTTCGATCTTCACTTCAATGCTGGCTAAAGATCTTCACTTCAATATTTGCGTACCTTTTGACTTGGGCTATTAATAGTGATACATCCCTTCTTGGGATGTAATTTACTTCATGTGTTACTATACCTTCTCCCTTATTGATGCTCTTGAAACTTGGTGCATACGTTGCTCAAATATGTAGGTGGAAAATAGATGTTATAATCTCTTTGAACGTTAGTTGATGAGCCTTCAATGCTCTCCCTTTTGAATGAAATGATTACTATACCTTCAACCTTTGAAATATGCCTTCAATGCTTCCAATATGAGTGTTACATCTATTATGAGCACTTTCTTCCTATGCATGTGTTAGAATAATTATGAAATACCTTCTTTCATTATGCCAAGTGGCACTTGCATGTGAGGATGCCTTCAACGTCTCTTTAACCTTCAATACTTCTTCCCAGTTTGTGCAAGTTGTTTATTCTTGGATTCAATGCTTTTATTTGCCTGGCCAATGAGTGCAAGTTGTGCTTTTCTAGTGAGCAATGATAATTATCTCCATAATGTTAGCTCCAACTATGGTGATTCTAGGGTGCTCCAATGCTACCCTTTTGGTTGATGATTTATCTACAATCAATGGTTATTCTTGGTCACTTTGATCATTATATTCTTAGCTGGCGATTCATCACCAATTGATGGTAGCTCTTGAGAGCTTTAGCTAGTGGTTTATCCAAGAAATCATTTGGGTAATGTACTCCTTATCTGCTTCTTGATTTTACATAACTTGTGCTTCATTATCCTTAGTGCTATCCACCTTACAATGAGTGCTATGTTTCTTTTGATGTTATAGGATTATTACAGTGTAGATGCTGATTTGGTGTTCACCTTTGAAAAACTTAGCTTATGAGAACTTTGATGGCTCGACTTCTATGCCTTGATGTCTGCCCCTTGATGTCAATGATGTGGTTGGTCGATGACTGAACTATGTTGACTATTTTGGTGTCTTTAAGACACTCTTTATTTTGTCCCTACTTGTATTTGAAAGGACAAAATTGATGCCAATGTAATGCAAACACCTTTACAATAGATAGGATTAAGTCCTTTATTTTACATCGAAGTTATATGTCTTATTTTGAATCTATTCCTTTCTTCTTAGATATGGTGGCTCTTTTCTCTAATACTTGAGAGCAAATAGTAATGTGTTGCTTCCTTTCTTACTAGACAACACTAACCCCTAACTTATTTTCTTGAATAAATTAGTAAAAATAAATACAAGACCTTAACCATACAACTAATATGATATTTTAGAGGTTTAAATTTGGACTAATTTTTCACTACAACTAAAGTACTTAGTATACCTTAAAAAAATCTTAAGAATAATCTTAGTAACAACCATATGGATATTTTAATTTATAACATGCATAATGGTCCCCTTTTAAATTATATTAAATCTCTTTTTTAGAAGGTAAAGGGCCCACACCCATTTTAAATTATATTAAATCCATTTCTAAAGGTAAAAGGCCTATGCCCATTATAAATTATATTAAATTTATAAAATCATTCACCATGACCTTAACAAATTTTTTTATTTGGTTAGTGTGAGAAAACCCTAAGACCAACGCATAGGGATGGGAAGGCTCCCCCCAACCATGACCCCTTCTAAAGCCAAGAGATATGCTTATCAATAAGAAATTTAACACACACCCACCTCCTCACACACTCACCCACACTGTGGTTTGAACCTTGGACCTCCTGAAGAAGAGCCAAAGGTCAAACCGTGGCGTTGTCTCCCCTAGGAATTTTAAATTTTAGGTTAGTGTGAGAAATCCCTTTGATAAATACACAGGGCTGAGTAGTCTCCTCCCAACCATGACCCCTTATAAATCCAAGAGCTATGCTTATCAATAGGGAATTTAACACACAGTCTTTGTGTCCCCCTTTGCATATGTAGACACCAAAACCTAGCCACTTGTCTCATGTCCTGATTTGCCTGCCATTTCTGCCCTTTATTCATATATATATTTTATATATATTTAATATCAATATTTTATATATTATATTATATTATATATATTAATAAATATATATTTATATAAGTGAATTAATCCTAGCCATCCAATTTCACTTAATCCTATCCGTCCATATACATCAATCCATGCCACACCCTAGATTTAATATCCACCCTCCAATATACTTTTATCTCAGCCACACGATTAGTGTCATTGAAACCCTAGCATGCCCTAGATTGAACTATTAATAGGAGACATTTTTATGGCTCAACCCCTAAGTTTTCATTCCTAAGTTTTTCCTAAAGTGTTCCCTGAATCCTCGAGGATGTTTTCTAAGGAAACTTACATCCAGAGTCCTAAGCCATCTACCCTTGAGTTCCCTAGAGTATCTGAGTGTTCTTGCCTCCATATTCGCTTGCCATAACTTCCATCGTCGTTGCCGCTCATCTCACCTCACCCGATCTACTTATGCAAAATTTCCCTTTAGCCGTCGAATGCCTTCGAGTGCTTCATATTACCGTCAAGCACCTCTAGGCACTTACCCTCCACTACCAAGCACCTTTGGATGCCCTTACACCATTACCAAGTGCCCACAGGACTTTCCTACAGTCATCAAGTGCCTACGGATGTTTTATGTAAGAGTTATGATGTCGTACTAGCCTTCGAGCGATGCTAGGGCATTGTCGTGCCAATACACTACAATAGAATTCATCATATTAGAGAACAATAGACAAGTAAGGTAAATATTTTATTTGGTATTTCATTATATGTATTTTCAATTTTGTTCATGTTATTTACAATATATAGCTAGGGTTTTTGTATTTATTATAATCAACATCACATTGTGGAGCCCTCACAGTTGCTACTAACTCATTTTCTATTTTATTGTGTGTAGATCTGGAAGTGTGACATTAGCATTGTGCAACTGCTTAAGTTGGAGTGGCTTGACATTGGATAAATAGAAGCCCACTCAATTCTATTAGGAGCATAGATACATTTGAAGACACCACCAGTGTTTTTTTCTAGGGTTTCAAAGAACCCTAGCTATTGTAAAATTTGTATCAAAGGATTCAAATATCCTTATTGTAACAATGGAGTTTTGAGGCTCCCCTCATTAATATAAAATCATTCATTGTGCAATACTATTTTCTTTGATTTCAATCTATTTCATATTATTTGGTGTTGCAATTTTGTCTTCACAATTGGTGATCACGATGGGACTCCCTAAGGGTTTATTTTTAGGATTTAACTTACTAATTTATTTGTTGTTTTCTATCTTATTTTGTAGGATTTTTAGAGGTGTGAATCAAATATTTTTTTCTTGTTAGGGTTTTGAAAGATTTGCAGGAAGTTGCAAAAGGTGCACAAATGCTCGACGATGCTCAAGGGCCATCCATAAATTCCCAGGTGCATTTTAGAGACACCTAGAGGCATTTATAGAGAGTTGGAGTAGATACATAGGCTATTTTTTAAGTCTACTATAAAAACCCTAGCTTTTCTATTTACGTATTTTGGGTAATCTTACCTTTTGTTTTTAGGTTTTTAAGATAAAAATAATCTCATTAATTAATCTAGAAAAGAACATTCATATTAGCTTGCATATTAGGTTTTAGATTAATAATTTGCATTCATCCACACTTTCTATTTGAATTTCTTTATTTTATGCTATGTGTACAATTTGGAAAAATATTGCATTTTGATTTCATGTGAATTTAAATTGCATAATTAGTTTGCATTATAGGGTTAGGAATTCCTTTTTTTGTAGGTCTAAGTAGGAACATTATTCACATACCAAAACTATCCCCATACTTGGGTGATTCCATACGGAGGAGCAGACGAACCCCCTAGCTATCTAGAGTGGGTCTTAAGCAGTGTACCCTACATCCTTTGGAAAACATGGTATTGTCAGTAATGGCTTCTTATTTAGACTATCAAAAGTGGTTATATTTCTAACATTGTATGGAAACAATAGCAAATCAAAATTTTAAAAAAGAATCACACACTGCATGATTCACATTTAATAGTAGTGGCTGGATTTCATCACCAACCATTGCTTTATATTTGGTGATGGTGGCTTTCATCTCCATCCACAAATATTTGCCTGTAGAAACCTTAGGTCACCCAAAGAAAACTTGTTGGATTTTATCACCAATAAGAATCTCACTGCCCCATATTAGCCATAGTTTTTACCTTTCTTGGATTAATTTAGATTAGCACATTTGAAACACATAAGATCAAACCTAAGAAAATGAACTCACATTAAAATGAGATAAACAATGAATGAGGTAAGACATACACGTTAAACAAACTTAGCATTGATTGTTTATTATTCTTGTGAAAATTAAATTTTGTGTTTCATTTTACTATATAATCTGTATTTTGATTTATTTGCTTTATGGTCTTAACAAGAAAACAAAAGAAAGCATTAAATCAAGATAATCCAATGGAACCTTCATCCACCTTCCCCACCACTTTTGTGGTAGAATCCCTGAATGTGACATAGGTAGATTTGTCTATAGGTCCCTCACATTCCTTGCCATCCATAGCCTTTCATATGGCTATGCCCCAAGAAGAGTCAACCTCACCAAAAATTGATCACCACATTACCCACATAGACATGGCACAAGTAGAAGTTATCATGAAGTCTTCTAACTATGTCTTAGAGTAAGTCCCCAATTCACCTAGATAGGATTCTACTTTATAGTAGGAGCCTATTTATTCCCAAAAACCATACACATTTACCCAGGTGTACACTAACCCTCTTTTTGAGGCATCAGATGCACCTTCATCCTATATGTCCATTCCCTAACCCTCATGTGCTCCTAGCACTTCATACACATCTACATACACCAACCCCTTGTATGAAGCACATGTAAATACCGCTTCACAAGTTTCAACCTCACAAGTTACCATACCAAGTATAACTTGTCCCCCAACCACATCTTCCACACCATCTATTTCCATACCCTCCACTTATGATAGAGAGATTAATGAAGTGTGGGAACACTTAAACAAATTGCTTAGAAAAAATCAAAATGCTCAATAGCAAGTGCAAGTGAACCCGAAGCCTTTACAAAACTCTACTCAGACTATCCTCATTAACCAATGCCCATAATGGACACCACAATTTTATGTGGTCTCTATCCTTATTCCTTCACCAAGTCATTCCACTACCCATCCTATTCCCATTGGCCAACCTAGCCATAACCCTCATACATCAACCTCACTCCAAAATTTTCCATATTTTTATCATAAATATCCCCTTCATAAATTTCCATAAAATTCACCTAGTCATCATTACCATTATCATCATCATTTAGTCACTCCACAACATTTATCCACTCCACATCAAAATCATCAAGTAATTCAGGGCTTCAAAATTCTTGAATAAGACCCTCAAATTAAGGCCATGCAAAAATAGATAGATTAGTTGATACAATATACTCTTGGTTTTACAAACCAGAAGCCAACCTTATGTCAATTTATCAATTAACCTATTCATCCTTCGGTACCATCACCACCATATTCGATAGATTTTACGGTACCTAAGTTTGAAAAATTCAAGGGAACTAAGAATCCCAAAGAACATGTGAGCACATTTGTACATGCATGTTTTAGAATTCAAAATGACAATGCTCTCATGCTCCAAATATTTCCTCAAACATTAGGAGGAGATGCCATAGAATGGTATAATAAATTACCCAATCATAGTATTTATACTTTTTAGTAGTTGATTGACCAATTATTTGAGTGTTTTATCCTAAATGTTAGAAGTAAAGTCTCATTGTCTGATTTCTATGCTTTAAGGCAACACGATGATGAGTCTATCTATGATTTTGGAAACAGTTAGAGGGTTGTCATTACCAAGTTTCCTTTCACCCTACCAATGGATGAGATAATCAAGCTATTCACCAAGATCTATTTAAAACCTATCTCTTGGATGCTTCAACTACAAAATTTATTTTAAGAAGCTTTAGCTCAAGCTAGTGTCATTGAGGAAATCAAAATCCAAAAAGGCATAATTAAGCTTAAGAATAAGGAATGGTAAAATAAGGGCCAATTTAAAAGTAACTATTCTAGCCAACCAAATTCAATACAGGATACCATATCTAGTTAGCCCAATCACGTTAATCAAGTGGTCATGATTCAGTAGGTAATGGCTCAACAACAATCCGTGCAACAAACATCACAACAAATTGCTTATCATGCGATACCCTCAACTAAAGCCATACAAAACATAGTTACAGCTATGGAAAACCATCTTAGGCGATAGTCTATCCAAAAAAATCACCAATACACCCCCTTAGCTGAGTCATATGCTTCCATTTTTTGAAGGTTGTATGAGATGAACAAACTTGCTTTACCCAAAATTAGACCGGATGATCCCGCCAAACATAATAAACACTATCGAGAACATTTATTTTGTTATTATCATAGGAAAATGGGCACAATATTAACATTTTCCATACATTTAAAGACATAATGCAAGACCTTTTTGACTTGGGGTCAATCAAGCTTGACAACCCCCTTGCTCAAAAAAATCAAAACCTTGGTATTTTTCAAACACCACTTCCTCATCACGAGGAGCTGCAACCAAATGTAGGGGGAGTTAACACCAAAAATCCTCCTAATAAAGTCAATCATGTCCAACAATACCAAGGGTTTTTAGGGGCCATCCATGTGGTCTCTATATATCAAAGAAAAATTCAACAAAATGCAAGTCAACCACCTCAAGAAAGTGTGTCACAACCTCCCACATCACCTCCCATCCAAGTTTCCCCTAATACTTCATTGCCCATCCACATTCCTAGCCAATAAAATCCTCCAATTCATCCCATAAATAATCCACCATGACCTGTTATTTCATTGAGTAGCCGGTTAACTACATGTCTAAAGATGGCTTCCGCCAAATTGTAAATTTATGAGTTAACTCAACAATCTCCCCCACATCATGAAGCATTAATGGACATTTTAAAATCCATTGAACTACAATATCAAGATTCTAATGCATTTAATAAATTTTTAGGGAGCATCCAAACATGCATGAATCCTTCCATCACATTCTATGACTTTGAGATTAATCCAATCTCATCAAACTCAATAGACCCTCTATTGCATATTATGGCTCTAATTGACAAGAAGTTGTTTAAAAGAGTGTTAATTTACACCAGCTCATCTATCAATATAATCACCACATTCACTCTTCATCATTTAAAACTTCCTCCATATCATATCACCAAGTCATCATTCACCTTAAAATCATTTAACTATGCTTTGTGTTCCATAGTTGGCACTATTTTTTTGCCCATTGAAGTAGGGGACAAAATATTACACACCATGTTTCACATATTGGAAGGGTCCATGGCATACAATGTACTCCTTGGAAGACCTTGGATGAGGGAAATGAGATGTGTCCCTTCAATACTACATCAATGCTTGAAATATATTCATGAAGGACAAGTGCATTGCATACCGGTGGACGTCGAGCCATTTATTGCAATTTCATTCCAAATCCTTATGAGTCCATGCTTCCTTCCACTCATACTTTCCTATCACCATTAGCTAATCCATATACCATGTCACCCATTGCTTCATCAAAGGCCTCCATTCCTAAGGATATCTCTATAACCAATCACCATCAAGCTTCCATACCCCCATCATATTCATCATTGACTACATGCACATATGGTCATAGTCAATCCACATCATCAACATCCTTGCCATCCACTTCATCATCATAATCCACTCAACAACCTTCCCAATCCAATCCATCCCCTTCACCTAATGTTTCACAATTCAAGTTAACAAAGTGTGAGACATCTTCATCTCCATTATTTCCCGAGCCGTCATCTAGCTATGGTCACTCCCTGTCATCCAAAGTTGAGGTTCACCTCACTAATATTGGTATTGGTGAATACATGGTCCAAGATATCATTGTCACATCGTTTACTATTCCTAATTCTAAGGATTTCAGTCACCCATGTGACCCACCTTTAGCCATAGGAGCATTATTTTACATGGTTTCAGCTCCAAATAGCATAAGTTTTGTATATGGGGGGATCGATTCTTCATAAAATTTAGCTCCCCTAGAGGAACCCAAAGAACCAATGCTTGCCAATATTCTAAACATGCCAGGATTTCCATTCCGCTATTTTCACATAGTCAATTGGTAAAGTCATGGCCTAGGATTGCATGAGCATGGAGTGCTTCAGCCCATTGATATTCCATATCAAGAAGTGCACGACCGTTTAGGTCTAGGTTACCACCCACTTTCCACAACCTCTTCTATTGAACAAGCCTTTGAAAGGCTTAGTCTAAATTCAAGAGAATAAGCCCTCCATCCCAAAAATTCTGATGATGAAATCTATGAAAAATTTAAACTTATGTTGGTAATTTTAGATGAATCTGAAGAAGAATCGGAGCCCATCATTCCCCATACAAAACAAGATGAGTTTTATCTCAACATGTTTCCCATACATGAGCCCATATTTTGCTTGCTTCTTCCACAAGAATGAGCCACCCCTACTTGTGAACCACCACCTCCACTTGATTAAGCCATTTCATAAGTCAAAATTGTAACATATGTACATAACACAAAACAATGGTTTTCACCACTACAATTTTTTTTTTTTTAAAATCAACAAAAATATTTTCTTTCTTTGCGTTGCATGTTTATATATCACTTAGATAAATGCATTTATTTGTGCTGCTTTCTACTGTCTAGGTTAACCAAGCTCCTAGCATCGGTTCTTAGGTTCCATCCATCCCATCCAACCTTATCCATATTACCCATAAGTAAGCATGAATCCTGTTGATTTATTCACCCCACTCCATAATCCATATGATCTGACTAAGATAATTTCAATTGACAAAAGTCTCATTGATATGGACCAAATTTCTTCACCTCCATCCTTTGTTAAGTTCATATTGTTCGAGGAATTATTAAGTGCTTTTGCAAACTACATTCCTCCATCCCCTTCGCCTTCGCCTTCACCCTCACCTTCAAATCCCTAGGTTTTCCAAGTAGAAATATATGAGGATTAAGTCATAGGAGTTTGCCATACATTAACATGCTTGCCAGTCTAGGGGAGTAGGTTCATTCCAACCACATAGGCTTGCCAAGCTAGGGGGAGTTGAAGAACCTGAACCACTTAATGTTATACACTTGAGAGCATGTTGTAGACACCTAAAACATGTCATGTTTAAGAGAACTACTCACATAGGCACATTCCTAGACCATATGACTAAACCTTGGACTTTCCTAGTATCAAAAGTGGTTCTCACCACTCATTTGGGTCATCTTAGCCCATCCAAGCTTAGCCGTTGTAAACCAGAGTGCCGCTAGATCCTGATCGCTCAAGCTCATATTAGCCAAACCTTAGTCACTATAGATGACAACAGCCAAGTCTTAGTCATTGTAGACAATAACGACTAAGCCATAAAAGCAAATTGCCAATAAATTGTCCCATTCACGAGCATAAGTGGTAGTTTGCATGCAATAAAGATGAGAGAGGATAACTTTGCATTCCCCCTCATGATCAGTTCACATGGGAGACTTAAGTCTAAATTTAGACTTCAGTTAAACATAGAAAAGACAAAATATTCTCATGCTAACATCCAGTACGCATGAGGGATTCAATCCTAGGGTTTTGAACATAGACTTAGGGCTTCACACAATTTAAAAGGTGTAAACCTAAGAGCACCAAGGGAGTCATAAAATAAAACTATTGAGAATCAGAGAGAGATCACTTTCGAGACTTGGAAGAGAGCTTTGAAACCTAAAGAAGCTTTTCTTGCAGTGAAGCCCTGACAAATTGGAGAGCAATCTAGAGCACCATTAAGGAGCAACACAGTGCTAGCCGATTGAGGGTTTACCACATATACAATATTCAACACATCGGATAATAAACAATAATTCTTTCAACATCAACAACAAGCTTAGATCCATAGCCTTGGAGTACTAGAAATAGGTTCACCTTAGCAGTATTTGTCTCGAGTAGTGGCCCATTGACCTTGTCTAGCATTTTTTGTACTAGTTTCTTATGTTTTAGCTTATTACTTGCTTTTCATGTCATTAGCATAGATTTGCTTCATTTACATGTTTTCGTAGCACTAGTTTTGTTGCATTTGATTTCATTAAGAATATTCATTTCTAACAACCTCATATGAGGAGGCAATCTCAAAAATCTAAGCGTGTGTTGCTTTTCATTACTTACAGGGTTACAGGTTCATAGGATAAATCCACAACATACAAAAGTAAGAGGATCCCTCTAGAAATCAGACCTAGAGAAGTAGGCATCTGTAAGCCCTTATACATTTTTGTGTGCATCATCGAGAAGCCTATTAAAGCACATCACCCCTTTTCAAGGGGATATTTTATACACCTGCTACCCTCTTTGTTTGTAAAATCATGTATCAAACGAAGGGTATCCCTTAGAGGGATTCATATGTAATCGGATCTTGGAAATATCAATAAAAATCATTCATTCATTTATTTATTTGCATTATGGTTATATCTTCTTTATGCCTTTCATTTAATGCATGTTTAACATTTAAATATTCAATTAAATCACAAGTAGAGTAGTGGGGACAACACATTGCTTCCCTGGGGTCGCTACAGATGGCGATCATGGTCGGACTCCTGCCTAGTTATTTTAGTTTTTTCATTTTTTTCCACTTTATTGACTCAGGTTTTGTGTGTAGGTTTAGCCGCTCTTGTCTACAATGACTCATAATATTTGTTGGTCCTACTAAAAATGGCCAAAAATCAGCTGCTTTGGTCAATAGCGGAAAAAACTAGAGTGTAGCAGAGGATAGAATCTTTGTTCTTTGAGCTAGATTAGAGGTTGGTACAAGTTTTATAATATTTTAGGTTCTTTTATCTACTTCTATTTTTCTAAAATAGTGAACATTAAGAAACATGTTAATTTGGATTACTGAAAGAATGGAAAAGAAAGAACTTGCATCTTACACATCTTAGGGTCTTTCTAGATTTTTTTACTAGGCATTTCTAGGAACTGTGGCTTATGCTTGTAAAGTCCACCCTAGGATCCAACATGCTAGAAATTATGTGTTGATTTTCTTGCTTTGAGGCCCTTCTAGAGGCCATATTTGCACCAAGTAGAGTGCATCCATTAATCTCATAGTAGTTATACATATTTCTGAAAATTGAAATATATTTTGCATTAGGGATATAGGAAAGAGTCATTGCTGATGTATGATGCATTTTTATTTATTCAAACTTAAAATGAACCCCACACATACATGCATGTTTTAAACATTGGGAATTTGGATTTCATCACCAACCCTCAATTCAGTCCGGTGGTGTTGGAATTCATCTTCTTCCACTAGCTTACCCCCTAGAGCTTCCTAGAAATGGATTAAGGAACTTGCTTATAGTGGTACTAAGTTACTCGTGTTCAAACTATCTCCCACTATTGGAACAATTGGTTTAGAGTGGAAGAGCTAGGCGAACCCCCCACTAGGACTTCAGTGGTGTACCCTAGTCTCTTTTTGAGAAAATCATGTTTGGCATGTATGTTCTTGATTACCCCTACGGATGAGTCTCCTCATTCTAAATCCAAAACAAGAACAAAAAAACATTTAAATACAACAAACAATTTAGGTCACACTTAAATTTGTAATCAAGATAAACATTTGCTTGATATTGTTTGGCTATATTTAAATTGCAACACAAAAGATAAATTCCCAAACACTATGGTCAAAACAAGAAGTAAACATCCTTGGTTTGATACCAAGGGAGAATATGAAGCAACACACATCCATAGGTGAAGTCATAGTAACATTGAAAAACCTACTCGTAAGACCATGAGATGCAATTTCATGAGTCTAAGGGGTGATAACTCAACCCTTGGGGGTTCTCCTGTAGAAACCCCAAATAGGGAGCCACATCATGGAAATACATCACATAAACACCAATAGGCATCATGACCTTCATCATAAAGGAGACATGAGGAGACCTCAAGGGCTTCCTCTAAACACACAGAAACTTCTCAAAGACATGAGGAGGCTTCAAGATATTCCTCCCAACATGGACATAAGAATGGTTCTAAAACCCATTCTTCACACAAGGATGACGAGGCTTCCATACTTCCATCCTCATGGAGAAATGGGGTGACCACAAAGCCTTCATCATCAAAAGGACACACAAGAGTCACCAAATCCCAACATTCCCATGGGACACTTAAAACAGATCAACCCACTAAGGGACATGAAAATAGAGTTACATCCAGTCATAGACACCAAACAGAAGATACCCTTCACCCAAGAGGAAGGATTTCGATATACTATGAACTCATTGGAATAAATGGCACCCCATGAGATTATCCATGGAAAATAAGATAGTTAGATGAGTTGGATCAGATTTATTCGAGACCATCTCCCAAAATCATAGCCATAAAGAATTTTGTATATAGAAGCTCACAAAACATGACTTCTAAGCCCACTTCTCAAACTGAGGGTGCCTCAGAGTGACCCCACAGTAAACATACAAAGTTTTATCATGGAGACACTCAACAATACATTACACAAGTTACATTATCTATAAATAGCAAGGGAACAATGAAAACCTCTTCGAGGAATCTGTGAATCAAAACCACTAGAATAGGATTAGACAAGCATGAGTCTTCTACTATAGTGCAAGTTAACCACATACGAAGGCTATAAAATACCTTACATAAAGAGCGATAACTTGTGGAAGCTATCAAACATGACAAACAAAGAGAAATATTTTTTTTCAAATATGAGCAGCGTTTAAGAGAGCAAGCTGAGCAGCTATCTCGTATCAACCAACAAGCAAATGGTAATGATCATCAAAGAGATAAATGCACTAAATCACCAAGAGAGGGGTGCACTAGAGAAGAAGGAAACCCATAACAAAACTACCCTCCAAATCATGAATGAAATCCAACTGGTGGGGAAAGGGTAAACCTGATAGATTAGTACCAGACACATCCTAAATCCCCTCATAGGAGGGAAGAAAATAGAACAAGTCAAGTGGATAGAGGGTTACCTCCATTGCCACCATGAGTGGGCCTGCAAGAAGAGGAACTCCTTGCTTCAAAGGTATTCCAATAACTCACTGAAAAGATGAAGTCCTTTGAGAAACAAGAGGTTCCTAGGAACCAACCAACATTGAGTAAAATACATAACCAACCATTATGCCTGTCAGTTCCTAGCCCTTCATATCCTAAGCATTTTGAGATTCCTAGGTTAGAAAAGTTCAAGGGTGAAGAGGATGCACAATAGCATGTTACAAATTTCATCAATGCATGTTTTCATCTTTAAGATAATGATTCTCTTATGCTAAGGATGTTCATTATGACATTTTTGGGTGCTGCCACTCAATGGTTCAACAAATTGCCCAAGCATAGCATATCCAATTTTGAACAACTAGTAAACACTTTCCTAAATAATTTCTCCTTTGGTGCTAAGAAGAAGGTGAATCTTTCAAACCTGGCTAATTTGAAGCATTATGATGATGAGCCAGTAATGGAATATGGGGATAGGTGGAGAAAAGTCATGGTAAAATTATCATTCTCCATCCCCACAAAAGAAATCATCTGGATGTTCACCAAGAATTGTTCTAAACACATTTCCCTCTTGATACAACTTCAAAAATACCCCTCATTTGAGGAAGCCTTGGCACAGACCAAAATCATTGAGGACATAAAATTAGATGAGGGAACCATTAAAATCTGAAATAAGGAGTGGAGAAAAAATGACAAGAATGAAAAATACAAGCAGAAATAGGAAAACCCTGCTCTAGTTAATCAAGTAGTATTGGATGCACCTAAGGATGGGGCTGCACAAAAACCCTAGAATTATCAAGCACAACCTCCACCAGCAAATTACGATCAAAATAAAAATCAAGGGCAAAATAGAGAATGCAAAACCCCTTGCTATTTTACACCATTAATAGAATGAATGCAATCAATTTTTAACCAATTGAGCAAGGCAAGAAAGATCAGATTCCCTAACATACCTCTTATATATCCCAACCATACTAAACCAAAAGGATATAGGGAAGATCAATTTTACCCTTATCATAGAATACTGGGATATAACATTAAGGTTTGCGTTGGTTTCAAGCACCAAGTGTAAAATATGATTGAGGAAGGATAACTTAAAGTTGAAAACCCATTGGCTCCTGATAATAGAGATATGGGCATATAAAAAAACCCATTGCCAAACCATGAGGTTCCTAGAGGGCAAGGGGCCCAAGTTAATCAAGTCTAAATTGATACACCTACCCATAGATGCATTGGGATGGTGGAAATTGTCAATGTAGCAACTAAGAATAGACGGTATGGTCAACCACAGCCTCGTATGACTCCCATTAATGTCCCAAATGCACCTAGGTAGAGGCAAGGAAAAAAAAACCTTCCAAGTCCACCAAACCGACCTGTGGTAACTGTTCGGAGTAGACTTGAGCAAAACTTACAAACGACTCTAGCAAAGCTATCTATTTATGAGCTCATACAACAGTTCCTGAAGCACAAGGATATTTTTATGGAGTTTTTAAAATTGATTGAGCTCCAACCACAAGACCCACATGCATTCACTTATTTTATGGGACAAGTACAAGAATGCCAAGAACCTGTAATTCAATTTTACGATTATGAGATTAAGATAGTACTTACTGCCTTATCAGACCCTCTGCTACACATTTTAGCATCAGTCAATAATTTATCTTTTAAGCGGGTCTTGATCAATACAGGTTCATCAATCAACATCATCACAACAATTGCAATAGAAAACCTTAAGATCCCCAAGTCCAATATCGTTTTGAGATCCTACACGTTAAGGGTTTTCAATGATGCTTTATGCAATACTATGGGAACAATAGTCCTACCTATCAAGGTGGGGTATAATACCATCTCCATAATGTATCATGTCTTAGAAGGGGCCATGCAATACAACATCCTTCTAGGGTGTCCTTGGATAAGGGGCATGGAGTGTGTTACTTCGATATTACACCAATGTGTCAAGTATGTGCATGATAACAAAGTCTATATGGTATTGGATGATGAAGATTCATTCAAATATGTCCATCAGGTGGATTTTCTGGGAGAATTTGTGATTTATTCTACCCACCTATATGTAGGACCTTCATATCCAATTATGGAACTGAATGATAGAGGCAAAGGGGTATGAAAAGACCCATCTATATCAACATCTCATATTGCACCCAACATGACTAATGCTTCTAAGAGATCATCAATGTCTAAACTAAATGAAAATCAGAAGCTAGAGGCACCCTTATTTGAGGAAGGAAAGCCCAAGGAAGAACTAACCATAGCCATTGAGAAAAGTCCAATTCCCATGGAAGAAGAAGATCTACAGGATCAAGTTGAGGAGATACTAGAACCCACTTTGCCAAATTCGTCTGTAGGATCATCCACATCACATGCGACTATACACTTGGCAAGTACAGGGATAGGAGAGTATCTTATATAGAATATAACATTCACACCCATAATAGAGTCCAAACAAGACATGGGATGGCCAAAAGACCTAAGACCACCAGTGGAAATAGTGGTCCACTTGGAATCCCTCCCAACCAGATAAACCTTTTCTATGCTAGACTAGACTGTGCCCATAAGTCTACTGATGAAGAAGAGGACAATGATAAATTATTAACTATTAATGTTATTTACCTCTCTAATCCTGAGTTTGCTCTAATCTACTTTGAATGTTACCATTAGCATGGTTACGGTCTTGGTATATATGAGTAGGGGCATAGACGGCCATTCAAGCTGTAATACCAACTTCCCACTGATAGGTTTGGGTTAGGCTATCACATCAGATGTCAGGATGACTCTCTAGTAGTAGCCTTGGATAGATTGAGATTGGGGTTAGGAGAAGATATCAATTTTATTCCTTATCACCCACCAAGTACAAGACATCTAAGCAATAGACAAGTGGCTGTGGTGAACATACCACCCAAAACATATCATCCAAGCTCCAAAATTGATGCCACCCCAATGAGTTACAATTCATGGGATGAAGAGCAAGAAAAAAATGGATATATGGCAAGTGATGATGAAGCACAAGCATGCTTGGCCTATCATGGGCCTCACTATTTACATAGATTTACCTGGTCCATCGACAACAAGAGTGGATTCATATCATATGAAAGTGACTATGAGTTAGAGGACTTGACAAAGAGAGCTTACCTAGGACCAAGACAGTGGCCCCATAGCTTGAGGAAAGAAACTAATGCAAATTTCTTCTTTATAGGTGATGAAGTATATGAGGATGAGACAAAGATGACCTACTTGGGGCCAAGACACGAGCCTCTTGTATTAGGGCCACATACCAATGCTAATGGTTTCTAGATAAGTGATGATGACTTTGAAGGTGAAACCAAGATGGCTTATCTTGGGCCTCGCCATTTGTGGTAAGTCAACATGTTGGTAGAGAGGGAGGCGACACTCCATGTCATAGACCCCAGTTTGTAGCTTCTAGGAAGACTTGTCAACTTAGCTACCACTCACCGTGCAGTCAATCCCCCTATGCCTACATTCAAAGAGATGTTAGAACCCAATGATCCTATTATCCATCCTGCTCACAGGTTAGATTCGGAGATTCCTTTTCCTCCAAAGCCTCATCATGAGTATGGAAGGAAAACCTCAGAGACAATATTTCACCCATGTGGTTGTGGAGATTTCATTCCATCCATCAATACAATCTCCATTTAATGGACGACTTTACTTCATAATCCAACAAATCCCACTAAACCTTTGTGTCTTAAAATGGGGTCTATTGATTGGGATCACGCTGATTCACCCATAGAGCCTGAGGATATTTTATCTAATGAAGAAATGTTACAACCATTTCATTTTGCATCAGGCTGCACATATGACATGTTCCATGCTAGTTTGGATCTTGAGTCAGTAGGACCTATAAATCTCATCGATGACATTCACTTGATACCCACACCTCACCATTAGGAGGATGAGTCACATATGGCTATAAAAGTGACTTTCAAGGTGGACATCAATGATGATCCTACTCAACCAAATAAAGTCAAGTTCAAAGAAAGTCTATCTCTAGAAAAAAAAAGCCATCATAATACCTCTCCTTAAGGAGAGGCCAAATATTTTTGCTTGGACTTACAAAGACATGTCAGGGATTAACCCAAAGTTAGTTGTTCAAAACCTTTCATTTGATCCCCTAAATAATCTAGTCAAGCAAAAGTTAAGGAAAATGAATCTAATCGTTGCTTTGATGGTGAAGAACGAGTTACAAAAATTGTTGGATGCAATTTTTATAGTTCCCATTGACTATCCTAAATGGGTCTCGAACATGGTGCCCATAGGAAAACCATATGGAAGAGTCTGTATTTGCATGTATTTTAGAGACTTGAATAAGGCAACTCCAAAGTATTCATTCCCATTGCCAAACATAGATACCCTTGTGGATTCCACCGTAGGTCATGAGATGCTCTCCCTAATGGATGGTTTTTCTCGATACAATCAAATACGGATCAAACCTGAAGAACAATACAAGACTGCTTTCATTACTCTATGGGGGATATTACGTTACAAGGTGATGCCATTTGGACTTAAAATGTTGGTGCTACATATCAACGGGCCATGACACATCTTTCATGACTATATGTATAGTATCTTGGAGGACTACATTGATGATTTATTGTCCAAGTCCCTATTGCAGCGAGAGCACGCCCAAGTCCTTACAAAGGTCTTCGATCACCTCATTGAACACAATGTCAGATTGAATCCTAAGAAGTGTGTGTTTGGCATAACTTATGGTAAGCTCTTAGGGTTCATCATTTCTAATAGAGGCATTGAAGTTGATCCTGCAAAGGTGAAGGCTATATTGGAAATGGCCATCCCTACCAATATTAGGGAGTTAAGAAGCCTAAAAGGCAAAGTAGCATCCATAAAATAGTTCATTGCTCAATTATAAAACAAGTGTTGACCCATGAACCAGTTGCTATGCAAAGATGTCCCATTTTATTGGGATGAAGAGTTCCAACAAGCCTTTGCAAAGATTAAAACATACCTGGCAACACCGCCATTGTTGGGTCCACCAAGGCTAGACATACCATTTTTACTATACATATCGACTACTAATTTTTCTTTGGGCACCATGTTAGCCCAAAATAATGCACAAGACAAAGAGCAAGCCATATATTACATCAATCGCACCTTGGTGAGTTATGAGCTAGGATATGCGTATGTAGAAAAGTTGTGTTTGGTAGTGGTCTTTGCAACCAAAAAGTTGTGACACTACATGCTAAGCCATATGACCTATGTTATATCCAAACAAAATCCTTTGCAGTACATGATGAATAAGATCTATCACAATACATGTACTGCAAAGTGTATTATGCTATTGACAAAATTTAATCTGGAATTCATAAGCTAAAAGTCCATCAAGGAAAAATTCATAGCCGATCAATTAGTAGAGGGACCTCTTCAAGATAGCAAGCCTCTCACCATAGAGTTGCATAATGATGCAGTATTTGCATTATCAGATCTGTTAGAACTTGAAGAACCTGAGAAAGAAAGAGACATGGCATTGTTCTTCTATGGCTCAAAATGCGAGCAATGGGGCAAAGCAAAGATAGTATTTATCACACCATAGGGTGCTTCATTGCCCTTATCATTCAAGCTAAACTTCCCTTGCAAGAAAAATAACATAGAGTATGA